>JAUPMV010000011.1:18720737-20035737 GCA_030848855.1 Branchinecta sandiegonensis
CAATGAAACTTGGCAGGAATATCAGGGACCTGACCAAAGTAACCTGGAAATAATAAGTTTCCCGATCCGACCATATGCGGGGGAGTTGGGGCGCTGGAAACTTGAAAATTTAGGACATTTTGTCACACTTTTTCGAGTGAGGGTACTTCCAGATGAGGTAGGACAATGAAACTTGGCAGGAATATCAGGGACCCGACCAAACTAGCCTGGAAATAATCAGTTTCCCGATCCAACCATATGCGGGGAAGTGGGGGCGCTAGAAACTTGAAAATTTAGGGCATTTTGTCACACTTTTTCGAGTTAAGGTACTTCCAGTTGTATTAGGACCATGAAACTTGGCAGGCATATTAGAGACCCAACCAAACAAAATTAGGAATAATCAGTTTTCTGATCCGACCATTTTGGGGGGGGGGGGGGTGGAGGGCAGGGGAATCCGGGAAACTGAGAAGTGTGTAACTTTCGAACGGATGATCGGATTGTAATGAAACTTCATAACTGAAGAGAATATATATCTGTAATGTCCCGTTTAAAGTCTTGACCGGATTCGGTAACCAGGGGGGAGTTGGGGGGGGGGAGACCGGAAATTTCAAGAAACGGTTAGAATGGAGGGATCGGAGTGAAACTTGCTGGGAAGAACAAGCATCTGCTCTAGATAAGTCCTTTAGACCGTTGTACTGGATCCGGACACTTATGGGGGGGGGGGGGGGTCCCGGAATTCCGGTGATGGTGGTTTTGGGGATTTTCACGATGAAACTTGGCAGGCATATCAGGGACACAATCAAACTGACTTCAAAATAAAAATTTTGTCGATCAGATAATGGTGGGGGAGTGGAGGGAGGGGAATCCGGGAAATTGAGAAGTGTGTAACTTTCGAACGGATGATCGGATTGTAATGAAACTTCATAACTGAACAGAATATATATCTGTAATGTCCCATTTAAAGTCTTGACCGGATTCGGTAGCCAGGGGGGAGTTGGGGGGGGGGGGAGACCGGAAATTTCAAGAAACGGTTAGAATGGAGGGATCGGAGTGAAACTTGCTGGGAAGAACAAGCATCTGCTCTAGATAAGTCCTTTAGACCATTGTACTGGATCCGGACACTTATGGGGGGGGGGGGGTCCCGGAATTCCGGTGATGGTGGTTTTGGGGATTTTCACGATGAAACTTGGCAGGCATATCAGGAACCCAATCAAACTGACTTCAAAATAAAAATTTTGTCGATCAGATAATGCTGGGGGGAGTGGAGGGAGGGGAATCCGAAATTTTCAGTCATGCGTAATTTTGGAATGGGTGATCGGATTCGAGTGAAATTTAAGAATTCAACAGAGGACATTTCTCCGATGATTTTTTGCATATCCGGACCGGATCCGGCAACTATTGGGGGGGGGGGGGGGCGGAAAATACGTGACCCGTTTAGAATGGAGGTATCGGGATGGAACTTTGTGGAAAGAACAAACAGATGCTCTAGGTAAGTCATTTGCTGAATCGGATTGGCTACGTGCACCGCG
The DNA here is from genome assembly GCA_030848855.1 of Branchinecta sandiegonensis. Taxonomy (NCBI): domain Eukaryota; kingdom Metazoa; phylum Arthropoda; class Branchiopoda; order Anostraca; family Branchinectidae; genus Branchinecta; species Branchinecta sandiegonensis. Next base: position 18,722,246 of record JAUPMV010000011.1, read on the forward strand.
GGGGAGCTGGGGGGGGGGGGGGGGTGGACCGGAAATCTCGAGAAACGGTTAGAATGATGGTATCGGAGTGAAACTTGCTGGGAAGAACAAACATCTGGTCCATGTAAATCTTTTACATAATTTGACTGGATCCGGACACTTGAGGGGGGGGGGGAAGGAAGGGGTATCCCGGAATTCCGTTTTTTGGGGGATTTTCACGATGAAACTTGGAAGGCATATCAGGGACCCGGTCAAACTGACTTGGAATAACAAAAAAAATCCTCGATATGATCATCTTGGGGGGGGGGGAGTTGAGGGAGGGGAATCCGGAATATTGAGTCATGCGTAACTTTGGAACGGGTGATCGGATTCGAGTGAAATTTAATAATTAAACAGAGGAGATTTTTCTCTTGTGACCTTTTTCATTTTCGGACTGAATCCGGCAATTATTGGGGGGAGGGCGGAAAATACTTGACCCGCTTAGACTGGTGTGATCTGGATCGAACTTCGTGGGAATGACAAACAGATGCTCTGGATTAATCATTTACAGAACCGGATTGGCTTCGGTTATTGTGGGTGGAGTTGGAGGAGGGGGAGGGGGGTCTAGGATTCCGGTGATCGCGCGTTAAGGTACTTCCAGATGTGCTAGGACGATGAAACTTCGCTGGAATATTGGAGACTCAACAACATTTGCTTAGAAACTGCTACTTCCCAAATCCGATTATTCCTTAAAGTACCAATCTTGACCGCAAAGTAAAAAAAATACTTTTAAGCAATATATGCATTTTCGTGATGCCCATCAGCCCATTAGCAGTTTTGCCTCAAGGGTTTTGCTTACAAATGAAGTTCCAGCTCCCTTAGACCGCGCATCTCAACCGCAAAGTCGAAACTTACTTTTGATAAAGCAAATCATCTTGACACATGCAAGTGCCATATGAGCTTACAGCTCTTGTTGTTTGTTTTTTTTTGGGGGGGGGGCAAGATAATTACAAACTGGCTGGTAATTTATACCAAAAGTTTTACTGATCTAAGAAAACCAACTGTTTTGAAGAAAAATCGACCTTTTCCAAGAAAAAAAAATCGACTGTTTTATGGCACTTGCAGCCTCTGGCTCAAGTGCCATATACCGATCACAATTCCGTCTGTCGGTCTGTCGGTCGGTCCGATTTTTTTTGTCACACTTTTTCGAGTTAGGGTACTTGCAGATGTGCTACGACAATGAAACTTGGCAGGCATATCAGGGACCCGACCAAACTAACGTGGAAATAATCAGTTTCCCGATCGGACCATATGCGGGGGAGTGCGGGGCGCTGGAAACTTGAAAATGTAGGGCATTTTTTCACACTTTTCCGAGTTAGGGTACTTCTAGATGAGCTAGGGCAATGAAACTTGGCAAGAATATCAGGGACCCAACCAAAGTAACCTGGGAATAATAAGTTTCCCGATCCGACCATATGCGGGGGAGTGGGGGCGCTGGAAACTTGAAAATTTAGGGCATTTTGTCACACTTTTTCGAGTGAGGATACTTCCAGATGAGCTAGGACAATGAAACTTGGCAGGCATATCAGAGACCCGACCAAAAAAACTTAGAAATAATTAGTTTTCTGATCCGATCTTTTTTTTTGGGGGGGGGGGGGAGTGGAGGGCAGGGGAATCCGGGGAATTGAGAAGTGTGTAACTTTCGAACGGGTGATCGGATTGTAATGAAACTTCATAACTGAATAGAATATATATCTGTAATGTCCCGTTTAAAGCCTTGACCGGATTCGGTAGCCAGGGGGCAGTTGGGGTGGGGGGGGGGGACCGGAAATTTTAAGGAACGGTTAGAATGGAGGGATCGGAGTGAAACTTGCTGGGAAGAACAAGCATCTGCTCTAGATAAGTCCTTTAGACCATTGTACTGGATCCGGACACTTATAGGGGGGGGGGAGTTTCCCGGAATTCCGGTGATGGTGGTTTTGGGAATTTTCACGATGAAACTTGGCAGGCATATCAGGGACCCGATCGAACTGACTTCAAAATAAAAATTTTGTCGATCTGATAATTGTGGGGGGAGGGAGGGGAATCCGAAATTTTCAGTCATGCGTAATTTTGGAATGGGTGATCGGATTCGAGTGAAATTTAAGAATTGAACAGAGGACATTTCTCCGATGATCTTTTTCATATCCGAACCGGATCTGGCAACTATTGGGGGGGGGGGGCGGAAAATACGTGACCCGTTTAGAATGGAGGGATCGGGATGGAACTTTGTGGGAAGAACAAACAGATGCTCTAGGTAAAGTCATTTACTGAATCGGATTGGCTACGGGCACCGTGGGGGAGCTGGGGGGTGTGGACCGGAAATCTCGAGAAACGATTAGAATGATGGTATCGGAGTGAAACTTGCTGGGAAGAACAAACATCTGATCCATGTAAATCTTTTACATAATTTGACTGGATCCGGACACTTGAAGGGGGGGGGAGGAGGGGGTTACCCGGAATTCCGTTTTTTTGGGAGATTTTCACGACGAAACTTGGAAGGCATATCAGGACCCGGTCAAACTGACTTGGAATAAAAAAAAATCCTCGATATGATAATCTTGGGGGGGGGGAGTTGAGGGAGGGGAATCCGGAATATTGAGTCGTGCGTAACTTTGGAACGGGTGATCGGATTCGAGTGAAATTTAATAATTAAACAGAGGACATTTTTCTCTGGTGATCTTTTCCATTTCCGGACCGATTCCGGCAATTATTGGGGGGAGGGCGGAAAATACTAGACCCGCTTAGACTGGTGTGATCTGGATCGAACTTCGTGGGAATGACAAACAGATGCTCTGGATTAATCATTTACAGAACCGGATTGGCTCCAGGTATTGTGGGTGGAGTTGGAGGAGGGGGGGGGGGGGGGGTCTGGGATTCCGGTGATCGCGCGTTAAGGTACTTCCAGATGTGCTAAGACGATGAAACTTCGTTGGAATCTTGGAGACTCAACAACATTTGCTTAGAAATTGCTACTTCCCTAGTCCGATTATTCCTTAAAGTACCAATCTTGACCGCAAAGTAAAAAAAATACTTTTAAGCAATATATGCATTTTCATGATGCCCACCAGCCCATTAGCATTTTTGCCTCAAGGGTTTTGCTTACAAATGAAGTTCCAGCTCCCTTAGAGTGCGCATCTCAACCGCAAAGTCGAAACTTACTTTTGATCAATCAAATCATCTTAACCCATGCAAGTGCCATATGAGCTTACAGCTCTTGTTAAGAATAATTGCGGGCTTCGCGCCGACTCGGATATATTTTACCGACTGGCCGACAATATTGGGGGGGGGGGGGATCCCCCCCCCATACGTGACCCCCCTGAGTCTGAACACACCGACTATTTTGCCGGACAGGCAGGGACAAGATTTTTTTTTTCGTACAGGCTCATCGGACTACAAATCCGACGGAAATATAAAAGAAAAACATCAAATGAAATTTAGCAGTGCACTCAACGAGGTGTATGTTTCGTCTTTAAGGTCGCAATTTTGGCAAAGTCATGAATGAGAAAGTGATATGTCCGGGATGTTTAGTCACAGCTCATTAGGCTTTATTTCAAATACCAAACGATATATGACTGAACCAGCGTTTTTTTTTCGGCTTAGCTGTGAAACATCCCCAAGAAAAACGCCACGAGAGAAACGTCCCCTGCAAATCAAATGCATGAAAAAATGTCCTCACGGTAAAACATTCCCACGATAAAAATTTCAGATGAAAAAAAGGTAAAAAACGTCAACAAAGGAACGTACTCTGCTAATCGAATCCATAAAAACGTCCTCGTGGAAAAATATTCGCACGAAAAAAAGTCCACATAAAAAAAGGTACGTCACAGAGAAACGCCCCCACGAAAAAACGCCCTCAACGGCCACATGAACAAGCCCCCCCCCCCCCCAGAAAAAAAAATATAGATGTTGTAGTTCACCTTGGTTTTCAGTGAGATTTTCTAGGAAGGACCTCTTCGAAATGCGGTACTAGTGGTTTACAATATGGAGCATGTTCCACCCTTTTAACAATAGTAACTATTAGTTGCTATTTTCGTTCCAACCTCGTGAAAAGTTACTACGCTGACCGTTCCAACCTTCTCGAAATAGTAACTAATAGTAACTATTTGCTTACCACGCTCGGGAGTGTAGGAAGCGTGGTAACTACGAATCTCTGTAACGTGATTGGGCGGTTTACCGCGTGGCATGCTATTTTGACGAAAATAGAAAAATGCGTTCCAGCCTTGACATCAAGAAGCCACAATTCGTGAACGTCATGCGTAGTACAACATCAACCAACTACAAACTCATCAAACAAACAAAGGGCATCGAACAAGCAGGCCAACTGCCAGATGGTGCTGAACAACTTTAAGTAGCTTTAAGTTAGTAAGTAGTAACTACGGTAAGTAGGGTGGAACACGCTCATGGACCGTTACTCCCGATTTTTTTCACGTTACTACAATACCGCCTGTCTTGTCTAAGCGGTGTGCTGGAAAGGAAAGTGAAGTCGTCCCGAAGTCATTCCTTCTTACTTTGGTATCCTTCTTGGCCCCTTACTTACCATTTGCAATCTGACGACATAATTAAATATAGCAAACAAGTTACAAAAAAGGAACGCGGGGTGAAAAGAAAGGCTTGAAATCCGAAAATAGGCTGTTCTGAATATTTTTTTTTTAATTGGCGAATTATGTTTTAGCCGGGTTTTATGAACGGGGACCTTTTATACGGGGACGTTTTTGGTCGGGTACCTTTTTCGAGGACGCGACTTCAGCTCAAACTCCTGTTCTTGAAGTGAGAGAAAAGTCGGCACACGGCAAATTTAACACAAACGATTGAGCCTGACCAATGGAAAAACGAATCGCGGTTTGTGATGTAGGTAGGCATGGAATAACTTAAACTGTAGAAAAACTGATTTTGTAAAACTGAGAGTCGATCTTGAGCTGTTTTTTACTTGCTGACCTTGATACTGGATGATTTCCGCGCTGGGTGATCAACAAGTACAAATATTACATCATCATAATTATGCAACTTAAACGGGTTTCGAGAAGTAGTTTCCAGAAGCGGATGTCTCATTCGAGATATTCGCTTACGCATACACTATGAAAGCGACATCTGCCATATATTGAACCCTAAATGTATAGCAATTCTTGTAAGAATAATTAGTTGTGTTTTTGATCCGAATTCTCCTTGCGATTCTACTCGCAATTCTACTACCTCGCGTTTTTGGACTAATCAGATTAGGCGAATTCTTCTTTTCTTGAGTTTTTGTCAGAATCGAGAACGGGGAAAGCCTCGCGGTTCTGAAGATTCGAGAAGTTGCTCCGATGGTGAATTCTCGATTTTTCTCTATCCGTACTCCTCCCTGATTGGTCAACAGAGTGAGGGTGTTCAATATGCATAAACACGTATACCGGGTTGCGGACGAGCTGCCAAATTATTGTTTTTGTCAAAAGCGAGAATGGAGAAGCCAGAGGAGCAAAAACGGTAATTTTTACGAGAATCGAGAATTCAGAAGCGAGAAATCAGAACGGAGAATTCGGATCAAAAACGCAACTATTGTAAAGCGCCCTCTCGCGGTTGGCAGTCGATTGCCAAGGCAGACGAACCATGTTTTGTGGCAAGCTGGCAGTCACTATAACGTTATTTTGCTTCTACACAAATACTGGTAGTGCCAGTTTATTGCCAACAGAACTGGCGCACGCCATGTTGCCGAGACTTCTCTTCCGGCCGATCGCTAATCGAGTACCCAGCGTATTTCTGCGAACCCAACCGACCATCCGATAACTGTACCAGCCATCACCACTTAGAGAATACGAAACTTCCTTCGTCACGTTTAACAAATTTCTATTGGTTGAATTCTACGAGGACGCCAGTTTCCGGCCAAGAAAACCGGACTCGGTGCTAAGTTTGGCCGTTCGTGTTCAGTCCGTACTGCGAACTTTTCGCACAAGAGCATATTTAAACCATCGTTTGAGACGTAAGCTGCAAGGGCTCAAACATTATTTGTCATCTTTCCTCCATGAGTTTTAACTTATTTTATTGATTTTTTGTTTAAATTTTTAAATTTTTCGTCCAAATCTTAATGTTTTTAAAGTTTTTGTCACTGTTTGCGGTGTTTGATCTGCCTACGCTTATTTCCATGTGTGTTTTTTTTCTTAGTCGTTCCGATGGATTATAGTTGACTTTAGTGTTGTTTTGTTTTTGCGTATTTAAATAATCATTTATTTTGTTATCCATCAATTTTGGTGGATCATAGAACATAATAATAATAATAGGCCGCTGAAAGCACACTCTAACCTAGTCGGACTGAAACGGAAAACAACAGATATACTTTTTTTAAAGCTTTATAAATGAATAATAACAAATGATGGTTTGACCCATGATATATACTGATTGTATTATTTTTGTGTGTTTGTGTCAATTTTTCATGTATCTGCAATGGTTTTCAGTTTCAGTTTCACTGGACTGTATTTAAAGACAAAAAAAATACACAATCAACATTCCTGCCAGGAAAGCACAAAAGAAGTGCTTGGCTAGGGAAGGGGAATAACCAATATTAGTTAAACAACAAACAGAACCAACTAACTGAATACTCTATGTAAAGAAAAAGGGAGGAGACCTTTGGAAAGCCTTTGGCTCTCGGTGTAAAAAAGTATTATCTTATTTTCTCTTGGTCATGGGATATTTTGAAAGACGTTGGAGGATGGAGCTTTAAAAATCTAATAGTTGACTGTTGGAATCTTCTTCCTGAACGCGTTGTGAAAGCAGAAGCCATGCATCAGTTTAAAGCACATGGCTGACACTCAATCTAACGTTAATGAATGAATGAATGAATACTTTTAATTCAGCAAATTGCCATAAACGAAAAAGAAAATACATAAAAAGAAAACAACAACAACAACAAAATCATGCAGTCTGTTCTTGCTGTTGCGTTGCAGCAAGAAGAGACTGCCATACAGGCAGGCAATGAAAAATTGGCACAGTGGCAAATTTTATAACCTCAATCTTTGAATCCAAAAGACGGCACAGAAGTGCCGCTCTAGCCTTACGGCGAATTTCATCAAAGAGAATTTTGAGAATTTTTGTAGAAAAGGAAAGCTGTTAAAGTTTAGTCGAAAGGGCTGGGATAGGACAATCTAGTACCCAGCACTTTTTCACTTAAATTGGCTTGAATACCCGCTGAAAATGCGTTACTTCGTTGTTCCGCTATTCACAATTAATCGATTTTCAAATAGTTGAGTTTCCATGTCATTTGTGGTACCTCTATGCGCTTGTATTTTTGTTGTATGCCTTACGATAAAGATTTATATTTTTTTTTCTGTTCAGGCACTAAGCAATCGTAACCCATTTCACCAGTGTCCACTGAAAAGTCGCGTTTGTGTTGAGATTAAAATTTCCCGCGTCATAGTAGAGTTTACGCTGTGGGGACGGCCGCAGATATTCTGAACGTCATAACTAGAGCAGATAGTGGAAAATAATTTTATCCCTTAACAGAATCCAAATAATTCAGTGTATTCAAATGAATGACACAAAAATAAGTTGGCTTTTCAGTTAAACTTTAAGTGCGTTTATATTATTATAATAGCAGCATAATCTTAAAGGTAAAAACAAAGAAGGCCTGAATAATTGGCATATTCAAATTCAAATTCAAATATTTTATTGACCTCCAAGATCGGAGAGTATAAAGTGAAGTAAATACATACAAATTGGCCCAACATGTAATACTGCTCAAAAACAATCTGGCCAAACCATACTAAAAATACAAAAAACAAAACAAAATTATACACACGCGTAGAACTATAGTAACTCTTTAACCGCTAAATATAGGTTATGAGTAAGAGAAGACATTTTAAACAGAAATTTTTGTTGCTTTTTCCGCATAATTTGAAGTGGATCTTTCAAATGGTACAAATTTATAGCGGATGAAGTAGAATGGAATTTTGAAAGTCGACACAAAAATTTACCAAAATTAAAAAAAGTAGTTTTAATATGCGCAATATTAGAATTAGAAAAATAAGGAAGCCAACTAGAAAATAAAAGGACTTGAGGCAGAGCAACCGTATTGAAGACGCGCGCAGACGATCTCCTAGTTAAATAATCTCGAACAGAAATAACACTACCGAAGCTCGCTGAAGCTCTCGACCGAACAGACTTCATCATATGAGCTCGGCAAAGGGAAACTGATGGCCCATACGGAATTCCCAAATAAAGAAAAGATTCAAGTGGCTTAAGGACTACATCATACATCTTAATACTAAAAATATTATTAACTGGGTCAGCAGGCTTAGGACCAAAAATCAGGAGCTGACACTTTTCAGGACGAAACCTTAAACCAAATCTAGAAAAAAGTTCAATTAAATGGTCCACATTCTCCTGAAGAGCAGCGCGTGATCGACTCAAAAGAAGAAGATCGTCCGCATACGCGATCCAAGACGCTACAAAACCTCGACCAACAACAAGCGAAGTTCTAACAGAATTAAATAAAGAAGCAATAGTTATATTGAAAATAATAGGAGACAGTACGCTACCTTGCCTCAGACCTCTCTTTAAAATCACCGAAAAACCGCTTAAGTTATTTTTCCATTTAATTCTAATACACGAAGTCTTATACCACTGATTCATAACTAGAACAACTTGCGTAGGGACCCCGTTTTTAAGAAGAGCAGACATTGACCAAGAATGAATAACAGAATCATAAGCTGCCGCAATGTCCAGGGCTAGGGCAAAAATACGATTACTAGGGCTACAAATTGAAATTAAATGTCCAAGAAGAGTATGAACTATATCCATGCTAAGACCCTTTCGAAAACCAATCTGATTCAGTCCTTGATCGCACGGCTCAAAATATTTTAGCAAAACAATTTCAAACAACTTGCTTAACTGGCAAGACACAGTTATTGGCCGATAGCATGAACAATCATTGAAATTGCCCCCCTTCTTAAGGAGAGGGGAGGTAGTAGCGCGAGAAAAACTAGAAGGAAGAATACCAGTAGAAAGGATAAGAGAGAACAAAGTAGAAATAAGAAGAACAGCATCAGGGGAAGCCCATTTAATATGCTTCGAGTTCAATCCATCATGATCAAAAGACCACTTAGATTTAAGCTTCTTAATTCCAGTTACAACTTCCTCCGCTGAAACAGAAATAGTTTGTCCCAAATCAGATCGCAGCAGATCGGAATTAAACTGGTCATCCAGGCTCTTATGAACACTCTCATCACCACGAGCAAAAACTCGACTGAAATGAGAAACCCAATCATCAAGAACCAATGTGCTTTTATCCTCAGGCGTATTATGAGACATTGTTGTTTTACTTTTAACAAAACGCCAGAGACCATTTTCATTTTTAGAAATACGATCGCTAACTTCATCTCTAACAAACTCGTTATGGGTTCTCAATTCAGAACGGAAAATCGACTTCGTAAGTTTATAATTTTCAAAAAAAGGCCCAAACCTTGGACGACCAGCCGATTTCCACAAAATAAACGCTTCATGTGCGCGTTTCTGGCTTCGAATCAAAATTGGGTTCAACTTCCATGCAAAAATACGGGTACCAGTTCGATAACGGACCGAATCAAAAGCTTTTCTTGCTCCCAATTTTAAAGCATGCACAATTTCAGAATAAAAAATATCTATATCAACCTGATCTAGACTTAAAACCGGTTTATTAACAATAATTTTTGACAAAATAGCATCCGACTCTTCGTGATATTTACAAATTTTATCTTTATCCCAACTTATTCTATTTACAAATTTATTAGAACACTGTATCAAAATAGAAGGTAAATCAGATAAAAAAAAAAGAAAAAGAAAGATAAAAATGGTCACTGATCGGCAGGTCTTCTCCAACATGCACGGTATGAGATACTAAATTAAGACTAGAACTTAAAACATGATCAATATTCGAAGAAGATCCAGAATTGTGAGTATAAGAAGCATCCGAATCCTTTGGAATAAGATTATACGACGGAAGCATTGAAAGAAAAAGTGAACGCCGAAAATCCGAAATATTAGTTAAATCACAATTCATATCACCACACATCACCCAATCGCAACCATCAGGAACTCGAGCCAGACAAACAGATATTTCGGAGCATGCTTCATTAAATTCAAAATCGGAATCAACAGTATTATAGTTAGTCGGCAAATAACATGTAAAAACATTAATTTCTTTCTGTTAATTGTTTTAAATTGTTTTAAATTTCTGCTATAAAATACGCCAGTTTCCAGCTGAATGAATTATGAGTTGGAGAGAAAGAGGTAGGAATTGCTTAGTAGGTAGGGTGTTGCAGGATTTGTAGTAATTCCTCATTAGGATTTTGCAGGAAAGGAAGTACAGTTGCGTTCGCAGTAATCGTTGCGTTTTTGCAGATACCGTAGTATCTATTACCACGGTAACTGAATCTGCAATTAGTCGTTTTTGCAGTTACTATGGTATCTGATACACGGTTGTTCGGTTGCATTTTCGAAGTCATCCCAAAAGAAAAACAGATATCCAGTTACATCACTAAGTGCTAAACTTCTTTCTCACCAATTTGACAAAATTTGATGAAAGTGAGATCACTTTTCAGATACCACGGTCGGACCGTGACTCACGATAACCGCGACAACGACTTTAGACCGTGGAATCAGAGGCCATGGTATCTGCAAAAACGCAACTAATGATTCGTGTCGGCGATCCCTACCTGAACTTCGCATCCATATCCGTCCAGCATGTAAGCGTTCTTTCCACAAGCCGCGTAAATGCTCGCTCCGATCCCTAAAAGCGACACGACGGGCTCATTCCCCAGGGACACTAGTTGTTGCGGAATCGCGATGTCCCATCCGAAGTCGTTACAACGCCGGTAGATGGCAAGAGATCCATTGGCTAGTGCGATGAGGAGCTGATCGCAGTGGTATTTCATGTGATGAGCGGCAGATGGGAGAAGTTGTGTGCTGAGCTGATGAGGGGATTCAGCGTCCCGGGCGGAGTAGAGAATAACTCTGCAGAATAAAAACGGTCGTATGAATACATCGCTAATTCACATCACAAGCTCCATCAATTACTCAAAAATCACGCGGACAACCATTACAACTGCTCAAGACCCATTTAATGAGGTTGCTGTAGTTGTAATACGCTCTAGAGATGCAAATGTCTAATGCAGTTGCGGACAATATCATTATTCAATCTTCATGGTTCCGAGAACCAGAAGAGAACAATATGGGCCAGAGGTGCTGCGAGTCCGCTGTGATCGAGTCCGAGATAAGGCCGAGACCGAAGTGACGCTCACGAGTCAAGACGAGTCCGAGTCCGCGAAAAAATTCATTCGAGACGAGACGAGACCGAGTCCGCGAAAAAGGTGTCTCGAGACCGAGTCACGCCCAGAGTCCTAGATAACGAATGAAATTTGATGTTGTACCAAGGGCAAGGTCGTATCCAGGGGGGGGGGGCCCTCCCCCCCGAAACATACGAAAATAATAATTTTTATAGGCTTTCCCTCTGATCTATGTCTTTTTTGTCCTACCCGCAGACGTCAATTTTAATTTGAATTTGGTCCAAGACGTCTCTTGGAATCGGGGGACGCGGCCGGATTTCGAGACGAGACGAGTCCGAGTCCACAAAGGACGAGTCCGAGTCCCAGAAAAAGGTGTCTCGAGACGAGTCCAGATTCCGAGTCCACCACCTCTGCTATGGGCAGACTCGCTTCTTTAGATACAGACGCGCAAAGCATCTGCACCCCTCACTGCTGGGCATAGTGGGTTCAATCAATTTTATTTTAACCCTAATAGCACTAGGCTAACATGGTTGGAAATTGGAAAAGCAAACATTCACGTACAATACAAATAAAACACAAACTAACAAGCAGTTAGTACGAAACGAAGATAAAATCAAGTACAGTTAAAATGTTCAGTGAAATACGGAACGAACGATTTTAGATATCTTTCTGAAGATTTCGTTGGCAGTGGAAGAAGCTTGGGTTTCAGGTCGTTCTTGCTTCACATGTCAGGATTCATGATCGGTTAAAAAAAAAAGGTTAAATAACAGGATACTATGAATAGGAAAAATCAATAATAACAATAACCGTAACATCAGAATCCGAAACCCAAGCTTTGGAGAAGAGTTTCAGGCATCGATTCAGAGTAGCGTTGGAGGTAGGGTTTTCTGAAAGAGGGAGTGAGTTTTTACGAGAATGTTTAAGGGAAAATTAAAAGTTTGAAAAGACAAGTTAAATTTAGAGTTGATAAAGTGTAAAAAGATAGTAGGTTTAAGACGAAAGTGTAAGTGACGTTAAAATAGGGTAAACTGTTCGGTAAATTTTGTGTTAACGTCACTAAGTTGGAGGTAGAGACGTAAGCCACTTGTTTTAATTCGATCAGAAGCAAGAATAAATGAAAAAGAAGCTATAATACGTATTTATATTATAAAACGTATTATATCCGGTGGGGAACTAAATTTGAGAATCGTGATTTTCCCACGCACTTACCTCCTACTTTCTGTCCCGACCCACACCATATCTCCATAAAGCCTTCCTCCACCGTCTGGTTCTTGCACAAGAGCCGGTGTGAACTCCATGGCAGTCACCTTTGTCTCTAGTAGGTCTATGCACCCAAGCTCTTTTATCTGCGGCCCCGAGGCTGGCTGCATGGAAGACACGGAAATACGCGAGGATAGGCCATCTACCGTTACGATCCAGACATAACTCTGAATTTGTGTTTTGACTGGGCCTCCCGTAGTTCGAGAGGATTTGGGGACTAGAAGGGTATAGAAGCATCCGCAGCGAACCTGCAAAAGTGAAGCTTAGAGCGTGTTACACTACTTATCGTAGTTACTACTCATGACGTCATGAATTCTGACTTTTTGCCGTCAAGGCTGAAACGATTTTTCTGTTTTCCAGCAGTATATCATGCCACGGGAATAACTTGTGGGAGTAGCAAGCTTGGGAATAATGCACAGTAGCAATAGGCGAAATTGCGGGGTCTACAAAGAGTAATCTGGCCACTTTTAGCTCAGGCTATCATAGGCGTTACTAGCCAAAATGTTTGGGGGGGGGCAAGCTATTTACCGACTGGCAAATCATTTTCCGGCGTTTAGCGCCGACTTCGCTTATTTTTTACCGACTGGTCGACGAAATTCGGAAGGGGGAGGGCGTCCCCCCTCCCCCTACGTGACGCCTCTGCAGGCTATTACTCTATAGCACATTCATACACCTTGAATTTCTATATGCCTAAACAACGCTAATGACAATTACTACTTATCTCTGCTTCTCTTTGGTATAGGTCTGAAGGCTCTGAAGAAATTTGGCGGTTCCCCCCTACCATACTCTTTTTACCTCAAAGAACTTAAAATTGAATCCCTTTCTTCCCGCCGCGAAAAACTATTCCGCAACTTTGGCTCCTCCCTTCTCCAGCATCCCGTGTACCGTTCTTTCCTTCCCCCACCCTTTGTTCCCGTAAGATCTCGTCCTCTCCGAGAAGTGGCTGAGAAGGTTCCCAAACTGACCCCAATCTGCTGTAACACTATGCGTTACAGTAGAAGCTTTGTGCCGAGCTTCGTAAAGCAGTATAATGATCTTTAGCATCATCTGTTGACAACTTATTTTCTTTTTGTTTATGACTAAAAAAAACATCGTATTTGGGCTCTGCCCACCAGAGATATGTTTTGCTTTATTATTAAATAAACTGAAACTGAAAAATCTAAGTCTATCTTGTCGGGTCTCTAACGTGCAAGCAAGCTTTCATTGTCCTATCACATCTCGAAGTACCTAAACTCGCCATGACCGGAATTCCGGACCCCTCCTCCAACTCCTCCCACAGTGCCCGGATCCAGTCCGTTTCAATTTTCCGTGAGCATAGCTTAGTTGTTAAGTCCTCAGCTATCTCAGAACACCTGATCAGAAACACTATGTAGTGCTTGGTGTCCTTTAAACAAAGATTGGCATAGAAAGAGTGGGAAATTCGCGAAAGACTTAATTTTATAAAATAAACAAGTCTGGTGCCTTTAACAGGGTGGAGTTCGCCATATGTTTTCAGAAAAAGACAGGTTTTTCTTATAAAGTGCGGAGCTTAGAAACTACGTCACAGAAGTCAGAGTAGCCGTTCTCCCACAAAGATTTCTGGTTCTTACTAGCGAGTACTAATATAATGCAGGGTGAGCTCGTAATTCCCAGGAACGGAAGCACAGAACCAACTCATACGGTCGCGTGAGGAAAGCGATGCGTTATTGATCAATTAATGCATGCAGGCGTTCGCAGACATGATTTCGATTATGACAGCTACGTTATGATATGCATCTAGGGCCGATACTGTATGCAAAACTGGGATGCAAAAGTATACTCCGTTCAAACGGCATAGTGAGGGAATTTGCTTGATCTTTCCAATTGGCGAATAAACTGCTACTCGTCCATAGGCTATTTTTTATAAATGGATATTATATAAGGACTAACTGGGACAGGCAAACTACAAATAATTACCCTGAGAACCTCACAAGATTTCCGGTTCCCCCTTCCAAGTTCCCCACAGTCACCGGATCCCGTCCGGACTTGAAATTATACTTCTTAAGTAAGAGTTCTTTCCAAATATCAAGTTTCATAAAGATCCGACCACCCGTTCGAAAGTTATACATACATCAAGATATCGGATTCCGCCTCCCTCTACTCCCCCCACGACGGTCAGGCCGTGGAAAATACAGTTCTTAAGTAAATACGGTCGAGTCCCTGATATGCCTGCCAAGTTTCACCTAGCACATCTGGAAGTCCCTGAACTCGCCATGACCGGAATTCCGGACCCTCCCGTTCAACTCCCCCAAAGTGTACGGATCCTGTCCGGTCCTGTCAACTGTTTATCTAGGGCTTGTGCTTGATCTTCCCACCAAGTTTCACCCCGATCTCTCCATTCTGAGTGTGTCACACGATCACCGGCTCCCCCTCCCACTTCCCCCCAAAGTCATCGGATCCGGTCCGGACATGGAGTGTGAAATCTGAGACACGAGGTCTTCCCAAATATCAAGTTCCATTAAGATCCGACCGCCCGTTCAAAAGTTATACATACCTCAACATTCCGGATCCCGGCTCCCTCCACTCCCCCCACAATGGTCGGATCGAGGAAGTGACTATTCCAAGTTAGTTTGGTTAGGTCCCTAATATGCCTGCCAAGTTTCATCGTCCTAGCTCATCGGGAAGTATACCCTAACTCGCGATCACCGGACTGACCGACCGAAGGAAAAGTGATCGGTATATGGCAGGAAGGCAAGTGCCATAAAAAAGGTACCTAAGATGCAAAACGCCTACATAACATACACAGATCTTCTCGTTTGAGAACGTTCCAAGAAATTCAGGGAACACTACGCGTCACAGCCTCCACAGGGGCAATACCAGGGAGTGGGTGAATACAAAGATAATGGCGAAACTGTTTACCTCTGTTGCTATCTGGGACTTGTGCACGGTTTTTGCCATCACGAAAAGTGGCAGTTTGGCAAGCGGACTGTGTTCCGTCTCAGGCAGTTCCCAAGCAGGGGCGTGCCGCGGGTCCAACGCCAGCTGAGCAAGGCGCAACTCTGCAACGAAGAATAAACGTCAAAAAGAAACAAACCATAGCTATATAACCGGCTGTAATACTCTATATGACTAAATCCAAAACACGCCAGTGACCTCAGGAAGAACGAGAATACGTCACTCTAACGACCCAAACCCGATGAAAAATTTATCTCAAAATAGTAGTACGAAGTTGTACGAAAAAGTAGCATGCAGTACTAACTGATGCTGCTACTACTGATGCTACTACTGCTTCTACTTCAAAGCTACCGTGTTACTGCATACTAGTGCATGCTACTATTAGCAAGACTGGATGCTATTATGGCAAGACAGGATGCTACTGGATACTACTACTTAAGATTGGACCAGTCTGAGGCACATTAAATGATAGTATTATTTGCTATTACATAGTATTACATGCAGCTTTTTCGTACAACTGCGCAGGCTACAAATTTTTCATCGGGAACTCAGCAACTCAAGTCCTGTGTCAACCAATCCGCTTACGGCTCTTCCGCTAGATACACGGCGATCTTGCATCGGCAAGGAGAGTTAGTCATCAAAGGTATTTTTCTTGTTCCTGCAATGGTGACCAGCACCATTCCCGCTAGATGGCTACGAATGGCAAGGGCTTGGTCTTCTCGGATTCGAACACTGCTGAAATTCGAAGCTGGCAACATGTAACTGTGACAGTATCACTGTAGCAGAAGGTCGTAGAAAGGTCCCAATGAGTTACTTTTCAAACCTGAATAATAAATCACAGACAGGTTAGGGACCAGTATTTCTTCTGCCCAAGATGACTACGAATCATGTTTGTTTGTGGCCTAGTCCAGCGCTCCAAGCGAATTTTTCTCTTTTTGTACCTACTTGTCTCATTATCGTACAACAGATCCATAAGTTAATACCTTCATTTTTTTTTTTAAATTGAAGGTTCATTGTTAGGGAGGTTCAAACTTTTTTTCTGCTGGAAAAAATACAAGTGAACACACATCCTATTTTATTCGACGTTACAAAACGGATAAGTCAGCTGCATTTAGCCTGAGCGGCTTGAGCCTGAAGAGGACCCTTGCGAAGAAGGGCCGGAATGAATGAATTTATTGCACGAAAAAACCCATGGGGTCATGGCAACAAAACAAAAGGAAAACGCAACAAACTAAAAAAATCGCTCTCTATGGGACAAGCCAACGCGGAGGAATCTAGCCACCTTATAGATATCCCCCATATTTGTACTTCCAATCTTTTCTAGTAGCCACTCCTCCCTAGTAATTATACCCCAAATACTTCGACGCTCAAATCACTCAATCCCTTTCAATTCAATTCATTTTAATTTCAACATTCTTTAAACAAAAATAACAAACGCAACGCTCCCAAGAAGGGCACAACCATGTCCTGTGCGGGAGTGCTCAACTTTTACTCACCTATTACAAACGGTGACACATTTCTCGTCTTAACCTTCTCATTTCTTTTTCTTTACCCCCCCCCCCCCCCCCACTGAACCCACACATTCACATTCACACATAAAGTGGAACACATCCTCATCCATCTTTCCACACATCGGGAAAAAGTATGGGCCATTCTTTAACCTATTTTTCTTATAAACCTTCTTTTCTCCCCACTATAGTAGAGCTCTTTAATAAAATGTAGCACCGTTTTGCACCGTCAAATATGATCCGCGGTCAGCTTCGTCTGTTTCCTGTTTTAATTCACAGCTTTAGTCGAATGTTGATGATAGTGATGGTCTTTGGGGGACAACGGTAACAAAACCGCATGGTCGCTCTGAACTGGGACATGGCGTATTTCCAGTTAGTCCGTTTAGCAACACCAACCAGGATAAAAATGATAACAGCATTTTGCGAAAATGTTGATTAGCTGACCAGCACAGACCGATCTCCCAACCGAATTTCAAACCCAGTTTCAACGACCCAATCGAACAGCAAAAACAGCAGGCGTGTCTAGAATGAAATCACAATCTTCAGAGAAGAAGTTCATAAAATTAGATATTTAAGGAACAAGAAAGAATCTTTCATTGTTTTCCCACAAGTTCATTTTCCAGCTTGAGCATAAAGAGGATCCTTGCCAAGAAGGGCCGAAATATAGCTCTAATAAAATTTAGCTGACTTATCCGTTTTGCACCGACAAATATAACCCGATTTCATTTCAATGCCATTTCATCCTGTCTGCCAATCGACAACTGTCGTTATAAACTTACCCGTCATCCAGTCCTTACGAACTAGGGGCGATTCCAGCTGGAATGTGTACTTCTCTTCTTTCCCCCTCACTCCAGATGTTGGCTTTACAGAAATGTGTAGGCAGCAGTTATCCACCCAAGCCATTGCTTCATCTTTGGACTGAATCGCACGCTGGATCGATGCAAGGGCTTGCTGCACTCCGGCATGACTGAGACCCTGATGTAAAAAAAATGATAGATTAGACCAGCAGCCGTGGGAAATTAAGACCGCCTCGTTTTGATGGTTTTTTGTTCCAGTCCATTAGGCCTGGAGAAATTTTATTGAAGATGGAACTGTCATGAAATATTTGGAAAGAGAAAATAATAATAATCTTTATTCTTTCCCTTTATCACAATGCAATAACATGGGTGTCGTCAAACAAGAAGAAGAGAAAAACACAAAAAGACGCAACATGAAGAACACACACGATGAGCTATCACTTCGATTTGAGGATATTGTCGTTGCAGTGCTTCAAGTATTATGGCACGAAGGAGTTTAAAAATCTTGTCGTCGAGTGTGTAGGCGGGCATTCTAACCGTTCTTTTCCCTCTTTCAGAGTTGCCAACCTCGTCCTGTGTGCAGGATATCTCGGTGCGTTGGGGACTTCAGGATGTCAGCTCCAAACTTCATCAACGTTTCATGCCTCCTTTCATCCAGGGTTGGGAGCTTGAGTTCGCTCAAGCTTTCTAATATGGGACGGTGGGCACGCGCCCTACTGTCAGGATTCAGGATTCAACAACTTTACTAAAAAAATTCATTCCGGCTTGACGACCGGTTACAAACAAAGCACATACGTGCTTGAAAAACGCAACCAGTACACATTTACTACCATATTCTAATCAAACCTTCACTAAAATAAAATAAAAATTAATTAATTAATTTGTCCCCTCTCGTCTTCCAAACCCTCCACTCACCAACTACCCTCAAGGAGAGCCAGTAGTGAAGCGTACGTACAAACTTTGAAGACTACAGTCTCTGGTCGACTTCTCAAGGTTCTATCGTAAAAGGGTCACACTCGTATCACCAGGAGAGACCAAAATCCTCGTTGACCCAGACCCAAAAGCACGTAAGTTCTAAGAATACAGAAACGTGTACTCCTTATGAAAAGTCGTGAGCCCAAAGTTCCCTATTCTGCTCTCCTAAAAGAGTTTAATATGGATACTCTTGAGAGTCGGAGACTGCGGCTGAGCTTAGCGGCTGGTCATAAGCTCCTCCACCATCCAGTTTTATCCGATATCCTTCCCCCTCCGTATGAAAACACAAGAAACCGACAGGGGAGGGTCGCAAGTTCAAAGGTTCCAAAGTTGTTCCCCGTACCTGAAACACATACGCGGTACCAGAAAAGCTTCGTTCCGAGCTTCACAAAAATTTATAATGATAGCGGTAGCTGTCTTTGATATTATTCCAACGTCCGTGTTTTTGGTTTTTATTTGTATACTATAATAGGTCTATGATGGAATTGATGATTAATTGTATATATTAAAACTGTGAATTATACTTGACTTAATACCCAAATTCGTCATTGCCATGATATTGTTTTTTTTTTAAATAAATTCGTTACTCACTTACTTACTCTCGAACCGGAACAGGCCCGTATTTCCATACTCATCAGAAGCAACCAATGAGGAGACAGATTCAGTGACGTCTAGATCAGTAGACTTCTCTCACGGATTCTCACTTCTATGTACGGACATAATAGTAGAGCTTTTTCAAAAATCTTTTTTGGGGGAGTAGCGAGAGTAATTTCGATGTCATTCGAAGTATTGCAAATACACTATAAAAAGTCCCTCCGTACAAAGATTAAAGTTAACTGCAGTATTTGCTACTCAGATTCATCTTATCTCTATTTGGTATGAATCTTATCTGCGCTGAGATAAGAATAATCCGAGTAGCAAATACTGCAATTAACTTTAAACTTCATACAGAAAAACTTTTTACAGTACTGATCTCCCGCGATCCTCCCGCTCCTGCCTGAAAACTCTCTCTCGAGTTCTAAGCGTCACGTAAGGACTTGGTCTTGAATTCAGGAACAATATTATTGCAATTATATATATTCATATATTATTTCCTTTTAAATCTTGGCTGAATTTAAAATTTAGTGTGTAAAGTGTCCCGAGAAATTTATAGAGGCGAAAGCCTTATAATTACAATTATAAATATATATATATATATAATATTTCCTTTTAAATCTTGGCTGAACTCAAAAGGCTCGGTAACAACGTTCATCTGATTCTGACTCGAGTTTAAAAGGTAAACCAGGTAAAACTATAAATATAAAGATATGAAGAACCTTCGGAACACGCTTTCTCGACACGCTTAGCGTTACTATCAATCAATCTTTATTATTCGAAAAACATTGCTTAAGGAATTAACAAAAAGCCGAATAATTGTTCTCTCGTCAGACATAACTATATACAATTGCGCTTTTACATAGTCAACTATTCAATAATTACACAAGAACAAGAATTGCAACAAATTAAGGTCCTTTCGAAAACGGAACCCCAGGACCCCGGACCCCTTGCCACGGGACCCTTCTGGCTAACGAAAACAGGACCCCTTGAAAACGAAAACTGGACCCATCTGGCTAACCGAAAACAGGACCCCTTGCAAACGAAAACGGGACCTACCTCAATAATACGGACAGTGGACAAATAATTTAAAAAAAAATTGTCTGTTAACTTTCTAGAAAAAATAGTAGAAGAGAATACAACAACTCTTTCTGGTAGATGTGTTGTTGACAAAATGTAGGGACTTACCTCCCCCACAGAGGGGGTCGTGTGTGTGTCAACTCTCAAAAGGCTCGTGTTGGACCCTATCTCTAACTTCCACCAAGTTTGGTGAGATCCAGCAACTCCGCATATGGCAGATGTACTGTTGACTTTAACTTGGGACTTCCCCCCCCCCCCCTCCCCCCATAGGATTCGGAGCATCAAAGGAACAACTTTTATTTGGTCTATTCTCCTTTTTCTATAAAGTTAAGGTGTCCCTTTTTCCAAAATATGTGTCCGTATTTTGGAGGTAGGTCCCTTTTTCGTTTTTACGGGGTCCTCTTTTCGGTTAGCCGGATGGGTCCCGTTTTCGTTTTCCTGGGGTCCTGTTTTCGTTTGCCAGAAGGGTCCCGTGGCAATGGGTCCGGGGGTCCCGTTTTCGAGAGGACCCAAATTAAAGCGCTAAACTTCAGTAATTAAGATAAAAAGAGGAAAAGAATTTAAAATTTCGCGCTGAAAAAAAACTCACAAAGGAGGGGACAAAACTTCTTTCGTACCGCGCATGAATTGCCCGAATGGGTTGGATCTTAGAAATTGGTAACTAAACATGTTACTGCTGAAATCTACGTACCTCATATTCCATGCCCAGAGACTGGACTAAATTTGATATTCGACTGAGCGTTTCGTAATCCTGCATCAGAAGATTCATTTCTTGGCAGAGCTGATCAACGGTCGACGTTATTTCGGACGACTTAAGACCGCTAACGCCACCTAGGAGGCGACTCAGAGTGGGCGATGCACTCATGTCTTCAACCTAGAAGAAATTGACAGATGAGGTACTAGTTGCGTTTTTGCAGATACCATGGTATCTGTTACCACGATAACTGAATCTGCAATTGGTCGTTTTTGCATTTGCCGTGGTATCTGATACACGGTTGCTCTGCAAAAACGACTATTGCCGAAATTGCAAATTTCGAAGTCATCCGAAAAGAAAAACTGATACTCAGTTACACTTCTACACTTCTTCTACACACTTTTTTCTCACCAATTTGACAAAATTTGATGAAAGGGAGATGACTTTTCAGATACCACGACCAGTAATACGGTCGGACCGTATCACGATGACTGGCCAGTTACTGGTCCATAACTCGGCCAACTCGTTCGGCCAACTCGTTCACTGACCTTTTTACGGGCATTCCGAAATACCTCCATAAATTAATCGTATTTCTGGGTGTATTGTTTTTGAATTATAAATATAATAATTGTTGATATTATCTAGTTTTTAGTTTGGTGTGAATTTGACCAAGTTATGATGTATACTCATAGATGTTTTGATTAGTTGACGTGTTACTTATGATTAAAGGTTTTACTTGGAGTTTTATTGTGAGATACATGCTACATTGACCGAATGATAAACAGTAGTTATAGTTGTTTTTAATTGCTAAATTATACATGACAGAAGAAATTCAATGTTCGGCTTCGTCCGTAAGAAAGTTTTTGAAAATAAACTGAATTGAATTGAATAGATACCACGATAACTGCAAAAACGCCTTTTGACCGTGGTATCTGATACCACGATAACTGCAAAAACGACTTTAGACCGTAGTATCAGATACCATGGTATCTGCAAAAACGAAACTACTGTGTGCGGTAAACCCCGCTCTTCTTCCGTCCCATGTCGTTGCCAGCCCATCAGTCGACGCTTTCAAAAATACACTGGATGAAAATTTTGGAAATGCCAAATATTGTGTCGATAATTTCGAAGAATTTTGTAGAGGCTTGCGCCTTGCTGAGGCTTGCGCCATTGCTAGTTCCCATGAATCCGACATCGAAAGCTGACTCAAATTCTTGATGTACTTCCGAATTAAACTCAACCGAAAGGTATTTATCTTCGTTGGCGCCTTATTTTACTCGTAATTTAATATAATAACACAATATATTGCTAAAAATCAGGCCACAAAGCCTCTACAAAATTCGCTTAAAACTGTGTAGTTTAAACATTTCTTCCTGAAACATTCTGTCGATATGACTCTTGAACATGTTGAGTGACTGGCAATTGACCGTTTCCTCTGGAAGGCTATTCCAGTGGACAGTTAAGTAGCGTGCACACACAGTCCGAATTTCGCAGTCCGGTACGAATTTCCTTCTCGCTCCGGAATTTTGACGCATCGCATGCGGATTCGGTCCGACAATTTTGTTCCGATTTGAGTAGAAAATATTCTACTTTTACCGGAGCGAATTTTAAACGCATGCGAAATTGTGCCCTGAGAATTGAAAAATTAGAAGCTGTGTTTGAAATTTCAACTGTTTATACGACCTATTTAATGTCAGCTGCATTCATTCATTCGGCAATCAATCAGCATCATCTGACTGTAAGCTAAGCAGTGGATTTTTCAAACCTGGGGCCAAGTTTCACGTCTGAATTTCGTTTTATCTGAAAAACCTGTCGGGCATCGTGACGCGAATTTTGTATGCGCGTTTTCGCAACACCCTTTCCCAATGTCCTTGTGGAATCTCTCAGCAGTGATTTTTAAACTGTGGCCACGAAATCGTTCTGGTTGAAGATCAAAACACCTTCAGCATTGAATTCAATTTGAACTGTCTGAATATCAATCAGCCGTGATTCGTAATTTGTTATGTTGACGATAGCTAGCAGCTAGCAGTTGTAAATGCTATTAAGGAAATAAATGAGTCATTATTTTAATCTTGTTGCAAGGATTCTATCTCGAAATTCAGTAAGGGTATGCGATAACACTAAGCTGACAATCTCAGCAGCCTTCCTGCACCGCTGAAGAACCCTTTCTTCAGTAGACGACATGACATATAAAGTAACAGCTCTTCTGTAGGACTAGGGTTCTTTCCTACAGACACACGAATCCTTCAACCGGATAGAGGGACTGCACCCTACCCGTTTCATCTATGCGTAGCTCACGTTCCCTATGATAATAATAATAATGTATTTAAAGCCTTAGGGCCATGTACAAACAACTAAATATAAAAACTTCATAACAAATACTGTTATCACACTACATAAACTAAAATGCACTCGCCCGATCAACTTTTATTTTAACACTGTTCAATACGAATCTACATACTGCAGGAATTGCACCTGGAGATGTGCTCTTCATGATATCAGGAAACACTATCTCCCTATCCCCCCAGCAAGATTCCCTCAAAATCGAGAGCTCGCGACACCGTGCAACCAAGTGGGCTAGGTCTTCTTCTCCCTCCCGCAAAGGGAACAGGGCTGTTCATACTGGGGGAAACTCTTTTTTTTTCTTATCAAACTTACTTTTCCCATGTGCTGGCAGACAGTTAGCTCGCAACTGGATCGAAAAAGTGAGGCAAGTTTTCGAGAGGTCGGGGAAAATTCTGTGTGACATGGGCGGTAAGCGCCACGGGAGAAGAGACTGCGTAGTCGAAACAGGCTACTGCAGCATAGGAAACGACATGTCTTCGGAACAACAGGATTTGTTTGAAAAGCAAGGACGGACAGACAGGCAGACAAAGCGATCGTAACAATAGCCAAACAAACTACTGGGTTCCCTTTCAAAGCTTTGAATATGCCTGACGTGCAGGTGTGGTGGACCAGCTTCAAAATCACTTCTCTCACCCCTCCAAACCAAATCTCGGCGACGATTTAGTCTCGATGGAATCGGGAAACATTATTGACTGCTACCGTGATGAGTTTTCCAGAGCATTAACCCCGTTCCTGCAAGATTTCCTTTAATAACTTGGAGCTGCATCTAGCCTACTTCCAACTTCAAAGGACGAAGTTTGACAAATCAACTATTTTCAGGGAAATTGACTTTCCGTATCGAGCAAAGAAAACAAAATTAGTTCGAACCCCCACAGTAATTTCTGAGGAAGAAAAACAAGCAAAGTGAAAGATAAAACGTTCACCAGATTATGGCGGGAGTCACAAAAGATTCGGCTCTTTTCCGTAACTTCTAAGAGTGATTCACTGGACCGGTCACCAGAGCTGCTGCGAGTCCAGCAAATCCGAGTCCGAGACAATTCCGAGTCCTTGAAGAAGGCGTCTCGAGACGAGTCCAGAGTCCGAGTCCACAGCTCTGGCGGAAGGACAGCTCGGTGAAAGACGAGTCCGAGTCCTTGAAGAAGGCGTCTCGAGACGAGTCCAGAGTCCGAGTCCACAGTTCTGGCGGAAGGACAGCTCCGTGAAAGACGAGTCCGAGTCCTTGAAGAAGGCGTCTCGAGGCGAGTTCAGAGTCCGAGTCCACAGCTCTGGCGGAAGGACAGCTCCGTGAAAGACGAGTCCGAGTCCTTGAAGAAGGCGTCTCGGGACGAGTCCAGAGTCCGAGTCCACAGCTCTGGCGGAAGGACAGCTCCGTGAAAGACGAGTCCGAGTCCTTGAAGAAGGCGTCTCGGGACGAGTCCAGAGTCCGAGTCCACAGCTCTGGCGGAAGGACAGCTCCGTGAAAGACGAGTCCGAGTCCTTGAAGAAGGCGTCTCGAGACGAGTCCAGAGTCCGAGTCCACCAGCTCTGGCGGCCACACATAGGAAGCGGACACGCCCTAAAGAGCCGATGAAAAGACAAATAGACCTTGTAGAATAGAAAATAGATAAGTAGCACACAAAACTCTGACCGTCTACCTCTTTGACCCCGCAGATACCACCTATGCAGCAAGTTTGGCAAACGCAACTACTGAACCGTCACGTAATCCCCCTCCCCACATACCCGACCGTACCAGATCACGGATAATAGTAGGCACAGCCAGTTGCAAAAGTCCAACTTACACGTAATTCGCATACGTGGTGCAAGAGAAGTTTCGTGCTCTGCTTTAACGGCTTTAACACAAACTTTTAGAAACTGATCCCGAACTTATTGGTTGCGATATTTATCTTTGTTTATTTTTAGTTATGGAATTGTTTGACGATGTATACATGTAAATGTATTATTTTTGTCAGACGACAAGATTTTTTTTTATACCGTAAGAAACAGTTTTGAAGAATAGCCTGAAGTTGATTGATTGATTGATCAATTAAAGTTTAACTGAAAAGGGCTGAGAAAGGATAATCTAGTTACCCATCACTCATTCACTTAAAGAGGCGTGTAAACCCGATAAAAATTCGTTACTCCGTTGCTTCACTGTTGTTAGTTAAGTGCGAGAATGAATGCTGATGTATGGCCCTTTGTTGGCTTTAATAAATTATTATTATTATTATTATAGTCAAATTTCCCTGTCGGATCTGTGGTACCTCCATTAGCCTGTTCCTGTGGTATGGCTGACGCAAAAGATTTACGAGAAATAAGTGTTCGAGCAGTGAGCAGTGATCACCTAGTTCATTGCTGGCCACCGAAAACCCGCGTTTATGTTGAGATTGGAATTTTCCACGTCATAGTAGAATTCTGCGTTGTGAGGACGGCTGTAGATATTCTGCATGTCATACTGAAGCAAATAGTGAAAAATAAAAAAATCCCTTTACACAACCTGAATAATGCAGCGTATTCAAGTAGATGATACAAAAATAAGTTAGCTTTTCAGTTAAACTTTAATAAATACCGGGGCAAGATTCCGTGTCCTAGGCCCGAACATATAATAACAATAATAATATACTGCATCAAAAAAGGCTTTCGCCTCTTTACAACTCGAAGCAACTGGGAATAGTCATACTGATTAAAAATACTAAGAATCTTATCTATATAGACTATAATACATTTCCAACTTTTAAAATTTAACCAAAAAAGGGCTGAGACAGGACAGTCTAGTTATCCATCACTTATTCGCTTAAAGAGGATTGAAGACCTGGTGAAAATGAGTTACTGGAGTCGGAGCGGGGAGTATTGGTTTCGATACTGTAACACAATGGCTAGAGTAGCCGTCATAACAAGGCGTAAACGTAAACCGTACAAAGAGGTGATAAAGTGATAATGACTGCTATGTCTGAAGCGTGAATTGACGTGAGCAAATATAGACCAAACAGGTCGCGTTCAACGTTTAGTTTAGTTACGGGCATTACAAAACACAGTTGCTATTTTTTCTTAAAAAAAAATTGCAAATAAACGTTTGAATGTTGTCCTTGGTAATATTTGTAAAATAGAATACTATTTGTTTGGAATTTTGTTGGCCTCTCAAGTCATAGATAAACCTGAACGGAGCCAGCGCTCCGCACGGCAGAATTGACAGATTAAGCGAGTCTAATCCAGAATCTGGAGAGTTATCTGACCACCCGGGTTCCTCTCTTGTTAGGGTATAAGCTCCTGCTTGTTTTTTTTTTTTTTCAATACTGGTAGAAAGATGTTACCTCACCTCCAGCTTATACGGGTCACATCTCAGATAAACTCTCACTTCCCCAGTGCTCCAAGCTTAATCTGTCAAGTGACAGTTTAATCTGTCTCTATGACTGCACTGTAAAAAAAAATCTTGAAGTATTTGCTACTGGGATTAATCTTGTCTCAACTGAGATAAGATTACCTCTAATTCGGATTAATCTTATCCCAATGGAGATAAGATTAACCCCAGTAGCAAATACTGAATTAATTTTAATCCTTACTCGGAGAAACTATTTACAGTGTGATTTAGTAAGAATCAGCATTAACCGTCATCATCGGGGGCACGCGTACAAGCTTGTAAAATCAAGATTTCACAAGGACGTTTTTAAGTGGGGTTTTGGCAACAGAATTGCTGATCCTTGGAACAGCCTTACCGAAGATGCGGTTGATGCTGAATCGATCAATAGTTTCAAGTGCATTGTTGATAGGATTTTTAACTCTGATCAGTTCGACTACAGTAGAGGCATGCTTATGGAACAGTTACTTTAATGTTTAATGTGAATAGTGCAGTTTGGGCTAAATGGTAGAATGAAGATCCAAAATACCTATTCGGGTGTTTTCAGATGCCCTTAAAGCACAACTCTTACTAGAAATGATCTTTTCCCTATAAAATGGATCAGAAACAAGAGCTGTAAGCTCATATGGCACTTGCATGTGTCAAGATGATTTGATTGATCAAAAGTAAGTTTCGACTTTGCGGTTGAGATGCGCGCTCTAAGGGATCTGGAACTTCATTTGTAAGCAAAACCCTTGAGGCAAAACTGCTAATGGGCTGATGGGCATCCACGAAAATGCATACATTGCTTAAAAGTATTTTTTTTACTTTGCGGTCAAGATTGGTACTTTAAGGAATAATCGGATTTGGGAAGTAGCAATTTCTAAGCAAATGTTGTTGAGTCTCCAATATTCCAGCGAAGTTTCATCGTCCTAGCACATCTGGAAGTACCTTAACGCGCGATCACCGGAATCCCAGACCCCCTCCACCCTCCTCCAACTCCACCCAAAATAACCGGAGCCAATCCGGTTCTGTAAATGATTAATCCAGAGCATCTGTTTGTCATTCCCACCAAGTTCGATCCAGATCACACCAGTCTAAGCGGGTCAAGTATTTTCCGCCCTCTCCCCAGTAATTGCCGGATTCGGTCCGGAAATGAAAAAGGTCACAAGAGAAAAATGTCCTCTGTATAATTATTAAATTTCACTCGAATCCGATCACCCGTTCCAAAGTTACGCATGACTCAATATTCCGGATTCCCCTCCCTCAACTCCCCCCCCCCCAAGATTATCATATCGAGGATTTTTTTTTATCCCAAGTCAGTTTGACCGGGTCCCTGATATGCCTTCCAAGTTTCGTCGTGAAAATCCCCCAAAAAACGGAAATCCGGGATACCCCCTCCTCCCCCCCCCCCATCAAGTGTCCGGATCCAGTCAAATTATGTAAAAGATTTACATGGACCAGATGTTTGTTCTTCCCAGCAAGTTTCACTTCGATACCATCATTCTAACCGTTTCTCGAGATTTCCGGTCCACCCCCCCCCCCCACCTACCCCGCGGTGCACGTAGCCAATCCGATTCAGCAAATGACTTACCTAGAGCATCTGTTGGTTCTTCCCACAAAGTTCCATCCCGATCCCTCCATTCTAAACGGGTCACGTATTCCCCCCCCCTCCCCCCCAATAGTTGCCGGATCCGGTCCGGATATGAAAAAAATCATCGGAAAAATGTCCTCTGTTTAATTCTTAAATTTCACTCGAATCCGATCAACCATTCCAAAATTATGGATGACTGAAAATTTCGGATTCCCCTCCCTCCACTCCCCCCACCATTATCTGATCGACAAAATTTTTATTTTGAAGTCAGTTTGATTGGGTCCCTGATATGCCTGCCAAGTTTCATCGTGAAAATCCCCCAAAAAAACATCACCGGAATTCCGGGACGCCCCCCCCCCCCCCCTCATACGTGTCCGGATCCAGTACAATGGTCTAAAGGACTTATCTAGAGCAGATGCTTGTTCTTCCCAGCAAGTTTCACTCCGATCCCTCCATTCTAACCGTTTCTTGAAATTTCCGGTCACCCCCCCTCCCAACTCCCCCCTGGCTACCGAATCCGGTCAAAACTTTAAACGGGACATTACAGATATATATTCTGTTCAGTTATGAAGTTTCATTACAATCCGATCATCCGTTCGAAAGTTACACACTTCTCAATTTCCCGGATTCCCCTGCGGATTCCCCTCCCTCCAGTCCCACACCATTATCTGATCGAAAAATTTTTTATTTTGAAGTCAGTTTGATTGGGTCCCTGATATGCCTGCCAAGTTTCATCGTGAAAATCCCCAAAACCACCATCACCGGAATTCCGGGACCCCTCCCCCCCCCCATAAGTGTCCGGATCCAGTACAATGGTCTAAAGGACTTATCTAGAGCAGATGC
Source organism: Branchinecta sandiegonensis (assembly GCA_030848855.1). Taxonomy (NCBI): domain Eukaryota; kingdom Metazoa; phylum Arthropoda; class Branchiopoda; order Anostraca; family Branchinectidae; genus Branchinecta; species Branchinecta sandiegonensis. The sequence continues at coordinate 18,751,388 of JAUPMV010000011.1, forward strand.
GTATTCTTCCTAGCAAGTTTCACTCCGATCCCTCCATTCCAACCGTTTCTTGAAATTTCCGGTCTCCCCCCCCCCCAACTCCCCCCCTGGCTACCGAATCCGGTCAAGACTTTAAACGGGACATTACAGATATATATTCTCTTCAGTTATGAAGTTTCATTACAATCCGATCATCCGTTCGGAAGTTACACACTTCTCAGTTTCCCGGATTCCCCTGCCCTCCACCCCCCCCCCCCCAAAATGGTCGGATCAGAAAACTGATTATTCCTAAATTTGTTTGGTCGGGTCTCTGATATGCCTGCCAAGTTTCATGGTCCTAGCACAACTGGAAGTACCCTTACTCGAAAAAGTGTGACAAAATACCCTAAATTTTCAAGTTTCCAGCGCCCCGCACTCCCCCCCATATGGTCGGATCGGGAAACTGATTATTTCCAGGTTAGTTTGGTCGGGTCCCTGATATTCCTGCCAAGTTTCATTGTCCTAGCTCATCGGGAAGTACCCTCACTCGAAAAAGTGTGACAAAATGCCCTAAATTTTCAAGTTTCCAGCGCCCCAGCTCCCCCGCTTATGGTCGGATCGGGAAACTTATTATTTCCAGGTTACTTTGGTCAGGTTCCTGATATTCCTGCGAAGTTTCATTGTCCTAGCTCATCTGGAAGTACCCTAACTCGAAAAAGTGTGATAAAATGCCCTAAATTTTCAAGTTTCGAGCGCCCCCACTCCCCCGCATATGGTCGGATCGGGAAACTGATTATTTCCAGGTTCGTTTGGTCGGGTCCCTGATATTCCTGCCAAGTTTCATTGTCCTAGCTCATCTAGAAGTACCCTAACTCAGAAAAAAGTGACAAAATGCCCTAAATTTTCAAGTTTCCAGCGCCCCGCACTCCCCCCCCCCATATGGTTGGATCGGGAAACTGATTATTTCCAGGTTAGTTTGGTCGGGTCCCTGATACGCCTGCCAAGTTTCATTGTCCTAGCACATCTGGAAGTACCCTAACTCGGATATGTGGGACAAAAAACTCGGACCGACCGACAGACCGACAGACGGAATTGTGATCGGTATATGGCACTTGAGCCAGAAAAGCCATAAAAATGCCATAAAAAGGTTTTCGAAAATACCATTACTTTCCACCTGAAACTAGCGAATCTCTTGTTAGCGCTTATCGATTATATCCAGCCTTCCTGCTCTCCGACGCGGCGGCTGGGCGCAAAAGATTTGAAAACTGAACGTGCTTTGGTTATAAAGTGGGAAAACTTATCAAATAAAAGTAGTAATAAACAGAAGATTATCACATCTTCATGTGTGAAAGAGTTGCCAGCGAACAATGAAGATTCCGGCAAACTTTTCGTTGGGTGACGGGCAAACACGGCAAGGCCGAAAAAGCGTTAAAAATTCGTAGTTACGAAACGAAACAATGGAGAAAGGTGGGGATTTTAGAAGCTTATATTTCCATATGGGAGCTAAGTATATTATAAAAGGCAGAATAAGCAAGAGGGGTCCTTTAATAACCTATTTTGGCTAACTGAGACACAGCAACCCGATGAAAAATTTATCTCAAAATAGTGCTGCGAAGTAGTACGAAAAAGTTGCATGCAGTACTAACGATGCTACTACATGCTTCTACTTCAAGTCTACCGTGTTACTGCATACTACTATATGCTACTATTAGCAAGACTGGATGCTTCTATGGCAAGGCAGGATGCTACTGGATACTACTGCATAAGATTGGACCAGTCTGAGGCACATTAAATGATAGTATACTTTGCTATTACATAGTATTACATGCAACGTTTTCGTACTACTACCATACTACTACGCCGGCTACAAATTTTTCGTCGGGAAGGAGGCAGCATGCGCATGAAAGTGTCAAAGTCCAATATCAATAAACGTTCACATAAGCATACCTCTACTGTACTCAAATTTCTTAGAGTTATTTAGAGGCGAAAGCCTTTTCTCTTGCTTTGTATCATTATAAATCCCAAAGAGCGCGCGGTAGCTGAAAGATTCGCTCCATGCTGTTGTATCTCCACGTACTTTTTCTTTATTTTTTTTCCAACGAATAATTCAATTCCATTATTCTCCGTCATAAATATTCCTTGAGCCCAAGATGACTTAGAAACATTTATTCAAATAAAGTATACAACGGATACGTCAGCCACGATGCTTCATCAGCGATATTTCGGCCCTTCTTGGCAAGGGTCCTCGTCAGACTGTCAATCTTCAAGTCCAACGTCGGGGAAGGAAACAAACCTGTAATCAACATGTAACCGAAATATCGCTGATGAAGCATCATAGCTGACGTATCCGTTGTATACTTTATTTGAATAAATTCTCCGTCATGTTGGTTGTTTCGTAGGCGGTTGCCAGCTTCCCGATGAAAAATTTGTAGCCTGCGTAGTAGTATGGTAGTAGTACGAAAACGTTGCATGTAATACTATGTAATAGCAAAGAATACTATCATTTAATGTGCCGCAGACTTGTCCAATCTTATGTAGTAGTATCCAGTAGCACCCTGTCTTGCCATAGTACTATCAAGTCTTGCTAATAGTACCATATAGTAGTATGCACTAACACGGTAGCCTTGAAGTAGAAGCATGTAGTAGCATCGTTAGTACTGCATGCAATTATTCAAACAATGTTTACAACGGGTGCGTCAGCTACGATTCTTCATCAGCGATATTTCGGCCCTTTTTGGCAAGGGTCCTCGTCAGGCTGTCAATCCTCTGGTTCAAGTTCGAGGAAGGAAACAAACCTGTAAACTGACATGTAAGATTAAAAAAACCTGTAAGATTACAGGTTTGTTTCCTTCCCCGAAGTTGAACCAGAGGATTGACAGCCTGACGAGGACCCTTGCCAAAAAGGGCCGAAATATCGCTGATGAAGAATCGTAGCTGACGCACCCGTTGTAAACATTGTTTGAATAATGTTTCAAAGTCAGCTTGGGCTCAAAGAATATTTACTGCATGCAACTTTTTCGTACTACTTCATAGTACTATTTTGAGAAAAAATTTTCATCGAGTTTCCCGCACTGCGACGCGGAACCCGCGGACACAGAGCGGAAACCGCCTTCTGCCAACAGCAGCAAAGTTATCCTTGATTTTCATCAGAACAAGGAAAGCCAGGGACTGGACACCTACCTCGATGTCGGAGACGGGATGAGTCCACTTGAGCTGCAGTCTTTCATTGTTCCTGTATTCATCGCCTTCTTTGCAAGTGACGGCGACACAAAGTAAGAGATCATTAAGGAGGAGAAGACGTCTATCCTTTGTCTTGCTGATAGCACCGCAAGGGCCAAATTCCTGGAAGAAACAGAAAATTAAAAACTCCAGAAGGAAACGATAAAGGCGACACTTGATAACAATACAAAGTTGGCATGGGACAATTCAAACGTCTGAGACTCTAAATTATTACAAATTACTGAAGCGGACTTTTCATATGGAATTTTATTTTAAGTTAGGTCTACCAGCACAGACTCTGAAACTTTGGTTCCAGCCCCGAACAAACTCATTACCACTCGGTTTTAGAAAAAAGGTGTTTGAGAGAAGGAAAAATAGGGATGGGTTAATCACTGTTAATTACAGGTGCCCGATTTGTCTTGTTGGAGAGGACAATGTTGCCCACCTCCTAGGGCAGTGCCAGGAGTCTCCTCTACCGGATCACTTTGGGGGAGGGCTGCTCTTCCCTGGTATATTGACATCGACTAAAGAAAACGTTATTAAAACGGTGGTAGATTATGTGAGTGGGAATCTAAATAGAAGATAATTTATGTATGTGTCCTAGGATAGTTGCGTTTTCAATGCATTAATATACTTGTATGCCGTGTTTATAAAAATCTGTGTATGGCCCTGAGGCTAAATAAACACTATTCTATTCTATTCTATTCTATAATACAATACAAGAAGGCCGTTGGCCTCTCAAACTTTATTAGTTATCGACCACGAATTTCGTTAAGCTCCTTGGCTACAAAAAATCATGGACAACAGGGCCCAACAAGCGCACGACGTAATCCACTGCTTCCTGGCTGAAGACTGAAAAATTAAGGGTCTTTTTCTGTGTGTTTTATTTATTTACTTTCATTTACTTCGCTTTTTCAAAATGGCGGATTATAAATAAATTACTTACTTACTTACTTACTGGAACCCTCGATTGGATCCAAGTCGTCATCCTAAGCATTATAGTGTGGTTATAGTGGAGTAGTTTACATCAGGAAGACTATGAATAATTTTAATTCATCTCAGAAATCAGTTTCGTTTTGTTTTATTTTTTTAAATTTTTGAGTCAAGATGGCGCGAAGGTGTGAGTATCATAGTATACAGAATATTTAATTTTAGGACGTCGCTCAGTTTCAGTGATTTAATAATGTTGACAGTTGACTACAGTGGACAATCTGTTATTTCGCAACAAGCTGGAAGTCATAACGCTGCATGCAGAATGCCTAATGTAGGATACCCCGATCCTAAAATTCGTTGATGATGCAATTTATTTTCACTTTTTCTATGACAAAAGTTTGAAAAGTTCGCCGCACGCGAGGTGTACAGTCCTTGACACTGTAGTAGCCCGCCATCTAGCGGACTTCCTTTCGGTGATTTTAGAATAGGCCTATATGGTTCAGTGTCGAGGATCTTACAATGTTGACAGTAGTGCCACATGGCCGATCTGTATTTTTCGAAAAATCACTTAGGGGTCTTAGGGGATCTCCCGGGTACAAAATCGCGACCCGTCCCGATGAGGCAAGGAGCGTGTTCCACCCTCGTACCAATAGTTACTATTAGTCACTAAATCCGTTCCAACCTCACGAAAAGTTACTACGCTGACCGTTCCAGCCTTCTCGAAATAGTAACTAATAGTAACTATTTGCTTACCACGCTCGGGAGCTTGGTGAGCGTAGTAACCACAGATCTCTGTCACGTGATTGGTCGGATTCACCCGTGGCATGGTATTCCGCTGGAAAACAGAAAAAATCGTTCCAGCCTTGACGACAAAAAGGCAGAATTTGTGACGTCATGCGTAGTAACTACGGTAAGTAGGATGGAACACGCTCAAGATGAAATCCCACCCGACCCGCTGGAATCTCAACCTCTTGGATTCCCAACCAAACCTTGGAGACAAGCTCATTTCTAGCAGGAATGATCTTCGGAATAATTCTCTTCCCAAACGTATTGACAACAGTCACACTCTTTTCCAATTAAGCCCACCATTTCGTGGTCCCTCTAAGGCCTTTAAGCCACTGGTTCCGGAATATTTCTTCTTTTCCGGCAGTTCGAAACCTACTGGGGCATTCTATTGGCCTTAATCCACTGTGTATGTCACCCATCAATAAGAACTCCTCTCGTGACAAGAAGATATATATTGGCTTGTGATGATGTAGAAAGTGTATTATGGTGGGTCGGCTACAGAGGACAAAGTGTTCGTAAATGGAAGCAAGGGCTGTTAAGATTATGCTCGACTCGGGTTTTCTTTCTAACGAGGACGGCCTGGTCAAGCTTGACCTGCCAACCCTTGCTGAAAGACGGCATCTGCTCACAGTAGCGTCTGGGAGCAAATGTCTGGCATCACATGCGCATTGTTCCATTTTACCTGATTTTGAGACCCTAGGAAGTAGAAGGCCCAAATGGAATTTTACTTCAAGCTATACCTACCGGCGGAGAGCCTGCGCCTGTGTTTTCAGCTACGAGCGAATTGCCTGCCAGTACCCCGATGAAAAATTTGTAGCCTGCGTAGTAGTATGGTAGTAGTACGAAAACGTTGCATGTAATACCATGTAATAGCAAAGAATACTATCATTTAATGTGCCGCAGACTGGTCTAATCTTATGTAGTAGTATCCAGTAGCACCCTGTTTTGCCATAGTAATATCCAGTCTTGCTAATAGTACCATATAGTAGTATGCAGTAACACGGTAGCCTTGAAGTAGAAGCATGTAGTAGCATCGTTAGTACTGCATGCAACTTTTTCGTACTACTTCATAGTACTATTTTGAGATAAATTTTTCATCGGGACGTGGTCAGAGTAATTGGGATAACCAGATCCCAAATATTATTTATTTATTTTCTTACCCACTAATAACAACAGAGGTAAATAGCGGAGTAAACTCAAAAAGAAAAAAAGAAAAAAGAAAAAGACAAACTACGAAAAATAAACACATTCAAGACCGTGAAACGGTTGCAGTTTTAAGCGACAATGCCCCCTGTGCTTTAATACAGAGGAAGAGGGCCATTTTCTGGTTGAGTGCGAGCAACTCTCAGACCCCAGAAGACATTTTCTTAATGGGTATACTATCAAGTTCCCCGATGTTCTTGAAACAAAAAATGAAGCTAAGATACTTAAAATATGCCAATTTTTTAAGAGTGTATTAGTTAAATAAAGACAAGTATTGAGTGATGTAAAGTGTATTGTAACCATCATGTATTTTGTACGGCCAATTGGCTATTAAATATATTCATTCATTCATTCATACACGACAAAGATAGAGGGTAAAACAAAAATACTGGGCTTCGCTGAAAATCAACGGGGGCGCCCAACTGCTTAAAACGCTTATAATAACAAAGATCGATGAAAAACGATGAACCAGGCGACGAAATTCGGTTGAATGATTACTTAAAGGACCCCTCGCACTATTTACTCTTCAAATTACAGTATTTTGAAATATTTCAATACTTTAAAACTGTGCTGTACTTTCAACAACAAACCCACGGTTTTGGCTGTTTTAAGCCTTTTCCGAGACCCGTTGACTTGTAGCGAAAACAGGGGAACATTTCACATAACCGGTTTTTCTGATGGAAAGAATGTCGCCGGCAACCATCGACCGCGTGATACACATCGAAGGTAGCAAAACACGGTAAGTGAGAAAATCAGCGTGGTTTTGTTAGAGGGGTTAGAATATACCGTACAAAACTGGGGTCTCCGGGTTTGGAAATATATGGGGTGATTATGGAAGTAGGTTGCATTAGTATTACAGGTAAGACAGGTCCTTTAATTTTTAATTTAATTTTAATTTTAATTTTCAGAATAAATGCGGCACAACATTTCATGCGCGAGCAAATTAATTGGCACTTGTCACTAACCTTTAAGTAACTCTTCACATGAGGAGGTAAGACTTACCACCAAAGTGACGTCATCTTGTCTAAGCAGGTACCGGTTGCCATCCGAGAGCGGGCGCACTGAAAACTTTCCTGACAGTCTCTTCAAAGACTCTCTAAAAGCCTGGATTTGTTCCGCCTCACGTTTTCGCTCATTTAAAAGTTCCGCCAGACTTTCCAATTGGGTCAGCGCCATCTGAAGGGACATCCGATCTTGATGTCCCGGTGGAGTGTGCTTTATCAAGTCCTGGAAAAAAGTTTGATATTACGCTTAACTAGGCGGGCGAGGAGCAAAAAAAGGGAAGTACAGTAGTGGCATGATTTTCAAACTGATTTTCCTAACTTTCTTGGTTTTGTATCTCGCCTCTGAACAATCAAATAGGGACTATGAATTAGGCCTAAGATCAGCTAGGAGAGAAGCGTTTCAGCTTTCTTTTGACTTTCTTTTGGAATGAAATCTAACTCTCCAAACTTAATGTCCTACTTAATCTTGAATGTTATTTTTCTTCTGTTGGGAAACTTCGACCGGTCACGAAAGTAATGGAAAACAATTGCAATTTTTTTGACATCGTAATCTGGTGCGAAAAGGGTGCAACTGAGCGATAAAAGAGCAAAAAAAATAACAGTGTTTGGCTTTAATTTGATCATTTTTTCAATGAATCAATTTTTAAATATATAAAAGTATTCCTTACGGTATTAACAAAAATTCGAATACTTGTTCTCTCGTCAAACATTTTACTAAATTATGGTCGGCATCGGGCATAAATGTTTGCTAGATCTCAACTTCTTCGCATTCACCGGCTATACGTCCAAAAAAGTAGCATAGCTCGACTGCACCTTAGAGCAGAGCCAAAACGAAGCGACCTCTTCTCAAAACGAGGTCAGAAACTAGTCCGCTTTGAAAGCGCTGGACTGGAGTATGGCGAACTACAACCTTCCAAAACCAATCAAGTAGATGACTCACCTGAAACAGAGGTTATATGAAATAAAATTTAAGCTTTCAGTCCCTCATTAATAACAACACCAAAGTTGATCAAAATACAGAAAAAAACCTTTCCTGTCATCGCCCCAATTGTGCAGCAAAAACAGCGGCCGTGTCAAAAATCTCAGGACTAGTTTTTTCCCTACAGTGGTATTTGAAAGTAATTTTAGATATCTATAGTCTGTAGAAGCTTCAGTTATTTATTACAGGTTTGTTTCCTTCCCCGACGTTGACCCCTAAGATTGACAGCCTGACGAGGACCCTTCCCAAGAAGGGCCGAAATATCGCTGACGAAGAATCTCAGCTGACGTATCCGTTGTATACATTATCTGAATATCTGTTTCAAAGTCAGCTTGGGCTCAAGGAATATTTGTCAGAGGAGGATGATATGGGGGAAAGGATGCAAAACTCTCGATTTTTCTCCTTCCTCTGTCGCCCAGGTCTGGAAATGGCAAGAGAAAACCTTTTTTGGTGGAGCACAGCCTTCCCATTCAATCAAGCCAAGACACCTAAATCATATTGGACAGGAAGAACGGAAAAGATACTACGCGGCAAAAAAATAAGAAAAAAAGCCAAGACACCTGAACTAAGAGCTTGGTCACACTTGGCTCATTTCCTGACTTTTTGGGTTGCAAAAGTAGAAAAAAGAAAAAGAACAGGATACAACTAATTCTGATTTTGTCGTTATACAGTCAGGAGATCAATTAGAGCAAAACAGTGTCCATAAATTACGTTACAGGAACCCTAATTGCAGTCTGCTCACTATCCCCAAGCTGCCACAAAGCCCATCAAATCTCACGTCCCCTAGGTATTATTATCAGTTCTTTGTGGAATAGGCTGGTTTTTGAGCCCAGTGTGACCAAGCTCTAAGAGTACGAACTACGGATAGAAAGAAAAGTTGTCAGTTTCTCTCCTTATAAAGACCAGAGAAGGCTTGTTCTGGTGAATTACAGCATTCCCATTCAATCAAGCCAAGACACCTAAATCATATTGGACAGGAAGAACGGAAAAGATACAACGCGGCAGAAAAATAAGAAAAAAAGCCAAGACACCTGAACTAAGAGGACGAACTACGGATAGAAAGAAAAGTTCGCACTTTCTTTCCTCCTACAGACAGGAGAAGGTCTGTTCTGGCAAACTACAACTTTCCAAAACCAATTATATCAAGTAGATGACTACGGGAACCAGAAGAGGATGACATGGGGGAAAGGTTGGAAAACTCTCGAATTTTGGCATCCCAAAACGTAAGTGGAGGGATACCTATGACATCGCAAAAGTTGTTCGTCTGTCCGGCGTCTGTCTGTCCGTCTGTAAGCACGATAAGTCTCGAAGGGAGTGAGATATTTGGATGAAACTTGGTGTGAGGATTCTTTGGTTCAAGATTATGGTCGAGTTCGTAGATGGGCTCTGTAACCCTATATTTAGGGGTCGGGGAGTGGGTTTCAAATTAAGCGGCAACCAAAAATATTTTTTAAAAGCTATTGAGATAGTTGATTTAGGGGTAAGGAGACATGTTGAATCCGAATATGAAAGTTATTTTCTTGCCGGACAAGTAGTTCACCCGGAATCTGGCGAAAACCGATTCAAAATTTGTCGACCAATGTTCGGCTATAGCAGTTCCTACCCCTTTATTCTCAAACCAGTATAGCTCTGCGCGTGGATCACGACATTCATTTGTTTATTCTATGGACGTCGGAGAGATCTAGTGTAATCGAAGGTTGAAGGGGTTGATGTATAATGTTCAAACGAGGAAATATGTTGTTTAAGCGAGGATGTTGTTCAATGAGGATTCACTGGTAAGGTACAGGTCAAGTTCGCAGATGGGTCCTTTAGTCCTATTTTTAGTATGTTTTATAAGCTAATAAGATATTCACTGAGGGGGTAAGGAGGTCCGCTGAATCCATATCTGAACTTCGTTTTCTTGCTGGACAAATGGTTCATCACGAATTCGGCTGAAACTGGAAATTTGGTTCAAGCTCAAAGTTGATTCTGAAATCGATTAGAGATTCGGTATCGGGGCAAGGAGACATGCTGAATCCATTTTTGAACTTTATTTTAAAAGTCAAAATATTTAAGGAATCTGACGAAGATTGAATGGCAAAGACATGACCCAACTGTTTGAACCAAATGTTAGATTTTTAGGATCCCATCGAAACTTTTGGTCTTTTGTTCTCCTTCCTCTATCGCCCAGGTCTAAAAATGACCAAAGAAAACCTTTTTTGGTGGAGCACAGCCTTCCCATCCAATCAAGCAACCCGATGAAAAATTTATCTCAAAATAGTATTACGAAATTGTACGAAAAAGTAGCATGCAGTACTAACTGATGCTACTACATGCTTCTACTTCAAGGCTACCGTGTTACTGCATACTACTGCATGCTACTATTAGCAAGACTGGATGCTACAATGGCACGACAGGATGCTACTGGATACTACTACATAATACTGGACTAGTCTGAGGCACATTAAATGATAGTATTCTTTGCTACTACATAGTATTACATGCACATTTTTCGTACAACTACCATACAACTACGCATGCTACAAATTTTTCATCTGGAAGACACCGGAACTAAGAGGATGAACTACGGATAGAAAGAAAAGTTATCACTTTCTCTCCTCCTAAAGCCCAGAGAATGTTCTGGTGAATTAGAGCCGTCCAAATCCAATCCAGTTGGGGACTTACCTGAAGTAATAGGATAAATTGCGGAAATCTCTGAACTGGCTTCACCATGAGTCCGAAGAACGAAAGCCGATCGTGAGATGAAATCTGCTTCACCTGGAAAGAAGAGAAAGAAAGTAGTGAACTGAAAGACAAAAATGTTCCTCAGCCGGGATTTGAACCCACGACCCTCTGCTCACAAGGCAGGCGCTCTTACCATTTGAGCTACCGAGGGGCTTGTGAACGAGTTCGCAACCTACAATAGTCTTGTAGAAGCCGGCCATAGGAACAGTGATCCCGCCCGAAGCCAAATTCATCTAACCAGTTCACATCCCCATGTCACGGAAATTAATAACAATACGTAGATGGCACTTTTACACAAGGGACTTGTAGCCTACCTACCGTGACCAATAAACCAGAAACAGTTTTTTCGAATATAATTTAGACCCACAAGGCGGGGTCTCATGGTGAAAACCAAATAAAACCAAATATAGAGGAAGCCAAGAAGTTTGTGGAAAGAAAAATTTGATCGCTGATACCTATCCTTCAGCCTTCACGTCCTACTGTATACAGCAAACTATATCAATGTTTAATTGTCGAGTCCCAGTTAGCAATTGACGGGTGTGGATAATTTATGTGGTTTTTGTTTTGTTTGCGTGTGTGTTGTAGTGTTTGTCTTATGGCTTCTGGCTCTTATTTCATTCATCAGTTAGCAAGTTTTTAATCATTATTCTCCAGTTTCTCTTCAAAAACATCCATTTTTCACTTGACTTGACTTGACTTACTTTATTTACTACTAAATACAAAATAAACTATAAAAACACGCAACCGCCCGGGGAAGGCTCAAGAAGCCTGATGATGGACGACTGCAATCCTCTGATTCTCAACCTGTATCAAATTTCATAAAAAAAAGAAAAAAAAGAAGGACAAGAACACTCTCTCTCAATTAACCTTTAATACCAAAATTAAAAAAAAAAAAAAGAAATCTAAGAAAAAAGAAAAAAAAGAAAATTAACTCCCTTCTCCCAATAAATGTTTTTTAAGTTTTACTTTAAATGACCCAATGTGTTCAGCCGCCAGAATGACAACTGGGATATCATTCCAAATAGTCGGAGCTAGATACCTAATTCCGAAAGCTGCACGTGTGGTGTCTCGGTACTCAACAACAAAATTATCCGCCTCTCTAGTCGCATACCTGTGGAGTGAACGATTTGCGCGAAAAAATTCAGTAAAAACTGCAGGACATACATCATTCCAGCATCGATACGCAAAAACAGCAGCTTGATAATCGCGGATCTGACCAATGTTAAACACTCGTAATTTCTTAAAGCATGACGCGGTATCATTCACATTTTCAACATAATTACCAAGAAGACGCACTGTTTTATTTTGTAGAATCTGCACTCTTTTTAAAATTTGCGTAGAAATTACTAGACCAAAGGACACAACCATAAGAAATATAAGGCGCAACAATAGTATGATACAATAATAAAAGAACTGATAATGGTAAAGCATGCTTTAATCGACGCAATATTCCCAGACCTCTAGCAACTTTAGCTGCAACAAGATCACTATGGTTCTTCCAAGATAAATTACAATCAAGCTGGAAGCCCAAATAACGCACTTCATGCACCTGTGACAAAGGCCTACCATTAAAAAATATCTCTCTATCAACACTTGGAGGCTTACCAACTCTCTTAAAAATCATAAAATTAGTTTTTTTAACGTTCACTAACAAAAGGCTCAAACTTGTAAATACATAAAATGACAAATCTGATGCGTAAGGCGTGACGCAACTCAAGAAACTTGGTTCTATTGAACTAAATTGAAAAACGAAAACAGTAGGCCACATGAAACAGAATACGCAGAGTCAGCGCAGCGATCCAATGAATGACTAAGGGGTCTGCAGCTATAAGGGGGTAATGACTCCATCACACAAGCCAAAAATTAGATTATTGTTTCTTATAATTGTGTGGCAAGGCAAGCTGTGTAAAGATAAAGTCTCATTATGCCAACGCTGACGTGGTGACACCGTAGTGTTGGTTAGTATTATTTTATATCAAGTTATTCCCTTTTTGCTTATTTTCACATTTCCAATTGTCATCACTTCTTTTTTTCTTTATTAAACGGGCAGAAATTGCATTTAAAACACCCTCAGACAAGTTAAGCCGCTTTCACATTGACGCGTCGTTGCGATGCGTCGCGTATACGTTTTTCCTGCGTTGCGTACATGCTGCGTAGCGTATCTTTCACACCTGCGCGAGAACATGTCACGGTGGATGAGTATTTACGTCTTCCATTTTCGGTTTCTTCTGCCAAATTTTCATTTCTTTCATCAGTTAGTAAGTTTTTAATCATTATTCTCCAGTTTCTCTTCAAAAACATCCATTTTTCACTGAAAAATCTGATGCGTAACGCGTTGATGCAACTCAATAAACTTGGTTCTAATCTTGCGTTGCGTCGCCGCAACCATGACGCAGAGGTTGCGTAGCTTGGTGTGAAAGGCTCTACGCGTTAATGTGAATGCGGCTTTATTCTAGCGATATTCTTGGCTTTACAGGCTTTTCAAGTTAGATAAACGCATACATTCTCACATAACGGTGGAGGGGAATCCCGGATATGTGTTTTCTTGAACTGTCCTCAAAATAAAATGAATCGACCGGAAAAATTTAACAGGTAGAAGAATTATAAATTTCTCACAAGTCACTGCAGAAAATGAACAAGTGCGCAAGCGCTCAGACGTGGAGTGTAAAAGTAGAATGTTTATCACATTTATATACAAACAGCTTTAGAAGCAAGACATTTATCTTCCCCAATAACCAAACAAGTATTGAAATAACCTTGTAATCACCCCCCTTTAAAAGCTTTAAATGTAAACAAACCGCCAGTATAAATCTAAAGAAATGTTCAAGGTCTTGCACGAATAGCATTTGTTCGAACACTGAATGGTCTGCCGGCCAGTCCCACCCTTTAAACCTCAAGGTAATAACAAGTGCAATAAACCAATTCGTAGCAGACTAATGCCCCCTTTGTCACAATTCATTAAGAACGGCATATCATCGATCATATGACAAAACAGTCCAGTTTCCATCTGTTCATTAAAGATTAGTACGTCGCGTCGTCTTATTTGTTGATGTTACACCAAATCCTCATCCATAGATCTATCTCCCCAAATATACAAGAGTCATAGACGAACTTAAACTCATGGGAAATCTGGGACCAGCTGCCCATGAACGGGAGGGGGGGGGGGGGACCCATCAAAATGCGAATTTACACCCTTTTTTCCTCAAGTATACCAGCTTAGAGTTTGATTCCAGTCACGGGTCAAAAAGTTTTTTCATAGGCAATTTTGGGCCCACTTGCCCATGAACGGGGAGGGTGGGGGTGGTTCAACTCTCCCCGGTCCCTATGATCCAAAAGCACAAAGGAATTTCATCGCCTTATCTCCACTTATTGTCAAATTAAAAACATTAAAAATGGGCAATCTGGGCCCAATTGCCCCTGAACCAAGTGGGGGTGGGGTTTGGGACCCGCAACAAGTAAAAAGAGACCCCAATGCTAACAATCCTACCAAGTTTCAACTTGATACCTGTTGATTCCTGGCAAGGGCAACGAACTTTACTCCTGGGCAATCTGGGCACAGTTGCCCATGAACGGGGTGGGTGGGGGAGGTGCAACTTTAAAAGCAATTTCCGAGCCTTAGGAGCTACACGTCCAAGACATCGTCCTGTGTCCAGTTCTGGTCAAGTCATGAACACTATTCACTGGGCAATCTGGGCCCATTTGCCCCTGAACCGGTTGGGTATGGGGGGTGGGACCCCCAAAAGGCACAACTAGACCCTAATACCCACAAGTGTACCAAGTTTGAACTTGATACTTGCATTCGTTCACGAGTTATGAGCTCCACAAAATATGGTGAAAACCGAAAGGTAAAAGCCGCTACAGTGCTCGCAATAGTGGATTGTTCCAAGGAACACTCCACTAAAAACTTAGGACCGTTCGTGCCTTGTCTGTATCCGCCTACTCAGAGCAAGATAACAATAGGGAGTAGCGCCAAGACATATGCTTTCTATGCTTCCCAATCGGGCCATACTTGTAGCGCCACCCACTACGCTTGTGGCACTTAAAGCGACACAAACTTGCGGGTTTGGACATTCTACTAAAGCTAAGATACGGTCTGCACACATCGACGAAACAAGGGAGGTTGTATCTTTTTTTTTTTCTGTGTTCAGAATTTCAAGTTGTTGGAGCCAGCGCTGGTGCACGACTGATTGACTTTCAGTAGGGACGTTCTCTATCACTAGTGGTGCTAGTGTCGCTGCTACTCGAGTGTGTGACATTTGTGTTCAAGTCGTGGCGCTGCTCCCTAGTCCTATTTTGCCCTGCTCCTACTCCACCCCTTCCCAGCTCCAACCCTTCTTGTTCCCTAGTTATCAAACAGCATCAAAGATCACTGGTCGGGAAGACAGGCTGTTCAAAATTTACCTTGTTTGCGATAGGAGCCAAGGGGCACGAAGAGCGGATAAAACAGCTGAAGCCGTTTTCAATGTGTCGAAAACCAAACTAGCTCAACAGCAGTCAGTCCTTGTAGTAATGGAGCGGAAACAAATATCTACTACTATGTGTCCTTCGAAAACGAAAAAGAGTATCGTCCTTTTACTCTTTACGTCATCCGCACGGGATGTCGCTAACAGGCCAAAATGCCACCGGAAAAAGATATTGATTACCTCGAAAAGCAATAATGATAGCTCGTTTCCCTGAGGCTTTGCCCCATCTTACAGAAAGCTATTCCAGTTTATTGCAGGAAAAACATATCCATTTTTATCTCATATTTCCACCAGTATTCAGAGAACTGGATTCCCTTTTAAAAGTGATGGATATAGGATATTTTAAGTACTAGGAGAGGAGTAAACAACCCTGAATTCGAGCACGTCTACAGAGTTCAAAGCATTTGCGGGAAGGGGGGGGGGGCGATTTGGTTATTTGGTATGAAGCTCCGTCACCACAGCTACCATTTATTGCTCAGTAAAAGGATTTCACTAGTTACTGAGTAAGTAATTTGCTTTCGACACAGGGTTGTCACTTGACTCAAATAAAATGCAATACCCAAGTAGGAAAAAAGTACTACCAGGGGAGAAAATGTACTACGTAAAAAAATTTGTGTGCGCGTTGCACTTCGCGCATTATTTTCCACTGTTGCTGATGCATAGCATGACCCCACCAATATGACCCGAATCGAACCTTCGTAAAAAATAGGGGTTTCATTCAGAACCAAATTAAAATTAAAGTAATCAGACCAAATATTTCAGATAAAATGGGCAAAATACAACTAGGCCCACATGAACTTTGACAGAAAGGATAATTTTTTCGAAATAATACTACCTATCGCAAAATGTCCTGCAAAAGTACTACTTTTTTCAAATGAACTACCAACTCACTACTTTGAAAAAAATGAACTAAAATGAGTACAATTGTACTACCGGTGGCAACCCTGCCGTCCGCCGTCTTCAAAGGCGGAGAAACCAAATGAAATATTTCCATTTAGATGACCAAGTGACGGTTTTCGGTTCATTTAGACATTTTTACTCCACAGTTGCAGGAATACAAACGACTCCCAGCTCTAGGAGTAGAACGCTTAGCTTTCTATTCGCCTATCTTATCTGCCAGGTTTCTGTCCATTTATAGTGACACAACAAATAAATATCTCCCCTCCTCGCTAGAAGTAGAACGCTGAACTTTCTATTTGTCTATCATATTTGCCTTTAGCTAAGGAACCTGAAAGGTCCCGCAGAAGAGATCACCTTTTAGATTAGAAAGGGAAGCAAACAAGCCATATATAAATTTATTTCTTGGGGTACGAGTTGGGAAAGATGTTTACATAGAGCTACACGTGGCGCTCAGATTGTGTTACTGAAAAGATCGGAAGTTCCCTGTTAAAGACCTGCTCGGATCTTTCAAAGCCCCATTCCCACCTCGATCAAATCAAAATCCGATTGTTCTAACCAGGAGCTCATTATAAGGACAAACTAGAGGAGGGTTTTCGCGAGATCTCGGAATCACTTCCCGACGAGCAAAGCGCACGCGAAAACTGTGAGAAAGCGATCCTTCGAATAACTTTCCACTTTTTTTGTATTTTTTTAGTATTTACTAGTGACAATTGCACTGTTTTTTCTCCACACCTTTGAAATTCCCGCCAAAACACTCAACTTTCCGCGGAGCTTTCCACTAACCTCGTGGAATCACTTTCCGGGAAAGCTGCTTCGGTTTCCAAAGCGCAAAAACCGGGTTGGAAAGTTCGGCAACTTTCCGAAGTTGCGCGAAAACCATAGGAAAGTTATTCCGAGTTTGCTTGCCAGGTCGCGAAAACCCTCCTTACTCTGCGACCGGCAAGACGCTAAAAAAGCAAAAGCAGATGATTATGAAATTGAAAAAGCAAGATTCTCGCAAATAATTCGTAGAATGGACCGAGCTTTGTAAGCGCCAGAATTTCACAGGTTGTTGCGGTCAAATATCACGGAATCCGTCAGAGAAAAGTGACAACGCTGGATCGACTTTAGCTGCGGCCAGAAAGAACCCTGCTATCGAGGTCCGAAATAGCGCCGAAACAGAATTTTCGACTAATCCTTTTCTTATCATTTACTTTACCGCTCAAAATGGCGAATTTATTATAAATTAATTGCTTACTTAATTGTGCACAAACCCTGCAGTGCATACAATTAAGCCCGCTCTTGTCCCACAGAGATCGGTAAAGGAAATGTGTTCCTCATATGCTAGGAACATTCACGTTTCCGCTGCCGCTCTTGACTATGTTTCTACTTGCCATCCAGGGAGACAGTAAGTAGGTAATTTATTTCTGACCCACCATTTGGAAAGCGGAGTATGTAAAATAAGATAATAGAATTAAATAAAACAAGACAAATACAATTTTCAATTTTTCATTCATCGGCCAGAAAAGAATGTAGAGTGTCATGTGCTGGCTGGGCCCTGTTGTCCATGATTTTTAGCAGAGCCGACGAAATTTCCAAAAGTGTAACACTTTAACTTAACTTAGAAACGCTCCGTTAGCATGTGGCTGTGGTATAGCTTTGGCAAATAAAGCAGGTGCTTCACATACTTAAAATAGCATCATTCATAATAGCAACTCCTTCTTCCGCAGAACATGTGCGACGCCAGAGCGAAATAAAATGGAGGGAGCACAAAAAGAGCTGTATAAATTTCCTAAAGCTTTCCGATCGTAACGCCCACGGTTCGGGACGATGTGTCCATGAGCGGTACAGATAGATGTACATACGTCTTTGACAATCGAAGAGCAAGTTTCCGACCCGGCAAGTCCTTTTTTCTTCTTTGCCATATCTTGCGGATTTATCATGTTATCGAACGTTAGCTGTTTCTTCTTGTTTTCCACATATGTTAGGACGATGAAACTTGGAAGGCATATTACGGACCCGACTAAACTAACTTTGAAGTAGCCACTTCCCCGATCCGACCATCGTGGGGGGATTGGAGGGAGGGGGAATCCGGAATCTTAAGGTATGTATAACTTTTGACGGGGGATCGGATCTTAATGAAACTTTATATTTGGAAAGACCTCTGAGTTAGAGTGCTTCCAGATGTGCTAGGACGATGAAACTTGGCAGGCATATCAGGGACCCGACCAAACTAACTACAAAGTAGCCAACTCCCCGATCCGACCATCGTGGGGAGATTGGAGGGAGGGGGATCCGGAATCTTAAGGTATGTATAACTTTTGACGGGGGATCGGATCTAAATGAAACTTTATATTTGGAAAGACCTCTGAGTTAGAGTGCTTCCAGATGTGCTAGGACGATGAAACTTGGCAGGCATATCAGGGACCCGACCAAACTAACTACAAAGTAGCCAATTCCCCGATCCGACCATCGTGGGGAGATTGGAGGGAGGGGGATCCGGAATTTTGAGGTATGTATATCTTTTGAACGGGGGATCGGATCTTAATGAAACTTTATATTTGGAAGACCTCATGTCTCAGATGTCACAATTCAAATCCGGACCGGATCAGGTGACTTTGGGGGGGGGGGAGTTGGGAGGGGAACACTGGAAATCGTGTGACACGCTCAGAGTGGGGGGGATCGGGACGAAACTTAGTGGAAAGAACAAGCACAAGGCCTAGATACATGGTTGACAGGACCGGACAGTATTCGTGCACTGTGGGGGCAGTTGGGGGGGGGGGGGGGGTCCGGAATTCAGTGATCCCGAGATAAGGTACTTCCATATGTGCTAGGACGATGAAACTTAGTAGGCGGATCAGGGACTCGACCATACTCACTTAAAAAAAAAACTTCTTCCAAAATCACTCCATATATTTCTAAGACCGGAGACCCCAATTTCACCGATCTGACCATCGTGGGGGAGTGGAGGGATTCTGATATGTGTCTAAATTTCGTACGGGTGATCAGTTATTCATGAAACTTGATTTTTGAAAGAACTCGTGTCTCAGAAATCTCATTTGAAATCGGCACCGGATCGGCGGTGACTTTGGGGGAGTTGGAGGGAGGAGCCGGAAATCTTGTGGCACGGGCAGAGTGGAGGGAACGGGATGAAACTTGGTGGGAAAAACAATAGCCAACTTTAGATACATCTTTCAAAGAGCCAGACCAGATCCGGGCACCGTGGGGGAATTGAAGGGGGGTCCGGAATTCCAGTGATGGCGAGTTTTAAGGTTCTGGGACGACGAAATTTTGCTGGTACATTAAAACCCGACAAGACTGACTTAGAAGTAGTCACTCCCAGATCCGACCATCCTAGCGGGGAATTGAGGGAAGGAAAATTCGGAAGTTTGAGGGATGCATTACTTTCGAAACGGTGATCAGATCTTAATGAAAGTTGATAACTGGGAAGCCTTTGATCTTTGTATTCGTGCCTCAGGGTTTTTGCTTACATATGAATTTCTTTAATTCATCAAAGTGCGCATGTGAAAAAAGTAGTTTGAGCCATGGTCATCTTTACCACAAGGGTTTTGCTTACAAATTAATTCCTTAAAGTAGGCTATATACTATCTTAACCGCAAAGTAAAAAAAAAATGCTTTTGAGAAAACGATACATTTAATGATCCCCAAGGACCCATGATAATTTCTGCCTCAGGGGTTTTGCTTACAAACGAATTTCTAGCCCCCTTGTAGTGCGCATCATTACCGCAAAGTGCAAAAAAAAACTTTCGACTAGACGATACATTTTGATGATCCCCAAGGGTCTATGAACATTCGTGCCTCAAGGGTTTTGTTCAGTTCACAAACTTTCTGACCCAGCTTTGCAAGTGCCATATGAGTATATTCAAATAATATATACAACGGATATGTCAGCTACTATGCTTCACCGGCGATGTTTCGGCCCTTCTAGGCAAGGGTCCTCGTCAGGCTGACGCCAAGAAGGCCTTGCCAAGAAGGGCCGAAATATCGCTGATGAAGCATCGTAGCTGACGTATCCGTTGAATACATTATTTGAATATATGTTTCAAAGTCAGCTTGGGCTCAAGGAATATTTTGCCATATGAGCTTCTAGCTCTTGGTATCATTTACTTTCTTCATAGACCCATGTCGCAAACCTTTTTTATTTTCCATTTTTTCTTTAGTTATATGTCTGTTGTGGTAAATTCTCGTGTTGTCCTTAAATTTTAGTGTTGATGTGTGATAGTTGTTCGTTTGTTTTTTCTTTACAATGCCTTAGGCTAGAATTGTATTAATATTTTTTACAAATCCATTAGAATTAGTGAAGCGTCGTTTTTTATGCCACTGGCATGTCTGATGCTTTTGAGAAACACCAGGTTATTTATATTTGCCATTAAATTTTAGTGTTGATGTGTGATAGTGGTTTGTTTGTTTTTTCTTTACAATGCCTTAGGCTAGAATTGTATTAATATTTTTTAAAAACCCATCAGAATTAGTGAAGCGTCGTTTTTTATGCCACTGGCATGTCTGATGCTTTTGAGAAACTCCAGGTTTATTTATATTTGCGATTAAAGTTGTACCATACCTTACCTTACCTTATTAAAATTGTACCTTACCTTCATACTTATGTTCA
Organism: Branchinecta sandiegonensis; assembly: GCA_030848855.1. Taxonomy (NCBI): domain Eukaryota; kingdom Metazoa; phylum Arthropoda; class Branchiopoda; order Anostraca; family Branchinectidae; genus Branchinecta; species Branchinecta sandiegonensis. The sequence goes on from JAUPMV010000011.1 coordinate 18,772,166, forward strand.
ACTGTTCAAGTAAATTACGTGATAAAAATCATTCATTAATCAGCATGGACTATTGACCCCTTCCCATGAAACACGCATCGCGCCACATTACTAACCTTCAAAAAATCTGCAAACGCGCTCTTCCTCTTGGCTTCTAATTTCGCCAACTCCATCCCATTCGAGAAATTGTTCACAAAGTCGCTGTAAATATCCAACACTACCGCTTTTGAAAAACTTGCCACAAATACTTCGCCCAATTTTTCGTCCCTGTCCCAGTGCCGCACACAATCAACCAGGGAAACTCGGAAGAGGTTGTGGCAGTGAAGGATCTGAGGGAGGCGATGGAAAATGGTCGAGATCTTGTTCTGACTCATGATGGGAGGGTTGCTCTCCTCTAAGTGTTTCTTGTAGTCCTGAAACATGAATAGAACGATAAATATTGGAAATGAAATCAGGGGAGGGCTGAAGACTCCACCAGACTGTCGCAATTCACCATTTCCCAATCCAACTGTCTTAGCGGAATAAAATGCGACCGGAAACACTACATGAATAGAACGATAAATATTGGAAATGAAATCAGGGGCGGGCTGAAGACTCCACCAGACTGTCGCAATTCGCCATTTCCCAATCCAACTGTCTTAGCGGAATAAAATGAGACCGGAAACACTACATGAATAGAACGATAAATATTGGAAATGAAATCAGGGGCGGGCTGAGGACTCCACCAGACTGTCACAATTCGCCCTTTCCCAATGCAACTGTCTTAGCGGAATAAAATGCGACCGGAAACACTACATGAATAGAACGATAAATACTGGAAATAAAATCAGGGGCGGGCTGAGGACTTCGCCAGACTGTCGCAGTTCGCCCTTTCCCAATACACGGCTCTTAACGGCAGAGGCGTTACCACCCAAAATGTGTGTGGGGGGGGGGGGCAAGGAATTTACCGACTGGCTGGTGATTTTTACCGACTGTTTTTGCAGAAAAAACGACGGTTTTCAAGAAAAAACGACAGTTTCGAAAAATTCGACTGATTTTCATAAAAAAAACGACTGTTTTGACGAAATTTCGACTGATTTTCAGAAAAAAACGATTGTTTTAATGAAGAAAACCAACTGTTTTGGCGAAAAGTCGCGGCGATTCGCGCCGACTCGGTTATTGTTTACCGACTGGCCGACATCATTGGGGGGCGGGGCGTCCCCCCCCCCCCCACCGGTCGTGACGCCCCTGCTTAGCGGATTAAACTGGGACTGGAAACAATACTCCGACTTAACGCGTAAATTTGTCACCAAACAAGATCAGAAACTCAAGAACTGGCAAGTTCAGACTCGATCAAAAGGTAAATAATGTAAGGAAAAGGTAAATAAAAATACAACTCTGTCGAGCTAGTAGTAATATAAATAAGAATAATCGTAACATCCTAGCTCCTAGCGGATTAAAATAAAATTAAAGACGCTATTCCAGCTGACGCGTGTAAATCGTCACCAAAATAAGATTGGAAACTCGAGAATTGGTAAGTTCAGCCTCGATGATACGTAAACAAGCTAAAAAAATGGTGAGCTAGTACTAATAATCAATAATATAAATAACAAAAATCGTAACATCAGAATAAAAAGTTCAAGCTTCAGCGAAGAGTTTCCGGCGTCAACTCGGAGTTGGGTTTTCAGTCGTTCTAATCTGCTAATAGCACTCAAATACAAAATCGCGGATTTCCCGACCTGGTACTGTAGAGTAAGTAAGTAATTTATTTATAACCCGCCATTTTGGAAAAGTGGAATAAATGAAAAAATAAATATTCTTTGAGCCCAAGCTGACTTTGAAACATTTATTCAAACAATGTTTACAATGGGTACGTCAGCTATGATTCTTCATCAGCGATATTCCGACCCTTTTTGGCAAGGGTCCTCGTCAGGCTGTCAATCCTCTGGTTCAACTTCGGGGAAGGAAACAAACCTGTAATCAAACACTGTTTAGTGAACACTGTTTAGTGATTACAGGTTTGTTTCCTTCCCCGAAGCTGAACCAGAGGATTGACAGCCTGACGAGGACCATTGCCAAAAATGGCCGAAATATCGCTGATGAAGAATCGTAGCTGACGTACCCGTTGTAAACATTGTTTGAATAAATGAAAAAATAAATAAATAAAAAACATAAACACACAGAAAAAGACACTTAATTTTCAATCTTCTGCCAGGAAGCAGTGGATAACGTCGTGCGCTGAGTATTTTGAGTATATGCTTCTTTGAACGAAAGTCAATTTTGAACAGTCAATTTTTGGGCTAAATGGTAAAATGAAGGCATAAAACAACCATTCGGGTGTTCTTGCACTGTTTAATAAGTCTGATTTGTTAAAAACATGTTTGCGCATCCTTGTGGTAGACATTGTGAGAATATGACCGTTTTGACCCCTTCAAACGTTATGTTTATGCGGATAACACTTTAAGTTTAACTGAACAGCAAACTTATTTTTGTATCATTTAGTTGAATACACAGAGTTATTTGGATTCTGCCAAGAGATTTTTTGATTTTCTGCTATCTGCATTCGTAGTGAGGTTCAGAATATCTACTGCTGTCCCCACAGCGCAAATTCTACTATAACGTGGAATATCTGAATCTGAACACAAGCGTGGCTTTGCAGTGGGCGGTGATAAGCTTGGTGAACACTGTTTAGTGCCTGAGGAAAAAAATTCATAAATCTTTTTCGTTAAGCATGCGACACAGTCGACACATCACAAATCTGACAGAGAAATTCCACTATTTGAAAATTGATTATTCGTGAATAGCGGAGCTACGAAGTAATGCATTCATCGGGTCTTCAAGCCTCTTTAAGTGAATAAGTGAGGGGTAACAAGACTGTCCCATCTCTGCCCTTTTCATTGAAACTTTAAACAGGTCACAACAGACGTTCTATCTCGAAACAGAATAGATACATTTTTATAACGATTAAAACAAGGATGCACTAGCCTGTGTTATCTGTTATATATTTATTTATATTTTATTTGAAACCCGTCAAATACACAAGGTGGAAGCGGAGTAAAGATGACAACGAAAAACAACACAAGATAAATAACAGTATAAGCACACAAAATTTAGACATAATTTCTAACTGGGCCTGAAAATTTATGAAAAACATCTGTACTCGATGACCAGGATGACGAGATGTACATAGTAGTGACGCTGACGTTTTCTCTAGTGAACGAATAACTTGGCCGCCGAACTTCTGAACTAATTTGTGGTTGCGGCAGAAACAAGGAAGTTACATAAAAAATTTACAATGATTATCAAACTTCTGAGAGTGTACGAGCCATTAATTAGCTACTTTGGCTAACTAGTAGTTTAATTATTTGACAGCAACTGGATGGAAATGGAACTGTTCAAAGTTAACTAACGTTCAAAGATTTATATAAATTTGAACAGACATTTGTCCGTTAGCCGGACAAAAATAACGAAACCTGATGTGAACACCATTCGAAGGGATGACCGGAAACTGCGGTTACGTTACGGAAAACACTTCAAAACCCGATAAAGCCCGTGAAGACCCGCCTTGAAGAGGAAGGAGCAGTCAGTACAATCAATCAGTCACGGATCCGTTTGAGCTTCATTAGAGTCGAGAAAACAGTATGTTAAGTGAAGAATAGATTATAGGATGATTGTTTCTACAGTGAACTGATGAAGACCGATCCAAAACCTCATTCATTCTAGCTTGACAGGGAGTTGGAAATATATTCTTTATCATATAGCGGCGCAAGATCGTCCGAAAGCATGTCTAACAAACCGGTGTAGGCTATGCGGTGGCTTTTGGGGTCACAAACTGGTACTGCATTAGAACCTATGGATTCTCTAAGGAAGAATTGTCTAAGATATAGGGTGAGGATCTTTCAGTATTACAGTACAGGTATGCTTATTTGAACGTTTGTTGACTTTGAACTTTGCCATTTTCATGCACTTGCTATGACTAAAGTTAACTTCCAGTTGGCCAAAGTAGGTAATTAAGGGACTCTGAAAACACCTGAATAGGTATTTCGGATCTTTATTCAACCCTTTAGCCCAAAACTTTACTGATCACATTTAAGCAACTCTTCAAATAAGCATCTCTACTGTAGTTTATTGTCTCACACGGGTCTAGCGAAAAAACCCTGGCGAAAACCCCCTACCCCTCGGATGCAAATACATAGGAAATTATAAACTCTCATTAAAACAGCAGTTTGGACCGCGAGCACTAAAGGATCTTCGCTAGACAACCGAAACGTAATTGCTGCTCGGCTCTATCGATACTTTCCATAAAATATATTTTAATTTATTAACACTAGAGAGGGGGAGGGGGGGGGGATAGATCGGGAGGGGTTTGGTACCGGGCAGGTTTTCGGCGAGTGGTGGTGGTGGTACCAGAGGGAGGGGGGTTGCCGGAACCTGTCACAAACTACGTAACTACCTTGAAGCCAGGCTTCACCTTTCAGATTTCCAGATGTCTAAAGCTACCGCACAGTCAAGCCAAACCTTTTCGGATTTTCATCGTAATAATGATGATCGCTGATTTCGATGTTCTTCAACGTTTCCTACGTTGTCATTAAATATTAAACTACGTGGTTACTATTACCCTTCGATCTGAAACTACGTAATTATATAATACTCTATATTACTAAGTCCAAAACAAGCCAGTGATCCTCGCTCGATGAAAAATTTGTAGCCTGCATAGTTGCATGATGGTTGTACGAAAAAGTTGCATGTGTTGATATGTAATAGTACATAATACTATCATTTAATGTGCCTCAGACTAGGTCAATCTTAAGCAGTAGTATCCACTAGCACCCTGTCTTGCTAATAATAGCATGCAGTAGAATGTAGTAACACGGTAGCCTTGACATATAAGCATGTAGTAGCATCAGTTCGTAGCCTACTGCATGCTACTTTTTCGTTCAACTTCATACTATTCTGAGACAAATTTTTCATCGGGCGAGAAGAACGAGAAAACGTAGCACCAACGACTCAAACTCAACAACTCAATCCTATGTTAACCAATCACGGCGATATTTGGGAGCAGCTGTGATACCGCTTCCGGCTCTTCCGCTAGGTACAGGGCGATTTTGCATCGGCAAGAAGAGTATTATTATGCCTTAGAATTAGAAGGCTGGTACCCAAAGTGCTTTCCATCTTTTAAGATGGCGTGATAGTCAAGCACACGCTAAATCACTGTCTTATTCACCGGATCACGAGAAGGGAGTTACTTACCACAAAAAGGTTTGCGATAGCATGTTCCTAGATTTAATCTATTATTAGCATGCATCTCAGAAGAACTTGAGAATTTGTGGTTATGTCTGGATGGCTACGGCCTTGCTATCAGCATTCAGCCTACTTTGATACGGCGCCACAAAACGTTAATACAGCAATGGCTACCAGTGTTGCCATACTGGCAGATTTTAAGACCGAATGGCGGATTTTTTTTTTGTTGGCGTATTAAAATTTTTTTGGGTACTATTGACAATCCTTGTAAGTTTTTAAGAATTTTTTGCGATTTTGGGTTAAAAAGAAATTTTTGGCATATTTTTCAAAGCGGCGTATTTCTTAGGTTACAATCTGGCAACACTGATGGCCACACAAATATGCCTTCAAGCTGACTGCGCTATCCGTTTAGCGACTGCGCTAAGGGGATACCCGATGAAAAATTTGTAGCCTGCGTAGTTGTATGGTAGTTTTATGAAAAAGTTGCATGTAATAGCAAAGAATACTATCATTTACTGTGCCTCAGACTGGTCCAATCTTAAGCAGTAGTATCCAGTAGCATCCTGTCTTGATATAGTAGCATCCAGTCTTGCTAATAGTAGCATGTAGTAGTATACAGTAACACGTTAAATATTCCTTCAGCCCAAGCTGACTGCGATCATATTTGATGGTGGAAAACGGATACGTCAGCTGAATTTTATTGGAGCTATATTTCGGCCCTTCTTAAAGAACTGGAGCTATATTTCAGAAGGGCCGAAAAATAGCTCCAATAAAATTCAGCTGACGTATCCGTTTTCCACCATCAAATATGCAGTAACACGGTAGCCTTGAAGTAGAAGCATGTAGTGCATCAGTACACCAGTACACCAGAAACGAAAAAGTAGCGAAAAAGTAGTACGAAAAAGTAGCATGCAGTACTAACTGTTAGTACTGCATGCTAATTTTTCGTACAGCTTCGTACTACTATTTTGAGATAAATTTTTCATCGGGTGCGTCAGCTGAATTTATTTGAGCGGTATATGGCCCCTTCACTGTCAGAAGTTTCATAACAGATAACACAAGGATGCGCAATTTCAACAGACAACACTTGGAAGACCCCACCCATCGTCACATACTTTCGCCTCCCCATGTTCCTGACCGTATAAGGCCACAGAGGATGGCAGCACCAACAGTTCCTAAGATCCTACCCATACGGGCAATTCATGCGCGGTATGAAAGAAGTTTTGTCCCCTCCTTTGTGAGTTTTTTCAACGCGAAGTTTTAAGTAAAATCCTTTCCTTTTATTGTGTTGATTTTTGAAGTTTAGCGTTTTAATTTGTTGCTATTTGTTATTGTGTAATCCATGAAAATTTGACTATGTTAAAGCACAATTGTCTATAATTATGTTTAACGAGAGAACAAATATTCGTTTTTTTGTTAATACCATAAGGAATATTTTTCAAGAACAAAAGACTGATTGATTGACTTAGAATGAAATCTGTTATGATTTGGAAACATTATGTTTTCAATGTTATGCATGGCAAGCATTGCCAGGAACAGCCGAAACACCGCAAGCATCTGCTGGCTTTGTTTGTCGTCATGACATCAGAAAGTCAGGAGAGGCTTTTTCATCGCAATAATTAGTAGAATATCATCTATGGTATTTTGATGCTCAAAAGTTAGTGATAGCTTTATAATACCAAATAGGTTATATAAGGTAATGTTCCAAGTTTTCATCCGTCACGACGTCTACGATTGAAAAGGATACAGTTGAACTGGCTGCAATGTCAATTTAGTCCCTACTTCCGATATTCTGTTGTTGTTTTTTCAACGCTGAGGGATAGCCGTGTTATAACGGATTATGTCATCAGTTCAGAAAAACTGTTCTTGGAACATACCATCTTCAAAACCCTGATGGGTTGACAACTTTACCATTTAACAGATAGCGAAGAAACAAAACCAAAGTGTTGCTGCAACATTTCACGTTGCCAAGGCAACGTTAATCTAGAATATCTAGTATTATTAATAAAATTACTGATCGACTGAATTCGGACTTACATGTACTAATCGCTGTAGTGTCGCCACATAGGAATTCTCGCTATGCACAATGGTCGCTACTATCTGCCTTCTTTTGAACTGTTCAGGTGTGAGACCAGGGGGTGCTGGAGGGAGGGTGGGGGGTTGATACCTTCTCTGGAAAACTGTACCAGTCCCACAGTTGAACAGCTCTTCTTCTTCTGTGAGGCTTGGCATCCGAGAGTGCACAGGGGTTCCTTCCTTATCCGTGGATACTGAAAAGAAAGCCTCGATAAAAAATAATAATAATATAATAAATTCGCAAATTGGATGGCATGCCGTTAAGCCTCTACAGAATTCTCAGTTTACATTTCTTCTAAATTTGCATAAGGAGAAAATCTCACTTGAATAATATTCATCAACTTCTTTCTTAAGTGAATGAACTAAAAAAAAAAATTATTTTCCACCAAAATTGGCCGGAGAGGACCTAGAAGGAGTAAACAAAACAGAAAAAAAAAACAGAAAAAAAAACAACAACACGCAACACAACATTAAAACACAACAGCAATGTAAGAGAATACGTCCATTAGCAAGTAAATGAGTCGTATAAACCGTGGGATCTGTTGGTACTGAATGTCAGTAGGTTTGTGGAGCAGATCTGGTAAGTTGTGGTAAGCTCTGGTAAGTTGTTCCAGTGCTGGACCACTCGGTAGGAAGGTAGTAGGAAATAGGAATGGAGTCTTGCAACTTCCTCCCAGAAGAGTTTGGGCTGCAAGCACACTCTACTGAATCAAGCAAGAACAGTATTATTCTCACTATTAATTTTATTACCCATCGCAAAGTATAAAGACACACAAAAAGGAGGAGGAAAAATAAGGAAAAGCTATCCGATCCACAACACTACGTTAATCAACAAAAATTATCAACTATTTCAGGAGTCTACATATATCGCTTGTCGGATCATGATCTTTCCTATACTGCAGTAAACGCTTCTGCATATCAATTACGGGCTGGGCTACTCCATACTTCCTTGATATGCTGCTGTTGCTTGACCAAGGCGGAAATCTCAACAAATATTTTGAAAACTTATAAAAACACTTATATAATGCTTTAACATCTGGCTCAGTAAAAATACACCAAAACGGTGCTAATGCAAGGAAGTGGGGAATAACGAACGCATTATCCACTTTACCTAGAATGCTTCTACAAAACTTATTATTTAATGCAATAAGAAGGCTATCAGCTTTACGAGTTTTTTTCAGCGAAAAAAACTTTTTAGCAATAGAAGAGTATCACGAACACTGGGTCCAATAGACCACCTCCAAACCAAAACCGAAATTACATATATGGTCATGTCATTACCGATGTGACTGCCAGTCGTACCGATGACATTTACTGATACTGACCGAAAACTACGACCCTAGTTTCTTATAAACATTTCCCCCCTGATAACGAAATATCTACCATCTGCCTACCATTAGAAAAGGAGGCAGCTGGAAAACCTACCCTCAACCACCAAGTATACATGTACACTACTAACAGCAAGGCCAAATAGTACGTATACATTTGATGATTATGTGCGAATAAAATGCCGCTGGTTTTCGCCCACATGTTATCTGTCTGATACCTCTAAAAAGGGTGGTCCTTTTTCACCCCAGACCTAATGTACATTTGTGACTTCTGAATGATACTGTCAGCCAGATGATGACCAATTACAATTTCAGCTATATCCCCCACCCCCCTCCCGAAAAAGAATCCATGAACCCTTCATCTACCTCCTAGTCTGGAAAACTTCCATATCATTTTCAATGATGACCAATAAGAGAGTCTCTTCAGCAGTTCGAGCATCCAATATGGTAAAACAAATAACTCGACTGTTGTTGGCTATCTTCAAATTTAAGAAAAAAGGCTCCACGTGGGTCCGCTGAATCTCAACGGTGTAATCTCCGGTCAGTTTCCTGACTGACAAATGACTTTCTTTCTTCGTAATTCCTTCGAAGAGAGTAAATACCAGCCGGCAGCTATTTCAAAATAGACGAGCAGGGAATAGCCCCCAGATGAAAAATTTGCAGCCTACGTAGTTGTATGATAGTTGGACGAAAAAGTTGCATGTATTGATATGAATACTATCATTTAGTGCGCCTCAGACTGGGCCAATCTTAAGTAGTAGTATCCAGTAGCATCCAGTCTTGCTAATAATAGCATGCACTAACACGGTAGCCTTGAAGTAGAAGCATGAAGTAGCATCCGTCATTGCATGTCATTGTATTTCTGTTCCCATTTCCTATGTTATTTTTCTTGACTAAGAATTTCTGGGAAAACAAAGTGAACTAAGTTGAAGAGATGTATAATAATAATAATAATATATTGCAAAAAAAAGGCAACAAAGCCTCTACAAAGTTCTTTTGAAACATTTAGGGTCGTACATTTGGGAGAGAAACATTCCATCAATTTCTTTCTTGAATTGGCTTATTCATGGAGAGTTTGCTGTTTCTTCGGGCAGTTGATTCCAATGGAGTGGCACGCGGTTTTTGAAACTCCACCAACCAATATCTTTGCAGAACCTCTCTGCGGTGAGTTTGAGGCTATGACCGCGTAAGTTGTTGAAGTTGAAGTTGAGGATGTCGTCAGCTTCGGCGTTTTCGTATATACCGTGGCATAGCTTGTAGGTCTCAATGAGGTCTCCCCTGTGGAAACGGTATGCCAGCGTAGGGAGTTTAAGTCTTTCAAGCCTTTGCTGGTATGGGAGATGTCTCAGTTTAGGCGGGAATTTCGTGAGCCGCCGCTGTACAGTCTCGAGGGCATCAATGTCTCTATTGTAAAAGGGCCTAACTGAGCAGTGCCCATATTCGAGAATGGGTCTTACCAACGAGGTGTACAGTGTGGTAAGCATATGCTCGTTGTGAAACTGAAAAGACCTTCGAAGTAAACCAGCAACTTTGTTAGCCTTGGAAATGGTCTGTTCATAGTGGCTGTGGAAGCTTACTTGGGAGTCGACTATGATACCCAAATCCCTCTCCTCATCGCTGCTGCTTAGGAAGGTGTCTCCAATTTTGTAAGATGACGGCCATTTAGTTCGTCCTAGGGTCATCAGGTGGCTTTTTATTGCGTTAATTTCCATCAGCCAGACTTTCATCCATTGCTTGATTTTATCTAGATCAGCCTGTAGTTGCAGCGAGTCTATAGGGGATTCGATTACTCGGTATAGCTTCGTGTCATCAGCATACAGCAGACTAGTAGAGTACGTAGCAGAATAGTAGACCGTACGCTACTTGGCCAGATAATAAACTCACTAGTTAATTTGCGGTATAGGCGAAACCGGCAACACTTCTATAGACGCTTCCCCGTATGAACCCCCGCCCCCACCGAAACTACCTGATAATCTTCACTAGGATTGGCAAGCCATGAAGCTAATGCTTCCCGATGAAAAATTTATCTCAAAATAGTAGTATGAAGTTGTACGAAAAAGCAGCATGCAGTACGAACTGATGCTACTACATGCTTCTATGTCAAGGCTACCGTGCTACTGCATGCTACTATTAGCAAGACTGGATGTTACTATAGCAAGACAGGATGCTACTGTATACTACTGCTTAAGATTGGCCCAGTCTGAGGCACATTAAATGATAGTATTCTTTACTATTACATATCAATACATGCAACTTTTTGTACAACTATCATACAACTATGCAGGCTACACTTCAGAGGGCGATATCGTTTATATTGCCTTCCTACTAGGGCAATAAAAGATTTACTACATTCCTACCCGAGCAGTGTTGCCAGATTGGCGGAATTTGCGCCAAACTGGCGGATTTTGTCGGAGACTGGCGTAAATATTTTTGCAACTAGCGTGTAGCGTGAAACGTGGCTGGTTTTCTTTTTAACTGGCGTATTTTTGGACGTGATGTGAAAAGTTTAAGAAAAGCCGATTGTTTTTCAGAAAAATTGACTGTTTTTCAGAAAAATCGACTGTCTTTACGTCGTTTTCATATTCGCGGTCGAAGGCCGAAATTTTTTTTGGGGATCTGTGTTGATAGTCATTGAGCTTTAAGGAGGTGTAGATTTTTCTGGCGTATTTTTTTAAGGCCGGGGCTTATTTTCTTTACCACGACCTGGCAACACTGTACCCGAGTGGCACTCCTAACTGCTGAAAGGCATGCAAACGGTATCCTTCGGTTTCAATGAACGTCCATAGTTGCGTTTTTGCAGATACCATGGTAGCTGTTACCACGGTAACTGGATCTGCAATTAGTCGTTTTTGCAGTTATCGTGGTATCTGATACACGGTGCTCTGCAAAAACGACTATTGCCGAAATTGCGCTTTTCGAATTCATCCCAAAAGAAAAAGAGATATCAAGTTACATCACTAAGTGCTAAACTTCTTTCTCACCAATCTGACAAAATTTGACGAAAGTGAGAAGACTTTTCAGATACCACGACTAGTTGCCACGTTCGGACCGTAGTATCTGAATATCTGATACCACGATAACTGGCCAGATACCACGATAACTGCAAAAACGCCTTTTGACCGTGGTATCAGATACCACGATAACTGCAAAAACGACTTTAGACCGTGGTATCAGATACCATGGTTTCTGCGAAAACGCAACTCATGCCTGAGACTACATGAACAACTATAGTCTCACGCTTGATTTGCTCTGGTAAGACCATGTTTGTAGTTGGTCTCCCTCCCTCGACTGATAATTTCCCACAAGAACCCTAAAACTCGGGCAATAATACATAAAGGAGAATGAGATAAGCTTCTTCCGCAATACCGAGAGATCTTCTAATCTCTGGTACGTAAAATGGATTGCTCTCTCCAGGACTAGAAAACGGCTTCGCGTATTCCACTGCCTCTCAATGCTGGACAAATTCGGCCATTTTACTATTCAAAGCTACTTTATTTTGTATAAACAGGAAAACTAAGCGTCTCTAATAAAACATAGATGGCACTTTGACTTTGACTTGCTTTATTTACTACTAAATACAAAATAAACTATAAAACACGCAACCGCCCGGGGAAGGCTCAAAAAGCCTGATGATGGACGCCTGCAATCCTCTGATTCTCAACCTATACCAAATTTCATAGGAAAAAAAAAGGACAAGAACACTCTCTCTCAATTAACCGTTAATACCAATTTACACAAGGGACTTGTACCATAGATGTCTATGTTATTATTAAATTTCTGTGATATGGGGATGTGAACTATTTACGTGAATTTGCCTTCGGGCGGGATCACTGTTCCTATGGCCGGCTTCTACCAGACTATTGTAGTGGTTTGCGAATTCTGTTCACAAGCCCCTCGGTAGCTCAAATGGTTAGAGCGCTTGCCTTGTAAGCAGAGGGTCCTGGGTTCAAATCCGGGCTTAGGAGCATTTCTGTCTTTCAGTTCACTACTTATAAAATCTAAAAGTCTCTATTTTGGTGTACAGTATTATGAAAATTTAGTAAACAGACATTATCTCGTGAAAAATAATTTATCGCTTGTAGTATTTATTTTGTTTTCTATCTTGTCCGTCTTTTTAGTTTGTGTGAACGAGTGATCCATCATTTACTTTAATAGCTCTGTTAATTTGTTGCTGTGAAAAGTCGGAATGCTTAAACACAAAATAAAATTCACTTATACTCCGGAAAAAACCGAAATTAAAGACCTTGAAAACAGCAGTTATGGAACAAGAGACCAGCGTCTCTTGGGGAACGCCAGGCCGGATGACTTTACTGTTATTATTGTGCAGAACCCAACTAGGAACTGGGAACAAATTATCTAGAAACTAATAAACCTATAACACCGTAATCCCTTTGGCTACCCTCTGACCCTAGTCACAATATGACGATAAGAATTCCTAGAAGACCACCCTGCTAATGTGACGACAGCACCCAGCACAGGCTCACTGCGATATCAGCGGCTGTAAGGAAAACGGCTCCACGTGGATTACTGCATCACCCGTCGGCGAGACTCGGGAAATTTCCCCTGAATTCCAAATTGCTTTATTACCGTCCTACAGCATGCGAAGTTGGCCTCGGTCAGAGCTACCAGAAAATCTCTTGACAACTGTAAAAGCCTTCCAAACGAAGGCACGATTTGAAGGAAGTCCAGTAGATGTTATGCATCTTTGAACAGTTTTATAAATTTTAGACCACCATGGTTTTGTTTTCCACTAATGAGTCAAATGAGAACGATAAATTAAGAGCCAATTAAGAGAGACCAATTAAGTGTTTCAGCTTTTTTCTAACAAAACGAAATCAAAATCTTGGTCGTTTCAACATTATTTTTCTTTTGTTGAAATATCTCGGGCGTTCAGGAAAGTAATACAAAACGCTGGACACTGCAATCTAGCGGGGAAAGGGTGCAGAATACTCTTGACGACTAACTCTCCTTGCCGATGCAAAAATTGCCGGGTACCTAGCGAAAGAGCCAGAAACGGTATCACCTCGGGTATCACAGCTGCTCCCGAAGATCAGGATTTGAGTTGTTGAGTCTGAGTCGTTAGTGAGACGTTTTCTCGTTCTTCCTGAGGATCACTGGCGTGTTTTGGACTTAGTCATATAGAGTATTGCGCATCAAAGAGGTGACTCGATGCTGACATACAAACTTATGCTAGCTTTCTCCCTAACGACCCAGGCCACTCTCAGTGCACCCGCGGACTGGTTAACACTTGGAATGAATTGCCCCTAACAACAGTACCAACCCCTATTTTCGAAGCATCCAAGAAGGCGCTGGACAACGAGTGGGCTACTAGAGATCGGAAATACGAGGGGGACATTCCACCCTGCACTCATATCTATTATGATGAGCCACCTAATCAACAAAGCAAATTTCAACAGATCTTCAGACCTCAATTAGCTCCGAAGTGCAAACCCAGGTAACGAATTAATTAAGGAAATCGCAACGAGTTTTGACTTACGGAAATATTAGAAAGAAAATCGATGATCAATCAATATTAAGAATAGGAGACGTAAGGAAGTATTTATTTAGAAAAATTAAATGGAAAGGTGGGTGTCACAGTTTTGTCACTGAGAGGAAGAAACAGGTTCAGGAAAAAGAAAAAAGAGAGAAAAGGGGATACCGAAAGAAGGAGGTGTGGGTTGGGATTGCGGTTGCCTGTATTGCGGATTGTAGTTGCGTTTTTGCTATGTAATCGGTACTAACAAATATCAGAACGTTTTTAATGATAGTTGTCTACCAACTCTGTCTACCAAACTGGCTTTTTATATTGTTGGTTTGTCAATAACTTGTTAGTCCCTTGTGCTGCCCGTTTTGTTAGTAATTTGTGGTTATACCTTCTATACTGTTTGTTAGGGCTCTCACCCTAATCTCTATCTCAGTGTTTCCCAACAGGTCGTACGCGTACCAAAAGGGGTACGCGAGACCCTTGCAAGGGGTAGGCGAAGGTGCCAAAAGTTGAGTCTGTAGCTTCAAAGTCTCGCCTCACTCATTTTTTATTGCCAAAAGTATAATATTAAAAGCAGAGGCATCACTAGCCAAAATATTTTTTTTAGAGGGCCTGGTATTTTTGCTAACTGGCTGGTCATTTTTGACATCTATTTCTCAAAAAAAAAAAAAAAAAACTGTTTTTACGAAAAATCACGACGCTTCGCGCAGATTCGTTTCTTTTGAACCGTCACTTTGGGGAAAGGGGTGTTGCCAATCCGTGCGTGACGCCTCTGATAACAAGCCCTAGTGAAAGCCAATGAAATAATGTTGATTCCAAAACAGCTAGCCTACTGCCGTGAAATCTGTTCCTGTGTCAAATAATATTGTTCCAATAAGAATCGAAAACATTGCAAGTGATATTTTCATTCAGGTTGCAAATAAGCTAACGAAAATGTTTGCGATGCAGCTTTATGAAAGCACGGAGAATATCAAAACCAAACACAGAAACAGACTGACTGTAATAAAAGATTGCCGTTAACGACGTCGAGCAGAGATTTGACAAAATTTTAGCTACAAAGCAGTCTCAATGCGTTGCGTTGATTGTATTTTGGTTAAAGTTTAGGTAGACTTCATTGAGGATAGCGTAGGCTAATTGTTTTTTTTTTTTCTTTTTTTTTTTAAATGAAGTAGAGTTTGTATGAAAATATATGGTCTAGTTATTAGTCTGTAGACCAATTGTGTGAATTTTATTATATTTTTTTTTACTCGCCAGCTTTGGCGGATACAAATAAATGAATTGAATTGAATTGAATTGAAGTATCTCCTTGATTTTGTATATATTTCTCAACATGTGGGCTTTATCATTTACCAATTAGCCTAAATATCGTCTTTTTCACGTTCTGAAAAAGGGGGTATGCGGTACGGAAAAGGTTGGGAACCATTGCTCTATCTTTACGGTACTCTTAGTTCTTTGCGTCGACCGGTTTTCAGGTACAAGTGACAAGTTGCTCTCCAAACACAATGGCTGTTGTCAGGCTGTCCGTTCAGCAACTTGCCCTTTCCTTTAGTTGGTAGACCTTGACAACTGACAAATCCTTTTCCAAACCGAGAGGAAATGTCAAGGAGTTTTTGTTTTGTTGGAGGGGCTGTCAGGTATATTGCACTAAGCATAGAGACGCTCAAAGAGAAGACAAACACATGGAATTTAGTCAAATAGCTGGGAGAATTTCCCTTGTCTTATATGAAGAAGCCTGACTGATTCCAAACAGAAGGGGTTTTCACTCGAGGCAAATATATATCGATAAGCCCCGGTCCCATATGGGTCAATGACCGATACACAACAGAGGGCGGCTCCATGAGATTAGAGGCGTCGACTTTGCATCCTCACAAAATTCCGTCACTGCTAGCCTCGATTGTGCCATCCGTCTAGTAGCGTATATCGGGGGGGGGGGGGGGAGGGGGGGGGGCAGTGCCCCACTACATTCTTCTTTTCTTTCACCAATGCGGGAAAATATTTATTCAAATGATGTACACAACGGATACGTCAGCTACGATGCTTCATCAGCGATTTTTCGGCCCTTCTTGTCAAGGTGTTTCAAAGTCAGCTTGGGCTCAAGGAATATTTTTCTACGGGAAAATAATAGCAGCACGGTATACCCATGTATTGGAGTATTTGTAAATTGTCGGCAAACAGTTGAAATTCTCGCCCTTTCAACAAAATATCACGAAACAAGACCAAAGGTTTCGATGGGATCCCAAAACTTCAATATTTGATCCAGACAATTGTGTTTTATCTTCGCCAGACTACGTGAACATCTTTACTATTAAAAATCAGAAACAATTAAGGCCAAATAACTAATCATCTGAGAAAACTAAGTTCAGACATGATTCAGCATGTGTGTTTAGCCCTATAAGTCATATCTTTTGACGAAACCCATCCAAACTTCCTGCCTTGCTTCTGCCAATTTTCCAGTTTCGGCCGAATTCCGGAACTACCTGTCCGGCAAAAAATTAAGCTAAAAAACGAATTCAGCGTATCTCCTTGCCTATATCGAGTATCTAATCAACTTAAAATAAAACTTATAATAAATTTTCCGGTTTCAGCAGGATTCCGGGTGAACTAGAAGTCCGGGTAAAATAAAGATTGTCATATACGGATTCAGCATCTCTTTCTACCCCTTAATCGGACATCTAATCAACTACAAATAAAACTTTTGCATTTTAACAGACTTTCCGATTATAGCCGGATTCCGGGCGAACTACTTTTCCGGCGGGAAAGTTGGTTTCATAATCATGTTCACATGTCTTAACCCTTAATCGACTATCTCATTGGCTGTTTAAAAATGTTTTGTTTGCCTCTTAATTTGAAACCCCTCACCACCCCTAAATTTAGGGCTACAGTGCCCATCTACGAACTTGACCTTTCGCTTAACCTAAAGAATCCTCACACCAAGTTTGATCAAAATATCTCATTCCCTTCGAGAGTTACCGTGCTCACAGACGGACGGACAGACAGACGGACGTTCTTTTGCGATGTCATAGGTATCCCCCCACTTACATTTTGGGATCCCAAAAAAGACTGGAAACTCAAGAATTGGTAAACTTTGAGCCTAGACGACTGGTAAAAGAGCTAAACAAAATTCTGGCAACCTAATAATAATTATCAGTAATAAATAACAATTATCGCAACATCAGAATCAGAAACCCAAGCTTTGGTGAGAGTTTCAAGAGCAATTCGGAGGAGCATTTCCATCTCTGAATCACCCGATCCACAAAAATATTTTCCCTTCTGAAAAGCTGACAAAAAGGCTCCCTCGCAAGGTGGCTACTGCGGTTGAAAAGTTGCAGCCAATCATATGTGCCCACCAGAGGTTTGCAAAGAGTAATAACGAAGCATAAGCTGAGCTGCTTGTTTAAATGTATAATGTTATGTATGACCGTTGTAGCCCTCTGTACGTAGGCCTATTATGATTTATGTGTGTGCTCGTAAGTTGTATCCATGACTATGCCAAACAAATTTTGCGTGAGCCATGATAAGTTTTTGGCGAATAAAAATCGCGGATCTACCCAATCCGCTAGGTGCGCTCAAATGGCCCTCGATAAGCCCCAGCTCTAGTGGCCCTAATTGGCCGACATTGGATTCAAATAAATAAATAAATAAAATGGAAAACCGCGAAATGCCTTAGGCCAGCCGGCGGAAGAGGAGCGGTACTTGCCTCGGGGGGAGCCAGGAGGAATCCGGAACGGAAAGGGGAGGTAGATTGGCTAAATCTGGCCAATTCCTACTAAGAAGTGACAGACATCACTGTAAAAAGTTTCTCCGAGTAAGGATTAAAGTTGACTGCAGTATTTGCTACTGGGATTATTCTTATCACTACTGGGAGAAGATTAATCCGAATTATAGATGATCTTTTCTCAACACAGACAAGATTAATCCCAGTAGCAAATACTGCAATATTTTTTTACAGCATAGGGCCATACTACAACAAGTCATGTCGGATCGAGTTGAAACTAGAGGCGTATTCTCGCCGTTCCTCGAGGACTCCTCGGGGAATCGAAGGGAACGGCGAGAATAGAGGGAGTCACTCAACGCGGACTCCGCGTAAAGAAACAGCGAGAATACGGGGAATGCTTCTAAAATCGATTTTGTTCGAAAAATGTATATGCAGCTGAAAAAATTAGTCTAGATCCACTTTATTTTGGTTTTCTATATTCTGATTCTTTTTAATTAATTTTACATAGTACCTACAACAGCAAACATTGATTCCCCACCGAATTTGAAAGGGAGTCCTTTTTGATGATGGTGATGATAATCTGAGCATTCCCCGTCCGTGGGGACTCGCGAGAATACGGGGAGTGAGTCCCCGGGACAAACAAAAACGCGGGGACTCCTCAAGTGGAGTCCTCGGGGAACGGCGAGAATACGCCTTAGGTCTATAAACAACGAAAAACTGGTACCGTCTACCACACGAACAAATCGGTTTTCAAACACGTTCGTTCCGCATTACACATCAGTGTTTAACAAGTGTTGTAGTTTCTGTTCTTAATTTGTGTCGTCTTTTAGTTTGTAAGCCCAAGCGCCATTTAGTTGAGTTCTCTTCTTGACTATGATAGCTTGTGTAGATAAATAATTCTGATTTTAGCCCCCGACTTCCGACCACCACCTAAGGTATATATTTGGTAATATGTTTGTTGGTATATGTTTGCTGTTAATTTCCGTCTTTCCTGCGGAAAATGTACATCATTCTGTTCCTGGAGTCTTTGTATCTTTCGCACCATGAAATGTTTTGGCTGTGGACTTTACGTCTATAGGAAGGTGCATAAACATTGCGATTTTCGCAGTAGGATACAAATTTAGGACCTAGTTAAGACTGCAAAGAAATTTCTTCTAATTTTTTTCAGGCCAATCAGGACAGGATTCCCATAAGGCCAACCTATGCCATAAAACTGTCCAATAACACCCAAATGTTAAAAAATGAACTAATCTGAAAAAGCCGTATAAAATAATGTTAACGTTAGGCCTAAACGAATTTCATCCATGCCCCAAGCGAACACACTTCCCTTATTGTAATTTTGAGGATCATATTCCCGTCAAGTGTTTTGGCATTCGGCCTTAGAGGACAGAAGTGTGCAAATCCGGCCCAGAGGCTAATTTCGAAAAAACAGAAACTTGTGTTAGCATTTTATAAGCCTCTCATAGCGAAACTAACATCCCATGTAGAGAAAAACCAATGGCGAAAGAAAAATCAAATCGGATTCAAATACTGAACAGGTTATTATTCCATTCCTGCAAGCAAAGGCGTTACTAGCCAAAATGTTTGGGGGGGGGGGGTCAAGGCATTTACCGACTGGCTGGTAATTTTTACCTACTGTTTTTGCAGGAAAAAAGACTGTTTTCAAGAAAAAATGACAGTTTTGAAAAAAGTCGACTGATTTTCAGAAAAACCGACTGTTTTGACAAAAATCAACTGATATTCAGAAAAACCGACTGTTTTCATGAAAATGATCATATGTTTTGACGAAAAATTTGACATATTATTTTACCGACTGGTCGACAACATTGGGGGTAGGGGGGGGCGTCCCCCCCCCCCCCCCCAGTCGTGACGCCTCTGCCTGCCAGTGCCAGGGACCATTTGCGGGACTAGCCGACAAAAATAAGAAGAGAACAATGTTAACCTACCCTTCGCGCCATTTTTGTTATCGACCTTCAACCCTCCAAATTTCAAAATAACAGACCCTCTCCGTTCAAAAAAGGGAGTAAGCATTTATCACTATTTCATAGGCAAGTAAAGAACAACTGAGCGAAAAGAACGCTGATTCAGACTCAGGTAACGGTCATGAGTAAGGCTTCCAAATATGAATAATTTATAGCAAGATGATCTCAGAATGCTGCTTAGGAAAACCAAGTGTTTATAGGTGCTTCTTTGGGCAGTGGCGAAGGAACAATTCGCCATTTTCCAACTCAGCGCTCCTAGCGGATTACAATTGGAAACGTTTACTCAGATTTACTCGATTCTCAGAGTTGAGTTGACCTACGCATTTGCTACTGGGATTAACCTTGTCTGTGTTGAGATAAGATTATCTCTAGTTCGGATTAATCTTCTCCCAGTAGATAAAGATTAATCCCAGTAGCAAATACTGCAGTTAACTTTAATCCTTACTCGGAGAAACTTTTTACAGTGATGTCTGTCACTTCTTAGAAGGAACTGGCCAAATTTAGCCATTCTACCCCCCCCCCCCCCCTCACCAGCAGGGTTGCCACATATCGCACGATATGGTGAATTCTGACTATCTTTTTGTTACTCTTGACCTACAGTAGAGGTATGCTTATTTGAACACTTTTTTAACTGTTCCACTACCTTGGCTTTGTTACATGCATATAAAAAAGTAAAAAATAAAAAGTAAAACAAACATGATATCAGCAAGCAGCCAACTATTTCAGGGTTATCCTGGCACAAACTTGAAGTAAGTAGAAATTCAATTAACTTTCTTTGATTTTTAATTTACTAAAAAGGTCCTTCCTCTTTTGAAGGCATCTGCAGGTTCGGACTGCCATCTCCTCCATTGGAGGTGCGTTCCTCGTGACTAACTTTTCAAATTATAAAAAGGAAACCAGGAGCGTGTTCCATCCTACTTACCGTAGTTACCACGCATGACGTCACAAATTCTGCCTTTTTGTCGTCAAGGCTGGAACGATTTTTGTATTTTCCAGCGAAATATCATACCACGGGTGAATCCGACCAATCACGTGACAGAGATTCGTGGTTACTACGCTTACTACGCTCCCGAGCGTGGTAAGCAAATAGTTACTATTGGTTACTATTTCGTCAAGGCTGGAACGGTCAGCGTAGTAACTTTTCGAGAGGCTGGAACGGGTTGAGTAACTAAAAGTTACTATTGGTACGAGGGTGGAACACGCTCCAGGTGTCAGTTGAGTCGCTTTCAGCCGTGAATTAGCAAAATATTCAAAAAGTGACAAAAGCGTGAGTGGTTATTACAAGTATTCATACTAAAACATGCCTGGTTTGGGTTTTAGTTTTTTCTTCGGCGCTCTTTCACTGTTATAGCAGACGTTCACATAAGCTTACCTCTACTGTGCGCATGATATATAATTACCTCTAGTTCTGACAACTTCCAGATGTGTGACTTTTGCAGAACTGATTCCTACCATAAGTGAGCATTTCACGTCTTTTCATGAAGCTAAAATCTCATTCTCAGTTCATTCTCTGTTTTCGACTAAAAGTCACTCTCTAAATAATCTCGATGTGACAACCCTCATCACCAGAACAAGATTGAAAGCTGTAGAATTGGTCAGGTTCAGCCTATGTCAATGGTAGAGAAGCTAAATTTAAGAATAATTTGGCAACCTAATAGTAGTAATCCAGAGTCGTCACTTCGTGGAAACCTAAGGGGGGGGGGAGGGAGCAGCGGCGCTGTCCCAGGCCCCCTTCGTATCCTTTAAAGTAAATTTTACAGAGGCGAGACCGAAAATACTTATGGGAATTAACAACATATGCACGAAAAGTAAACAATATATTCACGAAGATCTATGGAAAAAAAATATTCTGTATAAAGAGCCTACGCATATTCGGTTTAGCGCTTCGTCAACTAGGTTTAATTAGTGTTTTTTTTATGGGTAGCTCTGGACCCGCTTGGGAAGCAAGAGGGCAGCTTACCCCCCCCCCCCCCCCCATAAATGACGTCCCTGTGGTAATCATCAATATCTAGCAACTACCGTAACAACCGAATCAAAAACCCTAGCCCTGAGGAAAAGTTTCAAGCGTTAAGTTTCCAGTCCATTAGGAGTACTCAGGTGGAAAATCGCGAACTATTCTCGAGCTTACGACAGCCTACGCTGATCATCAAAAGAATCGCTACTATTACTGGTCGCTCCCTTATGGCCTAGACAAGCGATCAGGACCAAGCGGTCGCGAACTGGAACCCCTGCCGATGCTTTCGGCATTATCATCACCTCCGGACGTGAGAATTGAGATTCACCAGGAAAGTGCATAACAATCTTCCCCACCAATAGTTTCCTCAAAATGGTAACTAATTTTCAGTTTTGATGTCCGGCAGATGGACGCGAGTCGCGTGTCAATTCGCACTTTACAGATTGGATTTTTTTACAGGTCCCAAAAGTGCTTAGTGTGATGTCTCTGTTAACCAAGACTGTTCGAAATCTAAAGCTGCAAATCTCGAAAATGAGAATTGATGGAGGACACTGAGTCAAGCAGCAAGTTAGTCATTACTTGTTACTAAGCAACAAGTTAGCATACAACTGCGATGCAGAATCGCTAAGCTAGGGCCAGCTTGACAGGTTAAATCTGCAAATGCCAAAATCTGGAACTCTCGAAGCAGTACGTCAGCTATTACTTTGTTAAAACCGACGCTATTCCAGAAATACGAGTTTTAAATCTCTTAGGTTTTGTTTGTGTGAACCCCGAATGGTATGGTCTGGTGTTTTTGTGTCAGGATAAAGAAGTGCAGCAGCTTATGATTCTTTACTGTGTTGTCGCCATCTTGGGACAGGCGAAAGCTTTACGGGGCGACATCGGTTCATATTGTGTTCATTCTGATATATCTTTTTCTGTTTTTTTGACAGTGCAAAACGGATACGACAGCTGAATTTTATTATTTCATATTTCGGCCCTTCTCGGCAATGGTCCTATTCAGTTTATTCAAACAATGTTTACAACGGGTACGTCAGCTACGATTCTTTATCAGCGATATTTCGGCCCTTTTTGGCAAGGGTCATCGTCAGGCCGTCAATCCTCTGGTTCAACTTCGGGGAAGGAAACAAACCTGTAATCACATATATATGATTACGTAATCGTAGCTGACGTACCCGTTGTCAGCGCGCGGTGTACGCCTCTTGCATTTTCTTTCTCTGCGATAAGCAACGGCAAAGACGTAAGTAGAGTCGACGGGTAAAAAGCTACAGTAAATACATCTAGATGCGCTGAGTTTTATCGGGGTATTCATAGTCACGGTACCAAAGACAGAGCTTCTATCTGATCATTTGTTCTTGCTAATAGTTACTATTGTTACAATGGTGGAACACGCTCCCACTGTGTTATCTGTTATGACACTTCTAACAATGTAGTATCGTCCTAAACAATTTGCGTAGGGTGCTTTATGATGTATGGACAACGTTTACCATTCCTTGTTTTGAAAAGCGAGCAATTTACTCAAAAAAGCGAACAATTTACTGAACCGTGAACCTTCGTATCCATGTTAAGATTTATTTTGGGGTGAGCAACAGGGGGCTCAGTTCGTAAAATTTCAGTGAAGTACGTCTGCCCTTGACCATTTTTTCGCATGCCATCTACGAAGAAGTTTTTGTTTTTAGCCAGTTTTGTCGGGGTTTTATTTTAAGGCGGGAATTCCTTTAGACCAAATTCAACTGATAATTAGCCTAAGGGCAGATTGTTTACCGGTAGGATTAAGAAGGAAATATTTGGGTAAGGTTAGAGTGCTTCGTGGTCCTTACTTCTGCCCGATGTGCGGTAAAATGAATGAATGTATTTTCCATTGAATGGGTGAGTGTCAGGAGTTAAAAGACCTGAGGAAGGAAATATTTGGGGAAATGATTTGGGGGGAGGAAAGGATTAAACAAATTTTGAAAAGTAGAAGTTTTAGAGATATTAGAAATTTGGAAAGATTCCTAAAGGTAGCCATGATTCACAGGGAAAGCTTTTTGTAAATAGTGGTCGAGGTTACGGTTTCGTGTTGGTGTTGTTTCCACGGCCCTTTGTTCACTTACGGAAATAAATCTTATCTCATCTTATCATAATCGCTGCATGGTACCAAAGACAGAGGTTCTATCTGATTATTTGTTCTTGCTAATAGTTACTACTGTTATAAGGGCGGAACACGCTCTCTCTAAAGGCGTATTCTCGCCGTTCCCCGAGGACTCCACTGTTTGTCCCGGGGACTCATTCCCCGTATTCTCGCGAGTCCCCACGGACGGGGAATGCTCCCGAACAAAATCCATTTTGGAAGCATTCCCCGTGTTCTCGCTGTTTCTGTACGCGGAGTCCGCTCGGAGTCACTCCCTCTACTCTCGCCGTTCCTTTCGATTCCCCGAGGAGTCCTCAGGGAACGACGAGAATAGGCCTTAAGTAAACGATCCCTCTGGACACTTACATGACATATTGGCTGGCATCGTCGACCCCCTGCTCGGTCCGATCGTCGCAAAGCTTTGGGTACTATTGGTCCTCCTTAGGCTGAAAAGCCGAGAAAACCTTCTCTCTCCGTTATTTGGTGACTGATCCGAGGCGTCGTTGTTGCTCGACGTCGACGATTTCCTGTCGACTTCGTCACGGCTTCGGCTTCGAGATTCTCTCCACTTGTCACGCAATAAAGAACGCCCGCCGTTGAAAAATGCTTTAATTGTAGAGGGAGTTCTGAAAAAAAAAGGAAAGATAAGGAGCGTGTTCCCCCTACTTGCCGTAGTAACTACACATGACCAGGGGCGTCACGACCCCCCCCCCCCCCCCCCCAATTTTGTAGGCCAGTCGGTAAAAAATAACCGAGTCGGCGCGAAGCGCCACGATTTTTCGCCAAAACAATTGATTTTTTTCTTTAAAACAGTCGAAAATTACCAGCCAGTTGGAAAATTCCTTGCCCCCCCCCCAAAAAAAAAACATTTTTGGCTAGTAACTCCTCTGCACATGCCGTCACGAATATTGGCTTCTTTGCACCAAGGCTGGAAAGAATTTTTCTATTTTCAGCAAAAAAACATGCCACGGGTAATCCGACCAATCACGTTACAGAGATTCGTAGTTAACACGCTTACTACGCTCCCGAGCATGGTAAGCAAATAGTTACTATTTCGAGAAGGCTAGAACGGTAGTCAGCGTAGTAACTTTTTACGGGATTGGAATGAAAATAGTAACTAATAGTTACTATTGTTAGAAGGCTGGAACACGATCAAGATCAGGTTGTATCTGCTCTAAGAGCCAATGGTCAAGGCAAATATAACTAGAACAAAAATAAAAGGTAAAGGGCCACAGCCACACTGAGGAACCTAGCTAAATGTTTAAAGCACAATGGACACTTCTAATGCTTTATTTTGTATTAAATGCTCCACAAAAAAAATTTCCGACTTCCTTTAGAAGACGCTACGAAAATCGGCCGTTTTCTTGTTATCCCTTGTCTTTACCTCTCTGGCATTTCGGCGATCCAAATCTTAGGAGCTGGGATATCGTGGCAGGAAATTCAAAAACTCCCAGCAATGCTTGATAGAAAAGGATATATTTGAGATGTCGCCAATAAGTCAAGTCGCAGATGCAGTTTAACTAATTGTCCTAGTGTTTCATCAGAAGGTCCATGTTTTAAGTGCCTGTTAAATGTTTTTCTTTGTGGAATAGTGTTGTGAAGCATAATTAACTTGCTTTATAAAATGTACCAGAATATGCAATAAGTTTATAAAAAATAACGTAGCTACAAAAATCATTCAAAAACAAATAGCCTATTCAAATCTGAATTAGACAAGCTGATTTATGCATGAAATAAAGATCTACTAAGTGTTTTAAGAAACATCGCTTTTATCTTTGTCCAAGCTAGTAAATTGAGCATGTACTGGCCCAAAAAATTACGCTTTGAAATATCACAGAGAGGAAACTGCTGAAAAAGCTGCTGAGCTAGGGGGTAAGCATTGTTCCTAGGTTGTTACTGAGTGGGATTGGGGTAGTTTGATGTGCCCATTGAACTTTCATATCAACGAAACAACTCTCCAATCTCAGAATCTAATTGATATCAGAGTGAATAAAATAAACCTTAATTTCTGAAAGCCAATTACTTCTCTACACTATCAGACGTTTCATAACAGATAACACATGGATGCGCAGCTTCAACAGATAACACTTGT
The DNA here is from genome assembly GCA_030848855.1 of Branchinecta sandiegonensis. Lineage (NCBI taxonomy): Eukaryota > Metazoa > Arthropoda > Branchiopoda > Anostraca > Branchinectidae > Branchinecta > Branchinecta sandiegonensis. The sequence continues at coordinate 18,798,107 of JAUPMV010000011.1, forward strand.
GATATTATCGGTTATGATTTTGCAAACGTTATACATTAAACGTTACGCATGACAAGCATCGCCTGGAAGAGCCGAAAAAGAATCTGCTGACTTTCCGATATCACGACGACCAACAAAAAAGTAAGCATAAGTTTTTGTGGCGGCGTTTCAGCTCTTTTTATATGCGTAACGTTTGTACGCGTAACAATTGAAAAACTAAACAGTTAATATTCTAAGTGTTATCCGTTGAAACCGAGCACTGTGTTATCTCTTATGAAACTTCTGAAAGTGTAGTATCGTCCTAACCAATTTGCGTGGGCTTCGTTACGATAGATGGACAATGTCTGATAATTCTTGTTTTGAAAAGCGAGTAATTTAGTCAACAAAGCGAACAATTTACTGAACCATGAACCTTCGTATCTATGTTAAGATCTATTTCGGGGTGCGCAACAGGGAGCTCAGTTCGTAAAATTTCAGTAAAGTATGTCTGCCCTTGACCATTTTTTTTGCCATCTACGAAGAAGATTCTTTTTGAACCAATGAGTCCCTTTTCTTTTTCTACGTTGTGTTTTATCTTGGTCATTTACTCCGTACTGGAAGCTCAGTGTAATTTTTGCTATTCTTTCTGTGTACTACGCTATTAATCTTGTCTCGTCCAGTTCGTAAATAGAATTTTATCATCATCAAAAGTGCGTTCAGAATTTTCTCCCGCAGAAATCGCGACTGGCTTGAAGTCACGCCAACCGTAAACGCAAAAAACAGAAGTTGCACCTTTATTAGCACACTATCGATAATAGTCGTTTCCATATTTCTACACACCTGCTGGCCTTTACGATACAACTTATCTTTCTAACTGGCATTCAAGGAGCACTTGGGAGCTCTTCAAAAATGCAGTCCGTGCTTTTCCAGGTTTGAAAAAAAAAACACGAAAACAAAACCTATCGAACCAGAACATCTTCAAATTTGTGGCATTCATCACGGAAGAGCTGGGAGAAGTTTCGAATATGTGTCACTTAAGGACAATAGAAACTGCTATAAACACACATTTTCTTATAAGGGAACCGCGTATTCTTTGCTCAGATGAGCCAGTATACGATAATGATTGGTCACTGTAGGCGGAAGTCCGGTCGTCGCTTCTGTCCGATGCGAAAATATCTGGACGAGAGAGAGGCCCAGATGTTTTGCGTGTATAAAGAGCGGGAGCATTTTGGCGGTTTTACTTTTTGCTCTATCGATCAATCAATCAATCAAGTTTATTATCCAATAGCTTACAGGCAGAGGCGTTACTAGCCAAAATGTTTAGGGGGGGGGACGAGGCATTTACCGACTGACTGGTAATTTTTACCGACTGTTTCTGCAGAATAAAATGACAGTTTTGATAAAAATCGACTGATTTTCAGAAAAACTGACTGTTTTCATGAAAAAAAAACGCCCCTGCTTACAGGTAGAAGTGGGATATAATATTTACGAAATAAACAGACCCGAAACAAATTAACTAATACACTTGCAAGATATGACCGGAAATAAATGATGGGATGAAACTACGTAAGAATTGGGCAGAAGAATTAGCAGGATATGGAGAAAACTGATTGCCAGTATTCCTCTCGGACCGAGGCACCGAAGACGGGAGCGGAGGGGGGAATAAATGGGTCATGTGGTGACAACACATTATTTTTGCTCCAAATTTTTTTGAAAGAGTATTTCTGCTGTCAGTTAATTTCGGAATGTCCAGTTTAATGAACTCTAGAGTGGGCCACTCTTCTGCCCTTTCGCGGGCCCGTAAAACATCGGTTTCGGCGTTAGGAGATTTCAGTAGTACACAACTGTATAACTCTTACGAGCATCCTGGATTTAAAGACTAAATTGTTGGTATAGTCGTTGGTATTTTAGAAGTGACTGAGATGGTCTGATGTAGGGGAGAAAAAGGTTTACCACTAACGTTCTACAAAAGAACCCTTTTGATGAGAATCCTTTCCTCGTCAAAAGTAAGCGGCGTCTAAGAAAGACCCAAACATCGGATAAAAGTGGATAAAATTGCTGTGGACTGTGTATAAACCTGGTTGACACTGCTGCGATTTCGCGCAAAATTCTGCATCGCGCGACATACGACACAAATCGTACGACAAGCAACGCAGAACTTTGCGTTTTGTCGCAGTGACGGGTGCGTTGAGATAATTAAACTGATCCGACATAACGCAGGCGATTTTTTGAGGGAAAGAAAAGAAAAAAGAAAGATTAGTTAATTTTCAAGACTAAAAATTGCTCTACCTTGTTCTGATTGTAATCCTAGGATGGCTGAATGCAAAATCTTCTGAATAAACTTGTGTTAACCTGTTTTGAACAAGATTGACTAGGTTTTGACTGAAAATTTAAATTTTAGTGGGTGGTATTCAGATGGGTAATCTCCCCGCATCTTCAGAGGTTGTTTCTCCAAGGGCTCCTTTGTCCTTTTGTAGAATAATCTCGACAAAAATTTCGTTTTTCCTTGTGCATCTGCGTGGTGGTAGGAAGGTTCATGCGGTTCTGCCGCACGTCGGAACATCAAAGAAAAAATCGTGTCGCATAAAACGCAGCAGTATGAACGAAGGGTAAAAGGGCTACGCACGTGACGGAGCTAGCATATTCTCCAGTAACGTCCAAATAAACAACAACTAACAACATGGGGCAAATAACAGTATGGTGTATTTGAATTTGACGAAGAGTGGTTGAAATGAATAAAACTGTTGAAAAGAATAATAAGAACAATAATCAGGACCTCCACAGGGATTAATCCGGCAACTGATTACTGGGAAAAGGCCATAGGAACAGGGGACTTCACCTTCTATTTTAAAGAACAAATGTAAACAAATTTTCCAAGCCCCCTCATCTCCTCCATCTTGGTTTGTACAAATCTTCGCCGGTCTATTCAAACTGTCGCGCCATCATTACGTCAGAGAAGCAGAAGTAACAATCTAATCCCACGTCAAGCCCTTCCGCACATAAAAAGGTGAGACACGCTGGATGACATACCACTTTTAACAGGGCACTAACATGATTACTTAGATGCAACAATTTTCTAGGGAGGGTTTGCACTGCACCAGAAACTGTCCGGCAAGCTTGAACCATTAAGCAAAAGAAATAAACATTCATGTTTGTTTGACCATCTTCGCGATTCTCAAGGGCTTCTCACTGTGACAGCACACTGCTCCTCGACGCCTACAGGATATTGTTGTTGAAGACGGATTATAGATTATAGTTGCATTATTCTTGTCATTATTATTGTTTTTTATACCTCAGAATATACTAGACGAGTGTTAAAATAAAATAATAAACATCGGCGAGAAACAATATCACAGACTAGATTCAACATGTTTGTTGCATTCACACTGGCTCACCGTTTTACGTAAGTTAAGCTACACAACTGGTTTATACTAACTAGGTAAGCAACACATCAACACTTTTTATTGATAGGTTATCCGGCCACGTGACAGGGTGGTGTTGGAGAACTGTCTTTTTTCAAATAGTATGGATACCCTCGTGCCAGAAATGTTATTTTACAAAAGTTTTCCCATTCCGTGCACTACGAAGTTGTCTTCTTTTGCCAGGCTATCGAGCGTTTTGTTGTTTAATTTTTAATTAATTTGTAATGAAACAAAACCTGAACCCACTTAGCTACGCCAAGGACTAGCTTTATCAGTGTGAAAGTCCCTTAACTCGCATAAGAAATAAACTCTTATTAAGAAGGGCGAGCCATCAAGGCCATAGAACAACCGTGAGTACACCAGCATGTTCGGTGACATGCCCTAGAGAATCACGATGAGAGATAATCTTGATGAAATCAACACCGCTTCATTTCAATTCTTAATACGCACAGCGACCGTTCTACCTCGCTAAATTTTGTCCTACCAGACTTTCTCATGCTACAATATTATCGATCGCTCTATTTTACTTAAACAATGAAGTCCCCGTTATCGTGTTTCCCGACTCAAGCACCTTAATGATAATAATAATAATAATATAATTGCAATAATAAGGCTTTCGCCTCTATGAATATCTCGGGACACTTTTTACACTATATTGAATTTTAGCCAGGTGGTAGTCGACACCTGCTTTGAATTGGTTGATATTTACAACACTTTCTGGGAGATTATTCCAATATTCTACTATTCGGTTTCTAAAGCTCCATTTTCCTATGTCTTTTCGGAATTTCTTACTTAAGCGGACAGATTCCGAACTAGCGCCAAAAATACACTGCAAAGAAAAGACGCGACACTGTCCCTTTTTGTGCAGCAGGTTCAGACGCCTGATCCGCACTTTAAACCGGGAAAATTTTCCAAGGTTTCGCACTTCTCTTCCAGGGTATGTCGAAGGTAATACCTCTATGGTCGGAAAAACGTGTTTTACACCAGACTCACATCAGACTTAGTGACGACGGAGACGGAAGTGCATTAAACGTTGATAGTCAAATGGAGGTAATCAAGACTAAATTACTACTGATGCTGTTCCTAAGAAAAAACTAAGAAACGATTTGCGCTGAAGCGATATTGCTATTACATGTTTTTACCCCAAAACCATCGTCATTTAAGATAAACATCGAAAAATGATGATGGTGATAGAAGAGGGACGCGTTGGATGTTTTTCACCGTTGGGCTTTGTCTACGACACATGACTGTATCCGTATTACCAAAGCAACCCTAGCTACTGGTGTATTGGGATGTGTTGTCTGAGGTCAATTTAGAAAGAAGTTAAAGAAGAGGAAGTAAATGAGATTTCTTATTGCTTAGGAAACTTTGCGGTCTATTAATTTTAAGAAGTTTATATATTATTGGTAACTATTTCCTTTTCTCATGTCAGGATTTTACTGTTAACAAGAGCTTTAAGCTCACATGGCACTTGCAAGCATACGCAGTAGGTAGTAGTAACAGCTAAGATTCTTGCTGTGTTGAGGAAAAGACGGTTGTGGACCTTTAGGATTCATGAAAATTTATGGTTTAGTAAAAAAATACCATGAAATTCGCGGTCACAATGCGAAGTTTAAGGGGGCTATACGTGTACCCATTAGAACAAAAGCCATTCACCACGTAACCATGTTCTTTTGTTTACAGTTAGAAATCTCAGTAAATCGACAATCAGGCTTAGGCCCTTACCATTCTGTACTAGAAAGATACTCAGTTTGATGTCTATCTGCTTGACAAAATATCTTATTTTCTTTTTTTGGATTAAATTTAAATTTCCCGCCCAATTTCGGGCAACAAAATCGGAAATCACCTCGATAGTTGTTTGTCATTTGAGCCACAATACGAGCCACAGAAACTTTAGGCGTATTCTCGCCGTTCTCCGAGGACTCCACTTGAGGAGTCCCCGCGTTTTTCTTTGTCCCGGGGACTCACTCCCCGTATTCTCGCGAGTCCCCACGGACACGCAATGCTCCGATTATCATCACCATCATCAATAAGGACTCCGTTTCAGATTCGGAGGGGAATCAATTTTTGCTGGTGTTGGAGCAATGTAAAATTAACCAAAACCAATCAGAATAAACAAAACCAAAAATAAAGTGGATCCAGACTAATTTCGTCATCTACATATTTTTTTTTTTCGAACAAAATCTATTCTGAAAGCATTCCCCGTGTCCTTGCTTTTTCTGTACGCGAAGTCCGCGTGGAGTGACTCCCTCTATTCTCGCCGTTCCCTTCGATTCCCCGAGGAGTCCTCGGATTCTCCGAGGAGTCCTTAGAAAACAGACTCCTGGGCAACACGAACGATCGCGGAAACTCTCCGTTCAAGGTAGAGTCGAGCCACAAATCACAGTGGCTTTCCACTGGCATGATCTCTCGGGTATCTTCTATCCTCGTTATAACTTTCTTCGATTTTTGCTAGAAGTTTAGCGCGCTGACAAAAAAGAACGAAACAAACGAACTTCCATAACTCATGGGACTTCAACTCAGACGTCATTTGATTAGTGTATAAAGGACTGCAACGGAAAAGTTTTACGATCGTAATTTTCTTTGTCATCCATTATGTGCCCTCCAGCGCCAAACCAGGCAGAGGACAAAACTTGCCCTAAATAAAGGTGGGTGACAGATGTCTCTAGTAGCGGGCAGGTAATGGAAAGCCACTGACGATGATGATGACGATGAAATTTTATTTACGCACTTAAGAAGAGGAAAATAGTGCAGTATAAACAAATAAAAGGAAAAAATACACTGAGCTTTCCATAATGTAGTAAATGCACGAGATCAAAAAATAAACATTTAAAAAACAAGACCTACGAGCTCATATGGCACTTATTAGGAGCAGGTGGTGTGAGAAGCGCGAAAATAAATCTGAGCATTTTTCCGGAAATTCCGGTACCCCTCCCCACCGTGCTCGGATCCAGATCTCGGATCTAACATCTTCTCTTCCCGCCCATCAAGTTTAACTCGAGCCGGAGCATACCTTCAAATTTCTGGTTCCCGCTTCATCCTCCCTGAGACGTCTGAGACACGAGGTCTTTCTATGTATCAAGTTTCATTAACATCTGATCACCAGGTCGTAAGTAAAAAATACCTAATTTTTCCGAATTCCCCCTCCCTCCACTCCCCCCCAGATGCTCGGATCGGGGAAGTGACTACTCCCAAGTTCATCATTTGGGGTCCTTGATATGCTTGCCAAGTTTCATCGTCCTAGCTTATGTGGAAGTGCCCGAACTAGCAAAGCCCGGACCGACAGACCGACGGACGGACAGAAATTGCGATTGCTATATGGCACTTGGCCGAAGGGCAAGTGCCGTAAAAAAGGAAGAAAATGAACTAATCGGGTCTAAAAAATCTTCTTCCTAGATGTGGACCATTGGAATAATACACGACTGGCAGGTCCTCTCAAACAACAATGTAACTTATTTTCCACAGAAACAAGTCAGAACATTTTTTTTTGTATTTGTTCTCTGCCACCAGCTATCTACTACCCCCCCCCCCCACTCAACGTCAAATCTTTGCCACTAGGGACCTCAACGCAATGAGGGCTCGATCTATTTCCCCATAGCCCTCACGGGACGAATAAGAGAAGATTGGATTTTCACAGATTTAATATTCTTCATCCTAGGCCGGATTTCGCGTGTTTCATTTTTATTTAGAGCGTGTTCCATCCTACTTACCGTAGTTACCACGCATGGCGTCACAAATTCTGCCTTTTTGTCGTCAAGGCTGGAACGATTTTTCTATTTGCAGCGGAATATCATGCCACGGGTGAATCCGACCAATCACGTGACAGAGATTCGTGGTTACTACGCTTACCATGCTCCCGAGCGTGGTAAGCAAATAGTTACTATTAGTTACTATTTCGAGAAGGCTGGAACGGTCAGCGTAGTAACTTTTCGTGAGGTTGGAACGGATTTAGTAACTAATAGTTACTATTGGTACGAGGGTGGAACACGCTCTTTATTTAAGCTCGGTTTCCACGGGATTGGTGTCCCGCGCGAAATGTGAATTTGAATTTTCTGACGAGTTTAATTAGTTCAACGCTGCTTCGTACTGAAATCGGTTTTCGGACTTAGATTCGAATTCGAACTTGCGCCGAATTCGCACACTGTCAGAAGTTTCATAACAGATTGCGCATAACACTTTCAAGATAACACCTTTTCACTTAGAAATAAAGTGTTATGACCAATTAAGTTTACACTATTTCGTGCCTAGATCTCCAACAACACCTTCAATTGGTAAAAATACTAACGGGAACGAAAGAAACATAACATATAACATCCCAAAGTGTTATCTGATGAATCCGCGCATCCTGCTGTTGTTTTTATGTAACTTCTGACAGTGTAGAATTTTTACCTATTGAAGGTGTTGTTGGAGATCTGGGCACGAAATAGTGTAAACTTAATTGGTCATAACACTTTTTTTCTAAGCGAAAAGGTGTTATTCTTGAAAGTGTTATGCGCAATCTGTTATGAAACTTCTGACAGTGCACTGACCAGTCGCGATGCGAAATTCCCACTGCGAAACGAAAATTGCTTGTAGTGGGAACAAAGCCTTGGCGGGATTTCCAAAGTAATAGAATGTCCCAATTTGTCGGCTTTGCTACAGCTTCATCGTCACGTTTTTTCAAAGCTTGAATCTCGGATTTTTATACTTGTAAGCAGGACTCAAAGGACCTGTCTTACCTATAATACTAACACAAACTACTTTCGTAATCACTCCATCAATTTCTAAACCCGGAGACCCAAATTTCGTACGGTACATTCTAATCCCTCTGACAAAACCACGTTGATTGCTACTATTGCTACTTTCGATGTGTATCACGCTGAAATGCGTTTGTCTGCGAGAAGTTTTTCCATCAGAAAAACCGGTTATGTTAATTTTTCCCCGTTTTCGCTACGAGTCGAAGGGTCTCGAAAAATACTTAAAACAGCCAAAGCCGTGTGTAATTTGTTGAACGCAGAGCCTAGTTTTTTAGACCATTTTAAATACTGGAAGCTGAAGAGTACATAGTGCGAGGGGTCCTTTAAGGAAAACGATACAATCTTAAAATTCAAAAACAGAATTTGTTTTCTACAGGCGGAGATGTTTGCCAAACTACTTTCTATACCAGTCATAAGAAACTGTCGCTTACTCACTTTGCTTCATTTTTATCCTCGTCGTCCGAAGAAAAGCTTTCAAAATCGCCACTGCCCCAAGAATCATCCGAGCTGCACTGCCGATGCCCCTCCAAACGTCTGCAGGGGAAGTCTTCCGTCATGCTGTCGTTCTCATTGGACAACGTTGTACAGATAGTGGCGGCATCTATATCCTCATAAATCTGACTCTCACAGTCTTCCTTGTCTGGTTCAATGTTCGAAATCCCTGCAAAAAAAGAGATTCAATCTTTCAAGCGGACAGGTCAATCCGGAGCCCGGAGCCGCAGGTCATGGGTCTACATCGACTAGTTAGGTAAAAATTGGTTAACAAGAAAAGTGATTCATCAGTCATTGTGTGCGAAAATGTGCACCTTTCATAATACTGATAATTATATTTTCACCCATTAAAAAGCCCATGGCACAGACGGAGTAGGAATAAATAAAGAAAAGAAGAAGGAACCAATACAACAAGAGGAGACCAGACAAACATAGAGACTACGACAACATTATCTACAAAACTACCCGATGAAAAATTTGTAGCCTGCGTAGTAGTATGGTAGTAGTACGAAAACGTTGCATGTAATACTATGTAATAGCAAAGAATACTATCATTTAATGTGCCTCAGACTGGTCCAATCTTATGTAGTAGTATCCAGTAGCACCCTGTCTTGCCAGAGTAGCACCCATTCTTGCTAATAGTAGCATATAGTAGTATGCAGTAACACGGTAGCCTTGAAGTAGAAGCATGTAGTCGCATCGTTAGTACTGCATGCAACTTTTTCGTACTACTTCATAGTACTATTTTGAGATAAATTTTTCATCGGGTATCCTAGTGTAGAACAATGCTTTTCCATTGATACTTAATGTTACCGTTGTACTTCTGTATAAGTTGTCCAACTGCTGCAAGTGGGTCAATGATGTTGTAAGTAGTGACGATTTTAACTTCAGAAACCCCTTTCTTGCAGTCTACCGACTGACCTTTATCAACTTCGAGCAAGAAGCCTCGAAAGCTTGGTAGCGCAGAAAATAACTATGTTATGCGGGGGATTAGGGACCTGAGTTGTCGAAGATTTCTGAAGAAAATAGCGGGAAAGACGTTTATTAGCTTAGTATGAATGAATGCATTGATCTCCAACAAAGACCATAGGCCATAGCGGGAAACATCACAAATGTTTAAGCACTCAAACAAGGAATAAATGACAAACAGTACGGAAATTAACATCTACAGAAATAATTCCCGGTGGGATATACCAGCCTTCAAGAATCTACCATATGAATGAATGAATGAATCTATTACTCTTGTGCTGAGCGAGTTCCAAGACTGCCCCCCCCCCCCCCCGCATTGCCGCACTGAGCGATATCGGAATAGTTTCGTCCCAAAATTTGTTGAAGTTTACAACAAAACACTACCGCAAGGGTAGTCCAAGGGTAGTAATAATATTAGTTTTTTTTTATTCTTTTTATTAATCGATGATTATGATTATTGTTGTTTGTATACTGTATCATGTCACGGCTTATAGTATGTGCAGTAAGGGCAGATATACTGATATTAGTGTTTTGTTCCGATCTGTCGAAAGTTATAATTTGACGAATGTGATTATTTCTGTTTTTCTATAGCTTCATCTGTTAACTGAGTAAGTACGCTATTTGGCACTGTGCCACGATTTGTGCTTATGTTTTAAATAAATCAATCAATCAACATGCAGCCTAGTAATAAGGCACAGAAAAAAAGGCAAATGAACAATTAACAAGGAAATACAGAGGGTACGCAAAATCTACAACGACAACAAAAGATAAATAAAAGAAAAACAAGAAAGACAAAACGAAACACGAAATGAACAATAAATTTACTGCATTAGCTGGCGCGTTGGGCAATGGGCAGGAAGGCGGATGAATGATGGCAGAAGATGTTCACTTCTGTCTTTTAGCTTGACAGTTGGGTTCAAGACCAAAAAACTTCTCTGATTCGGTGATTGCGCATGCGACGAGGAAGGTATAGAAGATAGGTATATACCTCCATAAATATATCTATGGAGGTCGTGAAAACGTTTACTTCCCACTCTTGAAACCAAATCCCTTTCTTCCAAAACCAAATAGGCTACTTTCTTTCCAAATTTAACAACTTCTCGCAATAAGAAATCAAATGTGCCACATTTTCCACTTCAATGCAACACAATATACATACAGCATAATATACTTTCTCCATTTTGTTTTGTTTTTTATACTAACCCAAACTGACTCCAAACCCAAAATGCAGAAGAATCTCTACCCTTTCGACGACCCCAATCTAACCGGAAAAACAGCAGCCGTGTCCAGATACGAAATCACAGCACAGCTTTAACTCCAACCAATTTTCAGAGAAGAAGTTCATAAATCCGTATTTAAGGAAGAATCTTAAATTGTTTTTCCACAATCATTTTCCAGCTTGAGCGGCTTGAGCCTGAAGAGGACCCTAGCCAAGAAGGGCCGACATATAGCTCTAATAAAAAGGTAGCTGACTTATCCGTTTTGCACCGTCAAATTATACTACTCCATAGTTTCTCCGTGTCCTATAATATACTATCGTCGAGAGAAGGCATGGACAACTTATATTTCGGGGCAGAAAGAACTTTCTAAGAAATTTTTTGGGAAACAAGAAAATAAAGAGGTTCACTGACGGGATGTGGGTGGCCGCGACACTTTTCTAGGAAGTAAGTAAAACAAAAAAATTAAATACCATCGGTATAGGACTTCCATTAAGCAAGCCTACCGCATAGGAAGCCAGAATTTCCTGCTCACATTACAAATTATTCGGACTCAGTGGAAGGCCTACGTTTTTCCGAAACCTTCAACGAAACGACAACAAGATGATACAGATGACAGTAAATCTCCGCTACCGATACGCATACTGACACATACGGCTTCATTTGCCTGGGAGAATTTGCTTCTATCAACACTTTGTTTTACGCTCAGTGCTGCCACTCGTGGCAGAATTCTGCCATTAGTCACAGAATTTTATCTTATTCGAAAAGCGAGTCAAAATTCTGCGATCGATACGAGCGACAAAAAAGCAAAAGCATATGATCATGAGGCTAAAAAAGCGAGATTTATCTTTATTAACTGGTAAAAATTACCGACTTTCCTGGGTGCCAGAATATCACAGGTTTTTGCGGCCAAATGTTTCGTCAGAAAAAAGTGGCAATACTGTTTACACTTCCCTTTCAGCCTACGATTCCAGAATCAGTTTTTCGACGACCCAAACTCCCGAGGCCTGTTGGTGATCTGTGTGAAAGCTTGCTTATATTAAATAATATTTTCAAAACGTGTCAAGACTTTTCGTTAATATTTCATTTAATGTTTTCGAATATTTTTTCCTTCGCAGACGGGTTATTAATCAATCACTCTTATTATCGAGATTATTATTGTTTCGAGCTTTTTTTGCTTCGTTGTTCTTATAAGCCTTTCTTCGACTACAATTAATGGTTCCGATCTTTTCTTTCAAACAAGACCATGACTGCGTCTCATACTACTTAATTTTCTCACAATTTTATGACTTCGCATTATCTACTTAATTAAAACAAATTTACGCAAAGATGGAACTTCACTGATCCCATAGCCCACTTCTAGTGACTGTAATGGCTTACGAACTATGTACAATCACAAACATTCCTTCAGTCCATGCTGATATGTACAAGCACCTAGATAGTTCAGTTGCGGCAATTCATTGCCGTCCGAGGAAACATTTTTGTCTTCAGTTAACTCGTGATCAAATTACTTTGAATCTTGTAATCATGTGTATTATGAGGCAATTTAACAGCAAGAATAGAAAATAAAAGGGTGCTAGCACTAGCACTTAACCCTTCTGCATTATTTGTTTATTTATTTGACTAAATCAACTTCCAACAAGGGTCATATACATCTTCAAACAACAACAAAAAACAAAATTAACAACAACACACTGTAATACATTACACAAAACCGGGGAAAAGTTGCAAAACAGCAACTTCCCCCACGACAACCATACTGGGAGCGACAGCCTCATATGCGGCCTAGCCAGGACAACCAGCAACGGGTTCTGAGACTCTAGTATACCCTTCTGCAGAGAGAGAACAGAAAAGCGCCTAATTTCTGGAAAAGAGGGACGGCCTTCACCAACGAACATTGACGACGCACTGCAGTTCCACTTGAACCCATGCAACCAACGAAAAGAGTTATTATAAAGGGCACGAAAGCTGCTTTCGCGCATTAATTTCCTCCATTCATGCATTTCAGTTCATCAAGCCAAAGAACTCAAGGATGGAGTTATCGACCTTGACGACATCCTCATCGTGTATACGAGCGACTAAGGCACACTGCCTGACTATCTTCACGTTCCCCTTTCAACTTACTGCAGCACTTTCTGTCCTTCGAAAAAAAATAATATCCTCAGTTCAACACATTCACAATCCGTGCACCAGTAGCGTCGAATTTGCCGCAGGCAATCGTTGAGAGAAACGAACCAGATGCGACATCGTCCTGAACTACTTCTACCTCCCAGAGTGACGGAGAGAATCTTGTATATTCGTCTCAAGACAGTCAGGTGCAAAGAGAAAGAGCTGTGTTTATAGAACCTGGGGGAAAACCGCTGGACAAGACGCTAAACATTAGGGAATCACTGAGCAGTTAGGAATAAATAGTCAAATCAAGGAGAACAGAATAAATGTAAGTGAAGAGCGTAAAGATGGAATGTAAAAAGGCGAAGATGTTATGCTTTTACCGTGACAAATAAACCAGGAGTAAGTCTGAATAAAATTTAGGGGAAAACCGAGCTTGACAAGACGCTAAACATTAGAGAATCACTGAGCAGTTACGAATAAATATTCAAATAAAGGAGCACACAATATAAAGAACGTAAAGATGGAATGTAAAAACGAGAAGGTATATTAAAGGTTAACTTCAGACATCGAGGTTGGTATCGGAAAATAACACCGAGACGGTCATTGAAAATAACCTATCCGAGCCGAAGGCGAGGTTGATATTTTTAAATGGCCATCGAGGTTGTCATTCAGATATCAACCGAGATGGAGGTGTGTTAACTGTTATAGCTTTTTCGAACAGAAATCATCTCTGGAGGCTGATATGACTTATATCATCCTCTCTGGAGGCTGATATGACTTATAACATCCTCTCTGGAGGCTGATATGACTTATAACATCCTCTCTGGAGGCTGATTTGACTTTTATCATCCTCTCATATCTACCGCTAACTTTCTGTGAGAAGATTATCGTAAAATAACTGACCGTGGGTCATAGGAGGATATGCATTACATACCTGTTCGAAAAAAGTTATTATGCTTTTACCGTGACAAATAAACCAGGAGTAAATCTGAATAAAATCTAGGGGAAAACCGATCTCGACAAGACGCTAAACATTAGGGAATCACTGAGCAGTTACGAACAAATAGTCAAACAAAGGAGAACAGAATATGAAGAACGTAAAGATGGAATGTAAAAATGCGAAGGTATATTATGCTTTTACCGTGACAAACAAACCAGGAGTAAGTCTGAATAAAATTTAGGGGAAAACCGAGCTTGACAAGACGCTAAACATTAGGGAATCACTGAGCAGTTAGGAATAAATAATCAAATAAAGGAGAACACATTATGAAGAACACAAAGATGGAATGTAAAAACGCGGAGGTATATTATGCTTTTACCGTGACAAACAAACCAGGAGTAAGTCTGAATAAAATTTAGGGGAAAACCGAGCTTGACAAGACGCTAAACATTAGAGAATCGCTAAGCAGTTAGGAATAAACAGTCAAATAAAGGAGAACAGAATATGAAGAACCTAAAGGTGGAATGTAAAAACGCGAAGGTATATTATGCTTTTACCGTGACAAATAAACCAGGAGTAAGTCTGAATAAAAATTAGGGGAAAACCGACCTTGACAAGACGCTAAACATTAGGGAATCACTGAGCAGTTAGGAATAAACAGTCAAATAAAGGAGAACAGAATATGAAGAACCTAAAGATGGAATGTAAAAACGCGAAGGTATATTATGTTTTTACCGTGACAAATAAACCAGGAGTAAGTCTGAATAAAATTTAGGTGAAAACCGAGCTCGACAAGACGCTAAACATTAGAGAATCACTGAGCAGTTAGGAACAGATAATCAAATAAAGGAGAACACAACATGAAGAACGTAAAGATGGAATGTAAAAACGAGAAGGTATATTTTGCTTTTACCGTGACAAATAAACCAGGAATAAAATTTAGGGGAAAACCGAGCTAGACAAGACGCTAAACATTAGGGAATCACTGAGCAGTTAGGAATAAATAGTCAAATCAAGGAGAACAGAATAAATGTAAGTGACGAACGTAAAGATGGAATGTAAAACCGCGAAGGTATATTATACTTTTACCGTGACAAACAAACCAAGAGTAAGTCTGAATACAATTTAGTGTTCTGGGACTACAATGTCGGAGTCTCGTAGTCAGTCCAGGGTGGGGCCTAGTAGAGGAAACCAAGGCCGTGGGTGCAAACCCCGACTGAGTAGCACTTTCGTCTTTCAGTTCACTACCTATACAGACTGATCTTAGTGAAGACTAAAGGGATCTGAAGAAGAGGAAGCTGACGAAAATAAGCGACAGGGAAACGGAACTGGTGCAACAAGGCTCAGTCTACTCCCTGCTTTTTTGTTACTCGACTTTTGTCTCTTTTCGCGAGAGGTTTTTTAGTGTTGATTGTCAACTCCCACACCCCAAGTCCTAGTCGATTTTGTGTTTGGTTCCTTTCTTGGGGGCCTGGATTCGGCTTGTTGCTCCCGAGGAGTATTATCATGAAAATCCGGAAGGGTTTGGCTCAACTGCGCGGAAGCCCCAGGTAGCTGGAAGTTCGGACGGTGAACCCTGGCTTTTACGCAAAAGAATCACAGCCGATTTGGCAATAAACTCGAACAGTTTTTGGTGAACGCCCTAGGAGCAGCACGCAACACTGCAAATGGTATCAACTCAAAGTAAACGTAGGCTCTCCACTATACTCTATATATCAGTGGTTCCCAACTGGGGGTACGCGTACCCAAAGGAATACGTGAGACCCTCGTAAGGGGTACGCGAAGGTCCCAAATCTCTCAATTCGAAAATGTCTGCTTTCGTCAAGAAATTAGAGTTTTGGACTTACGAAGTTTCAAATAAACAGCACAAGTGTCTTTTTGATCCTTGACCAGTTTATTGACGAGAATGAAATTGACAGCCTTGCAGCCTCAAGTATCCCTTTTATTTATATATATATTTACAGATTAATTGCTTACCATTTATGACAATAAATGACGTCTTTTTGCTGTTCCGATCTGGACAGCTCTTAGTAAAATAACAGAACAATGATTCTTCAAAAAGGGGTACGCAACCATTTTGAACCTTAATTAGGGGTACGCGATACGGAAAAGGTTGGAAACCACTGCTCTATATGACCAAGAACAAATAACCAGATAGAACTTCTGTCTTTAGTCCCATGCAGCGACTATCAATACCCCGACAAAACTGAGCGGACCTAGAGGTATTTACTCCAGCTTTGAGCTAATGTTGATACCCGTTTACTCATCTTCCGTCTTCGCTGTTGCTAATCGCAGAAAAATAGTGTGGGAGGCTGGCAGGAGGCGTACTATGCGCGCTGGCACGCTCTGGAGCGCGTACATAGAACGAATCGGCTTTGACTTCTACTTTTCTCATGGCGGGTTCACAGCGATTTAGCTATTTGTAGAGGTAACGGAACGTGGTGTGGCGCAAAGCTACTAACCTCCCCTCGTTCGCAGTGGACAGGGTATGGGGAAATATTCGACTTCCTAATAGTCATATAACAGAGGTAGGGAGACGGAGGTTCTGTCAGATTATTTGTTCTTGGTACGACCAAGTCCAAACACGCCAGTGAACCTCGGGAAGAACGAGAAACGTCGCCCGAACGATTACTCAAGTTCGGTGTCAACCAATCAATGGCGTTCGTTGGGTACAGCTGTGGTGCCGCTTCCGGATCTTCCGCTAGGTACACGGCAATTCTTCCTTGGCACGTAGAGTTAATCATCAAGCGTACCCTATTCCCATGTATTCACCGATCTGTGTCTCCATCTGGATGGTAGTAATTACCTATTTTGCCATTTAGTTCTTACCCACTGAATGGCCATCGGCCACCTTTCAACAATAATTATGACTGGAGATTAGATTATTTCTGAACGAAAGGTGTAAGTACGTAGTATTGTTTTTGCTGGCATCTGGTTTTGGCACCCGCTGCGACTTCATAAACAGAAAAGAAGGACGTGAGCAGCATTGTCAACAACAAAAAAAGATCGAAAGACGAGCGTTCGATTTTACTTTAGTGTATGTAAATTGATAAGTTATGCTGGCTGTATTGTGAAATAGGTACAATACATAAATAATTCGACTTGTGCTTGCTTTAGCGCAGTATCTGCAGATTGTACAACTATGTACAATCTTCTGGGAGGAATGTGTCAACAAGCATACTTGGTAAATAATGTGACTTAGTTCTCTGAAGTTTCAACATTATAAAATAGTTATAACATAAACACTCCGTTGCTTTGTACCAAGATCACGTAATATCTGGACATGATCTGTAAGCGTCGGATATCTTTGTATTCACCCCTTTTATGTTTTGGCAGAATAAAATCCCTTATTATTAATTTGTTCTTCGAAGCTTGTCCTATTTTGCCAATGAAAAAAGACTTGATTTTGACGATGTCTCTCGATCCGCACCGCTAGATTATCCTGGAGCTCTTCTTACCGTACTTGCCGCCCCTGTCGCAGGCAAAACGTAAAACTTCTACTTGGTGACGATAGCAAATAGCAGGACTACCATCAAGCTTTCTTTTTAGCCCAGGCAAATTCATACGCCATTACCATTGAACTAAAGCACTCGCAGTAGGTATTGGGTAGATATAAATATAGGGTAGAAGCTTCTACCCTATATTTTAACGTAGTTTATTTTGTATCTTTTTGTTGCCATGGTCCTCGGGGTTCTGTGCTTTAATTCCATTCATTCTAACATACGTCACTCCTTTGAGTTTCTACAAGACTACAAATCCTGCCGTGGTTTGTAAACCGAAGGCTGTTTTCAGCCTCGGTCGGCCTCCTTGGTTTTGACAAGAGACAGGGAAAACAAGCATAGGCTACCAGTATTTTTTAACCAAACCTCATCGGAAGCAAGAAGCGGAGCCTGATCCACCAAGAAAAGAGCAAAACACGGCAAATCAATTAAATATCAGCAGGTCCGAATCCAGGAACTTATTCCGAGGGGTTGCCCGAGGGTGGGACCAAAAAGCACAAAAAAGAGATGAAGTTAAAGCCTATACAAAAACGATTATTTTTGTACGTTTAGGGGGGGGGGGAATGGTTGATAAAATTGACATAGCAAGTGCGAGATCTTGGAAATGAGTATCGGACGATTGGGGACATGAGGTGAAGCAGTAATGTAGGAAAGAGGTGTCCTTTAAAAGACCCCTCCCACTATTTACTTTTCAACTTACAGTATCTTAAAATACTTGAATACTTTAAAACTAGGCTGCGCTGTCAACAAATAACCCACGGATTTTGCTGTTTTAAGCATTTTCCGATACCCGTTGAATGATAGCGAAAATCAGGGAAACAATTTACATAGCCGTTTTTTCTGCTGGAAAAACTTCTCACAGACAACCGTCGACAGCCTCTAAGACTCCCGATGCCTCTAAGAACCATGAAAGGTCACAAGGCTCTTTTTGAGTCAGCTGAGACAGGTGTTCTTCTGTATCAATATCTCATCTTGACGTCATTCTAAACAAGCAGCAGAGCACGGATCTAATGACAGCTGAAAGCAAATAACAGCGCAATGTCGCAGGCAGTGAAACGGAAATATGAAAAGAAAAGAAAGAAGAAATTCGAATAGACTGCACAACGGTATACTAGGGAAACAGTGCTTCCGGTTAAAGTTAATTTAAAAATACATTTGTTTCAGCCCTTCTTGGCAAGGGTCCTCTTCAGACTTTAGCCTGAAGAAATGAACCTGAGATCTTTATTCAGACATGTGACATTCATATCTTTTGTTACTGCATATTCTTCGTTTTATTTACCTTTCTGGTCGCAGGATCATTTATTCCAGCTACAGCCTGAAGAGACCTAGCTGACTTATCTGTTCTTAGCCATTTTTTTGTATGATTCCCAGCGAGCTTGGGAGGAAGGAGTATTTAAAAAAAAGAATCTTGGGTTCACATAGCCATCGACAATGTCATCTTCCCTGTCTTTCTTGTTAATTTAACTTCAGTCAAGATTGCTTACTTTACGTACTGGAAGTTTGTACTTGATTTACTCCATTTCATGCAGTAACTTAGTCCCGGTTTCGAATCTGTCCAAAACAAGTCAAAGCTCCATCTGATCCAGCTATGAAAAGTTTCGAATTTCTTTATTCAGAGATCTGATTTTCATGCCTTTTTTATTGCATGTCCTTTATTTTATTTCTTTATTCAGGCAGCTCGTATCCGATGTAAATTGATTAGATCGGTGAAAACTGTTGGTGCAACGAACTCGATGACAAAATTGCCAAAGAAGGAGTTACTCTAGTGGGCAAAAAAAAATTACGACCTCAAAACGGGCAAAAGACAGTGAACGATATTGCCAATGGCATTTGGCAAATTCAGAGGTTGAAGATGACCACACGTGTCGCATACAGTGCTAATTCTTGCTGATAGAGTTATATCATGTGACGCGTTGCAGAGGCAGGTCAGGCACGACTGCTAAGTTCTTTTCCTCTGATATGCCCAGCGGCGAAGAGGGATGTAGACGGGCGTCAACTCAATGCTAAGCACGTAGCTCTAGCTTGCTCAGTTTTGTTGGGGTATCTATCCATGCAAAGACGATAACAGTGGGACTGTCTTACAGTTGACTGTTACTGTCTTTGTATCCATAGTCGGTGCATGAGACCAAAGACGGAGGTTCTATTGGCTTATTTGTTCTTGAAGGTATTTATCTACATTTTTTGTGCTCGTCGTTTTAGATGAATAAATTCTAATACTGATAATGATATACGCATTCTGTTCAATGATCGTTTTAATGATTCGACTGAATACTCAGTCACTTATTTTTGGTTTTAAGGTCAAGCTATCTCACACTATTATTAGCACCTTTACCTAGAGTAGCGAATCGAACTAGTGCTGGTTTACTATTATCAAAACTTGCTCAAAACAGAGGTTCTTAAACCCGTTCTTTTTTGTATCCGTTCTTGATTCTATGCAGGCAGCAAGTTCTTTGCTGATTTGCCAAATTCCACGGACGAAATTCTCCCATAAAGGCGCTGGTCTAAATATTCGTAAACGGATATCTGAGCCAACATTCTTTCACTTCACCTACGACAATCGACGCGACAATGCGACACGGTGCCAGACACAAAAAAATGGCAACTTCCGCTTTCGCAAAGATAAAACCCTGACAAAACCAATACAACTCCAATTCAATCGACAGACCACGACCTCTAATTTGACTCACGAAGTTAACAAAATATGTTGTTTCTGCTTGAAAGCAATCCTCTCTATATATTGATTGAATGATTAATCATTTATTACCCGCAGAAATTACTACAAATAATCTCACCTACTTAACCAACATTATGAAGAAAAAAGGCCACAAAGGGCCATGACTAGCAACCTTTTTCTTTCACGGGAGTGATATAAACACTGAACATAGCACACATACATTCGATGATGATACTTACAACTGGCAATTACAATTACTCACCAACTGGATGGGTTTCGGTGACACCGCATACTTAATTTGTTCCCATGAGATTAATGAATCTTCACTGAAACCGTAGCAATCAGTATCTGCGAGGTTCAAAATATCAACATATAATAGGTCCATCCTTGCGAATATCCCCTATGTTTCCGTTCATGTTTATTTCTGTTCTCGCTCGAAACCGGTTGCTATGTTTGATAGTGCAAAACGGATACGTCAGATTTCATCGTATTCAGTATGGTCAAGGACGACGTGGAGTTCTTTGGTTGTGATGATGGAGTCATCGCTCCTTAATTTCTTCAAAGCTTGTAATTCTTTTTTTGGTAGGTTAGATTTCAGCGGAGTGTCGATCCGGGACTGGAGTAAGTGGGCGGCATCTACCCTTGCTTTGTCAAAATCATCTACTTTTGCATCTTTGTGGAGCAGACCTGTCTCGAAATTGCGATGAACTCAACTGGCGGCTTTCGACGTATCCGTTTTGCACTGTAGGATTCGCAGTCTTGGGCTGAAGAATATTTATCCGGTTGCTATGTAAAGCAAGAATGTGTCATGCCTGAAAATCTTGGTGGTATTAATGGTGACCACAAGAAAGGGTAGCTTTGTATCTGCTTGACACTGGATCATTAGGATTAGTGCGTCCAGATTCTGATTCTGATACAATGCAATCGAAATGTCTCAAAGTGACTTCCGCCCAGTATAATCTCCCGACCATACAAAGGGAAGCAATACGGCTTGTCACGGAAAACACAGCAGATCTGTCGCTTACAACATGCTAGAACATGGGCCCTGCCCTCGCCTTTTTTCGCGCCTCGGCACAGTAGTCTACCTCATTATGTGACCAATCGTGTCAAAACAACAATAAACATTCAACTTCTCACCCTCCATTAGGACAGCTTTCTTCGCCTCCCTTAGAAATAAATATCTCAGATCTTCACAAACGCAGATCAAACTGGCTAAAGAACACTACACACTGGAGGAGACCGAAGTAGCTAGTCACAGTGCCAAGGTTGGGCACAATCAGTCATTATGTATTCAACGAAAACGATGCAAAATACTAATTTGACATGACGCTGCATAACAAACGTGAAAAGATTCGGTAAAACGATACGAACCGGACTGGAAGGGTGGAAACAGGTGAAAAGAAATGGTGGAGAGAGAGCCAGAGAGGAAAGATTGGGCAGGGATATGGATGAGTGGACCTCTCGATAGACTTAAAGTTTAACTGAAAAGCCAGCTTAGTTTTGTGTCATTTAACTGAATACACTGAATTATTTGGATTATGCAAAGGGATTTTTTTATTTCCCACTATCTGCTCTAGTTATGACGTTCAGAATATCTGCAGCCCCCCACAGCGTGAATTCTACTATGACGCGGGAAATTTTAATCTCAAACACAAATGCGGCTTTTCAGTGGGCACTGGTGAGATTGGTGAAGACTGCTTAGTGCCTGAACAAAAAAAATCATAAATATTTCTCGTAAGGCATACCAAGCGCACAGACGTACCACAAATCACACGGAAATTCCATTATTTGAAAATTGATTATTTGTGGATAGCGGAACGACGAAGTAACGCATTTTCAGCGGGTCTTCAAGCCAATTTAGGTGAATAAGTGATGAGTAACTAGATTGTCCTATCCCAGCCCTTTTCGGTTAAACTTTAAAGCACAACTCTTGCTACAAACAATCTTTTCACTATTAGATGAATCAGCAATATCGTTTTTAGAAAATACCGTTACTTTCCAGGTGAAATTAGCGATTTTCTTATAGCGCTTGTCGACTCTATCCAGCCTTCTAGCTCCCCGACGCGGCGGCTGGGCGAAAATTTTGAAAACTGAACGCGCTGTGGTTAAAAAGTGGGAAAACTAAGCAAAACAAATGAAGTTCAAAATAGAAGATAGATATCTGATGATCTACCATGTCTTCCAAAATAAAAAACAACACTCAAGCTTCTCATACCTTCATATGTGAAAGAGTTATCAGTGGACGATGAACAGGCCCGTCTCCAGGAGTTTATTTCGGGGGGATTTTTGTATGTTTCAGGGGGGGGGGGGGTCAACCTATCAACCGTCAGCTAAATGTTTCAAAGTCAGCTTGGGCTCAAGGAATATTTACCGGCAAAGTTTGCGTTGCGTAACGGGCAAAATTCGGCACGTCCTAAAAAGCGCTAAAAATTCGTAGGCATAAAACAAAGGAATGGCAAAAGGTGGGGATTTTAGAAGCTTATAATTCCGTAAGGGAGCTAGGTACACTATAAAAGGCAGAATAAGCAAGAGGGGTCCTTTAACGTCCGTATCCAAACTTAAAGACCTATTCCAACCATTCTGTTTACCTTCTCTTAGTTATCGCATGCCACGGGTTTGTTTAGATTTGAACTCGATTGTCGAGTTACTATTTTGGCTCGAGAAAAAACCCACGCGCAACGTCTTCTTTTCTAGATGACGGAATTTTCCAGGATTGATTAGCAAAAAATTATAAGGCCTAACTGATAATTTTTGTATGTCTTCAGAGGTACCACACTGGTCTTGGTTTTATAATTTATTTGTATTTGTACTAAACAGTTGGAGCATTAAATGGAACAAAATTTTGGGAGTTAAACGTTATATCCTACGTACACTGTCAGAAGTTTCATAACAGATAACACGAGGATGCGTTGTTTCAACAGATAATGCGTATCAGATAACACTTCGGATGTTATCTGTTGTGTTTGAAAACGTTATGCATGAAATGTTTTGTGTAACAAGCTTTGTTAGGGAGAGCCAAAAAGGCGTCTACTGACTTTATTCCTTATCGTCCTGATGTCGGAAAACTCGGCAGATACTTTTTGGCGGTTTTTCGGTTCTTCCTGGTGGTAACGCTTATCATGCATAACATTTTGAAACACAAGAGATAACATCCGAAGTGATATCTGTTACGCATTATCTGTTGAAACCGCGCATCCTCGTGTTTTCTTTTATGAAACTTCTGACAGTGTACAGTGTAAAATAAAAGGAAAGAAAAATATTGTCATATCAGAAAAGAATAACTGATTATCTGACGTAAGAAACCAGAAAAAGGCCACTACAAATTATTAACTAAGATCGAATGAATATTTTATTGGGCGCAGCCCAGTAATTACGTATTTGCACAGTTAGACTACATGCAAAAAAAGAGAAATGAACGCATAACAAGAAATTCATTTTCAGAGATTCAGTGAGCTCATGGAAGGAGTTTAAGATACAGTGAGAGAACATAAACGAAGTGGTTAGAGACTCTTCCATTAAATGACACCTGAACAATGAAACCATACTTGAACAGACCATGGAGAATGCATTTACAGACATGGCCACGGAGAGCATTCTTCTCCTGAGCGTGACGTTTTCAAAATAGGGATGTTCGTTTCTGGAGGTTTGCACATGCAGACTCCCAAGACAAAAAGCGCAATTCATTCAAATCTTGTACAGCGCTGGCCGGATCGTATTGGAATTTCTTCTAGATACACGTTTGGGCTTAACTGGTTAAAAAATATTCCAGAAGAAGGGTTGATTCGAGACATTAGTTCATATATAAAACTGTTCGGTACTGAAATAAGGACAGATGCAAAACGGAGCAAAAATCATAGCTTGGAAACACTATTTCGTATTTGGATTGGGTTTTCTGCAGGCAATGTTAACGGAAGTCATACAGATAGGGATGATACTTGGTACTGTTCATTCAGGTGTCCTTTAACACCCTTCCATTAATACCGTGACTGCAAGCATTGTTATGTCATTGTTTGCGGTAGGCGAGGTGGACGAAAAGTTTGTATTTATCGCGGAATACTGTCTGATTTTGAGGTCGACTTAAAGCGCTTCTAGCCACCTGAACGAAATCCCTTTCATCTTCTGAAATCCTGAATTCAGAAATAAATCACTCCGACGGTGATACTTTCGTCAATTAATGTCAATGTGTGTTCTAGGTAGTGACAGTGTAGCAGCCAAGCTTCCACGTACACTACCAGGCCTCATGCTGCCGAGGGCTTGTACTATCTGCACGCCTACAGCTATGGCAAGCTTTATATAGGCGGAAAGATCCGGGTACACTGTCAGAAGCTTGATAACAGATAACATATGTTTGCGCATCCTTGCGAGGAGGAAGAGAAGAAAAAGATTATCGAGTTTTTTTTTGTCTTTATTTGTGCGTTTTTCCTTGTGTGATATTATATTTTCGTGATTATTTGTTGCCATGGTCCTCGGGCTGCTCAGCAATCAATAAATCTCTCTATCTATCTATATCAGTTATGACCCTTTTAAATGTTATCTTTTCACTACATGTAACACTGAAAAGGGTCAGAAGTTTTGTCTCGAGGAATGACAATTAAAAGGTTCATAACAATTATAGTCGCATAATGTTTTACACAAGGAAACCAAGTGTTACCTGTTATCAAACTTCCGGACACGGTAGCTCATGTGGCTTTCGTGTTAACGGGAGCTTAAATGGTACGGAGTCAATTAGCGCCTGACCCGCTATCGGAAACTTAGGAATGCATCTTCTTTGGGATTGCTTTAAAAGGCCCCCTCGCAGTATTTCCTCTTCAACTTACAGTATTTTAAAATATTTGAATACTTTAAAACTAGGCTGTGCTTTCAACAAATAACCCACGGTTTTGGCTGTTTGAACTCTTTTCCGAGACCCGTTGACTTTTAGCGAAAACAGCGAAACAATTTACATATCCGGTTTTTCTGACGGAAAAATTTCTCGCAGACAACCGTCGGCTGCGTGAATCGTGATACACATGGAAGGTAGCAAAACACGGCAAGTGAGAAAATCATCGTGGTTTTGTTAGACGGGTTAGTTTCAGTTTCAGTTTCCTTTACTTGACGGTTTTTGAAAACCATAAAAAAAAAAAAAAAATAGTTAGACTGTACCGTACGAAACTGTGGTCTCCGGGTTTAGACATACATGGAGTGATTATGGAAGTAGGCTTGCGTTAGTATTGTAGGTAAGACAGGTCCTTTAAAATCCGCGGCTGTGAAGAATTAGGTTTCTAAAATTTGTTTCGCTTGAATCGATTTCGAGCTTAGCAGTGTCGGTACAGAGCGCCACCCTCCTCTTATCTGAATTGCCTGCAGTAGCACCTAAGACAACACCGCATGTACAAACAACATCATAGAATAAGATCAAAACCATGCTTCCATGGAAAGTGAAACATGAGACTTTGCATACATGAAGTCACCCACCATGCAAACTAATGCACTGAATGGGTCCCTCCTCGAGGCTGATACTACACGATACCAAACATACTACTAAGACCACAAATGCTCGGAAGATCCAGACAGATGTGCGAAAACAGACAATAAACTAGAATAAGAGCAAAACCATGCTTCCATGGAAAGTGAAACGTGAGACTTTGCACACCCACCATACAAAATAGTGTTCTGAATGGGTCCCTCCTCGAGGCTGATACTACACGATATCAAACATACTACTAAGACCACAAATGCTCGGAACATCCAGATAGATGTTTGAAAACAGACAATGACAGCGTAATCTAGTTCCTGAGGCAGATTGAGTAAAAAGTACTAGAAGACTTGCCAAAATATCCTGTCCATTCGAAGGAGAGAAAGAAAAATATGGAGATTATGTCATCAAAGTATAGACAGACATCTCAAATTCACTCTTAAAATACTGGTACAAACTTCTAAAGTAGCGTTCGACCTCTTCGCTATGAAAATACGTCCGGATTGTTCCACAGTCAATCTAAACGTTTGTTGGCTGATCCCCCTTTACTTGTTTCGTGACTAAGTATTATCACGTCCTTAGAAATTACTTTGCTAGCCTGACTTTTTATAGACCAATCTCATGAAGCATTAGCGTGGAGCCTATCCTAGAGTCAGTTAAGAACGGCATTTTTTTACCTTCACTTATCGAAAACCGAACGGCCAAGAAGTCGCTGTGGCAGCAAAACAACGTAAGCATAGCCATTACAAAGATCTGTAAGGTACTAAGACACCAGGAACAAATAATCTACAAGAACCTCCGTCTCCCTGTCTGTGTAATACGCCCATGCGGAGTCGAATATATTCTGATACCCTACCGGATGCAAACAAGCGGAGGAGGAGCTACGCAGAACATCATAATTTGTTACCTCTACAAACAGCTGCATCGTAGTACAAATCTGCAGAAGAATACGAACTCCGTCTGAGTCGTCCTTTACAGCCGATAGGTTGTTTACCATTGTGACGTCACGTCAAACTCGCTGCAGACCGGGTTCTTCACCCCTGCATGCATCAAACTGTTTCTTTCATCTGGTATGCGCAGCGGCGAAGAGGGAAGTAGACGGGTATCAGCTCAAACCTCTAGCTCCGCTCAGTTTTAGCGGGGTATCCATAGTCGCTGCATGGGACCAAAGACGGAGGTTCTATCAGATTATTTGTTCTTGACGACACTTGACGACCAAGGTGGATCGAAACAGACAGTCTAACTGTTCATGGGATTGCCTGGGTGCCATGCTTTGTGCAGCAGAGCTGGTGGACTCGGAGTCTGGACTCGTCTAGAGACGCCTTTTTCAAGGACTCAGACACGTCTTTCACGGAGCTGTCCTTCCGCCAGAGCTGTGGACTCCGACTCTGGACTCGTCTCGAGACACCTTCTTCAAGGACCCGGACTTGTCTCGGACTCGGATTTGCTGCTCGCAGCAGCTCTGTTGTGCACCCACACCATCCTTTCAAAGCCTGGGACCTCACTGAAGGATGTCAGTAAGTGCTACTCTTGAGAATCAGACGGACGCGTCAAATTACCACTTCAACCCTGACAAGCAAACCTTGCCACTGCCAAAAGGGCGCAATCCTACTGTTTGCACAAATGTTCCTTTTCATCACTTACGATACTTCTCACTCTCAAACGGCCATAACCGCTTCCCATTTCCAGACGTTGTTATGAGTGTTTCAAAATTGGACATTCCCTGCCACATGGGGTCTGCCGTATCAGCGCCTTGTTGACGTAATCAAGCGTCAAAGTGGACGCCTCCTTGGGTGCTCGGATGGGTGAAATCTTGGGGCTCGGACAAATTAAACAGTGATATGCCTCCTCTCTAGAGAAACTGGGTAAGGGTGGTAACCGTCCAGATTTCGTAAGAACTTCGGATACAAACGAGACCCTGCTTTTGGTTAAAGCTTAACTGAAAAGCCAACTTATTTTTGTGTCATTTAACTGAATACACTGAATTATTTGGATTCTGCAAAGGGATTTTTTAATTTTTCACTATCTACTCTAGCTATGACGTTCAAAATAGGCTATCTGAATCCGTCTCCACATCGAAAATTCTACTATGATCCGGGAAATTTCAATCTCAACACAAACGCGGCGTTTCAGTGGGCAGTGGTGAGGTTGTTGAAGATTACTTAGTGCCTGAACAAAAAAAAATATCATAAATCATAATCCCTCTCTTAAGGCATATAACAAAAATACAAGCGCATAGAGGTACCACAAATCACACGGAAATTCCACTATTTGAAAATCGATTATTCGTGAATAGCAGACCAACGAAGTCACGCATTTTCATCGGGTCTTCGAGCCTCTTTAAGTCAATAAATGATGGGTAACAAGATTGTCCTATCCCAGCCCTTTTCGGTTAAACTTTAAAGCCCTGCAATTTCCCAGTCGTCATGTGGTGGACAGTCAGGATCTTTCTGAACTACTATGACAACGCAGACAAGTAAGCAAATTTCGACGACATTATCATAGAACTTTGTCAAACTTCGACGAACTAGGCCTAAGTTTGCTTTACGCCCAGCCCCCCCCCCCATCTCAAATAGCAGTGGATGGTGTAAAGGTTTAAATGGTATAGTAGCGTTTACCATGATTATTCCTGTTTCCGTGCTTTCTCCCCCTATTTCCTGCCATATCACTTAACTCCTCTAACACGCACCGAAAATACAAAGCTCCCGGTATAACTGCAAAACTCCAGGAGCTTCATGATAATTTTACGGCACAAGCATATCAACGGCTTACTCCAATTTCACGGGCTCGTCCATTTGTTCTGTTGATTTTTGTTTGTCTACTACGTTGTACTGGTGTTGTTTCTTTTCTGTAGTTTATTTTTGTTTCTTTCTCTTCTTTACTCCACTATCTTCACATCGTTCTTGTGCAGTGGGTTGTAAATCAATTATTATTATTACTATTACCAGGGACCCATAAATTTCCTGTAATGACTCGCCATTCAGGGGGCTTGTCAATAAGAGATTTCTGATGCACTCTTGACCGAGCGTCAGATAGTTCGAGAAATACACACGGGGATAAAATACCCAACTATCCAGATAGACAAAACTGTTGTGCTGAACTAGAAATATTTCTCTGTAATGGAAGAGTATCCTGGATCATTTGTCCTAGCTTAGGTACCCGGTGGCATGCTGAACAGTCCCAAAAAATTTTGTCTATCTGAGCAAGAACGCCGATTCGACCCAAGCGGAATTTTTTGAAACTAGGCGAGGCTCGGGCAACATAGCAACATAGAAGCATAGGAAATGACAAGCCCCCTGAATGGCGAGTCATTACAGGAAATTTATGGGTCCCTGCTATTACCCTAATTGTTCGAATTTTGCTGGCTTTGCAGGAAATTTGTCAAGCAAATTCAGGCTGACTTATCACATTTTCTGTGATGTATCGACATGAGACGGGAAAGTTGTCCGAGCTTACCGTACGCTCCTCAAACCAGAGACAGGGTTGACTACTTAGCTTTAGGAACAATACTTAGCTTTATAGTTCTCTCCATTATTGTTGATGCTAGTATTGTCCTTTTTCATTTCTTTCTTTTTTTTCTTCTTCTTTATTTAATTAATCCGTCTTTGTGGTCATTTGTGCACTATGATGGGCAATAAATGTATTATTAGTATTTTTAATACCGGCTCGGGTAAGAACAGCCGGTGCTTATAAAGCAGAAAAATATAATTTCCAGTTACGGTTTAAGGTTTTGGCTTAAATTTAAGCAGATTGGTCTCTTTAGGTCTAGCTAGCGGGTCTTATCTCCAGGCCGAGCTTGGTATTATTACCACACATGACAACCACACACAGTCCTCTCTCTCATTTTTTTTGTCTTCTTCGGGAAACAAAGAAAGAAACCAAACAGATATGGATTGAGTGACATCGCTTTCATCACGGAAGAAAAGAACAATCGTCAGAACATAAAACCGTCACTTCCGAAAAGCGTAGTATTGCGCCATAAACAAGGAGTCTGCAGGCCATTCGTCTTTCAACAGGAAAGCTCCAGGGCTTGCTCTTTCTTGCTCGATGTACCAGAGCAACTCACATGTGTTCCACCTAACGACTGGCACTTTACCTCAGATGGATAAATGAATGGGTGGGAATATGAAGAACACACGCAAAAGATGATGGTGATGAATTTTACTACTTAACAGGACAAAGCAGTATGTAAGAGCTTGGTCACACTGGGCTCATTTCCTGGCTTTTTGGGTTGCAAAAGTAGAAAAAAGAAAAATAACAAGATACAACTAATTCTGAATGTTGTCGTTTCAAATTCAGGAGATCAATTGGAGCAAAACAGCGTGTATAATTATGTTAGGAACCCTAATCGACCCCTTATTGCAGTCTGCTCATTATCCCCAAGCTGCCACAAAGACCATCAAATCTCCCGTACCCTAGGGATTTTCAGTTGTTTGTCGAATGGACGGCTTTTTGAGCCCAGTGTGACCAAGCTCTAAGGGCAGTAAAAAGTGCAGTACGAAGAAAAAATGCGATCGCTATTGGCACTTGAATCGAATGATAAAAATACCACAGACAAAAAATAAAAATCACTGAATCTTTGATAACTAGGCCGAAAAATAAAGCAAGAAGAAAGAAATCAGACTTCTCCCCTAGCTCCTCCCCTGAATCTCCCCCTCCCCCCCCCCCAAGAGCAGGTGGAAAAATAAGATACATATACAACGATGGAGGCCAAGAATCATACTCGTCAGGTAAATTAGTAGAATATGACCCGTTTATACATATGTTAGTAATGCCTGACAAGCGTTATACATCCCTTAAGTATATGACGTGTTGTATTTTATGTTCTCTAGACTGTCACTAAAACACTCAGTCCTTTGGGCATATTTATGCCCTAAAGTTTCGTTCTCTGTATACGCATGAAACTGAATGAATCCCATGGGGTTGAGCCCAGGTCCGGATTCAGGAATTTATTTTTGGGTGGGGGGTCTATCGGCGGGTCGGACCTAATCCATATCAAACAGTATGACAAAAACATAAATCAGAGGTTAAAGCCTATACAAAACAACTATTATTTCCTGAAGTTCCAGGAGGGGAGGGGGGGTTCGAACCCTCTAAAATTTCGCCTGTTGCGCATTTCGTAGGCTAGTATTCTCTATTCAGAAGAGTGGTGTGTAATTTATTTGGCGCATTAAACGCGTTAAAAGCTAGAATTTGTATGATAAGGACGACACTGGGTTGAGCCATGTGTAGGGCATTCACATCTTCGGTACAGTGTATATGATACTATGATTCTTTGAACAAAGTTTTAGACCTGCTTGTTTTATGGCACTTGCCTTCCGGCCAAGTGCCATACACCGATCACTGTCGGTCACTCCGGTGATCGCAAGTTAGGGTACTTCAAGACGTGCTAGGACGATGATACTTGGCAGGCGTATTATGGACCCGATCAAACTAGGAAATAATCAGTTTCCCGATCCGATCATCTGGGGGGTGGAGGGAGGAGGAATCCGGAAAACTGAGTAGTGCGTAACTTTCGAACGGGTGATCGGATTGGAATGAAACTTAATAACTGAATAGATGACATATCTCAGATGTCCCATTTGAAGTCCGGACCGGATTCGACAGCTGTGGGGAAGTTGGGGGGAAACCGGACATCTCGAGAAACTGTTAGATGGAGGGATCGGAGTGAAACTTGCTGGAAGAAGTTAAGAACAAGCATCTGCTCTAGATGAATCATTTACACAATAAGACTGGATCCGGACACTCACTGAAGTTTCGGGATCCAAAAAGTAACCGATGTTATGAATTGCAGGATGAGTAAGAAGTAACTATCTGACTGGCTGATCGCTTTATTTTAATAAATATCATATTTGTTCGAATCTATGGCACGGCGCAGTCCTATGGACCTATAGGCCTACCATGTTCCCGACAAGGAATAATATATTTTCAGAATTAGTTCAAAATAGCATGGGCCTCGCCTTTATCTCGTAAATAGCTGGGATTTTTTTTCAAAGCAGTGTAAGAATGTCATGCAATACAAACGCAGTGTTCCAGCCGTCTCGCATTCTTTCCGCCCTACAATTGTCACTTCCTGTTTGTCACAAAGGAAAGGATGTGCGGACGTACCAGTTCCCCAATGAGTCCTCTCGTATGTCCCTCAAATGATCAATCATCTGATTGCTGATTGCACTAATTTAACACTGGGATAAAAACTAATTAGGGAGACAGCGGCGATCCGAACCCCAATTGGCCTAATTGTCAACTGCGCATCAGGGAATTTGGAAGGATTTGTTGGGAGTAAGAGAGAAGGCACGAGGACTGAGAAGGAGACTTTACAGTAAAATAAAGTTGACAGAAGGAACGCAGGAACGTTTTAACGGAGTCAACTTCGAGACATTCTCGGATTTTAAATATCCAGATCTACTTACTACCAGAAACATGGAAATGGCATTATCAGTGAAAGAAAATCTAAACCCAAGTCCTTCTTCATAGCAAAGTTAAAGTAAATCAGAATGCGGAAGAATATCTACCATGTCAATTGACCTAATCGACCAGCAAAAGCAGCAGCAGTGCTCAAAGTGAAACCTCAGCACCAGCTTTAAAGTTTAACTGAATACAATGAACTATTTTGATTCTGCAAAAGGATTTTTTTATTTTCCACTATCTGCTCCAGTTATGATGTTCAGAATATCTGCGGCCGTCCCCACAGCGTAAATTCTACCATGACGCGGGAAATTTCAATCTCAACACAAACGTGGCTTTTCAGTGGGCAGTGGTGAGACTGGTGAAGATTGATAAGTGCCTAAACAAAATAAAAATCATAAATATTTCTCGTAAGGCATAAACCAAAAATACAAGCGCATAGAAGGTAACACAAATCACATGGAAATTCCACGATTTGAAAATCGAATATTCGTGAATAGCGGAACAACGAAGTAACGCATTTTCAGCGGGTCTTCAAGCCAATTTAAGTAAATAAGTGATGGGTAACTAGATTGTCCTATCCCAGACTTTTTCGATTAAACTTTAACTCCCGGCACCAAAATCAGAATTTTATAGTTGCTAGAATCTTTTTTTTCTTTATCGCAGGTTCGTACCTATTTCTGGCTTAAGCCTGTAGAGGACCCTTGCCAAAAATGATGAAATATCCCTCAAATAAAACTTAGCTGACGTATCGGTTTACCGCAGTAAAACATGTCTGAAGTCGCTCGTTCATTCAGGGATTGGTACGACCAAGGAATCATCTAGCGGCGAGATTCGAAAGTATGTGGCAGGGCGCCGTCAATATAGCTCCAAAAAGGAACAGCAAAGAAAAAGAAAAATATTTAGAGCTGGTGCACGCTAAAAATTCTGGAAAGAATCATCATTCACTTTTCTAGACACAAATATGGCCCCCTCTTGACAATTGAGGTTTATAGGAATATGCTTAGTCTACCTATTGTTGTAACTGTGTTGCATATTCCTGTGCTTTTTTCTTTGTAATGTACTCACAGATTTTGGCGGATAGAAAAACGAAAATAGCCGAATTCGCTCTTTTAGACGTCACCTCAAAAGAAATACAATCACTCACATCACAAGTTCCAAACTTGTTTACCATCAATTTGACAAAAACCTAGGCTCTTGGGTTGGTGACGACGAAAGCGAGATGGCTTTTTCAGTACCACAGTCAGTTACTACGGTAGGGAGCGTTGGTGTCTTTTAGCTACGACGATATCTGAATACAGGATACCACGGTAACTGGTCAGATACTCAGTAACTGCAAAAACGACTTTTGACCGTGGTACAGGAGGGGTACCTGACCTCGTTTTTACACTACCTCGATTTTAGCCGCGAAAATGCTGCATGCTGCCCTGACAGTCAAGCAAAATATGACATTTTTGAACAGTCATGTGTCCACAAATATTCAAAATCTGTGCCTTTTCTTTGTTTTGAAGCTGCTTTGAAAAGGGATTTTCTGGCTATTAACTGTGCTAACTCTAACTTTTTCCCCATTTTCTAATCAATCGAGGTATGGCTAGACTGAAGGGATCTTGTTTGAAAAGAAAATATGTTTAACTAGATATACTGAAGCAATATTTATTTACCCAATATGTAAACCATTCAATTAGCTTCAATCCCGTATGTTTGTCATAGAATAGAATAGAATATATTTACAGGAAAGCCCGAAGGCCATGGCAAAAACATATAAGGTTTACATTAGCTTGAATAAACATACACTGCTAACAACACACAAATAAAAATGTTTTAAACTATTGAATAAACAAGTCGCGGTGGCGCAAACCAATCCGGAGGAATTTCCCCAACAACTTCAAATCACTGAATTGTTTACTTTTTCATACTTTTAATACTTTGGTTCCTTTTTAAGCCAGATAGATCATTCTGAAGGAAAGACTTCTCTCGAAATTTGAAATCTTGCCTGAGGTTAGATACCCCTCCTGTATCAGATACCATGGTAACTGCAAAAACGCAACTAATGTCAATTCTAACTGGCAGGGCTTCCTACCCTCACTTACCTTTGCTACGTCTTCTTGTCGACGTGACATCATAAAGCATGTAAACGGGGGACTTCTCGATAGACTGCAGCCGGCCAGGGCTGCTTGACTTCCTGACGTCTATGTCTCCTGCATTGTTTTGATTCTTGGAAGGAAATACAGGGCTGCCATCAACTTCACAAAGGGAGCGCCGGTCTAGAACGACAAATATATAATTATCGTAGGGGCTATAGACTTGCCATCGCTTGAGTACCACCCGATGAAAAATTTGTAGCCTGCGTAGTTGTATGATAGTTGAAAAAGTTGCATTAATGATATGTAATAGTACAGAGTACTATCATTTAATGTGCCTTGGATTGGGCCAATCATAAGCAGTAGTATCCAGTAACATCCTGTCTTGCTAATAATAGCATGCAGTAACACGGTAGCCTTGACATAGAAGCATGTAGTAGCATCAGTTCGTACTGCATGCTACTTTTCCGTACAGCTTCATCCTACTTTTTTACAT
The DNA here is from genome assembly GCA_030848855.1 of Branchinecta sandiegonensis. Classification (NCBI taxonomy): domain Eukaryota; kingdom Metazoa; phylum Arthropoda; class Branchiopoda; order Anostraca; family Branchinectidae; genus Branchinecta; species Branchinecta sandiegonensis. The sequence continues at coordinate 18,832,564 of JAUPMV010000011.1, forward strand.
TAGTACTTTACTTTAGGACTACTTTAGTCAAATTTTTCATTGGGCAGTAGTACCACTAATGACAGAATGAATGAAGGAATTTATGAACAATGTTTAACGCACTGCCCGAATCAATTACAGAAATTCTTTCGAGTTCCTCCCGATCATGACTCCTCAGCCCAAGCTGACTGCGAATCCTATTTGACAGTTCAAAACGGAATTTCGGCCCTTCTTGGCAAGGGTCCTCTTCAGGCTCAAAGCCCCCCCCCCCCAAAAAAAAAAAAGATTTTCAAAAGGTTTTTCCACAAATTCGTTTTTCTAACTTGAGCGGCTTTGGGCCTGAAGAGGACCCTTGCCAACAAGGGCCGAAATAATCTAATAAAATTTAGGTGACGTACCCGTTTTGCACTGTCAAGTATCCTCCCCATTATCCTTTACTCCCTCTGTTTGATTAAGTGTTTGTTTTTGGTTGCGTAACCGAAGTGTATTTTGATTTATTTTTTACTCCACAAGTGGCATAGCTTATTTGTGACGTTGATTAAAAATAAACAACTATAGTAAAAGGCTACTATAAATGAGGAGTATCAGGATTGAACTTTAACTAATCCCATAACGGGTCTAAGACCTTCCGGTACGCGCTGACACAGGTCCATGCTGCAATCTTGAGGCAACACTGACTTCCCGCCAGTGCCAGTTCTTGACCATACCGCAAAAAATTGCGCCTTCTCAATTCGTGAATCTGACGACTGAATAAGCAGCAACGATCACACGCCTAAAGAGCAATTTTGCGGCTATTTTGTATGGTCGGGAATCAACACTGACGAGGAGTCAGTTTTTATGTTGGGTTTGCACTATCCGGGAATGCAACACAGGTGTGCATCACCGCTATGAGGAGCATAAAGCCCCTCCCAATTATCTCCAGAACAGATTGCTGTATCTGGTAGGTGAAAATAAACAATTAAATGACTCTAAATTATTCAGAGCGACTGAGAGATCAAGCAAAGAGGCTGCTGTGTTTGTCTCGCATCGTTTAACTGCCAACCAAGACTCTACAAGAGAGCTTTGCGGACCCGACTGTCAACGGATCAGACACTTTCCTAGGCTCAAAATTCATCCGTATGTAACGTTTAACACAACCCAGAAGTCTAGTTTAAGAAAAGTTCGAGACTGGAACTAGCCTACTAATCCAAACTGCAGCAGGGACGTCCTCTCCCCCAAACCCATAGGCTACCAGGGAATTTTTACCGGAAAATACTTGACGAAGTGTTAGAGCGTGCTCCACCCTTCTTACCGTAGTAACTACGCATGACGTCACGAATTTGGCTTCTTGGCGTCAAGGCTGCAACGCATTGTTAAATTTTCGGTAAAATATCAATCCGCGGGATAATCCAATCAATCACGTAACAGAGATCCGCAGTTACCACGCTTACATACATCCCGAGCATGGTAAGCAAATAGGTACTATTTCGAGAAGGTTGGAACGGTCAGCGTAGTAACTTTCCGTGAGGTTGGAACGGAAATAGTAACTAATAATTACTATTGTTAGACAAATAGAACACGGTCTTTAATTCACATCCACTTTATCATAAATTGCCAAAAATATTTGTTTCACATCCAGTTTATCACATATCAGACTGAATTTAAAATATTTGCTCTTACTTCCCTTTTGTTTCTTTTTCAAACCGTGCACCTTTGGATTAGCGGCGCGTAATTTCACCCAGTATTTGCCGTTCAAACTAAACAGCATTTCCGAACGGAAGAACAAGCAAGTTTAAGAGTCAACAATAAATCGAAAAATCGAATTCCCAACAAACTGTGTAGGCTACGCCAGAAGAAAGCTGAAACAGCTGGCTGTTAGGTGTTATCAAGTTTTTCATTTTTCCTATCCATTTGCCTGTTTTAAAAGCAAGAAACAAAACTAAGATACTGAAAGATTTATTGGTTCAAATAAGTATATACCTCTGCTGAACGTTTAATGAATTTGATCTAGCAAGTCCGGTCAATCAAAGCAGGCGGTGTCCGGGCTCCGGATGTAGACTAATAAACAAATCAAATGCGCAACATCTTGCCAAAGGATATCCCTTTTATTTATGAACCCAAAACAGTAAGGAACGTATTACTTCAAGAAGTGTTCCTTGCTTTATTAGGGGGATTATTAGGTTAGTGTTTACTGTAAATAGTTAACTACTTTAAAACTGAGCTATGCTTACAGCAAATTACACAAGGCTTTGGCTGTTGTAGCCTCTTTCCATGTCCCTTGCCGTGGCAAAATTTGCAAAACCCGTCTGCTGACCAATCGCATCTCGGGAACAATGATCGGGAGCCTGATACTTCACGTAAACAGGACAAATTTGGCAAGCGTGATAGTCAGTGTAATTTTATTAGAAGAGACAGGATACACTGATGAAGCATAGAATCTCGGGAAGTAGATTGTTTGGAAACACTACTGAAGTAGAATGGATTTGTAGCATGTACGGCGTGTCCTTTAAAGCTTAACCGAAAAGGACTGGCATAGGACAATCTAGTTACCCATCACTTATTCACTTAAATTTGTTTGAAGAACCGCTGAAAATGCGTTACTTCGTTGTTCCGCTATTCACTAATAATCGATTTTCAAATAGTGGAATTTCCGTGTGATTTGTTGTACCTCTCTGCACTTGTATTTTTGTTCATGCACTAAGCAATCTTCACCAATCTCACCAGTGCCCACTGAAAAGCCGCGTTTGTGTTGAGATTAAAATTTCCCGCGTCATAGTAGAATTTACGCTGTGGGGACGGCCGCAGATACTCTGAACGGCATAACTAGAGCAGATATTGGAAAATAAAAAATCCCTTTGCAGAAACCAAATAATTTTCAGTGTATTCAGTTAAATGACACAAAAATAAGTTGGCTTTTCAGTTTAACTTTAAATGGTTAGCGGCTTGCGTAGACGGACAGCCGCAGTGCCAAGGTAAACTCCTGTCGATCCCACTCCCCCCACAAGCTAGCATTCATCATGGTCTAGGAAACAAAAAGTCAGACCGATGGGAGCTACGGACGAATGCCACGGAAACGTATGTTTCGACACGTTCCAATTTTCCTGTCCCCCACGGCGTGATCCAACAAAAGGCGCATATTTTGGCTCAAAAATGCGCTCAAGCCTTAGCTGGAACCGCAAACATATTATCGCCGAAGGAATTGATTGCTTGGACTTCTTTACGTAGGCTATGGAGACAGTGAAGACTAACGTCCTGTGGGTGGGCGTCCAAGCTACACAGTAGGCGGGAATTATGAAGGTTGAGACACCTGGGTAATGACGGCTAAGGCTCGTATTCAGTTTCATTACTAGGCGTGGTCCTTTAACGGCTATCGTTTAACGTCGCAATGAAGAATTCGCCAAAAAGGAAAATTCAGTTTGAAAGAAATACAGTGGCAAAGCAGTATCATAAAGAAACCTATGTGTCAGGAATGGCATATCGATCAATGAGCAAAACGACCTTACAGTTCGAACAGGAAGAAAGCATTCCTATGTATGCAGTTAGCAGTAGGCTATATAGAGTTTTCTGCCGGATTCCGGCCGAAATACTAATCCGGAGAAAAAGAAGTGCAGACATGGACTCACCATGTCTTCACGTGTATACAGACACTCTGGCCGACAGGGACTGACTTTTTTACATCTTCATGTGCAACCCCCTCTCTCATCCCGAAACATAAGATGTCTATGACTTTGACTTGTCCTTCGACCAAAGAATCTTCACATCAAGTTGAATCTAAATACCTCAACCCCTTCGACCGTTATGGTGACTAGGAACGGAGGGGACAAGGTTACGACGTCAATGACGTCAGCAACACTCCTGATCCCCCCAAAAAAGACAACAGTTCCAAGCAACTAATGGAAAACAAGTAAAAGGTTGCATATTCGTTCTTCTAGCCACTGACGAGAGCCCTTGCCAAGAAGGGCCGAGATGTCGCTGGAACAAATATCTGCTGTTCAGCGCCAATGACCAAAAAGTAAATGGTCTTCTCTAAGCCCCAATCTGTGATAATGATGACCTCGACTTCTGGAGACTTCTAAAGACTCAATTTCCTGTATCTCAAAACCGAATACAAACAATACAACGCGAAGGATTTTGTTTCTTGCAAGTCCAACTAAACTATTATACAGAGTTCAGGTTGGTAATTTGTTAGAGCTTGGTCACACTGGGCTCAAAAAGCCGCCTATTCGACAAGCAACTGAAAATCCCTAGGGGCCGTGAGATTTGATACGCTTTGTGGCACTTTGGGGATAATGAGAAGACTGCAATTAGGGGTCAATTAGGGTTCCTGTAACATAATTATGCACGCTGTTTTGCTCTAACTGATCTCCTGAATTTAAAACGACAACATTCAGAATTAGTTGTATCTCGTTATTTTTCTTTTTTCTACTTTTGCAACCCCAAAAGCCAGGAAATGAGCCCAGTGTGACCAAGCTCTTAGTTTTGAAGTATTGTCTTGCCTCGTCCGAGCAACAAATGCGCAATTGTTAAACCTCAATCTAATTGCTTCATGATTCGCGGAGTTTGCAGACATGCACACAGCAGTTCGCAAGCCGTATTGCACCGTCGGAGTTGGTGCTTAGCCTACCTACAATTACCAACTCACTTGACTGTTCTAGCTTTCCACTGATTCGTTCTTCAAATAAGACAAAAATTCCTCACTATCTACTTACAATTTAGCAACACAACATCCCTTTTGACGCCTGTCCTCTCCCTTATTTTCACTTTTTCTTGACTCATCCTTCAAATCATACCAAAATTCACTCACTACCACACTTCACCATCACATCACTGAAGCACTAGCGTGCTGGAGAAACACCTCAACGCGAAGGTCTCTCCAGGAACAAAGCGCCCCCTATGTTCGTCGGCACCGCATCTGGTTTAGACTCCGCTTTGGTTCGTTTCTGCAGAGGCAGGATTTTGGCATTCCAGCGGTCTCTCTCTACTGACTATTTTAAAAGTGGTATTTCATTTCTCTTATCAAGAGAGAAATTAATTTTGGTGTGAGAAATGGAGCTCGATTTCGACAGTTTAACCTCTCTAAGTGTGACGAAGTGTTTGCGGCACTAAGCAAAGAAGGGCCTGGAAAAAACTGTTCATGAAAGCATACGTTGTTTGTTTCCTTAGCTACCCAACATTAAAAGTAGGAACCACTTAAACTGCAGTTCCTGATATTTCTAACTATTCCTACTATTTCTGACAAATGAGAAAAAAACTAAATCGCAACCAATTTACATAGAAGCCTAACAACTTGAAAGAATGGAACATGAACGATGCAGCAAAACAGTTCAAAAAATGGTTAGAATAATTTGTTTGTGAAGAGAGGGAAAATTACTGCCGACTGGTGTTAGTGATAAGCGCAGCCTACACTTTGTTATCTGCGAGAGAAAAAATTCGAAAACTTGAATTCAAGCGTTCGTCGCTTTTTCTGGAAGTACCCTATAAAATTTCACTAAAAGCCTTGAGTGTCACTTGTTTCCCGCCAGTCGTTTTTCTCGAAAATAAGCTGCAGCAGCCTTATCTCAAACTTGTATCTACCCTACAGCTACAGAGTAATTCCGGAACTAGCCAATTCAAGACATCCTAGTAGCAAAAAAAAATACGTTCAAACAAAGCCTATGGATAGATGTTTTGTGTCATTTATCTTGTGTTGCCTGACTACTACAGTACTTTTGCATTACTTTACTGGGACACTGCATCTGCTAATTAGGTTGCCAGTCCGATTGTAACGGTTTGCGAACTTTATTCACAAGCTCCTCGGTAGCTAGCGGTTAGAGCATCGGTATATGGAGCCGAAAGTTGCGGGTTCAAATCCCACCTGACGGGCATTTTTATTTTTCGGTTCACTACTAATAATGGTACTAAACCAATTCTATTGCGTAAATCAGGTTTCCGGTTGGCGTCCTAGACCCCCGATATAACCTATGTGTGGTTGGATCCCGCTCGTTTTCGGTCGCTTCCCTATACATTTACGGTCGGTGCCCGTATATACCCTGTCGCGTGTTGGGACAAGTACTTCAAATTTGTACTTAATAGGCGTGCCACACAATTCCCGGGATCCCCCACCAGACTCCTCCCACCGCGACCGAATACGCTTCAGAGATACAAATGGGCTCCACTCGTTTGACCACTAGGCGTGCCATGACAGTTCCGGGACCTCCCTTTCAACTGCCCCCACCGTGGTCGAATCCGGTTCGGACACAGAAATGGATCATCTACGGCATCTGCTCGTATCAGCCACCAACTTTCACTCTACTTTGAGCATTTCCGTAAAAGTACGGCACCCCAAACTTAAACCAAATGCCAAAACTTAGATCCGGACGAGACCAAAAAGATCATCTATGGTACCTTTCTTGTACCTTCCAAATTCCATTCCAACCCCTACACTCGTTTTATCTCTAGGCGTGCCACACAAGCTCCTCCCAACATGACCGAATCCGGTTCGGACACATACAGTGATATCTAGGGCACCTCTTCTTACCACCGGTCAATTTTCACTCGAGTCTGGACATTTAGCCTACGTGAATTTTCCGTGAAATGTCCGGTACCTCTTCCAACTCCCCCTCCATCGAGGTCATATCCGGCCAGGACTCCAAAAAGGATCACTTAGGGCTTATGACCTTCTTATAGATTAAACGGCAGCCTACGTCATGTTTATTTTCAGTTTGAATATTTTGCCAGCTCTATTTTAAATTAAACCCTGTTTGTTGTAATATCCTATTTCCTGATCTAAAAACATCGATGTGATGATCTAAGCAAAATGCTCTTGCGAAAATACTTAAACATTTATTGGCACATGAAGGGTTAGAACCTAGTTATTTTAATTAAGTATTAATTACGCGAAAGATGTACCTAAGTACAATCGAAGTACTTTGATTTTGTACTTAAGTAGTACTTTTTTTGTAGAGGCTTAACGGCCTTCCATCCAATTTGCGAATATGTTATTATTATTACTTTTAAAGTACTTCCCAACACTGCCAGTCGTTAAGAACCCTCAATATTTCTTCCGTCTATCAGCGAGGAGTTACCCACTGCCCGGCACCTGCTTTGCATCCCTTCCCGGCACCGGCCGAAACCAGCGGTGCAGGCACCTTTGCCGGCCTAAATTAGGCGATTCATCTTTCAAACCCTCGTCTGTTAGCTTGGTCACAGAACTAGACTAAACATTTTACGAGGGTCAAAAAAGACCTGGAAAAGGCACCAAATCTTTTTCCTTCATTAAATTCGTTTTCCTCCTATCAATGACGCAAGTGTCACCTCAAATATTTATATTTGAACCACGCAATTTTCCCAGCTATAATTTTTTTCAAAATTTAATATTTTTTGTCAAAGATCTTAAATAACACGGATGACGAGCATTCGAGATTCGACTAATGCACAACACATGATCTTGATCTGATCCACACTTCACCGATTATAGGCTTGAACCACCATCTGGTTCGGTCTCAAACTTCCGCATTACTCCTAAATGTGGGAAAAGATCCCGAACGAAGCATTCTTGCGGCATAAACTGCCTAAACCGAGGTCACAGAGTTCATACGACATTGTTTTTAAGAAACCACATAAAAAATGAAATGGTAATTTATTTGCTTCCAAGACATGCAAAGAAAATCCTCAAACAACAAAGGCCTTTGGGTTTTGATCTAATTCTTTATTAGCTACAAACCTATAGGCTAGCCTACTGCATGGTTTAGGCTTTTACGAGTTATTGTTTATATTTTTTTACTTTTGTCAAAGAGGCACGGAACGACCAATCACGCAAGGCCCAGCGCTACCTACGAATGTTTAGCTACGACCAGGTAAGGCAATTAAGACGGCTTCAAAACTGAAACCAATTCTTCTCTTTGTTTTACCTTCGCCTACTACAACGCTACTAAAATGCTAAAAAGCAAACGCAACAAGACCAAAGGTGTCGATGGGATAACAAAAATCTAATATTTGATTCAGACAATTGGGTCTTGTCTTCGCCAGATCCAGTCTTCGCCAGACTGATTTTCAGAGAAAACCAAGTTCAGACATACCTCTATAAGCCATATCTATTTTGACGAAACTGACCAAGACTTCCTGCTTTACTTCTGCCAAGTTTCCGGTTTCGCCCGAATTCCGAGAGAACTACTAGTCCAGCAAAAAAATTAAACTTCAGAAACGAATCCAGCGTATCACCTTATCCCTATAAAGAACATCTAATCAACTTTAAATAAAACTTTGACTTGAAAAAAATTCTGGTTACAACCGGATTCCGGACTAATTATATACCCCGGTAAAAAACGATTGTCATATACAGACTCAGCCTCTCTTCTTACCCCTTAATCTGTCATCTAATCAAACTTTTGCTTTTAACAAATTTTCCGGTTTTGGCCGGATTCCGGGTGAACTAGTTGTTCGGCGAGAAAATGTTTTTCACCATCGTGTTCAGCATGTCTTTTACTCCTAAATCGAACATTTAACCAACTTCAAATGAAACTTTACTTTTAACCAACTTTCCGGTTTTCGCCGGATTCCGGACGAACTACTTGTTCAGCAAGAAAATGGTTTTCAACATGGTGTTCAGCATGTCTTCTTACCCCTAAACCGAACATTTAATCAACTTCAAATAAAACTTTTTCTTTTAACCAACTTTCCGGTTTTTGCCGGATTCCGGACGAACTACTTGTCCAGCGAGAAAATGGTTTTCAGTATCGTGCTCAGAATGCTTTTTCACCCCATAATCAACTACCACATTAGCTGTTTAAAAGTATTTTGTTTGTCCCTTAATTTGAACCCCCCACCCCTAAATGTAGGGCTACAGAGCCCATCTACGAACTTGACCTTACCCTTGACCCAATGAATCCTCATCCAGAGAGTTATCGTGCTTAAAGACAGACGGACAAGCGGACAGACGGACATTTTTGCGATGTCATAGGTACCCCTCAACTTTTGGGATCACAAAAAGCAACCCCTTTGCTCAATCTCCTGTAAGGTTCAAGACGCTTACCTTCCTGACCATATTGAACTTATGAGATATTTAGGCAAATCCATATTTTTAAAGTAGATATAATTGAAATAATTAATCGTCACAGATTAATCAGGAATGGTATAGGATATTTAAAGGTGGGAATGTCAAAGGCCAGAATCCATCTTTAACAATACTATGCGTGTCTTCTTTCACTTCGATTTTCTTGCCAAAATTTGTTCTAGGATAAGAACGTATAATACTAGAAACCTTGCCTGGCGTTCATGGTGGCCCACATAAGAGGGTGGGTGTGTAAGAGACTTAACACTGAAGAAGACTGTATTACGACTGAGAATGCCAGTTCTGTACGCACTTAAAGGACAAATCAGGACCCCTTGGGGTTCAATGGAACGTAGGCTATACCAAGAATATCTGACACTTCAAAAAGACTCGACAAGAAAACTAGTTAACACGCCATGACAGAAGATGGTGAAATATCGCGTTAATCCACGCAGATCTGCATCAAACCGAATAGGTTTAGGCACAAGGTAGAAAGGGCAACAAATTCCCCCCACCCGCAAGGGAAATAAACGTTCTCAAGAAAAAGATTTCGCCTGTAGTCAAAGAATCAAGACTGTGGTTGGCCTAACCTCTGCACAAACGAACTGGTACGTTATCTCACTAGTCCACAACACAAACTGTCAACTCACTCAGCAGGCACTTATGTCTCAAACCTTCGTGTTTAGCCTATAGAAACTTGTCAAACTACGCAAAGGCAAAATTTGGCTCACAAGAACTAAACTAACAACCAGAACTTCAACCAGTCTACTAGCTACCAAGAGACCAAAACAAAGCAGGGACGTAATAATCCAAACCGCGTTTCCGGTACAGTCGTAATGTGGGAACGCACTGAGGCCAATTATTAGTGCTGATGCACAGATTAACACGGCTTATACTTTAAGGTTAAGAGACTTGAATAAATCTTAATTAACGGAGTTGTTGCGATGTGTCAATAAATTAAGAAGCAAGTGTAACCATTTTCGGCAAGGTTCCCAGGCCAAATGTGAAGATCTGAGACGAAAACGAAATGTCCCTTACGTCTATCTTCACTGTCAGAAGTTTCATAACAGAGTGCGCATAACACTTTCAAGAATAACAACTTTTCACTTAGAAAAAAAGTGTTATGACCAATTAAGTTTATACTATTTCGTGCCCAGATCAGATCTCCAACAACACCTTCAATAGGTAAAAATACTACACTGTCAGAAGTTACATAACGACAACAGCAGGATGCGCGGTTTCAACAGATAACACTTTGGGATGTTATATGTTATGTTTTTTCGTTCCCGTTAGTATTTTTACCAATTGAAGGTGTTGCTGGAGATCTAGGCACGAAATAGTGTACACTTATTTGGTCATAATACTTTATTTCTAAGTGAAAAGGTGTTATTCTTGAAAGTGTTATGCGCAATCTGTTGTGAAACTTCTGAAAGTGCATCTTTTAAATAAGCTCCAGTAACCTCTTTGGAGAAAAAAAGGAATACTCTACGCATGCGTTTCGGTGCAAGATCCATTTCAATCCACTGACTGCATAATATCCTCCCCGACGAATTCGCACCCATACGTCTTAGACTAGAGCGCGAAAAATCTCAAAAAGACGAACATACTTTGGAAAGAAAGAATCATTGAGGGAATCATCCAGGTTCATTTTTCAAGATTGAGCCTGAAGAGGATCCTTGCCCAAGAAGGGCCGAAACATCGCTACAAGAAACCTCATATGTCTTAACCATTTAGCGCAGAATTATGACAATTCACTGAATCTCCTACAACATAGCGATCTTCTTCTTCTTTTGTTTAGGGTCACTTTTGCCCGTTGTCTGATATGGCGTTGAAGCTTAGCTGTCAGAAACAATGATGTAGACTATTTCACTCATACAACTCATTTTGTTTTCGATCAGTCCTAAGCAATTTTCGATCTGTCAAAAACAGAACGTTGATCAAGTCTGTGTCGTAGCCGATCTTCACCTAGCGGAAACCGAGGAAATAAGAGGAAAAAGGGAGGGAGGCTGCCGAGAAACCATCCTACGCTGTAACAAAAAACTTACAGTATCTGCTACTTGAATTAATCTTGTCTGTAACGAGATAAGATTACCTCTAATTCGGATTAATCTTATCCCAGTAGAGATAAGAGTAATCCCAGTAGCAAATACTGCAGTTAACTTTCATCCTTACTCGGAGGAATTTTTATAGTATAGTTTTTACATGTGATTTTACATTGCGTAGTCAGTTGAGATTTCTTTTTACATTTATTTTTCAACATCATTATTTAATTAATATTTAATATCATTTAGGCTATTATTATTTAATACTATTAATAAACAGTTTTATATTTTCATATATAATATATTTATAGCTATTTATTTTGGCGATATTTCGGCCAATTTTGGCATGGGTCCTCTTCAGTCTCAAGCTGAAAAAAAAGAACCTAAGATCGGATTAAAAACGACGAAAAGGACACTGCCAAGAAGGGCCAAAAAATCGAATAAATCGAACCTGAACTGTCGGCTTAGCACCATCAAATATGATTCGCAGCCAGTTTAGGCTGAAGTACCCTAATACTTTAAGCGTCTTGCGATTTGCGAATAACTATAAACATCCTATTATAGGCCTTTGCTACTCTTGTAATCAATTAATAATTAGTGATAAATATCCAGTTTGTACATAGGGTTGTTGGTATCGAGGGGTTGCCGACTCCCCGGCACCTGCTGTACACCCTTACCCGGCACAGGTCGAAACCAGCTAGGCCGTCACCGGTGATGGCCATAAATTAGGCGATTTCGCTTTTAAATATGCCGAATTTGAATGTTCTAACACGTGGCAACCGTTGCCAGCTGGTGTCAACTGGTGCCGGAACCGGGCACTTGCTATACACTAAAATCGACAGTACGCAACCCCTTGGTTCGCGTCTTCAACCTTACCGTGGTTAGTAAGATCAATTGTAGTAGGGTCAATGTAAATATTAATCAGTTTGGGGGATTTGTTAAATAATAAGTACTCGTGTGGGCTATAGTGTAACTTATATTGTTAGTGGAGTGTTCATTTATGAACCATCAAATCTTGTGTCAGTTGTAGCCGGTTTTCACTGGGGTTTTTCGGATCCCAAAACGTAAGTGGAGGGATACCTATGACATCGCAAAAGTTGTCCGTCTGTCCGCACGATAACTCTCGAAGGGATAGAGATATTTTGATGAAATTTGGTTGGAGGATGCTTTGGGTCAAAGTACACGTCAAGTTCGAAGATGGGCTGTGTAGCCCTATATTTGAGGGTGGGGGAGGGGGTTCAAATTAAGGGGCAAACAAAATATTTTTAAACAGCTAATGTGATAGTCGATTATGGGGTAAGAAGACAGGCGGAGCACGATGGTGAAAACCATTTTCTTATCGGACAAGTAGTTTGTCCGGAATCCGGCAGAAATCGGAAAGTTGGTTAAAAGCAAAAGTTTCATTTGAAATTGATTAAATGTTCGATTTCAGGGTAAAGACATGCTGAACACGACGATGAAAACCATTTTCTCACCGGACAACTAGTTCGCCAGGAATCCGGAAAAGACCGGAAAGTTTGTTTAAAGCGAAAATTTTATCTGAAGTTGATTAGATGACAGATTTAGGGGTAAGAAGAGACGCTGAGTCTGTATATGACAACTTTTTTTACCCGTACATATAGTTAGTCCGGAATCCGGTTGTAACCGGATTTTTTTTTTAAGTCAAAGTTTTATTTAAAGTTGATTAGATGTTCTTTATAGGGATACAGAGATCCGCTGGATTCGTTTAGTAGTTCGCTCGGAATTCGGGCGAAAACGGAAATTTGGCAGAAGTAAAGCAGGAAGTTTCGGTCAGTATCGTCAAAATAGATATGGCTTATAGAGGTATATGTAAACACGGTTTTCTCTGATGATTAGTCTGGCGAAGACTGGATCTGGCGAAGACTGGATCTGGCGAAGACAAGACCCAATTGTCTGGATCAATTATTAGATTTTTGGGATCCCATCGAAACCTTTGATCTTGTTTTTTTTTATGGATTTCATACCTCGTGCTCGTGAACCATGACAGGCACCAAGTTAAAAATTGGTGTAGATATTAGCATTGAAGTCTAGTTGTGCCTTTTGGGGTCCAACCTACTCCAACCCCCACACCCGCTTGGTTCAGGGGCGGTCGGGCTCAGACTGTCCAGTGACAGATATTCATAACTTGACGAGAATTGGATTTAGGACGATGAAATTCCTTCTACTTGTAGATCCTAGGGTTGGGAAATACCATTGAAGTTGCACCTCTCCCACCTACCCCAACTGGACCCAGATTGCCCAAGAGTAAAGTTCGTGACCCGTGACAGGTATCTACAGGTATCAAGTTGAAACTTGGTAGGCTTGTGGGCACTGAGGTGTCTTTTTGCTTTTGGGCGGGTCATGAATCCCACTACCACTTGGTTCAGGGGCAATTGGACCCAGATTGCCTAGTTTTGAATGTTTTTAACTTGACAGTAACTGGAGCACAGGATGAGGTAATTCCTTATGATTTTAGATCTGGGTTGAGACGGGTTGGGAAGATATATTTGGAGTTGAATCATCCTCCCTCCACGTTCATGGGCAACTGGGCCCAAATTGCCCATGAGTTAGGTCTTTGACCCGTGACTTGAATCAAATCCAAAGTTGGTAGGTATAGGCTACAGGTCTACACTGTAAAAAGTTTCTCCGAATAAGGATGCAGTATTTGCTACTAGGATTAATCTTATCTCTATTGGGATAAAATTAATCTGAATTAGGGATAATCTTACCTTAATAAAGACAAGAGTAATCCCAGTAGCAAATACTGCAAGATTTTTTTTTACAGTGTAGATAGGCATTTTTATGGGTCGAGTTTTTTAAACTGCACTAAAAACTTCGTCGTCAACTTTCCGTGAGCAGGATAAATCAAATTAGGATAGTTCAATACTTGTTTGGTTGTTGGGGATGTGAAATCTCTTGGTTCTAACGCTGTTCGTATATAAGATTTGATAAACATTTTACTTTCACACTCCACGTTTGAGCGCTTGTGCACTTGTTTCTATAAGTTTGCAACCGGGCTTTGTAGCGAATAGTGGAATAATTATATGACAGCTACTACTAATTCTGAATTGCCATTAACTATGAAACATAAACAAATTAAATTATCTTTTTTGTAGGCAAATGCTGTCATCAGCCATTTAATGTTGAAACTCTAATGTTTGTATCAGCTCTAGTGTATGTCCTGAGTTGTATCAAGAACAAATAACCTGATAGAACCTCCGTCTTTGTTCCCATGCAGCGACTATGGATAACCCGACAAAACTGAGCGGAGCTGGAGGTACATGCTGTGAGGTTTGAGTTGATACCCGTCTGCTTCCTTCTTCACCTTTGCTCATACCAGGTGAAAAACCGTAGGATGCCTGCAGGGGTGATGAACACGGTCTACAGCGAGTTAGACGTTACGTCAGAATGGTAGACAACCAATCAGCTGTAAGTGACAATTAAGACAGCGCTCGTATTCTTCTGCGAAGTAGTACTGCGATACAGCTGTTTGTAGCTCGGTTTGTAGAGGTAACAAATCATTATGTTCTGCGTAGCTCCTCCTCCGCTCGTTAGCAGGGTATCGGAACATATTCCGATACAGAGATAGGGAGACGGAGGTTCTTGTAGATTATTTGTTCTTGGTTGTATACAGTAGGTCGATACGTTTTGTAGTAAGAGAAACATTAGCTAAACCAGTTTCTCTATTTATCGATAAATGAATCTGATTTGCGGCGAGGAGAGATGGCAGACAGGAAATACTTGTGGACGGACTGAGCAGCTAGCAAAGATACGTTCGAACTCCACGATCCACCCTACCACAAATAATTCATGGTCCTTTTCAGTCTGTCATTGCGGCATGTCTCTAAAATAATGAAAGACGAGTATTTTGTGAAGGGGAGATGAGCATATGGTTAAGTGAAGGTCTATTGTCTATCCACTTGGAGGTGGAGGGAACCGTTTGTCCCAATCCTCCCTCGCGTAAAAAGAGCTGCACCTGTTCCATCTCACACGCTTCAATAATTCGCGGATAACACGCGATTTAGCGGTCCCACCAAAGACGCCATCTTTCGAAACGAACCGAATACAAGGCAAGAACTGAACGAAACCAAAGATGGCGCACGAAAGACCCATCAGAAAATTCATGCCAGGCACGGCTCGTCAGCGGACAACTTCCCGAAGGACAATTCACATAAAAGTTATCACAAGGGTACAGTACCTAGAGGTATGCTTATTTGAACACTTCTCTAACTGCTTCAGTACCCTGGTTTTGTTACTTGCTTATGAAATAGTCACATGGCAAGACAAAACAACAGACTTGATATCAGCTTAGCGAACTGTTTCAGCGTTGTATGGCAAAAAAGCCCTCGTTGTATGCGCAAATAAAAGAAATATCGTTTCGAAATATCTTTTATTTCCATTATTAACTATTACTATTTGTAATAGCGACAAGCTTGCTTCTTGAAAATAATAAGTAAACAAACAAGGGACTCTTGTCATCAGTGACAGCATTTATTCAAGCCAAATATGTAGACTGACTGGACAGCCATCTATGGACTTCATCATTGTTGGAGTTTTGAGGTGCGATGCTAGATGGCAGAGCCGTAGATTTTCCTTATAAAATTCGAAACCACAAAAATCAAGAAACCGGAAAACAATTAGTCGAAACCTCAACACGTGATTTCACTAAAAGAAACTTTGCGTCAAATTTTAACGCTCAATATTTTAAAACACAGGTGAAAGCTTATCATTACAGTTGCAAAGACCGGTCACCCATAAAGAACTAATTTGGCAATAAAGTATTCATAACTTTCCAACTAAAATTCGCACATTTCAAAAAACATTTGAACGCCAAACCGCATACATAGACGGGATCAATCGCACAACACAAAGGTTTAGAGGAAAACTTCAGGAAGCTTCGGCTGAAGGGTCCAAACAAGGGTTGCCCTAAGGTCAAACCCCTGCAAGCCCAACAATGCCCAGATAATATTATAACGATAACAGTAGTCAATCTGAAACACATCTTCGGTGATACATTTCCTTACAATTTTCTGATACTTGGCTTACGATTCACCCGTTTCTGGACAGATTTCTGGACAAATCCCAAGTTCTGGGGTAGAATGCTTTAAATTTTGGATATATTCCAGCATAAGGGCATAGTGATCCTGTCACAAGATCAGGATCATGAATGACCAGCATGAAAAATGTTGAAAGGAGAATTCTGAGCAAGCAGATAGGCCTATCATACTTACGAAAGTTGTTGAAGGAAAATACACCTTAAGGTTAAGTTCTTACTGCCCCGATAATTTTCTGGTCGGTTTTGTTTCTAGCATGAAAAGAAACCTTGGAAGTCTGGATGTCATTACCAGAATCTGGTGCGGGACAGGAGTTTCACATCCTATTGGTTGGTTATAACGAAGATGCAAGAACTGACCAATATGGTGCGAGGTATCCTTTTCTGATAAAAGCTTAACATAGGAACTTTTTTTGGGATCCCAAAGCGTAAGTGACGGGATACCTATGATTTTGTAAAAGTTGTCCGTCTGTCTGTCTGTTAGCACCATAACTCTCGAAGGGGTTGAGATATTTTATTCAAACTTGGCACGAGGACTCTTTGGGTCAAAGTACAGAGTACTGCTGATGGGTAAGGAGACATGCTGAATCCGAATATGCAAATTCTTTTCTCACCGGACATGTAGTTCGCCCGGAATCCGCCCAAAACCGAAAAATCTGTACAAAATATAAGTTTCATGTGAAGTTGATTAGAGCTTCGATTAAGGGGACGAGACATGCTGAATCAGAGTGTGAAAATTATGTTCTCGCCGGACAAGTAGTTCACCCGGAATCCGGCCAAAACCGGAAAATTTATAAAAAGTAGGTACACAAGTTGAATCTGAAGTTGATTAGATGTTCTATTTAAGGGTAAGGATATATACTGAATCCAAATATGAAAATTATTTTAAGCCCCCACGGGCTTTTCGGAAATAAATTCATTTATTCAACTAACATCCAAAAAGACAACCTTCCAACAGGAATACTAATTAACTTAAACAATTTATCGATCTGAATTCAAACACCTCACATATTTATCAAACTCTCCAAAGTGATTAATATTTATGCTGGCTCTTTCAAACTTGAATTTACTACTCTCATTAAACTTGAATACTTGAGAAAACCTTATTTACACACTAAATATTTTTCACTCATTAGTTCATTACAAGACCGAAATCTGTTCAGATTTTTTTTTCTGGCCAGAAAATATCTAATATAACAGATCGAAAAATCAGCCGTGAAAACACCAAAATCAGAGTAAAGAATTCTGGAGACTAGATTTCTGGCTGGTGAGAACAGCAATCTATAATCTGGCAACTGGGCAGTGAGAACTTAGCTTTGTTGAATATTCTTTACTGCGAACAAAACCAAACATTTCGATGGGATCCCAAAAATTTGGTATTTGATTCAGACAATTGGGTTTCGTAGAAATACGGTCTTTGCCAGACTCCTTGAACATTTTTACTATTAAAATCTAGAAACAGATTAAGGTCGAATCTGCTAATCCTGCTATCATCTGAGCTAATCAGCTAATCTGAGCTAATCTGGCTAATAAGAAAACCAAGTTCAGATATGGATTAAGCATGGTGTTTACCCCTATGCGTCTTGTCTACTTTGGCGAAACTGATCAACACTTCCTGCCTTATGCTACTTCAGCCATATTTTTGGTCTCGGCCGGATCCCGGGCGAACTACTTGTCCAGCAAAGAAACAAAAAGCTAGAAAATAAATCCAGCATACCTCCTTACCCCTCTATCGAACCTCTAATCAACTTCAGACAAAACTTTAAGTTTTAACACATTTTCTGGTTTTGGCCGGATCTACTTGTCCAGCGAGAAAAGTATTTTCATACATGGATTCAGCATGAAACCCTCACCACTACATCGAACCTCTAATCAACTTGAGATAAAAAATTTTACTTGTACGGTAGCAAATTTTGGATTCCAGCCGGATTCCAGGCGAACTATATTTTCGGGTAGAAAATGATTGTCATATATGGATTCAGCATGTCTTCTTATCCATAAACTGATCATCTAATCAACTTCAAATACAACTTTAAATTTTAAGAAAATTTCCGATTTGGCCCGGATTCAGGGCGAACACTTGTCCGGCGAGAAAATGATCAGCAGGTCTTCTTACCCCTAAATTGACTATCTCAGCTGTTAAAAAATATTTTGTTCGCCCCTTGAATTGAAATCCCACACCTAAATGTAGGCTAGGGCTACAGAGCCCATTTCAAACTGCCCTTGACCCAGTAGCGTATATTAGGGGGGGGGCGACAGGGGCGATCGCCCCCCCCCCCCCCGAAATTCTTGAAAAAAGGGTTTTTAATTGGAAAAACGTGTGCGAAATACGGGCGACAGGGGCGATCTTCATCCGAAATTCTCGGAAAAGGAGTTTTTTTACGGGAAAAACGTACGCGAAAATACAAATTGAGAAGCTAAATCGAAATTATTTACAGTATGGTTCAGTAACTGATCTTAGAAACAGTTTTTGAGTCGTAGTGTGCATGATTACAAGATTAAAGGTGTTTTTTGCACCTAGAGGTATTTTTAGTGTTAAAAACGGTCAAAATCTGCAAAAAAATTAAAAAAAATCGGCCTTCCGGCCGATAAGGGCGTGGCCTTCGACCGCATATTTTCACTGAGCTGTCGCCCCTCCCGAAACGAATCGGAATATACGCTACTACCTTGACCCAAAGAATCCTCACACCAAGTTTCATCAAAATATATCATTCCTTTCGACAGTTACCGTGCTCACAGACGGACGGACAGACGGACAACTGTTACGAAGTCATAGGTATCCCGCCACTTACGTTTTTGGGATCCCCAAAACATCGCAAGATGTGTAGTTTGATAATGTTTTTGCAGAACGGTCGGTCGAGTCCAAGCACTAAACGGCACTGATTGTAGCGAGTCATGCGGCGAATGGGAGTTTCCTGTCTATCTCACTCCTAAGGTCTTTGACAGTCCGTATTTTCCCGGCGAATCTTAAACGACCCCTCGCACTATTTACTCTTCAACTTAAAGTATTTTAAAAATATTTGAATACCTTATCTAAGCTGTGCTTTTAACTAATAACCCACGGTTTTGGCTGTTTTACGCCTTTTCCGAGACCTGTTGACTTATAGCGAAAACAGGGAAACAATATACGTAATCGGTTTTCTGATGGAAAAACTTCTCGCAGACAACGGTCGACAGCATGATACACATCGAAGGTAGCAAAATACAGCAAGTGAGAAAATCAACGTGGTTTTGTTAGAGGGGTTAGAATGTACCGTACGAAATTGGGGTCTCCGAGTTTAGAAATAAATGGAGTGATTATGGAAGTAGGTTGCGTTAGTATTATAGGTTAGATAGGTCCTTTTGAGCATATTGTCTCTGATTTTAGTTTCAACCTGTGCCAATTAAACGTTTGAAGGTCGAGAAACTCTTCAGAATAAAATGGGAAAGACCCAGTTTACCCCAGCCACACAAGGCGTTTTTCCGTGACAACCCAGATTGACGATTCACAATCCGGATTCTCAAAAATGAGTTTTCTCAGACAATCTTGCAACCCGGATTCGTTCTTGGATCATCGATTCCGGAATCTTGCAACGCAGCAGATCGTCGAATTGTCGTTTTCAGTAATTTGAGATAGTCGATTCGCTGTTTCTCTGATGGATCTGCTATCTGGGATTATAATCTGGGATTGTTGCATAACAACGACTATATTCTATTTGTCTGGATTGCTGAAGCCCTGGGGGTGTTCACGATAAGATAAGGTGTTTTCCTACGATGATTGCTGTAAGCCTTTGGTCCAGTAATCAGCGTTTCTGCTTTTAACAATCTTCAGTGGTTACAGTGCACGTACGTTGGGTATACCCCAAATTTAAAGCCCTTGCACCTCAAAACCAGTGTTGTAACAAGTACTTCAAATATGTACTTAAGTATTAAGTACTTCCAAATTTTGTACTTAAGTATCAAGTATTAAGTACCAGACGTTTGGCAGTTTAAACAAAGAATTAAATACCGCGAAAGACATTAGAGCTACGCTTCTTTGAACATTAGTTAGTTTTGAACAGTGTCACTTGTATGCACTTGACGAAAGTCATCTAAAAGTCTACCAAAGTAACTAATTACGGGCTTCTAGGAATTCCTCACCGGGTGTTTTCTTCTTTTTCCATTAGTGCAAATTGCACTGTTCTAGGTCAAGCAACATTCAAAGAAGTGTGCCTTGCTTAAGACTACTGATTTGTCTTCTGGTGGAGATGCTGGTGCTCTGAATCTGCTTTTAGCATTTTTTGCCAATCTTGAAATCGAACTACTTTTGAGTTTCGAAATTCCCTTTTCCGAAAAATCCTTTTTTGTTGAAAAAAATCATTCGATCGAAGCGGAATTTACTTGGGAGAGTACTAGAAAGTACTTAAGAATGTATCGGTACTTGAGAGCTTTAAGTACCTATTTATTTTACTTAAGTATTATGTACTCCAGGAAAAATGTACTTAAGTAAAATCCAAGTACCTTGATTTTTTACTTAAGTAGTACTTGAAGTACAAGTACTTGAAGTACTTCCCAACACTGCTCAAAACTGAGGACGAGTGGATGCGAATTCTCTCTTGTGTCGGCTTTAGTTTCTTTTTGACAGGGGTAGGGGTTTGGTAAAATTATATACGAGGGGTTACCCACTCCCCAGCACCTGCTGTATATCCGTTCCCGGCACCGACGGAAACCAGCGGTGCAGGCCATAACTTTGGCGATTTCCACTTCTAAACATGCTGATTTTAACGTTCTAAAACATGGCAACCGGTGCCGACTGGTTTCATCCGGCGCCGGCACCAGCCGCGCATTTGCTGTACACTAAAACTGAGTGGGCAACCCCTCAATTACATACGAAAAATTAGGTTTTTAAACTTACCAGGTTCGGCCGAAGCTCGCGTCTTCTTCTTCGACATCAGGTTCACCAAATTTTGAAGCTTCTTCTTCATAGATGGCGATCCTAACGCAATTTTCAAATCCAACGATTCACACTTTTTCATTTCAACTTTTCGGCCTCCTCTCGAGTCACCAAGGCATTTGGACCGCGGAAGCCCGAAATCAAAACGATTTTCCGCTGAATCATATTCGTGACTTGATTTTAAAGGATACAACCAAGCTTCGTGATCCAAGCTGATTTTGCTGGCAAGGAGGCTTTCCGTCGTCACTGGGTGACGGGTCTTTTTATCGGGCATTATGAGATTTTCAACGTCTAAATTCAGCTGATCCAACGTGTTTCTATGCGTCTCCTGCTGTTTGCGAAATTCTGACTCATTGAGTCGAACGGCATGAAAAGGGTTCATCCTCGCTGCGAGTGGTTGGCTCGTAACACGACTATAATCCAAATCAGTTACTGGGAAATTATTATTTTCCATTTTAGCAAGAGCAACGACTTGGGCTTTATCACTCGGAGCACACTGATTACAGTGCAAATCACACACTGATGGTACGTCTTCAGCTAACATAATCACATGTTTGCTTGGACTCGAATTAGCGGGAGGCGCGTCGTGACTAATGATACCTTCTGGCAATTTATCATTCGCTTTTTTTACACCCATGTCGGTTTGCAAAGCGGTGGGAGGCAAAGCATATTCGAAAAGGTTGATTAAATCGGATTCAGTCCTTTGATGCAAAACCTGAGTAGGTTTTACACTGACATTTGACAACATCGTCTGGTTCAAGCCTGGTGCCGGATTGGACAACATTGACTGATTTTCGTACCGTACGGGATTTTGTGCGACGAATTCCCGTTCGCTTTCGTGGTCCAAAGGTCTCCTCCTTAATTCGCGAATGGGGTAAGCAGGCACAGATAACTGGACTTCCGTTACTCCATGGTTTTCCTTACCCTGTGCTTCACTTTGCACTTTCAAAAGCCTTTCATGTCTATGAGATTCCCCTCGGCATTTTCGGAAGTCTTCCATCCCCAGAATCTCTCCTTTGTGTAGCTTGCCTCCAGCAATCCTCCTGTCTACTCCATTCTGAAAGTCAACTTGAACACTGTAATCCCTCGGCGCCACCTTGCATCTAACTGACTCACGGCCACATTCTTGGAAATCTCCATAAGGCAGTCCTTGGTGTTTCCCAGATAGCTCACGATGAAGACTTGCTTGTTCGTCACGGTGCGTTCCTAATTCTCCATTTCTTGGTCGGCCCGACTTCGAAGCTCTACAATCTTGCCTGGGCCTCTGAGATTTCCCATGACAATTCTGGGGCTCTGCATTTCTGCAAACATTACTGAGTCGGTCGAACTCCGGGGCACTATCATTCTGAGTTTCATCTTGAAGTCTGAGCGACTTTTTGCTCACGAAGTCCTCACACAGGGCGCTGTAAGTCGAAGGGACGACGCCCACCCGTTGCTGCATGTCGGGTAAGACGAAACATACTGACAGGGCAGGATTTTGTTTCATATGTGTTACACATCTGACATGCGGGGTACCATATCGAGCTGATAGTACCTCATGCTGACTCATCTCCTGGAAAGAAAAGTAATATTGGTCCAGACGAATAAGTATATATTAGTATAAGGATATATTTGACGGTGCAAAACGGATGAGTCAGCTACATTTTATTAGAGCTACATTTCAGCCCTTCTTGGCAAGGATCCTCTTCAAGCTCAAGCCGCTTAAATTGGAAAATGAACATCTTTACCGAGTGTTTTTTTGCAGAAAAAACAACAGTTTTTAAGAAAAACGCTGTTTGGACGAAAAATTGACTGATTTTTAACAAAAACCGACTGTTTTTAATGAAAAATTCAACAAAAAAACGATTGTTTTGAAAAAAAATCGACCGTTCCCAAGAAAAAATCGACTGTTTTACGAAAGTTCATTTTCCAATATGAGAGGTTTACTTGAAGAGGACCCTTGCCAAGAAGGGCCGAAATATAGCTCTAATAAAATGTAGCTGCCTTATCCGTTTTTCACCGTCAAATATGATTCGCAGTCAGCTTGGGCTGAAGGACTATCTATATAAGTATATAATAAGTATAGATTAGTTCATCGCCTACGTTTGAGAAATGTACAACTAAAAGTACTGCCCCTCGTGGTCGATATTTGCTTTGACCGCAATCAACTCTTTCTGAGACTCTCTTGTCTCCTGTGGCACGCGTGTCGTCTAGAAATACGTACCGGTTTTGCGAAAATGGCCTCGCATTTTGAACTGCAGCAAACGAAATCAAACGCTAAAAGGGATGAAAGGCTGAACAAAAACGGACATAACGGAAACAAGTGCGCAAACGCTCAAACGTGGAGTGTGATAGTAAAATGTTTATCCTAACGTAGCCTACATGGTCACATCTCATATACAAACAGCGTTAGAACCAAGACATTCCACATCCCAAATAACCAAACAAGTACTGAAATAACCTAATTTGAAATCATCCCACTTTAAGAGCTTTTAATGTAAAGAAACCGCAAGTAGAAATCCAAGAGATCTTGAAGGTCTTGCAAGAACGGTTTCAATTTCAGTACTGAATGTTTTGCCGGCCAGTCCAAACCTTTAAACCTCTTTTCAATTAGTAAGATAATAACAAGTGCAATAAACCAAATCGTAGCAGCCTAATACCCTGTTGGTCACAACTTAATTAAAAACGGCATATCATCGATCACATGACAAAACCGTCCAGTTTCCAACTTTTCATTTAGGATTGAAGTACGTCGCGTGGTCTTATTTGTTGCTGTTACACAAAAAGCCACTTCTATACATACATATCCACAAGTACACAAGAGTTGAACTTGAGACCTGTCATAGACGAACTTAACTCATGGGAAATATGGGCATAGCTGCTCATGAACGAGAGGGGGGGGGGCGGGACCCATCAAAATGCGTATCTAGACCTATATATCCTCGAGTATACCAACTTAGAATTTGATCCCAGTCACGGGTCAAAAACTCATGATCAATTTGGGCCGACTTGCCCGGGAGGGTGAATCAACTCCACGTATATCTTCCCAACCCTAAGATATTAAATTTCATCGTCCTATCTCCAGTTATTGTCAAGTTAATAACAATAAAAATTGGCAATCTGGGATTGCCTTTGAACCAAGTGGGAGTGGGTTTTGGGATCCCCAAAAATCAAAAAGAGACCCGAATGCTCACAAGCCTATCAAGTTTCAACTTGATACCTGCGGATTCTTGTCACGGGTCACGAGCTTTACTCTTGGGCAATCTGGGCCCAGCTGTCCATGCACAGGGTGGGTGGGGAGGTGCGACTTTATAAGTAGTTTGCCAGTCCTAGGATCTACAAGTACAAGGAATTCCATCGACCTATGTCCAGCTCTGGTCAACTTATGAACATTGTTCGCTGTGCAATCTGGACCCAATTGCCCCTGAACCGGGTTGGTGTGGGGAGTGGGACCCCCGAAAGGCACAACTAGACCCCAATATCCACAATTGTACCAAGTTTGAGCTTGATACATGAAGCCTACTGGTTAACGAGTTATGAGCTCCAAAAAAAACGGTGAAAACCGAAAGCTGCTACAGCGCTCGCAAGAGTGGATTGTTCACAAATGAACACTCCACTAAAAATGAAAAGAAAAAACAGAGCGAAAGAAAAAACAAGAGCTGTAAGCTCATATGGCACTTGCATGTGTCAAGATGATTTGATTGATCAAAAGTAAGTTTCGACTTTGCGGTTGAGATGCGCGCTATAAGGGAGCTGGAACTTCATTTGTAAGCAAAACCCTTGAGGCAAAACTGCTAATGGGCTGATGGGCATCACGAAAATGCATATATTGCTTAAAAGTATTTTTTTTACTATGCGGTCAAGATTGGTACTTTAAGGAATAATCGGATTTGGGAAGTAGCAATTTCTAAGCAAATGTTGTTGAGTCTCCAATATTCCAGCGAAGTTTCATCGTCCTAGCACATCTGGAAGTACCTTAACGCGCGATCACCGGAATCCCAGACCCCCCTCCCCCTCCTCCAACTCCACCCACAATAACCGGAGCCAATCCTGTTCTGTAAATGATTAATCCAGAGCATCTGTTTGTCATTCCCACGAAGTTCGATCCAGATCACACCAGTCTAAGCGGGTCAAGTACTTTCCGCCCTCCCCCCGTAATTGCCGGATTCGGTCCGGAAATGAAAAAGGTCACAAGAGAAAAATGTCCTCTGTTTAATTATTAAATTTCACTCGAATCCGATCACCCGTTCCAAAGTTACGCATGACTCAATATTCCGGATTCCCCTCCCTCAACTCCCCCCCCCCAAGATTATCATATCGAGGATTTTTTTTTTATTCCAAGTCAGTTTGAACGGGTCCCTGATATGCCTTCCAAGTTTCGTCGTGAAAATCCCCCAGAAAAACGGAATTCCGGGATACCCCTCCTCCCCCCCCCCCTCAAGTGTCCGGATCCAGTCAAATTATGTAAAAGATTTACATGGACCAGATGTTTGTTCTTCCCAGCAAGTTTCACTCCGATACCATCATTCTAACCGTTTCTCGAGATTTCCGGTCCACCCCCCCCCCCCCCCACCCCACCCCACCCAGCTCCCCCGCGGTGCACGTAGCCAATCCGATTCAGCAAATGACTTACCTAGAGCATCTGTTTGTTCTTCCCACAAAGTTCCATCCCGATCCCTCCATTCTAAACGGGGCACGTATTTTCCGCCCCCCCCCCCCCCCCCAATAGTTGCCGGATCCGGTCCGGATATGAAAAAAATCATCGGAGAAATGTCCTCTGTTGAATTCTTAAATTTCACTCGAATCCGATCACCCATTCCAAAATTACGCATGACTGAAAATTTCGGATTCCCCTCCCTCCACTCCCCCCAACATTATCTGATCGACAAAATTTTTATTTTGAAGTCAGTTTGATTGGGTCCCTGATATGCCTGCCAAGTTTCATCGTGAAAATCCCCAAAACCACCATCACCGGAATTCCGGGACCCCCCCCCCCCCCATAAGTGTCCGGATCAAGTACAATGGTCTAAAGGACTTATCTAGAGCAGATGCTTGTTCTTCCCAGCAAGTTTCACTCCGATCCCTCCATTCTAACCGTTTCTTGAAATTTCCGGTCTCCCCCCCCCAACTCCCCCCTGGCTACCGAATCCGGTCAAGACTTTAAACGGGACATTACAGATATATATTCTGTTCAGTTATGAAGTTTCATTACAATCCGATCATCCGTTCGAAAGTTACACACTTCTCAGTTTCCCGGATTCCCCTGCCCTCCACCCCCCCCCCCCCCCCAAAATGGTTGGATCAGAAAACTGATTATTCCTAATTTTGTTTGGTCGGGTCTCTGATATGCCTGCCAAGTTTCATGGTCCTAGCACAACTGGAAGTACCCTAACTCGAAAAAGTGTGACAAAATGCCCTAAATTTTCAAGTTTCCAGCGCCCCGCACTCCCCCCCATATGGTCGGATCGGGAAACTGATTATTTCCAGGTTAGTTTGGTCGGGTCCGTGATATTCCTGCCAAGTTTCATTGTCCTAGCTCATCTGGAAGTACCCTCACTCGAAAAAGTGTGACAAAATGCCCTAAATTTTCAAGTTTCCAGCGACCCAACTCCCCCGCATATGGTCGGATCGGGAAACTTTTTATTTCCAGGTTACTTTGGTCAGGTCCCTGATATTCCTGCCAAGTTTCATTGTCCTAGCTCATCTGGAAGTACCCGAACTCGAAAAAGTGTGACAAAATGCCCTAAATTTTCAAGTTTCGAGCGCCCCCACTCCCCCGCATATGGTCGGATCGGGAAACTGATTATTCCCAGGTTTGTTTGGTCGGGTCCCTGATATTCCTGCCAAGTTTCATTGTCCTAGCTCATCTAGAAGTACCCTAACTCAGAAAAAAGTGACAAAATGCCCTAAATTTGCAAGTTTCCAGCGCCCCGCACTCCCCCCCATATGGTCGGATCGGGAAACTGATTATTTCCAGGTTAGTTTGGTCGGGTCCCTGATATGCCTGCCAAGTTTCATTGTCCTAGCACATCTGGAAGTACCCTAACTCGGATATGTGGGACAAAAAACTCGGACCGACCGACAGACCGACAGACGGAATTGTGATCGGTATATGGCACTTGAGCCAGAGGCTGCACTTGAGCCAGAGGCTGCAAGTGCCATAAAAATGAAAAGCAGGAAGTATTCACTTCTCTGTTCATTTTGCTTCTCCGATATAAAATGATTTGTTTGGAGTTTTGTCGTACAACCCCTAGCTTATGCCTTAAACAGGCGATCAAGGTCAGCTGTCGCGGACTGGAATTACAGCCAGGATCCCGATGAAAAATTTGTAGCCTGCGTAGTAGTATGGTAGTAGTACGAAAACGTTGCATGTAATACTATGTAATAGCAAAGAATACTATCATTTAATGTTCCTCAGAATGGTCCAATCTTATGTAGTAGTATCCAGTAGCATCCTGTCTTGCCATAGAAGCATCCAGTCTTGCTAATAGTAGCATATAGTAGTATGCAGTAACCCGGTAGACTTGAAGTAGAAGCATGTAGTAGCATCGTTAGTACTGCATGCAACTTTTTCGTACTACTTCATAGTACTATTTTGAGATAATTTTTTCATCGGGATTTCCAGCACCAGCACCAATTCCATATGAAAGAGTTGAGGTTTTTTAACTTCATAATGAAAGAGAGGAAAATGCGACAGGGAAAATCTGATCGTCTATTCGCACCAAACCCGCCAAACCGTTTTTGGGCGGGATTTTCAATAAGTCACCTTTGTCGCTGGTAATATAAGGTAGACTTTGCTTGTTCCCAAACTGAGGAAATAAGAATGCTGCGAGAACTATCAGCAGTGTTCTCGAAATAAAAACGCTCAAAGGCTGTGCCTGTGCTGCGGTACCAAGCTCTTAAAGGCACATAAAACTTGACTACGCAACTTTCGGCCATCAAACCGACCTGGGGGGCTTAGATAAGGATACAGGGACTTATCGTCGACAGGACCCTCCTTCTTTGTTATCTTGAACCCCCTCCTTAGTGCTTCCAAAGCTAGCTGGCAGGCACTTGCCCCTTATGCACTGTAATTATGCACTTATGCACTGTAAAAGTTCGCCTTTGGCCGTGTTGACTAACAAATCGGGATAATAGTCAAGAGGTCGTGCGTTCGATTCCTACTCCCGGCACATAAACCTTTTGCTTTTTTTCTACAAACTCAAAAGTCGAATTCTCGGAAACTGCCAGGAAAACTGCAATGGTCATAACGAGAATTTTTCTTACTCTCAATATCGACTCAGGGTACATTCTTGATATGTCAGCTAGCTCCCCAAGTCAAGCTTGAGTCAAGTTTTCTGTTCCTTTAAGGGATTAGCCCCGGTTCACACTTCTTCAGTATATACGACATGGTTTTTCCTTCGACTGTTGCTTGTTACAGAGTGTGTGTCGAATGTCAGAAAACGAGGAAATTGGCGTAAAATCGTAGCTTAAAGCTTCTTGAACACGAAATCCGATCATTACCTTAACTCGCACTTCGGAGCGGATAAGGTCTTGTTGGGTGGTCTTCAACTGTCTTGTTATCTGTTAATGTTGGTTCTTAAAGGACCTGTCTTACCTAAGGCCTACTAATGCAACATACTTCCATAATCACTCCATATATTTCTAAACCCGGAGACCCCAATTTCGTACAGTACATTCTAACCCCTCTAACAAAACCACGCTGATCTTCACACTTGCCGTGTTTTGCTACCTTCGATTTGTATCACGCTGTCGACGGTTGTCTGCGAGAAATTTTTACACCAGAAAAAAACGGTTATGTAAATTTTGTCCCTGTTTTCGCTGTAAGTCAACGGGTCCCGGAAAAGGCTTACAACAACCAAAACCGTGGGTTATTTGCTGAAAGCGCAGCTTAGTTTTAAAATATTCAAATATTTTAAAGTAGTGTAAGTTGAATAGTAATTAGTGCGAGAGGTCCTTTAAGATTTCGCATCGAATATAAAAGCGAAGTTCGCGTCACTATAGAGAAACCTACATGCGATTAACAAAACCACGCTGATCTTCACACTTGCCGTGTTTTGCTAACTTCGATGTGTATCACGCTGTCGACGGTTGTCTGCGAGAAATTTTTCCACCAGAAAAAAACGGTTATGTAAATTTTGTCCCTGTTTTCGCTGTAAGTCAACGGGTCCCCGAAAAGGCTTACAACAACCAAAACCGTGGGTTATTTGCTGAAAGCGCAGCTTAGTTTTAAAGTATTCAAATATTTTAAAGTACTGTAAGTTGAATAGTAATTAGTGCGAGAGATCCTTTAAGATTTCGCATCGAATATGCAAGCGAAGTTCGCGTCACTATAGGGAAACCTACATGCGATGCGAACAGCGGCGCGACACGAAGGACGAAATTCGTACCAGACTGCGAAAATCTTTAGACATGACTGATTTCAGCACGTCTTTTGGGGTAGCACCCTGATCGGTAAATCCACCTCTAAAAAAGGTTTTCAACAACCTGGTCTTTATCTGTCTTCCCGAGAAGTGGGTAGACAACGCTTTTAGTGAATCCATATAATTTAATGCCATAAATAGCCATCTACGGTTGGGTTTTAGCAGGCATATAAGGAACACGGATTACGGTCTAGGAATGTAAAAAGGGTGGGTTATGGTAGACTACGCTTGTCGCTTTAATAAATGTTGTTCGAGGACAAGCAAATTGGCCATCTTTGGCCGGAGTGTCTACGAGATCAGTCATTTTTTTCGGACTTGAACAGTCATTTTTTTCGGACTTATTTCCAGTGTTGCCACTGGTCGCAGAATTCTGCGATCTATCTTACATTTTCGTTTCTTCGTCAAAGCGAGAAAGAACTCTGCTACCGGTTCCTTACCAGTAAATACAAGAATGAAGCATAAAAGTTTAGGCGGATAATTATGAAGATGATGAAGCGAGATTTCTCGTTAGTAGTTGGTGTAAAGGACCTCGTTTTGTAGGTGCCAAAATGTCATTGTTTTCCGGCCAGAGGTCACAGATTGCATCAGAACAAGACCAAAGGTGTCGATGGGATCCCAAAAATCTAATATTTGATTCAGAAAATAGGGACTTGTCTTCGCCAGATCCAGTCTTCACCAGGCTAACCATCAGAGTAAACCAAGTTAAGATATACCTCTATAAGGCATATCTATTTTGGCGATACTGACCAAGACTTCCTGCTTTACTTCTGCCAAGTTTCCGGTCGCGCCAGAATTCAGAGCAAACTACTAGTCCAGCAAAAAAAGAGAATTCAGAAACAAATCCAGCGTCGAATCCCTATAAAGAACATCTAATCAGCTTAGAATAAAAGTTTGACTTAAAAAAAAATCCGGTTACAACCGGATTCCGCACTAATCATATGTCCGGGTAAAAAATGATTGTCATATACAGACTCAGCCTCTCTTCTTACCCCTTAATCTGTCATCTAATCAAACTTTTGCTTTTAACAAATTTTCTGGTTTTGGCCGGATTCCGGGCGAACTACTTGTCCGGCGAGAAAATGGTTTTCACCATCGTGTTCAGCATGTCTTCTTACCCCTAAATCGACCATTTAATCAGTTTCATATAAAACTTTTGCTTTTAACCATTTCCGGTTTTTGCCAGATTCCGGACGAACTACTTGTCTGGCGAGAAAATGGTTTTCACTATCGTGCTTAGCGTACCTTCTTACACCATAATCGACTATCACATTAGCTGTTTAAATGTATTTTGTTTTTCCCTTAATTTGAACACCCCTAAATGTAGGGCTACAGAGCCCATCTACGAACTTGACTTTACCCTTGACACAAACAATCCTCACACCAAGTTTCATCAAAATATGATATGATATGATATTTATTGCAAAAAGCCAACTGGCCATAGCAACTATCACAATAAATCACATACAATAAAAACAAGACAACAAGAACAAAAAAAAGAAAATAGATATAGCTTGATAACACTTACATTAGAGCCTCCCGATGCTTCGCTGCCAACCGGACGAACATTGCCAAATTTCTCATTACTGCGAAACACTTATCTCCAATCAAATCTACTAACCCTTCCTCCCCTAAAGCACTCCTCCCAAACATTTCCTCCCTTAATCCCCCCAACTCACCACATTCACACATAAAATGGAACAGACTCTCATCAATTTCACCACACATAGGGCAAAAGTATGGGCCATCACGCACCCTATTTTTCCCCAGGTATTTCCTTTTTTCCCCAAGTGGCAGTGCGTTCCCCCGTAAACAAACTAGTGCCTCTAAACTTTTCGAATCCAAACCCGCTCTAAAATATATTTCCTCCCCCCACCCCTCTTTGGCTTTTGCGTAAACTTTCAATGATTCAGACTGGTCCTTCATACATTGCCACGTTTGCACTTCTTGTTCACGCAGTACTCTTTCTACCTCTTTTGACACTGACCCTAAACCTGCTGACAAACCTTTTCCTCCATTCCAAAACACAGACATTCCACATTCATCCAATATCGTCTTAACTTGCTGTGGCCAAGATTCTCTTGATACGTCCTGGAGGGCCTCCATATAAGCTCCCTTCAAAGGGCGTACTCTTGGTAGTGTTAATATATTCTCCCAAAATCGGACCATTCTAATTAACCGTCTATTTCTTAATGAATACAGACCAAGATCTCCCTTCACAACAATATTACTAAACGACTCTTTAACTCCCAACCAACGCTTAAAATATTTATTTTGGATTACTTCCATTTTTGGTGCTTTTACATACCCCCAAACTTCTGAAGCATAATGCATCGTAGGCACAATTTTTGTTTGAAATAATTGTTTATGTAATTCAAGATTTTTAATATCACGAAGACTACTACCCATCACTAGCCCCGCACTACGACTACCTCTTGACACACCCATCTCCACATGCTTTGTAAGCCTGCAATTTCTCATTCCATTCGAGAGTTATAGTGCGCACAGACGGACAGACGGACGGACGGACAGACGGACAACTTTTGCGATGTCATAGGTATCCCTCCACTTACATTTTGGGATCCCAAAAAGTGGTAACATGGCGTATTTCGATCCTACTTGATGGGGATCCTCATCAGGTATACCGTTTCATCAAGAGCCCATGATCTGCCGTTCATACGTGTCAACGAGGGCATTCCCCTGACATGATTACAGCTTGGGGCTACGAGAAAATAAGCAGAAAGAAAGGCAAGAGCGATCCTTAACTGTGTCCTACGTGTGGTGGGGATGTTGAAAGTGTGGTCGATTTAGTGTGTGAGTGCGAAGACCAGAGGGAATGGAGGTGCAGGGAGGGCGTGTTTGCAGTGAAGAATGGATGGAAAGACGAATGATCTCCTAGTGTGAAAACTTTTGTGACGGATCGAAGAAAAGGTTCTCAGATTAATCGGGATTAAGACTAATTTTGTACTGGAATCGCCCTCGGGCTTTTTGCGCATGAAACTCACTCATTAGTTCATTGTTATACTAAGGCATTCCACCAGTGGCGAACTTCTGCCTGCCTAATAATATATTATACATATTTCTTCCCGTAAAAAATCTTGAATCTCGACTTGAATCTTGCATTTATGTTAAATAATTAAATTTATTATGGATTATCATTATTTGTTTAATTTCAGGGTTTGGAGGGATTTGTTTTGTTTTGTTGCTGTGATGTTAATTTGCAATTTTCATTTGACAGTGCAAAACGGACACGTCACCTACATTTTATTTCGAGCTATATTTCGGCCCTTCTTGGCAAGGGTCCTCTTCAGGCTCAAAGCCGCACAAGCTGGAAATGAACTTGAGGAAAGAACAACTAACGATTCTCGCTTCTGTGTCTGATCTTGTGAATTTCCTGTAAAAGTCGCTTTAAGTTAAAGCTGGTGCTTCAAATTCATTTTTGACACGGCTGCTGTTTTTGCTGCTCGATCGACTCGTTGCGAGGGTAGATTTTTCAGCATTTTTTTTTTTTTTTTTAATCACGTCTCTTCTTTCCAGCTAAGATGGATACTTGTTGGGGCTACAGACGTTCCGTACTTCGTGAAAAAGATATGTCTTCAGCCAAAGCTGACTGCGAATCATATTTGGCAGTGCAAAACGGATAGTTCATTTTCCAGCTTGAAGAGGACCCTTGCAAATAAGGGCCGAAATATAGCGCTAGTAAGGTGCAGCTGACGTATCCGTTTTGCACTGTCAGATAAGAATCGTGAATGTAATAATCTAACATCACAGCATCAAAACAAAACAAATCCCTCCGACCCTGAAATTAAACAAATAACGATAATCTTTAACAAATTTAAATAATTAACATAAACGCAAGATTCAAGTCAAGATACAAGCTTTATTACATATGTATAATTTATTATTAGATATGTAGATATAATATTTAGTATTTACTTTTTGTTTAAAGAAGACAAAGTCAGTTCCGATCTTCCAAACGAGAGTGCGGATACCATAGGGATCCACGGCTCATAAGCAGTTAATAGAGTCGGGGACCTCTTTTGTAATCAAGCGTACTGTGGCTTTCGAAAATAGACAAGCAGACTTGGAAATTCAATTCGATTCAATTTAATTATAACCCATCTGAACAAAAGGAGGGCAAAGCGCCCTAAAGATGGAGTAACAAACAAAATAAATAGAAAAAAGAAACACTAACACTAAATACAAAAAATATCAACAGAGACGATTAAATAAATAGCGATTAAATGAGATAGGCAGTTGTAAACTATGCTTTTTACAGATTATAATTTTTACATTTACCACTTCTGCCCCTGGCCGGCGCCCCTTCGTAGGTTGGGGGCAGGGATTAGGCAGAAGTTCACCGTTGGTGGAATGACCTCGCATAACAGTTGGCGAATGAGTTTTATAGTGCAAAACGGATCCGTCAGCAGAATTTTATTGGAACTATATCTGGTTTTCCCACAAGTTCGTATTTCCTACTTGAACGGCTTTGAGCCTGAAGAGGACCCTTGCCAAGAAGGGCCGAAATATAGCTCCAATAAAATCAGCTGACATATCCGTTTTGCTCTATCAAACATGATCAAACATTGACCAAACATCAGCTTGGACTGAAGGAATATTTATCCTCCAAGAACGAATGAGTGAGTTCAATGCACAAAAAGCCATACAAAATCACAAAGCAAACAATACGGGAAGACACAGACTCAAAATTTAACTAAAATCTAAATCTAACTTAAAGGACCCCTCGGACTACTTACTCTTCAACTGACAGTATTTTAATATATTTGAATACTTTAAAACTAGGCGCTGCTTTCAACAAATAACCGACGGTTTTGGCTGTTTTAAACCTTTTCCAAGACCCGTTGACTTGCGCGAAAACAGGGAAAAAATTTACATAACCGTTTTTCTGATGGAAAAACTTCTCGCAGACAACCTTTAACAGCGTGATACATACTGAAGGTGGCAAAACACGGCAAGTGAGAAAATCAGCGTGGTTTTTTTAAAGGGGTTAGAATGTACCGTACAAAATTGGGGTCTCCGGGTTTAGAAATATATGGAGTGATTATGGAAGTAGGTTGCGTTAGTATTATAGGTAAGACAGGTCTATAACTTTTGGGGGTAAATTCAAAGTAGTTTTCGAATATACCTTATAGCATCATCATTTGCATCTTGCCATTTGCAACCTATTTAAAGGGAACAAAATAGTACCAAGGTGGAAACCTGTCTACCCCTCCGGAATCTGGGGGGGGGGGGCATGATCTAACTTTTCATGGGTCAAAGATGACAGAAAACTTACGTCGTAGAAGAAACCGAAACAGGCCTAGACCAGCGCACAGTCGAACAATATTCGCACTGCAAACAATCCGTTCCTTATCAAGCTACTGACCGACTGAACTGTTCACTAAACAAATACTGGCAAACCACTTGCTCGATCGCCAAATAATGCCTTCAGACGCATCTCTTTCGCCCGTACGATTGGTTTTGGTCAAGCTGATGGTTCATAACTAAGTTATGAACAGGTTTCAGGAGCTTTACCACGACAGAAAAAGAAAACTAATGGCAAAGCTAAGTCGAATCGCCGTGAATGAAAGTAACAAATCAAATCTGACGAGTAGGAGATAAAATCATCTTGTGAAAGGACCTACTGACAGGTGAATTAGTACTGATGCGTATACCCTGCGATTCAAGTCATTAGGGGAGTTTCATGAACTCAACTTCGAAGTCCAAAAGGAAGCAGAAAGCGAAGTTCGGAGATATAGGTTAACATATCATTATCGGCAGATTCAATAGCCTGCCGATGGGAGTACAATAGGTGATTGGAAGCAAGTTGTGGGGAAATCGGAGCGGCAGGTCATCTAGCGGGAACCAAAGAAAGCGAACCCGTCAACTTGTCCAACCGTCATTTCGCCTAAAAATCCGTCACTTCGTCCACTTTTCCGCAGCCAACCCACCCAGCAGTTGACCGACCAAGATCCTTAAAGGACAAGTCGCATTTATCATTCTACTTCAGCACTATTTCTATCCATTCTCGTTCACGAGATTCTACATTTCACAAGTATACCCTATTGACATTACAATGATTATCACCTTGCCACCTTTGTTATCTTACGTGACGTATCAGACTCCCGATCATTGTTTTCTGAGAAGCTTATAGGTCAGAAGACCGATCCTGCCACGTTTGGCATCCAAGGATAGGGACATCGAAAGAGGCTATAACAGCCGAAGCTTTTTGTAATTTGCTGGAAGCATAGCTAAGTTTTAAATTAGTCGACTGTCTTGTAACATCTTACTAGAAATACTATGCAGATCGGGGTGTCCTTAAAGTTCGATCACCCGTAAGTTAATGAGGGGTGAAGAATATCGTCGAGATGTCATGCTATGTGTAGCTTTCGCGAATAAGTATGAATTTTGAACTTTTGCTTTCTTTTTTTCACAGTTGCTCGGGTGGGGCTGAAACTGGTAAGGAGTAAATATAAAGGATTCTTGTTGTGTATAGTGTTCATGTTTAATTGTCTTTTATTTAAAGGACCCCTCGCACTATTTACTTTTCAATTTAAAGTATTTTAAAATATATGAATACTTTAAAACTAGGCTGTGCTTTCAACAAATAACCCACGGTTTTAGCTGTTTTATGCCTTTTCCGAGCTCCGTTGATTTGTAGCGAAAACAGGGGAACAAACAGGGGAACCGGTTTTCCTTATGGAAAAACTTGTCGCAGACAGCCGTCGACAGCGTGATACACATCGAAGGTAGCAAAAGGCGGCAAGTGAGGAAATCAGCGTGGTTTTGTTAGTCGGGGTCTTCGGGTTTAGAAATATATGGAGTGATTATGGAAGTAGGTTGCGTTCGAGGTTGCGTTAGTATTATAGGTAAGAGAGGTCCTTTAAGTCATAGGCTAGGTGGATAACTGTAAGTTGTTGTGTTAGTTATTTATTTATTAAATACAAGTAGTATTAAGAAATTGCAGTACAAGTCCTTTGACTTTCTTTTTGCTGCAACAGCATATCAGACATGTTACTTTATTTTCTTTTAAAAGTAAAAACCTACCTACCTACAAACCACACAACGTCGACCTTTAAAGTTGGCGAGCTACCCCCATAATTACAAATTTTTTGCAAATAACGCTCTGGATTCATGCCAACTATATCCTGAATTATACCTAACATGCCTCACCTACCCTATACTTAGCATCAGACGGACGACAGAATCACTCGATTACCAGAATTACACCTTAAAATCCAACCGACAACCCAAACCAAACACGACTGCGACCGACAACTGAACTTGAATGAAAGGCAAATCAGGGCAGTTTTCCGGCAAGAAGCTCACGAAGTCAGATATTTAAGGAAGAATCTCTAAGTGTGTTTCTACAAGTTCATTTTCCAGCTTGAGCGGCTTGACCCTGAATAGGACCCTTGCCAAGAAGGGCCCAAATATAGCTCCAATAACATGTAAGTGACTTATCCGTTTTGCTCTGTCAAAACAGTATTTCGTCTACACAAATGTCGGCAATGTATACAGATGGGAGAGCGAATGACTGAATCTGTGTTAGAAGTAGTAAATTCATTTTTCATACCTCACTTCGGTACCTGTCACATATTTTCTATCCTTTTTTGCAAGCGGGTCGTTCAAAATCCCAATACCGAGACGAGTCTTTCAGGATACCAATTCGCCAGTAAAACAAAAAAAGAAAACGATCACGAGACTCAAAGAGAAGATCTGATGTGTGTCTGATATAGGTAATACCATAATTTATTAATAATATATAGGCCTACGCAGTAAACAGCATTTCTCATACACAAATCTCGGCAATGTATCCAGATGGAAGAGCGAATGACTGAATCCGAGTTATAAGTAGTAAATTCATTTTTCATACCTCACTTCGGAACCTGTCGCATATTTTCTATCCTTTTTTGCAAGCGGGTCGTTCAAAATCTCAATACCGCGACGAGTCCTTCAGGATACGAATTCGCCAGTAAAACAAAAAAAAAGAAAACGATCACGGGACTCAACGAGAAGACCTGATGCCTTCACAGCTCTCCCAGCTCTGCTCCTCTGCACAATGCATACTCCCATCTTCTCTAATGACTCAAGCAGAGACAGAAGTCTGTATTTCCATCAATTGTTCAACATCAGAATGACAAATGGTACTGTGCGAAAGCCCATTAATGCGGACACACAAGCGGAGTGACGACAACAAGACTGGTCTGGTATTTCCAATGGAGCTCGAAAGGAAGTTCGAAATCATGCATATCCTAGTTGGCCCTACGACTACTCCGGGGTCCTTGTAAAATGGAAACAAACAAGACCAAAGGTTTCGATGGGATCCCAAAAATTTAAAATTTTTCAGACTTCTTGATCCAGACAATCGAATCTTGTACATTTTCGAGTCTTCGCCAGAACCCTTTAACGTTTTTGCTATTTATTCATAATCAACCGCTTGAATATATAAAAAAAAAGTTTCTGTTTTGAAGTGTTTTGCAGCTCGAATAAAATGTACCTGACTTATCCGTTTTGCACCGTCAAATTACGGCAACTAATTGGCAACTAATCAAATGAGGAAACCTAGTTCAGATATGGATTCAACAAGCATGTTTAGCCTACTCCAACATCTCATTTCTAATCGACTTCAAAAAGGTCTTTTAGATTTTTTTTTTTTTTTACCGAATTCCTCGTATTTTAGCAGCATTCCCGGCGAACTGCATGCAGAGAAAAAGATCACTTGACACTGAGAGCCGAACCTTTCAACCCAAATTTCCAGGTTTTTGCAAATTTTGCCAGCTTATCCGTCAAGGAAATAAAGTCAGAATAGTAAGGTTGATACGAAAATAACGGAGGAGCAATGGCGAGATTATTTCACAAAACAGTTTTCCCTACGAAAATAACGGAGGAGCAATGGCGAGATTATTTCACAAAACAGTTTTCCCTACCCGTAGATAACGCGGAGTTAAGTCTTAAATTTGAGAAAAAACTAAATGCGCGGCTAAGTGCTCCTTCTAATAATTCGTATGTTGTTTGCGTTAGTGATATAGTAAAAGTCCTGAAAAAGCTTAAAAAGAAAAAGTCTTCGGTTGCGGATGGTTTATGCGCGTTCCATTTCTTAAATGGGTCGAAAAAGCTCATTATGCATTTATCTTTACTATATCAGATGGTTTTTTGTACAGGTTTTGTTCCTGATGTATTTTGTATGGGGTTGATTTCGCCAATTATTAAGAAAGGTAAGCCAGCTTCTGAATGTTCATCGTACAGGCCTATCACTGTTTCTAACGTGTTTGCAAAAATATTTGAACTGTTGATAATTGATAGCCTACGGTCCATTTGTTACATGCCACCTTTTCAATTTGGTTTTCAGCCAAAGCTTGGCTGCTTTCACGCGTTGAAATGCTTATCTGGTATTTTACACGACGCTGACCTCACAAAACAGCCGCTCGCAATTGGTACTTATGATGTAAGTAAAGCTTTCGACTCGCTTCTACATCCACAAGCAATGCTTGAACTACTTGAGCGAGGTGTTTCACCTGTAATTGTTAGACCGTTGATGAATATGTACCGTCACATGAAGGCAAAAATAAGAATCCCGGGGAAGACCGTACTGTCTGATGAATTGCCAGTCCGGATTGGGGTTAAGCAGGGTGCTATTACTTCACCTGTTATTTATAACAACGCTACGGTATCTGCCCAATCAGACCTTCCATCGTGTTGTATTCATAAAGGACTGGATCTATCTATCCTGTGTTATGCTGACGATGTTTTAAACATAAGTAGAACTGTTTCTAGCCTTGAAAATTGTTTCCAGGATATTTCGCAAAATTATCAGGGAATAGGTTTGTCTATGAATATATCAAAATGTGAAGTGCTGCTTTTTAATGATAATAGTGATTTTTCTGTTGTTAATATAGCTTTAGATAATGTTATAATAAAGCCGAGTGATAAACTGATGTACCTTGGTATTCCGATTGGCAAGACTCTGAAACAAACTAAAGCTTTGATTATTGAGAACATGGAAAGCAAAATTCGTCGATCTTATGGGCAAACCGTTTCAACCCAGTTCCACCTAAACCGTTACCTCTTAGCAAAATTATATAACAGTGTTGCGCTTCCCCATGTTCTTTATATAGCTCCTTTTTCTGAAACTTTAAATGACACGGACCGACTAAAAATTAAACGGATTTACTTCAAATTTGCAAAATATCTTCTTCGCTTTCCTCCTTGGACGCGCAACACCTACATGATGAAAAAATATGGTATCGTTGACCCGATTCTTAAACTTGACGAGCTTTGTCAACGACTAAAATGCAAACAGAGGATTGTTTTCTGATATTTTTTTGAATTATAAGCGTGATTTTCTCCTTGTGATTTGCCTTTTGTTTTTCTTTGTTGTGTGATTTGTTTTTTTTGTGTGTTTCTTCTATTTTTCTTCTTATACTCCATCATTTTCTCTTTCTTGTACGATGGGTCATAAATAAACATTACATTACATTACAAAGTTCAAAATCCGATTCAGCATGTCTCCGTATCCCGATACCGAGTCTCTAATCGACTTCAGAAACAACTTTGAACCTCAACCAAATTTCCGGTTTTGGCAGAATTCCTGGTGGATCATTTTTCCGGCAAGAAAACTAGATTTGGATTCAGTGAGCCTCCTTACCTCTTAAGCGAATATCTCATTAGTTTATAAAACATATTTGTTTTTACCCTTAATTTGAAACCCCCTACTCTGCCTCTGAATATAGGGCTAAAAGACCCATCTACGGACTTGGCCAGTACTTTTCCAGTGAATCCTTCTACGAAGTTTGAAAAACAAATATCAACCCCTTCGACCCCCCCCCCCCGCTCCCGACAATCCAAAACCCAAAGAATACGTACGCTAGGTTTAAACAGTCTTCTATTAAACCCAATTTAATCTGCACGTATACGCGCGACCGAAATCACCATCCCCCCTGGGTGCATAGATTAAACAAAGTGACGTCACCGACGCGCAAAGGTTTCGCCTGCGTGAATAAAGAAGTAGGGTAGGGACTGGTCAATGGTCAAAAAATTGGTCAACAAATTTTATTGAAATGTTACCAGATAGTTATCGGATGCATTCTGACTTTTCGATCCAGTAAATGCCGGTTGGGACTTTAGAGATAACTAAACTGATCGCATGCACTTTTTGTTTTATCATTAGTATGTTCGAAGGTTGCAACAGCATGTCTCCTCACTCTATATCGATTATTTATAATCGATAAATTTCAGGATTCAGCGCGAACTACTTGCCCGGCGTGAAAATAACTTTCATACTCGGATTCAACATGTGTTCCTACTCCTGAGCTGAACATCTAATCAACTTCAGATACAACTTTTACTTGTTCCAAAATTTCCGTTTTCGCCGGATTCCGCGTGAACTACTTGTCCGGCGAGGAAATAAATTTCATATTCGGATTTAGCATATTTCCTTACACCTAAATCGACTATCTCATTAGCTTTTAAAAATATTTTTCGTCGTCCCTTAATTTGAAACCCATCCCCCACCTCTAAATATAGGACTACAGAGCCCATCTTCGAACTAGACCTGCACTTAAGCCTAAAGAGTCATCGTGCTAAATTTGAACAAAGTATCTCAACCCCTTCGAGAGTTATCGTGCTAACAGACGGACGGACGGACGGAGAGACGGACAACTTCTGCGATGTCATAGGTACCCCTCCACTTACGTTTTGGGGTCCCAAGAACCGAATATGTGTTATCTCGTCAAACATGACTAGGCTATACACAATTACGCTTTTACATAGTCAGATATTCTTTAATTATACTAACTAACACAAAAAAAGAGGGAAAAGATTTTAATTAGAATTTCGCGTTGAAAAAACTCAGGGACAGGGGACAAAACTTCTTTCGTACCGTGCATGAATTGCCCGAATGGGTTGGATCTTAGAAACTGGTTGTGCTGCCATTCTCTCTGGCCTTATACGGTCGGGAATGTTGGGAGGGGGAGTGAGAAGGATGTGACGATGGTTGGGGTCTTCCAGTAGTTGGTCACCAAACTTGGTAGAAAGTTAGTGTCTACGGTTTGACAAAGATACGAGACCAAACTCGTTAATAGGGGAAATGTACGGGATTTTGGAGGATTTTGATATTATTAGTAAAGAACGGTACTGGGTCCTCTCGAGGCGTTTCGACTGCTCCCAAATCGAAGTGCCATACCGGACAGCAGGAGAGGGGGCAAACTGCCCTGGGCAGGTTTTAGTTTGCAAAAAATCGTATCTTCTTCCGTTGTTCTAACCCTCTATTCCATACTTGTCGATCAGAGGGAAATAAATCAACTAATAAAGTTGGACAGCCAAAGACTACACCTTGTACTAACCAACAATTACTCAACATTAGTAGTCAATAGTGTAGGCTATTGTAATGAATAATCATTTCGAGGCTGATCGCCTTTTTGCGCACTGTCTTATTTATAAATCAAACGAGCCGACGATACGAGTGGGATAATGGGACTCGACGAGTACGTGAAACGCAACCTAAGGCACAGAGGTTTTCAGAGGTGTGCCAGGGGCGCCACGTAAGAGGGGGGGGGGGGAGAGGAGCCCCCCCCCCCCCCAATGTTGTCGGCCAGTTGATTTTTTTTTTTTCAAACAGTCAGTTTTTCAGCGTTGGTTTTTAAAAACAGTTGGTTTCTCGTAAAAACAGTCAATTTTTCTTTAAAATAGTAGTTGTTCTTAAAATCAGCCGATTTTTCGTCAACACAGTCATTTTTTCTCAATACTAGTCATTTTTATCTGCAAAAACAGTCCGTAAAAATAAACAGACAGTCGGTAAATACCTCCCCCCCCAAAAAAAACATTTTGGCTAGTAACGCCTCTGGGTAAGTCACCTGAGGTTTATTCAAGCACTAAGTTTACGCACTGGAATCCATTAAACCATACGAGAAGCCGTTGAAATCAAGAAAAACTGTCCAAGTTTCAAACAAGGCACAAGCGAGTAATCCCTACAGAATAGGTAACCGTAAGTGCAAAACTATCTTACCAAGCTATGAAGTATCAAACCAACTCAACCGAAAACCAGACACAAAGCAGCAATTGTAAACTGTATCAAACTTATTAGCCCACTTGAATTCTATGCTGTACTGGACAAGGTAAACTGTATATATAAGTGTAAACCATGGATCTTCAAACTTGTTAACAAAATGTTGTATTTATTGATATTAGCCTATGCGTGCTAGCTGTTAATTGTCAAGGAAATTAAAGAGTATTATACGCCGGACTGTTTTATCAATGCAAGGAAATTCAAACCCAAAGCCCTTCTCTACAATAAAGCCAACGCTAATCAAAAGGCAAAAAATCTCTGCCATCCATGCCATGTCAATGTAAATCGAGCAGCAAAAACAGCAGCTGTGTCCAAAATGAAACCTCAACACCAGCTCTAACTCCCCTATTCCTACCAAGTAACTCAAATCAGATAGACTATTTATAGCTGCTAGAATCTTAATTTTAAAAAACCTTCAGCCCAAGCTGACTGGGAATCATAGATTAAAGAAGACCAAAGGTTTTGAAAAGGGGAATATTTATCAGACTTCTTTTACCACATCATCAGATGCCAGTGAGCAGATTTAACAACAACAATCTACCAATCAAGCTGCCAACCATTGAAAGACTCTACAGGAGGATCACCCCACCTTATCTTGCTGGAACTGCGAATTAAGGTAATTCAAGGTATTTCTTCACCAGATCCCGTAAGCATGTTATTTGTCCCTAACCAATCACTTAACCAGATCTAATTCTGTGTGTGTCTTTAATATATGTCCTAATGCCGCTCTGTGTTTCATGTTAAGCGTTTCATTACATTTTTTCTGTATATACTCTGCAAATGCCTTATTACTCGGCCATGTAACAAATTCATTCACTCATTTATTCATTAATTGCCTTCTAATGTGTCTTTAATTTCACTTCTAGCCTAGATTACGACTAGTCAGAGACTCGAAGGATATTTTGACCCTTTACCTGTATATACCTCATTATGTACACTATCTTTATAAATTTTATCAGAGGATTCTGTTCTTTTCAAAATTTCCAGTTTACATTAAAATGTCGCCTTCTTACATATATACTGATATAAACAGCTGGGCAAATACATTTATTAGAAGAACTGACAAATTTTCTATTTTCGTCCAATTCCAGGGTATCTGGATGACCTAGCGACTTCATAGAAAAACCGAGATAGAAGATGAATTCTCTGAGCGTGTTCCACCCTACTTACCGTAGTTACTACGCATGATGTCACAAATCCTGGCTTTTTGCCGTCAAGGCTGGAACGATTTTTCTATTTTCAGCAGGATATGATGCCACAGGCGAATCCGACCAATCACGTTACAGAGATGCGTAGTTACTACGCTTACTACACTCCCGAGCACGGTAAGCGAATAGTAACTATTAGTTACTATTTTGAGAAGGTTGGAACGGTCAGCATAGTAACTTTTCGTGAGGATGGAACGTAAATAGTAACTAATAGTAACTATTGTTAGCAATTGTTAGAAGGGTGGAACACACTCTCTATATTTCTTATCACTGGGTCGGAACTCCAGACACCAATGAAAACACAACAGAATGCCTACCAAATATTCATTTTGCACCGGCTTCTGTGATTCATATCAACCAACCAAGTAGGAAAATAAAGCAGATAGATCGATTCAAGATGCCAAAGTACAGTAGAGGTCAGGAGAGGTATGCTTATGCTGTGCTTGGTTACTTTAATGTGAACAGTGCAGTTTGACCTAAATGGTAGAATAAAGATGCAAAATACCTGTACAAGTGTTTTCAGATGC
Organism: Branchinecta sandiegonensis; assembly: GCA_030848855.1. Taxonomy (NCBI): domain Eukaryota; kingdom Metazoa; phylum Arthropoda; class Branchiopoda; order Anostraca; family Branchinectidae; genus Branchinecta; species Branchinecta sandiegonensis. Next base: position 18,876,757 of record JAUPMV010000011.1, read on the forward strand.
CCTTAATTAGCTATAAACACTAAGTGCATGAAAATGGAAAAGTCCACTGGCAACAAACGTTCACATAAGCATACCTCTAGTGTAGTCCACTATACCCTATCTATATGATCAAGTCCAAAACACATTCACCTGACAGCTACGCTGTGCTTGAGAAAAAGCATAAAAAATTTGAGCACTACCTGTTGTATTTGAACTTCGCGCCAGAAGTTTCTTCTGTTTCTTCAGCAGCTGACTTTGATGCCAGCGTCTATCAATCCCGGACCTGGAACTGATACCTCAAATGCTAAAAGTACTCGACTTGTCTAATATGCTGTCATGCAGGAGCTAATAGTACTCGAAGGACTCGACCAGTCGAGTAGCAAGGGTCATGGGAGCTATTAACACTCGACCAGTCGCCAGTTGCTATCAGCACTAGACTGGTCGAGTGCTCGTGTCTCAGAAAGCTAAAAGTACTTGACTATATGGAACTTGCAGTCAGAAAGGAACAGGGCGAGTAATTACTACCACAGGAGCTATCTTTTCTCGACCATTGCAAATGAAATCCGTAAAGTTGTAAGGTCGGGTAACCAGCCCCCAGCGACTAGTAGTACTCGATCATAGACATGATTAAGTAGATCGAATTTTCATTGCATTGGCAGCTATTAGTACTCGGTCAAAAAAAGAGGATAGGTGAGTCGAGTATTTGACGTCCCAGGAGCTAATAGTACTCGAAATAATGTTATTAAATAAGAGGTCAAGTATTCAGGGCGGTGAAATGCCAAATGCCCCAAAATGCCAGTTTGTACAGGTCGGCCAAAAGCTGGAACAAAGCTCCAACGCGTTGACATATACGAGCAATGGCTACACCCCTCCCCGTCCTCGTCAACGACCAGTAACCATCAGCACACCAAGTGACCCAGTATTTCCCTTTCTCCAAAATAGATTTAATGTGTTAGGTTCCCTAACCCCTGAGCTTGAACAAAGGCACGCGAAAACTACCCCCAGTCGGTATTCTTGTACTTCAGTAAAGATCAATCCTGCTCCTACCCAATTACGTAGTCTCTCTGTCCAAGACGGCGAACCTGAACCTTGCGACAAGCCGACTTTTTCCCCTATCCCAGTATTACCGCCAAATAAAGTCACTGTGAAAAAATCTGTTGTTAAAGAGTTTAGTGATACGCGGTACAGTTTCCCTAGTTTCCTCCTTACTAATGCAGAAAGTTTAAATTTTGAAAAATTAGTTGAATTGGAATCTACTGCAAAAATAAACAGCGTTAAAATTGTGGCAGTTACTGAAGTCCAGGCTCAAAACCCAGATCTCCTTAAAATGAATGGTTTTCAACAGTTCATTAAACTTCGCCCGGCGGACCATCTCCTAGGTAAGAAAGGAGGTGGAGTAATGATTTTTGCAAGAGAATCTCTGTCCCCTGTCCCCCTTCTTGTGCCCGGAATTGATGTGTATGATGAAATAATCTGGGTTTCAACTAAACCGAAATGCCTCCCTCGCCCCTACACTAACATAATTATTTGTTCTTTTTATTATTCTCCAGGACAGAATGCTTGCTCTCGCCGAGAGTTCCAGGACAAGCTCCAAGCAAGCCTTGACTTTGTTACCACTAAATACCCGAATGCAGGAATTATTATGGCAGGTGATGCAAATGAACTTCGCCTAAATTATATGTGTAAGGACCAAAAACTTGAGCAAATTGTAGATTTCCCAACTACAAAAGTTGGAACTAGTTTAGATGTCATTTGTACTAATCTTAAACATTTTTACAAGTCCCCCACCCCGCTTCCTCCCCTCGGTGGAAGTTACCATTTTATTTTACACTTCATTCCTCTTCAAAAATTTAAAACACATGTAACAGTCTCTGAATATTCCTACCGCCCTATAACAAATCAAGGGCTTCTAGACTTTGGTACTTGGATTTCTTCTGAGACTTGGGAAGATGTTACAGCTTGTGAGACCCTTGATACCAAGGTTTCTCTGTTTCAATCAAAATTAATGAAACAATACACGTCTTTTTTCCCTGAAGTAACAAAAAAGTTTTGCTCTTCCGACAAACCTTATATCAATGAAATGATAAAATCACTCATTCAACAAAAATTAAAATTGTTTCGTCATGGAAAAAAAGATGCTGCAATTGCTTTGCGTAAAATGATAAAGAAAGAAATCAGACGAGCTGCTTCCAATTACGGAAGGACCAAACTAAATGTTCTTAAAGAAAGTAAGCCCCGCCAGTGGTTTAGAAAAGCTAAGGAGCTTGGTGGTCGTACGCATAAGAATCTGGATTTCCACTTGGACGAGCCACCTTTGCAAACGGCAAATGAGCTCAACAAGCACTTAGCCGCAATAGTCCAAACTTTCCCCCCTTTTTCAAATAGCCATAAAATCCCAAGTACACCAGTAGAAAATATTCCATTAATTACAGTTAATGAAATTATTAGTAAAATAAAGAAGCTTAAAAAAACTAGCATTTGCCCCATTGATATCCCAACTGCTCTGATCAAAGCTTTCCCCGACAAATTATCTATTCCGCTGTTAAGCATTTTTAATGAAATTAGTAAATCGGGAAATTATCCGTCTTGTTGGAAATTAGGGTACGTTACTCCGATTGAGAAAAAGGGAGGTCTAAATGACTTCACCGGAGTACGACCAATTACACTAACCCCGACATTTTCAAAGATGTATGAAAGTTTTCTTGCCGATTGGTTGAAGGCAGAAATCCTGGAACTTATTGACCTTAAACAGTTCGGGAACCTTAAGGAAACGTCTACCTCTCATTACCTTGTGAGTTTACTTGATTTAATTTATAAAAACCTTGAAAACCCTGATACATGGTTAAATCTTCTATTAATTGATCTCCAGAAAGCTTTTGACCTTATTGATCATAATATTCTTGTTGAAAAGTTGCTTTCAGAGTTTAAAGTTAGTCCTTTTTTGATAAAAATTTTAGTTTCTTTTTTGACAAATCGATCACAAATTGTCAAATATAATAATGTTTTTTCTGAACCCCTCCCTATTTTGTGTGGTGTTCCCCAAGGTACTTTACTAGGTCCGATTTTATTCTTAATTATGATAAATAGTCTTATTTCTGAGTACCCTGACCGATGGAATTATGTTGACGACCTCTCCGCTCTTGAGGTTTGCCGGCGAAACATCAAGAGCTCAGCAATGACCATTCTGGATGACATTACCCAGGAAGCTGCTCTGTCGCAAATGAAAGTCAACTCCAAGAAATCTTCAATTATGACAATTAGCTTTTTAAAATCTACACCAGCCTTTCTTGACCCCATTCCCCCAGAAATCTCCGTTAAAAAAATTAAACTACTCGGAGTTACTTTAACCAATGATTTAAAATGGGATGCCCACATCAAAAATATTTTAAAACAAGCCTCCCCATGTATTGCCGTTTTGAAACTACTTATAAAATTTTCTTGCCCTTCTAAAGATCTCTCCAAATTTACATTAGTTTTATCAGACCTATTCTTGAATACGCTTGTCCTGTTTGGCACTTCGGGCTCTCTTCAGAACACACATACCGTATCGAGAACATTCAAAAAAGGGCCCTCACGATTATAAACGGGGAGGGTTAAGTGCCTTACAGTTACCTACTAAAAAGATTCAAGCTGGCTACCCTGGAAGAGAGACGAACCCGCCTTAGCATCGATTTCGGTATTAAAACCCTATCTGTTCCCCGTTTACGTAATATTCTCCCACCCCCCTATTCTCCAATACGTATAAGACCCCAGCGAGAGAAATCCCAGAAAATCCCCAAACTAGCCCCTGTGGCCCCTCTTCATGAAAGATATAGAAGGAGTTTTGTTCCAGCATTTGTTGAGTTGTACAACAACCAATAAGTTAGTCCCTTTTAGCGTTTTTGTTTTTATTATTTGTTACAAAGTGTTATGTATTTTTCATTTTGTATGACAAAAAGGTCAATTTCGGCGGTAACGCTGTGACAGGTACTTTTGAAAAATAAAATTCTATTCTTTTCTATTCTAGAATACTCGACCTATTGAAAGAGGATTGGTAGGTCGAGTGCTTGACGCCCTAGCCGCTGTTCGTAGCCTACTCGACCTAATATCACTAATAGGAGGTCAAGTATTAAGGGTGATGACTGCTAAAATACTCAACCTATTAGGAGGATTGATAGGTCGAGTACTTGATGCCATAGCAGCAATTCGTACTCAACCTAATATTGCTAATAGGAGGTCAAGTATTCAGCGTGGTGACGGCTAAAAATTCTCGACCTATTGAAGGAGGATTGGTAGGTCGAGTACTTGATGCCATAGCAGCTGTTGGTACTCGACCTAATATTACTAATAAGAGGTCAATTACTCAGGGTAGTGACAGCTAAAAATACTCAACCTAATGAAGGAGGATTGGTAGGTCGAGTTCTTGACGCGCTGACCGCTGTTCGTACTCGACCTAATGTTTCTAAGAGTAGGTCAAGGTCAACGGCTAAAAACTCGAGCTATTAAAGAAGGAGTGGTTGGTCGGATAATTGACGCCCTAGCCACTATTCGTACTCAACCTGGCAGAGTATTTATGGTGGGCTAGCTATTAGTACTCAACCTAATAAATGGGGCATTGATAGGTCGAGTATTTGACGTCCCACCAGCTATATGTACTCGACCTAGTCTATTCGAGCAAAACGAGAATCCACCGAGCACAAGAACATTACAACTTCTCGCTGACTCGCCGAGATCACTTTCCACTCCTAGGGTGAATGCACTTTACACGCCATGATTTATTAGATCGAGTATCAGTAACTAGCACATCCATCAATACTCTACCTCCAATTATTATACTAGGTCAAGTACGAATAACTGCTGAGACGTCAATGAATCGACGAAATACTTGTTGTAGTAGGCTACTTGTCAAGTATTTGACAAGTACTAATAATTATAACCCCTCTTGACCTACCATTATTATAAGAGGTCGAGTACAAATAACTAATATGCCATCAAATACTCGACCTACCAATCCTTCAGTACTCTGCCAGGTTGAGTACGAATAGCGGCTAAATCAATACTCTTGATGTCTAAGTGACTAACTGTTCGTCCGATCGCCGTGTGCCTAGCGAAGAGTCAGAAGCGTCACCACAGCTGTCCCCGAGGACCACCGTTGATTGGTAGACATTGGACATTGGACTCCGTACGGACGGGGAATGCTACGATTACCAACACTATCATCAAAAAGGACTCCCTTTCAAGCTCAGATCGGAATCAATTTTTGCTGGTGAAATGTATTTTTAGAACAAATTCCATTTTGGAAGCATTCCCCGTGTTCTCGTTGCTTTCCGCGTGGAGTGACTCCCTTTATTCTCGCCGTTCCCTTCAATTCCCCGAGGAGTCCTCGGGGAATGGCGACAATACGCCTATAGTGCTGTCGCGTCGCTGCTGCAGCACTTCTATGCTTCAGCAGAAGATGCCTTTTTGGATTCACTGCCTGCACGATTTCTTTTTGGTTGAAGCAGCACCTTGCAGGGAAGCATGGACTTGGTCGGTAAGCAAGTTCGCGATCCTCGAGAAGCGCTGCCGTCTTCCTCGGAAGCATTGCACTGCAAAAACGAATGTAGAAAGAATCTGCCCGGAAGCGGCCAAGAAGTGGACCTGCAGCGGCAACAAAAACGAGGCTCTAATGAACGATATAAATACATTTTATTACGCAAAATGAATCAGCAACGAACGATAAATGGCTAGATATGACTAGAAATTGGATTAATTCCTTTAGAAACTGGGAGCCGTGGCCAAGTATAATTACTACTTGTGCTCCTTTGTTCCTCGATGTGAAAATGAAAAGCGATGTCAATAGATAGTCAGCCATTAAATTTAGTCAATGTATTTCTGCTTTGTGGTGCGGGGATCTTCTGGAGTCCAGAGTTTGGTCACCATCGTTCCTGGACCGGCAACTCCAGCTTCTTTTTCACTCGTCCACGATATTGAGTGAACTGAGTACGGTTCGAAAGAACCTAGAAAATGAATTAGTAAGTTTGTATACCAACTAAGAAATCCTGCGCTAAATATGCATAAACATAAGAACATTCTCAAAGCAAAGTTAAAAAAAAGTGCAGGCGATTTTGCTATTTGTTGGAAATATAAGGTCGGATCTGGACTCTCGTAGCAGGGACCCATAAATTCCCTGTAATGACTCGCCATTCAGTGGGCTTGTCAATAAGAGATTCCTGATGCGCTCTTGACCGAGCGTCAGATAGTTCGAGAAACACTCACGGGGATAAAATACCCGACTATCCAGATAGACAAAATTTTTCGCAGCTGTTGTGCTGAACTAGGAATGTTTCTCTGTAATGGGAGAGTATCCTGGATCTTTTGTCCTAGCTTAGGTACCTGGTGGTATGCTTAACAGTCCCAACAAATTTTGTCTATCTGAGCAAGAATGCCGATTCGACCCAAGCGGAATTTTTGGAAACTAGGTGAGGCTCGGGCAACATAGTAACATAGAAGCATAGGAAATGACAAGCCTCCTGAATGGCTAGTCATTACAGGAAATTTATGGGTCCCTGCTCATAGTAAGTAAGTAAGTAAGTAAGTAATTTATTTCTGACCCGCCATTTGAAAAGCGGAGTGTGTAAATGAAATAAAAGAATTAAATAAAACACAGCAAATAAAATATATATTTTTTCATTCGTCGGCCAGAAAAGAAGTAGTGTCATGTGCTGGGTGGGCCCTGTTGTCCATGACTTTTGGCACAGCCGACGAAATTTCGAAAAGTGTGACGCTTGCATCTTTACTTCGAAACGCTCCGTTAGCATGTGGCTGAGCTGTAGTATAACTTTGGCAAATAAAGCAGGTGCTTCGCATACTTAAAATAGCATCTTCTCATGTTCTGCAACTCCTTATTCCGTAGAACAAGTGCGACACCAGAGCGAAATAAAATGGCAGGAGCTCAAAAAGAGCTATGTAGATTTCCTAAAGCTTTCTGACTGTATTGCCCACGGTTCAGAACGACGCGTCCATAAGCGGTACGGATAGAAGAGCACGTTTTGGAGTATGCCTGCCCAGTTTGGGGACCCTTTATACAAAGGAGCATACAACATAACGAAGAGATTGAATCACTGCAAATCAGAGCTTGCCGCATTATGCTAGGACTGAGATACAATGGTTACGAAGCTTCCCTCCTCCTATTAAGACTTGAGCCACTCCATGTTCGCCGGGAAAACCTAGTTTTACGTTTTTGGCCGATCAGTCCTTGCCAGTGAAAAACATAGAGATATTCTACCCGATCTAGCACCGGTGACAGGACGGACGAGGCATCAAAATCTCCTGGTGCCAGTTAAATGTCGCACAAACCGTTATTCGAATTTCTTTGTACCGTATTTCACTGAGAAGATTAACAAAAAACAAGTGAATTCTAAGTGATTTATTTTCTTATCTGTAATAATTGTATATATTCAAGTATTTTAACACATGAAATGTAATGGTCGACGTATTTAGTGCCATGTCGGCGCTACGAGTTGGATCAATAAAATATCTATCTATCTATCTATCTATTTTTTTTAAGTGTAGAGTTGAAAGTAATGCCAAGCCGTCGTAGAGAGTTGGTTGAGCTGATGGTCAATGAACCACACGGTAAAAAAAAATCTTGCAGTATTTGCTACTGGGATTAATCTTGTATTTATTGAGATAAGATTATCCCTAATCCGGATTAATTTCATCCCAATAGAGATAAGATTAATCCCAGTGGCCAATAATGCATCCTAATTCGAAGAAACTTTTTACAGTGCAAGAGAGATGGAAGCATTGGATGTATTTGAACCGTTTGACGAAGGGTTGAAATGCATGTACTCGCATTTTGAGGGGTTGACTTCAAGGCCTATTTTGAGAAGTTCAGATGACAGCTTACTGATGTGTTTGGTTAATGTGGCTTACTGTGGCTTACGGCTTACTAAGTGCAAGTCATCCGCGTAAGCGAAGTAGCTCAGGGCATGGTCTTTGTAAAAGTAAGCAGGAAGTAAAGAATCAAGACACGAAGAAAGAGCCTATTTGAAAATGTAGGGAGACAAGACACCACCTTGGCGAACACCAGTTCGGACAGGAATAATCTATGATAAGTGATGAATGACGTACCAAAGTTTCAAGAGATTGACAACAGACAGATTAACACCAAAACTTATAAGAGAATACAGAGCCTGAGAATGGGTGATGTTGTCAAAAGCACCTGCTACATCTATAGAACAAATATGAATAGCAGACTTGTCACGGGTAGCCTGTTTCATCGTTTTCGTCAGTGTATGATGAGCGTGTGCACAACTAACGCCCGAACGGAATGCAAATTGCATTGAGCCGAAATGACATTTTTCAAGTAATTCTGGAAGGAGACCGTATTCAAAGATTTTGCTCAATAGTGATTGGTCTTTAGCTATTGCAAAGCTCTGCGTCTTTCCCATGCTTCATCACTAATACGCCCCTCATAAAATTCCTCTCAGATTAGTTCTTTTTTGGCCGCTAGGTGCGCTATCGTAAAGAAAACAATGCACGTTACTTCTTGGTGTACGTTTATCCAGGTTTGTTTTGCTATTTTCAGTTCCTCTTATGCCTAACCATGTTTAAAACTGTTTAAAATGCCTATTCCCCTCTTTTTGCTTTACCCAACTCTGTTCTGTCAAGCGTCATCAGGTTTGTCATTCCTGGATTCCGACTTCAGTGCCGAATGCTGGCTGAGTTTTCAACGGGGCTAATGCTCGACTCGATATGAAGCGAAAGCCTAATACGCTTATTCACCCATCAGATAACTTATCCCCCATCTCACGTGTGATTGTTCGTGTTCCTCTAGCGCGTCTGGCGGCAATTCGTCATCGGATTTTATGAAGGACGTATGTGACAGTACCCATCCCCAACCAATCCTTGGCATAAACAAATTTGACAAAGAAGCTGAAGATGTTGTGTTAATGCTGGACACTCTCTCTTGAAATAATCGGCACTCAGGCCATCGAATCTGTGGAACCAGTTTTTCTTAATTCTCTGAAAGCCATTTCGATGGAAGAACTGGCCACAACAAGAAACAGAAGGTTTTCCTTGGCAAGTATTTGATAAGTAAACTTTCACAGTACTTTTGAACATGAATTTTGCATCGGCCGGACAGACTGCTGTAGTGGCTGATCCAGTCAGCCATAGTCAGTGTAGAGGGGGGAACAGCTGAACCTTTATCTGCCCGATCAACCTGTTGCGATCCTTTTTTGTGGGTAGGAACATCTAAACCATTCAAACGTGAAGTTTTAAGCGAGGACTCGTATTCACACGTAGGCTACTGATTCGCTGACTTCGAGGGTTGCCGAAAGATTCTTTAGCGATCGTTTTCCACATTTTCACCAATTTGCTTTTTTGCGCAAATTTAATTTTAAGCTTGAAGCCTACAGAACACTTATTCGCATTCGCTTAGGCGAATTCGGTGTTACTAGCAGCACAAATCCGCCGCACGTAATTTCAGTATTGTTCCAGCCGCTCAGTGGAAAATATTTCCATTCTGTGGGCAGCATGCTTTACCGTGCAAATACTCTATACAGGGTTGCCAAGAGCTCGACTCATAAAGTGTCACACTTGCTGACAAAAAGGTGCTTTTTTACACCTCGAATTTTGTTTGTGCATTCCGCTGCACAACACGCAAAATGCGAATAATTACTAATAATTGAATTTGTAACAATATTTTTCGAAACATTTCTTATCTGTCACGTCAGAATTTTGTAACAAAATTTAATCAGAAATAAGCTTTATTTAAGTCTTCAAATTGTTTTAATGTACAAAACCAAAGTAAAGTATATGTTTTGGGGCCGGTAATATTTCACTTTAGTAAAGTAAATGAAAAAGTGATTTTCTGACCTAAACAGTGTCATTCGTAAAAAAAGGGGTCACTTTCAGAGAAAAAAGTATCACGGTATCACCCAGAGGCGAACAGTGTCAAAAAGCACCAACAATGTCACACTCGGCAACACTGACTCTATCTGACTAGGTCCGAAAAACACCAGTGAATCTCGAGAAGAACGTGAAACGTCATCCGAACGAATCCTCAAAACTGACTCGAATCCTCTGTATGAAAGCTGCGGTGACGTTTCTGGCTCTTGCGAGGCACACGGCGATTCATAATCGGCACGAAGAGTTAGTCATCAAGAACAGAAAGTCCCACGATACAAGGACTAACGCTACGTTTACAAACTGCGTAAATCCGAGCGTATTTTGAAATACGAGCGTATTTTACGCACGTATTCGGGCTTGAAAAGATCTCTAGCAATACGGACGTATTTGAGAAATCGGTCCGTTTCGTATATGAATACGCCCGTATTGCTAGAAATCTTTTCAAGCTCAAATACGTGTGTAAAATACGCTCGGATTTTATGCAGTGAATAAACCCATCATAAAGTGAAAACTGTCTCGTTGGGAACTTAGCTTTAACTTCATTAATAACGTTGCATAAAACGGCAGAGAAATTTTTTCAATATATTAACCCGTTATTACACATGCTGCGCAAAATGAGTTACCTTCCGTCACAAGAGCAAAAGCAAAATAATAGCATCGACACACACAGTATGGGCGCATAACCTGAACGCAGATACGCCGTCTCTCTGAACCACAGGTAAAAAAGCCAGCTTTGGCAGTTAAAGGACCCTTCTTGATTATTCTACCTTTTATTCTATCCCTAGCTCCCTTATGGGTTATAAGCTTCTGTAATCTCGGCCTTTCGGCATTGTTTTGTTTGGTACCTACGCCTATTTAGCGCTTTTCCTGCTTAGCCGAGTTTGGTCAGTCACGCGACGCAAACTTTGCCGAAAGCTTCAAGGTCCGCCCACAACTCTTTCACACAAAAGGAAATGAGAAGCTTATAAGTATTTTTTTTTTTTTTTTTTTTTAATGCAAGGTCGACGATCAGGTATGCATTCTGTTGTGGACTTCTTTAATTCGTTGGATTTTCCCACTTTTTAACAACGGCACGTTCAGTTTTCAAATATTTTGCGTCCAGCCGCCGCGTCGGAGAGCAGGAAGGCTGGATAAAGTCGATAAGCGCTAACAAGAAAATTGCTAACTTCACGTGGGAAGTAATGGTATTTTCGAAACTACATTTCTGTGCCGTTCCATCGAAAAAGATCATTTCTAGTAAGAGTTGTGCGTTGAGGTCTCTGAGCAAATTTGAGACACCACAGCAAAGGTGAGCGGCGATACAAAAGCGCCTCTGGTGGTGTAAAAAGGGCAGGTGTTCGACTATGTTTGAGAGGGCAAAGAGTGACAGAAACAAAGTTGGAACAAGATTGAGCCCCCATTCCGGAAGTACGGAAGTGACACTGAATGGGTCATCCGTTAATTTGTCTGGTTGGTAGGGAGTGTTAATAGTTTTAGTCGATTATCGTATCCCCGCACAGCTGAATGGTCATTAGAGGCTTGACGTATTATCTTTGTTTTATTGCTATTCACTCCGTAAATGTTAGCCGCAGATAGCATGTGCGATATTCTCGATCTACAAGAAGCAACTCCAGAAGTAGGCTTCAGCCAAATTATCTTGTTTTATAAAAACAAGAAACTGGTATTTTTTGCCGTTTAGTCGGTTTTTTTTTTCAAGCAAGCGCTGATTTTTACGCAACAGTTCCCTTTTCGGCAACTACTCACTTTTTCTGTCAAAGTATGTAGCACCACTGATATTTGTTACCGTTGCTAAAATTTGGATAAATCTGGCAGGTTTCAACAAAGTTTTCAACATCTTCATCCGAGCTGCTAAAGGGACATACACTAGGTACGTTCTATACCGAAAATATGAAATCCAAAACGCAACGGAATTTTGATGCCAAAATACTGTAGCTTGCCGAGGGAGCTTAAAAGCTTTAGACCCGTTGTGCATATCTTCGTCAAATTATTCACTTTGACCTGCAAATTGACAGGATTTCATGACGTCTCGTCAGGTATTTCTTGCAAAATTTTGCGTTGCGTTTTTTCGAAAAAGAGGCTCTCGTCTAGTAATGATAGGGATATCCACGGCTCCCCCACAGGACCAAATTCACAGTTAGACCGCGCAATTCTCAGGAAAACAGACACCAGTCGAATGCGTTCATGTTTTTTCAAATATCTCCGTTTTCTTCTGTACCTTCCTCGTCGCATGCGCAATCAGCGGATCACGGAGAAGTCTTTTGTCTTGGACCCAACTATCAAGCTAAAAGAAGTAAGTGAATATCTTATGCCATCATTCATCCGCCTACCTGCCCATTGCCCAATTCGCCAGTTAATGCAGTAAATTTGTTGTTCTTTTCGTTTTTCGTTGTGTATTTCTTGTTTTGCGTTTATTTATCTTTTGCTGTCGTTGTAGATTTTGTGTACCCTCTGTATTTCTTGTTAAGCGCTGATTTACCTTTTTTTCCGTATGTACTGTGCAAATGCCTTATTACTATGCTGTTTGTAATAAATTCATTCATTCAATTTGAATTTTGTAGATGACATGATTTTTCCTTCTATAAAATAGAGAACTACAGAAAACCAAAAACATGCCTGGCAAAGTTCAGGAGAGTGCTAAAACATAGCAGCCTAGCAAGTTTGTTTATTGACTGCAGACAATTTGGTGCTACTTTTTATCCTAAACATTCAACGTACACAGAGCTACTACAAGTTTGAAAGATACTTCACACAAATAAACAAATATCGATTGGGTATAGGGGGGTTATGCACCAACGCATTTTCGTGGCGATTTCAAGCCTATTTAATTGAAGAAGCGAAAACAGGATTATTTTATAGAAAGGATGCTACGCGAGATAAAAAATTAAAAAAAATGCGATTCTTAACCACATTTTCACATTTCAATTCGGCGAACCCTAGGGTTTGACTATAGAAATTTTCGTAATCTCTTGAAGGGTTATTTTAAGGAAACAGCAGAATCGCCACTGTTTCGTTAGAAACTTCACAGGTAGGCTACACACTCGAGGATCATTTGACCACCGCGGGTCGCCCTGTGTCAGATTGTCTCTCGTTGTATTTATTTCTTACATACATTCAAAAAATTAGCTTATTTTCTAAGATTTTCAACGAACTAATTCCGTCTTGACACAATGCAAATTCTGAAAAAAATGCCATGATGAATATACCGTCTTAATTAATCATTCGACAGAAACAACCCCACTTTTTCAAACAGCAATCGATAAAAATCACAACAATGCCATTTCATTAATAAATCATGACATTTCTAGTTATTAATAACCTTCGTGACATGACCGGATTTACAGATTTCGTTTCTCAAACAATATGGAATAAATGCCAAATAATGCTGGAGTATTATCGCACTGAATTAGCTGATCACGCAACAGCAAACTAGACATCATTTTAATCGAGTGGCTTTGATTGAGGGGTGGAATACAATTTTCTATGCCACTGATGTATGAGGCTTTCGCACGAATGCTTCTGGTCGCATTGCGCGAATTTAGAGGAGGGATAGGATTGTGACTGAAAACACTGATGTTGATGAAAACGCAGGGTAGATTGTGGTATACTCGAAAGTGAAAGATGATGAAAGAAACTTGGTAGAAATCTGGTGAAACGTTTCACCTTTCAGACATCTGGAGCTGTCGGATAAAAAAAAATACGCTTACTTCTGTTTGAGACGATTATTCGCTTCGGTGCTTCTTGTGGTGGGCCTTGGAGACCACCTTGCGAGTTTCTGTCAGTCGCCAAAAGGTCTGCCAAGAAGTTAATATACCCAATCGCAAGCCGCAAGGTGTCCACCTGCAAGTAGAATAAAACACGATCAGAATGAAGTCTGCCGGCGCATCTTGGGTACTGCACCCAGTCTACCTACCACAAGAGGCGTTATTATACCAGCCAAATTTTTTGGGGATGGGAGGTATTTACCGACTGGCTGGTTATTTTTACCGACTGTTTGTTTGCAGAAAAAAATGTTTTGACGAAAACTCGACTGATTTTGGGAAAACCCGACTGTTTTGACGGAAAAATCGACTGTTTTGAAGAAAAAATCGACTATTTTTACTAAAAATCGACTAATTTTACGAAAAACCGACTATTTTGAAGAAAAATCGACCGTTTCCAAGGAAAAAATCGACTGTTTCTAAGAAAAATTGCTTTTCTACCGACTCGCCGACAACATTGGGGGGGGGGGCGCGTCACCCCTCCCACCCCCACCCCCCATACGTGACGCCCCTGCCTACCAAACATCATCACACATACCACATTCACAGTCATGGTAATTAGATAGATTTGTTGCAAAGCAACCCGCGGGCCCTGGCAACAACTAATTACAACCACGCAAATAATTTCATCTCTTTATTTAATCACATTTTTCTACTCCGAAACCTAGCTCGGTGTTCCACTTCTAGCCACAGGAGAGTTCCCGCTCTACACAACCAAGTGACCCCATCGAAGGTTGTTTTTTTCAATTTACTCACACAATATATATATATCCTAAAACTTCTAGACTAAATTACGAACAGAAAATTCATAAACAATATACAAGAAATAGAAAACCGTGATTTTCGGGTTTTCTTTCTTGATCAGCTTGATCAGCTAGCTGATCAAGAAAAAAACCCGGAAATCACGGTTTTATATTTCTTTCGTAATGAATGGCCAGCTTTGCTTCAAACCTTATGTAAACGATATAAATATAATGAAACAAAATCTAAAAAACAAAAGCGGCTCTCACCTTAGAAAGTCGTTTTTCATAGGGTAGCGTTGGAATGTGCGTCCTCAGTCCTTCAAAAGCATCATTGATGCTGAGCATTCTTCTTCTTTCTCTCAGGTTGGCGGCGTGTCTCTGATGGTGAAGCTGCCCCGCCGCCCGCCGTCGCCGTCGCCAGGGACGTTGGCGGCTGTCGTCAAAAGATTCGGCATTTGATTCGTCGTCACGGCGACTATCGAATGAACAGGTGCTTTCGTCGTCAAGGTAGTCGTCGTCTGCAAGATGTTAACATTTTGATCTTCACCGTCAAATCGGAGATGACAACTTTGCTCCCCGTGTCTAATCGAAGAGCCACGTTTTCTGCCCTGACTTGAAATCCTGCATAGCTAACACTAACTACTTTTTGGAATCCCAAAACGTAAGTGGAGGGATACCTATGACAGGAAATTTACACCGCTCTTTTTGCGCTCCTTCCATTTTATTTCGCTCTGGTGTCGCGCATGTTCTACGGAAGAAATTGCAAAGTGCTATTTTAAGTATGCAAAGCACCTGCTTTATTTGCCAAAGTTATGCCATACCCACATGCTAACGGAGCAGTTAAAGGTTAAGGATGCCAGCGTCGCACTTTTGGAAATTTCGTCGGCTCTGCCAAAAATCATGGAAAACTGGGCCCAGCCAGCGCATGACATTCTACACTCTTTCCTGGCCGAAAAATAAAAAAATTGTATATTGTATTTGTTTTTTGTTGTGTTTTATTTACTTTCATTATTTTATTTTATATACTCCGCTTTCGAAATCGCGGGTCAGAAATAAATTACTTACCTACTTCCTTAGCACAGTTTACCGATTTCTGAGAAGGATCTCCGGCTCAATAGCTAATTAAAGTGTTCTGACAAAATTTTATTGTTACCGAAATATACGAATACGCTACCCATAAGTCACTGCAAATCCAAAAGAAACAATTTTAACTATTGTCTTCGACTCCGATGCATGATTATTTGCGAGAGTGCTCCAGAACATTCCTAAAAATTTACATCCAGTGTTGCTGTTTAGTAGCGTTTTACTACAGTAGAGGTATGCTTATGTGACCGTTTGTTGGCATTGGACTTTGCCGTTTTCATGCACTTGCTGTGTCTAAAGCTAACTACCAGTTAGCCAAAATAGGTAATTAAGGACATCTGAAAACACCTGAATAGTTATTTTGGATCTTCATTCTACCATTTAGCCGAAAACCGCACTGTTCGCTTAAAGTAACTGTTCCCATAAACTGTACTGTACATACAGGAAGAATTCATCTTTTATCGAAACATGATCATACTATCTGCTAATAATCGTGAACTGAAAAACAGAAATATCCCTCAAGCGAGATTTCAAACCACAACCTTCGGCTTCTCGTACCGACGCTGTAACCTATCCAGCTCTAACTTCCATGAGGCCCTGTCATGTTGGACCTGGACTGTCTGCGAGGCTCCTACACTGTAAAAAGTTTATCCGAGTAAGGATTAAAGTCACTGCAGTATTTGTTCCTGGGATTAACCTTATCTCTACTTGGATAAGATTCATCCGAAGTAGAGATAATCTTATCTCAATAAAGACAAGATTAATCCCAGTAAGAAATCCTGCAAGATTTTTTTTTACAGTGTACACTGGAGTCCTAGACGTGTAAAGTAAGAACTAGTTTCTGATTACTTTGTCACGGCAAAAGTCTCACGAATAAGTTTAATCTCTGCATAGATATTAAAAGGACATGTCTTACCTATAATACTAATGCAACCTACTTTCATAATCGCAGCATATATTTCTAAACCCGGAGACCCCAATTTCGTACGGTACATTCTAACACCTCTAACAAAACCGCGCTGATTTTCTCACTTGCCGTGTTTTGTTACCTTCGATGTGTACCACGCTAACGACGGTTGTCTGCGAGAAGTTTTTCCATCAGAAAACCGGTTACGTAAATTATTTCCCTGTTTTCGCTACAAGTTAACGGGTCTCGGAAAACGCTTAAAACAGCCAAAACCCTTGGTTATTTGTTGAAAGTACAGCATAGTTTCAAAGTATTCAAATATTTTAAAATACTATAAGTTGAAGAGTAAATAGTGAGAGGGGTCCTTTACATTCTTGCTGCTAACTGTTCTAAAGAAAGTTTAATAATAATAATAATAATAATTTATTTTTAACCCACAAATCGCACAAACGAAAACAGTGGAGTACAAAAGAAAATATGAAAACAATTAGGGAGAACACAACACATACAAACAAAATCTACTTAGGAGTCAAACATACGAATAAGCCCATGAGGGCGGCAGACTCGCGTACGCCGTTTCGGACAGTTTTCTGTCGAGAACAGACAATTTCTCCATGATATCCGGTAACGAGTGCTTACTAATAATTTTAGAATTTCTTTGCCAAGGAGGGAGAAATAGAAGAAATTTACAAAAACTTAAGTAAGAGGATCGCATAGCTTTAGTTTAAACATGGATTTATTTTTGTTTTTACCTGAATCAGTATCCTGTGAGCTCCGACTGCTACGACAGTAGCTCCCACTTTTCTGAAGTTTATACGGCTCATAGTTGCAAGTTGAATCTGCAGAGTACTGAAAATTCTGCAAATAGGTCCGATTAACACTATCAATATCAAATGTCTCCATTATGGCACGCGTTCACAATTGACCCTAACCACCGAACGGCGTTCTGGCACGTGACAACAATTACTGTTTCAGTAACGTTTCAAAGTTCCAGACCGCGCTTGCCCGGAGGCGATTGGCCAATAGAAAAGGAGAAGAGATGCGATTGGCTAGTCTGTATTGTTGGAGTAGATTGATTCTCGATAAGGACTTAAAAGTTGTAGGGTTTTGCTGGAAAAGAGGTTTTCAAAAAAACTGTCGTTTTCACCAGATCGATCCGTAATTCCGGATTCACACAAATTGTGCCAGTACGCTCACCAAAACGCTGCATTTCCCGTCAACAAAGCGCGTCTTGACTCTCGTGCTATTATTTTGTGTTAAAAAATCGCAAAACTCTGGCGTCTGCGGCAATACGCAACAAACAGTGTGGACCGAGAGCTGAACGATTTCAGACACTCAAAATTGCGTCGTTACATCCGAAGAAAACGCATTTCCAAGGTTTTATTCGGAGAGGGGTGGGGTCGCGTCTCGGACATCCGACTCTTTCCTTATCGATTGTGTATCGACTCTTGCTAGAAATGGTCTTTTCCCCATGAAACGGATCAGAAAAAATGTTTTCCGGAAATACCATCACTTTCCATCTGAAATTAGCGATTTTCTTGTTAAAGCTTGTCGAAAGGTGGGGATTTTAGAAGCTTATGATTGTACAGGGGAGCTAGGTACATTATAAAAGGCAGAATAAGCAAGAGGGGTCCTTTAAAGAAAAAGAGAAACTGCATTAAGGAAACTGCCCTAGCTGTGACAGGGGGTTTGCGAAATACTTTGTTTTTTGCACTGGCCTTTTGTCGGTACCCCGCTGGAGAGGAGTTCGTAGCCCCTTGATATCCGCTCTGGTGGAGAGGATCTTGGTAACGATAGGGTAGTGCAGTGGTTCCCAACCTTTTTCGTACCGCGTACCCCTAATCAAGGTTCGAAAAGGTTGCGTACCCCCTTTTTCAGAACGTGAAAAAAAAGGCATTTATTATCTTAAATGATAAGACATAAATGTGAAGAGATGTATCCAAAATCAATGAGACATTTAAGGCTGCTTTATAGCTAAAATTTTGCAGATCTCGGCTCGACGTCATTAACGGCATTTTTTGTTTACAGTCTTTTTCTGTGTTTTGTTTGATATTCTCCGTGCTTTC
Source organism: Branchinecta sandiegonensis (assembly GCA_030848855.1). Classification (NCBI taxonomy): domain Eukaryota; kingdom Metazoa; phylum Arthropoda; class Branchiopoda; order Anostraca; family Branchinectidae; genus Branchinecta; species Branchinecta sandiegonensis. The sequence continues at coordinate 18,895,169 of JAUPMV010000011.1, forward strand.
ATCAAGCTAAATTGCAAACACTCTTGTTAGCTTGTTTCGCAATGACAACATCACTAGCAATGTCTTCGACTCTTCTTGAAACAATATTGTTTGAAACGGGAACAGATTTTACGGCAGTAGGCTAGCTGTTTTCCGAATCAAAATTATTTCATTGTCTTTAAGTAGGGCTTGTAATCAGAGATGTTAAAAACGGGTTGGCAACACCCCTCCCCCAAAATAGTCTATCAGACTGTTAAAAAGAAACAAGTCGGCGTGAAGCGCCGCGATTTTTCGTAAAAACAGTCGGTAAAAATGATCAGCCAGTCAGTAAAAATATCTTGCCCCCCAAACAAATATTTGCAAGTGGTAATATTCTGCCTCTTCTGGTATTATTAGGCTTACGGCAATCAAAAATGAATGGGAGATTTTGAAGCTACAGACTGATTCGATTTTGGTACCTTCGCGTACCCCTTGCAAGGGTCTCACGTACCCTTTGGGTGCGCGGACCACCGGTTGGGAATCACTGGGGTAGTGGATATTATTTTTGTCTTGTCCGATGTGGAGACAGGAGATGGAAAATATCGAGCATTTTATGAACGTTTGCGAAGAGGGAAGAAACTCAAGGATGCGGATTTCTTGAGCACAATCCGGGGGGGGGGGGGGAGGAATGTTTTATTCGGTGGCTTCGATTTTGTATTAGGAACTAGGGAAATTTAAGAATAGAAATCTGGGTAAGTTTGTCTGTTTGAGAATGACACACCGAAAGCACTTTCTCTAGCTGTGTCCCGGGTTTCTTTTCGTTTTGTTTCTTTATGAAGTATGAATTTGCTTTGTTTTTTGTGTGTGTTTTGTCATTTAGTATAGTCGTAAAAGCTTTAGTGAAAATAAACTTATTTAATTATTAACATCTCAGTAGTGCTTATTCACAGAACACATCGTACCGACAGAAATGCTCAGCGTTCGCTCGGGCAAACCCGGCTGCCGTCTGGTGGAGACGATTCGCTTCGATCCCTTTCTATTTCATGTAAACCTTTGTTCAGCATCCACGAGCGAATCATTTTCGCGTTCTGCATACACTTAGCTTAAAGTTCAACTGAAAAGCAAACTTATTTTTGTATCATTTAGTTGAATACACTGAGTTATTTGGATTCTGCTAAAAGATTTTCTTATTTTCCACTATCTTCTCTAGTACTGAGGTTCAGAATATCTACGGCTGTCCCCACAGCGCAAATTCTACTATGACGCGGAATATTTGAATCTGAACACAAACGCGGCTTTTCAGTAGGCGGTGATAAGCTTGGTGAATACTGCTTAGTGCCTGAGCAAACATATTTCATAAATCTTTTTCGTCAAGCATCTGACACAGGTAGTACCACAAATCTGACAGGGAAATTCCACTCTTTGAAATGTGATTATTCGTGAATAGTGGAGCAACGAAGTAACGCATTTTCACCGGGTCTTCAAGCCTCTTTAAGGGAATAAGTAAGGGGTAACAAGACTGTCCCATCTCTGCCCTTTTCAGTTAAACTTTAAAGGATCCCTCTCGCTTATTCTGGCTTTTGTAATATACCTAGCTCCCTTGTGGAATCAAGAGCTTCTACAATCCCCGCCTTTTTCCACTGTTTCGTTTTGTGCCTACGAATTTTTAGCGCTTTTTCGACCATGCCGAGTTTTGCCCGTCACACAACGCAAGGTTTGCCGGAATCTTCACTATCCGCTGACAACTCTTTCATACATAAGAATATGAAAATCTTCTGTTTTTAACGTCTTTTATTTGCTTAGTTTTCCCAGTTTTTTAACCACGGCGCGTCCAGTTATCAAACATTTTCTCCCAGCCGCCGCGTCCGAGAACAGGAAGGCTGGATAGAGTCGACAAGCGCTAACAAGAAAATCGGTAATTTAAGGGGGAAAGTTATGGTATTTTTGAAAAACATTTTTTCTGACCCCTTTCATAGGGAAAAGATCATTTCTAGTAAGAGTTGTGCTTTAAAGGATATGTCGTGCCTACAAAAGTAGTCCAACCTACCCAGCAACCTTCTTCTGAAATCGGTCCATCAATTCTTAAACTCGGAGACCCGCATTTCATACGTTACATTGTAACCCCACTTACACTGACTTTTACATTTGCCTTGTTTCATAACCTTTTTTATGCACATCATGCTCCCGACAACTGTTTGCGAGAAGCTCATTCGTCGGGACAATCGGTTATGTAAACTTGTCCGTGCTTTGGTAGCAGTCACTGGGCCTGGAGAAAAGATTAAAACAATTGGGTAATACTTTGAAAGCAGAGACTATTTTTAAAGTACTGAACTGTTTTAGAATATAGGAACATAAACAGTAAATAGTGTGAGGTGTCCTTTAAGTCCCATTAGTACACAGAGGATTTAAGCTAATGCAGATACAGCGCGGAAACTATTCGCAGGTCGTCCCGGAAAAAAATTGTACATCTGGTTGATTCAGCGGGACATTAATAAGTTCCGCCTGCCTCGACTGGTTCGCCCGCGTGAATCTAGCCCCCCCCCCCCCGTGTGACGGTACTATGGCTTTGGGAGGCCATAAACCAGTACTGCAGTCAGCTTTGACTTTTCTTAAAGAGCAACTGAAAAGGGCTGGGATAGGACAATCTAGTTACCCATCACTTATTCACTTAAATTGGCTTGAAGACCGGCTGAAAATGCGTTACTTCGTTGTTCGGATATAATCGATTTTCAAATAGTGACTTGACTTGCTTTATTTACTACTAATTACAAAATAAACTATATAAACACACAACCGCCCGGGGAAGGCTCAAACAGCCTGATGATGGACGGCTGCAATTTTTATGTGATTTGTGGTACCTCTATGAGCTTGTATCTGTGTTGCATGCCTTACGAGAAAGATTTATGATTTTATTTGTCCAGGCACAAAGCAGTCTTCACCAAGCTCACCACTGCCCACTGAAAAGCCGCGTTTGTGTTGAGATCAGAATTTCCCGCGTCATAGTAGAATTTACGCTGTAGGCAGAGCAGATAGTGGAAAATAAAAAAAAATCCTAGCAGAATCCAAATAATTCAGTGTATTCAGTTCAACGACACAAAAATAAGTTGGCTTTTCAGTTAAACTTTAAGCCAAATACGTTTTATATATATTTGCACAAATTATTCAAAACATTTATTCAAACAATGTTTACAACGGATACGCCAGCTACGATTCTTCATCAGTGATATTTCGGCCCTTCTTGGCAAGGGTCCTCGTCAGGCTGTCAAGCCTCTGGGTCAACGTCGGGGGTCAACGTCCCCCCCCCCCCCGGGGGGGGGGAAACCTGTAATCTTGTAAACCTATAAACCTGTAATGACTGTTTGAATAAATGTTTCAACGTCAGCTTGGGCTCAAAGAATATTTATTCAAAACAAGAAGAAGCCGAACGGAGCGAGGCCCTATCACGGTTAGTGTAAGCAGAACGTTTCGCGTTTCTATTATCTTGACATGACCTACGGTGTAGCTATTTAGCTCAATGCAGTATCGGTTTTTGGCCCCAAACAGCCGCCATATGAAGGACCAAGACGAAAAAATGTCTACCAGCATTGATTTGGCCATGACAGTCGCTTGATGTCCATTTTTTGTATCGATGTCCCCTTCTAATCCCTAATTGCATATGAAAGCCCGAAGAGTTCTTATTTCTAGTGTGTTTTGATCGGATTAAGCCACCCCAATGACGCTCAGCCTGATGTGATAGAGGGAGACAGGTCAGCTGTATAAATAAACTGAAGAGGGCCTCAAAGAGGGCTAATTGAACCACTTCTATACCAAATTGGCAGTTGCGATGACAAACTTGCACTCTCTGAACGAATCGACTGCGGCAAGAGTGAGAGTCGGTCTACTTCAATACTCTATGAAGTCCAAAACACGCCAGTGATCCTCAGGAAGAACGAGAAAACGTCTCACTAATGACTCAGACTTAACAACTCAAGTCCTGTGTCAAACAATCACGTTGATTTTCGGGAGCAGCTGTGACACCCGAGGTGATACCGCTTCTGGTTCTTCCGCTAGGTACCCAGCGATTTTGCATCGGCAAGGAGAGTTTATCAAGAGTATCCACTGATTTCCAAATAGTAGCTGCGTTCGTTGCACTCCGGGCTGTCTCTGGTGTTTTGTTACCGGTGTCCGGTTCTTCTCTTGTAACGCGTTTTTTGGTTCACCGGTGGGTAGTAACCGGTGAGTGCGAAAACGGCCTAAATTCTGGGTTTTGCGCGAAATCCCTTCAATTAACGAAAAGTTGCTAACTTCTCGGTAAAGCCGGGCTCCTGAGTAGGTTCTGTTTAGTCCGCACCGGTGAGACAAAACCGGACACCGAACAGTTCAAAAACGGGTCATAAGACTGGTGAGTATAGTCACCGGTGGTTGCAAAAACGCCTTATAACAGTAACCGGAGACCACCGGTGAGAACTCCCGTGACAAAGAACGCAGCCAGTAAGGATAGTTTGAAATATTTGAAATACTCTGAATGTTTGGTATCCCAAAACGTAAGTGCAGGGATACCTATGACATTGCAAAAGTTGTCCGTCTGTCCGTCTGTTATTTTTAAACAGCTAATGAGATAGTCGATTAAGGGGTAAGAAGACATGCTGAACACGGTTTTAAAACCATTTTCTCGCTGGACAAGTAGTTCGTCCGGAATCTGGCCAAAACCGGAAAGTTTGTTAAAAGTAAAAGTTTTATTTGAAGTTGATTAGATGTTCGATTTAGAGGTAAGAAGACGTGCTGAACAATTATGTGAAAATCATTTCCTAACCGGACAAGTAGTTCGCCCGGAATCCGGCCGGAATCGGAAAATTTGTTATAGGTTAAAGTTTTATTTGAAGTTGATTAGATGTTCGATATAGGGGCAAGGAGATACGCTGAATTCGTTTTTGAGCTTTATTTTCTTGCCGGACAAGCAGTTCACCCAATTCGGCCGAAACTGGAAATTTTGCAGAATTAAGGCAGGAAGTTCCGATCATATGCTGAATCCATACCTGAACTTGGTTTTCTGAGATGATTAGCTATTTGGCCTTAATCTGTTTCTAAATTTCAATAGTAAAAATATTCAAGGAGTCTGGCGTAGACTGGATCTGACGAAGACAAAACCCAATTGTCTGTATCGAATATTAAATTTTCGAGATCCCATCGAAATCTGTGGTCTTGTCCCTTGGGATCCCATTTTGGGACGTCAATTTCGTTAGTCTCAGTAACACGTTCTTTGTTTTTTGGAACGTGTTTGTTGTGTCTTAGTTTCTCGCCTCTGTTATTTATTTAATTCTGTTATGCTCCTCTAGTATATCCCGATGGATAACAAACAATAATAGTAATAATAAATTATAATGAAAAAATAGCCATGGTATAATTATTTTCTGGTGAACTGTTTTTCAGAAAATTATGATTGTCATTACAGTAGGCAAGGCCGTATCCAGGGGTGGCTAGGGAATCACATTTGAACGGATAAGATCCGTTCCGTTTCTTAGATCTTATCCGTTTTGCCTCGTCAAATATGATTCGCAGTCAGCTTGGGCTGAAAGAACATCTATCACCGGGGGCTAGGGGGTTGACCCCCCCCCCCCCCGAAACAGACAAAAATAGTAATTTTTATAGGCTTTTCCCTCTGATCTCAGTCTTTTTTGTACTTTTTTGTCCGACCTGCAGGCAACCCCCCCCCCCCAAAGGCAACCCCCCCCCCCCCCCGAAAAAAATTCCTGGATACGGGCCTGACAGTAGGTAAGCTACTCACGTATCCTACTTCTGTGGTTCTTATTCCTTTTTGTAGTCTGTTCAGCCATTTAAGCGGAGATAAATTAAATAATAATAGAGGCTTCCGATCACAACTGTAATAAGCAAATTTTGAATCCATGCAGGTTTTCGGACAACCGGCAACATTCATCCCAGAACGAAAAGCGACGTTCATAGAGCTTAAAAAATATATTTTGATCATTGTTTATTTACTTTAATGACAGAAAAATTTGTTTCAGCTGGCGCTTCTCTCACAGTACACTGTAAAAAGTTTCTCCGAATAAGGATGCAGTATTTGCTACTGGGATTAATCTTATCTCTACTGGGATAAGATTAATCCGAATTAGGGGTAATCTTATCTCAATAGGGGACAAGATTAGTCCCAGTAACAAATACTGCAAGATTTTTTTTTTACAGTGTAGTATCTCTTTACGAAAAATGAATCCTATGGCGAACAATTAACAATATTAATTATCAACTGTCTCAACCGGGACACTCCTTCACAACCAAGCTGTGTTCACAACTGCCAAAACTACCGGACGACGATCTGCCACGTGCCTGGACGCGTGGCTCCTATTTAGCCCTTTGATGTTCAAGAGTTGCAAATTGTGGTTGTCGCAAGGGGTCAAACATGTCGCAAAGCCGAAACGAATGAACTTGTTTTGTGCACTTGCACGGAAAAAAAGACACTAGGTTGTAACTGGAGCGATAAATAAGACCAATAAACGAAACTGAAGTTGAAAAAAAAATCCAATCAGGCCTAAACAGGCTGATGCACTGTCAGAAGTTTCATAACAGATTGCGCATAACACTTTCAAGAATAACACCTTTTCACTTAGAAATAAAGTGTTATGACCAATTAAGTTTGTACTAGTTCGTGCCTGGATCTCCAACAACACCTTCAATAGGTAAAAATACTACACTCTCAGAAGTTACATAACGACAACAGAAGGATGCGCGGCTTCAACAGATAACACTTTGGGATGTTATCTGTTATTTTTCTTTCGTTCCCGTTAGTATTTTTTACCAATTGAAGGTGTTGTTGGAGATGTAGGCACAAAATAGTGTAAACTTAATTGGTCATAATACTTTAATTCTAAGTGAAAAGGTTTTATTCTTGAAAGTGTTACGCGCAATCTGTTATGAAACTTCTGACAGTTTGGCTAGTGGAGGAATGGTCAAGTGTGGAAATGTGAATTTCCTGAACAATAGATGGCAGCCTCGCACACTGACGAAGAAGTATAACGCGTTAAACTTTGTGAAGTCGTGGGACGTACACTCTCAGAAGTTTCCTAACATACAAAAGGAAGCTCAGTTTCAACAGTTATGAGATAACACCCTATTTTGGTGTTACAGAACATTGTTCTGTTATGACCTTTTACGTGTTATTTTTACTATAAGTAACATCGCAAAGCATCTTTAGTGAACATCGTTCTTTAGTTACATTAAGAGGTAGGGTCAATTAGTGTTTTTCCATTTCTGTTGAACTGCGCATTCTAGGTGTAAATGTTCTGAAACTTCTGACAGTTTATAATTGTATATTTTACAGAATGTAATTGTATATTTTACAGTCCAATGGGCAGTGAGTGAGTGTTGATAGTCTACAGAATACAGTTCTTTAGACTCGAAGAGATTTTCGCACCTTTGGCTGACAAGGTAAGGTAAGGTAAGTAAGGTAAAGGTAAGGTAAAGGTAAGGCTACAATTTTATTGACAAACTCATTTTCTTTAAAAAAAACTACCAATTCAGATTTTTTGACACTTATAGCTTCTGGCTCATTTGCCATATACCGATCGCCATTCCGTCTGTCGGTCGGTCGGTCCGTTTGTCTGTCACACTTTTTCGAGTTAGGGTACTTCCAGATGTCCTAGGAAGATGAAACTTGGCAGGCGTATCAGGGACCCGATCAACTAACCTGGAAATAATCAGTTTCCCGACCCGACCATCTGGGGGGAGGGAAGTGGAGGGCGGGGGAATCTGGAAAATTTAGTAAGTGTGTAACTTTCGAATGGGTGATCGGATTGGAATGAAACTTAATAGCTGAATAGATGATATATCTCTGATGTCCCATTTGAAGTCTGGACCGGATTTGACAGCTATGGGGGAATTTGTGTGTGTGGGGGGGGGGGGGGCAGAAATCTCAAGAAATGGAGGGATCGGAGTGAAACTTGATCTGTCACACTTTCACACACTGTCTGTCACACTTTTTCGAGTTAGGGTACTTCCAGATGTCCTAGGAAGATGAAACTTGGCAGGCGTATCAGGGACCCGATCAACTAACCTGGAAATAATCAGTTTCCCGACCCGACCATCTGGGGGGAGGGAAGTGGAGGGCGGGGGAATCGGGAAAATTTAGTAAGTGTGTAACTTTCGAATGGGTGATCGGATTGGAATGAAACTTAATAGCTGAATAGATGATATTTCTCTGATGTCCCATTTGAAGTCTGGACCGGATTTGACAGCTATGGGGGAATTTGTGGGGGGGGCAAATGGACTGGATCCGGATACTTGTAGGGGGGGAGGGGGGTTCCCAGAATTCCGGTGATGGTGTTTTTTCACGACGAAACTTGGCAGGCATGTAAGGGACCCGATCAAACTGTCTTGGAAATCAAAATATTCTCGATCCGATAATCGTGGGGGATTTGAGGGAGGGGGAATCCGGAATATTGAGTCCTGCGTAACTTTAGAACAGGTGGTCGGATTCGAGTGAAACTGAACAGAGGACATGTCTCTGGTGAGATTTTTCACGTCCAGATAGGATCCGACAACTATCGGGTGGGGGGGGGGGGACTGGAGAGATCGGGATGGAACTTTGTAGGAATAACAAACGGATGCTCTGGATAAACCATTTACAGAACCGGATTGGCTCCGGGCACTGTGATGGGAGTTGGGGGGAGGGGGGGGGGGGGGGTAGAATTCCGGTGATCGCGAGTTAAGGTACTTTCAGATGTGCTAGGACGATGAAACTTGTCTGGAACATTAGAGATTCGACAAGATTGGCTTATAAATCGTCACTTTCCAAATCCGGCTATTCCTTAAAGTACCAATCTTGACCGCAAAGTAAGAAAAATACTTTTAAGCAAAATGCACATTTTCATGATCCCCATTAGCCCAGTATTATTTTTGCCTCAAGGGTTTTGCTTACAAATGAAGTTCTAACTTACTTAAAGTGCACATCTTAACTGAAAAGTGAAAAAAATACTTTTGACCAAACAGTATATATTAATGATACCCAAGGGCATGTTACCGTTTTACGTTTTTCCTTCAAGGGTTTTGCTTAAAGGTGAATTTTACAGCCAAGTTCAAAAATAAAATACGTTTTACCTAATGATAAATTCACATGATCATTCTTATCTGAAGGGGTTTGCTTACAAATGGTCAGAACAAACCCACTAAGAGGCAAATTCTATATTTCATCTTTTGAACCACCCTTGCAAGTGCCATTTGAGCTTCTAGCTCTTGTTGTTTTCTCTGCAACAATATATTTGGGTCGAAGCGGTAATTAGAAGGTGCCCTGGATCTGTGATGTCTGCATTCCTTATCTGGGTATCTATATTCCTTCGTTTGTTTCACAAGTTACTTCTCCTTATAGGCCAATAAAGTAAGTAACTAAATACTTGAATGTCCGGGCCTGTCTGTCTCTATACCTGGATTCTTCATGGACCAAAAACTCCCTAAAACTAAGACGAAATGATGCAGTTTATCAAACAAGACCAGGTCATTAGTTTCACCCAAAATCAACCATTGGCCCCCTCGACATTCGCAATCGCGTAACAGCTGCACAGATTATTAGCTACCTGCTGCACAAACTGCAAAAGTCAACGGGGAGACACCGTTTATAAATAAATATTTATTTATAAATAAATAAATAAATACTTGAATGTCCGGGCCTGTCTGTCTCTATACCTGGATTCTTCATGGACCAAAAACTTCCTAAAACTAAGACGAAATGATGCAGTTTATCAAACAAGACCATGTCATTAGTTTCACCCAAAATCAACCATTGGCCCCCTCGACATTCGCAATCGCGTAACAGCTGCACAGATTATTAGCTACCTGCTGCACAAACTGCAAAAGTCAACGGGGAGACACCGTTTATAAATAAATATTTATTTATATAAATAAGTAAATAATAAATAAATACTTGAATGTCCGGACTCCGGGCCTGTCTGTCTCTATACCTGGATTGTTCATGGACCAAAACTCCCTAAAACTAAGACGAAATGATACAGTTTATCAAATTTATCAAACAAGACCAGGTCATTAGTTTCACCCAAAATCAACCATTGGCCCCCTCGACATCCGCAATCGCGTAACAGCTGCACAGATTATTAGCTACCTGCTGCACAAACTACAAAAGTCAACGGGAGACACCCAACCGCCCCCTGAGTTAAATCATAAAGACTCCTTCCTGTCACTAGAGATAGGAATCGGAAATGGAGATCCCTGTTTTCCAACACACTGAGCGAATCCCTCTTAACCGTGTGAAGCGGGACACCTGGAATAATGTTGCCATGGAAACGGTACAGGCATCGATTTAAACATTCCAGATCCATTAAAGGATCCTCCATTTATGAACATATCGTTAGCAGAGCAAAATAACACTTGGCAGAAGCGCCAAGACCTATGCGTTCCACGCTTTGCAAACGGGCTATACTTATAGCGCCGCCCACTACGCTTGCGGCATTTAAAGCGAGACAAACTTGCGGGTTTGGAAAAATCTACACTGTCAGAAGTTTCATGACAGATTGCGCATAACACTTTCAAGAATAACACCTTTTCACTTAGAAAAAAAGTGTTATGACCAATTAAGTTTATACTATTTCGTGCCCAGATTCCAACAACACCTTCAATAGGTAAAAATACTACACTGTCAGAAGTTACATAACGACAACAGCAGGATGCGCGGTTTCAACAGATAACACTTTGGGGTGTTATATGTTATGTTTCTTTCGTTCCTGTTAGTATTTTTACCAATTGAAGGTGTTGTTGGAGATCTAGGCACGAAATAGTGTAAACTTAATTGGTCATAACACAAAGGTGTTATTCTTGAAAGTGTTATGCGCAATCTGTGATGAAACTTCTGACAGTGTAGTAAAGCAAAGGTGCGGACTGCACACACCAAGGAAACAATGAAGGCTGTAGAATTTTTTTGCAATGTTCAGGATATGAAGTTATCGGAACAAGCGTTGGTGAACGACTGAATAAGTTTCAGTAGGGACGTTCTCTATCGCTAGTGGTGCTAGTATCGCTGCTATTGAGTGTGTGTCAATTTTGTCAAGTCTCGGCGCTACTCGCTAGTGTTATTTTGCTCTGAATGTTAGCCCTTTCTTATCCGAACAATATTAAGTGATTCTGATGTTTGAGTGGTGTCAAGAACAACTAATTTATTTGTTCTTGGTGGAATTATGGGTGGTTGTAAAGGTCTGCAATCCAGCTCTAATCTAACATTCCTTAGCTGAAGTATTTTTTAGTACAAAACAATAAGTAGTGAACTGAATAATAAAAATGCTCCTCAAGCAGGGTTTTAACCCACAACCTTCTGTTTCCCGTACCGACGCTAACTAATTGAGCTATCGAAGGGCCTGTGAATAAGTTCCATCTCCGAAAATATTCGTAGCTTCATTTGGATCTGTAGGCCTACCGACTGGTATACCCCCGAGACTGCGGCTAGTCTGGCACTTTGGGCCGGTCATCGGCTTCACTCCGCTAGGGACACTCACAGTGGTGGCTCGAAGTATCGAGCTCGAAATTTATTTTCGCAAATTTTAGAAAATAGCTCTTTTGAATGTAAACAGTAAAGCAAGGAAACAGAGATAATCGTGCTTGAACCTAAGTGGCGCAGACAATTTCCGAAACTGGAGTAGAAGGGAAAACGGTGATAAAAGTGGGTGCAGTCAGAGATGGGCGAATCCGAATTCAAATCCTGGATTCGAATCTTCTGCTTGTCAGGCCTAATCCGGATTCGGACTCGGATTCCAAACCCTCAATCTTACGAATCCACTCAAATTCCTAGACTTCATCCATCCAGTTTCCTTTTTCCCAGTTTTTACACAGTGCGCTTAGGCAATCCGACTTTTTACTCTCCACCACCAACCGTTCTCAGTAATCTGATTACCTTAGATATCAGTGCTTGTTGTCACCTCTGATTTTTATCATAACCTATGTGCCCTACATGATTTGATTTTTGTTTAAGGTCGGATTCGAATCCGGATTCAAATCCTCAGCACGGAATGGTGGATTCGGATTTGTACCTAGCCCTGGATTCGGATTCGAATCCTTTCATGATTGGATTCGCCCATCTCTGGGTGCAGTAGGCCTACAGTGCGCTTTAGCGGTGGACCCTTGTGGGAAGCACTTTTGGAGACTTCCGCCCCTGACTTTCCACTTTCCTTCGCTGCTAAATCATCTTGGGGCAAATACTTAAAGTTTAACTAAAAAGCCAACTTATGCTTGTACCATTTAACTGAATACACTGCATTATTAGTGGGGCCCGGGTCCGGGCATTACTTTTCGTAGGTCGTTTTCATCAGGCATAAAACACAGGTACAAGCGCATAGAGGTATCACAAATCTGACAGGGAAAGTCCACTATGTGAAAATCGACTGTTCGTGAAAATTGGAGTTACGAAGTAATGGCATTTCATCGGGTCTTCACGCCTCTTTAAGTGAATAAGTGATGGGTAATTAGATAGTCCTATCTGCCCTTTTCGGTTATACTTTAAAGCACAACTCTTACTAGAAACAATCTTTTCCGTATAAAAGGGATCAGAAAAAACATTTGCGAAAATACCATAACTTTCCACCTGAAACTAGCGATTCTCTTGTTAGCGCTTGTCGATTATATCCAGCCTTCCTGCTCTCCGACGCGGCGGCGGGGCGCAAAAGATTTGAAAACTGAACGTGCCTTGGTTAAAAAATTGGGAAAACTAAGCAAATAAAAGAAATAATAAACAGAAGATTATCACATCCTTATGTGTGAAAGAGTTGTCAGTGGACAATGAAGATTCCGGCAAAATTTTCGCTGGGCGACGGTAAAACTCGGCAAGGCCGAAAAACTGCTAAAAATTCGTAGTTACGAACCGAAACAATGGAGAAAGGTGGGGATTTTAGAAGCTTATAATTCCATATGGGAGCTAAGTATATTATAAAAGGCAGAATAAGCAAGATGGGTCCTTTAAGAGGAATCCACGTTCTCCCGTTGCGATGGAGACGTACCAGTTCAATGTCAATGTTTAAGCTACATGTATTTTTTTGACCGCCGCGTCATTGGAGTGAGAATAAGCGCCTTCTTCATCAGAGCGTCGTCGCACCGATGGCTTACATGTATTCTCGACCAGATAGGACCAGATAGATAGTACTTCAGCCCAAGCTGACTGCGAATCATATTTGACGGTGCAAAACGGGTAAGTCAGCTACGTTTTAACAGTGCTGTATTTCGGCCCTTCTTGGCAAGGGGCTTCAGGCTCAAGCCGCTCAAGCTGGAAATGAACTTGAGGAATAACAATCACAGATTCTTCCTTAAATATCTGATTTTATTAACTTCTTCTCTGAAAACTGGTTGGAGTTAAAGCTGATGCTGTGATTTCGTCCTGGACACGGCCACTGTTTTCATCTTTCTCTTCAGAGGGGATCGACTAAAACCAGTAAGGGAAGGGAACGCGAGAAAAGCAGGAAGGCATACTAAAACCAGGAAGGGCATACTAAAACGAGGAAGGGCATACTAAACCGAGGAAGGCTGTCACCAGAATTCAAAACTGGAAAGCCGCACCGTTCCCTTCCTCTGTTTAGTATTCTTTGAGGGGTCGGCAACTTTCCAAATTCAAAGTTCACCATCCCTTCCTCGTTTTAGTATCCTGTAGTATCCGTCTTAACTAGAAAGGAAAAGGTGAGTTACAATTTTGATAGTTGCTGACCCCTCAATGAACCCATTAATGCCTACCCATGTCAGGATACTAAAACGCGCGAAGGGATGATGAACTTTGAGTTTGAAAAGTTGCCGACCCCTCGAAGAATACTAAACAGAGGAAGGGAACGGTGCAGCTTTCCATTTTTTCGCAGCCTTGAATTCCTTCCTCGTTTTAGTATGCCCTTCCTCGTTTTAGTATGCCCTTCCTGGTTTTAGTATGCCTTCCTGCTTTTCTCGCGTTCCCTTCCCTTCCTGGTTTTAGTCGATCCCCTCTGAAGAGGAACCTTGCCAAGAAGGGCCGATATATAGCTCTAATAAAATATAGCAGACTTATCCGTTTTGCACCGTCAAATATGGACCAGAGCAAAATAACACTAGGGAGTAGCGCCAAGACTTGAAAAGAGTGACAAACACTGGAATAAAAGCCACACTAGCACCACTAACGATAGAGAACGTCACTAATGAAACTCAATCTGTCTTGCACCAGCACTAGCTATAACAGCATCATATTCTGAACACAGCAAGAAGAGAGATACAACCTACCTTGTTTCCACGATGTGTGCAGACCGCATTTTAGCTTTACTAGAAATTTCTAAACCCGCAAGTTTGTCTCGCTTTAAATGCCGCAAGCGTAATAGTTTTTCAGTTTTATTCACAAAAAATGGTAAACACCATTAACTCTTCATGACACCACCATAAGGCCTAACATAAGGTCTGGCAATGGGCGGGGCGTATTCTTTGTTCATATAGTCTTATGGGAAACAAACCAAGCAAATAAAAAAAAGAATAATAATTATAGAATAATAATAATAATAGGCGGCGCTACGACTATGGCCCATTTGCAAAGCATGGAAAGCATAGGTCTTGGCGCTACTTCCTAGTGTTGTTTTGCTCTTCTACGGACGTGGTATCGTACGGCTGGGCGCAATGTCTTCGGATTTGTTTGTGAATTCCCTTGTCATTTAACGCCATTCGAGATTAGACCATGAACTTAGGTTAGAAATCTTTGGAGTAAATGAGAGAGGGGTAGATAAAGAATGGATGTGTCGGATTATGGGAAATAGTTGCTTTATGAGTACAAAACAGTTGGCGAGGTTCCTCAGGGTGGCCTTAGCCCATAGGGATAGGTGCTTATTGAATGTATTATTTTTGTTTGGTTGAGTTTATTTTCATGTATTTGCCATGGCCTTTGGCTCTTTGTGTAAATAAATCTTATCTTAACTTATCTCATTCCTACGAGTCGGAGACAGGAATCAGCGTGATGCTTGTACTTTTAGGACACAGTACCAGGTGTCATTTTCCATCATCTCCCAGCACCCCAACTCGGTCAGATTATGTTTCAATTTTTCACGCTTCCCAAAATGCGGCTACGGTGCGGACAAAAGACGCACAGGGCGCGGATGGGATTAGGATGAAGTGTGACGAATAGCGTACATGATCCCCTTCTTGTATTGTTTGACTGATTGTTTCATATTCGGGGGGTCTGTTCGGGTGTGATGTCACTCTATGACGTTCGTCATGGGGGGTCAGAAATTATATATATCGCTCGCACACAGTAGAGATCAGACCTGCTGTGAGTCCAGAAAATCCGAGTCCTTGAAAAAGGCGTCTCGAAACGAGTCCGCAGCTCTGGCGGACGTACAGCTCCGTGAAAGACGAGTCAGAGCCCTTGAAAAAGGCGTCTCGAGACAAGTCCGAGTCCACCAGCTCTGGTAGAGGTAATATGCTGGTTTGAACATCGCCTAACTGCGAACGATCGCCGAAGAAAACACTAAAACTCAGACCTTACAGCATTTATTTCATCTCCAGTTTAGTATATGTAAGATGGATTTTGAAAACTCTGTTTTTTTTTATCTGTTCCTTCTTCTAGATTTTCCATCTTTTCCCAAGTGGTGCGTAATTTCACCGGTAGACGGCGTTCAAACTAAACAGCATAACCGAATGGAAGAAGAAGTATAGATAAAACAAAAAACATTGAGTATTCAACTTACTTCTAGTTTCAAAAGAAGGCTGAAAAAGTTGTCTGTTAGCAGAAGCTGATCTCGAGTTCGTAATTTTTCCTTTTGCTCTGAGGTAGACTGGTAAGCAAGAGACAAAACCATGCTAGTGAAACATTTAAGAAAGTGTTAAAATATGCATACCTCTACAGTTTTACTTTCTAGATAAACTTAGAATAGTTCCCTTAAACTGCTGATGCTGGATAACATTTTGTGTATCGTTTTTCTTCGTAAGTCTTCAATTCAAATGCCTGTTCTAACCTAGTCCTGTAGCAAAAATATTAGCGCATGGGTGTTAGGTGCAACTTTTATCGAACTTCTCTGTGTGAGATAAGATCCTAATCAAACTGTAGGTGTGCGCTAAAAATCGTCTCGCACTGCTCTGTGTGTGGTTGACGCGCGTAATGTTATCTGTAATGGTGACATCACATACTCGTGCAATGCTCTATATGACTAAGTCCAAAACACGCCAGTGATACTCGGAAAGAACGAGAAAACGTAGCACTAACGAATCAAACTTAATAACTCAATCCCGTGTTAACCAGTCACGGCGATGATTGGGAGCAGCTGTGATGCCGCTTCCG
Organism: Branchinecta sandiegonensis; assembly: GCA_030848855.1. Taxonomy (NCBI): domain Eukaryota; kingdom Metazoa; phylum Arthropoda; class Branchiopoda; order Anostraca; family Branchinectidae; genus Branchinecta; species Branchinecta sandiegonensis. Next base: position 18,911,379 of record JAUPMV010000011.1, read on the forward strand.
GCTCTTCCGCTAGGCACAGGGCAATTTAGCATCGGAAAAAAGAGTTAGTCATCAAGAGTATGGGACTCCATGGCCTGAAAATAAGGGTGATTCTGGTGGCCTGGAAAAGAACCGCTAGTTTATCCGCCGTGTGTTGTTGCGACTGCGGCAAAACTCGCGTCGCTTTCCGAGGCTGATCGCTAGTTTCGCTAGGTGTTCCGCTAGTTTCAAAAAGCTGAACGGAAAGTGAATCCACTCCGTACGTGGGAAGTGGCTTTGGCGAGCAAACGAGAAGTTGTAAAAGCACAACGACTTTCAGTTTGTCCTGGCGCTTGGCAGATTCTCGCCATTTCTCGCTTTGTGTTTTGGAAAGCGAATCCGTGAGCTCGCCAGCATCACATTACAACCCATTCTCGGGCGTTGACTGTATCGAGAACTGAGAATGATGATAAGTCTCAGATCATCACGATCAACAAGGCCAATAACATTCGAACTCTCCTTATCTTGTTCTAGGTCGGAATTGACTGACTCGTTATCGGAAGAGGCTGATTCAGTTTCTCTTAGTTCTGAATAATGTTTGAAGAATCATGAAGAAATGTACAGTAGTAGGGACTCCGGCCAATTCGTCACAGGACAATTTATCACGCGGCCAATTTGTCATATAGACATTTCGTCACATCGACCCTAATTTCATGTTCGATTTGATTTAAGATATATACAACAACTAAATACTCACTTGTATGAAAATAAGGTGGCTAGATAATACATTGAAACATTTGGCTATGAGCAACTCCCCGCATGTCTTCGAGCACGTCAGTTTAACTCAATCGCAGATTACAGTCTTTGTACTTCCTCTTCTCGGGTGCTCGATATTCATTTCAGTTTGGCCCTGCTCCTGTGGCAGAAACGACATAGAGTTCCAAATGTTTGGATGGGCTACTCCAACACTTTTGTTGAAAGCAGAATACCATCCTTCAACATTGTAGTTAGTTCTTGGAAGGTCTAATCCTTAAAGGACCTTTCTTACCTGTAATACTAACGCAACCTACTTCCATAACCACTCCATATATTTCTAAACCCGGAGACCCCAATTTCGTACGGTACATTCTAACCCCTCTAACAAAACCACGCTGATTTTCTCACTTGTCGTGTTTTGCTACCTTCGATGTGTAGCTCGCTGTCGATGGTTGTCTGCGACAAGTTTTTCCATCAGAAAATCAATCCGAAAAACCGGTTATTTAAATTGATTCCCTGTTTTCGCTAGAAGTCAACGGGTCTCGGAAAAGGCTTAAAACAGCAAAACCGTGGATTATTTATTGAAAGCACTGCCTGGTTTTAATGTGTTCAACTATCTTAAAAAAGTAAATAGTGCAAGTGTCCTTTAAGGCAAAGAAGGTGATTTGTGTAGCGGGCTGAATCTTTTCCCTTTTCGCTTCCTAAGAAGTATTTTAGTTTCCAAGTTTGTAGAGTTAAAACCACACATACTACACCAGCAATTAGTGAAGATAGCAAATAATGCTTAGAACTATCAGATCAGAACAAGCAGTCGAAGTTTCGCAATATTAGAAAACTTTGATTATCTTGGATTCAGTTTCTCTCTGTTTTGTACACGAGAATCCTTTATAACCCAGTTTTTCACGAACTCTCCCAGTCTTTGTGAGTTCCATATTTGACTAATAAAACGTTTCTCCAATCAAGAATATATCCCAAAAAGACTGAGGATTAAGTGTCTGGGATTGGTTCAGTGAATAAAAAATAATGATTCAAAGATGGAAACACCCTCTTGTGGAGGGGTGGCAGTTTTGCTTTCGTCCAAACTAACATTCGAAAATCAAATTTTCTAAAATGTGATGAATTGTCCCAATGACGAACTGTCCTAGCGACCCATTGTCCTATGACGAGTTGTCCGTGTGACCAATTTTCATGTCCCTGCGACTACGTGTCCTGGTGACGAATTGTACCGTGTTCTTCGAAACTGTGCCAACTACATTTTCATAATTTTTGGGCCCAGTGTTATGTATGCCATCTGCACGAAGAAAGTAGGAACTCAGAAAGTTAAAACTAGTCTACCTGTTAGATGGTGCTCATGTCGTCATCTAAAACTTAGCACAATTTAACAGAATACCAAATCAGCTATTGTCTTTCCAATGGTATAGTTAACTCAGTTTTCAAACTTTTTTCAGTTAGCACAGTTTAGAAGAACACGGTACAATTGCCTTGTGATCAATTGTCCTAGAATCCAATAGTAACCACTCATATCGACTGGTAATGGTTTCTGCCCAATTTTCCGTCATACGAATCAAGTTCTTGAATAATCCGACTGAAGCCCGGGATGGATATTCTTTGTTATTATCTATTCTTGATACGATGTTACCTGACGCGTTAGCTCTTATTAAGCACTGATTTGGATTAATTGCAAAATATTAATCCAGATCACCCGTCACTACCTCCACACCAAGAATAAATAAGGGAAGAATTGGGAACTCGCATAACCACGATGTCCATGCTGGATCGTTTTTTTTTCGATCTTATTTACCGGGGGTGGAGCCTGGGTGGAGCTTCGCGCGTTGCCTCTTGCAGTCTTAAGTGTTAATCCCAGAGCAAAAGTGATGAAGCAGTCATAAAAGGCGGGAAGTTCAAATAGTGCTGATTTCTGAGGATTACACAAGTGGAAGCGACTTCCAGTCTCGGGACAGATTTGCAATAAGAAGCTTATGTTATCACGACCCTTCACAAAGACGATGAAGCCTAAGGGGATGTGGCATTTGATGACTCAGGGAACTTGAACGTTAAGCCATAGATCTAACACGCATGCACTTAGGTCAGATTCAGTAGGGTCGGTGCGAACATTAGTAATTTTATTTTGGTCTTCTCAGGACTGTAAAGAATCGCTTCTAGAAAAGGTATCAAGCTTGGACACTTTAAGGTATTCGTCTGGCAAAAATGTACTCAACGAGTTATTCTGTTTTGTTTTTAAGTTGTACGGTAATCTCTACACAAAATTTAGTTCATATCATTTTCTCGTGTAGTTGCGAAAAACAGTTGGCTATAAAGCATTTCCTAAGCTTAGGTGATTGTACGATATCTTACAAAATGTCTCCATTTGTGATAACAACTTATTATTCTTGGTCAAAATTGTCATTACCTGCGCTATCAACAGGTTGCTTTTTCATCATCGTTATTTTCATTATTACTTTTTTCCATCATTCAAATCCGAATTTTGGGCACAGCTGGCGAAATGTACTCAAAGAGTTCTTATGTTTTGTTTTTAAGTTGTACTCTCTACACAAAATTTTGGTTCATACCATTTTCTTGGATAGTTGCGAAAAATAGTTGACTTGAAGTATTTTGTAATTTTAAATCAATAGTTGATTATTGAAAACTGATAATTGTAGGATATCCTTCAAAACGTCTACGTTTAAGATAACAACTTATTATTCTTGGTCAAAATTTATATCATTATCTCGGATAGTTGGCAAAATTTTTCATTATCTATCCTATTAACAGTATTTTTTTTTCATCACTGCCGTAGATATAAAATGAATGTTCTTGTAAGACAAAATAAAGAAGATCTTTATTCTCACTTCTCCAGAGACGGATATTCTAACTGAGGTTCTAAGCCTAGGGTACAAACATTTGGAAGGATGTCCCTTCCTTCTTTAAAGTTGCACTATACTGTTCAGTCCAAAATACTGTCGATCCTTTTCCGCCTTTATTTGCGTCATCCTTGAATGCAGGGTTGCACAACTTCTATCATCTCACGGTACTTTAGCCCCTCATCTCGTCTTTCAAAATAGTGGTAGCTGCGATTTGTTGGAGGGAGAAGGGCAAAATGTCGACCTCTTTCTGTTTAACTTGAATTTGACGGACTTTCTTGGCGCGAAGAACGGCCATCAGAAGAACCAGCGTGAATAATTACTCTGTGGTCGCGACAGGCACCGGGTAGGCTCCACCCACTAAACAGAGTCGGAAAAAAGGCAGTGTCGCATGATTCAAGCCTTCTCATTTCTTCTTGCCCACACGTAAGTTCGCCCCCACCCGTCATTTCGTCAATCAGACAGTTTGCCCACCCGTAAGTTCGCCTTACCCGTAATTTCTTCCATCCGTAAATTTGCACGCCTTTAAGCTATCCAACAGTCAGTTGACAATCCGCCAGTTCGTCCACTACTGAAATACAACAGCTCTTGAAAAGCGGATTAATAGCAAAATAAATGCTGTGCGTAGGCTAATATTGCGTCGCTGTCACTACTCCACATGTAGGTTCGTCCACCCTTCATTCCTTCGCAGCCGAAATGTTCGACAATCGTCCAACCGTAAGTTCCTTACTCTTAAGTTCTCCCATCCGTAAATTCGCACACCCGTAAGTTCGACCACCGTCAGTTCACCCACTCCAGAAATCTGACAGTTCTTTGAAAGTACTGAATCAGAGTAATAGCAAAATACACGTTATACGTAGGCTACAACTGAGTCGCCACCACTGCCCCCACCGGTCGTTTCACCCAATCCGAAAATCCGACAGTTCACCCGCCCGTAAATTCGCTCACTCGTAAGTTCGCCCACCGTCAGTCGATCTACCATCAGCTCACCCATTCGCCATCAAGGTGAAACAACTCAACTTTTCCATATCAAATTGATGATGCTGCTGAAAATCTGTGCTGGAATTCCAGTCCTCAAGCACCCGACCCTGACCGTCTGTTCATGGCATAAGTTTGGTAACACATTTCTGTAACATACTGGGTAGAGGTGAACAAGGTGGCTTTCGAAAGCTAGCCCCACTTTGTTTGTTTACTGGGGTGTTTGTTTACTTCTTCCGTTAAGGGCGATTCTGGTGATCTCTTGGATTCGCTTTCCGTAAAGCAAAGCGAGAATCCGCCGGCCGCAAGAACCAACGGAAAGTGGTTGCGCCTCACTTGCACCTTTACAACTTCTCGCTGACTTGCCGAATCACTTTCCACTCGCGAAGTGGATTCGCTTTCCAAGTGCTGGCGGAAACCAGCGGAGCGCGAAAACAGCTTTGGAAAGAGAAGCGAGTTTTAGCCGAAGTCGCAAAAACAGCCGGCGCATAAGCTCGCCGAGCTTTCCAGACCGCCAGAATCGCCCTTTATTAGCGGACTATAATTAGATAGATAGATAGACTGGAGCTACGTGCTTTGATTTTTAATATTTTAATTCATAATAGTTCATAAACGAGCATTCCATAGCGCAGACATGGCTATACATCAAATTACAACACTGTGAGTATAGTGTAATACGTATATCACTATTTACAATACACAACAAAATAACAAAAAATGCTTTGTTCTTTCCTCCGCCTTCCAGCGCAGCAGGCCTGTACTACACTTAACAAAGTATTCAGCCTAGACTAAACTAGCGGCACCTAGAGCCCTGTCATCCTTCGACTCGGGCTGTCCAGTCGATCTGTCGTATACACCGGTGCCCCTTTTTATCTCATGCAGCGTTTATAAGTACAGGAAAACTTGAAAAGAATCCGGTCTTGGTAACAAGATTGTGTTTGCACACATAGGGAAAAAAACTGTTTCCTCAGATCAGAAAATCTAACAAAAATAAATTCACTAGCCAACAAAAAATGTTATGATAGCATTTATAACTTCAGAACTGATGATTGTTGCTCTCAAAAGCTAGCTAGATTCTTTGAGTATGTTTTTTACCAGCGCCGCCGACGAAATTCTTTTCAAGAAGACGGAAATTCCTTTCATCGTGAGAGGAATTCTCGCCCGCTAGACTTTTTTTCTAGTCGTCTTCGCGGACGGAATCCTTTCAAGTCGACCGGAATTCCTTTCTTCGCGACGGGATTTCTTGTCCGTGTAAACGCTACATCAACGGCGAAGTATGTTGCGCTAAATCAAAGAAGCCTTTTCCGAATTGTTTTTGCTGGTACACACGTACACCTGGTGCTTGCGAGTGAGCAACTCTCCGGCAAGCCAGAAACGTATCAGTTTTGGAAACGACACCCCTGTCGCGGCTGTGGAATTAAAATTATAGTTATTTGGGCCTTCTTTTGGGAGGAGGCCGAACTTACTATATTTGACAGTGCAAAACGGACACTAGTTGCGTTTTTGCAGATACCATGGTATCTGATACCACGGTCAAAAGGCGTTTTTGCAGTTATCGTGGTATCTGGCCAGTTATCGTGGTATCAGATATTCAGATACTACGGTCCGACCGTGGTAACTGGTCATGGTATCTGAAGAGTCTTCTCACTTTCATCATATTTTGTCAGATTGGTGAGAAAGAAGTTTAGCACTTAGTGATGAAACTGGATATCTGTTTTTCTTTTGGGATGACTTCGAAAAGTGCAATTTCGGCAATAGTCGTTTTTGCAGAGCACCGTGTATCAGATACCACGATAACTGCAAAAACGACTAATTGCAGATCCAGTTACCGTGGTAACAGATGCCATGGTATCTGCAAAAACGCAACTACTGTTGCAGTATGCCGATATAATTATTCCTTGGGCCCAAACTAACGGCGAATTATAACTGATGGCGCCATCGGATAAGTTAGGAAACGAACGCAGATTCGCTTCTTCCACCTACAGCCGGACGAGAACCCTTGCCAAGAAGGGCCGAATTACTGTTAGAATGAAAAGCAGCTGAAATTTCCGTGTCGCGTCATCAAATATAATACAGAATCAGCTTTTACTCCCCACCCGCCATTTTTATTCTGAGACCCCATCGATGTTACTTCAATTGTGCTAAAACCAAATATCCATTGAAAAGAACGCAAGTTTGGCCCAAAACCATGACCCCTAGTTTCCATCCTGATTTACCACATCAACTACTTCACGGTTTCCCTGCAGCCTCGTCACTGCGTCACTGATGCAAACAGTTTGGTTCGTTAAGACTGCACTGTAAAAAAAAATCCTGCAGTATTTGCTACTGGGATTAATCTTGTCTTTATTGATAAGATTATCCCTAATTCGGATTAGTTTCATCCCAATAGAGATAAGGTTAATCCCAGTAGCAAATACTGCATCCTTATTCGGAGAAACTTTTTACAGAGTACGTCATCTGCGATGCGCTTTCCGCACCAATGATGCCCCGATGAAAAATTATCTCAAAATTGTAGTATGAAGTTGTACGAAAAAGTAGCATGCAGTACCAACTGATGCTACTACATGCTACTACAGTAAGACTCGATGCTACTGGAGCAAGGCGGGATGCTACTTAATACTACTGCTTAAGATTTAGCCCAGTGTGAGGCACATTAAATTAAAGTATTCTGTACTACTGCATATCAGTACATGCAACTTTTTAGTACAACTACATAGGATACAAATTTTTCATCGAGGCTAAGCAGCGGACGCGACACGCGCCATTTTTCAAATCATACTGATCGGAAAGACGTTCGTCTTGGAACGCAAACAAATAAATGCAGCGAGGGAATGCTGAATCGTATTATGTGTCAAACAGTGGAAGGTAAAAGTTTTCAGTGCAAAACTATAGCGTCAGTCCCAAGCGTCGCGAGATGCGTCGTTTTCGCACGAAACGCAGCCTATTGGCGCAGAAATACTGTCTGTCTGAACCAGTGGCACCGCGACTTCACATGACAGATCGGGTATGAACATATAACGATTACATTAAACACAAGACCGCTTAACCTCGTCTACAAGTGTATTCCACTAGGGGCACAAACACTGCGCCACAAGCTCCACTTTGATTCCATGACCCGACCATCGCACGACGGCCGCCATCACACAGCTCATGACTTAGCGATTGCAAGAACAGATAAGCCTCTTAGGTGAACACAATCCAAAATTAATCAAATGCGAAAAACCCATTCCATGCTAACCCGATGAAAAATGTGTAGCCTACGTAGTTGTACAAAAAAGTGCATGTACTTATATGCAATAGTAACGAATACTATCATTTAATGTGCCTCAGACTAGGCCAATCTTAAGCAGTAGTATCCAGTAGCATCCCGTCTTGCTAATGCAATAGAATGCAGTAACACGGTAGCCCTGACATAGAAGCATGTAGTAGCATCAGTTCGTACTGCATGCTACTTTTTCGTACAACCTCATACTACTAATTTTGACATAATTTTTCACCGGGAATGACCTTATCGAGCAGCAAAACCAGTAGCCGAGTCGAAAATGAAATCTCAGCACTACTTTTCCCCATTAGCAATTTCTAAGAAGTAACTCCCGAAAATACGCTGCAAAAAAATTATCTTGCAGTATTTGCTACTGGGATTAACCTTGTCTCTAAAAGGATAATCCTATCTCTAATTCCGATTAGACTCATCCCAGTAGAGATAAGATTAATCCCAGTAGCAAATACTGCAGTTAACTTTAATCCCTACTAGGAGAAACTTTTTACAGTGTAGGATAGTTGCTAGAACTTAGTTTATTTACTACAGGTTCGTTTCTTCTAGCCACAGCCTGATCAGGACCCTTGCCAAGAAGTGCCGGAACATCGCTGAAAATGATCCTAGCTGACATCCGTTTGAGTCAATTTTTATACGCACTGTAAAAAGTTTCTCCGAGAAAGGATTAAAGTTAACCGCAGTATTTGCTACTGGGATTAATCTTATCTCTACTGGTATAAGATTAATCCGAATTAGAAATAATCTTATGTCAGTAGAGACAATATTAATCCCAATAGCAAATACTGCAAGATTTTTTTTACAGTGCGGTAGTAACCGCTCACAATTCCGAGACCACATCAGTGCAACAAGCATCATGGGCTCCCGATAGAATGAATACGCTTGCTTATACCAATTGGGTGTTCTCCTAGGAGGACTACGAGTTCCTGGCGGTAGTTATGATCACATCTCTGCAAAAACGCTCCCGGTACAGGGTTAGAAATATCAGGTACAAAACTTAAAGTCAGTTAAAAATAACGCTACTAACTTTGACTCTTAGAAGCAAAACAAAAGAAAATAAGCCTATGGACGGTATACATACAAAATTCACTGGCACTATTTATTTTAGATTTTTACTTTGCAAGCTCAATGGCCATGCGCCAATTACAAGCAGAAACGTCATTTTGGGAGTGGGGAGGGGCTACAGCCCTATCAAGCTTTTAAAGCGGCGACAGGACCCATCAAACTAGTGTTGATTTTACAAAAGTCTATGCTGTTTGGAGGTCAACCATTCCAACTAATAAGTTCCCCTGTAACAGCCGGAACTAACGCATTTTGTCAAGGATTTAATTTTTTCCTGCACTAGCGTCCGAACTTCCGCGCAACAGACTGTTACAATTAAGCAATGTGCCATTTTTTTTTTCTTCCTTCACGATTGCTATGCCTGTCAGAAGTTTCATAACGCCTAACACAAGGATGGGCGATGTCAACAGATAACAAACAGCTAAATGTTACAGACAAATTCTGTTACCTTTTGCAGTCTTACTTTTAACGAAAAAACAACGCATAAAAGGTACTATTCCGAAATATTCTGTAACACTTTTATAGCATCCACATGCGCAGTCTTACATAATTGTACCGTGTTCTTCAAAACTGTGCTAACTACATAATTTTTGGGCCCAGTTTTGTGTATGCCATCTGCAGAAAGAAAGTAGGAACTCAGAAAGTAAACCTAATCTACCTGTTAGATGGTGCTCATGTCGCCATCTAACACTTAGCACAATTTAACCGAATACCAAATCAGCTATGTTCTTTCCAATGGTATAGTTAACTCTGTTTTCAAAAAATTTCAGTTAGCACAGTTTTGAAGAACACGGTACAATTAAACTTCTGAAAGTGTACGATTTGTACCACAACAGTTCCTCTTTTAATCTTCTGTTGCGTCAGTTGGTTTCTTTTGGTCCCGTCATTCTTTTGAAACGGTAGAGCCGACGACATTTCATTTGTGATTGAGGCTTGTGGTCAGGTAGAATGGTATTAAGAACTTGAACCACGTAGAACCAGGGACCCATAAATTTCCTGCAATAACTCGCCATTCAGGGGGCTTGTCAATGAGAGATTTTTGATGCGCTCTTGACCGAGCGTCAGATAGTTCGAGAAATACCCACGGGGATAAAATACCCGACTATCCAGATAGACAAAATTTTTCGTAGCTGTTGTGCTGAATTAGGAATATTTCTCTGTAATGGAAGAGTATCCTGGTTCTTTTGTCCTAGCTTAGGTACCTGGTGGCATGCTGAATAGTCCCAACAAATTTTGTCTATCTGAGCAAGAACGCCGATTCGACCCAAGCGGAATTTTTGGAAACTAGGTGAGGCTCGGGCAACATAGCAACATAGAAGCATAGGAAATGACAAGCCCCCTGAATGGCGAGTCATTACAGGAAATTTATGGGTCCCTGGTAGAACTGAAGAAGAAGCCCTTGCTCAAAGTAAAGAAAAGACATGGAAAGCTATGTGAAAGAATACCCGAATGGGTAGCGCATTACTTTTTAAGTTTGCTAATTATTTTAATGAATATTGTCATTCGCATACTTATCTTTGAATGATTCTAGTTTTTATTATGGCCAATTTGTTCCGATTAAGTGAAAATAAAGAATTGACCAGCTTTTCCAAAAGGATAGCCCCTGCACTACCCTACCCCAGCTTTTAGCTAGACAACCTTGCCCGGAATACCCTTGGGGGGCCAACATTTGAATTTCTCACTCACAGGTATTATTATCAATGCTGGGTCAAAACGAACGTCTAACGTGCGGACTGCAAATTAAAATTCGCAGGTTTCTGGGCTCTAGAAAGTCGTGTCTTAGATAGCTATCAACTTCCCAACTGAATCTGGCCAAAAACAGAAGAAGAGGTATGCTTCTTTGACGTTAGTTAACTATGAATACTGCAGTTTTGGGCTTGATGGTACAGTGAAGAACTAAGAGCGTGTTCCACCCTCGTACCAATAGTAACTATTAGTTACTAAATCCGTTCCAACCTCACGAAAAGTTACTACGCTGACCGTTCCAGCCTTCTCGAAATAGTAACTAATAGTAACTATTTGCTTACCACGTTCGGGAGCGTGGTAAGCGTAGTAACCACGAATCTCTGTCACGTGATTGGTCGGATTCACCCGAGGCAAGATATTCCGCTGCAAAATAGAAAAATCGTTCCAGCCTTGACGACAAAAAGGCAGAATTTGTGACGTCATGCGTGGTAACTACGGTAAGTAGGATGGAAAACGCTCTAAAACACTCTTCAGGTAATTTGAATAGCCATTTTGAATTGGGGCCTCACCCTTAACTGGGGCCCAAAGTCGAACTTTCGGCAGACTGGTACACTGTAAAAAAAGGACTCTCTGCTTCCTAATCTGAAGTATTTTGCATTCTAGCATTTTAGTCCTCCATCGGATTTTAACTATTCGAACTCGGAACAAAAATCGCCGAATTCGGGGATTCACAGTAACTAAGCCCGATGTGGGAGAGACTTTTTACACTATGGTTGACTTTTGTAAGTGAAAATAAATGTCAATGTTCAGAATTACTACCTATTATTACTACCGTTCAAAGAAACACACATCTACTGTCCAAGCTGGAATTTGCGAATGCTTGTTTGACAAAAAAAGGCTTCCGCAATCACGTTCGAATTTTGCAGTGATCTTCTCAAACCAGTGTTAAACCAAGAAAAAATAATCAGATAGAACCTCCATCTCCTTATCTCTGTACTATGACTATGCGGAGTTGAGTCTTTCACCGTACCTTTTCCGCTGTGAACGAGCGGTGATTAGTAGCTTCTCGCCACATCACGTTTCGTTACCTCTACAGTTAGCTATATCGCTATGAAACCACCTTGAGAAAAAGTAGAAGACAAAGCTGATTGGTTCTTTGGACGCGCTCAAGAGTGGGTCAGCGCGCGGAGTACGCCTCCTGCATTTTCTTTCTCTGCGATGAGCAACGGCGAAGACGGAAGTAGAGTAGACGGGTAAAAAGCTACAGTAAATACCTCTAGGTCCGCTCAGTTTTGTCGGGGTATTCATAGTCGCTGGATGGTACCAAAGACAGAGGTTCTATCTGATTATTTGTTCTTGGTTAAACGCACGACCAAATCGTTAGAATATTCTTTCTCTAAAGAGTGATATTAATTCAAACAACATATCTACCGTGAAAGCCTTCCACTTGTGACTGAAACATTATAATTTATCTAAACACTCGAGCCTAAAGATCTGCGCTATCACTTCCTCACTAACTCGATACTAAGGTCTCGAACTAATCTGATAACTGTCGTAGCTGATAGAATCTGCAAGACTGATACAAGATATATCTTCTCAACAACTCCGAAGCCTTTTCAGTCGTAACCTCATACCATGCCAGTTTCGAAGCGAGCCTTTCGAAGTTTCGATACTTGCGCCGCTTATCGAGGGAACACAAGACCAGGTTTTTCACGGATGGTTTTCCTGCACTTTCATCATCAAGTGACAAAAAAAGTATTTCCGTACGGAACTGATGATAGTACCGAATATCCTGAAAGGAATTCAGGCCCTCTGTCAGCAACTGCACTTGAACAAATAAGGGTACCATGCAACATCCAGGCTACGGGTCAGTTTCCGACATCCTATTCCTATCAGCACTGTGGGGAATTTGCTAATAACTCATTTTTGGTGGGGATAGACGGCCAGGGTCTGGCAGTCGCGGACTGAAGATCCTGCCAGAGTCTTAACACCATCACAAATTCCGTACGGGAAAGTTGAGACTTTTTAACACTACGAATACAGAAAATAAGATCGTCCATCAACGTCATTAAAGGACACCTGAATGTAGAGTGCCAAGTATCATCCCTATCTGTATGACTTCTGTTAACATTGCCGGCAGAAAACCCAATCCAAATACGAAATAGTGTTTCCAAGCTATGATTTTTGCTCCATTTTGCATTTGTCCTTATTTCAGCACCGAACAATGTTAGAAATGAACAAATGTCTCCAATCAAACCTTCTTCTGGTATATTTTTTAACCAGTTAAGCCCAAACATATATCTAGAAGAAATTAAAATACGATCCGGCCAGCGCTGTACAAGATTTGAATGAATTTCGCTTTTTGTCTTGGAGTCTGCAAGTGCAAACCTCCAGAAACGAACATACTTGTTTTGAAAACGTCACGCTCAGGAGAAGAATGCTCTCCGTGGCCATGTCTGTAAATGCATTCTCCATTGTGGGTTCAAGTATGGTTTCATTGTTCAGGTGTCCTTTAAGGTCTGACCTAACACGTACATTACACTTTTTTCGCGCAACAGCGAGTAAGGTAATTAAAAAAAGGATGAAAACCATTTCTGGTTCTTCCAAAGAAATGCCCCGAAAGTTCCCGATGACCTTGCTTGCGTATCCCAACAGATTACACTAAATAAAACCGACAGATCATAGCAGTCATGACCAGCACAGTTAAGCGGTCTAGATTACTACCTAAACCAACTATACGAAATCAGGAACATGGAGATTAAATACTTTCTGTCATGGACTCTTATTAGAAATCTAACCTTGTCCGATTAACTATGCTTAATCTGCGGTCAGCCTATTCCTCAGACACTGATATACTGAAGTCAGATTTTCCGGTAAAAATGTAAAACTATTACTCATTTGATTTTGCGCTGAACATACAAAATCAGATCGCTCCTTCAATAAATAGGCATTAAAGTTCTGGCAGTAATTTTCCGACTCTTATGACCCCGAAACCGAACTCCCACTGTAGCCTACCTGCGAAAATCCTACTAATGCTAGATTCTAGCCTACCCAAACGTTTCTATGTCTGGTGAAAATGCCTGGTACGTAATTCTCAGCGCTATCTCAGCCTTCCCAAGTCCACGCAGCACTTCCTAACTAAAATGTGGTATCGCTTAGTTGCCAAACAAGATGGCGCCTTAGTGAACCCAAGCACACTGAAGTCCAAGACACATGGACCGGGAAGTTGTCCCTGACTCTTGGCTGGAGTTTTCATATTTCTGATTTTCCGTAACAAGAAGTTCGAAATCCAGCCAGGAATTCTGGTTATAGAAGCCCGGATATTTGCATAAACCTTTACATGTCAATATCAGATAGAAACAGGTATTCCTGGACCATGTCTCAGGCATTAAATTTGATTAGCAAAATAGTAGGAAGGGCAATAGACCATACAGCCAGGAATCCTTCCAGAATTGTAGGAAGGGAAAGATGCAAATCGGGGGCCGTGATTTTCCGAGCATAGCTTGCTATACTCGATGGCATATGCATCGCTGGTGCAGTGTTCTGCATCGCTGGTGCAGTGTTCTGCATCGCCTGCTAGCTTTGCCTTTTGCCTACTCCTCTTTTATGGCAGTGATGGCGCGCTCCATGCTCGAAGTTCCCCGGGTATACGTGCCAGCTACTAATCAACTAAAGCAGGGGTTCCCAACCGGTGGTACGCGTACCCAAAGGGGTACGAGAGACCCTTGCAAGGGGTACACGAAAGTCCCAAAATCGAGTTATTCAATAGCTATAAACAATTGTACGCGTTCGCAGCTGAAACTAAAAACGGCTAAAATCAAAACAAAGAGACACAGTAACACATTTATGCTATTTTTCGTTAACATATTGAATAAAATGCCAGTGTATATTAATATTTGTAGTATTTAGTATTTATGTGTTTAAAATAATGAAATTTTTGTAAAGACATCAAATTAGCTAGCTAGCAAGTTTCTGTCTAATAAACGTTACTTACTTACTTACGATTACTTACTTTATAGCTTTAGTAGAACGCTTCAATCGTTTCTGAGTCCCCTAAATCTGATACCCCATCGTACGCAATTGCAGATTTACATGCCTTACGACTGATGACAATAAATATCGTCATTTTGACATTCTGATCGTGGTAAAAAAAGTAAAACAACAATTCGTCAAAAAACGAGTACGGCACGTTTTTGAACCTTGATTAGGGGTACGCGGTACGGAAAAGGTTGGGAACCACTGAACTAAAGTATGAAGTAGTTTAGAGCAATCGTCACAGATGCCTTCGAGAATCGCAAGCGACGATCAGACAGTCATGGCCCTTTCTCGTATCAAGAATTGTGCAATATACGGCCACGCTAGCCCGACAGTCAGACTACAGTACGCAGGTATCTCTCCCTTTCAAAAAGCTAGCCCCCTATGTACACACTGTACAAAAATAGAACACTCTCAATAAGTCGACTATACCATTCACCATCACAGCCGTGAAACTTTCATAAGAACCGTTCTTAGCCCTCACACAAATAAGCTCGATCAACAACCAAATTAACTGCAGCTTCACTGACAAAATATCGGCAAGAAATCGGCCAAGCCTCCTATGTACGCAGTATCCCAACATCATTTACGGCGATAACGGTACGCCGCTCAGCTGATGGAAGGTATAACAGCATTTTTGCTTTATATTTTTGGTTGCGTTCATAAAATGTTGTCGTCTATTTCAGCGCTTTCCAACTTCAGTTCTCACTGCTCCAGTCCCCGACTTTCAAAAATATTCCATGAATTATTCAGGGCTGAGCACTGCTTTAAACTCGAGTCAGAAAGTTGTTGAAACCAGGCATCTAATCAAAAACCCGTCTTATGTGGAACAAAACCGTCTGAGAAAAGGTTAGACGGTTTCTGCCGACATTTTGTCAATCAGCGTGCCCATTAAGCGATAAAGCATCCTGTAGCGCTTTAAACCCACGCCTTACATGTCTGTATGTGGTTTTCCCGTGACTCAAAAACTGAATTTCTGTATCGGAATGCAACGAGTATGTAATCGGTGGTTTGATTTGCACTGTGTGCGAACGGTAAATCCTGTGTAGAAGCGCTTTAAATAAAACAAGTATGGCACACTAAGCGGGCTGACTCTGATTCTGACTTGATTTCATCACACCTATGGACCGCGCGTTTCTCGCAAGCAACGTCCACTTATAAGACCCGTTTCCGAAAAGCTACTCAAACGCTCTCGACTAAAAGTCAAAGTCATGTTTTGGCGACCCAGGTGCCACCTTTCGTTTACTCTTTCGCTGTGGCTTGGTGGCCTTTGGTTTCTCACGGTCGCACGAGGGGCAGCACTCGTCTTGCTGTTGCTTTTTGGCCCCTGTTGCTGGGCAACGATTTTTTGGACATTTTTTGCGCTTACACTTCACTTTGCCGTCCTGAAACCGAAATAAGTTATCAGTATATAAAGCACATTTGAAAAGGGAGGAAATCAGGGATTTGATTAGTTGTCAGGCAGACAGTCTGCCGCTGGGAGAGAGAAGGCGGTATGTTGGGACGTCATAGGGTCACTCCGGTCATTACTATTAGTTGAGCTTTTGCAGATACCATGGTATCTGATACCACTGTCTAAAGTCGTGATACCTGGCCAGTTATCGTGGTACTGGATATTCACATACCACAGTCCGACCGTGGTATCTGAAAAAGTCATCTCACTTTCTCAATTTTTGTCAAATTATTGCAGTTAACTCTAGTCCTTACTCGGAGAAATTTTTTACAGTGTACAAATTATTTGGCTGAACCGACAAGTTATAGATCCTACTACAAAATAGGACATTTCCAAGCTGATTTTCAACATTTCTGCTATGGCTTTACTGCCATTTCAACCTTTTTAGACGATAACCGGTTACATTGGTTAGCAATGGGTTTTGGGGTATAGGCATCTCCAACTTGTCCCGTATTTGATCAAGAATGAACACGACCCAGACCCGGGATATCTGGACCTTACTGGACCCGGACCCGGGATATCCTGACCTTATCGGAAATGGAGTCTCTTCCGTCAGTTCTTGCGAGCAGCGGATTCTCGCTTTGCTTTTTTGAAAGCGAACCTTGAGAACCCCTGACTAGCCCTATCATTAGTTGCGTTTTTGGTCACCTATCTACCTTGGTTCATTTTCCCGTTTTTTGCACCAAGCGCTTACTCCTCACTGCTCTTTTGACCGTCTTTGGACCAAGACCTTTGTCCTTTCTGCCCATGCCTTCGGAGAAAGGAGATAGGCAACTTCGAGGTGAGTTGACCTAAGGCGTATTCTCGCCCGAGGACTCCTCGTGGAATCGAAGGGAACGGCGAGAATAGAGGGAGTCACTCCGCGTACAGAAACAGCGAGAACACGGGGAATGCTTCCAAAATGGATTTTGAAAAAATGTGCAGTTGACGAAATTAGTCTGGATCCAATTTATTTTTGGTTTTGTTTATTCTGATTATTTTTAATTGATTTCCTGGCGGGAAAGTCCTTTTTGATGATGGTGATGATAGTCGAAGCATTCCCCGTCCGTGGGGACTCGCGAAAATACGGGGAGTGAGTCCCCGGGACAAACAAAAACGAGGGGACTCCTCAAGTGGAGACCTCAGGGAACGGCGAGAATACGCCTCTATCTGCTCAGGACAACGGCGCCTGACTCCTCTCTTGCCATAAACTATCAAATTAGCAGAAAGGACAGAGGACTTGGGAGGGAGGCCTTTGAGCTCTTTTGGCAAAAACGCGGCTATTATAATTTATGCGCATATCTCTCTTGAATAAAATAGTTTTCTGCTTACCTTGCAGTTGCAATTAATGCACTTGATCTCTCCCCAGGGCTGAACCCTTGGGTGCCACTCGCGGCCGTTTTCGTACATGTCGCCTTTGAACCGGCAACCACCCGACGCCAGGGTTTCATTTACGCTTTTTGGCTGCAAAAATAACACAAATATGATGATGATTTTATTTATGACCCGTCAAAATAAACACAAGGCACAAAGACTGAGTAAATAATAAGGAAAAAAGAGAAAAAAAGGAAAACAAGAAAGAAAATAACTTACGAAATACACATTATAACTTTTACCATACAACTAAACTGAGAGGGTTTTCCCGTCGTGGTCAATATTGTGGCTATAAATTTCTATTTGTTTCTCCACTACTGTTAGTGGATCACTAATTTGATAACCACTGGAAATTTTAGAGTTTCTCGTCCAAGGGGGGAGGCGCAATATATATTTTGCAAAACGATAGACTCAATACAAGTGTTGCTCATTTTCTCACTTGCCGTGTTTTGCCACCTTCGATGTGTATCACGCTGTCAACGGTTGTCTGCGAAAAGTTTTTCTTCTCTTCAGGCTCAAAGCCGCTCAAGTTGGAAAAATGAACTTGTGGGAAAACTAACAAAGTTCCACAACTTCCCATCAGTTCATTTTTCCAACTTGAGCGGCTCTGAGCATGAAAAGGACCCTTGCCAAGAAGGGACGAAATATAGCTCTAATAAAATTCAGCTGACGTATCCGTTTTGCACTATCAAATAACAAGCAAAATTCCGTTCCGGCACAACGGGGATGATGCTACATCGAATGCTCGTTAATGCGTGGTTCGGAATTTTGTTCATATTTTCATACCCAAAACAGTCCATTCAGGTAAATTTCCATGAAGGCCAATATATTTTATAGCTTTTCATTATATTACAACTTTTTTACCCTCCTTCGACACTCCCCAGGTGACTTTTTCGATGGTGTGCCTAGCCTAATCGCGACCGTTACTGCTTTCTAATGATGCGTGAGAACGGGTGCTCCTACATAGACCGTCGGTTCTGAAAGCAGAAACGATCGCGGCATACCCTGCAAAAACACCCGGGAGGACTAATTTTAGCTGAGCGTGAGCAAACTTGGCTACGGAGATGGTCTGGCTTAAAACATTGCTTCGGCTTGACATTAGGCCCCAGCCCCATTAATGGCACAGATGGATTTTGTACAATATTCAAGTTTGAGTACAGTACAGGTATGCTGATGCGAACGTTTGTTGACAGTGGACTTGCTGTGTCTAAAGGTAAGTACCAGTTAGTCAAGGTAGGTAATTAGGGGCATTTGAAAACACCTGTATAGGTTTTTTGAATCTTCATTTTACCATTTAGCCCAAAACTACACTGTTCACATTAAAGTAACTGTTCAAAGCATACCGCTATTGTACGGGGATAATAATTCTGATACCATAATTGTACTTACTTGGGCCTCTTCGTCTTGCTCTCCTTCGTGCTCTTTGGACTTAAGGACAAGCACCGTGGGTTCAGGGGCTCGACACTCCTGACAGCAGGCTTTAGGGTCGGGTCGGTATCGTTCGCTTTCTGGACAGGAGGGTTCAGGACAGGTTATCCGAGTGCACTCGACTTTGAGGGTAGTTGCCTAGAAATCAAGACCCGGGATGAACAAACTAGCTTTCGAAATCAGATAAAAAAAAGTAGAAAATTAGCCAACTAGCTCACCTTATGCTTCTTACTATCAACGTGAAGCAAAGTCAAGAAAACCATAGTCAGGTTTCTTACTTCTCTTGGCGAACTTTCATCAAAACATCTCATTCCCTTCGAGACTTCCACTCCAGATGGCAGGTCCATCTTGCCAAGCGACTTCTTGGTTAACTTTCACTTTTCGTGTATAAATCTGAGCCAAGATTCCGCACGAGAGGTACAAAATGCCCGACAGTGCGGTAGACGGCCTAGCGGACTTCTTTTCGGTGATTTTCGGTGATAAGAAGAAGATTAAGGGACCCTACCCTTCGTCGTTTTCTTGCAATAGCTGCGTTCTTTGTCACGGGAGTTCTCACCGGTGGTCTCCGGTTTTTCCTATAGGCCGTTTTTGCATCCACTGGTGACTTCTCACCAGTCTTATAACCCGTTTTTGAACTAACCAGTGTCCGGTTTTATCTCACCGGTGCGGACTAACCAGAGCCTGCTCAGGAGCCCGGCTTCAGCGAGGAGTTAGCCGGTTTTCATCAACTCACCGGTGAACCAAAAAAACGCGTTTTAAGAGAAGAAACCAGGAAGAACCGGACACTGGTGACTAAACACCAGAGACAGCCCGGAGTGCAACGAACGCAGCTAATGCTACGCGACAACACAAGGACAAGCAGTAGCGTATTACCCACTTAGAAAATCAATCTGCCTGCAAAAGCCTTTCTGAACTAGCTGTCGGAAAAATTCAGTGACCATCCTGAAAGGCTTTCCTTCTTTAAAGGATAGGCATATTCCGGCTTGGTACAATCAATTAACAAGAACAAATAAGCCAATAGAACACCATCTTTGGTCCCATGCACCGACTATGAATACCCTGACAAAACTGAGCAGAGCTGAAGCTACTTGCTGTGCTTCGATTTGACGCCCGTCTATCTCTACCTCTTGCGTCTACCCCTTGCAGGCGTGTATGACCCGCCTCTGTAGAGCGCAACACGCGACGGCACAATGTTAAACAACCAATAGTCTAGTTTACTCTCGACTTTTCTTCTCCGGGGCTCTACTGCGATGAGCTGTTTGTAGAGGTAACGAATTGTGATGTTCCGCGTAGCTCTTACCCTCCGCTCGTTCACATCGGCAGGGCATCGGGAATCTATTCGCCTCCGCATGTTCGTATTGTAGAGATCGGGATACGGAGGTTCTACCATTTATTCCTGCTATCATCAAAGCTACGTTTACACTGAGAGTATTTACCCCTACTCCGTGGGTGTTTTCCCTCGCAACCAGGGGCGTCCCGAGCCTTTCTTCATTGGGGGGGGGGGGCGCACCTGGTAAAATTGACCGAATCGGTACCTGATTTTTACTGAATTTATTAACAAAAATTGTAAAATCACTGCGAGTTGCCTTCATGAAGCTACAACGTAAGACGTTGCAGAGTATATACAAACAAGTCTAAAGAGAAAAATTGGAGCATATTCACGCTTTTCCGCTTCTGTTTTTTTCACGGATACGCCGTCACTAGCGTTTCACCTTTGTAAGACCTTTACAGTTTTGCCAACAGGACTTGAAATAATCGCAACCAAATGGTGTTGCTGCATAGCGACAACGTCGCTAAAGGCTGTGCCCATGATTAATTATTTTTAATATTAATTATTTAATACTTTTAATATAAGAAATTTTTTTAATCCGCCTTTTTTTCTGGCAATATTTAACTATTTCCCATGCAAATTCTAGCTTTTAATATGGTTCAAGCCCCCCAAAATTCATAGCTTCAAACGCCAATTAAATGAGGCAACCTTTGTCGAACTAGTGAAGACTGCGAAATGCGCCGCAGGCGAAATTTTGTGGAAACACTGATGATAAAAGTGCCTTTCTGCGATCCCAAGATTATATATTCAACCCAGAGTTGTATGGCAACGAAAGGGGCGATCCAGGGTAAAGTGGATACAAAGTACATATGTTGGGAATTTACAGCAAATAAAAGTAGGCTAGTTTTCACGTCAAGAGACGTGCTTATTCCTGAAGTACTTCAGTCCTAAGAAGTAAAAAAATGAACAGCAATCAGCTGAAGTTACCATAAATGGTAAAGAACGAGAGCTAAATTAATGCCACTTAAATTACCGAACTCAGTAACTGGGTTGAAGCAAATAATGAATTCGAAGTGTACTGAAAAATTGCGAAAAAAAGCGGTATTACAACCGAATTTCGTAATGGAATAAAACTCTTGTTAGAACCACCTAAAACAATCGAATTCGGCAAGTCTAGTAATAGAAACGGACTAAAGAAAAATCCGATGAATTACCATATTCGGTAACGAATCAGAACCAAATGAATCTCACCGAATTTAATTATGAAATGGACTGACCGAATGCGACCGAATTACCGAATTCGGTAGAGAACGAGACTAAATAAACAGGTTAAATCACCGAATTTACGCAGGGACGGACCGAATGCGGCGAAATCGATGCGTACTCAAGAAAGTTTAAATGAATTACCGCATTCGGTCACGAGTCAGAACCAAATCTGATTAATGACCGAATTATGAAAGATTGACCGAATGTGACCGAATTACCGAATTCGGTAAAGAATGAGACCAAATAAACAGGTTCAATCACCGAATTTACGCAAAGACTGACCGAATGCGGCGAAACCGATGCGGACTGAACAAAAGTTGATGAATTATCGAATTCGGTCACGAATCAGAACCAAATGAATCTGATTAACGACCGAATTATGAAATGGACTGACCGAATGCGATAGAACAGGTACGGACTTGAGAAAAGTCTGGTGAATTACCGAATTCGCTAACTAATGAGACCAACTAAACAGGTTAAATCACCGGATTTACGAAGGGACAGACCGAATGCGATGAAAATCGATTGAGAGTGAACAAAAGTCGGATGAATTAGCAAATTCGATAAAGAAAGGGGAACCAATAAACACGTTAAATCACCCAATGTCGAAATGCGGGGACAAACGATTTTATGAAAAGGGCATCACGGCTTCGCCGCGATGCCCGTTTTGACCGAATTTTCACCTTCGGCGAAAATTTGACCGAATGCCCAAAACGTAGGGGGGCGCTGCGCCCCCCCCTCGGGACGCCCCTGCCCGCAACAGCAACAAATCCCCGGGTATTTTGGGCTTCAATTTCGCGAACCTTTTACCCGGGGTTTGTTTGTCCAAGGGTATTCTTCGACGTCAGCAACAACAAAATCGGATTTCGAGCAATAATTTTGATTATGTCCATATAGGAAGTGATCCAAATAGATACATGTTGGTGTCCATTACAGAGAGATATCCTGAGCTTTACAACCTTGGAATCTATTGCGACATGATACTACTCTCCCTTGAAAAACACCCAGGTATTGTGTGAACACTTTCCGCTCTCGTCTCCGGGGAAAAATACCCGCCGTGTAAATGATCTAAAGAAAATATAGTCAATGACTGTCATCTAGCGGCCACAAAGCAATCCTTAAATTACTATATAATTTACTCACATCGCAAGTGCAGATGGCGCATCTACTAAAGCCGAATGGAGGGATATAGGGGTGCCATTTAGAGCCTGCGGGGTAGTACTTCATGTCGCCCTGGAAGTAGCAGCTACGTCCACCATCTTGCGTCCTTGCGGTCGTCACATCTGAAAGAAACAGACGGTAAATATCAGGGCCGTATCCAGGGGGGTGTTAGGGGGTTCCCCCCCCCCGAAACCAGCCCGAAACATACAAAAATAATCATTTTATATATGCTTTTCCCTCTGATCTATGTCTTTTTTGTCCGACCCGCGCCCCCCCCCCCCCCCGAAATAAATTCCTGGAGACGGGCCTGATAAATATATCCCACTTGCCTTTTGGTCACCGATAAGACGTGGAAAAGTACTGTTAAAGGACAACCCGCAGTAGATACAGTTTGTATTCCAATATTCTAACATAAATGACTCCTATATTCAAATAATGCATAAAACGGATGTGTCAGCAGGTTTGTAGGTTTGTTTCCTTTACCGACGTTGACGCTGAAGCTTGACAGCCTGACGAGGACCCTTGCCAAGATGGGCCGAAATATCGCTGCTAAAGCATCGTAGCTGACAAATCCATTTTATGCATTATTGGAATATATTTTTCAAAGTCAGCTTGGGCTCAAGGGGTATTTAAATGACTCCTACGAATCTCTGCTGGAATCCTCAACGATTTCGTCCCAACTGCTTTCGCATTCATGCGGACCCTTGGTTTTGATGAGAAACGCGGAAAACCTGCATAGCCAGTATTTCTGACGAATGAGCATCTCCTAGGAAGCAACAAGCGGGACCCTGATTTGCCTCGAAAAGACCCAGTAACGGCAACTTTTAAAATCAGCGTAGTGCCGTCGTGGCTGATAATCTGAAACAATGCCGGAAATTCAAATAAATGATTAGGGAGGTGGAGTGAAACGGGTCCTTTAAAGTTTAACCGAAAAGGGCTGGGTAAGACAATCTAGTTACCCATCATTTATTCACTTACATTGACTTTAAGACCCGCTAAAAATGCGTTACTTTGTTGTTCCGCTATTCACGAATAATCGATTTTCAGATAGTGGAATCTCTGTGTGATTTGTGGTACCTCTATGCGCCTTGCTGTATGCCTTACGAGAAAGATTTATGATTTTTTTTTTGTTCAGGCACTATAAGCAATCTTCACCAAGCTCGCCACTGCCCACTGAAAAGCCGCGTTTGTGTTGAGATCAAGATTTCCCGCGTCATAGTAAAATGTACGCTGTGGGGACGGCCGCCGATGTTCTGAACGTAATAACTAGAGCAGATAGTGGAAAAAAAAAAATCCCTTTGCAGAATCCAAATAATTCAGTGTATTCAGTCAAATGACACAAAAATAAGTTGGCTTTTCAGTTAAACTTTAAAGAGCTTTCAGCCTTTAATAATTTTTCTGACGAGTAGAAAAAGAAGATGATAAAGGCGCGCTTGCTTGCCTTCTGGCCAGCGTCAAGACGGGGAAAGGGAAGTCCGTATCGTTATTCTGACTATTCTTCTCGGAGACAAGTTGTTCAGGAACACTACTACACTGTAAAAAGTTTCTCCGAGAAAGGAAACTTAACTGCAGTATTTGCTACTGGGATTAACCTTATCTCTACTGGGATAAGATTAATCCGAATTAGAAATAATCTTATCTCAGTAGAGACAATATTAATCCCAGTAGCAAATACTGCAAGATTTTTTTTTACAGTGTAGGATTTCACTCTTTTGGTAGGTGTTGGCCTACGATGGGGAATAGTTAAAAAAAAACAGAATAGATGTTGCTAAAGGATGGGGTCTCCCCCTCCTGCTGGGTCAAAAAATGATGTATAAAAAAGACAGGGACAAACATCTAACTCTTAAGCAAAAAAGAAACCAAGTATAAATATAATAACGCAATGTTTTTAGCTATATAACTGCTCGAACAGAACAACTCAGCTTCAGCGACACGCGCAGCGGATTCCCGCTACTTCTTTTGGCCTTAAAGCATCCCTCACCCTGTTTACTGTTTGTGTTCTCCAGTGTCTCAAATAGCTGAATACTTTAAACCCAGGCTCTGCTTTTTAGGAATTACCTAAAGTTGTGGCTGTTTTAAGCCTTTGTCCGTCGTAGAAACACTGACTAACAAAACAGAATAAACAAAAACTGATACGTCAGGAACTTCGTGTCAAAAACTCAGAAGGCATGGAATGAAACATCCCCCCTGACAAGCATGTGACGTACGGACGGGATGAATTTCAGTCCACATTGAATCATTCTTATTTGATGAGTTCTATGGTGTAAAAACTTTAAAATGACACAAATCTGCAGGATAAAGAAGTCGTACGGTCGAACCTGTCCCTCCTGTCGTCTCCATGGCAGGATATAAAATTTATATCGCTCGTAATTTTTCTCTAGTCGTAATTTTGGCGCCAAGTAGTGCGACCTTTTAACCTTCCGAGCTTCTCAAGGACGCTTTACTGACTTCATTTCGTTTTATCCTGCTTTCGAAACATAACTCCTTATTTTTTTAGAGCTCGTAAAAGTACAAGTGCTACTAGATACTTCTTTATTTCTTTGAAGGTCGGAATAAAGTAGATTGAGTTCATAGCTACTACAGTAGGCCATTTTCCCGACTAGTAGGCCTAATATAACGTTCGGAGGCCTCGGGCTTAAGCCATGCTAAGACCTAAAAAGCGGCAAGTCTCAAAGAAGAACAATTTTTTTTCGTTCGCTGAAGAAGTTAACGTTGCTAAATAAGGCTCCGATCTTCGAATATTTGAAATATGAAGAGGCAGAAGAAGAATTGCGCGCTAGAACAGGGCTCCTTCCCTTCAACTCTAAAGGAGTAAGAAGAGGAAGTGCATTAGAACAGGGACCCTACCCTTCGTTCTCTCGTAATGCTGCGACAACACAAGGACAAGCAGTAGCGTATTACCCTTTAGAAAATCAATCTGCCCGCAAAAGCCTTTCTGAACTGCCAAAATCCCTGGAAGACTTTCCTTCTTTAAGTCACGTTTACTGAATGTAGTTTCGGTGGTTTCACTCTTGTTTTCTTAGTTCGTCCAAAAGTGATGCTTCGTAAATTTTTATTTGTCCATTCCAGATACTGTAGTTTCATAACGTCAGCGTCACTACAATGTATATCTCGTCATCCTGGTCATCGAGTACACGATATTTTTCATGAATTTTTCAGGCCCAGTTAGAAATTTTGTCCAAATTTTGCGTGTTTATACTGTTATTTATCTTGTTGTTTTTCGTTGTCCCTTTTACTCCGCTACCACCTTGTGTATTTGGCGGGTTACAAATAAAATATATAATAAAAACAAAAGTACGTCGAATGGAACTACAGTGAAACTACAGCGAAAACACAACCAAAAAAACGCAACCTTAGTGTTTATGTCCTGATTTGTTAATTGCTTTTGTTTTACACTACTTTATCTCTGTTTTCCCTCTTTTTTTATGAACTCCTCAGTCAACCACACATCATCTTCGGACAGGCTATGCCAAAACTGGAGGACCTAACCCACTAAGAAAGAATTTTAGTCGGTTAGTTCCTGAATTCGACTAAAATTGTCGACATTGTTTTTATTTGTATCCGAGTTAAGGGTAAAAAGTAAACAGCTCTTTTCATTTCTGCTATTTATCGTGCCACTGAACGGATCAGTTGATTTAGCCCTAGTTTTTGTTTCATACATTGTATTTTGTATTCCTCAGTTATGAGGGAAATAAATGATATTTGATAGTGCAAAACGGATACGTCAGCTGAATTTTACTAGAGCTATATTTCGGCCCTTCTTGGCAAGGGTCCTCTTCAGGCTCAAAGCCGCTTAAGTTGGAAATACGAACTTGTGGGAAAAAAAGTTTGGAAGGAAATAAATGAATAAAAAAAATGAATACTGTTCTCAGATACTTCTACACTCTCACGTGCAGGCAACGTGTGCAACTAGACTCGGAGAGATGGGGTTGGCACTGGGTTGGCTCGTGTCGCGTCCGACGGATTGCGACAATCCGAACCGGTTCTAAGACAGGTTTCGCAGTTCTTGATAATAGCAGGGAACCATAAATTTCCTGTAATGACTCGCCATTCAGGGGGCTTCTCATTTCGTATGCTTCTATGTTGCTATGTTGCCCGAGCCACACCTAGTTTCCAAAAATTCCGCTTGGGTCGAATCAGCGTTCTTGCTCAGATAGACAAAATTTGTTGGGACTATTCAGCATGCCACCAGGTACCTAAGCCATAACAAAAGATCCAGGATACTCTTCCATTACAGAGAAATATTCCTAGTTCAGCACAACAGCTGCAAAAAATTTTGTCTATCTGGATAGTCGGGTGCTTTACCCCCGTGGCTATTTCTCGAACTATCTGACGCTCGGTCAAGAGCGCATCAGAAATCTCTTATTGACAAGCCCCCTGAATAGCGAGTCATTACAGGAAATTTATGGGTCCCTGATAATAGTAATTGTGTCGCTCTCTACTCAAGAGGAAAATTGTGAACATCCTCTTGTTTACCGCAGCGAGGAAACGCCCCTTAAGCTACCTCCCTCTTCTACTCTTAGAAAAAAAAACTCTATGGCTCCACGGCGTCAAGTCGGGACGGCACCAGGTTATGATACTCTTCACGCTAGCGGACTGGGGAACCATTCATCATAAAAATAAAGCACATTCTCTGAAGTGTAGGTATGTGAGAACTGAAGTATTTGGACGCGGCTCAAAGCAACAACTTACGGACCTGTTTTCTGCACTTTTTCAAAACTCTGGCTTCCTCTCGCCTCGCTCTTGACCAAGCCGCAAATATGATAGTTATTTATGAAGTCGAGATTGCTACTTGATCAGAGTACACCTGTAATTACTTGGTTGCAATTCCCATGACGGATATGCAAAATAGCTGAGGCGTTCCACTACTGGGTTTGAGTTCGTGACTACTCGCATGAATCTTTTCAACCGGATCCATTTTTTTAACCGGGGGAGTAGTCACTTTTTGCAGCTAATAAGGCAGTATGCAGATTTCACAGTTACAGTTTTTTATACCATATCCAGTTTGGTCAACCGTGTTTTGTAATTTAAAGATCATCTTCGGACATGAATTTTAAATGATCGGAAATACCAGTTACGCAAGTTTCTCCGTGTTTCTTATCAAAGCTAAAAGCTCAACGCCAAATGTAATAATAAATAAATAAAAAGCAATTAAAAAAACCCAAGGGGAGTGTGCGAGGCTTAAAACTGTCGAGACGGGTTTCTAATCTTTGGGAGACTCAGCAGAGTTTCAAAGGAGTCATGCATATTCGATTACTGGAGCAGAAACTTTGCGAACTGCGAATTGTGCTTTAAAGTTCACACGACCTCTGTGGCGTTTTCCTGCTGGTTCGTAGACTCTTCTTACCCAAGCCAGGAACAGCTTTCAACATCAGTTATCGCACAATCGCACTGCTTGCTCAGAGTCGTTGCCAGAGAACAGGTGTAGCCAGGTAAATCGACGACGACTCAACAAAACTTTCGTAACCTCAGTACGGGGTTCCTCCCTACCAACCAACCATTCCCTCTTCCGACTCCCACTCCGAAAACACTTTAAGCTCTTCACAAATGTTCAACATTTCTAACAGCTGCCCACACAAATGTCGCTGAAACTGAATCACCACGAGCGTGTTCCACACTACATACCGTCGTTAGTATGCATGACGTCACGAATTCTGGCTTTTTGCCGTCAAGGCTGGAACGATTTTTCTATTTTCCAGCAGAATATCATGCCTCGGGCGAATCCAATCAATCACGTCGCAGAGATGCGTAGTTACCACGCTTACTACGCTCCCGAGCATGGTAAGCAAATAGTTACTATTAGTTACTATAGATAAGATAAGATAAGATTTATTCCACTAAAAGCACAGAGGCCATGGGAAAAAAAAAAAAAAACAAACACAAACCACATAAATGCTAACTATTTTACATATTACTTTACAGGAATCTTTCTCTGTGGTTCATCGAAACTGAAAGGAATCTTCCCAACTTTTCAATATCAACAAATATTTTACTTCCCATTACTTTTACCAACCAATCCTCCCCCCGATTACTAAGACCAAAAATTTCCCCACGAAGATCTGAAAGCTCAGGACATGGTTGGAACGGTCAGCGTAGTCACTTTTTACGAGGTTGGAACGAAAATAGTAACTAATAGTTACTATTGTTCGACGGGTGGAACACGCTCCATGTTAGTCGCTGTGTCCGTCTTATATTCACTCCATAAAATTTATGGAAAAACAACTAAACTTACTATCGCAAACCGGGCAGCACTCTCCCCCCACTTGCTCCTTTTTGCTACAAAGTAGCACGGGACAGACAACCGGGTCACAGCTGATTCGCCCCCTCTGGCAGGAACACATCGTACATTTACTATGCTCTGCATTCCACTGCTGTCCATCTTCAAACACGCGACCTTCATACAGGCAGCGGGGAGTCTAAAAAATAATCAATCAATCAATTTATTTAATTCGTGATATTACACATCACATAATAAAATTACATTAACACAGGACTTTTATTTACTAAATATATACAAAGTAGATACTGAGTAATAAAATGGCTTTCGCCTACCGACATCACGAAGAAACTGGAAAGAATCATACTCGCTTATGTTCTACGAACTTGGTAGGTAGGTTTTTTATTTTTAACCAAAACCTTGAAAATAAAATAAAATAACATTACTAATATCCCATTGCAGCAAAAAGAAAGTCCTAAGGACTTGTGCTGCAATTTAATAATACTACTTGTATCTAATAAATAAATAACTAGACACAACAACTTATTATCCACCTATCCTATGACTTAAATAAACAAACAATTAAACGTGAACACTATACACAACAAGAATCCTTAATATTTACTCATTACCAGTTTCAGCCCCACCCGAACAACTGTGAAAAAAAAGAAAAAAAAAAGAAGAAAAAGACCACATACCCTTCAACACGTGTTAATTAAGTGGAAAGTTTTCAGTTTCTTTTTAAACCCGTATAAAGTGGCTTGAAGTTGTTGTTTACGAATTCGGTATAAATGGTATCTCCAGTACGCCTATTCCAGCGTCCGACCACTTCTTCTAAAACTCCAACTGCACAACGCCCTTGTGTACACTGTAAAAAGTTTCTCCGAATATGGATTAAAGTTAACTGCAGTATTTGCTACTGGGTTTAATTTTATGTCTACTGAGATAAGATTAATCCGAATTACAGATAAGATTAACTTTTTAGAGACAAGATTAATCCCAGTAGCAAATACTGAAGATTTTACAGGGTAAACGGGATTTAAAAAACTTAATTAAAGTACTTATCGTGGGTTTTCTTTTTTTGTAGTAATCCTACGCTCCTAATCGTTCCATCCATTCTCATTTCTGACCTTTTAAACCGACATAGTTTTTATCCAACCTACCGGCACTACACCGATTTTTACATCCTCCATGTCTGGCTCTTTTAGAAGCGGAGCAGGCTCCAGGCACGCTGCTAGGCCAGCCAGGAAAGGTCCCACAGTTTCAATGAAGTCAGAATATTGGAGCGGAAACTTTAGCTACTGTGACTTGTGCTTTAACTACCGTCAATGGGCTTAATGTCTCGATTAAATAACCTCTAAATATTTAAGCGATTGGGTGGGGGGGGGGGAATAGCTTGGTAACTCAAACTTTTCTTTTTTTAAAGTAACAAGTATGTAAAAGACGACCTCAAAGTTCGAGCCCTCTGGAAGAGTTCGGAGACGCGGAAGAAGCCGTCAATGACCGTCATCACTGGGAAAACATGGTCGTTCCGGGCGCCCATGGCGCCATCATGACGTGTGTCTCCAGACGAAAGTGTAGTAAAAAGCAAGTTACACATGTGAGCTTTGGAATAGATCAAAAGAAAGTGTCCATGGCACCGTACCTTGTTTTCAAAACTAATCTTTTTTGAAGGGCGATTCTGGCGATCTCTTGGTTTCGCTTTCCAAAAAGCAAAGCGAGAATCCGCCGAGCGCAAGAACAACCAAAAATTTCCACTCGCGAAGTGGATTCGCTTTCCAAGTGCTGGCGCAAACTAGCAGAGCGCGAGAAACAGCTTTGGAAAGCGAAGCGATTTTTAGCCGAAGTCGCAAGAACAGCTGGCGCATAAGTTCGCGGAGCTTTCCAGACCACCAGAATCGCCCTTAATTCAACAAATGGCTGAGCGAGAGTGGACAATTATATACTCTATATGATCCGAACATGTGTATTAAAGTAAAAGTAACGAAGCTGCCTTCTATGCCTAACTAACAACAGTAGTATTAACTATATGGATGCAGAGTAGACTCTCTGATCCCCTTAATTAAAAAGAAATAACTGATTTCAAAAATTTTAGAGCAAAGATAATGTGTTGCCCCTAGATTGCCCATTTATTCCCCCCTCCCCTCCCGTCATCTGTGCGTCGGTCCGAGATAAATAGTGGCAATCAGTTTTCTCTATATCCTGCTAATTCTTCTGCCCAATTTTTATCCCATTATTTATTTCTGGTCATATCTTGTAAGTGTATTAGTTAATTTGTTGCGGTTCTGCGTATTTCGTAAATATTGTATTCGACTTCTAGATGCAAGCTATTTGGATAACAAAATTGATTGATTGATTGATAGTCGTGGCCTGTAAGTTTACTCATTCATCTTTCTTACTACCAAGATCGAACACTTTACGAAGTTCTGTATCTGAGGTTCTGTCCCCGGAAAAAAGGAGATGGGTGTAAAAGATTTTCTCCGAATAAGGATTAAAGTTAACTGCAGTATTTGCTACTGGGATTAATCTTATCTCTACTAAGATGAGCTTAATCCGAATTAGAGATAAAATTATCTTTTTAGAGACAAGATTAATCCCAGTAGCAAATACTGCAAGAATTTTTTTGTACAGTGTACAGTTAAGAACTTGTAATACTGATTTTATAGAATAAAAAAAAAAAAAATTGCAAAAAAAATGTCGTTTCCAGATAACATCCCCTCGACCTTCTCTGCACTCCTTCGATGATTGATCTAGTACGGATGATCCCTTTTAACGAAAAGCAGCTTCTTTTCGGTAAGTCGAACACTAAAATTCGAAGTTTAGTAATAATAATAATAACAAAAATGATATTCCTTCAGCCCAAGCTGACTGCGAATCATATTTGGCAAAGCAAAACCCTCGGGCTCAAGCCTGATTCATTTTCAAGCTTTAGCCTGAAGAGGATCCTTTCCAAGAAGGGCCGAAATATAGCTCCAATAAAATGCAGCTGACATATCCGTTTTGCTTTGTCAAATACAAAAATAATAATAATATATTGCAAAAGCAATAAGAACTTTTTCAGAACGTTTTTCAAACATCCAGGGTCGTACATCTGAGTAGTACACACTTTGTCAATTTCTTTCTTGAACTGGCTCAGTGACGGGCAATTTGCTGTTTCTTCGAGCAGTTGGTTACAGTGAAGTCGCACACGATTTGGCCACAGGCCACCGACCAACGTCTTTGCAGAGTTCGTCTGAGTTTGAAACCAGGCCGCAAGGCCGCTGCGGAGTCAGCCTGACTCCTCCCCCAAGGCGGGCCACCTGTCCCTTCTCACTGTTTGTCTCCACCCAGAGGAGGAGCCAACTCATATCCATGGTTTCAATTGTTGCAATAGAAAATGTATCTACTACGACTTGTGCTCCAAGGAAAAAAAATTCTACCGTTTTTCCAGGGATCAATCACTTTCCTATTTCGCATTTCCTCATTTCTTCTGAGAAGCATTCGCAAAGAAGCATTCGACTTGGATGGATAACCCGTTCAGAATCCGGTCAAAACCGGAAATTACGAACGAACCTAGCTGTCTGACATGATTCTTGGTGATAACGGATCTGGTTCAAGGACCCCTCTTGCTCATTCTGCATTTTATATTATACTCTTGATGACTAACTCTCCTTGCCGATGCAAAATCGCCGGGTACCTAGCGGAAGAGCCAGAAGCGGTATCAACTCGGGTATCACAGCTGCTCCCGAAGATCGACGTGATTCTTTGACACAGGATTTGAGTTGTTGAGTCCGAGTCGTTAGTCAGACGTTTTCTTGTTCTTCCTGAGGATCACTGGCGTGTTTTGGACTTAAGGCGTATTCTCGCCGTTCCCCGAGAACTCCTCGGGGAATCGAAGGGAACGGCGAGAATAGAGGGAGTCTCTCCACGCGGACTCCGCGTACAGAAATGGCAAGAATACGGGGAATGCTTCTAAAATGGATTTTGTTCGAAAAATGAATATGCAGCTGAAAAAATTAGTCTAGATCCACTTTATTTTTGGTTTGTTTATTCTGTTTCTTTTTAATTAATTTTACATAGCACTTACAACAGCAAAAATTGATTCCCCTCCGAATTTGAAAGGGAGACCTTTTTGATGATGGTGATGATAATCGGAGCATTCCCCGTCCGTGGGGACTCGTGAGAATACGGGGAGTGAGTCCCCGGGACAAACAAAAACGAGGGGACTCCTCAAGTGGAGTCCACGGGGAACGGCGAGAATACGCCTTTAGTCATATAGAGTATTCTTAGCTACCTTATGGGATTATAAACTTCTGGAACCTCCACCTTTCGCCACTGTTTCCTTTTGTATCTACGCCTTACCACCGCTTTTTCGGCCGATCCGAGTCTGTCGTGACTCTTTCACACCTAAGGACGTGAGAAGCTTAAAGTTTAACTGAAAAGCCAACGTATCTTTGTATCGTCTAATTGAATCCAAAATGAAAAAATGAATAAAAAATTATAAAAAAAAAAATTTCCACTATCTGCTCTGGTAGTGACGTTCGAAATATCTACGGCCGTCTCCACAACGCAAATTCTACTATGATTTGAATCTCAGTATAAATGCGTCTTTTGAGTGGCCAGTGATCAGCTCGCGGAAGATAGCTAACTGCGTGAACACTTATCTTTCGTCTACCGTCTTCGTCAAGCATAAAACATAGGTACAAGCCATAGAGGTACCATAAATCCGACTGGGAAATTCTACTATGTGAAATTCGATTAACCGTGAATAGCGGCGCAACGAAGTAACGCACTTTCGTCGGGTCTTCAAGCCTCTTGAGGTGAATAAGTGATGGGTAACTAGATTGTCCTATCTCAGCTCTTTTCAGTTAAACTTTAAAGGACACCTCTTGCTTTTTATGCCTTTTAGGATATACCTAGCTCCCTTATGAGATTATAAGCTTCTAAAATCCCCACCTTTCTCCATTGTTCCGTTATGTGCCTACGAATTTTTAGGGCTTTTTCGTCCGTGCCGAGTTTTGCCCGTTACGCAACGCAACGTTTACCAGAATCTTCAAAGTCCGCTGACAACTCTTTCACACACAAGGATATGAGAATCTTCTATTTTTGACTTATTTTATTTGCTTAGTTTTCCTTTCTTTTTAACCACGGCTCATTCAGTTTTCAAACGTTTTGGGCCTTGCCGCCGCGTCTCAGAGCAGGAAGGCTGGATAGAATCGACAAGTGCTAACAAGAAAATCGCTAAATTCAGATGGAAAGTAAGGGTATTTTTGGTAACTGATACTTCTGATACATTTCATCGCGAAAAGATCATTTCTAGTAAGAGTTGTGCTTTAAAAATTTTGTTTTTCATTTTGAAAGACATGGAAGATACCAGACCTATCTTCTGTTCTGGATTTCTTTTATTTTGCTTGGTTTTTCCACTTTTTAACAACGGCATGTTCAGTTTTCAAATATTTTTCCCCCAGTCACCGCGTCGGAGAGCAGTAAGGCTGGATAGAGTCGACAAGCACTAACGAGAAAATCACCAATTTCCGGTGGCAAGAAATAGTATTTTCGAAAACCGATATTTCCGAGCTATTTCATTATGAAAAGATCATTTCTACCAAGAGTTGTGCTTTAAGAGGTCTATTAAGATGATATTACTTGCTTATTACAGGGTCCGGCCAGAACCGGAAATCTGCAAGACCCAATTGTCTTTTTCCGGAAGTCCAACAAACATATCCCCTTTGGTCCCGTCGAAACCTTTGTTCTCACTTCTCTGAAAACGACACACTATCCCGGGTGTGGTATGTAGCGCGAGATTCAGTACAGAACTTCAGCCAAAATTACATTACTAAAAATTAACATTACTAAAAATTAACTTTTATCGATTTTTTTAATTATTTTTATGGAGCAACTCCCAGCAACCTTGCTTGTACATCTGCCGAGGACAAGGTGGAGGAGGGGGTTCCTTACGAAGGAAGTCGAAGGAATTCTCTCATACCTTCGGGATTTCATTTTCTTCGTCAAGGACGTAGACGGATGCAAGCGGAGAGTCGCCCGTTACTTCGTCTAGGAGGTAAGTCTTCGGGTACTGTGGTAAGCACTTCTGGGGGACGTGGACCTGAAACAAGGTAAGCACATGCTTTGTAGTTATGCTTGTTATCGTATTATATTTTAAAATTGTAACATATGTGTGATTAAATATGATTATTTATTATGTCGAATTAAAAAAAGTTACATAACGCAACACGAATCTGTCACCAGACTATACATTTGGGTTTATTTGGAATAACGGGTGGAGGCGTTCTGGCACGTATCGATCAGTGCTGCCCCACGGTACTTTTAATTGGCTAAACGGCGTGGGGCTTCAATCGGATTGGTCTCTATTCTCTCCCCTCCTCGCCTCCTTATCAGCATCCATTACACGGAGATAGTAAAATAGATGTGAAGTTAATCAACTGAAAAAAAAGTGAAAACTAGATCTACGTTGCGTGTGCAACGTGAAGTGTTGCAGCAAGCAACCTACATATCTCATGGAGGAATTTTCGTACAAAAGAAAACGAATGGCTTTGATCACTCATCAAGAGCTATCGATTACTGTTGAAAAAATAAATTCTATCTATATTAGTTCAAAAGTTGATTTTCTAGCCGTAGGCCAGCTTTCTAATATCGCAACCTAGAAAGAAGGAAAGGATAAGATCCAATTTTTTTAGTAGTTTAACACGCACATCCCATACGATTTCTCTATCTCTATCACAAGTACAGAAAATAGAATGATAAGCTCAACAGAAATCACGAACAGAAATGGGTAGAAACAATAGACGGCAGCACTTTCGGACCCGTGGGAAAATTCCCCTTTTTTGTTTCTCCAAATTTGTATATTTACCACTCGAAGAAGATATATTGGCTATGTGGCCGGGGAACTGCCACACATATTTCGCACGTTTATCGATTTACAACTAGTGGCTGCCTGCTTGCCTGCTAGAACGGAGCTTTCCACTCGAAAGCAGAAACTTGATTCGAACAAACGAATACTTGGCGGCGCAACTTAGGACAAAGCTCTCTGACATAGACAATAAAACTCCAGTCATAAACTTTAGGCTCTGGATCTTCCAAAAGCAAAAACCATCCTTTGTGGTCCCAGGGAAGAGCTCTAGGAAGCTTTCCAAAACGTAATATCATACTCATCAATCCGGCCTGAGGTCCAGACTTTCTGCGAAGACCGCAAAGGTACCCTTACCCAGAGGCGTCACTAGCCAAAATGTTTGGGGGGGGGGGGGGGACGAGGAATTTACCGACTGGCTGGTAATTTTTACCGACTGTTTCTGCAGAAAAAACGACTGTTTTCAAAAACAAAAAATAAAAGTTTTGAAAAAAATCGACTGATTTTCAGAAAAATCCACCGATTTTCACAAAAACCGACTATTTTGACGAAAAATCGACCAATTTTCAGAAAAAACGACTGTTTTCATGAAAAAAATCAACTGTTTTGACGAAAAATCGCCGCGCTTCGCGCCGTCTCGGTTATTTTTTACCGACTGGCCGACAGCATTTGGGGGGGGGGGGGCGTCCCCCCCCCCTCCCCCCCCCCCCCAGTCGTGACGCCCCTGCCCTTACCACTGTCTAGGAATGAGCTGAAATCGAATGTCTAGGAAAAAAACACGACAAAACCAAAGTGTTTTGCTCTCGCAACACAAATACAAAAATCAGTACAAAGTACCATCTTGCCAACCCTGTGACTACGATTGAGGCAAGAATAAAGAAATCTGAAAGTCATTAAACAGATCCCACGGTTTGTACGACTCATTTACGTGCTAATGTTCGTATTCTCTTACATTGCTGTTGTGTTGTAATGTTGTATTGTGTGTTGTTGTTTTTTTCTCTTCTTTTATGTTTATTTACTCCGCCTAGGTCCTCTCGGGCCAATTTTGATGGGAAATAGATTTGTCCATTCATTCATTCAAATACTGAAGAACTGCGAAACTCTCATCGTCAAGGAGGTTCGAACCTTTTTGCGGCTGGAATAATATAAATAAACACAATGACCTAGCAGAGTTTTAGCTAAAGTACCCCTCTTGCTTATTTTGCCTTTTATAATATACTTAGCTCCCACATGGAATTATAAGCTTCTAAAATCCCCACCTTTATTTCTCCACTGTCTGGTTTCGTAACTACGAATTTTTAGCGCTTTTTCAGCCTTGCCGAGTATTCCCTTCACCCAACGAAAAGTTTGCCGGAATCTTTAATATCCGATGACAACTCTTTCACACATAAGAATGTGATAATCATCTGTTTATTACTTCTTTTATTTGCTTAGCTTTTG
Organism: Branchinecta sandiegonensis; assembly: GCA_030848855.1. Taxonomy (NCBI): domain Eukaryota; kingdom Metazoa; phylum Arthropoda; class Branchiopoda; order Anostraca; family Branchinectidae; genus Branchinecta; species Branchinecta sandiegonensis. The sequence goes on from JAUPMV010000011.1 coordinate 18,948,424, forward strand.
CACTTTTTAACCAAAGCACGTTCAGTTTTCAAATGTTTTGCGCCCAGCCGCCGTTTCGGAGAGCAGGAAGGCTGGATATTGTCGACAAGCGCTAACAAAAGAATCGCTAGTTTTAGGTGGAAAGTAGTGGTATTTCCAAAAAACATTTTTTCTGATTCATTTCATAGGGAAAAGATCATTTCTAGTAAGAGTTGTGCTTTAACCGTTGATGACGGTGATGATGATTGGGGGACTAGCAGGAAATAAATCGCACGGTGGCTGTAGGTCATCAGAGTACAGTTTTACGGTTGAACGGTTTCACTGCGCTTCAAATGTGAATAAATATCATATCACAGATAAGGTCTCCCAAGGTTCGAATACAAGTTTTCAAACCGGATCCCGGAGTTCTTTACGGATTAAATTTCCTATATACTGCAATGACTGCAGAAATTCATCTGTTGTCTTGACTAAGCGGATAGTCTTACGATCAGTTATACAAATATTCCACATTTAGGTCATCAGAGTACAGTTTTATCTGCGGTTCTGAGCAAGCTAACATTTCTAAGATCGGTTACATAAATAATGAACATGTGGGTCATCAGAGTACAGTTGTACGGTCGAGCATCACGGATAAGGTCTTCCAAGGTTGGCATACAAATTTTCAAAACCGGATCCCGGATTTTTTAAGTTCTTAGCGGATTAAGTTTCCTATGCAGTGCAGTGATTGAAGTAACTCATATGCTGTCTTGATCAAGCGAACATTTCTAAGATCGCAATGGAACATACCGAAAAACTGGGTCACCAGCGTACAGTTGTACGGTGCATCATGGATAAGGTCTTCCATAGTTAGCATACACATTTTCAAAACCGGATCCCGGATTTTTTAAGTTCTGAGCGGGTCAAGTTTTCTATTGAGTGCAATTTACCAAGCAATAATTTCTACGATCGTTATAACATGAAGAACTGGTTACCACAGAATCCATCCAAACAAACAAATAAAAAGTGGGGGTGTCAGCTACATTGAACGAGCTCACTTGTTAAATGTCGAAAAACGCATTAAAAGAACAATTACCCATTACTGTAACTTATTATGGACATTGTACAGTAAATAATGACAACTGTAGATAAAAACAAGAGTAATAAATTTCTGGCATACTTTATACTAAATTCCTTTTCTGTTCTTACAGGGACAATTAAGTGGATATCGAGTTTCTTTGCCCTACATTTTTCAGAGAATATGCTAAACAGGTTTAGTCTCTACTATCTATCTGAAAGGACCGTAGCACTAAATATTGCTTCTTTCCAAAAATTGTAAGATATCTTATTTGACGGTGCAAAACGGATAAGTCGGCTATATTTTACTAGAGCTATATTTCGGCCCTTCTTGGCAAGGGTCCTCTTCGAACTCAAGCCGCTCAAGCTGGAAAATGAACTTCAACTGTAAGATATCTTGCTGCTACACGGTCGTACCGAATCAGTCCGCCGATAACTTTTCAAAATTATGGCACGATTCAAAATTTTCAAAACTTCAAAATTTTGGTATTCATTCTGGAAGATTTTTCTAAACATTTTGCCGTGGAAAGATCATTCTAGCAGGGACCCATAAATTTCCTGTAATGACTCGCCATTCAGGGGGCTTGTCATTTCCTATGCTTCAATGTTGCTATGTTGCCCGAGCCTCACCTAGTTTCCAAAAATTCCGCTTGGGTCGGATCTGCGTTCTTGCTCAGATGGACAAAATTTGTTGGGACTATTCAGCATGCCACCAGGTATCTAAGGTAGGACAAAAGATCCAGGATATTCTTCCATTACATAGAAATATTCCTAGTTCAGCAGAACAGCTGCGAAAAATTTTGTCTATCTGGATAGTCGGGTATTTTATCCCCGTGGGTATTTCTCGAACTATCTGACGCTCGGTCAAGAACGCATCAGAAACCTCTTATTGACAAACCCCCTGAATGGCGAGTAATTACAGGAAATTTATGGGTCCCTGATTCTAGTAAGAACTGTAATTTAAAGGACCTGTCTTACCTATAATAATAACGCAACCTACTTCCATAATCACTCCTTATATTTCTACACCTGGAGACCCCAATTTCGTACGGTATATTCTAACCCCCCTAACAAAACCACGCTGGTTTTCTCACTTGCCCTGTTTTACCACCTCCGATGTGTATCATGCTGGCGACGGTTGTCTGCGAGAAGTTTTTCCATCAGAAAAACCGGTTATGTAAATTGTTTACCCGTTTTCGCTATAAGCCAGCAGTTCTCGGAAAAGGCTTAAAACAGTCAAATCCGTGGGTTATTTGTTGAAAGCACAGCCTAGTTTTAAGTATTCAAATATTTTAAAATACTGTAAGTTGAAGAGTATATAGTGCGAGGGGTCCTTTAAGAATAAAACTGAGACCAAGACCAAGATGAGGCTCTACCACGGGTTACTTAGGACAAGAGACGACACTCACATTTTTAATCTGTCCCTGAAGCTCCATTCCCGTCGACTCGGGGCCACTTGACTCCGTCAACTTGAGTATGACGCCTCCGGCCTCGAGACGAGCAAGAGTCAGAGGAGAGAGGTCTGAAACGGCGTTGTCGGCTTGACTTCCGGAAAATTCTTCCAAAATCCGGACATTCGGTGTTAGGAGGACGATTCCGTTTTCGACCTCAGTTCCGGACGAAAGCATTAGGCTTGTGGCGAGTTTGGAATCTAAAGAGGAGCCCAAGGTAGTAATCGGACGCGAACTTTCAACTAGTTCCAGAGTACTGACGGGTTGCGGGTCAGACTTCTTTTTCAACGAGCTGGTCTGAAAGAAAGATTTATTTGTTTGTTATGTAAACTTCCACAAGGCAAAAGAAGGGCCATACAATGAACCAGTCCTCAAATCTTTCAAGAGTTATCGCGTTAACAGACAGAAAAGACAGACAAACGGACGGTTTAATATTACGCAGTCATAATTATACCGTCATTTACGTTTCGGATCCCAAAATAACAACAACAAGATATGAGATACTGGTTGCGTTCTAGGTTTCTGATTTCGAAAGTTAAGGTCCGCCCACCTACGATTTCCGTTCCAGAGCTTAACGATTGTTAACTATTTTGTAACGATGGTTGGTGAGCACGGTTGGGAAAAGTTAACGATCATTACAGCTGCAGTTAGCTCTGCCCCGAAATAAGATTGGCGATTGTTAACAATTGTTAAGTTCCTGGAACGCAACCACTATCTAGCCAGTGATCCGAATTCTTGCGGACCCAAACCTGCCCGTTCCTCGAAGCAAAGGACGCAAAACCGGGAGTGGAGTAATTGCCTGGAGTATTTTTTTGTTAAGCCTCGTAGTATCTTTTCTGTTCTTCCAGTCCAATATGAATTGGCCAGGTGACTACGCTTCCACTTACCCTCGGTGACGCCAACGGTCTTGTCATTTTTTTTTTCTTTTCTTAACTTAAACACATGACCGGCCTATCTATTTAGCGTCACCTACACTTTCCTCTATCTCTACGTTTATTTTTTAATTTCCGAATTATTTTCTTTTCCTTCAATTCTTGCTAATCTTTATACTTCCATCCTATCTTTATTTATAAAATTAAATTAAAAAACTAAATTCAATAACAATATTTACTCTTTCCACTATCTATAAATTTCAATCATATTATACAATTTTAATGGAGTATTAGGCAAATGCCTTGATCGATTCTATCAGTTTGCCAGGATGAAAAAGCTATGCGGCTATGGCAAAAAGTCCACTTTGAACTGCTCTGAGTCCCCGGCTCCCTAAATAAGCTTGAGGGGTAAATAACCGGATTCCACCGGAAAATGGATTCTCGTGGTAAAATCCAAATTACCTTCTGAGACCCGGAATGCCCGAAGCCATACTCTCGTTTCAGGGAGAACCAACCCGAAGAAAAATTCCGGACAAAAGCCATTTTTTTCGAGATTAAGTATGAGCTGGCACACTTCCTCCAAGAGTGCCAGGCGCTTTCGCGTTTGAGGGTTAAATTTGTTGGGGTCGGTTTGGTTTTGCATCCCGGTAGCCTGAAATCTACAAACCCCAAGCTACCACCAATTGTGGAAACTTGAATGTTCTCTAGTCAAGAGACGAGTTTATTATGAGCTCTTCCATTAAGAACATGGCATATATAGCACTTGAGTGATACGTCACGAGACACGTCATGACAGCGTGAAAATATCTAGGCTACGTGAAACGTTCAAACTTCGCACAGAAAGTTTAGTTCAATTTGTGCAATTAGTGCAACGGTTTACTTCTGATTTCTGCTACATTTAATTTAGGTGCTATGGTCTTTCGGCAGAGTAAACATTATTACTCTTTATCAGATCCACAGCCGGATTCTACCAGAGAGAAAATAGGAAATTCACTAGCATCTGGATTCTTAATCAAGAGAATCAGAGAAAAAATAGGAATTTCACTAGCATCTGGATTCTTAATTAAGAGAATGCAGCTGAGCCGCAATTAGAAAGCAGAGCAAATGTCACTTATTTCATTTTCTGATTTTCTTGCTTAATTCAGAAAGCAGACGCCGAGTGGACACGACTACCCAACCCCTCGTCATGGTTTCATGCCGACAAGCATGATGGTCATAAGCTTCTAGCCGCAAAAACAAACTGATACAAGCCCCAACAGCAAGTGATGAAATTTGACAGCAATTAAAAAAATAGTAAAAGAAAACATCTGTATTTAAATTTTTACTGGCGCATTATCCCAGCTGCTGGTTCGTAACAGACCAGCCTTTTTATTTTACGCATTGATTTTCCGGCACTTAGCTCATGGAGGTTCGAACAAGCAAGCTTTTTGCTCCAGTCGCGGATCCAAATTTATTATTCAGCCGGAAATTCAGCGACAAATCGGTCGAGTTGGCAAAGTGTTTACGAAGTGTTACAGCACATGGCTACGAAGCTTCCCTCCTATTAAGACTTGAGCCACTCCATGTCTGCCGGGAAAGCTTAATTTTACGTTTTGACCGACCAATCCTTGCCAGTGAAAACATAAAGATATTCTGCCCGATCTAGCACCGGCGACAGGACCGACGCGGCACCAAAATCTCCTGGTGCCAGTTAAATGTCGCACTAACCGGTATTCGAATTCCTTTGTACCATATTTCACTGAGAAGATTAACAAAAAACAAGTGAATTCCAAGTGATTTATTTTCTTTTATGTAATAATTGTATATATTCAAGTATTTTAACACATGAAATGTAATGGTCGACGTATTTAGTGCCATGTCGGCGCTACGAGTTAGATCAATACAAATATCTATCTATCTATCTATCTAAAGTGTGAACATGTTTTTCCCTTTTGGAATCCGATTTTCTTCTTCTGGTCCGGTTTATAGCCAAGCCTTGGTTGGCATTACAACTTTGACAGCCTACTGTAAAGGACCCGTCTTGCCAACATTACCGCCTCACTGTACGTCTTAATCATTGTATCCACTTTCATTTCCGAAATATCGAACTTCCTATGTTATTTCGAGAGCATTCGGGCGGCTGAGCACCTGGGGTTATTTAAAAATAAATTGAAAACGTATTTGTTATGCATAAACAGTCATAAACAGTCGATCTTTTTCTTGGAAACAGTCGTTTTTTCCTAAAAACAGTCGGTTTCTTGTAAAAATAGTATTTTTTGTTAAGACTAATTTTATAGTTTTTATAGTTTTTTCCCCTATTTTTCCTATTTTTCTTATTATTTTTCTTTTTTCTCATTATTATTATTAAATGAGTTGATGAGAGATTGGTTATTATTTCTTATTTTAGTGCTCTTTTTTTATGTCTTGTTTGTAGTTAATTATTAGTTAGGAAATGAGTTTTATGTACCTACCCAACTGCAAGTGCTTTTTGTACCTTTCTTGGGGCGGGTACTGGCATCATAGTTAAATGTATTTGGGTCGTAAAATAAACTGAACTGAACTGAACTGAACTGATTTGTCCACCCCAACGGCACTAAGTTGATGTTTGCATTTTGCTTCTATTCGATTGCAAACCAGGAAGTTCGATATTTCGGAAATGATAATGGATAGGATGCTTGCACTGTAAAAAGTCTCTCCTTCATCGGACCGATTTCGGACATTTTTGTTCCTAACTCGGAGAATTAAAATCCGAATTCGGAGAGTTATAATCTGATGCAGCATTAAAACGCTAGAATGCAAAATATTGCAGGTTGTCAAAAGCACCAAAAGTGTCACACGTGGCAACACTGAACCCAGCAGCATTTTTGCAGAGTATACTGCAGGGGGACCCGTCTATTCGCCCACCCGTCGATTCGCCCAACCGTCATTAGACCCAAAAAATACGTCACATCCCCCACTTTTTCCGACAGTTCGCCTAACCGTCACAAGACCCAAAATATCCGTCGATTCGCCCACCCGCTGATTCGCCCACCCGCTGATTCACCCACCCGTCGATTCACCCACCCGTCGATTCACCCACCCGTCGATTCACCCACCCGTCGATTCACCCACCCGTCGATTCGCATACCGTCGATTCGCCCAACCTCGGTTCCGTGAAGCGTCGATTCACCCACTTCTAAAATCCGTCGATTCGCCCACCCGTCGATTCGCCCACCCGTCATAAGACCCCAAAAATCCGTCACAACCCCCACTTTTTCCGACAGTTAACCTACCCGTCACAAGACCCAAAAAATCCGTCGATTCGCCCAAAAAATCCGTCACAAACCCCACTTTTTCCGAAAGTTCGCCTACCCGTCACAAGACCCAAAATATCCGTCGATTCGCCCAATTTTCAAAATCAACCTCTGACCTGGCGCGGCCTTTATGATTGAACGCGGTATCAGAAAGACTGAGTCGCAGGGGAGTAATTAAGAAGGTTGCAATACCGTCCCATGTAAATAAGGGTGAAAACTAGTAAATATAGCTTGGGGCAGATTGATCAGAAGCATCATAAAGAGGATGAATGCAAGAGTAAAACATCAGAAAAAAGAGCTAGCCTACCGTTTTTATGGCACTTGCAGCTCCGCTCAAGTGCCATATACCGATCACTTTTCGGTCTTGTCTGTCATGCCACTGTCCTCAAGTTAGGGTACTTCCAGACATGCTAGGACGATGAAACTTGGCAGGTATATCAGGGACCCGACCAAACCAACTTGAGAATAGTCATCTGCCCGATCCGACCATGGGGGGGGGGGGGGGAGACCGCAGAATCCGGAATTTAGCAGCATGCATAACTTTCAAACAGGTGGTTGGATCTTAATGCAACTTGATATTTGGAAAGACCTCTTGTCTCAGATGTCTCCCTTCAAGTCCGGAATGGATCCGGTGATTTTGGGAGGGGGGAGTTGGAGGGTGGAACCGGAAATCGTGTGACATGTTCATAGTGGACGGATCGGGATGAACTTGGTGGGAAGTACAAGCACAAGCCCTAGATACATAGTTGACAAGATCGAACCGGATCCGAGCACTGTGGGGGGAGTTGGAGGGCGGGTTCCGGAATTCCGGTGATCCCGACTTCAGGTGCTTACACATGTGCTAGGACGATGCAACTTGGCAGGCATATTAAAGACCCGACCAAACTAACCTGGAAATGCAACCCGGTGGTCGGAAGATCCGACCTCCGTGGGGGGAGTGGAGGGAGGGGAAATCCGGAATATTGACGTATTGACAAATTTTGAACGGGGAATCGGATCTTAATGAAGCTTTTATACTTGGAGAGACCTCGTGTCTCAGACATCTCAGTTCAAGTCTGTGATAGATCGGATGACTTTGGGGGGAGTTGGAGGGGGGACCGGAAATCGCGTGACATCTTCAGAGTGGACGGATCGGGATGAAACTTGGTGGGAAGAACAAGCACAAGCCGTAGATACATAGTTAAAAGACCGGACTGGATCCGAGCACTGTGGGGGGAGTTGGAGGGAGGGTTCCAGAATTACCGTGATCCCGACTGAAGATGCTTACACATGTGCTGGGACGATGAAACTTGGCAAGCAGTTAGCGACTCCACAATTTTAACTTTAAGGACCCCTCGCACTATTTACTCTTCAACTTAAAGTATTTTAAAATATTTTAATACTTTAAAACTAGGCTGTGCTTCCAACAAATAACCCGGCTTTTGCTGTTTTAAACCTTTTCCGAGACCCGTTGACTTGTAGCGAAGACAGGGAAAAAATTTACATAACCGGTTTTCCTGATGGAAATCTTGTCGCAGACAACCGTCGACAGCGTGATCCACATCGAAGGCAGCAAGACACAGCAAGTGAGAAAATCAGCATGGTTTTATTAGAGGGGCTAGAATGTACCGTACAAAGTTGGGGTCTCCGGGCTTAGAAATATATGGAGTGATTATGGAAGTAGGTTGCGTTAGTATTATAGGTAAGACAGGTCCTCTAAGAACAGCCGTTTCTCCGATCTGACCACCGTGGGGTGAGTGGAGGGAGGGGGAATCCAGAATCTTCAGGTATGCCTAACTTTTGAACGGGTGATCGGATCTCAGTGAAGCTAGATATTCGGAAAGAACTCATGTCTCAGATGTCCCATTTCAAGTTCGGACAGGATCCGATCAATGTGGGGGAGCCGGGGGGGGGGGGGACCGGAAATTTTGTGACACGCTTCGAATATAGCGATTGGGATAACACTTGGTGGGAAGAACAAGCGTAAGGCCTAGATACATCAGTGACAGAACCGGACCGGATTCGGTCACTCTGGGTGAGTTGAAGGGGGATCCAGAATTCCGGTGGCCGCAATTTAATGTAGGCTACTTCCAGATGTGCTAGGACGACAAAACATGGCTAGAACATTAGAGACTTGACAAGATTGGCTTAGAAATTGTCACTTCCCAGGTCCGACCATCCCTTAAAGTACTCATTTTAACCGCAAAGTACACAAAATACTTTTCAGCAAAACCTACATTTTCATGATCCCCATGAGCACATGATCATTTTTGCCAAAATGGTTCTGCTTCGAAATGTATTTCCGCACCCTTAAAGTGCGCATCTTAACCGAAAAGTAAAAAAAAATACTTTTGACCAACCATATATATTCATGATCCTAAAGGGCCCATGATAATATTTTTGTCAAGGGTTTTGATTACAGAAGAATTTCTAGCGCCCTTAAAGTGCACATAATCACAGCCAAGTGCAAAAAAAATTACCAAACAATACATTCTCGTGATTCCCAAGAGTTATAATATTCGGTATGTACCCAACAATTGCGAAATCATAACAGAAAATATCACAAGTGAAGCGAAGTGTTATTTGTTATTGAACTAAATTACGTCACAGATATGTAATTTTTGATGCTAGTAAGACCATCCGCCTTACATGAGGGGAAGCTGGAGGGGGGAGGAGGGGGTATGGCCACAACATGCCCTTTCAACATCCTAACCACAGGCAGTTACGGTTCGGACCTAGAAACGGGCCAATTAGCTCATCAGCTCTTACGACAAGTCTCATTAGAGCCAAGCATTTTCCGGAAATGTCTTCCCCACTTTAAAACCTCCCACAAATGAGTTTTTCATCAATTCCACACGCAATCTGGCGATCTACTAGTGATACTTTTCGCACTTCTGTGAAACTGGATACTGGATATTCCAGTTTTCCCTTACTTGATAAAAGCTTTGTTCTAAGGCCAAGTTTCAGGCTGGAGAATTAACACACATATTTTCTTGCCGTTGAAAAACGGTAAGTAATGTCTTGTAAAAGTTTGACCAGAACCGATCAGAGTGCCAAGATAGGGGCATGAAAACCCTAAACAAACAAAAATGGGGATATTATAGACGTTTTTCGGGTGGTTCCCAAAATCAGCACGATCTTTTTGCCCACCTCACAATGCCCACGACTCAAAATGCCGTAATTCAGGGTGAAATCAAAATTGTCAAAAATGTCATTCCGACAGTTGAAAATGCTAATGCAGGGAAGGCTAAAATCGTCCTGGTTCAAAGTGCCGACGACTAACTGTCGGTAGGGGAGGTCAAAATGATCTGGGACAACGGACAGCGAGATTAAAAGGGACAGGATTACTGCGGAAAATTATGAAAGGATTATTTTATAATTCATCAAACTAGATTGATTTGCGCGAAAGTACGAAGAAATGGCGATCTAAACCTTGCACCCAGAAGGTAAGAATCGTTAAAAATAACAGTTTTGAGCTCACTGTTGGTGTTTCATTTCTATTTTCAGATTTCGAAATTACATTGTAACTGAACAGTTTCAATGCACGATTATCGCCATCCTGATACTCGGTCCGCGCCTTTCGTTTTACATTCATCACTAGGTCCAATTTACTACGGCCTGAACACCTCAAACTGTACGATCGTGGGCATTCTGAACCGTGGGCTGGGTCGTAGGCATTTTGAATCGTGGACATTTTGAATAGTGGGCATTTTGAGTCGTGGGCATTTTGAGTCGTGGGCGTTGTGATCATGGTCATTATGAGCGTCAGCCCATTTTTCCTGCTGGACCGATTCAGCTAAAATCAGGTTCAGCCCGGAGCAACAAAAGAAATCCGGTAATAACTTAAGTGAAAAAGTTGACTTATAATTGTCGTCGGCCAGCTGTTCTGCAGAAGCTTGTAAAGCTACCGACTAATTAGTGCAATTTCCGATTCATCCGACAAGGGTCATATATAAGGAAGCATAAAATGGATCAGAATATCCCTTGGAGCTTCAGTATTCCAGCTGTAATAGTTTCATACATATTCTCCTCTGGGTTTCCGTCGGAACCTTTGGTATTCCTGTCGCCCAACTTCTAGCCGACTTTGGGTCGAGTCTGCCGACCAAAGGAGTACCAGTCAAATTTTAATCTATTGAGAATCGAATGATCGTGTGGCGTTATAATTTCCTTTAACCGACCAAATAATCACAACATGTAGCCTACCGCTTTCGGTACATGTTGTACTTAAAAACATGGTAGCTCATTGATATTTTACTCTTGCTTTCATCCTCCATTTCCTCTTTCATTATCAGCACCGAGGTCTTATATCATGCTTCTCATCATTCTGGCTCAAGCTGTATTGACTAGTTTTCACCCTTATTTACATCGGACGGTATTGTATCCTTCTTAATTACTCCCCTGTGACTCAGTCGCTTTGTTCCATCGCGTTCAATGAAAAGAGCCGCGCTGGATCAAAGGTCGGTTTTGACAATTGGGCGAATCGACGGATATTTTGGGTCTTGTGACGGGTAGACGAACTTTCGGGAAAAGTGGGGGTTGTGACGGATTTTTTGGGCGAATCGACGGATTTCTTGGGTCTTGTGACGGGTAGTCGAACCGTCGGAAAAAGTGGGGGTTGTGACGGATATTTTGGGTCTTATGACGGGTGGGCGAATCGACGGATCATAGAATTGGGCGAATCGACGCTCAAGCAACAGGACGTTGGGTGAATCGACATTGGGCGAATCGACGGGTGGGCGAATCGACGGGTGGGTGAATCAGCGGGTGGGCGAATCAGCGGTTGGGCGAATCAGCGGTTGGGCGAATCGACGTTGGGCGAATCGACGTTTGGGTGAATCGACGGTTGGGTGAATCGACGGATTTTTAGATTGGGTGTATTGACGGGTGGGTGAATCGACGGGTGGGGGCAGTGACGGCGACCCTACTGCAGTATTTTGCATTCTAGCACTTTATTAGCCGGTTATGCAAGTTTCTTCGTATTTCTTATAAAAAACAATAGGGCCGATTTCAGGCCCAGCGATGCCGAAAACAACCTGAAGTTACCTGAACGGGTTTGTAATCTTCAGGAACCCAGCCAGGGTTGCCAAGAGCTCGACTCATCAAAGTGTCACAATTGCTGACAAAAAGCTGCTTTTTGACACCTCAATTTTTGTTCTGCATTCCGCTGCACAACGCGCAAAATGCGAATAATTGAATTTGTACCAAAATTTTTCAAAACATTTCTTAACTCTTACATCACAGTTTTGCAACAAAATTTAATCGGAAATGAGCTTTATTTAAGGCTTCAAACTATTTTTGAGTACTGAATCAAAGTAAAGTACATGTTTTGTCAGTGTTTTGGGGGCGGTAATCAGTCACTTTAGGAAAGTAACTGGAAAGTGTTTTTCTAACTTAAAAAGTGTCATTTGTATAAAAAGATGTCACTTTCAGAAACAAGACCAAACTTTTCGATGGGATCCCAAAAATTCAATATCTGATCCAGACAACTGGGTCTTGTCTTAGCCAGATCCAGTCATCGCCAGAATCCTTGAACATTCTTACAATTAAAATTCAGAAACAGATTAAGGCCAAATAGCTAATCATCTGGGAAAACCAAGTTCAGATATGGATTCAGCATGTGTGTTTACCCGTATAAGTCATATCTGTTTTGACGAAAAGTTCGTGCCACTTCTGCCAATTTCCCGGTTTCGGCCAAACTCTTAGAACTACTTGACCGGCGAAAAAAGAAAGCTCAAAAACGAACTCAGGGTATCTTCTTTCCCCAATAATGAACATCTAATCAACTTCAAATAAAAATTCAACTTAGAACAAATTTTCCGACTCCAGCCGGATTCCGGTCGAACTATATGTCCGGGTAAAATATGATTGTCACACACGGATTCAGCGTCTCTTCTTACCCCTAAATCGGTTATCTAATCAGCTAGAAATAAAACTTTAACTTCTAACAATTTTCCGGTTTTGGCCGGATTCCGGGCTAACTACATGTCCGGGAAGAAAATTGTTTTCACATAAGAGTTCAGCATGTCTTCTTGCCCTAAATCGGACATCTGATCAACTCCAAATAAAACTTTTAATTTTAACAAACTTTCCGGTTTGGGCCGGATTCCGGGCGAACTACTTGTCCGTCGAGAAAATGGTTTTTACCATCGTCTTCAGCATGTCTTCCTACCTCTAAATCAAACATCTAATCAACTTCAAATAAAACTTTTACTTTTGACAAACTTTCCGGTTTTGGCCGGATTCCGGGCGAACTACTTGTCCGATTAAAAAATGGTTTTCACCATCGTGTTCAGCATGTCTTCTTACCCCATAATCGACTATCACATTAGCTGTTTCAAAATATTTTGTTTGCCCCTTAATTTGAACCCCCTCCCCCACCCCTAAATGTAGGGCTACAAAGCCCATTTACGAACTCGACTGGTCCGCCGACCCAACGAATCCTCACACCAAGTTTCATCAAAATATCTCATTCCCTTCGAGAGTTATCGTGCTTACAGACGGACGGACGGACAGACGGACAACTTTTGCGAAGTCATAGGTATCCCTCAACTTACGTTTTCGGATCCCAAAAAGTGTCACGGTGTCGCCCAGAGATTCTAAATTAGTGAACCCTTATGGAAAATACTTTTTGAGTGTTTTGTGACTATGTATATTTCTTTGTCCTTTTCCTACTGCACTTACGCCCTTGGGCAGTGCGTCATAAATCCATCCTTCGTTCATTCAGAGGTAAAAAGTGTCACACTTGGCAACACTGAACGCAGCAGTCACTAATGTTAGAATTCTGGAACAGAAACCGTACTCTACTGCCGCTTGTGTTTTAAAGGACCCCTCTTGCTTATTCTGCCTTTAATAATATAATTAGCTCCCATATGGAATTATAAGCTTCTAAAATCCCCCCCTTTCTCCATTGTTTCGTTTCCTAACTACGGATTTTTAGCGCTTTTTCGGCCTTGCCGAGTTTTCCCGTTACCCAACGAAAAGTTTGCCGGAATCTTCATTGTCCGCCGACAACTCTTTCACACATAAGTCTATCATCTTTCACATGACAATCTTCTGTTTATTACTTCTTTTATTTGCTTAGTTTTCCCACTTTTTAGCCAAGGCACGTTCAGTTTTCAAATCTTTTGCTCCCAGCCGCCGCGTCGGAGAGGATATAATCGACAAGCGCTAACAAGAGAACCGCTAGTTTCACGTGGAAAGTAAAGGTATTTTTGAAAACATTTTTTCTGTTCCATTTTGTAGGGAAAAGATCATGTCTAGTAAGAGTTGTGCTTTAAGGGTCTGGTCTGAACGTTCGACAGTCGACTCCCAACTGCCTCGAGACTTTTTTCGCCTGACACATTTATTGTCAAATCCGTGTTTGGACGAGATATTTAAAAGGCAACGACCTGCTCATGTGCTTTATTATCACTGATATTGTCGTAAATGCACCATTTAGACAACACGGGTACATCTGATTGTGTGTTTTTATTGCGTCTTCTTTTCACATTCTTATCTATTATTCCACGTACTCAGTGATTTCACTTTGTTGTTCACGGGCAAAAAACAGAATAATTGTTATCGGCGAGCTATTTAGAGGCCAATGACCAGCTCATTTGTATTATTATTAATGTTGATCCTGTAAAGACAAATTTCAGCTAACATGTGCCTACAGGAATCCAGGTCCAGCTAACACAGACCTACAAGAATTCTGGTTTAACCTATGTAACAGGTCACATACACTGTAAGTTCGGAAACAATTCTACAATGTCTGTGCCTTGTGCTTTTTGATGGGTGAAAAATAAAATTATCATTATTATTATTTTTGACAGCAATGACCTTTATAAGCAAAGGCGTTACTAGCCAAAATGTTCGGGGGGGGGGGGGGCAAGGAATTTACCGACTGGCTGATAATTTTTACCGACAGTTTTTGCAGAAAAAACGACTGTTTTCAAGAAAAAAAAACGACAGTTTCGAAAAACTCGACTGATTTTCAGAAAAAAAACGGCTGTTTTGACGAAAAATTGACTGTTTTAATGAAAAAAATCAGCTGTTTTGGCAAAAAATCGCGGCGCTTCGCACCGACTCGGTTATTTCTTACCGACTGGCCGACAACATTGGGGAGGGGGGCGTCCCACCCTCCTCCCCCCCGGTCGTGACGCCCCTGTTTATAAGTAGTGAACTGAAAGACAGAAGTGCTCCTCAGCCGGGATTGGATTTGAACCCAGGAGCTTTAGGCCAAACTGGAATCTTTTTTTGAGACTCCAGTTAGAGTCCTAGACTTACTAATTAAAGAAAAAAAATTTGTACCGATATAAGTCCCATGTATAACGTTCTTGTACGTAATATCTAGCAACAGCCTATCGGAACCACAGCGTTGAAACAGCGCCATCAGGTGCTTGGGTTATATATAGAACAGAGAATACTGGCTGAAGAAACCCTGCAGGGAAAAAATGTAATCACTCGACCATAGCAGCCTCCCTGCCCACTGCCCAATGCGACAGCTAATTCAGCAAATGTAGTGTTTTTTCGTTGTTGTCTATTTCTTGTTATGCATTTTCATAAGGCATTTTCACAATTCAGACGAAAAAAGAGAAATAATTTCTCTTTTCTGGTCTGTACTGTGAAAATGCCTAATTTCTAGGCTGCGCGTAATAAAAACATTCATTCATGGTCATAAAACCGGTAGAAATGGCACCGAATTCCTGTGGAACACCCAATCCCAAACAAAATTAGCCTATGGTAATTTATAGTCTAGAATTTTACCTGAAGGTCATAATGGAGGTTGCACTCCGAATCCACGCTGACCCAAACCATCGCGACTTTCCTCCGATTGTTCGGCGAGGTCAGTAGCGTCGGTCCTGCCTCTAGGTCGAAATGGGCCTCCGTCACTGGATGTATCGTCACTTTACCCTTCAAGGGTGCATCTTTACCGTAAGTTTCAACACTGACAAAAAACTCGCCTGCGTACAATGACTCGAGGTCCCGGGGGGTTAAGCGACTAGTTGTCCCCATCGCCCAACCCTCGGCAACGACCAGCTCCTGAATCACCCGGCTCTTCTTTCCCTTTGCGGTGACTTCCAGCACGGACGATTTGATCCTTTCCTCAACGCCATCTAGTGATATTTTGTACGACAGACTGCCATCTGGCGTTAGGTGAAACCATCCTATAGCGTGGGAGGTCTGTTTTGATTCCAGCTCAGTAGATGGCTGGACGAGAGTGTCAAAAATGTCGCAAGTAACGCGATTTCCGACTACTCCACTTAGTTTGGCGTCCGGATAGCGTTTTGAGTAGATTGAGACGAGGACTTTTCCGCGAGTCAGTTGTTTCAGCTCGTGCGGCTCGAGAACGGTACGGATCTCCACAACGCTTTGCTAGAAAATAAAAATGAAATTTTACAAATAAGTAGCAAACGAGGCCGGAAAACGAAACCACCCAAATTCCGAAATCAGACTTACATATTCGGAAACGCGTCCGGGAAAGTCGGTTACGGGTCTATGCTAATACCACTTCAGCTCATCGAAATATTCGTACCCCGACTTTGTATCGGACTGAATTGGAACTCAGCTGAGAGGGGGTAAAGCTACGTGCACACATTGTTCGATAAGAGTTCGCGAAAATAAGGGAAAATGCGCAAAAATTCCGAATTCCGGAGCGAAGGGCAAATTACCATTCGACTGCGAAAATCAGACTGTGTGCACGCAGCTTAAGGGCGACACGTTGCGATTCACACCATACTCCGACATGGAGTAGTCGCCAAGAGGCAGAAAATTTACGTTTATTTTTTTTTTTTTTTAGAGGAGAATGGCCTTTTTTTGCATTCGCAGACCAGGAGAATTCCGTGAATTTGGCGGACATGTTAGTCACATGAAACATTCGAGCTTGCTCACGAGGACAGCAAGATTCGCATGGCTGGGATTAAAGTGTCGGCTTGAACCAAAATTGTATATTGCATGAAGATTATGTAAAGTAATAGCATATTATGTATTTGTATGTTTGTGAATTTTTATTGACATTTTCCTATGCTATTTTTTTCGCAATGACTTTGACCCTCCCCTCCGTGCTTAGGTCTGAGACAAACATTGGCGATCGTTTTTTTCCGTATACTGCCGATTTATCAGCCCAACTCTTAGACAGTACAATTCCAACATTTATTTCTGGACATTTCTCGTAAAGTGTGTTAGTTGATCTATTGTTGTTTCAGTTGTATTTTGTAAATATTTCCCATGTTTGCCTCTTCTAGATATTAGCTATTTGGTAATAAAATTGTTGATACTCTTGATGACTCTCTCTCCTTGCTCTCCGGCCTCTCCGGATATCTAGCGGAAGAAAGGCAGAAGTGGTGTCAATACCAAAGATCGTGGTGATTGATTGACACAAGATTTGAGTCATTGAGTTTGAGTCGCACGGACACGCTTACTCTTTCTTCCTGAGGAGCGCTGGCGTGTTTTGGACTTAGTCATATAGAGTATTGATTGAGCCGGGAACGGCGATTCGGACGTCGGGAAAACCAGTTGGATATTGGACTATCGGCCGGACGATATGCGACCTCGGCGATATGGCTTCTGCAGATCGGTGTTGTCAGTCAACTTCGGCAATGCTAATTTGTTGAGAAATCCGGAAAGTAGGCTTCGAATTCCAGTTTGTCGTACAAACACGGTCTGTCCGACCAAACCACGCGAAGGCGTCTCAAAGTTGGCCTACCCTTGAAATGCCGGCTCGAGCATTGTGCCAAATCTCTATAGACCAAGATGATCTAGTCTTGTCGCAAAAAGGCACGCAGCGTGGCCAATGAATTTCTTACGGCCATAATTAATTGCACACTAGTCAGTGCCAAAAAAAAACCTACGAACAAAAAACAACTTTTGTGGAAAATATTGTGACTTTCTTGGAACTTCCCGTTACCATGTTGTATTTCTCCATGTAACATTTCTTGCGCAGAGGTTACAAAAAAGCAGAACACAGGCGATAGTAAAATTTATTTTTATTGATGAAAAGTCAACGTGTTAAACAAATTAAAGGTTTAGGGAGATTCGTCGGTTTTAAGCCACTACAAGTTCAGCTTTAGATTTAAGTTTTTGCACCTAAATAGTTTTATGTGTGAATTGAGATAGTAAACTGTCAGAAGTTTCATAACAGACTGAGCATAACACTTTCAAGAATAACACCTTTTCACTCAGAAAAAAAGTGTTATGACCAATTAAGTTTATGCTATTTCGTGCCCAGATCGCCAACAACACCTTCAATAGGTAAAAATACTACACTGTCAGAAGTTACATAACGACAACAGCAGGATGCGCGGTTTCAACAGATAACACTTTGGGATGTTATATGTTATGTTAATTTCGTTCCCGTTAGTATTTTTACCAAATGAAGGTGTTGTTGGAGATCTAGGCACGAAATAGTGTAAACTTAATTGGTCATAACACTTTATTTCTAAGTGAAAAGGTTTATGACCAAGATGTTATTCTTGAAAGTGTTATGCGCAATCTGTTATGAAACTTCTGACAGTGTAGTGTGTGTATATGCATGTATATAAAGAATTGGTGTTCCTTGATATCATTTTTATTTGCTGACAAACAGCTCTCCGAGGTTGAAGCGCTCTGACACAGCCACTCTTTACCCCCCCCCCCCCCCCATTTCGATCTTGCGAAGAATATGCCTAAATGGGCCGTTCCGATCGGATTTTCATTCAGACACCAACAAGGAAATGCAGTGTATTAATTTTTGGTGTTTGGGCATAGTTCACCGAGAATGTAAACTTGGTTAAGTGGAACAAGATGTATTTCTTTGAGCTTTATCAGGTGTTTTTTAGTTTTAGTTTAATACTCTTTATTATACAAACCAACTTTTACATGCTGAACTACATGGGCATACCTTTTGTAACCCTCTTAACATCCTTTATACATGTAGCTGATACGTATGACTGCAGGAAAGCCCAAATGAGCCTGTGGGGGCAGTAAAAAAAAAAACCCTTCAGTTTACATTAATTTTCACATGCTTTTTCAATAAAGAGAAAAAAAATGAAAGAGGTAGGACAACAAGAAATGAAGAAATCAAGTGCGTAGCATATCTATCACTGTGAATCCAAAAGGGAATGTCCATAGTACAGAAACCAATTAATACCAATGTCAAGAGTGAGAGGCTTAGTCCGATCGTATCAGGCCGCTACTATGCCGTTTTTGGCACAGAAGACCACACGTTTAAAGTGAGTCAGCTGGACAAGCACGTGTTGGTCACACGAGAAGGGAAAGGGAACGTGTCAAGTTTGGCCTTGAGGGGGATCCAGTACCAGTTGTCGAACGACTGTCAAACTTCGATGGGGTCTCACTTTTCATTCAAACAATGTATACAACGGATACGTCAGCTACGATGCTTCATCAGCGATATTCCGCCCCTTCTTGGCGAGGGTCCTCGTCAGGCTGTCAATCTTCAGGTCCAGCGTCGGGGAAGGAAAGAGACCTGTTTATCCTAAGGGATATTTGTCACACCTTTCGTTGGACTGGTAGATTTGGCCCCCTCCAAGGGGGGCGGCCGGAAATAACTATGACCATATCTGACTGCGTTAAACGAATATGCCAGCTAAGTTCTATTATTTAATATATTTCGGCCCTTCTTGACAAGGGTCCTCTTCAGGCTGACGCAAGAAAAACGAACGTGTTATTTTTTTTTTTGCGTGCGGACGGGTAAGCTCAAAACTGATCTTAACAAGAAAATCCAAAAAGAAAATCGTTTTTGCTGGTAGGCCTATGTAAAAAAAAATGATAAATGTTCAGTAATCTATTTCTTTCAATAAAGTGTTGTGGGGTTTTCTGCCGTTTCTGAAATACAACAAGCCAACTTTTCAAGAAGCCGCTTACCTACACTGTAAAAAAAATCTTGCAGTATTTGCTACTGGGATTAATCTTGTCTTTATTGAGATAAGATTATCCCTAATTCGGATTAATTTTATCCCAATAGAGATAAGATTAATCTCAGTAGCAAATACTGCATCCTTATCCGGAGAAACTTTTGACAGTGTAGTCTATGTTGTCTGACCTACTGGATAATTCATGAGTGGACGAGATTCACTGACTCGTCGTCATAAAGGGTTGATTAATTATACTGTTAGTTGTGAATAATGTTGGCTGGTGGTGGTATATTGCAGAAAGGAAAGGTACAGCAGGGTTCTTTATAATCATTCCGATAGACTGATTTCTCCCCTTTATCACCAATATTAATTAACTTCTGAAATCAGTAGCTATGTAACTATCACGAGCCCCTAGTGTGCAAGAGTGGCAGTTCGATACCCTTGATCAACATTGTATAATTGCAGGATTGGGAGCTACTGATCGGAAGTATCACTCGTACCGATGACACTAAATTATGGTCTCTTGCCGATTCTACCTTTTCACGTAGAAACATCGCAGTAGTGTTACATGGCTAAATGTCGTGGCAATTCAAGCTTGATCAAAAATGGAAGTCCGGCAAACTGGCGTCAAAGCCGGAGAGCAAGAGCTACTTGAAAGCGTACCGACAAAAGACTTAAAGCAAATCATACGAGAGATAACATCTTGACAAAGCCGAGAGAATCCTTAATAGCAACAGACGAGACGACTAAAGGGTTTCAGACTCTCTTTCACCCAAATCTCACGCAAATCTAACTGTTACGCAGGCCGCTGCAAGAAATCATTTAGAGCGAAATCGGATTTTCGACTTTGACACACAGGAAAATGCAAAATAGCAAACTCGGCTAGCAAATTGTGTGACTGAACAGCATATATAAAATTGCGAAGCACAAACAGAATGAAGTGGCACTGACCAAACTTTTCGGCAACAGGTAAGTGTAGATGTCTGGTAGTGATTGTATGTAACGCAATCAAGTACTGACATTGTTTTACTAAAGAATGACCGACTGGCATCCCGATGAAAGCATTCCGACGGTGTTGCAGTTTCGTAAATTCTAACGACTGGGGCCTTTCCACAGATAAAACAAGAAGTTTTATCTGTGCAACAGATAAACAACAGAAGAACAAGAAGAACAAAACCCGTTCCTTATGGTCCTTTCCGGTTTTCTTTGAGCAGCGGTTTTCAGAGCAGTCTTTGACAAAACAAGCTAAAACTAAAGCTGAAAGCTTAACGCCAAGTGTAGTAATTAATCAATAAAGCATCTAGAAGTACAAGAGAGGTACCCAACCTGGAACTTACAGAACCTTGAAATTTGTCTAAAAAATGATAAAAGGAAATATCTTTCAAGTCCTAACTAGTTCCTAACCGTCAAGAAGCAAAATCTAATGTCGTTGGACCTCGTTAAGACTGCAAAGAAATGTACTTTTAGCATTTTTTAGGTCAATTTTGAAGTTATGTACATTCGAGGTTGGGTACCTCTCCTGTACTCAAGGTCGTATCCAGGGGGGGGTTAAAGGGGTAGAGGGTTTTCCCTCTGATCTATGTTATTTTTGTCCAGCCCGCAGGCACCCCCCCCCTCCCCGAAAAAAGTTACTGGATACGGGCCTGCCGGTACCCCCCACAGTCGCAGATTGGCGTTGGAGATCCCCTCATTGAAAATAATCTGCTTCGCGCCCACGCCACGCGTATACTTCTCGGTGACTCGGTGAAGTTTTCGCCCTGGTGGCTAAAAGTTTACGACGGTAGCGCGGGCGCAGCTTAGTCAACCAGAGCCCCTAGCGCTGGAGTATCCATCCCATCGAAACAACCAGCACTTCGTTTAGCAAAACGAGCTATGGTCCTTTACTGACAGAATATAAGCCTTAATATCAGAGTCGGCATGGTTTATCAGCTCACTTAGCTGACAGATTACCAAGCCTTTCCCAGATCCCACCGCTTCACAAATAGGCCTTCATTTGTCAAGCACGTGTGAGCGAGATACATAACTGATACTACAAGAGAGGCGACTGGCTACTCTGAAATCAATTAGGCTATGATGGTAATCCTAGGCCGCTCTACAATATGTAATTCTGAAAGCAACAATTCTTGAGAATTCTCTTTTTTGTAACATGACGGTTGTTAAAGTATTATGTTTCAAATCTTCCGTGTGTTTTTAATTGATTCCAAAGTGGTGTTTAAGCCGTTAAATTGTCTAAAAATTGTCTAAGACTGTCTAAAATCAGCTAAATTTCTTCTTCAGCTCCCAAGTTGCCTCGGATCCGGTACTTAATTCACAAGCACTCTATCGCACACCCTATTCTAAGAGCGTGTTCCACCCTTCTAAGAATAGTAATTATTAGTTGCTATTTTCGTTCCAAGCTCATGAAAAGTTACTACGCTGACCGTTCCAACCTTCTCGAAACAGTAACTAACAGTAACTATTTGCTTGCCATTGCCATTTTGAGCTTTAGTTTTTGTCGGACAAGTAGTTTTCGCCCAGAATCCGGTCGAAACCGGAGATTTGGCAGAAGTAAGGCAGGAAGATTTGATCAGTTTCGTCAAAGTAGATATGACGTATAGCCATAGCCCTAGGGGTAAATACACACACGGTGAATCAATTTCTGAACTTGGTTTTCTCAGATGATTAGCCATTGGCCTTCTTCTGTTTCTAAATCTTAATCGTAAAAATGTTCAAGGAGTCTGGAGAAGACCGGACATCTACAAGACCAAATTGTCTGGATCAAATGTTAAATTTTTGGGATCCTGTCGAAACTTTGGTCGTTTTCTTTCTTCACATAGCCTACTCCTTCTTTTTTTGTTGACGGGCAATAAAATGTTTCATTCATTCATTCGTTTCTTTAAAAACCCGGCAATCTTTAGCCATTTTTTTTAAGTGGTTAATTTAAGACATCGATAGTATCTAGACAATTATAATTCTTTTTTCTTTTTTTAAAATCAGTTTATAGCCCTGTTAGGCTACGGAGCAAAAGAGGAATCCTACTCGATTGAAAAATAAAAAATTCTATTATGGCTTGTTCTTTAGGGTTTTTCATTAATTCTGTTGGCCTTCGCAATGAGAAGCAGGACTCAGCGTAGCTTTAGATAGGGCTGGCATCAATCAATAATAATTTACTAATAGTAGCTGGACTCTCGCTGGTTTCTCGTCGTTATCAGGAATAAACGGGTCTAGGCGACCCCCCGCCCAACGGGTGCCAAAAAAACGTACGACCCCAACCCAAATGCAAATATATAGGAAATTATAAAAAAAAATATTAGAAATTGCAGCTTGGACCGTGAGCACTAAAGGATCTTCCCAAGACACGCGAGTTAAATGTAAACGCTTGATGCGGCTCGCTGGTCACTCACCCCTATATATACTGTTCATAAAAGTCTATTGCATTTTATTAACATTGTGTGTGTGGGGGGGGGGGGCATCTGGGGGTTTCGCGGGGGGGGGGGGGGGGGGTATCCGCAACCCGGAATAGACATGAAGCACATTACAAACTAAGTTTGTCGTAACGGTCCTAGTGTACTAGTTGGCGTCCAATACTTTAAAATGTATAACCTTATAAATATTTGAAAACTGGAAGATAATTAATTTCCAATTATTACGGGGAAATAAAAGTAAATTAAACATGGATTTATTTTTAGAAGTTAGGTGACATGAACAGTTGAAAGTGGGTAAAAATAAAGCAAAATCAACGTCACTAGGAGAAGGAGAAAGTAGCCAAAAGTACGAAATGTGATTTCCGAATTTTCTTTTAAAAATGAGTAAAAAACGAAAGGTGTCTCGGAATTAAAAGAAAAATCTTGTATAACTAGGTTTATGACCAGGGCCATATCCAGAGGGGGGGGGGGGGGTAGGAGGTTCACCCTCCCCCCCCCGAAACACACAAAATTAATCATTTTTTATTATTTCCCCCCCCCCCCCCGAAATAAATTCCTGGATACCGACCTGGTTATGACACTAACACTAACAGAAATCGACGGACGGCGATAACTATGAGGAACAAAGTAGGAGTTAAGGAAACGTGGCTCAAGCCAGATGAGTGGCATTCTTAACCTTTGACAAGGAATGCAACAAGGCACACAAGAGGTCAATGCACACTGATAGCATTCCATCGTGTTTTCTGTCTCGAGATCTGCGATAACTGGGTTGGATTGCAACGAATGGGCGCCAGAGCTAGCCGACATACATAGCAGGGGAGGGGAATGGCGGGGCCCTCTTCACGCCGATCTCAAATCAGCCTTACAGACTGACAACAAGCCTTGATAGATCAGTGTTGAAACAGTGGCCTCATTTACATAGAACACAAACATTCCTTAGATTCACGCACGCTAAGCACTCTTATCTGTATGATTGATGCAAAAGCCTGTAATTGGACCGGTTATACAGACCGACAACCAAGCCGAGCCATCGCCATTTAATTATCTCCATGTTTTCTGATTGTTTTTAGTGGACAACTAGTTACAGGGACAGAACACGGTCTGCCCTGTTATGGGCAACATACACAATGACATCATTCTTGGTAACATGGATGTCGAGTTCCTGCATGTCTTCCAGACATGGCTGATCCAACTGGACTCCCCACAATCAAAGGACTATAATGTTCGATGGCGCTTAAAGGAACAGAAAACTTGACTCAAACTTGACTCGGGGAGCTAGCTGACATATCAAGAATGTACGCACGACCTCTTGACTACTATCCCGATTTGTTAGTCAACACGGGGATGATGTCTCTACGTAGACACGACACTACGAAGACACGACACTACATCGAAACGAAAAAAAGCGTCAGTACATGGACACGTCACTACATAGACACGACGGTACAGGTACCGACACTACATAGACACTTTTTGATTTTCGAAGTAGTGTCGGATTTTGTCCTCATAGTGACGTGTCCACGTAGTGTCGTTCGATGTACCGTCGTGTCTACGTAGCGTCGTTCGATGTACCGTCGTGTGCACCCGTCAACACGGCCAAAGGCGAACTTTTACAGTGCATAAGTGCATAATTACAGTGCATAAGGGGCAAGGGCCTGCCAGCTAGCTTAGGGAACACTAAGGAGGGGTTCGAGATAACAAAGAAGGGGGGTCCTGTCGACAATAAGTCCCTGTATCTTTATCTAAGCCCCCCCCCCCCCCCCAGGTCGGTTTGATGGCCGAAAGTTGCGTAGTCAAGTTTTCTGTGCCTTTAACGTCCTATTATTTCAATATTTCGGCTCTTCTTGGCAAGGATTCTCTTCAAGCCGCAGCCAGAAATATCTCTGCTAGCCCGATGAAAAATGTGTAGCCTGCGTAGTTGTATGATAGTTGTACGAAAAAATATGCAGGCCCGTATCCAGGAATTTATTTCGGGGGGGGGGGGGGGGGGGGGTTGCCTTTCGGGGGGGGGGGGGGGTTGCCTGCGGGTTGGACAAAAAAGTACAAAAAAGACATAGATCAGAGGGAAAAGCCTGTAAAAATAATGATTTTTGTATATTTCGGGGAGGGGGGGGGGTCAACCCCCCCCCCCTGGATACGGCCTTGCGTATATGTAACAGTAACGAATACTATCTGGAATACAGACTGGGCCAATCTAAAGCAATAGTATCCAGTAGCATCCTGTCTTGCTATAGTAGCATCCAGTCTTGTTAATAGTAGCATGCAGTTGAATGCAGTAACACGGTAGCCTTGACACAGAAGCATGTAGTAGCATCAGTTCGTACTGCATGCTACTTTTTCATACAACTTCATGCTACTACTTTGAGATAAGTTCTTCACAGGGAGCTTGTCCTCTTGGCGCCGACGCGCAGTCAGCAGAGACTGGAGGAATGCTTCTACTCAAGTGCCTATAACATTTATCCATGAATGTCATGTTATGCTAAAAAATGGACTTATAACTAGAACGAATAGCGTGGCTTTTTAATTGCTTGTCTTAATTTCCACTGTTCCGACTAAACCATTCCATACTTGTAAGTTTAAGAAGTCCGATTATTCCATTCCATACTTTTACGCAGATAGGTTAGAGTATTCAGAAGCTGAGAGCTGTATGGTCGCACATTAGGGCCCTGCTATCTATTTGACAAACTCCCTATGTAATGATTCCCTAATGACGCTACATAGCTTACATTTTCAGTTTTTTAGTTGTTCTGTTTCTTATGTCGATCAGGGTACGACTTCTAGCTTCCAAGGAGCTAATTAGTAAGAAATAGCCTACCAGTTTCTCCAGGTTTGTCATCAAAACCAAGGGGTCCGAGTGGGGCCAGTCAGGTCCCCGAGTTATGTAATATTGGACAAATCTGTATTTAGCATGTGCTTTAACCCTTCATATCAAAGGGACGATTCTCCTTACACCAAATCCATCGACTGCTCGTGGAAGGATATAAAAAGAAATGCAAATTATACTGTCATGAAATTCTTCGAGGCCTCATCTGTAAGACTTATCTTTATGGATGACCTCATGGCACTTCCATATTAAAAGAGTCCAATATCTAAACAGCACTGCTGCTGCCAACGATACTCCTAAATTGGTACTCCAGTTTTGCACAAGGGCTGTTCAAACCAGAGGCGTCTACATCGTCACCGTACTATATTATAGTTTCTGTCTCGAGATTTACTATTTTAGCTGCGTTCTTTGCACTCCGGTCTGTCTCTGGCGTGTTCTCACCGCTGTCCGGTTCTTCTCTTGTAACGCGTTTTTATGGCACTTGCAGCCTCTAGCTCAAGTGCCATATACCAATCGCAATTCCGTCTGTTGATCTATCGGTCGGTCCGGATTTTTTGTCCCACATGTTCGAGTTAGGGTACTTCCAGATGTGCTAGGACGATGAAACTTGGCAGACATATCAGGGACCCGACCAAACTAACCTGGGAACAATCAGTTTCCCGATCCGACCATCTGCGGGGGAGTGGAGGACTGAGGAATCTGAGAAATTTAGGGCAGTTTGTCACACTTTTTCGAGTTGGGGTACTTCCAGATGTGCTAGCAGGATGAAACTTGGCAGGCCTATCAGGGACCCGACCAAACTAACTTGGAAATGATCAGTTTCCTGATCCGACCCCATCAGGGGGTGGGGGGAATCTAGAAAATTGAGCAGTGCGTAACTTTTGAAGGGGGTGATCGGATTGGAATGAAACTTTATAACTGGATAAAGGACATATTTCTGATGTCCCATTTGAAGTCCGGACCGGATTCGGTAGCTACGGGGGAGTTGGGGCGGGGGAGACCGGAAATCTCGAGAAACGGTTAGAATTAAGGGATCGGCGTGAAACTTGCGGGGAAGAACAAGCATCTGCCCCAGATAAACCCTTTACACAATTGGACTGGATCCGAACTCTTGGGGGGGGGGGGGGGGGAGAGATTGCCGGAATTCCGGTTATGTCAGTTTTGGAGATTTTCGCGACAAAACTTGGGAGGCATATCAGGGACCCGACCAAACTAACTTGGAAACAATCAGTTTCTCGATCCGACCATCTGGGGGCGGGGGGGGGGGAGGGCGGGGGAATCTGGAAAATTGAGTAGTTTGTAACTTTCGAACGGGTGATCGGATTGGAATGAAAGTTGATGAGTGAATCAAGGACATATCTCTGATGTCCTATTTGAAGTCCGGACCGGATTCGGTAGCTATGGGGGATTTGGGGGGGGGGGAGACCGGAAATCTCGTGAAACGGTTAGACTGAAGGGATCGGATTGAAACTTTCTGGGAAGAACAAGCATCTGCCCCAGATAAATCGTTTACATAATTGGACTGGATACGGACCCTTGGGGGGGGGGGGGGGTCCCTGAATTCCGGTGATCTCAATTTTGGTGATTTTCGCGACGAAACTTGGGAGGCATATCTGGGATCCGATCAAACTGACTTGTGAATAAAAATTTACTCGACCCGATAGTCGAGGGGAGTGGAGGGAGGAGGAATACGGAATATTGAGTTTTGCGTAGCTTTGGAACGGGTGATCGGATTTGTGTAAAATTTAATAATTGAACAGAGGACATTTCTCTGGTGATCTTTTTCATGTCCAGACCTGATCCAACAAAAGTTTGGGGGGGGGGGGGAGACCGGCAAATACGTGGATGGCTGATACTGGAGAGATTGGGATGAACTTTGTGGGAATAACAAACAAATGCTCTGGACAAATCTTTTTCAGAGCTGGATTGGCTCCGGCGACTGTGGGGGTGTTTGAGGGGGGGGGGGGGGGTCCGGAATTTTGGTGATCACGAGTTAAGGTACTTCTACGTGTGGTAGGACGATGCAACTTGGCTTGAATATTAGAGATTCAACAAGATCGGCTTAGAAATCGCTACTTTCCAAATCCGACTATTCCTTAAAGTAGGCCTACCAATCTTGACCACAAAGTAAGACAAATACTTTTAAGCGAAATATACGTTTTCATGACACCCGTGAGCCCATTATCATGTTTGCCTCAAGGCTTTGGCATACAATGAAGTTAAAGCTCCCTTAAAGGGCGCATGTTAACTGCAAAGTCGAAAAGTACTTCCTATCAAATGATTCATCTCAGCTTATGATAGCGGATTCAACAGCTATGGGGGAGATGGGAGGGGGCGATCGGAAATCTCAAGAAACGGTTAGAATGGACGGATCGGAGTTAAACTTGCTGGGAAGAACAAGCATTTATTCTAGCTAAATCGTTTGCACAGTTGGACTGGATCTGGGCACTGGGAGGTGGGGGGGGGGGGTGGAGGGGTGCCTTCCGGAATTCCTGTGATGGCATTTTACCAGACGAAACTTGGCAGGCATACTAGAGACCCGATCAATCTGACAGAGCCCTTACCTACTACATACAGTTGCAATTGCCATATGAGCTTACAGCTCTTGTTTGGTTCACCGGTGAGTGCAAAAACGGCCTAAATTCTGGGTTTTGCGCGAAACCGCGAAACACCGTCAAATTTTGACGAAAAGTTGCTAACTTCTCGGAGCCGGGCTCCCGAGCAAGTTCTGGTTAGTCCGCACCGGTGAGATAAAACCGGGCATCGGTTCGTTCAAAGACGGGTTATAAGGCTGGTGAGTAGTCACCGGTAAATACAAAAACGCCTTGTAAGAATTACCGGAGACCAGGGGCGAGAACTCCCGTGACAAAGAACGCAGCTATTGTCAACCAAGACAGGGCTCTTGCCTTTTATTCAGAAGGGGGCTTAAGAAGAAGAAGAAAACAAGAATAACAGGGGTTCTGCCTTTCCTCGTTTTTTTTTTCGCTGCTGATTAGCTAGCCTATATTATAGGGTGGGGATGATCAGGAACCTTCGGCATTTCTTCTTATATCAGAAAACTAAAATATACTCTTATCCCAGTAATACTATGATGTCCGAGGGGTGGGGGTGACCACGGACCTTAGACATTTCTTCTTATAAAAGAAAACTTCTGGCATAGTGGATTCTAGGATATAGGATATACTCTTATCCCAGTAATACTATGATGTCCGAGGGGTGGGGGGGGGTCAGGGACCTTAGGCATTTCGTCTTATACCAGAAAACTAAGATATACTCTTATACCAGTAATACTATGATGTTCGAGGGGTGGGGGGATCAGGGACCTTAGGCATTTCTTCTTATACCAGAAAACTAAGATATACTCTTATACCAGTAATACTATGATGTTCGAGGGTTGGGGGGGATCAGGGACCTTAGACATTTCTTCTCATACCAGAAGACTTCTGGCATAGCGGATTCTAGGTGCTAGAAATGTAAGGCGGTCCAACTACAAACCTTGTTTATGTTTCATCCTATAGCCAGAATTCTTCTGGAATAGATCATTTAGAGGCGTCAGATATTCCAAAGAACCCACTTAAGTGTTTTCTGTGCCGTTTTACGGACACAATATGGACAACAAAATCTTTTAGCGTAAATCTCTCTCGACGTTTGTCTGACTGTTAAATAAACGGCGGTAACAACCTCCCAGAAATTAAGATCGCCGGCGCCTTAGACGCTATCAAAATTACCAGACACTCGAAATGATTTCGTGTCCAACAATAATATTTGACAACTCAATCTTGGATAGGAGGAGGAACGATCACGAATCTTAAACAGGCATGGTAACATGCACCACTGTTACCGAGGCGAAGAACAAAACTTCCAAACCCCTCTACCCGTGCGGTATATATAGGGTACATCAGACGGGGGAGGGAGACTTAGAAATTATTAGTTGCGTTTTGCAGATACCATGGTATCTGATACCACGGTCTAAAGTCGTTTTTGCAGTTATCGTGGTATCTGATACCACGGTCAAAAAGCGTTTTTGCATTATCGTGGTATCTGGACAGTTATCGTGGTATCTGAAACAGTCATCTCACATTCATCAATTAGCGTCAAATTGGTGGGAAAGAAGTTTGGCACTTAGTGATGTGACTGAACATCAGTTTTTCTTTTGGGATGACTTCGAAAAGTGCAATTTCGGCAATTGTCGTTTTTGCAGAGCAACCGTATATCAGATACCACGGTAACTGCAAAAACGACTAATTGCAGATCCAGTTACCGTGGTAACAGATACCATGGTATATGTAAAAACGCAACTGTTGCTATTTTCTAAATAACACGAAACAACCCCCGTTCTTCCTCATAAACTCCTGTACCCAGTGGGGTATAATAGATTGGGGGGGGGGCTTCATACATTAAACAATGGCTAAAACAGAAAGTCAGTTACGATGTTTGTCAACGATATTTCGGCCCTTCTTGGCAAGGGTCCTCGTCAGCCTGTTGCTGGACTGGAATAAACGAACCTGCAATAATCACAACCTCAGACATAAATGTTAACGGACCTCGACATTCATGGCTTTATTATCTGTAAGCCTTTTTAATGAACAGGATGGAAAAACGAACGAAGAGGGCAAGTAAACGATCTTAAAACCAAAATTTCCGCGAAAAATGGTTAGAAACATTAAATTAAAAAAAAAAATGAGAAATTCAAAGCTGCTTCTGAAAATTGTTAAAATTTACTTAAAAACGCCAAATGTTCTGGAGATCTTATTTCCGAAACTGTGTGAAATGTACTCGGCTGCCCCTCCCCCCATCCAGGAACAAGCCCAACTATCGACGGAGCGGGGAGGGCAAGGATTAGCACTTTGTTCACCGTAGGCTGTTTTCCTCCCTTTAAGCTTTTCTGGTCCCCTCCCAACCACAAACAAGGCTGCTCCCCAATACAGGAACAAGACTGCTCCCCCCATCCAGGCACACACACATGAATCAACTGGATGTGTTACGGAGCGAAATGAAACGATTTCGGGGCCAGGATCAGCTCTTTGTTCTCCAAAGGCCTCTTTCTAAGCCTTTCCTACAAATCCTTCAGTTACCTTGAAGAATAGCGAACCTATATCGTCCGTGTTCCAACGGACAAACTCGAGACTCCAAAGTTCTGAACCCACAACTGCAACCAGTACGCATTTCCAGCATCAGGAAGTAACTGCAGGCTACGGCAGAACAGAGTTTCTTTCATCTTGACGGCTCTTAGGCATTTCTTTGCGGTTAAACATTGAGCTGATGTTGATCAACAGTGCGATCTAGCGACCAACAGCAACCTCTGTGGCCAACAATGTTGGTCAAAACGACCAACAACTGAAAGTGTTGTTGATCAAGCCTGTTGGTCAGTTTGTGGAGTAATCAGCCAGATTTTTCAAACAGAGCGTTCTGGCGAAGATTCACCTCTGTTGATCAACAGGGACGTTTTGGTTGTCATCGGTACTTTGTTGGTCCACTCTGTTGATAAACAGAAGAACCGCTAATAAACGCCTCTTCTCAAGAAGATAAGACTTCTAAACCGCAGACTCCAACGTTTCCCTTTCAGAAGAGTTAAGCAACTGTCGCGGTCCATTCATACCATTACTTTTCACTTCCCGGTATTAAATACAATTCTTTCCACTCAAGTCAGCATCGAGGTCAGCACTGTTCTTATTACGCGAGATGACGCATGAAATTTTCATCAGACGCTCGGAGAAGCTTCTGAAACTGCCGTTCCTGTATCGTCGGAACCGTCATTATTTTTCATTTCACACAATTCACACAAAACTATATAGAGTTGAAACAGCAAGCATACGACTTTTTATAAGAAATCCCCTGAGGATTCCGGACTTTGCTTCCAGACACTAGAAAACAATTCATGGACGGCAAGGTTAGTGACTGAATGTTGGCAATGAAAGCTGAGAAGGCACAGGAAAGACAGCTCGAAAAGCATCCTTGCTGACACGGACCCTTTAAGATTATCATACAGGAGGACGAAGACTCGCAATCGACAGTTCGAAACCAGCCCCCCCCCCCCCTCCCCGAAGTGTCACCAGACCTTTCAACGTCTTTGATCAGACCTAGATTTCCAGGCATCCCCTGCGATCTTGGCAACTATTAGCGACCCATCCGTACGAAGATATGAAGATATGTAAGTGGTATACTATGTACTTGCATGTCAGTGTATTTTTATTGATTTTTTCCTATGCTATTTTTCACAACAAAGAATTTTTTGAAAAAGTAAAATAATTCAATTGACCCTGATCGGGTCGTTACTGTGATGTGATATCAGTTAGCAGACAGCTTGAACAGCTATTGTGAATCGGGCTTTCAAGGACGATGACGATAAAACTGGAAATACGCCAAGAATTCTGAGAAGACGAAAGAAAGACATCAATCCGTCCTTACATTTCCCCATTTCGCTACTGTACTGATCAAGATTGTGGTCATCGTCTGACAGGTGGTGGTTCCCCCTCTTGTACAGGAAACGTATAAACCTCTTCTGTCCATTCTTAAAAGTAGACAAAGCTGAAACTGAATGAAACTCAAATCTCTCAATGAATGTATTTATACGAGCGGCTACACACAGCATAATATTCGCATTCAGTGACTGGCAAATCTTCCAGTGTTTTTGGAGTAGCTCCATGACATCAAACAACACTGTCATCTATATCAGCAGTAGTGTAGCTGAAGCGGTAGCAGAGATGGATCTCTGGAAATTCTGCAAGGGCCTCGCCCATGTCCTAGAGAAAAGCCAAGCGTGCAAGGAAGGAAACAGGAAGAGCTTCCCACAACTTCTTAAGACATAAGAGGAGATTGACCTACGGCAGTTCACCTTCCCAGAATTGGGAAGAAAGGCTTCGGCAGTCCAAGACGAACGTTCATCGGTCGACTTTCGAAGACGAACGTTCAGCGATCGACGTTCATCGGAAGCAATCACCTGCGCCAACTAGTCAACAAGCTAAAAGGGTGAAGAGAACAAGCAAACGCCCCGATGAAAAATTTATCTCAAAATAGTAGTATGAAGTTGTACGAAAAAGTAGCATGCAGTACTAACTGATGCTACTACATGCTTCTACTTCAAGGCTACCGTGTTACTGCATGCTACTATTAGCAAGACTGGATGCTACTATAGCAAGACAGGATGATACTGGATACTACTGCTTAAGATCGGCCCAGTCTGAGGCACATTGAGTGATAGTATTCTTTACTATTACATATTAATACATGCAACTTAGCCAAGCAGAAAAAAAACGGACAGTTTTATCCGACGTGTCAGCTTACCCCATCGTCGACGCTCTAAGCCGCTTGACCAATCAATTATGATAACTACCAAATTCTGGGTTTTCCGGATTCCGGACGGATATCGGTCCGACAGAAAAAGCAAGTAAAATATCCTGAGATCCGGCGTTTTCGACACTCTAACCGATGTCACACAAAACTTTTACTGGAGTTAACTTTCCGGATTATGCAGGATCCGGATGGACCGTCTTTCCGGCGCGAAAAAAACATCGGATATGGATTGGGCAGTTAATTTTACTCCTGTACCAAAAAGAAGTCAATTTCCGTTCCGCACAGCGGATTCCGCCTGCTGGATGAAATCTACCGGCAAAGGTTGCTAGTTTTCCCATCGGGCGGGGGGGGGGGGGGGGGCGGGAACCTCCTTTTATGGGAACCGAGCTTTAGGAGATAATTCGGATATAAAATATTCTTCACTAGAGAATTGCCGTGGAAGTTGGAAATGTTCAATAAACGGACAACGACTAGATTCGGCGGAAAATTTTCAGAGCGCCACTGTGGACTGCTTGATTGCCGAGTGTGATATCCATCTACTTTCTGCAAAGTCAGTCGGGACTAGGTGTGGCACTTGGAACACTCCTTTGTCAACATATTGGCACAAATTACAGCAAAGTACACCCACCAGTATTGTTCTGATCATGGCGCTGAAACAGGAAATGATGGGAGCGTTTTGATGTACTTTCCTTAATAAGTTCTTGGGGGATTGGTTCTTGACGCCGATAAAGTCAAACTGTGGCGCCAAGTCCCAGAATGCATCGCTTTTCTTTACAATTTCAACTCGGGCGGCACTTTAAACAAATCCGCATTCTATTTGCACAAATATGGTTATGATAAGCATAAACGTGAAGTATGGACCCGACCAAGTTTGGTCAAAATTGTCAATTACTTGTTCCGAGCGTTTAGTGATAAAAAGGTTCAAAAGTGCAAAAAATGGTCACGAATTATGGTACCGGTTTAAGGCGATTACTCACCAACCAAGTGGGAGAAGCAGCAGGCGAGAAATTAAGCTAATATTCTCTCAACGCCCCCCTGGGGAGGGTTTCCAGCAGAATTCCAGCATAACTTTCCAACGAGTGGTGGGTATCGCGAAAAGCGCTGGAAACCTGTTCCGGGAATCGCTCTTCAGTTTCCATTTTGGTCTATCACAAAAACCTACAGCAAGTTAAGATCCAAATAATAGCAATTCCCACGACACCGGTTGGTTTATTTTTGAATCTTGATGATTACCAAAAGTCACCTTTGATTGTTTATTTTATGGGATCGACTAAAACCAGGAAGGGAAGGGAACGCGAGAGAAGCAGGAAGGCATACGAGGAAGGAATTCAAGGCTGCGAAAAAATGGAACGCTGCACCGTTCCCTTCTTCTTCGAGGGGTTGACAACGTTTCAAACTCAAAGTTCACCATCCCTTCCTCGTTTTAGTATCCTGGCATGGGTAGGCATCAAGTTCAGTGAGGGGTCAGCAACTATCAAAATTGTAATTCACCTTTTCATTTCTAGTTCAGACGGATACTAAAACGACGGATGCTACAGGATATTAAAACGAGGAAGAGATGGTGAACTTTGAATTTGGAAAGTTGCCGACCCCTCAAAGAATACTAAACAGAGAAAGTGAACAGTGCGGCTTTCCATGTTTGAATTCTGGCGAAAGCCTTCCTCGTTTTAGTATGCCCTTCCTGGTTTTAGTATGCCTTCCTGCTTTTCTCGCGTTCCCTTCACTTCCTGGTTTTAGTCGACCCCTTATTTTATACCTTATTTTTGACGAAGCCTTCTGAAGTTTTTTTACTAGACTTACTTCCCAGGAAAGATGATTTGGTTTCCAAATCGCAAAAAGTAATCGAAAGCGATTCCCTCTTCTCAGGTCGTGAGAACCACCATCTGGGACTCATTACGTAGGAATTCTGGAGGTCATAAAAAAAAAACTGGTGAAGTCTAGACAAACTCCAGACTTCCGCAGTGCTATGTTCTCTGACCCCTGGTAGCTTTCTCTTTTGCCTTTTACTCTCCTTGATCACCAAAGTTTCTGGCTTTCGCGAATCAAGCGTCAGTTACTATCAAACACCTTTACCTGGAGAATCACTGGAAGACCCAAATAATCGTCACGTCCTTCCCCCTCCCCACATTCCCGACCGTATACGGCCAGAGAGAATGGCAGCACAACCAGTTCCTAAGATCCAACCCATTCGGGCAATTCATGCGCGGTAAGAAGGAATCTTTGTCCCCTCCTTTGTGAGTTTTTTCAACACGAAATTTTAAGTAGAATCTTTTTCCTCTTTTTGTGTTAAAGCGGGCCACAAAAATTGTGTCTTTCTACAACACACACAATGCTAGCCATCCCTACTGTCACTATGAATGTTCAAAACCACTAAAAACACCGTAAAACAATGAGCAAATTAAAAAAAAACACCAAATTTCCTAGGTTTGAAATAACTCTGTCTGGACTAAATCTCAGCCGATTATCCCGGACAGCTGTTATGGCACGTAGGGAGCCAAGGGTCAAAATAATAATTTCCATCTAATGCTCCAATTGTTTATTACAAATACAAATATAAAACCAAGGCCAGTGTGGTACCTCTGAAGACATAAAAAAAATATCAGTTAGGTCTTATAATTCTTTGCTAATCAATCCTGGAAAATTTCGAAATCTAGAAAAGAAGACGTTGTGCGTGGGTTTTTTCTCGAGCCAAAAGAGCAACTCGACAATCGAGTTCAAATCTAAAGAAACCCGTGTCATGCGATCACTAAGAGAAGGTAAACGAAATGTTTGGATTAGGTCTTTAATTATTGAAGCTTAGGCTTTAATTTGTAGCAATTTTTGTTTTTGTGTAATTAATGAATATCTAACTATGTAAAAGCGCAATTGTATATAGCCTAGTTACGTTTGACGAGAGAACACTTATTCGTTTTTTTGTTAATATCGTAAGGAGTATTTTTCGAATAATAAAGATTGATTGAGTGAAGCTATCACCTTCAACTATTACCAAGAATTGTACTTGCTACTGAATATTTGTAGCCTAAAATGGTAGGCCCTTCATTAATCTTATTGCTGGTTTACATTTCTAGCTACGCTTGAAGACAACCCTTGCCAAGAAGGGTCGAAATCAAGCTAAAATAAAATCTCATCTGACTTTTCTGCTTCAGCTGATATCTGACCAACATTTAGTGCAATCATGGTTTGCGGTCGGCTTGGGCCGAAGGAATACATATACTTACAGCCTCAATCGTACCGGAAATCATAGGACCATGGATTCAGAATACTATTTTATTGCGCTGACGAGTCAGAGAGAGACAAATTTAATATATAATGGAATTTAAAAAAAAAAAATTTAATATCATAACAGACCTGCAGGTGAAAATTTTTGTGGCAGGACTCAATCACTTAGCATAATTATACAGGGGACAAAGAAAGGGAAAAAAATAAATAAAAAACTACACATAAACAACTATATACCAAAAAATTAAATTTTACAAATTATAGAAGACAATTAAACCTCGTGGCAATCCAGAACCGATTCATGTGCTATGCCATGTGCTTTTTGATGTGTAAAAAATAAAATTATTATTATTACTATTATAAAGTAACGACCAGGTCGAAGCTGGAAAGCGCTCCTCCTGTTGGCGACCTACGATTAAAGGATCACGTTGAAAGCGTAGTGCGAAAGGGACATTGCTCACTGCTGACCTTAGTGTCAATGCGCAGACTTGACCTCGCTTACCTTACCCACGTGCGCCCCATTTTGGAATACTGCTGCCCGGTATGGGGACCCCAAGTACAAAACACGGTTTATCAATCGGAAGAGCTCGAATCCGTACAGAAACGCGCAACGAAAATTATAATGGGTTCTGGCTATCAGTCTTGCAAGCAAGCACTGTCTCTGTTGAGAATCCCGAGCCTCTACAACCAAAGAACAGAACTGATCCTAAACTTTGGAAAAAAACTGTTGGCAAATGAGAACTACCGGCCATTGCTCCCCCCTGACGCTCCGAAAAATAGCAGGACAAGACAGCAAAACAAACTAGTGCCTGTCAGAGGACGAACTTCAAGGTTCATGAACTCGTTTGTGCCCTTTTTTTACAGAGATTTTTAACAACGCAAATAATTAGTGTAATATATTTTTATTTTAAACTATCGCGGTCCAGGAGTGGCCTTTCTGGAGCACGAAGTTCCTCCAGGCTAGTCTAGAATCATCATTAATGAAGTCCTTTGATATATTAATGAGGATGTAGGTCTGGCACAAAGGACAAGAGTCGGAAAAGCGGAGAAATCAGACGGATCTTGGCAAGGATACCTCGGGGGATACGTTCGTGGACGAATACAAATCCGTCATCAAACACAAGTCGACTCCGCAAAATATAGCGGAAAGGTGGAGATTCGTGTTTTGAGCTTCTGCATTCCAGTATGAAAATCAGAAAACTCGGCAAAAAATCTGTCTTGGAGGAAATAAGAATTCATTCTCCATCCTGCATGAATACATCTGTATATATATATACATATATATTTCTTCCTATATATATACACTATAGTACAGATATAAGGATATAAGAGCAGTGAAAGAGTCTCAGCGTCCCTATTATCTCAGGGTTCACTGTGAAAAAGATCCATATTCTGAAAAAATTGCAACCGAAGAACTGGTAGTGTTCCCCTCCCTGGTGTTAAAAAAAGGAGAAAAAAAAAGAATGGTACTGGGTTTTATGTGTTGAATGCGTTGGGAAAAGAAAATACTGGGTTTTATGTGTTGAATGCGTTGGGAAAAGAAAATAGACTGTGCTTTGCTTTTTTGTAGCTGGAAATTACTTATAATGGAATTTGTAAAAATTGTGTGGGAGTTGAATGATAAGAGCACCATTTGGTGTGCGGCCGGTTTTGGCTTTTCTAGTAAAGTCTATCTAGAATACATGTCAAAACCAAACTCCTGTGAGCATCGAACTATGTTGTCTCTAATTGATTAATCTATAACAAGGTCTTCTACAGATGTGGGGTATCTCAGAGCTCGGAGTCGCATGGCAAAAGATGAACCCACAAGCCCATGACGTAAAAAAACAACCAATTTATCTTCGAGTCTTAAATGAAATAAAGCTGCAAATCACGTGACTTTCTTAATTAATCACGAACTTTCAAGTCTCGCAAAATCACCAAAGGTGCCAAAAGCCGACACAGAAAAAAAATGTTAGTTTGGCTCCAAGGAAAACTCTATTGACCTGACCGCTGTGTCAACTAAACTGAACGACGAAAGCACTGTGGCAGTTTTCAGGAGTTCCTCACTCCACACATTGTACACCAAACTCTCCACTACAAAGAGCGTGTTCCATCCTACCTACCGTAGTTACTACGCACAGTTGCCGTCAAGGCTGGAACGATTTTTCTATTTTCCAGCAGAATATCATGCCGGAGGGCGAATCCGACCAATCACGTTACAGAAATGCGTAGCTACCACGCTTGCTAAACTACTGAGCATGGTTAGCAAATAATTACCATTAGTTACTATTTCGAGAAGGTTGGAAAGGTCAGCGTAGTAACTTTTCGTGAGGTTGGAACGGAAATAGTAACTAATAGTTGCTCTGTTATAAGGGTGGAACACGCTCAAACTGTCTTTTAAGGTATACGGCTGGTTAATTGCTCAAATACAGGTCCACAATTTCTCGACCATCTCTCACGATTATCAAGGACGAGATATCCAGCTTACACGACAAAAACGCATACGAGAAAAGAGAGGAAATGGTGTTTTTGGGATCCCAAAACGTAAGTGGAGGGATACCTATGACTTCGTAACAGTAGTCCGTCTGTCTGTCCGTCTGTAAGCACGATAAGTCTCGAAAGAAACAAGATATTTTGATGAAACTTGGTGTAAGGATTCTTCGGGTGAAGGGAAAAGTCGAGGTCGTAGATGGGCTCGATAGCTGCATATTTAGAGGAGGGAGAGGGGTTTAAAGTTAAGGGGCGAAATAATTTTTGGTATTCCATCGAAACCTTTGGTCTTGTTTGTCCTGGTGACTGTAATGTTACTGAACGCTGAGAATACGCAAAAGCATCTACCTAACATAGAAGGTCCTACTGCACAACCAAAGAGTACACCAAGGTCAAGCGTTGGAGAACGCTCTGCGACAGACTGGAAGGAACTGAGTTGTGTTTTGTTAATGAGTCTTAGACACTGGATGGGCTTTTATGTTTCTAAACATTCAGGATGCTCCAGCTAAGCCGTTAACTCAATAGTGTGGCGTTCTCCGGACTGAACAGCAGATATCACACTTAAGGCGTATTCGCGCCGTTCCCCGAGGACTCCACTTGAGGAGTCCCCGCGTTTTTGTTTGTCCCGGAGACACATTCCCGTAATCTCGAGAGTCCCCACGGGCGGGGAATGCTCCGATTATCATCACCGTCATCAAAATGGACTCTCTTTCATATTCGGATGGGAATCAATCCTTGCTGGTGTTCGTGCAATGTAAAATTAATTAAAAAGAATCAGAATAAACAAAACCAAAAATAACGTAGATCCAAACTAATTTCGTCAACTGCAAATTTTTTTTTTCGAACAAAATCCATTTTAAAAGCATTCCCCGTGTTCTCGTTGTTTCCCTAGGCGGAGTCCGTTTGGAGCGACTCCCTCTACTCTCGCCGTTCCCTTCGATTCCCCGAAGAGTCCTCGGGGAAGAGCGAGAATACGCCTTTACACAACAAAAGCACACACGAGAAAAGAGAGGAAACGGATTTTTTTTTTCGTTCAGAGGTCTATCATGTTACTAAACACTAACCTAGAAGGTACGATCAGAGTTGCGTTTTACTTGAAGTTCATAGCACAGTGGATTGTTCATTGTCCTTTAATTCGCCAGCGGGCCGTCCGCTGGGAAGGCGCGGGGTGCTCGAAGTCGTTTTATTTGTAAGCGGGGCCCACCGAGTGACAGCGGACCCGATAGTTACTTACAGTCAGGGTTGCCAAACCGAACAGATTTAAAGAGTGACTTTTGGCCGAAAACAGAGAGTGAGTTGGGAGTGAAATTTTAATTTCATGAAAAAATGTGAAATTGTCATTTTTGGTCGGAACTGCTTCTGCAAAAATGACATTTGATTTCCAAGGAAAAAATAGTCGCTTTTGGTCGGAATTACTGCTGGAAAATGGCACATCTGGACATTCTATGTAATAGAGTGAATTTTTATGTCCTACGTAGGACAAGAGTGACAAAAACAAAATAGAGTGACAATTCACACAATCGCGCGAGATGCGGTAGCCCTGCTTACAGTTCTCTACCCGCCCCCGATGTACTATGAAGTTCAAATAAAACGCAACTAAGACAACCCGAAGCCCGATAAAAAATTTATCTCAAAATAGCACTATGAAGTAGTACGAAAAAGTTGCATGCAGTACTAACGATGCTACTACATGCTTCTACTTCAAGTCTACCGTGTTACTGCATACTACTATATGCTACTATTAGCAAGACTGGATGCTTCTATGGCAAGACAGGATGCTACTGGATACTACCACATAAGATTGGACCAGTCTGAGGCACATTAAATGATAGTATTCTCTGCTATTACATAGTATTACATGCAACGTTTTCGTACTACTACCATACTACTACGCAGGCTACAAATTTTTCATCGGGAGAGCACACCAAGACCACAGACGTCGGAGAACCCTCCAGCGGAGGCTGGCAGTGGCTGTCTGCACAAATCCTTCACAGACTCGAAGTCGAGACTTTGATTGGGCCCCTGGGAAGAAGCTCCAGGTCGCGCACTTGGCAGGGTTTGAGAGTCGCTTTGAGACTTCTCGACATGGCATAAATATCAAGCCAAGGAGATGACAGTGAAATAGCGCCGTCCCATTTGAATGTTTTGGCTAGCGAAAAGCCACAAGGGAACGGTGCAGCAAATTAAATATTTCACTGCTGACGTCGATTGATAGATATTGCGATTTGTCAAGTACTACAAATTTCTTATATATCTCCCAAAATCCTTTCACAGTTGTAAATTGGTATCACATTTTAACGTGCAAGACAGCATCAACACATTTATTCGGTCGTCTTCAAATCTTCTCGTCCTGCACCCACATCTTACCCTACCAGCCCGATATGATTATTCAGTCCTTCAGTGACAAAACTCCAGATGCAGTTGAGTTTTACACATTTTGTTTATTCTAATTTTTCTGATTCAAGGACAACTGGATGAAGAGTACAAAGTATCATCCCTATCTGTATGACTTCCGTTAACATTGCCTGCAGAAAACCCAATCCAAATACGAAATAGTGTTTCCAAGCTATGATTTTTGCTCCATTTTGCATCTGTCCTTATTTACCGAACAATTTTAGAAATGAACAAATGTCTCCAATCAACCCTACTTCTGGAATATATTTTAACCAGTTACGCCCAAACGTATATCTAGAAGAAATTCCAATACGACCCGGCCAGCGCTGTACAAGATTTGAATGAATTTCGCTTTTTGTCTTGGAGTCTGCATGTGCAAACCTCCAGAAACGAACATACCTGTTTTGAAAACGTCACGCTCAGGAGAAGAATGCTCTCCGTGGTCATGTCTGTAAATGCATTCTCCATTGTGTGTTCAAGTATGGTTTCATTGCTCAGGTGTCCTTTAATGTTTTCGTTCGTTAATGTCGTTTCATCCTTTTAATTCTTTTTGTTAATCCGCTGTATTACAAAAGTGGGTTATAAATAAATTATTTTGTGGGTATAGTGAACAAATTAATTAATAATAAAGTGAACAAATAGGATGCCTGGTGTGCAAGAAATGCCTTGTAAGCTCCTCAGTTAGGCTTCTAACCGTATAAATGGTGAAGCAAGGGTGATCCAACATATTAGTTGCGTTTTTGATGGAAGTTTTGTTCTCCGTTCGCTAAGCCGGTTGCTTAATTTCCATTTTCGAATGCCGTCGAAGTTCACCGTGTTCGACTGTCAGAGTATGAAGGACAAAGAAACTGTGACGGGCGACCAAAAACGGTATTTAAATAGAGACATTTGAGTTTGAAGGTAACTTCAGACTTCGATCAAAAACGCAACTATTATGATAGGGTTGCCGCTGTGTGAACCGATGAACCGATGCGGTTATTTATATTGTTATCACTCTTTACTTCTGAGGTCCAGATAAACCGTCGTGATGCCGTCTAGGATGTCGATAATCTGACCGCGGGCTACGCCCGACTGACGGATATATAGGTAGCGTGCGGAAATGGGAATTATTTTACACTGTAAAAAGTATCTCCGAGTAAGGATTAAAGTTAACTGCAGTATTTGCTACTCAGATTATTCTTATCACTATTTCGTATCAATCTAACCTCAGTAGAGATAAGAATAATCCGAGTAGCAAATACTGCAGTTAGCTTTAATCCTTACTCGGAGATACTTTTCACAGTGTGCGTATATTATATTTTCCGAACTATGAATAAAATCGCTTCTGTTATCTTATCGATGCTTAAAGGACTCGTTGTACCTATAGTACAAATGCAACCTACTTCCGAATTATAGCCGTTAATTCTTAAGCCTAAAGATCTAAATTTCATATGTTACGTTCTAAACCCGCTAACGATACCACACTAATCTTTCCACTTGCCACCATTCACTTTTTTCCATGCGCATATGCTCCCAACGAGTGTTGGCGTATAATGCTACTGATGCGTAAAACCGGTTGTCTCAATCTTGCCGAGTTTTTGCTAGAAGTCAATGGGTCTGGGAAAAGGCTTAAAACAGCCAAAGTCGTGGGTAATCTGTTAAAAGTCGAGCTTAGTTTTACAGTATTCAGATAGTTCTGTATATTGGAAAATAAACAGTATGATGTGCGAGGCGAGCTTTAATTATTACCGACCAGCCAAATGTCACATGTGCAAGGAAAGGTAAACTTACAACTTGCGGCTTCTGGACGCTGAAGAGCTCCTCAATCACCCTTACACTTCCGTCTTCTGCCTCGGTCGACACCAAAGAAACGACGAAGGTGACATCTGCTTCTTTCATTTCGCGCCGCAGAAGTCCGCTGACCACGACCGATACGTGTATGCTGTTTGATGCGCTGGACAGAGAGACAATCGCAGTCCCGCCAGCGCCGTCGGCGCTTGGATCCTCGGGAACCAAAAGCGCGCTTAAAGCTTCAGAGGCAACTGAGCTGAAGCTGGTTGCTCGTGCAGAAAGGGTCGTGCCATCTGTTGAGGTGACAGAGAACCACAGTTTTTCTTTCCGCAAAAGTGCCCGGTAGATGCGGGGCATTCGCCGCCATGAACCACAGACCTGGAACACAAAATTTGTGTCATACCAATCGACAAAGCTATGATAGGGAGATACGCTGGTGTGTGTGTGGATGGGGGGATCCAAGGGATCTTAAGTGGTCCTCCATGGGCAATCTTACGGTCGTCATAACCGTGCTCGTCAAGACCTGGAGTGCTACGACACCCTTCAGATAATCCAGACGACCTTAGCACTAACCGTGGAGACGGTACTTTAATGTGAAAACTAAAAAGTCGACCCTCGGGACAGTTTCTTTCTATGTCTGGGAGATAGGGAGTTTACAATTATATTTTCGAGCGTTGCGCCCGCTTAGCCTTTTTCCTTAATTTTTTTTTAAAAGATCTGTCGCTGGTACACCCTCTGCAAAGAAGATACCGATGTGATGCGCTCGGTTTACGCTCAAGTTAATCTTGAATGTTTAAACCTCGATCAATCAATAAACGGTTTAATAACTTTTTGGTTTAACTGACTTATTAGACATGCACGACCATCAGCACAATGACCACGAATAAAACAATCCATGCTGCAAGTGAACAAACCCGCGGGATTTAGCATTTATTCGAGGGGATGAGACATCCTCGGAGGCATCAACATTCATGCGTAGGTCCAGTTACCGTCTGATCTGTCCAATTTTCGGTCGGTTCCCACTCAGTCTTCAGTCGGCGATCCGTCCGTGTGTACGTCTGTTGCCCGGGAGTGACCAAACCCTCCATTTATTTTACGCTACACGATTTAACTGATGGAGCGTTTCGGCATGGATGCTGCGAAATACAACGATACAATGATAAACAAAGCGGGTCGAACATCTCATTAATTTCGCTAGTAGAAATTAAGAGACTACCCGGGCTGTCATCACGGGCGTTGAACCATTGAGTATTTTCGATATATTACAAAACGCCAACTGGCCATAGCAACAACAGAAAGGAAAACAAACACAGATAGAGAAACAAAAATTACAGCATATTAGATCCTCCCGACGCATTGCTGCTAACCGGATATCTCAATGCTTAGTCAGTAACAAGTGTCAACTATCAATCGAGAAACCACCAGATAATTGCACGGTTTTGTTAGTTTTCTCATTTCGTGGAAGTTCATATTGAGTGGTATAAAAACCCATTGGTTTGTTCATGAATTGGTATCTACGAACATGATCTGCCCCCGTAGGTAGCTGATATGTTTGGTATGGACTTCAATAAGATCAAAACAAGTTTTTAATAGACATGCATTCCAGTACAAATTCACGGATGAAAAAGTTATCAGGTCGTATGCATTAACTCTCGCAATTTCTCTTCACTTAGAATGTATACTACCTATTATGTGCTATCTTCAGAACATTGCGAACAAACATTAATCGCGTTTTCTGTTGCCTTGGTTTATTTCCCGTTTTCACAGTAAGCGCTTACTCAGCATTTTTTTTTTTTAGCGAGCTCTTCATTCTTTCTGTCAAGGACTGTGAAGAACTGAAATTGGCGGCTCCAGTAGGAGGGGGGGGGGGAGGGGGTCACCAATAGATAGATAGATCAGTGTATTTCAAAAGCCCACGGGCCATATACACAAACAAACA
Organism: Branchinecta sandiegonensis; assembly: GCA_030848855.1. Classification (NCBI taxonomy): domain Eukaryota; kingdom Metazoa; phylum Arthropoda; class Branchiopoda; order Anostraca; family Branchinectidae; genus Branchinecta; species Branchinecta sandiegonensis. The sequence continues at coordinate 18,993,175 of JAUPMV010000011.1, forward strand.
AAAAACAAAAATATAACTTAAACAATCAGACTCCTTCTTAACTCTAAAGATTTATCTATGTACACGCCCACTCGAGTATAACGGTAGGGTTTATATTACTCAAAATTTCAGGAAGTGATAAAATCACATCCTCTCGTTACATTTCCTTAAATCATAAAGTTTCGGGCATCTTCGGAGGAAATGGTCAAACTGGCCTTTCTACCAAAATCTGTCCAATAAACAAAAGGACAGAGTACTTTGGAGAGAGGCCAGTGATCTCTTTTGGCCGCTAACGAGACAATCGCATCTGATTGGTTTGCAAAGTCTTATCTGCGACTGCAACAATCACAAAAGACGCGAGGGGCGGAGCTTAGTTGTGAAGAAACAAAAAATATCAACGGGAAGAGGAGAGCAGAGAGGTAAAGAGGCTAGAGAAGAAAAACATGAACAAAACTTCGAAAGGAAAAACCTAGGCAGACCGATGACAGCTCTTGGTACTGAGAAGGAAAATAGTGGAGTGGTATCGGATTTCAGTTCTACTTTAACCAGCTTAATCGCTAACCTACCTAGTATCGACCTCTTGTAACCAGTCCTTCTCGCGCACGTTGTGACACGTTCGTCAACCAGAAGGGCCTGTTACACAGATCTTCGACACACAGTAATTAGCTACCACGAAGAAACTCTCAGGTAAACAGAGAAAAAACAGAGCTTCTTTTCCTTCAGGAGTTTTGGACATTGGGTACTGCTACCATGCCTTCAGCTAAACTTTAAGCGGCATTACGAAGACGTACATGTTGAGGCATAAGCATCACATTACGACCCTAAAGCGTCACCAATCATCGTATTCGAAGTGCTAAAGCTACTTCATCAGAAGCTTTTTGTGCCAATCTCGTCCCCCTTTCTACTTCAACTCAATTCGCGCAAAGTAGATGGCTCTGTTGCTAGCAGAAGGTTTCCTATTGGTGGATCGTAACAAAGCCTCAACGGCCGAAGTTTCTGTAGTCGACTACCCGTAGGCTACTGGCAGTTAAAAGCAAAAAAACTATCCCCGTTTGGAAGGGAAGCATTTATTGGACTTCTTCATACAGGAAAATCGGTTCTGATAGACTTCCGGTCTTCGCCAGACCAAGTTTAATTCAAGTTTTTTAATTTAAAAAAAAAATACAAAACACATTATACAAGCACTGTGGGGAACAGAAATTCGAACATGCAGTGAAATCCAAATAAGCCCGATAACGACTTCATACTAGACCACACTGTATTCTCCATAAATAGTGACATTCACGTTCGTGATGTTTTATTTCAACGCCATTACAAACGAAATTTTATCACTCAACCCCTTCGAGAGTTATTGCGCGAACTGACAGACAGACGGATTGAAACACTTTGCGAAGTTATTAGTATCCAAATCATGGGGCCCCCTGCACTGTTGTTTAGGGATACCAAAAAAGGCATTTGGGCCACTGGTATTGCCACAGTATCATCGTCTTATTATGAGAAGGCTTCAAATTCTTTTTCCTGAACTTATTTCTCCCTTGGTCTGGATGCCCTGCCCCCCCCCCCCCCCCCAAAAAAAAGTTACTGATCAGCACTGAAGCATGAATAAACGGGCTTAAAAAAAACGGTTTTCTTGTCTCTGCGCGAAGCTCGCGCCCTACCCCGAAATGCGAGAGGTTCAATTTGAATCTGCGCGCTGCAAATCATTTTAACCCAATAGAATTTCGTTTGTAATGGCGTTGAAATAAAACATGGCGAACGTGAATGTCACTATTTATGGAGAATACAGTGTGGTCTAGTATGAAGCCGTTATCGTGCTTATTTGGATGGCTTAAAAGCAGTTGCAAAAATTAGAAAACTAATGAATGAATTAATTTAGTTTAGTACCCAACTACATTTGCGAGTTTCTTGTCCACAGCGGTAGCCTAACACAAACTTAGAATTGATGGTAGCAAAACCGGATACAACGCTTATTCTCATCAGCCAATAAAGCCAAAACGGGGAGAGACCGACGAGCAACGTCGCATTGAATGAATCTCTGAGCGTGTTCCACCCTTCTAACAATGGTAACTATCAGTTACTACTTTCGTTCCAACCTCGTTGAAATAGTGACTAACAACAACTATTTGTTTACCATGCTCGGGAGCGTGCTTAGCGTGGTAACTACGATCTCTGTGACGTGATTGGCCCGATAAGCCCTCGGCACGATATTTTACCAAAAATCCAAAAAAGCGCTCCAGCCTTGACGCCAAAAAGCCAGCCGTTACGTCATGCGTAGTAACTACGGTAAGTAAGGTGGAGCTTGCACGCTCTTTGAGATATTTCATCAAATTATATCATTCCCTTCGAGAGTTATCCTGCTGACAGACGGACGGACAGACGGACAACTCATAGGTATCCCTCCACTTACGTTTTGGGATCCCAAAAACAGCTCATGCGGAATTAATCACTTCAACGTAACACAACACATATGGAAGAAGTTCATGCGGATAACATTTCTTTTTCTTTTTTTAACCTTAGGCTATGCACAAATTTAAAATCCCTAATGGGCTTGCGGATTCATTAAAACGAGTCTTCAAAAAAAAGGTATGTTAATGGCTCGGCGTCACATTTAAAGTTTAACTGAAAAGGACTGGGATAGGACAATCTAGTTACCCGTGACTTCTTCACTTAAATTGGCTTGAGGACCCGCTGAAAATACATTACTTCGTTCTTCCGCTATTCACGAATAACCGATTTTCAAATAGTGGAATTTCCGTGTGATTTGTGGTACCTCTATGGGTTGTATCTGTGTTGTATGCCTTACCAGAAAGATTTATGATTTCTTTTCTTGTTTAGGAACTAAGCAGTCTTCACCAAGCTCACCATTGCCCACTGAAAGCCGCGTTTGTCTTGAGATTAAAATTTCCCGCGTCATAGTAGAATTTACGTTGTGGGGACGGCCGCAGATATTCTGAACGTCATAACTAGAGCAGATAGTGGAAAATAAAAAAATCCCTTAGCAGGATCCAAATTATTCAGTTTATTCATCTAAATGACACAAAAATAAGTTGCTTTTCAGTTAAACTGGATTTCACGTTATAGCGGACACATATGCTCATTTACATTATAACCATCACAGGCTAGACACATCGACAGCTCATGAAAAAATGCGAAACTGACAGGATGATTCGGATAAAAACCAGAAAGATTGGGGTAGTACTAACCGCTTCAATTTATTTAACCCTCTCGTGCGTCCACAAAATATCACCCATTTCTCCATTTCCATGTGAGCCGCATAATTCTTAAAATAGTGCAGTGATCCTAGAGCAGCGTTTATCGCGACTTTTCTGGTTAAGTACACTATTGACTGCATGGTATATTCTTGGTCAAATGTGGGAACCACTGATGCCAGAGAGTGAACGACAAATTCGCAAATTGTCATTAAAATGTCGAAATGGTTTATCACAATTGATTATTGCCGGTTCAATGATTCGTTTGCAGTGAATAATCTGTATTTAAAGCCAGAGGCCATATACATGAACAGGTTATACACTGATTAAGCAACAAAATTAAACAAAATATAACAAAAATTCAACTTCTATTGTCACGAAACTTCACTCCTTCATCAATAAATCTGCTCACTTTGCATATTATCTGTGCCAATCCAAGATGTCTGGAAGCCGCAAAATCCCCCCAAGCAAAGACACCCTTTAATCAGAAAGCTCATGACACTTCAGCAAAAAGTGCTCCAAGTCATCATTCTCTTCATTACATAAAGGGCAGGGTGTCACTAAACTCGGTTCTCCATTTTTTCCTTTTAAAAATATAAGTTTTCTATGTACTGGTAGGCAATTCGCTCTCAACTGAATCCAATATCTGAGGTACTTATTAGGCAAACTTTATTTAAAATAATACTCCGCTCCAAAAATATATTTTACGGATTTATATAACCCTAGCGATTCTGATCTTTCAACCGCGCCCCGCCATTGCTGGCTCTCCTGGTCCTGCAAAACCTCATTCACCTTCTTAATTATTCCACTGTGATCTGTTGGTGGTCCAAGGCCATCATTCCACACAAATGATAGCCCTACTTCATCCAACAGTGCTTTAATCTGGAACGGCCAAGTTCTTTTCTTCCCCATTTTAAGAAGCTCACTATACGCAGCCTTTACTAATCTAGTTTCTGGCATTCCAACTAACTTAAGCCAGAATCTAAGCATCTGGATTAGCCTACATTTTCTAACGGAAAATATTCCGAGGTCTCCTTTTAAAGCTTGGGAATGTGTTGTGTTGTTATATGCGCCGTGTCGCGAAGCGGTAGCGGCGCGTTTTGTCGGTAAATTGTCAAGTCCTGTGGGTAAATCCCTCAACGGCGCAACATGAGTAAATATTTATATGAAGGCTGAATGAGCAAATTTAAAAAACATATCTGAAAAATATAAATATTAACTGTTATGATTATCTCCGTCTTTCGATGTTTTTGCATTTATATATTTTTTTTTTTAATATAGCCTACGCTAGTTGGTGCATAAGAGAATTTTTTTTTTACGGAGTCGAAATTATTGGAATTTAAGAGTTTTGCTGTATTTCAATGTTGTTGTTATCAAATTAAATCTGAAGTAATAACACAAGCTACAATCGGCAGTAGACAAATATATGTTTAGCCTACACCTCTTGCACCCGGCACTGAAGGCACGGAGAAGCTTCGTAGCGTTGTCAGTCAAAGTGTTATTTGTGTCAAATGAGTGTGACCGCACTACAAATTCGCGCTTGATTCTACGCAGCGAAAAGTCGCAAGTACTATTTCGAAGCAAATTTTTTAAACTGTCTCTTCGTTTTGTTATTTCAATTTCCAGACTCAACTGATTACCATATAATCTCCCAGAAAGTGTGGTAAACGCCGAAGATATCAACCAATTCAAAGCAGGTGTCGACTACTACTTGGATGAAATTCAATTTAGTGTAAAGTGTCCCGAGAAATTTATAGAGGCGAAAGCCTTATTATTGCAAATATATTATTATATTATATTATTACATATGCAACCTGCCAGGTGCCGATAAGCACTTTAAAAAGCTTGAATAAACAAGGAAAAATCGCTTCTCGTGTCATTTTCGTTTACCGAAAATATAAGGTACAGAATAATCATAATAATAAATAGTAATAATACAAAGATTTAATAAGTAGTGAACTGAAAGACAAAAATGCTCCTCGGCCGGGATTTGAACCCAGGACCCTCTGCTTACAAGGCAGGCACTCTTAGCATTTGAGCTACCGAGGGGCTTGCGAACAGAGTTCGCAAACCACTACAATAGTCTGGTAGAGGCCGGCCATAGGAACAGTGATCCCGCCCGAAGGCAAATTCTCTAACCAGTTCACATCCCCATGTCACGGAAATTAATAATTTTACATAGCTGGCACTTTAAGGCACTGGCACTGGCACTGGAAGACACAAATGCTCCTCAGCCGGGACTTGAACCCAGGACCCTCTGCTTACAAGGCAGGCACTCTTAGCATTTGAGCTACCTAGGGGCTTGCGAACAGAGTTCGCAAACCACTACAATAGTCTGGTAGAAGCCGGCCATAGGAACAGTGATCCCGCCCGAAGGCAAATTCATCTAACCAGTTCACATCCCCATGTGACGGAAATTAATAATTTTACATAGCTGGCACTCTACACAAGGGACTTGTACCGTGACCAGGGTTTATTGGTCACGGTACAAGTCCCTTGTGTAAAGTGCCAGCTATGTATTATTAATAATACAAAGCAAGAGAAAAGGCTTTCGCCTCTTATTACTCTAAGAAATTCTGAGTAGCCAAACTGATCAGAACTGATTATATGAAGGTGGTAATGGGCAAATTTAAGAAACATATTTGAAAAATATAAATATAAACTATTGTGATTATCTATTTCTATATTTTAATATAATATAATATTTATTTGTGACCCACACTGTACAGATTTAAGATAGTGGAGTAATCATAAAATGTTATGATACAGGCATCGCATATTCGCTTACACGCGTATCAACAGAAATCAATTTGACTTACTTTTCCAGTGTCTTTCCTAAACTGATTCTCCTCCAGCTCTTGCTCCTCCAGGACATTTCCTTCATCATCGAGAAACTGGAGAGATTTTGCTACGATATCTCCCGAAGTAGCAAATACAGGCATCGCATATTCACTTACACGCGTATCAACAACAATAAATTTGACTTACTTTTCCAGTGGCTTTCCTAAACTGATTCTCCTCCAGCTCTTGCTCCTCCAGGACATTTCCTTCATCATCGAGAAACTGGAGAGATTTTGCTACGATATCTCCCGACGTAGCCAGCGAGAACTGCAAATTCCTACGGTGCGCTGACAGTCGTATACTAGCCACCGACGTAGTATTACTAGGCGTCATGGAGAGAGGACCGACGAGTACGGCGGCAAAATCTGTCGGAAAAACAGCAATTACATGCATGAGTTTAGCTCCGATCGTTTTTTAGTAGCTCAGCCATGGGTGTTATTTACGGGTAATTTGAGCGGTAGCCAGGTCCTGACGTTCCTTGCTTTAATTTAGTACAATTACGTTTTTTTTTACGAAAGGTGGCGTTTTATTCTGAGACAGAATCCGAGAGGCAATAACGGCGACAAGTTACAAGCTTAACGCCAGATTTAGTAATAAATAAATAATTTAGTAAAAACTATGGCAATCATGAGACTAGAAGGAGGTGACATGAGTATTCACTTGACAGACGAATCACTTGATAGAAATTTTGTATGTACCTTCTTCGTTCCTGCCGCAACCACAAATTAGTTCAGAAATCCGGTGTCCAAGGATGCCATTCGTTCACGTCCGCGTCACTACTATGTACATCTCGTCATCCTGGTCATCGAGTACACGATATTTTTCATGAATTTTAAGGCCCAGTTAGAAATTATGTCTAAATTTTGTGTGTTTATACTGTTATTTATCTTGTGATGTTTTTCGTTGTTCTCTTTACTCCGCTACCACCTTGTGTATTTGGCGGGTTACAAATAAAATATATATATAGCAGGTCAGTAATCTTACGCTAGATTCCAATAGAATCCGGTGCGGAATCCGGACGAAATCGAAGCCGTTGGTATGCGCCTTCAAACCTTCGCCCTTAAACTTGTTATTTACGCAGAAAATCCTGTGTTTTCACTTTGCTACTTCCTTCTATAGATGGCAGACAATCTGCTACGATTTCGCATCACTATGGAGACATCTGCATACTACGCGTTAAAATTCCACAGCGGAAAATCGCATGCAGTTGCGAAAATCGGACTGTGCGCCCATGTTACTTTACCCTATCCAGTCTACCAAAAACCCCTGATTTTGGAATAGCCTACGCCAAACGCTGGGTATATACAGCGTTTGGTATACCCTATGCCTTACGCTGGATACACCATGCCAAATGCTGGATACTTGAACCCAATAAAACATTGATGATTTGAGTGAAGCTCAGAAATCAACTCATCTATAATGGGGTAGGTCGGTGTTAGGGTACCAACAGCTATCCTGCGTTTGGCATAGGGTATCCAGCGTTAGGCATAGGCTATACCAAACGTTAGATGTATCCAGCGTTAGGCATAGGCTATACCAAACGTTAGATGTATCCAGCGTTTGGCATAGGGCATCCAAAAATCAGGGGGTTCGTGGCTGACGGACCCTATCTGGGTTAAGGCCCCTATCTGGTTTGTTCAAGATTTGGGTATCATTAATAGACTTTTATTCAGTCTTGTTTCGGTCTGAAGGAACTAGCGATATCTGGCCTAGCGCTTGCTGCCAGGGTTGCCACATATCGCACAATAGTGTCAAGTGTCTCTCTATTTTGTTTTTGTCACTCTTGTCCTACGCAGGACATAAAAATCACTCTATTTCTGTCATTTTTGCAGCAGGTATTCCGACCAGAACTGACTATTTCAAGTTTTTTTTCATGAAAGTAAAATTAAGATGTGTCATTTTTAAAGAGGCGATTCCGACCAAAAGTGAACATTTCCTGAAAATAAATTTCACTCCCAATTCACTCTCTGTTTTGGGCCAAAAGTCACTCTCTAAATATTTTTGATGTGGCAACCCTGCTTGCTGCTCCTTCATGCCAAGAGATCGATATCGCTTCGAAGACTCCATCTCCCACTCTCGCTTTGAGAGAAGCCACACTAGAAAAAAGCTGACAAAGCTCCTTCTTCAAATAGAAAAAAGAAAGTGGGAGATCCGTCTGCTGGGTCTTTCAACGCCGGACATTTTCCAAAGGTGGAATCTTTCAGGTCATAGCCCTTGTAAACTTCCGGCCCTTTTTTTCCCCTGTGAAAAGTGCTTATTTTTTAAAGCTCGACTTCTTTCGAAAGTGAGGAAATATCTTTCGTCCGTATTATCTTTGTGGCGCTAGGTTGATGCAAACATCGAAGAATGTTTAGACTGGAACATCCAAATTGAGTTTTTGATGGGGGCATGACTTGACTGAGTTTCAGCTTTAGCTATTTCAAGCAAAAAGGACCTCACAGGCTGTTCCCAAATTCACGCACGACATGCATTTAGCCCTTTCCGCAAAGTAGAGATTTTCAAAGCTGGTGATTTTATAAGGCCGAATCAAGAGCTGAAAGAGCTGCCGAGTTCGTGTTCCGTGTTAAAACAAAGGGATTAACAAATTAGCATTTTTGTTTACAAATATTTTAATAATTTACTGCCTTCTTCTTTTGAATTTTTTTTCTACGGACAGTGACTACCAGAATTATGAAACAAGGGGGTGTGGGGATATAGTTAATGAAATCCGGCAAACAACTCGTGCATCGTTCATTATCAGGAATGTTGCTACGAGTGTTTGGAATATGATCCAAAGTAAAGTCCGTGAAGCCCCGCACCTTGCTGCATTCAAGACCACAGAGAAAATGTGCTCCCTCGCAAAAGAGTAAGCAAGAGTCAGTCGTTTTCGTTTCTTCTTTTTTTTTCTTTTTCTTTAGTATTTGTTTTAGTAATTACAAATGTACTGTTAGTAGTCGCTTCTATTTTTCACAAGTAGTAGTATTTATTTTTCATTGGTAAGTAGATGTGAATTTTGTATTTTGACTTTCCATGCAGGCGATACAGATTATGTGGTATGTATTTGTTTGTAATAAACGTAATCTAATCTAAAAAGACGTCTTCAGTGCAGACTTCTGCTCACTCAGAAAATATGCACTTTCTGAGTAGGGATAACGCGCCAGTTTTTTTTCAAAGAAGTTCTGAGAAATCAAGAGAGATACAACTTTAGTCGCATTGAAACTGTCTTTTGGCGCGCCAATTCCAATCATAATATTTACTAATTCAAGAACATTTCTAAAGGTGACAAAGAAACTGTTCTTTAATTGTCTTATCATGTAAGACAATTCGTAATCTCGAGCCGACTTCAAACAGAATCAGTGATAGCGTATGTCAAATCACTTAATAAGAACTAAGTCAATTTTTGAGCAGAGAATTTGAGAACAACAGAGTTTAATTGTTTCGGAAATTGACGTTGAGTTGCATGCTCACGAACTTGCCGTTGAATTCTTTGCTCGGAATTTTACACTGAATTGCTCTTGATGTACTCCTGTGACAAGGTCCTTGAGCATCAGCGAAACAAAACTAAACCAGGCGGTTCCTAATCACCACTCGCATTTTGTAAGTATAACCTCCTTAAAGAATACCCGAACTATTTACGGTTGTGTTCCAGTATTCTAAAACAGTTGAGTATTTGAAAACTTGGTTCTGTTTTTAAAAAACTACCCGTGGCTTTGGCTGTTTTAAGCCTTACTTCAGGCCCGTTGACTTCTAGCAAAAATACGGATATACTGAAATAACCGTTTTTGACGAGTGGGCTTCTCGCAAACAATCATTTCCAGGCTTAAAGGTACGTTCACATTGCCTACAGTCCGATTTTCTTTCTCAAAAATTCGACGCACCACATGCAGGTTTCCCCGTAGTGACGCGAATTTCATTTTGAGAAGCGAGATCTCATTGTACTATGTGTGTATATGGCTTAAGGACTGATGGAGCGATTGCACCATCCTCGGAAGGGCTGCTTTAACGCATTAGCATCATAGTTATGACGGATCCTTTATAGTTTAACTGAAAAGGGCTGAGATAGGACAACCTAGTTACCCATCACTTATTCACTTAAAGAGGCTTGAAGACCCGATGAAAATGCGTTATTTCTTTGCTCCGTTAAGTCCGGCCTTCACCTCCCGGAACTTCCGGAATCTGGGCTTCCAGATTATTCTTTGACGTCTTCTGTAAATTGCATCCGGAATATGAACGGGTCCAAAAGTATATCAAAATAATCCGGAAAAAAGGGGCTTTTGAACTTGCAGATTTCCAGATTTTTTAAGTATCGCAGATTAAATTCAAAAGAAATCTCGGAAAATCTGGGAACCCAGATTCTGGAAGGTGAAGACTCACCTGTATTCATGATGAATCGGTTTTCATATAGTGAATTACACTGTTGGATTTGTGGTACCTCTATGGGCTTGTACCTGTGTTGTATTCTTGGCAAAAAGGGTAGACGAAAAACAAGTGTTCACGCAGTAAGCTACGTTCCGCGAGCTGATCACTGGCCACTCAAAAGCCGCGTTTATACTGCAATGAGACTCAAATTTTCCACATCATAGTAGAATTTGCGTTGTGGAGACGGACGTAGATATTATGATCATCAACTACTAGAGCAGATACTGGAAAATCAAATAATTCCTTAGCAGAATCCAAATAATTCAGTGTCTTCAATTAGATGACACACAAATAAGTTGGCTTTCCAGTTAAACTTTAAGCCTGTTCCAACTGACCAGATTTTATTTTGTTAAAGCTCGTCGGAAAAGGAAGAACAAATAATCTGACAGAATCTCCGTCACCCTATCTCTGTAATATGACTATGCGGAGTCGAATATTTCCCCATACCCTGTCCGCTACGAACGAGCGGAGGTTAGTAGCTTCGCACCACATCACTTTTCGTTACCTCTACAAATAGCTAAATCGCTGTAAACCCGCCGTGAGGAAAAGTAGAAGTCAGAGCTGATTGGTTCTATGGACGCGCTCCAGAGCGGGTCAGCGCCGGAGTGCGCCTCCTGCCAGCCTCCTGCACTAGTTTTTTCTGCGATGAGCAACGGCGAAGATGGAAGATGAATAAACGGGTATCAAAATCAGCTCAAAGCTGGAGTAATACCTCTAGGTCCGCTCAGTTTTGTCGGGGTAAGAAGTTCTATCCGATTATTTTTTCTTGATAAAAGTGACTATATCAACGAAGATAACGCGACCCTGTTGAAAAAATGCCCTTGTGAATGTTAGTACGTCTTGGGTAGGAATGCGAACAGGCTCGTCAGGAAACTTGTGCAGCTCTACAAAAGAAGGGTAGATGGGGTAGGGTAGGGTAGTACAAGGGTTATCTCTTCTTACCTTTCCCATTTGAAGCAAATTCTTCTTCATGGCCTGCAAACACATCCTCTTTAAGCAATGTGTTATCTGCAAAAGAAAACAAAATTACTTGAGGAAAACAGTTGCACCAGTTTTAGCAGCTCTTCCGACGCAGTGTTGCCACTGGTCGCAGGTTTCTGTCACAGGTTTTCGACTTCTTTTCAGATATCACAGCTGCAAAAATTATATTTGATAGTGCAAAACGGGTACGTCATCTGAATTTTATTAGAGCTATATTTTGGCCCTTCTTGGCAAGGCTCCTCTTCAGCCTCAAAGCCACTCAAGTTGTAAAAACGAACTTGTGGAAAAACCGTTGTGTAAAAAATTGTCACAAATGATCACACTTGTACAAGAATTTCGCAAATTCTGCGATTTAAAGCATTTTGACCAACTTCATGGTAACTTATTGCCAGATAAAGGATTTGTTTGTTTTGCGAATATTAACTCCGGCTTATAAGAGTAACTGAAAACTCAGAATCTGCGAGTTTTTCGTTGAAACTGAAAAAAAAACACCGAATTTTGCAGACGCCATAATGTCAAAAATATGTTTGTGACCATTTATTTACAGGTTCCGTCAGAGAAAAGTGGCAACACTGTTACGACACTGTTACGAGCTGCCCATTGGCAGCTGCCTAGATTGCCTAGGCTGGCAAAAACGCCTGGCACCCTCCAGGGAGTGTGCCCATAAGTGGACGCGGTTTTATTATTTCGCTTTTAAAGCTGAGCGATCCTAGCGCACCACCAAAGCTAGGGTTTCTAATTCTGATCTTATTTATTGTTAATTATTACTGTAAGCTTAATGGCATTATTTTATTTTATATATTATTTTTTTATCAGTCATATACGCTGAATAAATATGCTCTCAGCTCAAGCTGACTGCGAATCATGCTTGACATAATTTGTAAAGGCGAAAGCCATTTTATGCAGTTATATTATTATTAGTAGTAGTAGTATTATTGACAGTACAAAACGGATACCTCAGCTGAGTCTATTAGAGCTATATTTCGACCCTTCTTGGCAAGGGCCCTGTTCAGGCTCATGCTGGAAAATAAACTTGTCAAACAACTTCATTGAAGGTCCGAAATATAGCTTTATTACGATTCAGCTGACCCATCAATTTTATGCTGTCAAATATCTAGGCTGACCTTCGCCAATTCCTGTGTTTCAATATTGTCTTGGTGAAGAGCTTTACGTGTCAACTCGAAGTTGCGTTTCCAATGGTAATTTAATTCGCTAGAGGAGCTGAATGAACTTCTTACATAGTTCTCCAAGCGTTCTAATTTCTGTTTGTCCTGTAAGTAAGCAAGTAATGTATTTATAACGCGCCATTTCGAAAAGGCGGAATAAATGAAATAAAATAAAAAAAACACATAAAGACACAGTTGTTCATCCTCGCCTAATTATCGACATCCGTCAAACATAAATACTGTATCCCCAATGGATAACCACTGATTAACTCCACTTGTGTTTTTCTTAATCTGTAATGTTGTATATTTTGACAGTGATCGCTAATTGTCTTTTCTCTCTATTATTCTTTCATCTGTCCCATTCTTGTTCAGTTTGGATGTAACGGGTTATAACGAATACACATATATTCGTACATACATAAATAGTGCAATAGATGCAAACAAACATGAATAGGAAAGAGAGTCTTGAACTCCAAATTTGAACGATAGTGCAGCACTATCATCGTCAGGAAGGCTCACACCTTTTTTCTGCTGGTAATTAAACACATATCCTAGCAGAACGTAAGTTTAACGTAGAGGATTCTTGGGGGAATACTAGAAACCAAACCGCATGTTTTATTGAAACTGGAATATTGAGAAATGGAAAAGAGCCAATTATTCTTGTAAGTTGCACACCCCTTAAATTCTCCTTTTGTCAGCCAGTCCGTCGATCAATTTGCTGATAGCCGCTGCACAATCATAGCAAGTAAAGAGAACCAGTTTTTCTTCAGAATACTGTATTCTTTTTGGTAAATAATGACAGGGTGACGTGTTTTCTTGCGATTCGCCATTGTTGGGTTGAGACGCTTGTCTTTCATACTGGTTCGAATCGCGGCGAAAATCTTACCTCAGACCGCTTCACGAGCAGTCTATCGCGTCGGTTAGACGGTCAGGCGGCTCCACGTTTTGTTTCACTATGTGTCTGAAGGCGAAACGTTAAAGCACAACTCTTACTATAAATGATCTTTTCCCTACAAATTGGATCAGAAAAAATATTTCCGAAAATACCATTACTTTCCACCTGAAACTAGCGATTCTCTTGTTAGCGCTTGTCGACTATATCCAGCCTTCCTGCTCTCCGACGTGGCGGCTGGGCGCAAAAGATTTGAAAACTGAGCGTACCTTGGTTAAAAAGTGGGAAAACTAAGCAAATAAAAGAAGTAATAAACAGAAGATTATCACATCCTTATGTGTGAAAGAGTTGTCAGCGGACAATAAAGATTCCGGTAAACTTTTCGTTTGGTGAATGAAAAACTCGGCAAGGTAGAAAAGGCGAAAACAGTTCGTGGTTGCGAAACGAAACAATGGAGAAAGGTGGTGATTTTAGAAGCTTATAATCCCATATGGGAGCTAAGTATGTTATAAAAGGCAGAATAAGCAAGAGGGGTCCTTTAAGGGGCTTTCACATCAAGAACGACGATAATGAAGGAGTAATATTAATGTCTAAGGGTTTATAGGTATTCATCAATAATATTGTATATGTGTATATAGACTGGATATATAATACAAACAAAATATATACATAGCCTACACACATATATATATATATACATATATATATATATATATTAGTCTTTCAGCCCAAGCTGACTGCGAATCATGTTTGAAGGTGCAAAACGGATAAGTCAGCTACATTCTATTAGAGCTATATTTCGGCCTTTCTTGGCGCTTGGCGTAATTTAAATTTAAATAGTGAGGTTTGCAGAGCCAATGTCCGGACCTGCCCCTATGACGGACCTGCCCCCCTCTCCCGATTCTAGTTTTTGTATGGCCAGTGTCTCTATTTCCCTCTGATTTTCAATACCCCATTCCCGCGCTTTCAACCTTGGCCTATGTTGTGTTCGTTCTTTTATTTTTTGACATATTTCTTTCGATTCCCCTGTCCATTCCCCCTCTTCCCCTGCTCGACTTGGCGCTCAAACAGGTCAGTTTGGCGCCAACGGTTTGTCCAATTTTGATTTTAGTCTACAGTAAGTATCCGGGGCAGGGTTGCCACATGTCGCACGATAGTGTGAATTGTCACTCTATTTTGTTTGTGTCACTCTTGTCCTACGTAGGACATAAAAATCAATCTATTTCATAAAAGGTCCAAACGTGTCATTTTTGAAGCAGGGATTCCGACCAGAAGTGACTATTTCAAGTTTTTTTTTTATGAAAACAAATTAGGATGTGTCATTTTTGCAGAGGCGATTCCGACCAAAAGGGACCATTTCACGTTTTTTATCATGAAAATAAAATTTCACTCCCATTTCACTCTCTGTTTTAGGTCAAAAGTCACTCTCTAAATATTTTTGATGTGGCAACCCTGATCCGGGGGCCCGGCCGGTGCCGTTACCCTGCGGCACGGTTGCACGCGTTAGAACACTAAAATCGGCATATTTAGAAGTGGGTGGTTTCGGCTGGTCCCGGTGGGTGGTGAACCCTTCGTTTGGAGCTCAAATGGTTGGAGCGTAGGCAGGCGACCAAAATAGGAGGCGCGAACGGGATATTCATGGTCTTTCCGCTCTAACGGTGCTGTGTTGTATTGATTATCTCAAGGGTATTTTACTGTCACGTGACAGCTGATGGTTGCCACACTTGTCACCAGAGGCGTTTTGCACACATCTCCTCATTCCTTTTCTGGCTCACTATTCTTTTTTACATTCATTTTGCGGAACGAATTAGCTTGGCGGAAGGCAGCTAAAAACATTGTATCTTAAAAGCTTAGCAGCGATACAGTCGGCGCTTCGATTAAGTTAAGATTGACACTTCTGGCAGGATGGGTACTTATTATCGTCTCGCCGCTTTTGGTAGCTGCAAGACGAGCACTTAACGACAAAATGTCGAGTCTTTATACTTTTTTTCAGTCGTGACAGCTATTTATAGACGTTATGTCAGAATGGCTCCGCTGGGGGTCTTCGTTATTACTGAATGTCCAATTTCGTAGTCTTGCCTGGCCCGTGCTACTGCGTTCTTCCGTACCACGATGTAGATGAGATCAAGTGTTTCTTCCCAAGCTGACAGCAAACCGTATATTATT
The DNA here is from genome assembly GCA_030848855.1 of Branchinecta sandiegonensis. Classification (NCBI taxonomy): domain Eukaryota; kingdom Metazoa; phylum Arthropoda; class Branchiopoda; order Anostraca; family Branchinectidae; genus Branchinecta; species Branchinecta sandiegonensis. The sequence continues at coordinate 19,008,807 of JAUPMV010000011.1, forward strand.
CTAATCCGCGGTCAACCCAACCAAGTGTTAAGTATAGGAGGGAGTTCACGAGGATGAAAGTGAACTTGTTTCCTCAGCTAGGCCGACCGCATTTCTGCCACTTCCCTTCTTTCTCTCTTTCTATTCTCTTCTCTTTTTTTTAATTTCCCCGGCAACCCACTTCTAAACACCGTTCTGCGATCTCTGCTACCACCACCCCGCGTCGTCAACCAATTGATTCGTTGGTCGGGTGCTCCCACATATTATTCTGATCCGCGGTCAACACAACCAAGGGTGTTTCGTACCACGATGTAGATGAGATCAAGCGTTTCTTCCCAAGCTGACAGCAAATCATATTTGATGACGCTAAGTAGCTCTGCTGATAAGCGGCTGCGTAGCTAGAGCCTGAAGAGGACCCTTTCCAAGAAGGGCCGATTGATGAAGGTGCCGAAAATCCTGGCAGCTTGACCCTCGTCATCTGTTCGCAGCTTAAAGGCGTTTTTCCGCGACAATCCCGGATTATAATCCTAGATAGCAGGTTGGTCAGAGCAACAGCAAATTGACAATCTCAGATTAGAAACGGCAATCTTAATCAATCAATCAAATTTATTTCCAAATAGCTCAAAGCTAGAAGAGGAATAAAATATTTACGAATTAAACAAAAAACAAACGAATTAACTAACACACTTAAAAGATATGACCAGAAATAAATGATGGGATGAAACTATGTAAAAATTGGGCAGAAGAATTACCAAGATATGGAGAAAATTGGTTGCCACTGTTTCTCTCGGACCGACGCACGGACGACGGGAGGGGAGGGGGGAATTCGACGATCTAGAATCCTGAATCTCACTTAATTGCAAGATTCCCGAACTGACGATGAATTCGGATTGTCAGAGACACCGGTTTTTCATAATCTGGATTATCGGAGAAAACACGTTTCGGAGAATCCGGATTTTTAATCGTCAATCTAGATTGTCATGGGAAAACGCCTTAGGTCCCAAGATCCAAAGATGTAAAGTCATACGCGGTAGAAAGTTCCTCCGAGTAAGGATTAAAGTTAACTGCAGTATTTGCTACTGGAATTAATCTTATCTCTACCGAGATAAGATTAATCTGAACTAAAGATAAGATTATCTGAATTAAAGATAAGATTGTCTTTTCAGAGACAAGATTAATTCTAGTAGCAGATACTGCAATTTTTTATTTTTACAGTTTATGTAATACATAGTTATGTTCCAGCCAAGTTTCATCGTCCTAGCACATCTGAAAGTACCTTAACTCGAGAGCAGTGGACCGACAGACAGACCGACCGAAAAGCGATCGGTATATGGCACTTGAGCAAAGCTGCAAGTGCCATAAAAAGGAATGTTTGTTTGTTTCGGATCGTTTTGTTGCCTAGCGATATTTTATTCGGGTCGGAGCCGAGAACCAAGCGACGAGAGTCTGATTAAATTTGTTTTAATCGGTTTAAATATAAATTTAATACACTGAAGACAGACTGACATTCAGGGGGAGGATAAGAAATGGATTATAATAAAGATTTCAAAGAAATATGATATTTCGGCAAGTTCCTCAAGTTAGTTCTCAAAGACCAGAAAAATTTCTTCTGATCGACGGGTTGTCTATAAAGTGTATGTGAATAATTCAGTAAATATGTAATAGTGTGTTTGTATCGCTTTGCTAAAAGATGGTCTTAAATATGCAATCGAATCATTCATTCATTGGACATTAAGAGGCACACACTAATTAATGGTGGGTTTACACACTGCGTAAAATCCGAGCGTATTTTACGCACGTATTTGAGCTTGAAAAGATTTCTACCAATACGGACGTTTTGATACAAAACGGACCGATTTCTCAAATACGTCCGTACTGCTAGAGATCTTTTCAAGCCCAAATACGTGCGTAAAATACGCTCGGATTTCAAATACGCTCGGATTTTATGCTGTGTGTAAACCCACCTGGAATTTGCCGTCTCCTATTCGCAAGATATCGCAGGCAAATGAACGGAAGACGACTATTCTCCGAGTTGGACTTTTCCTTGTTGCTACTATCAGCGACAGACTTTCCGGTTCTCGTCTAGAAAGCTTTCTCCCGAGACTTCCACAGACTGGAAGCTCCAGAATTCCTCCCGGTGATTGCTTTCCGTCTGCGATTCCAAATTTCAAAAGACCTGGCATTTTTTAGTGATGGAATCACTGAAGAAAAAGGGAATCCAATAACTCCAAAGGGGAGCAAAAGGGAGCTGAGCGGAGTGTCAGAAAACAATAGTCAGCAAGTCCAAGACTCCAAAGATGTGAAGGGGTGTGTAATGCACAATTTGTAAACTAGGCTACTACATTAAGTCTATTTAGTGTGTTTTTAAAATATATGAGAAGAATGTAGTTCGTGTTTATTTACACTGTTTTGTTTAGTGTTTTAATATTTGTATTTTACTTTGTGTATTTTACTCATACTCTGCTGTTATTCAAAAAGTGGGTCACAATAAATAAAGAAATAAAAATTAAGTTGTCTCAGTAAGTGAATGGCGCTTAACATGGCTCTCATATTAGGCTTAAGTTTAATTGGGATCTGGCAAAAGGCAACCAAACAATTTTGTTTCAGTCTAAGTCCAAAATTCCAAAAATGTAACCAAAAAAGGAAATCCGAGTCGAGATGTCCCAGTCCGGCGAACAGTAGAGAGTCTGAGATTCATTCGTTATTTAAGGATAAGTAAAAAAAAAATGCGGGTAATTAAATTAATGATCTTGAAGTGGAGGAAGGATATGTGTTTCAGTCGAAATGTTGACGCATCGCATGCAGGTTTTAGGCGAATTTCGCTTGCGAAATACTATCGGACTGTGTGTTTAAGTTTAAAGGATCCCTCTTGCTTGTTCTGCCTTTCATAACATACCTAGCACCCTTTCGAATTTTAAGCATCTAAAATCGGGATCGACTAAAACCAGGAAGGGAAGGGAACGCGAGAAAAGCAGGAAGGCATACTAAAACCAGGAAGGGCATACTAAAACGAGGAAGGCTGTCGCCAGGATTCGCCTTACCGTTCCCTTCCCCTACCTAGTATTCTTTGAGGGGTCGGCAACTTTTCAAATTCAAAGTTCACCATCCCTTCCTCGTTTTAGTATCCTGACATGGGTAGGCATTAAGTTCAGCGAGGGGTCGGCAACTATAAAAATTGTAATTCATCTTTTCATTTCTCGTTCTGACGGTAGGCGACTAAAATCCTATATTATAATAAAACGAGGAAGGGATGGGGAAGTTTCAATTTGAAAAGTTACCGACCCCTCAAAGAATACTAAATAGAGGAAGGGAACGGTGCGGCGAGTTCTGGCGATAGCCTTCCTTGTTTTCGTATGCCCTTCCTGGTTTTAGTATGCCTTCCTGCTTTTCTCGCGTTCCCTTCCCTTCCTGGTTTTAATCGATCCCTCTAAAATCCACCCTTTTCTCCATGTTTTCGTTTTGTAACTACGAATTCTTAGCGCTTTCTCGGCCGTGCCGAGTTTTGCCGGTTACACAACGCAAAGCTTGACAGAACCTTGAAAGTCCGCTGGCAACTCTTCCACACACAAGGATATGAGAATCTTCTGTTTTTGGCTAATTTCCTTTGCTTAGTTTTCCTATATTGTAACCACGGTGCGTTCAGTTTTCAAATGTTTTGCGCCCAGCCGCCGCGTCGGAGAGCAGGAAGGCTGGATAGAATCGACAAGCGCTAACAAGAAAATCGCTAAATTCAGATGGAAAGTAATAGTATTTTCGAGAAAAGTTTGTCTGATACGTTTTATAGTGATAAGATCATTTCTAGTAAGATTTGTGCTTTAAGTGCTCGAGCCAGAGCACTAAACATTTTACGCAAGCCACATTTTAACTCAATTCGTTGTGCAGTTCCTATCTATTGTGCGTATCTGGTGCGTGTATCTTTTTCTTTGCATGTACTCCGCTTTTTCCTTTTGATGATGATATTGACAAATTTATTGCCCATTTATCTGACAGAACATGGTCTAAAAGAAGAAATGAAAGAAAAGAAAAAACAAAAGACAACAGTAAATATACACTTGCCATCTCCATGTGACAAATAAATTACAACACAGCAGGACGGAGACTATGGAGGAGATCCAGACGTAAACAGGCAAATAAGTATTTATAAACTCTAGCGAATAAAGTTCCATTCAGAATAGGAAAGGAGGGGAGGTTAAGAGTTAAAACACAGTCCTAAAGCATGCTATTCATTATTATACGGTGTTAGGAGGGTGCTCGAATGTTTACCTTTCTGAGTGCTAGAGCCGGAGTAGAAGTCATATAGAGAGGAGATGGAGGGCTTCCCCCTTTCTAAATAGCCGACGAATATTGGTGTCAGGGTATCCCCCCCCCCCGGAACAAATCTGAATTCGGCGTTGCTACACTAGGACTTTATTTTACTTTTTTACAAGGAGTTGAATATGTTGAAGCTGCGTTTTCTATTGTTGATAGAATTTATGGGTCAACATTCTTCGTAGCAACAGGATTTCATGGATTACATGTAAATGTGGAACAACCTTTTTGATCATTTGCTTAGCGCGACGCTTGCGATGTCATTTTTCTGGCGGACACAACTTCGGATTTGAAGCAGCGGCTTGATATTGACATTTTGTTGATGTAGTTTGATTATTCTTTCACGTTATTGAATCGCTACTGTCTACGCTTGTCGAGCTTTTACGTTTCATATGAATCCCTTCAGTCCAAGCTGACTGCGAATCATGTTCGTCAAACAGAGCCTCAAGTGAAATTTTATTCGGCCCTTCTTGGCAACGGTCCTTATCAGCCGGCGGCTAAAAAATCTGAAATCCGCGATAAAAACAAAAAAAAAGAATTTCAGATACGTTTGCAATACCCAATACGTTTCTACACTGACATCTCTAACCAATGTTGCCACATTCGTGACATTTTTCGTGCTATTAAACATCGGAAGAAAGGGTTATTTTATTGGAAAAAAGTGTTCTTTCAATAAAAAAAACGTTGAAACAATTGTATCCATCATTATGTGCAAAGCTAATTACATCAAATATGGAAAGCAATGTTCCTCTAATTACTTCTATGCTTTTAAAGTAAAAAGAGGTCGGAAAAGAACAAAAAGTGTGCTTAAATAGTGCTACGTCTTCTTAATGTGCTAATCAAGAGCACTGTTCCCTACCTTTTCTACCTTAAATTACCTCATCCAATTAATTTTGTAGTTTCATGGCAAAGAGGGCTCGAATCGGAACAAAAATGTGCTCTACTAGTGCTACGTTTTCTTAAAGTGCTACTTTTAGAAAAAAAGTGTCAAAAGTACCACTACTTGTGACAACCCTGCCTCTCACTGTAACTCGCAGAAGCCAGAAAAAGACTGGGCGCGGCAACGTGTCGGTGTTGCTTACAAAGGTTGGTGTCTATCCGTTTGTGCCGTAATAGTAGCTGATTTGATTACCAATAAATCGCAGTGAGCGCGGTAAGCTCAGAGGCTGGATATCTTTGAGTCTGCAAACGGTGTAAATCTGGGTCTGGCGCCTTAGCGCCGAGACGATTGCTATCGGTTTGATATCGGGATGCAGAAAAGGAACAAAAACGCTGCTATCTCCTTCTTTAGAAACAGACCACCGACAGTCGAAAAAAGTGGCGTATTGTCGCGCTTGATCCGTTTGATCTGCGCCACAGTGCATTTAGCGGTAATGAGGTGCTCATGCTGAGTTGCGCATGTTCCTCTACCTTGGATATAATAAGGTCCTATTGCGCATGCTGCGTTTCTCAACTCTCGTACAAGGAATGGTACACAATTACCGAGTCGAGGATTAGCTAGCAATCACGGGTGTATCCGGGTTACAGCTCCGTTTTGCGGCTCGTGAGCGCTAGAGGGAGTGCAAGCTGTGGTTATGGGTAATTTGGCACGAAGAGCTCGCACTCTGAATGTTATTTGTTCTGTTTTTTTGCTGTTTTTTCTTACCTGCGTCATACATTGCCATAAAGGTTTGCTGAAGCCGTTTCCTTGGCACAGAACCATAGTTGCCGCATTTTTAATCTATACCCCCCGGAAAAGTTGAATTAATTTTACTTTTATCCATAGTTGCGTTTTTGCAGATACCATGGTATCTGTTACCACGGTAACTGCATCTGCAGTTAGCCGTTTTTGAACTTACCGTGGTATCTGATATACGGTTGCTCTGCACAAACGACAATTGCTAAAGTTGCGATTTTCGAAGTCGTCCGAAGAGAAAAACTGATATTCCGTCACATCACTAAGTGCCAAACTTCTTTCCCACCAATTTGACAAAAATTGATTAAAGTGTGATGACTTTTTTAGATAGCACGATCAGTTACCACGCTCGGACCGTGGTATCTGAATATCAGATATCACGATAACTGGCCAGATACCACGACAACTGCAAAAACACCTTTTGACCGTAGTATTAGATACCACGACAACTGCAAAAACACCTTTTGACCGTAGTATCAGATACCACGATAACTGCAAACACGACTTTAGAACCGAGTATCCGATACCATGGTATCGGCAAAAATGAAACTAATGTCTTACCCTTGTGAGAGTACGTTAGAAACAACCTACTATCTGCCTTCGCCATTTTCTTGTGCAGATTAGTCGACCTGATGGATAAGAGTTCGAAGCTCGTTTAAGCATTGTATTTGCTTTTGCGTGTTGGTTCTTAACTTATTTTCACTACCATCAATTTTGGTGGAAATCGAAAGATTAATTTTTACATTAACTAGTCAGGATTTACAGAAACTATTCCGTTTGAAAGCGCTGAACAGGAATATGCCGAATTTTGGCGAGCGCGCGAACGAATGAAACAGTGCAACTGGCTACAGGAAAGATGTGATCCGGTTCCGTGGGCGGGATCAGAAAAAGTGCACAGTTTATCGCTTAACTGGCAAATCCCATTCACGAAAAGCGAAGAACTTTTTCTAGCTACGGTATGACGTGCCAAAACAGTCACGAAATTACTTCCGTTTTAAATAGGGAAAGCCGACTGGTCTAAACATTACACCCAGATTACGCAAAGCAAAATAACACTAGAGAGCAGCGCCAAGACTTGAAAAAAGTGACAAACACTCGAATAACAGCGACACTAGCACCACTAGCGACAGTGAACATCCCTACTGAAACTCAATCGGTCGTTCACCAGCGCTGGCACCGGTAATTTCATATTCTAAACATAGCAAAAAAATGATACAGCCCCCATTGGTTCCTTGGTGTTTGCAGACCGCACCTTTGCTTTACTAGAAATTTCTAATCCCGCTAGTTCGTCTCCCTTTAAATGGCGTAAGTGTAGTAGGCGGCACTACCAGAATGGCCCGTTTGAAAAGCATGGAAAGCATAGGTCTTGGCGCTACTCTCTAGTGTTATTTTGCTCTGAGATTACGAACCATCAGGCATTAATTGATGGTTCCAACGAATTATAATAGACAGATTACTGGAGGAAAGACCCAGAATCAAGGACAGCCAGCGGGCTAAAGAGGGAATCCTACAAGCAAGCACTTTAGCAAAGGTCTTACTACCAAAGCTCGATGTTCTTCTCCACCTTCTTTTCAGAAGTCCACTAAGTTGTGTTGAAGCTCTGCTCTGTGCAAACATTCTTTGCACAATCCCTCCCACAGTAATTGGCACGTGTTTTTTTTTATGACGCCCATGATTTTTGTTTTGTTTATGATAGCGAAAAATTCCGCTATTCGTCTAGTCCGCAATATGTACATTTCGAAACATATAGAGCATGATATTCTAATTTGTTTGTGCCCTTTTTTACGTCTATGTTTAACAGTGCCTAATTTTTGTATGTAATGTTTTGCAACTGCAAATTAGCCAAGAGCTACGAAAGTTATAAAATAAACCGCTCTCTCTCTCTCTCTCTCTCTAAATTTGTTCCACGTTAGCAAAAATCAATAGCAATTTCAACATTTTGAGAGGGAGAAGCAAAATCTTTGGGAGAATCAATCTTTTGGGAGACGCAAAATCAGCAAAATCTGACAGGACCGGAGATTTCGGGTCAATCTGTATTTTATGTTCGAGACTGTGTGTCTGGACTATCCGTGGCAAATGCCCCCAAAATAAACTTTATTTGACCGTATTCTACTCCAACAGATAGAAATTGGAGTAAGAAAGGCCACACTAGATTTCGATCTCCGGAAGAATGCTAGAGAGCACATGCTAGAGAAGTAAGTCTCTGAATAGGATAGGCCTTGGCGAACGGAGCCTACAACCCCACGGGTTATCGACAGGAGGAATCAAGTTAACGGGATCCCGGGAAAAAAGGAAATTCGAGATTGTAAATTGGTAGAAAACGCGGCTTATGTAATGCAATAATGCGCCTAGCAACCAAACGAGTTTTCAGTGCATCGGACTCAAAATATTTGCAATCGTCAAAGATTTCAGAAATTTTCTAGTAGAGACGACATCTAAGGCTGGAGTATATATGTCAAAATGTTTTCTAAGAGCCGTTTTGTTGCTTATTTTTAACTGCAGTAAACCGCGGATCGGACCTCAGCCGTTATACAAACAGTTTAAATGAGAACCAACTTCTCGTCCGGCAGTTTCACGGAATTATTTACTCAGAAGTTAAGGAGCCAGTTCGGTGATAGCGAAACTATATAAGTGGAGCTTGTTTTCAGTAGTTCCTACCTGAAATATAAAACTCACGGAATATCATTCCAATGTACATTGGACTTCTATTCGGTGAGTGAAAACTATATAATTAGACCCTGTGTCTCGAAAGTGTCTACATGGAACCAGGAACTCACGGAATATCATCGCAATACAGAATAATTACTCAATTCCACTTTTAGTGAAGCCTGTGCAGCACCATTATCTTCTCACGAGAACATTTATGATCATTTCCGTTTCTGGCGATGATTATAGTCATTACCTGTCATTGTCCCCATAAGTTTTGCTCACTCCCAAATTCTGACAGTTCGCCCACCCGTACATTTGGCTACCCGTAATTTCGCCTACCCGTAAGTTAACCCACCCGTAAGTTCGTCCATGTGACATACAGAGCTCTTTCTGATTCGACGTGGCATGCAATCACACTGATTTTGTTCAGTATGCAACATGATTTTCTCTGTTCTTCCTTTTCCTGTTTCACTTATTTGCTCTTGATATTTATGTTATCTGAATGGGTAATACAATATTGCAAGTTTGATAACATTTAAAACACGGATACGTACTCTTGTGTTAAACGTTATAATAGATTCAGAGATTCATTATAACCACCACTAGCGAAGTACAAAACGTTCTCTTTTCGCAAAACATAACACTTAAAGCGTGGTCCACCCTACTTACCGTAGTTACTACGCATGACGTCACGAATTCTGGCTTTTTGCCGTCAAGGCTGGAACGACTTTTCTGTTTTCCACCAGAAAATCATGCCACGGGCTAATCCGACCAATCACGTTACAGAGATGCGTAATATTTCGAGAAGGTTGGAACGGTCAGCGTCGTAACTTTTGACGAGGTTGGAACGAAAATAGTGAGCGAATAGTTACTATTGTTAGAAGCGTGGAACACGCTCTTAAAGGGTAATAACATAAACATTCCCGGCATCCATGACAGAATTTAACACAGGGACGCGTATCCATGCGTTAGACGTCCAAATCAATTAATCAATTAAAACTACTTTTTTTAATTGTGGGAAATTTTTATGTCGGTCTTCGAAATACCAATCCAGTTCTTTTATGGTGGAAAACTATGGTATAAAAAAACCCATTGATATTTTTGAAAAAGAAACGGGAAACATTTTTTTCAAAAATTTATACCATAAAGCAAACTTTGTCCGATGCGTTGCGTTGATTGTATTTTGGTTAAAGTGTTAGGTAGGATTCATTTTTATGAAAGTATATGGTCTAGTTATTAGTCAGTTGTAGACCGCGATTGTGTGTATTTTATTACATTTTTTCTTCAAACAATGTTTACAACGGATACGTCAGCTACGATTCTTCATCAGCGATATTTCGGCCCTTCTTGGCAAATCTAATGATTACAAGTTTGTTTGCTTTCCCGACGTTGACCCAGAGGATTGACAGCCTGACGAGGACCCTTGCCAAGAAGGGCCGAAATATCGCTGATGAAGAATCGTAGCTGACGTGTCCGTTGTAAACATTGTTTGAGTAAATGTTTCAAAGTCAGCTTGGGCTCAAAGAATATTTATATTTTTTCTACTCGCCAGCTTTGGCGGATGCAAATAAATGAATTGAATTGAACTGAATCAGACCTTCGGGGGTGTTAATTTTGCTTGCTCAGTGGTTGTTCATGAGCGAACTGACGAGTGGACGAACTGCCAGGTGGAAGTAGTGACGGCGACACTGTAGAAAAATCCCTTTGTTCAAAGCCCTATTTATAGCGGCAGAAGGGGAGTGGACCTCGGGACCAAACGGGTAGGGACAGGGCGGGTGTGGAGTGAAACTGGAGCTTAAACTCACCTCTACCATCTTCCGGGCATACCTTGCAGCAGTGGCCGGGTCGTAGGACGGGTTCATCACAGGTGACTTTTGGGCACTCGTTCTTGATATTTTTACAGACAGTCCTTCCAGAGACCCTCCTCTTCTTTTGGATCTATAAAACACGAAGAAGATCCTCAGACGAAAAAGTCGGAATAAAGCTATTACTGCACTCTTGGGAATGGCAGAATAAAAAATAAATTAATTAATTCGTAAATAAATGAATTAATATAACATTCTCTCCAGATACAAGTCGAAACGTTACCCTTCACTCTTGAGAACGGTGTGCAACTGCTAAACTGATGAATATTACCAGTTTGTGTGTACCGTATCTCAGAAAAGCTTCTGCTTCCAATCATATTGTTAGCAGAGTATTGTTAATAGTTCTATAACATTAACTCATTATCAAGCGGTTAAAGTTTGTTTTGGAGAGGAAGTGTATTTTAAGTTTAATCTACCCGGGGAAAGTTTTAAGTCGTTGGATCCAACTGAGGGCAAACTGCCTTCCAATCCAGAGCAGGCAGAAGGTTTTTGAGAGAGGTAGCGTGGTTCCTGATGGGAGGTATGCTTGCCCACTTTGTGAGAAGGAGGAAGAAAAGTCGGTCCATTTCCTCCGTAGATGACCGTAAGCTTTCTGATTTAAGAAAAATTTATCTAGATGGTGCAATTTCGTCACTTCCCGAAATTTTGAGTAATACTAAACCGTTATTACTCGAGTGGGCGTGTATATAGACAAATGTTTAGAATTAAGGAGTCTGATTGTTTAAGTTATATTTTTGTTTTTGTTTTTTTTTGTGTATATGGCCCTTGGGCTTTTGAAATACACTGATCTATCTATCTATCTATTACAATCATTTCTTACTGTACTCTCTTATACACTCACCGAATACCTCCGCCCTCAACACATTAGTTGCGTTTTTGATCCGAATTCTCCTCGCGATTCTCCTCTGAATTCTCCTATTTCGCGTTTTCGGACTATTCAGAAGAAGTGAATTCTCCTTTTCTTGCGTTTTTGTCAGAATCGAGAACGGGGAAAGCCTCGCGATTCTGCAGAATCGAGAATTTGCTCCGATGGTGAATTGTCGATTCTCGTCTCTCCGTTCTCCTCCCTGATTGGTCAACAGAGTTCGGATGTTCAATATCCATATACACGTGTACCGGGTTGCGGACGAGATGCAAAATTAGTGTTTTTGTCAAAAGCGAGAATGGAGAAGTCAGAGGAGCAAAAACGGTAATTTGTATGAGAATCGAGAATTCAGAAGCGAGAATTCGGAACGGAGAATTCGGATAAAAAACGCGACTATTGAACTGATCGCAACCCAGCCGTATTCATCTTTCCGCACATAGGTCCTTACCTACCACCCGACCAACCCCGATCCCGGCATGCTTGTGCTAATTTTGAGAAGATTCTACATCGCCCATGTCTATCACCAGCTCTTTTGAGGAATCGCCCAGAATTATTACTGTCAAGGACCGCGCATGTGTACTCAGAAGATCGTTGGCGGTGTACAGTATAATAACAATGCCCTAAATCCTCTGGCTACCCTCTACCCTGAGATGACCTGAATACGATCCTTCTAAATTGATAAGTGGAAGAGACGGTTGAGAGCTAAGTCATACACTGAAATATGAGCGAAATATTGTCATATATGTTTTAGTGATTTTTTTTTTTGTTTGAATACTCGTAAAGGAAACAAATATTCGTATTCGTACCATCCTTCCGGACTTCCTTACACCTTCTCATGGACCTAACGCGAGAAGGAAGAAAGACCCGAAACCCAAGCTTGTTACCCCGCCTACGAAATCATCCAGAAAGATACCTAAATTCATTCGTTCCGTATTTCACTAAACATTTTAACTGTACTTGATTTATGTTCGTTTCGTATTTTATTGTTTGTCAGTTTGTGTTTTATTTGTATTGTTAATGAGTGTTTGTTTTTCCAATTCCCGCCCGTGTTAGCCTAGTGCTATTAGGGTTGAAATAAAATGGGTTCCGGCTAAAAAAAAACCCTGGCGAACCCCTCCCCCCCAAATCCTTAAAAAAGTGGAATCCTAAAAGTGAAAGATCAAAACCCGTGTGACTCAGTGTAACGACCCTCCCCCCAAGGGGGTTTTGTCCGGGGGGGGGGGTCGCCGGGGGGGGGGGGGGGGGGTTCTCGCCTAGACCCAAATAAAATTGATTGACTGATTGATATTCGTAAAAAAAAAAAGGTAGGCCCTACAGACTTCAGCCTACACCGATTGACAACCAGTGACGTATTTTCTTCTACTTTATTTGTACAGCTCTTATTCCCGTCCGTATTGCTCGTGGGAAACAATGTCGGGAAACCTACTAACGTTGGAAAGATTCGATCGCTGCAAAATCGAAGTTCAGACAAAGTTCCAAAGTTCGTGAATGAGAATGGATAGAGTAAGTAAGTAAGTAAGTAATTTATTTCTAACCCGCCATTTCCAAAAAGCGGACTAAATAAAAGAAAATAAATAAAAGACATAAATAGGCTACACAGAAAAAGACACTAATTTTCAGTCATCGGTTAGGAAGCTCTGTTGTCACAGATTTTTGATAACGACGAAGAAACTTCCAAAAGGGCATACCAGGGACCCATAAATTTCCTGTAATGAGTCGCCATTCAGGGGGCTTGTCAATTAGAGATTTCTGATGCGCTCTTGCCCGAGCGTCAGATAGTTCGAGAAATACCCACGGGGATAAAATACCCGACTATCCAGATAGACAAAATTTTTCGCAGATGTTCTGCTGAACTAGGAATATTTCTCTGTAATGGAAGAGTATCCTGGATCTTTTGTCCTAGCTTAGGTACCTGGTGGCATGCTGAATAGTCCCAACAAATTTTGTCTATCTGAGCAAGAACGCCGATTCGACCCAAGCGGAATTTTTGGAAACTAGGTGAGGATCGGGCAACATAGCAACATAGAAGCATAGGAAATGACAAGCCCCCTGAATGGCGAGTCATTGGAAATTTATGGGTCCCTGGTAATACTTGCATCTTGGACTTTGAACTTCTCCGTCAATGTATGGTTATGGCATAATTTCGACAAGTGGAGCAGGTGCTTTGCATATTTAAAATAAGAGTTATTCCACAACCAGATTTGATCAATAGCTCAAGTGCGTTAGGTCATATCGGCTTTGACACACAGATAAAGAAATAAACAAGTCCACAGTGAACAAAAAGCCCGACATGGTAATCCCTTGGAATGGAAAACAGGGAAAGTCAATGCCAAAAGCAGAGACGCGGATCCAGGGCGTTTGTTTCGTGCACTGCAAACGGTTCCATCTTTGGTGTCGGAGCTAGCCGGAATCAGATCCCAACTTTCACATCAAAACTCAATCGCTGGTAATCTCTAACCGAATCTGCGCTGATATTCCACTGGCGCCACACAGTTTTGGTACGAAAGAAGGTGTGTAATTGGCTACAAGCCCCGATCTGGGTACTGGGCTCGGCTCGCAAGAAAAATGTAGAAAAAAACTGAGAGTCGGTGCCATGGCTTTTCTGGACAGCTTTGTTTACAATCCATTCACAGATGCTGGTAATAAATACTGAGCGACAAAAATGGTCCGGTCCAAAGCCATGGTGCCAGCAAGGGCATTGCATTAGTGTCAGGACTCAGACGGAAATGGGCATGGGTGGGAGGAGGTATATCAAACGATTATTAGCGTAGCGTTTCCAAAGGCAGTACCAAAGGCACTGACTAGCCCCTTTAACGCTCCGAGGATTTTTGCCAACTGACAGGGATATCGTAAAGATCATGATTTTATTATACACACATCCAAAAGGCACGCACACCCATTGACTATAGACACACGCCCAATGGACAATTTTTATCCCGATTTCTATTCTTGGACGGTATCATGCTGGGTAGATTAATTTCGCGCCTTTAGAACGACGTACATCTCTCCTGTGCGTTTCTTCTCGAACTACGGCCACGTTTTGCTCTCACGATACGGACTCCAGTCACGAACCTAGCAAATGAGACGCGACAGGCCCTTCTTTTCCTAAGTGTTATAGCTAACCCGCGAGAACAAAGTCAGAAATCCAGTTTAAAGAAGGACTTCTGTTCCTTCTTCTTTCTGTTCCTATTTAAAGCCAACACTACTCTATTTCTTGATACCTGTATCTTTCTCTTCCTCGAAGTGTCATAACATACAACAAGACTGCACACGCATACACTTTCTTCAGATCGTTAATTGTAGAGCCTTTAACACTGCAGCAAATCGCCTGTCCATTTTTTTGCACAATTCCGCAATGCGGAGGTTCCTAAATTCCTTAGCATAAAGTGAAAAATTCCATGTTTGGGAGTTTCAGATACAAATTTACAAAGAGTTAATCTGAAACCCTTGAGGCAAAAATGATCATGGGCTCATGGGGATCGTGAAATGTTTATTTTGCTTAAAGGTATTACTTGCACTTTGCGGTTAAGATGAGTACTTAAAGGGATGGTCGGATCTGGGAAGTGCCAATTTCCAAGCCAATCTTGTGTCTTAATGTTCCACACAATTTCATCGTCCTAGCACATCAGGAAGTACCTTAACTCGCGACCACCGGTATTCCGGACCCACCCTCCCACTACCCCAGAGTGCCCGAATCCAGTTCGGTTATGTCACTGATCGAGGGCATCTACGGCGTGCGCTTATTCTTCTTACCAAGTTTCATCCCGATCGCTCCACTCTAAGCGTGTCACACGATTTGCGGTTCTCCCCTCCATTCATCGGATCCGGTCCTGACTTGAAACGGGACGTCAGAGACACGAGGTCTTTCCAGATATCAAGTATCACTAAGATCCGATCACCCGTTCGAAAGTTAAACATATCTCAAGATTCAGGAATCCCCCTCCCTCCACTCCCCCCACGATGATCGGATCGGGAACTGACTATTTTCAATTTTCAAGTTAATCCGGTCGGGTCCCTGATATGCCTGCCAACGCTCCATCGTCCTAGCCCACCTGGGAGTACCTTAACTCCAGATCGCCGGAATTCCAGAACCCCCTCCAACTCCCCCCAGAGTGCCCAAATCCGGTCCAGTTCTGTTATAATGATGTACCTAGGGCTCGTGCTTGTTCTTCCCACCAAGTTTCATCCCGATCGCTCACTCTAAGCGTGTCACAAGATTTCCGGTCCCCCCTCTCAATCAACCCCCCCCCCCCCCCAGATTCAATGTTCCCCCCCCCCCACATGAATGTTCACCGGATCCGGTCCGGACTTTAATTGGAACATCTAAGTCACGAAGTCTTCCCAAATATCAAGTTTCATTAAGATCCGTTCACTCGTTTGAAAGTTTAGCCACTCAATTCCGGATTCTGCCTCCCCTCCCTCCCCCCACGATGGTCGGATTGGGCACTATTTCCAAGGTAACCCGGTCGGGTCTCTGATGCGCCTACCAAGATTCATCGTCCTAGCACATCCGGAAGTACCCCAACTCGCGATCACCGGACAGAACGGCCGACGGAAAAGTAATCGGTATATGGTATTTGGCCGGAAGGCAAGTGTCATAAAAACAGCCCCAAAAGAGATATACGAGTCTAGGACGGGTCTAGGAGTAAAGTCTAGGACCCGCTGGGAGGGGACAGCGGAGTAGAGGGGAAAGTACCGCTGAAAGGGGATAGTCTAAAACAAGGAAAGGAAATGCATGGTTCAGAAGGAAAGGATAGTCAAAAGAGGAAAGGGTACTAAAGGGGAGACAAAAGAAAATAAAAAAATATTAAAACTCTCTTGGATTACTCGAGACAAGAAATGAAATAAATACGACATTAGAACAGAGTGCAGCAGTCTTTCCTCCAAACGCAACTAGCATCTTTTGTAGCCGTTCCTTCCTGCGGAGTTTTCCTTTTATAAGTGTGCCTTGCTTCTGGTGCAACATTCCTCCTTCTAGTAGCCTAACCTCCGTGCACCATGCCTTTCCTTCTTTTAGATAACCAAGTCCACTAGGTGATAAAATTGCTTATCTAGCACAAAATGACACGTTTCCGTGACGGTGACCCTTGAATCGACCAGACTGAAGACGAAACTCGGTCTCAATACATCCAATTACAACTTTGTGTCTGTTGTCAGCGTCAGAGGCGGACCGTAGCGCGCGTCAGACGCGAGGTCAGAGATCACCCACGAGAAGTCTTGACTAGCATCTTCCATACCAACAGCGTTTGCGGCTCACGACCTTATTGATTTACTGACGGCATCCAACCTCGTGATCTGGACCTCGAACGTGTAAAAACCTCACAAAATTGGTGTTGTTACTGTCTCAATAAATCTGATTGGCCACCCATCCGACTTCTATTTCTTCCACTCCTTATTCATTCTTTTTATTTGCCCACCGAACCTTGGTACATTTCTGACGCGGGTGCTGGACTCGACTGAATGTTAAACATCCGTTTTTCTGCGCTGTAGGTCGGATGAAGATATCAGAAGGCAATACGCTAACCTCTTGGATATTGTGAAATTATTTTTAATTGATCGTACACTCGAGGCAGTTCTGGCTAGTCGAGTAATGACCATATTGAATCTGTAATCAAGCGGATAAAGCTGTTCGTGTCTACTTTGTCTGGGCACATCAGGAGATGATATTTCTATTCGGAGGCGTGTCAGCTACAGTAGTTATAGTTACGTTTAGCTCCAGTTCAACTACCATTCGGATCGGAATAAGTTTCTTTTTTCAGTACCGTTTCGGTACAGCTGTTATGTAAAATTCGTAACAAACAGTTTATGAAATAGAGGAGTAGCATTATGATATTACTAGGTGTGAATAAAACATTGTGAAGTCCGTAAACAAACATGAACCTCATGGACAAAACTGCACACGCATTTATTTTTATCAGTTGTGAATTGAAGGATCTCTAGCCCCCTTGCCCATCGCCTGCCTCTCTTTTCGCCCAAATCAGCGATGCCGGGAGTCCTGTATTCGTTTGTGAGCAGAATGAATCATCTGTGAATAATTAGCAACGCCATACACGTAAGGTAATGTTTTTCGTTAATCTTTTTGTTTTATTTTGGTATCGGTACATGGTCTCATTCTCCATATTTCTCTTCTCTTCTTTTTCTTTTTTCTTACAAGTTAGCACAGCCTCGCAAGCCCCGCTTTTGTTGTGCTATTGAAAACAAAAAGTGTTTTTTTTTTTCAATAAAACTGTTCTACTACTACTACTACTACTTTTTGTAAACAGTTAATCCTTACGAATTTTTTGAACAAAGCTTCTTCAGAACTTCTGTCATTTTTGTTTTCTATCTTGTCGAAAAACATTGCTACTGAGGACCTGCTGAGGATCGAGACTTTTGATGACATGTCTGAAATCTTGTCTTACCTTGACCTTGACCCGCAACAGAGGGTGGATTTGTATGAATGAATGAATGAATTTAGTACATGCAGCCTAGTAATAAGGCATTTGCAAAGTACATATAAGGCATTTGAACAGTATATTAAGTCTGAAGCAAACACAGTATGAAGCGAACGATGAAGATAAGATTGGGTTTTAAGATTAAGTTTGGATACGGACTTCAAGTTCGACCCCTCTTAAACTTGACTGCGCAAAGCACAGAACAATCAAGTGTATACGGATCGATAGACACAGTTCAAAAAGCGGCTGGTCCGGACCAACTTCAAAGGAACTACACAATAGCCAGCAACCTATTTATTTGACTGCGGAAAATCCTTTCCAATTCATGCGAAAAAGCAAAAAGAAAGGGTAGAAGTTGGCATTATTTCCACTTAGTTTCCCAAAGCAAACAAAAGTACCGACGCGTCAGTAAAGGATTCAAGGGACCACTCACTCCCAGGTTGTCTGAGGATCCCGTCAACGTTCTGGATCAAATCGGTACGGAATCGGCTAAAGGCGGGTATATGCGGACGGTTTCATACCCTCCCTACACGCTAACATTTGGATTCGTTTAGCTGAGAGCTTCAAAGTTCAGGCCTTCCCAGGGTTCCTCACAGATATCGCCAAGATTCGTTTCCTTTCATTTCATACCATCTAACAGAATTATCCCTCCCCTCACTACATGAACGACGTAACATACTAATTCTTAAGTTTGGGTGTAAAATCCTTGCATCTGTCCAACACCGAACTATCCTCCCACCTGATGCACCAATAAACAATCGTACGCGTTAGCAGCTGAAACTAAAAACGGTTAAAATCAAAACGAAGAGACACAGTAACACATTTGCGCCATTTTTCGTTAACATAATGAATAAAATGTTAGTGTAACGTTAATATTTGTAGTATTTAGTATTTATGTAACTCGTGAGTGTTTAAAAGAACGAAATTTTTGTAAAGGCAATCAAATTAGCTATTAGCTAGCAAGTTTCTGTCTAATAAACCTTACTTACTTACTTACTTACTGTAGTACGATACTGACAATATATATATATATTAGCATACAAGAAGCCTAGAAGCTGCACTGGTCGGAACCGGAAATCCGGCATTCTGCTTCTGAGTAAGACGAAAACATTAGAAAAAGAAATTGCTGTCGGCAGGGTCAGATTTACACATATCTAGCCTACGCCTTAGGCCATAGGCCCAAAAACTTGGCGGGATCATGAACCACAAAATCGCGTTTTTTATATTTTATACTGCCTTTTCAAAATAATACTTAAATTTTTGTAAATACTTGGTTCTTATTTCTTCTGTATACAACCCCGACCAGGCCCGTATCCAGGAATTTATTTCGGGGGGGGGGGGGGGGGTTGCTTGCGGGTCAGAAAAAAAAGTAAAAAAAAAACACAGATCAGAGGGAAAAGACTATAAAAATGAATATTTTCGTATGTTTCGCCCTAACCCCCCCCACCCCCAGCTTGGATACGGCCTTGACCCCGATGAAAAATTTGTAGCCTGCGTAGTAGTATGGTAGTAGTCTGAAAACGTTGCATGTAATACTATGTAATAGCAAAGAATACTATCACTTAATGTGCCTCAGACTGGTCCAATCTTATGTAGTAGTATCCAGTAGCATCCTATCTTGCCATAGTAACATCCAGTCTTGCTAATAGTACCATATAGTAGTATGCAGTAACACGGTAGCCTCGAAGTAGAAGCATGTAGTGCATCTTTAGTACTGCATGCAACTTTTTCGTACTACTTCATAGTACTATTTTGAGATAAATTTTTCATCGGGACTGCCCCATCCCTCCGGGGCGTATCGTCACTCTGACGATATCGTCATCGGGCGTATCGTCACTCTGACGATATCGTCATCGGGCGTATCGTCACTCTGAGTCTGCGTATACCTGCAGCAGCGCAGGTATACGCAGACTAAAAGTGACGAGTCCCTCTGATGACGTCTATTGACAATACAGTAAAAGGAAAAAGGTTCAAAAGCCGGAAAATCCGATTCAGCGAGTGACTACAAAGCAATAAGCCAAACAACCATGAAGATTCCCTTCGTGGGGTGACTCTGTATTCTGCGGTATTATCTGCACAGCAAAGCTCCGTCTAACACTCACAGTCTCACCAGGCCTGCATCAGGCACCTAAGCCCGATGAAAAATTTGTAGCCTGCGTAGTTGTACGGTAGTTGTACGAAAAAGTTGCATGTAATACTATGTAGAGCAAAGAATACTATGATTTAATGTGCCTCAGACTAGTCCAATCTTATGTAGTAGAATCCAGTAGCCTCCTGTCTTCCCATAGTAGCATCCAGTCTTGCTAATAGTAGCATGCAGTAGTATGCAGTAACACGGTAGCCTTGAAGTGAAGCATGTAGTAGCATCGGTTAGTACTGCATGCTACTTTTTCGTACAACTTCGTGCTACTATTTTGAGATAAATTTTTCATCGGGAGTGTGTAGTCAAATCTTAAAGGATCCCTCGCACTTTTCTGTTTTTCACATTGCTTCCCTAGAGAATTATAAACTCCAGATCCCCGCTCTTCTCCATTGTTTTGTTTTAGTCTACGGCTTGTTAGCACTTTTCTGTCGAGCCGAGTTTGCCAGTCACTCAGCGCAAATTTCACCAAAAACTTTAAGGTTTGCCGACAATCCTTTCCAGAAGATGGGGAAGGTAAAATCTAGCTTCCACTTTGGTAGAAGCGGTAGGCCAACAGCAGGCCCGTATCCAGGAATTTATTTCGAGGGGGGGTCGCCTTTCGGGGGGGGGGGTTGCCTGCGGGTTGGACAAAAAAGTACAAAAAAGACATAGATCAGAGCGAAAAGACTACAAAAACGGTTATTTTTGTATGTTTCGGCGGGGGGGGGGGGGATCAACCCCCTACCCCCCCCCCCCCCTGGATACGGCCTTTGCCAACAGGTCTATTTGCTTATAAGTACAAGGCATTACCTGACAAATCGTTGCTCCCGCTCCTATAATCTCGGACCATTTCCCCATACGCTAATGACGCGAATTTCGCACGCGTGTTTTCGCATGCAAAACCATATTGGACTATGTGTGTAGGTAGCTTAAAGAAATCGGATTTCCCGGGCATTTCTGGATCGGGAAGTCCACATCACCGTGTCAACATTCTCAAACGCAACCATCCGGGACTGTGCAGATCAGGGGATGCAATGAGGTTTAACATCTTTACGTCCACACATTATCCATATGCTGCTCATGCTAAATTTACGCCATGAATAGGAACGATAAATACCTTTAAAATAAAATAAATACCTTTCACAAGGACTTTTAATTATGTGCGGGAGGAATTGTTTGGGGTGAGAGAATGTGGGACTGAGTGGTTTGTACCAATGTTGAACGGAAGGAATTTTATATTTACTAAATCACTTAGAAGGATCATCCGGATAGGGATGTCCAACCGAGAAAATGATTTTGTCTCTTTAGAGGCGTTTTTCCGTGCGGCCCACAAACAGTTTGTGGGTCGACTGTGGCTCGAAAAGAGTGTTTCCGCGGTCTTCTGTGCGGCCACAAGTGTATTTCCGCGACCAACAAGATTTTCGTGGCTCGCTTTGTGGCTCAAATTCGACAAACAACTGGCGAGGTGATTGTCAATTTTGTGGCTCGATTCTGGCGGGAAATTCAAATTAAGCAGCAAAATAGTGTCGAAACAATAAAGCTAACTACTTTTTCAAGCAAATAGACTTAAAAATGAGGATGCTTTTTGTGTAGAATAGTAAGGAAATAAGCCTGGAGTTCTATTTATTGAGATTTTACATGAATTTTATTTTTACTTTCAGAAATTCGAAATTACCGCCAAAAAAATAGCCAAAACGGCGTTTCCGCGAGTCTCAACTTGTGGCTCGACTGTATGGCACACAATAGTGTTTCTGCGACAAACACTCAAAAGTGTGTGGCCCACAACTGTGTCGCGGAAAAAGGCCTTAGAAAAGAGCCTCGTTTTTGTTGCATGCTGCAGGTCCACTTCTCGGCCGATTCCGGACTGACTCTTTCTACATCTGTTTTTGCACTGCAGCGCTTTCGAGGAAGACAGCAGCGCTTCTCGAGAATCACGGACTTGCTCACCGACCAAGTCCGTGCTTCCCTGCAAGATGCTGCAGCTGCTTCAACCAAGAAGAAAGTGAATCCAAAAACGCATACGGTGCAAAAGCAAAGAAGTGCTGCAGCAGCGATGCGGCAGCGCTATCGTAACAAAAACGAGGCTATGGTGTTGTTCTTGTTTTCGGTTCGTTCATTGTATTTCTGCTTATCGTGATGGCCCTACTTGGCTTTTTTGTGCAAAAAAATCAATCTATCTATCTACGGGGGATTCTTGCAACTTTGTGGCGGTCGACGCCATTGCAGGTACTCCTAGTCGCCTACATGACTTGCTCACCACTCTATCCGATAGTCCCGTCTAAACTTCGTCGTGGACCTTGCTTCAATAATCCCATACCCCTGACGACCGGGTGTGTTCCTCACTTCACTCATCGGGTATCATTCCAAAGAGACAAACGTCCATCCGGAAAGTGTTGGCGATGTCAATAAAAGCCATTCAAACCAAAGTTCCGCCCAACTAATAGGATTCCGGTTCACACCATCTTCAAGCGGTCCTTTGGACGGCCCGTCGCGACAAGGCTCTAAAATCGGCGGAGGGAAACTCGTGGAATGCTAACACGGATCGATGGAATGCAGGGTATAAATCGTTTACACAACTGCGGCAAAACAACTAAAGGCGTATTCTCGCCGTTCCCCGAGGACTCCTCGGGGAATCGAAGGGAACGGCGAGAATAGAGGGAGTCACTCCACGCGGACTCCGCGTACAGAAACAGCGAGAATACGGGGAATGCTTCTAATATAGATTTTGTTCGAAAAATGAATATGCAGCTGAAAAAATTAGTCTAGATCCACTTTATTTTTGGTTTTGTTTATTCTGATTCTTTTTAATTAATTTTACATAGCACCTACAACAGCAAAAATTGATTCCCCTCCGAATTTGAAAGGGAGTCCTTTTTGATGATGGTGATGATAACTGGAGCATTCCCCGTCCGTGGGGACTCGCGAGAATACGGGGAGTGAGTCTCCGGGAAAAACAAAAACGCGGGGACTCCTCAAGTGGAGTCCTCGGGGAACGGCGAGAATACGCCTTAACTGAGAAGATTATGTGTAAAAAACGATGGACAGGAGCGGAAAGAAATGAAAGCAGTGGCGAACATCGGCCTATGTAGGCAGCTGCCTGGGGCCCCGGGGCCCTGGGGCCCCAATCTTCAGCCAGGGGTCGAAGTTTTGCCGTCGCAGTCTTTGCCCTGTCTTTGTTTTTTGCATGGCACGCTATTTGCTTTAGACCGTCACTATATTCGCTTTCGCTGTTTTGACTGGATACCATCAGTGAGTTGGGGGGATTAAGGGAGGAAATGTTTGGGAGGAGTGCTTTAGGGGAGGAAGGGTTAGTAGATTTGATTGGAGATAAGTGTTTCGCAGTAATGAGAAATTTGGCAATGTTCGTCCGGTTGGCAGCGAAGCATAGGGAGGATCTAATGTAAGTGTTATCAAGCTATATCTATTTTCTTTTTTTGTTCTTGTTGTCTTGTTTTTATTGTATGTGATTTATTGTGATAGTTGCTATGGCCAGTTGGCTTTTTGCAATAAATATCATATCATATCATATCATCGACGAGAGACCGGACGCTTTAAAGTATTATTGGCACCTGACAGGTTCCATATTTACTCCCATGAATCAAATTAAAATAATATAAAGACGAGGAATTTCTTAGATTTGGTTTCCGTATAGTAGCTGTGACTTTTCACTGAGTAGAGTCGAGCGTTCCATGCGATAAGGCTGCGATAAGGCCTTCATTTGAGACCGATTTGAGGCGACAGATTCAGGATTTCTCTTCGTCCTATTATTTTAATTTATCCATTTAACGGATCCCATATATATTACATATCACATCACATGGCACCCTCGCACTATTTACTCTTCAACTTACAATATTTTAAAATATTTGAATCCTTTAAAACTACGCTGTGCTTTCAACAAATCGCCCATGGTTTTAGCTGTTTTAAGCCCTTTTCGAGACCCGTTGACTTGTAGCGAAAACAGGGAAACAATTTACATAACCGGTTTTTCTGATGGATAAACTTCTCGCAGACAACCATCGACAGCGTGATACACATCGAAGGTAGCAAAAACGGCAAGTGAAAAAATCGGCGTGGTTTTGTTAGAGGGGTTAGAATGTACCGTACGAAATGGGGTTCTACGGGGTTTACAAATATATGGAGTGATTATGGAAGTAGGTTGCGTTAGTATTATAGGTAAGACAGGTAGTTCAAGGCCGGGGCTGCACCCGACCTCGTGCTAGACCCGTTCGAGTGAACAACGTAGGCCAACAGCACGAGGAAGGAGTTTTTGACCCCTCGTCCAAAGCTGTCCTCAAGAGCTTTCATGGATAATCGAGGACCTCGTCAAGGCAGTACACTTCCCTTATTAATTTCCCCAAAAAAGCCCTGGCGACGCAAGAACATGACAGGCAAAGAAACAATCAACTAGCTCAGCTTAGCGGCTTTGCCGTGTAGGGGACATAGCCGCGGAGATGCGTTCGGTATAAAGAAAAATTGCGGAACGAGGTTTTCTAAATCCTGTCGATGGAAGCACAGCTAAGTTCAGGGTTGCCACATGTCGCACGATAGTGTGAATTGTCACTTTAATTTTTTTTTGTATCACTCTTGTCCTCCGTATGACATCTTAAATCTCCAGTTACATGATTTTTATCCCGAAACATTTTAAAATTCTAACTTTCTAAAAAAAAATCTTTTAAAAAGTTCCTGACTATTAGATTCCCCTACTCCTCCCTTTTTAACCGTTTGAAGAGCAAAGACGCCAGGAAAATAAAAAGCTCTGCTGTCTAAAAAAAAAAATCTTTGGTTTTATTTGGTTTTCACCAATAGCCTTGGTGCCTATTCACCAAGAGCCTTGTGGTTCCTGGTTTGTCTATGTGGATTTGACATTGCAGTCCTAGACTTCTAAAATTAAAATTCAAAAGTTTTTTCTAGTTTATTTGTCACGGTACAAGTGTATAAAGCACCATCTATGGAAGTCCCCTATTTCTTCTACATTTTCCAAATTCCTGGGATTTTATAAATATTCCGAAAGAAATAGAAAACCGTGATTTTCGGGGTTTTTATTGATCAGCTAATAGGATGATGTGCTAGGATGATGTGCGAGGGATAAATGTAAATTCGGATATTTCGGTTGCACTTCCGGCAAACCGTCCTCAGCGAAAAAAAACAAAAAACTAAATCATAAAATCCAACACAATACCAACAGAAGAACGATGCGGAACCAACAAAACATACAACGATATGCAACTAAAACCAGAAAAACGATGCGGATTGAACGACAGAAAAATTCAAATAAATAACGAATATTAAAATGTGCGTGTTAAAAGTGTATATGTACAAATCTGCGATTATTTTACAATTGTGAATTCTGTGTCTATTTACAATTTACCAATTCCCTGGGAAAGCGCAGAAGCTTTTATAATTAGCTGATCAATAAAAAAAAAACGAAAATCACGGTTTTCTAGTTCTTTCGTAATGAATGGTCAGCTTTGCTTCAAACCTTTTATTTTATAAATATTCCTTCAGCCCAAGCTGACTACGAATCATATTTGATAGCGCAAAACAGATACATCAGCTGAATTTTATTAGAGCTATGTTTCGGCCCTTCTTGGCAAGGGTTCTATGCAGGCTCAAAGCCGCTCAAGTTGGAAATACATAGGTTTTCCCACAAGTTCATATTTCCAACTTGGGCGGCTTTGAGCCTGAAGAGGACCCTTGCCAAGAATGACCGAAATGTATCTCCAATAAAATTCAGCTGACGTATCCGTTTTGCACTATCAAATATGATCCTGGAACTTCGTCCATTTCCCGACTTCCCTGACAGTTATAGGGTGCATCTGGCTTGCAGGAGCCTGATTACAAAATCACTTCATTCCTTCCATTCCGTCCTTCCAGCTTCGGTTAACAGACTGTCTATTCACAAAAGGCCACAAAGGACATCGAAATCCACGTAGTCCCTCGAAAGTCGGAGAAACTGACGATCTTATCCCTGGGCCATTCGTCCGTGCTCGAATTTCCGGCGGAGGGACAATGACCAGTGAAATCCTAAATGGAGCCAACACTCTTTTTTCGGCCTAGTTACGATAGAGAGAGAGATACTTACGGCCATGCATTCGCATCTTATACAGTACATTACGCCAAACGGAGGTCCGAGGTCGGGATGCCAAATCTCTTCCAATTCGTAGGAGCGTTTGCCAAACTGGCATTCTGTAAAGGAAGAAAAAACGGTTCATTGGGAAATCCAGACCGGAAAAAAAGGATGAAAAAAGCTGAGCTCCGGGCCTGAGAGGACCACAATTTCCGGGAAGCTTTCCTATCTGGAATGAATCCTTTGTCTTTCCTTGCTTTCAGAGAGGACTGAGTCATGTCGGGAAGGAAAACCCAATGGCTAGAAATTAAGCTGCCCTACGGCTAGCCAAAACCTCAGACAAAATTCCAAATTTCCAGCAAAGTCATTCCCTTGCATGTGGCTCTAAGTTTAAAGAACAGCTCTTACTAGAAGTGATCTTTCTGGATCAGAAAAAACATTTTCGAAAATACCATTACTTTCCACCCAAATTTAGCGATCTTCTTGATAGCGCTTGACTCTATCCAGCCTTCTTGCTCTCCGAGCTGAGCGCAAAACATCTGAAAACTGAACGCGCCGTGTTTAAAAAGTGAGAAAACTATGATAATAAAAGAAGTAAAAAACAGAAGATTCTCATGTCGGAATTTGTGAAAGAGTTTGTTCAAGATTTCGGCAAACTTTGTGTTTGTGACGGGCAAGACTCGGCACGACCGAAAAAGCCCTAAAAACTCGTAGGGACAGGACGAAACAATAGAGAAAGGTGGAGATTTTAGAAGCTTATAATTCTATAAGAGAGCTATGTATATTATAAAAGGCAGAATAAGCAAGAGGTGTCCTTTAACCGAAAAGAGCCGAGACAGAACAGTCCAGTTACCCCTCACTTATTCACTTAAAGAGGCTTGAAGACCCGATGAAAATGGGTTACTTCGTTGCGATCGTGGAATTTCCCTGTCGGATTTATGGTACCTCTATGCACTTGTACCTGTGTTTTATGCTTGCCAAAGGCCATATATAAAACAAAACAAAAAGAGAAAAACGCAACAAACATACGACAAGCTGAACGTTTTTCAGAAATAACAAAGAAATGAAAATATCTGTACTATCATATAGCCTACTTATTGGTACAGTTTTTGCTCAGTAAGGATCTATCAGCAAAAATATATTTGGCAGATTGCTCGTAACCACTCAAACCACTGAGATTTCCGAATAACTCTCTGACAAGGCTAAATCCGCGGAAGCTTTTGCCATGTCTCTCTTGAGTGAAAGAACTCGGAACAACAACAACATTCAGAACCAATGACTGGTCCTCAATGTCATCCACGTGCTCGATGTTGGCACACGTAACTTTGTTTAAAAGAGAAAAAAAAAACCTAATTAGAATCAGAGGGCTTTGAAGCTAATTGTCTCTCTCAGACCTTTTTTTTTCAATTTGAGCTAACTAGCACTGACTACCTTACGGGACGCATCCTGGTGTGCATCTCTTACGAAAAGGATTGTTTAAATAGGTATAAAAAGCTGCGTAGCGTTTATACGTGATGTTTACGCCTCACTTAACATAATTATGTTGGGAACAAAAAAGAAAAGGGAAAAAAATAAATGCACTACTATACATAAACAACTATATAAAGATAACAATAAAAATTAAAAAATAATTAAAGAAAAATAATAAAAAAAATAATGATAATTTAACGAACACAAGTAGATTTTGACGACCATTATGTTGTAAAAAACCCTAAATTAACGTATGGACAGGAGTGTTCCTAGTATTAACAGTACGCAGTCGTAACAGAATAAAACGTGTTCTTCGTCCAACTTACAACAAAGTAGAACTTTTGTACTCCCCGTGGCAACCCTGGCGAAGCTCCTCTTTCCTCGACCCGCTGGCAGAGCCCAACCAAGCAATCTGATTGGCTCTGTATAAGACAAAGTAGAACCCGGGTCTATTCTCCTTATACAGCTTATTACAGCGCGCCCTGAGGAAAAGAGGGAACTGTATACGCCGTATTACACCTATTTGAACTTAAACTGAAAAGCCAAGTTAACTGAATACGATGCATTATTTGGATTGTGTAAAGGGATTTTTTTTTCCACTATTTGCTTCAATATAACGTTCAGAATATCTACAGCCGTCCTCACAACGCAAAATTCTACTATGACGCGGAAAATTTCAATCTCAACATAAACGCGGGTTTTCAATGGTCAGCGGTGAACTAGGTGATCCCTGCTCGCTGCACGAACACTTTTTTCTTGTAAATCTTTTGCGTCAGCCATGCAACACAGGAACAAGCGAACGGAGGTATGAAAATCGACTGTTCGTGAATAGCGGAGTAAAGTAGCGTGCACACACAGTCCGAATTTCGCAGTCTGGTGCGAATTTCCTTCTCCGCTCCGGAATTTTGACGCGTGTCATGCGGATTCGGTCCGATAATTTCGTTCCGATTTGAGTAGAAAATATTCTACTTTTACCGGAGCGAATTTTAAACGCATGCGAAATTGTGCCCTGAGAATTGAAAAATTAGAAGCTGTGTTTGAAAATTTAAACTGTTTATACGACCTATTTAATGTCAGCTGCATTTATTCATTCGGCAATCAATCAGCATCATCTGACTGTGGGCTAAGCAGTGGATTTTTCAAACCTGGGGCCAAGTTTCACATCTCAATTTCATTTTATCTGAAAAACCTGTCGGGCATCGTGACGCGAATTTCGTATGCGCGTTTTCGCGTGCGGAATCTTACCGGACTGTGTGCGCACTTAGCTTAACGGAGTAACGAACTTTCATCGAGTTTTCCCGCCTCTGTAAGTGAATGAGGGATTGGTAACTAGATTGTCCTTTCTCAGCCCTTTTCAGTTAAACTTTAAAGGACCCCTCTTGCTTATTCCGCCTTTTATAATATACCTAGCTGCATACAGAATTATAAGCTTCTAAAATCCCCACCTTTCTCCATTGTTTCGTTTTGTGTCTACGAAATTTTAGCGCTTTTTTGGCCTTGCCGAGTTTTGCCCGGACCACAACGAAACGTTTGCCGGGATCTTCAGCGTCTGCTGACAACTCTTTCACACATAAGGATCAGAGAAGCTTTTGTTTATTACTTCTTTTATTTGCTTAGTTTTCACACTTTTTAACCACGGCGCGATCAGTTTTCAATTGTTTTTCGCCCAGCCACCGCATCGGAGAGCAGGAAGGCTGGACACAGTCAACAAGCGCTAACAAGAAAATCGCTAATTTTAGGTGGAAAGTAACGGTATTTTCGAAACTGTTTTTTTTGGTCCACTTCTAAGGGAAAAAATCATTTCTAGGAAGAGTTGTGCTTTAAGCAACCTACGTCTGATGCACCCCAAGAGGCACTGTTTAGTATCGCTTATTTAACGTCTAAAAAACGGAGGATTCCTCTGGCTTCCCATACGCCCCTCTATGTCTAGTGTCAGCGCCACCATTGTGATCGAATGACACACGACTGCGGTTACGACTGCCCCCCGCTGAATATGGCGCCTGATCGGATCGGCCCAACTTCAGCAACAATAGAATCAATCCTGTCAATTCAAAACTGAATCAAAGGTTCCTACTTCATCCGAATTCCTACGAGTATCCAACCGAGGGATCTCAACTTAGAGGAAATCTCGTGAAACGCGCCTAAAACATTCATGTTATGGGATGGGAGTATCTACTTTCCCAGTCCTAGCCCTCGTAGATGGGGGCACCATTTAATCGGAGGGGGGGGGGCATGGACCCCCAGGGTTTTAAAATGTTCCTCCTTTGTTTACACTTTTATTCATTTTTAAGTAAAACAAAATAAATAAAACCTTTCATGTTTTGAAGATTTAGTTAATTTAAGGTCGTCGGTTCGTGCCCCCGATACCCGAAACTGTGAACAGATAAGTATTACTTTAGCTGACAACACGGTCTACTTTTTCTATTCTTCATAGGGTTGTTAGAAGTTGAAACCAATTATAAGCTGAAAACAGAAAAAGCATTACTGATATTCCTTCATTTAAGCGACAAATTAAACAGAACATACTTAGTAAGTATGGATTTTGAGAAACAGTATCAATTTTTGGGATCCCGATCCCAAAACGTAAGTGGAGGGATACCTATGACTTCGTAAAAGTTGTCCGTCTGTCCGTCTGTTAGCACGATAACTCTCGAAGGCGTTGAGATGTTTTGATCAAACTTGACATAAGGACTCTCTGGATCAAAGTACAGGTCAAGTTCGAAGATGGGTTCTCTAGCCCTATATTTAGGGGTGGGGGAGGGGTCTGAAATTAAGGGAAGACATGTTGAGTCTGAATATGAAAATTATTTTTTATTTATTTATTTATCACCCGTCATTTCAAACAGAAAATGGACGGAGTACAAAAACGAAAAGAAAAAACAAAACAAAAGCAAAACGTAAAACTTTCATAGGAAACACACAAAAAATCGACAATTACAAACTGAGACTCTCTGACTGACTATAAACTGAACACAATTACATACATATACACTTAAACTCTAAGAATTTTTCTCCACGGGTGGGACTGGATTCTTGAGTTGTACTTGCTAATCAGGTTAAGAGTTAGCAAGCTCAGGGTCTCTTATGTTATTTATTTTCATCATTTTGGTGTTTCTTGTCCAAGGCGGGAGCCGAAGTAAGTATTTGGAGAATCTGAAGAAAGTGGAACGGAGTTAAAGGTAAAGAAGGTAAGGGAATTGGTAAAGAAATAGGGGTATTGCAACGGAGTTATAAAGGAAAGCTAGGATTTTTCGGTTGAAACGGGTTACATTCTTTACGAGTAGAGCATAGGAAGCGCATATTTTTCTCGACGGACAAGTAGTTCACCCGGAATCCGGCTAAAACCGAAAAGTAAAAGTTTAATCTTAAGTTGATTAGAGGTTCGATTTAGAGGTAAGAAGACGTGTTGAGTCCGAATATGAAAATTATTTTCTTGCCGGACAAGTAGTACACCCGGAATCCGGCAAAAACTGGAAAATTTGTGAAAAATAAAATTTTAATCTGAAGTTGATTAGAGGTTCGATTTAGGGGCAAGAAGACCTGCTGAGTCCGAATATGGCAATTATTTTCTCGCCGGAAAATTAGTTCGCCAGGAATCCGGCAAAACCGGAAAAAAAAATTTAAAGTAAAAGTTTTATTTGTATTTGATATGATGTTTGATTTGCGGGCAAGATGACATGTACATGCTGAATGCGTATGAAAATCCATACCGGTCAGACCTGGCCTGTTTGTAATCGAGCGTCTGGCAGCAATCGCTCTGTCTGGCAAGTTCACAGTAGATTTGAAACACAATCACCCCCCCCCCCTTCCCCGAGAGTCAACCTTTAGCTCTAGCAAACTCTACAACGGTATGATCTCAAGAATCCGATAATCATCTAAAGAGGATCCGACAGAACGTTTTAGTCAGGCTGGACAATCCACTCTTAGAAGCAGGCGTTGCAAAACAACGTCTCAACAATCCACATCGAACGACAAATGCCTACAAGCCAAACTGACTTTCCTAACTGGACTTAACTCACACCTTGAAGCTTTAAAATTAAAATTTTTGACTAATTTAACTGATCAGCTTCTCAGGTCATTCGTCTCTTTGTGCCAGCTTTATTCTGGCGAGACACCGACGTGACTTGATAGACAGTAGCCTCTGCAGGCTGACTCATGGCGGTGATACTCAAACACTCATCTGTTTTCATTGCAGATCCACCCGAAATGATTGTGCGACAGAAAGTGATAAGAGACTCTGGGACTTGGCATGACCTGCCTCATGGACCTCACAGAGTCCTTAATTAAGTATGCAAATGACAGTCAAAACGTATCGACGGAGTCTAGCATTTTCACTAAGGGCTAGAACGGCGACCCCAAAGAAAGGTTGAGTGCGGACGAGGACGAGGACACGAGTTCCCAGAACGTATCAGATTTTGAGCTTCTCTAGACGAACTTTGAAGCCTGCAGCTAGCAATGTGGACTGATCGGTCGGTCGGTCTGTCTGTCTGTCGGCCCGGTGATCGCGAGTTAGGGTACTTCCAGATGTGCTAGGACGATGAAACTTGACAGGCATATCAGGACTTGGGAATAGTCACTTCCCCGATTCGAACATCGTGAGGGGAGTGGAGGGAGGGGGAATCCGGAGTACTGAGACATGCGTAGCTTTCGAACGGGTGACCGGATCTGAATGATCTGAAGTGGGAAGAACACATGCCTCACATGTCCCGTTTTATGCACGGACCGGATCCGACAACTGCTGGGGGGAGTTGGAGGGGGGGGGGTACCGGAAATATAATGACGTGCTTAGAGTTGGAGGTATCGGGATGAAAACTGATGGGAAGAACAAGCACAGATCCTTGACTTGGAAGCACTCATTTCCCCGATCCAGCCATCTTCGGGGGAGTGGAGGGAATTGGAATCCGGATTACCAGAATTTTGCGTCATGCATAACTTTTGAACGGTTGGTTGGATCCGAAGGAGATTTGGTAATTGACAAGAGGACATGTCGTTTCTGATCTAGCGATACACTTTCATAATCTTTAAGGGCCCATGGTCATTTGTATCTCAACTTAATGCTTACAAATGAGTTTTTATCCTCTTTAAAGTGCGTATCTTTACTGCAAAGCGAAAAAAAAAATGTTGACCAAAAGGTACATTTTCGGGATTCCCAAGGGCCCATGATCGTTTTTGCCTCAAGGGTTTAGATTACAACATGATCAACTTGCGTACCAGTGCTTTTGCTCACAAAATGGATTCCTAGCCCCCTCAAAGTGCGCATTGTAACCGAAACACAAACACAGGCCATACGTTTTCGTCAATCCGAAAGCCCCATAATCGTCTGTGCCTCAAGACAGCGCAAATCTTAGCGATTCACTTAGCTACTACGTATGCTTGCAAGTGCCATATGAGCTTACAGCTCTTGGTGAACGGAGGAAGGACTATTAAAGTTTAACCGAAAAGGGCTGGGACAGGACAATCTAGTTACCCCCCACTTATTCACTTAAATTGGCTTGAAGACCCGCTGAAAATGCGTTACTTCGTTTTCCCGCTATTCACCAATAATCGATTTTCAAATAGTGGAATTTCCATGTGATTTGCGGTACCTCTGAATGAATGAATGAATTTTATTGACCCACTGCACTACAATGAGGACTAGTGGAGTATAATAAAAGAAACTGGAAAAGGAAAAAGCAAAAACACAAAGTACATGAACAATAACAATAACACTTAAAGGACGGTAACTAATCATACTCGATCATTCCTGGCCGCACAGACGGGTGATCCAGGGGTGGTTGCAAGAACGAAGGATTCGAGCACGGAGATCTTCCACCGCGGTAAGAGGTTCATTAACTTTAAATCTGTGGATTAAATAGGTGTTCCGCGTCCATAGTGGCAATTTTAGCAAAAATTTAAGGTAACGAAAGAATAGTGAACGGATATGTTTGATTTCAAAACGGGTAAAAATTTTCCAGAAGGGGGTGAGGTAGAGGACATGAGTAAGGGCTAGAGTATTGTACAAAATAGCAAG
Organism: Branchinecta sandiegonensis; assembly: GCA_030848855.1. Lineage (NCBI taxonomy): Eukaryota > Metazoa > Arthropoda > Branchiopoda > Anostraca > Branchinectidae > Branchinecta > Branchinecta sandiegonensis. The sequence continues at coordinate 19,042,254 of JAUPMV010000011.1, forward strand.
ATATTTCCGACAGAATCGACGCTGATTTGCCACTATGGATGCGTACGCCGTTCGGAGTTTTCTCTATGCGCTTGTATTTTTGCTCTGTGCCTTACGAGAAAGATTTATTGTCCAGGCACTAAGCAATCTTCACCAATCTCCCCACTGCCCACTGAAAAGCCGCGTTTGTGTTGAGATTAAAATTTCCCGCGTCATAGTAGAATTTACGCTGCGGGGACGGCCGCAGATATTCTGAACGTCATAACTAGAGCAGATAGTGGAAAAAAAAAAAAAACTTTGCAGAATCCAAATAGTTCAGTGTATTCAATTAAATGACACAAAAATAAGTTGGCTCTTCAGTCAAACTTTAAGGAGAAACGGAGAACCGATAAGTGCTTCTCGATGCTTCTCGATTCTGCAGAATTGCGAAGCTTTACCAGTTCTCATTTTTTGACAAAACACTAAGACGTGAAAAAGGAGAATTGTGAGGAGAGTCACGCTGAGATAAAAATCGCAACTAATATTTCTGGGAAGCAGGGTCTGTCAGACATAAGAAAACTTTTTGTCTCATGGTTCACGCATAGTGCGTCGAAATACGTTGCGATTTCCGCAGATGGAACGAAGCGAAGATCAACATAAAGGTTCAAGACCCAGACGCACGCACTTCTATGTAAACTATGAGTACTTCGAGCGACGACTGCAACGCCCAGGTAGCCGACTAGACGCCCACTGACCGAACATCGTGTCAAGCGCCAACCAGTCTGAATCAAATGCTTCTTCGTAACTCAAGCGTCCTCAAGTACAATGTTCACAGCAAAGTCAATAGCAACTATCACTAATGATGGGCTTTTATTCGTCAGAGGTAACACAGTGACAGTGAACAGCGGAATTGGCATTGCATCGATTTGGATGAACGCCATGGTACTTTACATACTATGCTGGCTTTCCACCTTCTGAATGGACTGCGGTTTTATCACTATATGAATGTAGCACAAGAAAAAAACAAACAAAAAAACAGGGAGGATTAATATGCAGAACAGCCCCGTATCCAGGAATTTATTTCGGGGGGGGGGGGGCGGGTTTGCCTACGGGTCGGACAAAAAAGTACAAACAAGACATAGATCAGAGGGAAACGCCTATAAAAAATATTATTTTTGTATGTTTCGGGGGGGGGGGGTCAACCCCTAACCCCCCCCCCTGGATACGGCCTTGATGCAGAATTAACTATGCAAGGTACTCTATGTGTAAGGTGGACAGTAAGGATCCGGTAGGCAAAGTAAAAACACCCACAAACATTTTGTGTGCTTGGAGCCAGTCTTGCACGCTGCAAGTACCAATGAACTTATCTTAGTAAAATACTGTTCATCAAAGTTTACCCGAATGGGTCTGAGATCCGACAGTCTCGTTACAAATCGCTTCATGCCTGAAAACCGGATAAAAATGCTTTAATTTGTTTGTCCGCTATCCAGAGATAATCGATTTCACGGAGTGGAACTTATTCTTTCGAATTTTTGATTACGTCTATGTGCTTGTTCCTCTATGCTTGAAATATCCAGCAACTAGCTGACCAAGAGCACGAGCTCTCTTGGATTCGACGAACGATCCCCAGCCGCAAACCTAGGCCATCGATCTCCCAAACCTTCCAAGGTCAACATAGCGGAAAGCCGAAAGTTTATGTTTCATCCTAACTATATACAAATCAATAGATACAAGTGTTAGACAAAGAACGGATAATGATAAGAACTTCCTTTTTTCAGCCGCTACGCAGAGCAAAACCATCGGATGATTTACCATGAAGGTAAATTACTGAATGTTTCAGATACGCGAAGATGCAGAAGTTGCTGGCACAGTGAAAACGTTCACTGAGGTCGGGAATAACGTCGACGGAGCAAGAGGGTTAGGCGGAAGTTCTCCTTAGAATTATAAGTTCTTGGGTAGACCAAGACGAGGACTTCACAACATAAGACATCTACTCCGTTCGTCCCTGGGATGGACGTGATGGATGTCTGCAGCTCTTCCCAGTCCAAAGCACGAGCTTATTATTTGGGCCATGTTGGCAAGCTCGAGTTAATCTGATCTGTCGACAAGATGATAGATAATAAGAAAGGTAACACAATCAGTGGCGTCAAAAGAACATTCCGGAGGTGCACCTTTTTCTACCTGCTAGTACACCAAGAAGATCGTGAGGATCCTAGTGTAACAGCAACAGTATGCACCTAAAAAGGGCAGAGTGAACTACAGGTCACCCGACAGCTGACCGCTGGGAAAGAAAAAGCGAAAGAACCAACCCAGTGAGAACGAGCAACGGATCTCTTACACGACATGACTACTCGTCCTGAACACACGTGACCATCATCCCTATTTGACTTTGTGCAAGACAAAAAGAAGTGGCTATGAGATGAAGAGTGTGACTAAAATGAAAACTTCAAAGTCTAAATCAAGCTGGTGGTCATTACTATGTTAATGGCAGGTTAGAAGTCCAATTTCGTCTTGTGAGGAGAACTATTTATAGTTATGGTGAATAATATATAGATATATGTGTGCAAAGCCAAAATCCTCATCTCGGATATTCTCCGTCGAACGCCCCATTAAAAGCGATACAGAGCAGCTATTAAAAAGATAATGGGTAGTTTACCGCTCACTATTAAGGACAAGTTCGCAGTAGATTAAATTTATGTTCCAATCTAGAAAAAATTTTGGTGTTTCAAAAAAGCTAAACCCGTCGACGACTGTTGATACCCGAACTTCCGTCCCCTTGCCTGCGGTAAGAAACACGGAGAAACTGACAGATGGGTCTTCCCGATAGACAAGTTAGACAAGGCACACTGCGGGGGCAGTATGATCGGGACCCGAAGGAGGCCATAATTTCCCTTACTCCAGGATGGGATGACATTACTACATCTGCACAAACTTCGTGAAGTTCTTCAAAGTCAACGCCCTATGCGCCACCGGTCGATCAGGGGGTCTAAGGTAAGGTCTTCGAGACAGAAGAGCTTCTCGAAACGTTAGCCGTCCGTCTATCATGCGCAATTTCAACAGACAACAATGTGATTTTAAAAACCTTATGCATCGAATTTTATACATAACAAGTATTGTCAGAAAGACACGGAAAAAAGCTGAAAAAGCATCTGCTGACTTTTAGTTTGTCGACAGGATATCGGAAAATTCAGCAAATGCTTTTTCGGCTCTTCCTGGCAATGCTTATCACGCACAACATTTATTACATCACGTTTCAAAATCGTAACAAGTTGCATCCCAAGTGTTGTCAGTTGAAACTGCGCATCCTTGTGGCTCAAAAACAGCCCAGCACGGCTGACTTAGAAACAATAAGGCGCCGTCAAGGTGCAAAAAAATTTGTGTACAGTTCGAACATTGTCGGAAATGGATGGAACAGTCAGGGAAGTTGACCGGATTGTATATTACAAAGTGTGACGAGTGCTTTAAAAAAGTAAAAGGTATAGGGCAAAATACCTTGATAAGTGATGGGAAAATGACTTCCCATTTGATGGCGCTGAACGCATAAGTGGGCTGAGATATTTCCAGCGATATTGCGGCCCTTATTGGCCAAAGGCAAAAACTTCTCCACATGCCCAAAGGAGAGACAAGCTCGAATTCCGCCAAGAAGGGCCCAAATGTTAATTGAAGAAATATCAGCTGAACTATCCGGCGCCTTCAGATATGATTATGATTAGTGTCGGCATAGGCTAAAGGAGTGCTTACAACCGCTTCCCTGTGCAATACGCCAGCGGTCAAAATTTTGCTCAAAAAGTCCAAAATGTTCTTTTACAGGACCCCTCGCACTGTTTACTCTTCAACTTAAAGTATTTTAAAATATTTGAATACTTTAAAACTATGCAGTGCTTTCAACAAATAACCCACGGTTTTGGCCGTATTAAGCCTTTTACGAGACCCGCTGACTTATAGCGACAACAAGGAACTTTAATAACCGTTTTTCTGATGGAAAAACTTTTCGCAGACAACCGTCGATAGCGTGATACACATCGAAGGTAGCAAAACACGGCAAGTGAGAAAATCAGCGTGGTTTTGTTGGTGGGGTTAGAATATACCGTATATAATTGGGGTCATCGGGCATAGAAATATCTGGAGTGATTGTGGAAGTGGGTTGATTAGTATTATAGGTAAGACAGGTCATATAACAGAAGACTGAAAATTTATATTCGATTTTACTTGCAAGAACGGTTCCAAATATTGATTTAAAACGATTATTTTGACTGAAAACTCCACTTTCAATTCAATAAAATACTACTTTTTATTTGTATCTTTTTCCCTTCTCAAATTTGTCGTTTTTTGACAGTACAAAGGTCCATTTTTTTCGTTTTTTCCATATTAGCACGGGAAGTTTGAACGAGTACTGGTCAAGTCGGACTCAAAAATCCAGTCGGCCCTGATTTGTTTACAGACAGGTAGCTGGAATACAATCTTGGACTTGGCTCAAGCTCCACTTTCTGGTTCCCAGAGCAGAAAAACTAGGCGCCATTTAATAACTCCAGAATCGAACTGAGATCTGAAGATCGCCAGTACTCCATTATGACGAATGTCAGAAAAGGCGGCGACGGAGGAGACGTAGTTCAGAGCGATAACAGCTATGCGGATATGGGTTCATATCTGGAACGCATCCAAGACGTTGCCCAAGTCAATTACGACCACCATTGCTCGCTCCAATTGCTGCGATACTCCCAACACCTAGATAGACGCTCATAAGAATACGGCTACCTCTGGAGATGATGTCAACATCGTTTATTAGAGGGGGGGGGGGGGGGGGGTCCTTCCTTCGAAAATCTCGGTTCGGGTTTTAGCACACGAAAACCTGAGGAAGAGATCCCACGTTTTTCAACGAGAGGAGAATTTCCTTGGAGAATTACTCGAAAGGATTCCGGCCTGCCACCGACGACTTGTCTGCCGGGACCGGTCGGGACTTGAAGTGTTTCACAAAGGATGACTCCCGTTCACAGAAAAAATAGTACGGTTTCCCAGGCAATTTTTTTATTTATTAAAACATTTGCTAGTTGCTACACATATTCATATTTTGACAGAGTAAAGCCCCGTTCAAAAGCATGCCTAGCCAAGCACAGATGCCTAGGCACGTGTCGAGCATCACCGTTCACACCCATGCCTAGAAACAGATTTCGGGCCAGGTACGGAGTTCTAAGCTTTAGAACTCGATGCTAAGCCTAGGCACGTGCCTAGGTACCTGTGCTTGGCTAGGCATGCTTGTGAACGCGGCTTAAGCCTGTTATCTTCTTAAGCGAAGTAAACTTCTGAGGGTGCCCCCCCTTCGAAGGATGTCACCATATTTCCTCCTGGAACTCCCCACTCTCCATTAGATCCCAGGGGAACACTTAGACCTTCGCTCCTTCGCCAATGTCACGTCCTTCATATTTTGATCCGGCTCCGGTCATACAAAATTCCAAGCAGGAAATCGTATAACGTCTGTCTGCCACATGAAAGAGCATGCAGTCGTTTTACACATTCATGCAATTCCAACTGCAAAAATTACGAAATGTGATCTCAATTACTGCCCGAGTGCCGGACGGAATGGTTAGAGTCTAGGTGAAGTTTAGATTTCTGGGAACTGGAATTCTAATCGAGTAGTACAAGATAGTTTCGGGGAAAAAAATTCCGAGAGTCAGCCCGAGGAGTTGCAGATGTATAGTAAAGGTATGTTTCTTTTAACAAACTTCTTTCTCCGCCAGTAAGATCGTTTAAGGGGTATCTGCGATCAGACATAAGCTCTTGGAGCACTTCCTCCCCTCACCTTTTTACTTTCTTTTCCAAGTATTTTCTTTATTTTTAACATTTTCTGCAAATGCATTATTTAATTGTGTATATTCACTCTTAAGTTTCGAAGGAATCAAATAAATAGTAATAATAAAGTTCATCGAATGAACTTTTCTAGGTGGATTTGTGGACTATGTAGGCTAAGTATACCGCTATGCTTGAAATATTTAGCAACTACAACGGTGAACGGTTACCGAAAAACAAATATTTTTTGAACGTTTCCCGAGCGTCGTATAACTGTTGCACGCAGGAGGTCCACTTCTCGGCCGCTTCCGGGCTGATTCCTACTACATTCGTTTTTGCACTGCAGTGCTTCCGAGAAAGACGGCAGCGCTTCTCGAGAATCGCGGACTTGCTTAAAGGACCCCTCGCACTATTTACTCTTCAACTTACGGTATTTTAAAATATCTGAATACTTTAAAACTAGGCTGTACTTTCAACAAATAACCCACGCTTTTGGCTGTTTTAAGCCTTTTCCTAGACCCGTTGACCTATAACGGAAACAGGGAAACAATTTACATAACCGTTTTTTCTGATGGAAAATCTTCTCGCAGACAACCGTCGACAGCGTGATAAAGCACGGCAAGTGAGAAAATCAGCGTGGTTTTGTTAGAGGGGTTATAATGTACCGGACGAAAATAGGGTCTCCGGGTTTAGAAATATGTGGAGTGATTATGAAAGTAGGTTGCGTTAGTATTATAGGTAAGACAGGTCCTTTAACGACCAAGTCCGTGCAAAAATGATTTAGTGTACTCAAATCCAAGATATACAACTGGCTTTTCAGTTGAACTTTATCGACTCAACACTAGTGCTTTCCCAAGACCTCAGAAAAGTGAGCAGGCCAGTGGTCATCCATTCGCCAAAATGACATCCAAACATTTTTATGTCCCTTGAAATTCCCTCGTTAATTGTGCGGAACTTCATTACTACAGCCCAAAACGAAAAAAAAAAATCCCTTACCAGAGCAAAGATGATTTAGTGTACTCAAATCCAAGATATACAAATAAACCGGCTTTTCAGTTGAACTTTAACGACTCAACACTAGTGCTTTCCCAAGACCTCAGGAAAGTGACCAGTCCAGTGGTTTTCCATTCGCCAAAATGACATCCTAACATTTTTATGTCCCTTGAAATTCCCTCGTTAATTGTGCGACGTCCTGGCGTGTGTCTACAAACGCCAAAGTATTGTGCCAGAGGCGAAACAACACAGACAAAAGACAGAACTCTCTAAAGAATTTAGTGAAAGGTAGGAATTATTGGTCTACGCTGAAGTTCCTGTCGCGTTCCCTGAAACAGAGGGCCTGAAACCTGCTGCGGAGATTCCTGGAACGCCGGAAAAACAAATTTAAAGACCCAATCCAAACATTATGTTTACCTTCTCTTACTGATCGCAAGCCACCAGTTTATTTAGATCTGAACTTGATTGCCGTGCTACTGTTTTGGCTCAAAATTCGAAAATCTCTTTTAAAAGTCAAGGACAAGGAAAGGTAATGTTTTGCTCTTTCATTCGACCCTTAGTCGAATATGCTTGTCCGGTTTGGCACTTTGCTCTTACCCAAGGTGAAACTGATAAATAGAGCGAGTTCAGAAGAGATCGCTGCAAATTATCTATGGCGGTTCCCCCCTAACATACTCTTTTTACCTCAAAGAATTTAAAATTGAGTCCCTTTCTTCCCGCCGCGAAAAACTATGCCGCAACTTTGGCTCCTCCCTTCTCCAGCACGCCATGTACCGTTCATTCCTTCCCCCACCCTTTGTTCCTGTAAGCTCTCGTCCCCCCCCCCCGAGGAGTGGCTGAAAAGGTTCCCAAATTGACCCCAATCTACTGTAACACTATGTGCTACAGTAGAAGCTTTGTGCCGAGCTTCTTAAAACAGTACAACGATCTTTAGCATTTATCTGCCTTGTTATTTTTTTTTTTTTTAATTATCTGTTGACAACATATTTTATCTCTATTTATGACTACAAAAACATCGTATTTGGGCTCTGCCCACGAGAGATATGTTTTGCTTTATTATTAACTAAATTGAAGTAAATTGAAACTGAAGACTCGGAAAGCGCGGCAAAAGGTTACATGTTTGTCCGGAACGTGTAAGATACTCTCTGAAAGTTCCATCATTGCCAGAGCAAAACAACACTAGGGAGTAGCGCCAATACCTATGCTTTCCATGCTTTTCAAACGGGCCATACTCATAGAGCCATCCACTACGACTGCAGCATTTAAAGCAAGACGAGTTCAGAAATTTCTAGTAAAGCAAATGTGAAGCCTGCACACACCAAGGAAACAATGGAGGCCGTATAATTTTTTTGCTATGTTCAGGATATGAAGTTATCAGAGCCAGCGCTGGTGAAACACTGAATGAGTTTCAGAAGGGACGTTCTATATCGCTAGTGTCCATGCTATTCGAGTCTTGGCGCTACTCCCTAGTGTTATTTCTCATCATTGCCGAACTTGGACAAGCAGAGCACCAACACGAAAACGACAATTCTGGGGATGACTTTCGTTGAGCGTCGCCGCTCGCCTCCTGTCCGACGTCAGAATTGGACTGGCAAAGTTTGCGGCAAGATTGACAGAAAGGACTAGCAGAGCAGACAGCCCCCTCACAGAAGCGACGAGTTCCCAAATGTGTTGGTAGACGCTCTGCTGGCACCAGTTCGAGGAGACGAAATTTGATCGCTTTAGAATTTGTCGGAAAATTTGTCCTGGTATGCTAATTAGGGTTGTGGTGCCGAGACAGCGAGAACTTGGGTGTTAAACCGAAGAGTCTGGAGACGCATTAAGCCGACTCGCCGAAGCAGGCAGAAGACGTTCCATAAATCCTTAAGCCATGCGAGTGTAGTGACAGTCATGATGCATACTTATCGACACTCAAAAGTGCAAAATATCAAACCCTCCCTGAATCCCCCCCTGAATACGGCACTGCTACGCGGAAATATTATGACACACTAGAGGAAGGTTTAGGTACAGTATAGGTATGCATTTTGAACACTTCAGTCGATCTAGCAGTTAAACAGAAATAATAAATTAGGAAATAATATTAGCTAAAACCGCATTTTTCAGCTATCTTTTTGAAACTATTGCGTGATGCAGCCTACATAAATATTTACTTGGTATAAGTTTCATGAAATCCATTGGCGCCGTTAAACTTCTATCGTGCCAGCTGGTCTTCAGTCTAGAGGCGTTTTTCCGCGCTCCCACAAACAGTTTGTGGCTCGATTGTGGCTCAAAAAGTGTGTTTCCGCGGTCTTTTGTGCGGCCTACAAGTGTGTTTCCGCGATCAACAGGGAGCGTGTTCCACCCTTGTACCAATAGTAACTATTAGTTACTAAACCCGTTCCAGCCTCACGAAAAGTTACTACGCTGACCGTCCCAGCCTTGTCGAAATAGTAACCAATAGTAACTATTTGCTTACCACGCTCGGGAGCGTGGTAAGCGTAGTAACCACGAATCTCTGTCACGTGATTGGTCGGATTCACCCGTGGTATGATATTTCGCTGGAAAATACAACAATCGTTCCAACCTTGACGACAAAAAGGCAGAATTTGTGACGTCATGCGTGGTAACTACGGTAAGTAGGATGGAACACGCTCAAGATTTCTGTGGCTCGATTCTGGCGGGAAATTCCAATTTAGCAGCAAAATAACGTCAAAATCATAAAATTAACTACTTTCGCAAGCTTGTAGACAACTGATGATCCTTTTTGCAGAGGATGGTAAGAACGAAAGCCTTAAAATCTATTTATAGAGGTTTGGTTTTATTTTATTTTTATTTTCAGACATTCGAAATTATCGCCCAAAAAATAGACAAAACGGCGTTTCCGCGAGTCTCAACTTGTGGCGCTATGGCGCGATCGTGTTTCCGCGACAATTACTCGGAAGTGTGTGGCACAGAACTGTGTCGCGGAAAAAACGCATTAGGAAAGATAGGCAAGGAACATACAGAAAGTAGCATAGCGGCTATTCCTAAAATTATTCTGACGTGAACACTTCCCGGATTCCGCCAATGAGGTATATGCGTACAACCGAACTATTATCGTCTTACCTGTTGACTTTTTGCCCTTCTTACTCTTTTCTTCGAGTAAAGGGGGTTTCCCTTTTCGCGCACCTTCGCCGTTCCCCACAGATGAATCGCAGTATAGAAGAAGTAGGGCAATTGTAAGATAAAAGTGAGGATAAATTTTCATCATAGCTCTTCAGAAGAAAGCAGCACTTGAACTCACAGCAGAAGGGTCTCTGGAAAAAAGAAGAAAAATTATTTTTTTTGTTTGTAATTAAAATCTGTATCCTCTTCATTAAAAGAAAGAGGATGCATCAATCAATCAATCAATCGTTTATTGACAAACCAGCTTCATAGCTTTCTTCGTCAGAAGATGCTAAATTACACTGGTAATAAAATAAATATATTACACTAATTATTCACTTTGTTAAAAATCACTGTAAGAAAGGGCAAAGACGAGTTCGTGAACCTTGAAGTTCGTCCTTTGACAGGCACTAGTTTGTTTTGCTGTCTTGTCCTGCTTTTTTTCGGAGCATCAGGTGGGAGCATCATTTGCCAACCTTTTGTTTTTTTTTCGAAAGTTTGGTATCAGTTCTGTTCTTTGGTTGTAGAGGCATTGTCTTATAACCAGAATTTTTTGGCTGGAGAGAATTCGAACAAAGCGTGATTACTGCACTACCGCTTGCGAATATAGAGGGCATGTCACTGCCTTGGTTTACCTGCATTGTTATTCGATATTTCTCTTAATTACGGTAGCTGATGCTGAACTCCCGAGAGCAAGCAGTATCTGGTAAGCAAAGAAGGCGCGTCGTCAGCCCTATAGGCAAACGTGAAGCTAGCAAGAATTGGAGAACACCACAGTGCGGAAGCGTCTGCAGTGACATGCTCTCGAGAATCAATCTAACCTAAGGATGGCGGTGAAGATCAGTTTACCATTCATTCTTTATTTGTTTTATTAATTTATTTATCATCCGTCATTTCAAAAAGAAAAAGGATTATCCATTTTAATTATATATTTTTATATTATACAATTACAATGTTATATAATATATATATTATACATATATAATTATATATAATATATGTAATCTTTATTGCAGGTTTGATTACAGGTCTGTTTCCTTCCCCGAAGTTGAATCAGAGGATTGACAGCCTGACGAGGACCCTTGCCAAAAAGGGCCGAAATATCGCTGATGAAGAATCGTAGCTGACGTATCCGTTGTAAACATTGTTTGAATAAATGTTTCAAAGTCAGCTTAGGCTCAAAGAATATTTATCTACATGGCATAGTTGAGACAACGCTTGGGTAGGTCTACCCAGACGCTGCTGCACCCATACTTTCTGAGAAAAGGTTCGAGGCTCTTGGATACTCTGTTTTTCACTGATATAGACTTGTATGTCTTAAGAATAAGAAATTGTCATAATTTGAACAATATACGTATTATGGTATCTATTATTTTATTTGTCTTGTAGTTTTGGTTGGTTAAAATCTTAAATATATAATAGTCGATAACAGTCGACTATCCCAACCAGACCCCAACAGTCCTTCCTGTCCGAGAGGTTAGCGCGCTGGCTCGAAAACTCAGTCTGGGGCGGGGGTTGGCGGCGTGACCGTGTAAGACAAGCCGAAGTTGACCTAGCTTCAAATAGGTACCTAGAGAAATCTGGGTAAGGTGATAGGAAGGGCGAGCAAAACACCCTGATGTATTGCCCCCAGTGCCAGTGCACTTCCTGGCTGAGAGCAGAGAATCAAAGATCAGAGTCACCAGTTAGGCTTGTCAAGGCTGGTGTTGAAACCTTTTCCTTTTTTTTTTTACCACAAAAAGCGATTTTTATAAAGACATTTCCCGAAGGGTGGGAACAACTGTGTAGGCATGTCCATGTTTCAGGAATTTTCTTAGTTGACTATCGAAGGGTTACCCACTCCCCGGCACTTATTGTACACCCTTTCCCGGAACCGACCGGGCACCAGTCGAAACCGGTGATCCGGCCATAAATTAGGCCATTCTTCTAGATATGCTGATTTTCATATTCTAACCCGTGTCAACCGGTGCAAAGGCCCGGCACCAGGCACTTTCAGGTGTACAGCAAAAATCGAGAGTGGGAGCCCCTCGTTCATGATAGGGTCAAAAAGAGAAAACCTCTTGCTCTACTGCTGAAGAACGGTGACAAATACCAGACGTAGACAAAACATACTACTGAACTGTCCGTTCTGTGATGAGGGGAAGACCCGAATGCTGAAATTCCCCGAATTTATACAACAAACTGGAAACGCCTCAACGTCCTTAGGGCCATTAACAACTTGACACTATCCTATAAATCACACAACGAAATAGCCTAGCAATGAACTTCGGTTTAGACAAAGATTTACACATAAAGTGTGCTCAGGTTTGTGGCCAAACCACGACTGAAGTGCCTAACGAGGGGTTGCTCACTCCCAAAATGGTTGTACAGTGGTGCCCAGCGAGTGAGCAACCCCTCGGTGCCTAATTTCCACTGGAGCACACGTAGGCTAGTTAATCCCCCGCTCTCAATGGTACGTAGCCTACTCCAGCATCGTGACAACTTGCGTGACAACCTGCGATCCTGAGGTAGCAAAATGACCCATTGCCGGTATTGATCCCCGAATACACAGCTGAAGACAACAACGTTCTTTCTTCTCAAGTCATCAATTAATTAGACGACTTAAAGGATGATGTTATCGTAAAGGAATTCGAGTCTTGTGTTGCGATGTAATTGTGTCTGCCACTAGAGCAGATGTGGTGGGGTCACGTAGAGGTTTTTTGCTGTTTGGTTTCGCGTTTTATTTTACTCGTGTTTTGAATGTTTCAATGTTTGAAATACTTTCCATTGATTTTTATTTTCAATTTTATTTTTGTAAAAAAAAAAAAAAAAAATCTACTGAAAAAAAAGTTAAATTAAGAACAGAATTGCCAAAGTAGTGTTTGTGCGACACTAGCGATACTGAGAGAAGGAGGGATTGCGAAAAAAGAGGGTCGATGGGTCCATTTGCTTGCCCTGAAGAGCCGTTTGTTGCTTATTTTTGTGATGCCGAACGAGTGCGGGATGATTATGAAACCTTAAACCTATTCGTCGATCAGTCTAATTCCCAAACGGAGCGATGTATTTTGTTGAAATGTCAAGCGCGAGTCGAGTTCCTAAATCGCCTTCGTGCCTCATCGTTTGGGGTGATGAAGAGACTTTCTCCGATCAAATTGATTGCAGGGTTAAAGGGTTATACATTTTTGGAATTACGTCACTGACGACTAGGAATAGCGTGTTACTATTCTGTCTTTTGTGGTAGGCTATGACCGTCTTCGAATACTCAAAATTTAATTTATTCATGCGACACTCATGCAGAAGATTCACTACTCTTGGGTGTACGTATTATTATCGTTTTTACTCACTAAACTAGAGGCCAGCGAGGGCCATAACATACACAACAAGATCAAAGGTTTCGATGGGATCCCAAAAATGTAATATTTGCTCAAAACAGTTGCATCTTCTAGATATCCGGTCTTCGCCAGACGACTGGGACATTTAGATTAATGCCAATGGCTATTAATCTGAGAAAACCAAGTTCAGGTAGGGATTCAGCATTTCTATTTACCCCTATACGTCATACCTGCTTTGACGAAATTGATCGAAACTTCCTGCTTTACTTCTGCCAAAGGTCAGGTTTCGGACTGATTCCGGGTAATCTAATTGTCCGGCAAAAAACTAAGTTGAAAACGAATTCAGCATATCTCCTTACCTCCATATCGAACCGCTAATCAATTTCAGATAAATTAACTTTTAACAAGTTTTCAGGTTTCGGCCGGATTCCGTGCGAACTATTGTCCGGCGAAGAAAACAATTTTCATGTAGCCTAGGGATTCAGCATGACTCCTTACCACTACATCAAACCTCTATTCAACTTTAGAAAAGACTTTTTAAAAATGTCTGGTTTCGGCCAGATTACGGGTGAACTACATGTCCGGGTAGAAAATGGTTTTCATATACGGAATCAGCACGTTTGCTTACCCTATATCGAGCATTTAATCAACTTCAAATAAAACTTTTACTTTCAACTTTTAGCCGGACTCCGGGCGAACTGCTTGTCCAGGTCGAAAACGATTGTCATACACGGATTCAGCATGTATTCTTACCCCTAAATCGAACATTTAATCAACTTCAAATGAAACTTTTACTTTTAACAAATTTTACGATTTTGGCCGGATTCCAGACGAACTAATTGTCCGGCGAGAAAATAATTTTCAGATATGGATTCAGCATGCCTCCTTACCCCTAGATCGACTATCTCATTGGCTTTTTAAAACATTTTTTTCGTCCCTTAACTTGAAGCCCCTCCCCCACCCCTAAATATGAGGCCAAAGGACTCAACTACGAACTTGACCTGTACTTTGACCCAATGGATCCTAATACCAAGTTTAAAGAAAATATTTCTATCCCTTCGAGAGTTATCATGCTGACAGACGGACAGACATACAGACGGACAACGATCACGAAGTCATAGGTATCCCTCAACTTACGTTTTGAAATTCCAAAAACAAGAAGTAGACGTCATTGTACTGTCAGAAGTTTCATAACAGATGACACTTAGGATGTTACCTGTTATGATTTTCAAACGTGGGGCATTAAAACGTTATGCATAACAAGCATTGCCAGGAAGAGCCGAAAAAGTATCTGCTGTATTTTCCATACCATGATGACAAACAAAAAAGTCTTCAGTTGTCTTTCTGCTGTTTTTTTTATGCATAACGTTTTAATGCGTGACGTTTGAAACACATAACAGCTAACATACTGTATTTTTCGAAAGCGCGCATCCTTCTGTTACCTGTTATGAAACTTCTGACAGTTTATCGTTCGGAGGTTCTGAATTTAAGGTTCGTCTTCCGACCGGGATACTCTCGGCATGGGCACGGAGTGACTAAACGAAAGTGCAGCGGTTACCGGAATTCGCCTTATTCCGGTCGAGCGCTCTAACTTCCATGTGCACTAGTTTCTGTTAATTCCCCCTGTCTCATAATCGAAATTGGTGTAGACATAGTAAAAAGTCGGGTCCACAAGGTAGTGGGTAACTTTCACTTTCTACAACCAGGGACCCATAAATTCCCTGTAATGACTTGCCATTCAGGGGGCTTGTCATTTCCTATGCTTCTATGTTGCTATGTTTCCAAAAATTTCGCTTGGGTCGAATCGGCGTTCTTGCTCAGATAGACACAATTTTTGGGACTATTCAGCATGCCACCAGGTACCTAAGCTAGGACAAAAGATCCAGGATACTCTTCCATTACAGAGAAATATTCCTAGTTCAGCACAACAGCTGCGGAAATTTTTGTCTATCTGGATAGTCGGGTATTTTATCCCCGTGGGTATTTCTCGAACTATCTGACGCTCGGTCAAGAGCGCATCAGAAATCTCTTATTGACAAGCCCCCTGAATGGCGAGTCATTACAGGAAATTTATAGGTCCCTGCTACAACTAAGATACATGCAAAACCCTCATTACTCGGGACGCAGATTGCAGATTTTCTACTCACTAGCCTGTACATTATTTTACTATCTGACACAAGTGCTGATGGTGAGGTATGGGGGGATTTACAGAAACTAATCCGCTTGGAAGCGCTGAAGTGGAATATGGCCAATTCCGAGTCGCCGCGAAAACCGCCAGTATGATTCTGCGCATCCTTGTGTTGTCTGTTATGAAACTTCTGAAAGTATATCGTTCGGAGGTTATAAATTTAAGGTCGTCTTCGGAACGGGATACTATCGGCATGGGTACGGAGTGACTAAACGAAAGTGCACCGACTACCGGAATTCCCCTTATTCCATCTCAGCGCTCCAACTTCCAAGTGGACTACACTGCAAAAAGTTTCTCCGAATAAGGATACAGTATTTACTACTGGGATTAATCTTATCTCTATTGGGATAAAATTAATCCGAATTAGGGATAATCTTATCTCAATAAAGATAAGATTAATCCCAGTAGGAAATACTGCAAGATTTTTTTTAAAGTGTAGTTTCTGTTTATCCCCAACAGAAACTAATCCGCTTGGAACCGCTGAACTGGAATATGGCCAATTCCTAGTCATCGCGAAAACCGCCAGTTTGATTCTTAAATAAAGGTAATTTAATCATTACCAAGAGCGATGGAGAAACTACCCGACATAAAGGCTGAAGATTTCACGTTTGACAGCTCATTAAACTGTCGCTACTTAGCGGAATAGATAGTGGATGAAACGCAGTACAATCGCTTGGCGTCCTGGAAAAGCCGAACTGGGACGCTACGTGAGAAAAAGCTCGGAGGCTTAAGCTGCGTTTGATCTTTAGGCTATTTTGCTTAATAGTTTACGACGGCCGCCTTTTTAAACTTTGCTTCAGAAAGCGACTTCAATATCTGCTGCGTAATGTACTGCCAGGAATAAAAACAAATAAGACAGGAGGAATCCATAGACTGAATAAAGAATTAATAATGATAATCTTTATTCTTTCCCTTTATCACAATGCAATAACATGGGTATCGTCAAACAAGAAGAAGTGAGAAACACAAACAGACGCAACATGAAGAACACACAAGATGAGCTATCACTTCGATTTGAGGATATTGTCATTGTAGTGCTTCCCGTAGTATAAAACGAAGGAGTTTTAAATTTTGTCCGAGAGTAACTGAGGAGAGTAATCCCTTTCGCTTTTAGAAGACATCACAATGACCCATCGGATTCCCATCGGATTCACCGGAGTAGATCTGCACGTCCATCTGCACATCCCATCCGAGGGGTTACTCACTGAGAAAAAAGCTGTACAGAAAAGTGGCCAGCCCACAGAGGCTGTACAGTGGTCCCACCAAGTGAGCAACCACTCGGTACCATCAAAACCTCCCGTACGACCAAACTGGCGTAGGTTAATAAAGTCAAATTTCAGAAGCAATTTAGAGATCCCTGGAAGAAAGTGAGACGAAACAAAAGAAAAAGACATTCATGTCTGGTAACCTAGAGCATACGAGACAGCGGAATTGCTGAGAAATATTTTTGGGCGAAATCGGCTTATGTCAAGCAAACAAGGCTTCCTTGGTCGGACATCTTATCGAAGGAAATCGAACAAGGAAAGTGGCGGAATTACTAATGTGGTAGGCTACTACAATTTCGTCGAAGTGAGACGATAATGCTAATACCAAATACATCCTCGGCACTCGGAAATGCAGTTCTTCTAAACCTGACTTATACTTCCTCCGGTACCCCCCCCCCCCCCAACGTAGCGCCAGATGTTATTCAAACACCCTAAATGTCATATGGAGGAACATTTGCTCTTACCACTAATCAAGTTTCACAATAATCTGAGACCGGAAATTACCCGGGACACCCCTCCGCCTCTCCCCACACAGGTCGTATTCGGCCCAGACCCCAAGCGGCACGCCTAGGGACCATCTTTGAACCTTCCAAGTTGCATCACTATCCCTCGATCAGTTTTATCCCTACGTGTGTCACCCCCCCCCCCCCCTTCCAACTCCCAAGCGTGTCCAGATGCGATTCGGACACACAAATGCCACAATCTAGGGGACTGAATTTTACCACCCATAAGGTATCAATCCGGATAGGAACACTTCCAGAAACTATCCTTTATCCCCTCCACACCCCCCCTCACGGAAGCCAGATCCGGTACGGCCCTCAACGCAAAATGTCCCATAACCTTTGTTGTACTGTCAAAGTTGCATCCAGTTTCCCGTCCCTCCCTCCAACTCCGCCACCGTGGTCGGATGCGGTTCGGACAAATAAAAGGATCATCCCGGACATCAGCTCTTACCATCCATCTCGTTTCATTCGAATCGGATCAACTTGCAACTTGCAAAACCTGGCCAGAGGGAGAGACCGAAAGACATTACGATCCCTATCTGGCAATTTAGCCGAAGGCTGGAAGTTCCATATAAATGCGCAACCCACCACCTTTACATTCTGGATTCGTTTTGTGCAATCGGAGGTCAATGTAGACTGGCTGACACGGAATGTCTTTCTAGACTAGTGATCTGGTCAAAGACTGAAGGATTCGGTAGAGATGAAACTTTCAGATGTGCTACTGATGTACGTTTGACATGAAACAGAACCTGTACCCTATTAATGGCACTGGAGATGACGAGTGGTGGTGACGATGATATCATTCTATGCCAATTATGGAATATACTTCTACGATATCGTCCAATTACGATATTGCCTAGTTTTTTGTTCACTCTATAGTTCTCAGCTCGCACGACAAACGTGCAGACAGTGCTCGTAAAAGAGAAAACAAACACGAGAACAATTAGGGAAAAAGCATGCCTCCTCCCTATTGCCTAGCCATGTTACAACTGGACTTATGAATCAAACAGCCCACAAAAACCCTTTTGCAACCTATTCGCTTACCATTTGCAACCTGTTCCCTTACCATTTGCCAAAATCATTGAGCAAAGTATGACAACTCCCGTTTATGCATTCATAGCAGCCTAGAATAATGCGGCTGTCCTCCGGCAAAACCTAGTATCTACCAAAAAAATCCAATTTTAGTTAGGAGTTAATCCCACCTAGTGAGACCACGAGGAATTCTGGTGCAAATAGAATTTTTCTCCGATGCTTAGTTCGGAGATCTCACCTAGTATCTACACAGGGCCTCAGCTTTCGTGTTTTACCTAGTATGTACATACTACAAATGCCAAAACCTAGTATCTGCCAAAGTACGCTATACCAGCAGCCGAGAACCATTGTTGAGAACCATAGATTAAAAGTGTTAAAATCACGTGGCAAAAAGTAGCAGCTTAATGTAACAACGTTTTCGCGTTTCTCTCGGAAGTTACTCAGATGTAAATACTAGGAGCGTGTTCCATCCTACTTACCGTAGTTACCATGCATGACGTCACAAATTCTGCCTTTTTGTCGTCAAGGCTGGAACGATTTTTTCTATTTTCCAGCGGACTATCATGCCACGGGTGAATCCGACCATTCACGTGACAGAGATTCGTGGTTACTACGCTTACCATGCTCCCGAGCGTGGTAAGCAAATAGTTACTATTAGTTACTATTTCGAGAAGGCTGGAACGGTCAGCGTAGTAACTTTTCGTGAGGTTGGAACGGATTTAGTAACTAATAGTTACTATTGGTACGAGGGTGGAACACGCTCTAGGTTTTGCCGGAGGACAGCCGAATGTACGGTCGTTGCATGACTACAATAGTTCAGATTTGTAGGACTCAGACCAGAGAAGTAAGTTACTACCCTGTATCGTTGTCACAATTTTGCACGTGGCTGTGTGGAATGGGCTGATCTATTAAAATAATGAAAAGAAAGAAAAACAAAAACAAAAAAATTAAAATATGCAGAAAGAAAAATATACAAAAATGCAACGAGAAACGGTCATTTCTGCTAAACAAAATTCGCTATATTTTAAAGAAGAAAAGGTGTGTCCAGTAAATACTATCAAAACCCTGAAAATTTATGGGCCGGCAACAAAGTCGCTTAGTTGGGCAAAGCGTTGATTCAATCGGTTATTAAATAGCACTGACTCGCACACACAGCAACCATTCTTATCGACTGGTAATGGTATTTCTTTAATGTTCTGCCATATCAAGTAACTCTTTAATTGACCCTTCAACCAATCTCGAGTCGTTAAACGGACGACTGCAGAAGAAAAGGGATGAATGTGGCAGAAAACGGACGGCTGTGGAAAAAACGGACGACTTTGGAAGAAACGATCTGCTGTCTTTATCTACATGGTTGGAGAGCGGTGCTAGCAAGTTGCAAATACACCAGGTGCGTTTTTGCAGATACCAGGGTATCTGATACCAAGGTCTAAAGTCGTTTTCGCAGTTATCGTGGTATCTGATACCAAGATCAAATGGCGTTGTAACTGGTCGTGGTATCTGAAAAGTCATCTCACTTTCATCAAATTTTGTCAAATTATAGAAAGAATTCAGTTTATCTTTCATATCATATCAGTTTTTCTTTTGGGATGACTTCGAAAAGTGCAATTTCGGAAACAGTCGTTTTTACAGAGCAACCGTGTATCAGATACCACGGTAACTGCAAAAAGACTAACTGCAGATTCAGTTACCGTGGTAACAGATACCATGGAAAAAGGCAACTACTGACTAGCCATGAGCCAAATTGTTACCTTAAGATAAGTGCAGAATGAAAACTTTGATAACTGACTAAACAGATGGAGTATACCACAGTAGCGCCCGCAGCCCCTAACGACTCTCATAAGTAGCCCAAGCTATCAGTCTTGTAAGAAGGAAGTACGCTCTTCAGAGTGGAATCTACAAAAAAAATCGAGATGCCTAATTTTCGGTTCAACAATTAACCAAAGGGCGGATGAAGAGCCACGATTTGCATGCTGCATTCATAGGCGCCACGTCTTCGCGTTTTGACGACGCGATTGCTAAGTGGGTCTATACTTATTCTCTCAAAATCCGAACGTCATAAAAGTAGAGCAGTTAGCAGTACCATCTACTAGAGTGTCTAGAGAAATACTGAAGCGGCTACTTAGGAATGATATTGATTTCATGCAGCATGAGGCTAGAGAAACGGCACGCCTTAAAATTAAGGGGTTGCGCAGTACCGGACAGCGCGTATCAGATGCAGTGCCGCTGCACGAACACCAAGCAGACGCAACTATTGTGAGGTAAATTTAACCATTCATTCAGCCCCAGCTGACTGCTCGCGTTCTAAAAAATAACTAGAAGATCTAGGTTTGAGCGCAAACAAGTCGCAACAGGAATGATTTTCACACCATCTTGTAAATCGAAGTATACTGCATAAGTATACTGCATAAGTATACTACAAAGTATACTGCTTTATGTTGATTTTTATTTGTGTTGCTTTTCCTTTTACTCCGCTATCGCCTTGCGTATTTGGTGGATCATAAATTAAATATATATACACATATATTTATACACTGCAAATCATGTTCGATGGTTGGTGCGAAATGGATTAGCGAGCTGAGATTTTATTTGCGATATTTCAGCCTTTTATGACAGGGTCGGAAACAGGACGTAGCTAAAATATTAACTTGGTAAAACGATTAAATGAAACTTTAGCTGCTGGTTAGCAATTAGCAAGGTATAGAAACCTTGGGTATCAGGAGGGATTACCCGGTCAAGAAAAAGCCGAGCGAGCAATTCCGAGAGAGCATCAAAGAATCGACTAATGCAAACAATAGGCTAAAATATGGGTAATATTATGAAGTGACAGCGGTTAAACTAAAGATTATCTCTGTACCATACGGAAGCAATCACTAATAAACCACAGAATGGAAGGGTATGTTGGGCCTGAAACATACAGCGCAGTACTTATTTTGCCACAGTCTAATCCTTTCCCGAAAATTGTAGCCTAAATGATTGGCTATCGAGATTATTCGAGATAATCGTTGCTAATGCACCTAGTTGATATCACGACGAATTTTTCAAAATCTTTATTTATTTAATCTGTCAAAAACTATCCCGATAGTAAAGATCAAGCCAACTAGGCTATTCTCCTCGCGTCAATCACAGATTATGGTAGCACATTATACACTACATCGTCCTTTCTTTTAGACTGGTTGTATATTTGCCAAGATTAACACTAAATCTGCTACTTCTAATCTACTCTATTCGATACTAGTGTGAGACTGGCTGTATGTTTGCCACGAAAACTGGTTCAGTTATATATTCCAAGATTTCAAGCGGTCAAAGTAAAGAATATGTAGGCTAAGTACAAGCAAGACCAAAGGTTTCGATGGGATCCCAAAGATTTAACATTTGATCGAGACAATTAGATGTTATTACTTTAAAAATTTAGAAACAGATCAAGGCTTACAGTGGAGGTTGACACATATTCTAAACTCACAAATATAATCATTTTTTACAGAGTTTGAAAGGCAATAACTGGTAACGTGGGTGGTTTTTTTTATGTTCAATCTTCGTAGGTCCGTGGTGCCGAGCCCATCTACGAACTCGACCTTTCCCTTGCCCCAAAGGATCCTCCCACCAAGTTTCATCAAAATATCTCATTCCCTTCAAGAGTTATCGTGGTCACAGACAGACAGACAGACGGACAAGTTTTGCGATGTCATCGGTATCCCTCCACTTACGTTTTGGGATCCCAAAAAGCGTCTCTGCTCCGTAGGATCTGTTTCGAACAACTAGCCCAAAAAGACATTTGCTGGTGGCTTTCCGCCCGTCTCCCGACGGAATCCAATCAAACATTTTCCTCTGAACTCCTAGCATCCGAGCTAATGATTTAAATATTGTGCCAAAAAGGTACAAATCTTGGCACGAAAAAGCTAGGAGGAAATAAAGTTAGAAATGTTTTACAGCTGGCATGTACACTGAGCACAGCCTCCGAGCTGTTCATTTCCGGAGAGGGTTCTGGAGAGAAAGTGCTAGCAAATATGCCTAACTACTCATTTTAGGGCTTGAAAAGAGCGAAACATGTTCTTGGGGCAACAAAGAGGCCCGAGTATGATGTGTTAAAGGACCCCTCTTGCTTATTACTTTATAATATACCTGGCTCCCTTATGGAATTGTAAGCTTCTAAAATCGCCACCTTTTTGCGTTGTTTCGTTTTGTACCTACGAATTTTTAGCGCTTTCTCTGCCGTGCCGAGTTTTGCCGGTTACACAACGCAAAGTTTGCCAGAATCTTAAACGTCCTCTGGCAACTCTTTAACACACAAGGATGTGAGAATCTTCTGTTTTTTACTTCTTTTATTTGCTTAGTTTTTCTACTTTTTGACCACGGCGCGTTCAGTTTTCAAATGTTTTGCCCCCAGCAGCCGCGTCGGAGAGGAGGTAGGCTGGATAGAATCGAAAAGAGCTAACGAGAAAATCGCTCAATTCAGAAGGAAAGTAATGGTATTTTCGAGAAACATTTTTCTGATCCGTGTCATAGTGAAAAGATCATTTCTAGTAAGAGCTGTGCTTTAAAGATTTGATTTGCTCTATGAACAGGGGCGTCATTTCGCAAAAACATAGGGAGGGAGTGTAACAAGCCTTGTGTTGACGTACCGCTGCTAGATAGCTTTGCAACGTTGCTCAATAAACGTCATTATTGTATTATTGATGTAGTTTATTTGCTGTTTAATTTGCTTACTTTTTATATTCCACTAGTGCATTTCGGAGGAGACTATACAATCCCATTTGTCATAAAAGGAAAATAACGTAATTCTATGCTTTCAGTGCTTCCAAGGCTCTTAGAAACAATTTCGCCGGCTTCCATACACGTGGCACACTATCTCCATTGGCCAGCTTCGAGGCGCCATTTCAGCAAATTTTAGGTGGGGGCGGGGGAGATCAAGCTTGGGCCCCCATTCCAGGTTTATTGACTCGAAATTTAACTGCTTTTTTTTGGGTACATTCAAAGTAGTTTTCGAATACAACTTAAGGTAATGTAATTTCATTGCATCTTGCCTTTTGAAGCCTATTTAGCGGTCAAAAAATATTACCAAGGAGGAAGATTATGAAATCTAAGGGGAGACATGACCCCCCCCCCCAAAAAAAAAAAAAAATGTTGCCCCTGCCAGCTTTGGGACTCAGCAAAAGCAAAACTCGGCACGGCCGAAAATGCACTAGAAAATTCGTAGGCACAAAACGAAACAATTGAGAAAGATGGGGATTTCAAAAGCTTATAATTCCATAAGGGAGCTAGGTGTATTATAAAAGGCAGGATAAGCAAGAGAGGTCCTTTAAGAGGGCGGATTCTATCTCGTTCTTCAGTTACGAGGAAGGAAAATGATAGCACGTTGTTACAAATTATTCCATTCGTGCGTTGGCCGTAAACGGTTGGTTTTGTGGAATTATACTACCAGCGATTTATGGAAATGTAAAGGTTACAAAGTAAAAACGTTTCTAATAAGTTTTCTAAAAAAAATCACCTTCAATAGGAATACTTTGGGTAACCTTCAGGTAGATACTACTTACATACATGTTATACGGAAATAGATCAGACGGGGTGAACTTAGGCTGGCCCTTTATTTTATATGTATGGGAAACACACGGAGAAGGATAGAAGCGTAGGCCTCATGTGACCGTCCAGGTCTTACTTTATGAATCATATTAAATGGGGTTGATTTGTTGTTTCCTGGCATTCTGCGTACTGTAAACCTAGCCGTGGTTACTCATTATTCGAGTGGGAGTGTACACTAATGGAAGTTTGGAAAGATTGCGTGTCTAAGTTATTTTGCTGATCTCTTTTGTGCATATGGCCCTTGGACTTCAAAATACAATGACCTATCTATCTATTTGTCGAAAACTTTCAAATTTTTGGAATCGGGGTTACGAGTCACCCGGCAACTACACTTCGCACTGACAAAACTTGTCTACTTACAGCATTTCAAAAACGCGGAGTGCATCCAGTTCTGTTATCCAATTAGTCATATACAAAGCTTTGAGATATTAACAGAATGTTAACACATGAAACTGCACCTTATTTCACAAGCTAACATGGTAACAATTTCGCGATCGTTCTGAGACTAAAATGTTCTCTTCGTTCGGATAAAACGAGTTGAGCGGAGAGCAGCTCTCCGACGCCGTACAGATCAGAGAATAACTTTCAGGGGCCCGCGCAGCATCCAAATTCGAGCGATAAAAAAACTTATCGGGAGCGCCTTAATCGCTACGTAATCAGGACAATTAGTAATAGTTTGTAGACTATTATCCCAGACAGAATGATGTAAAAAGTACAGCGTTCTTGCTCTGCCATCGTTGGATTGAAAGGTCTGGTTTAAGCCGAACAGGTGAGGCAATAATAATTTGAATGAGAATTTACATATTTCTGTACCTAACTCATTGAAAGGGAACTACACGGGCAATACCGAAAATGTACTAATCTTATTTTTTTTTTTTTTATAGTGCAAAACGAAAATAATCTCCGATTAGACCGACCGACGGACGGGCAGAAACTGCGATCGCTATATCGCTATATGGTAGTTATTGAAGAAATGGTACGTATATGATCGCTATTTGGTTTTATGGTACTTGCCCTTCGGTCAAGTACCATAAAAACGGTGAAAGCCGAAAACTGAAAGCTGCTACAGCGCTCGCAGGAGTGGATTGTTCATAAATGAACCCTCCAATAACAAGACAAAGGTTTCGATGGGTCCCACAAATTTTAATATTTGATACAGACAATTGCGTCTTGTAGATATCCGGTCTTCGCCAGACTCACTGAGCATTTTTACTATTAACATTTAGAAACAGATTAATTCCAATGGCTAGTCACCTGAGAAAACCAAGTTCAGATGTAGATTCAGCAAGTGCGTTTGCCCCTATACGTTCTATCTACTCTGACGAAACTGATCGAAACTTCCTTCCCTAGTTCTGCCAAATACCCGGTATCGGCTGGATTCAGGATGAATTATTTCTCCGGCATAAAACTCAAGCTCAAAACCATCTCCTTACTCCTATATCGAACCTCTAACCAACTTCAGATAAACTTTAACTTTAATAAAATCAGGTCTTGGCCAGATTCCGGGCGAACTATTTGTCCGGCGAGAAAATATTTTTCATATAGCCTACGGTTTCAGCATGCCTCCTTACCGTACTAGGTCAAACTTCTAATTAGCTGTACGGTTCAAGCCGGATTCCCGGCGAACTATACGTCCGGGTAGAAAACCCTTGTCATATATGGATCCAGCATGTCTTCTTACCTCTAAATCGAACATTTATTCAACTTCAAATAAAACTTTTACTTTTAGCAAATTTCCGGTTTTGGACGGATTCCGGACGAAATAATTGTCCGACGAGAAAATAAGTTTCAGATATAGATTCAGCATGTCTCCTTAGCTCTATATCGACTATCTCATTGGCTTTAAAAAAAAATTCGTCCCTTAATTTGAAGCCCCCCCCCCCTAAATGTGGGGCTACATAGCTCATCTACGAGCATGACCTCTACTTTAAAGCTTGACCCAATGAATCCTGATACCATTTTTTAAGAAGATAACTCACCTCTCTTCGAGAGTGATCGTGCTGACAGAATGACAACATTTATCAAGTCATAGGTACCCCCCTCCACTTACGTTTTGAGATCCCAAAAATGGCTTATTTTCGAAGCGCTACCCAGGGTAAGTCTGAAATTTGTATCTGAAAGGCATTTACAGTTTTAAGGTGAGTGCATACACAGGTTGCGTTCCAGAAACTTTGTTTGTTAACAATCGTTAACTTTACTTCGGGGCGGAGCTAACTGCAGCTATAACGGTCGTTAACTTTTCCCAATTCTACAACCGTTAATTATTTTGTAACGATGCTCACCGACCATCGTTACAAAATAGTTAACAATCGTTAATCTCTGGAACGGAAACTGTAGGTGGGCGGAGCTTAAATTTCGAAATCAGAAACCT
Organism: Branchinecta sandiegonensis; assembly: GCA_030848855.1. Taxonomy (NCBI): domain Eukaryota; kingdom Metazoa; phylum Arthropoda; class Branchiopoda; order Anostraca; family Branchinectidae; genus Branchinecta; species Branchinecta sandiegonensis. The sequence goes on from JAUPMV010000011.1 coordinate 19,068,362, forward strand.
GGAACGCAAAAAGTTAACAACTGTTCACAATTTGTAAACAAGCGTTAAGTTTTGGAACGCGACCACAGTCCCATTTTCGCAGTCGGGTGCGAGTTTCCTCCTTCGCTACGCAATGTTGATTGTATTGCATACAGATTTCCCCATAGTGACACGAATTTCGCATGGGCATTTTTGCTTGCAAAATCTTGTCAGACTGTGTGTGCTTTAGTCTTTGTACCTTAAATGAATGACGGAAGGATAATGTAATTGATCCGTGTTTGCATTGCTTATTTTTTGGACAGTCCTTTTTTCCCAGCAAATGACAGTGACTTCCTCCGCCACTAAGCTACGTGCACACAGTTTGATAAGATTTCACAACCGAAAATACACATGCGAATATCGCGTCACTCCGTACAGAATGCTTAAACCAGAACTCTTACTAGAAATGATCTTTTCCCTATAAAATGGATCAGAAAAAACATTTTCGAAAATACCATTACTTTCCACCTGAAACTAGCAATTCTCTTGTTAGCGCTTGTTGATTGTATCCAGCCTTCCTGCTCTCCGACGCGGCGGCTGGGCGCAAAAAGATTTGAAAACTGAACATGCCTTGGTTAAAAAGTGGGAAAACTAAGCAAATAAAAAAAGTAATAAACAAAAGATTATTACATCCTTATGTGTGAAAGAGTTGTCTGCGGACAGTTAAGATTCCGGCAAACTTTTCGTTGGGTAACGGGAAAATTCGGCAAGGCTGAAAAAGCGTTGAAAATTCGTAGTTACCAAACGAAACAATGGAGAAAGGTGGGGATTTTAGAAGCTTATGATTCCATATGGGGGCTAAGTATATTATAAAAGGCAGAATAGGCAAGAGGGGTCCTTTAAGGCTTACTGAAAAGGCACTTTGTATTTGTGTTTGATGGTGCAAAACGTATACGTGCAGCTGAATTTTACTGAATTAAACACCTTGTGTTTCGACAAGCTCATTCTTCCAATTTGAGTGGTTTGAGCGGAAGAGGCCCCTTGCCAACAAGGACCGAAATATAGCTCCAATAAAATTCAGCTGACGTATCCGTTTTGCACCATCAAATATGATTCGCAGTCAGCTTGGGCTGAAGGAATATTTAGTTTATATTTGATTATCTCATACTAGAATACACTGATATATTTTGACTCATATAAAGGATTTTGTATTTTTTCACCCGGGGCTCCAGTAATAACGTTCGGAATGTGCGCTGCTTTCACGACAACCCAAAATTCATCCAGACGCTGAGTATTTGAATTTTAACAAAGGTCTGCATTTCCAGGGCTGAGAGATCAAAGAATTTTCAAGACCACTGAATTGAAGATTGAAAATTAAGTGTCTTTTTCTGTGTGTTTATGTGTTTTATTTATTTTCTTCATCTACTCCGCGTTTTCAAAATGGCGGGTCATAAATAAATTACTTACTTACTACTTATTGAAAAGTATTTGACTGTGCTAAAAGATAAGCTCAGCTGAGGCCACTGTAAAGTTGTACAACAAAGTGTATAAAGTTAGCTGTCTTTAAATAATAAAACGAACTGAAAGTGAACATAATCCTGTCAACGAACATTTTTTCTTGTTTCTTTCTTTACCAAACTGTCAGTAAACCACTAATTGAAGATTGAAAATTAAGTGTCTTTTTCTGTGTGTTTGTGTGTTTTATTTATTGTCTTCATTTACTCCGGTTTTTCAAAATGGCGGGTAATAATAAATTACTTACTTACTTACTTACTGAAAAGTATTTGACTGTGCTAACAGATAAGCTCAGCTGAGGCCACTGTAAAGTACAACAAAGTGTATAAAGTGAGTTGGCTTTAAATAACAAAACGAACTGAAAGTGAACATAATCCTGTCAACGAACATTTTTTCTTGTTTCTTTCTTTACCAACAGGTCATCATTCTGATATCATGAAACTGTCAGTAAACCACAAAACCAGCCAATAATATCCCATTTTTTATTGGAGCTTCAGCATATTTACATGTTTAATAACCTTTGCCAATTGAACTTAAACCCATTCAGCTATTTGCTGAATGGGGGCTCAACTATCTACGATCTGTTGACATACACTGACCGATTTCAACACTCACCTGAAAATAGTCTGTCACGAAGTGCGATTGAAGCAGAAAATAGTTCGTCTATTTCTAAACGTGCCAGAGTTTTTATTTCCTGGTCACCTTTTTTACTTGGCGAAAGAACTAATGGGTGGCCCATTTTATAAACAAATTTCTGAACTTGGCTGGCGAGGTTGAAATCCAGGCATGGTGTAATGAAAACTCCAACGGAGAAGTCAGCTAAGATTTGTTCTACTGATATTTCGGCCCTTCTTCGCAAGGGTCCTCGTTAGGTTGTACATAGAGGAAATGAACATGTTTATAAGTTTAGTGCCATCTAGTATGAGAGGGTCCAAACTCAAAAGTGAAATTAATGTTTTTTTCAAGCAATAGACTGACGTAAAATAGACTGAAAAATTATTTTTTGGATAGTTAGATAAATATGGAATATTTATTTGGAATTTTATTTAAGGTGAATATTTCATTTTTATTATTAATGAATGAGGGTTGGGTTGGGTGGGGGGGGGGGGGGAGAAAAGAAATGAGAAGGTTAAGACGAGAACGTGTGTGATCGTTTGTAACAGGTGATTAAAAGCTGTGCACTCCCGCACAGGACACGGTTGTGCCCTTCTTGGGAGCGTTCTGTTTGTTGTTTTGTTTAAAGAATGTTTAAATTAAAATGAACTGAATTGAAAAAAAAAAATTGAATGTAAGGGTAAGGAGACATGCTGAGTACATATCCGAATTTATCAATATGATTCGCAGTCACCTTGGACTGGACGATTACTTATGAAACCCCGTCCACCACCCCTAAATACAGACCTACGGTTTCCGGATTAGACAAGTAACCTACTTCGGCACAAATGACCCTCATACTAAGTTTAAACAAAATATCTCAACTCCTCGGAGAGTTATGGTGCTAAATGATAGACGGACAAACCTTAAGATGTCACTGGCATCCCGCCACTACGTTGTTGATCCCGGACAGGTACGAAGAATGACTTTCGTGTAACCTTACCCCTGAATCTTTGAACACCAGTTGCAGACAAACCAGGAAGCCAGGAGCTTTTGTATTTGAAGGGTTCATTGTTTTGTGGGAACGACGGTTAGCTTCTTAGTATCTTACTAGTATCCTACGAACTATTTCATCAAGATGATTGTTTCCTTAGTAATTTTTTTAAGAAAAAAAATACTTGAGTAGAGAAGTTCTGTTTCTGCTTATCTGTACTAGTTGTGCATTTATACTGTGTATGGCCTTAGGTTTTGGGATCCCAAAACGTAGTGGAGGGATCGGCTACCTATGGCTTCGTAAATGTTGTCCGTCTGTCAGCACGATCACTCTCGAGGGGGTAAAACATTTTCTTTAAACTCGGTACGACGTTTCACTGGGTCAAACTTCAAGTACAGGTCAAGACTTCGTAATAGTTTTCCGTCTGCCCGTATGTCTGTACGCATGATAACTCTCGAAGGGAATGAGATATTTTTTATGAAAGTTGGTGTGAGGACTCTTTTTTTTTTTTTTTTTCAATGACCGACCTACATATTTAGCGTCACCTACACTTTCCTCTATCTCTACATTTAATTTTTTAATATTCTTTCTTATTTCCTCTTTTATCACTTACTTCTCATTTTACCATTTTCATGTTTAAAACTTAAAATTTTCTCTACTTTTTCCTTTCTTAAAATCCGCTTTCCTAAATTTTTTTTTTTTCAATAAAAAATTATTATTTATAAAAATATTATCCCTCATTATTTTTTGTTTATTTTTTTTTCGCAGCCAACCAAAAGGGGGGTTTTATCCTGGAGACATTAACAACACAAAATTTGTTTTACCTCTTCGCTCTTCCTGCGTCAAAGGATGCCCTTCCGTCATAGGGAATCCCTTTTGCAGTGGTATTTATTATAATCTTTTTCATTTCCGTCTCCGATACCAAAACCCTTTCTTTTCTTTTTTTAAACTATAAAACAAATACAATCAGAAAATTAAATATAAATAAACGTTCATTTGATCGTACTTTACACACAAAATCAATTAGTACGATTAAATGAAAAACTTTTAACAATTACCATTTTTCTTAATATAAAACTACTTTGGTTGCCAAAAAAAAACCTTAAAAATTTATCCCTTTCTTAAAACATTAAAATTTACATAAATTATTATTCTTTTTTAAGTAAATTTCAAATTAAATCCTCAATATTAAATTTTAATTCCAAAAAATTTCCCACTTTATCATTACTACTTTTTATCATTTCCAAACATTTTTTTACTTTCATTATTACATTATCATCCTCACCTTTTTCTCTGTCTTTCCACGCATAATAACAATATGTCGATATCATGAATGTCATTGTCCTTTCTCTTTTTAATCCATGGTTACTTTTAACGTTTATAAGGCTCATTTCTTCGTTGAAATGCCATTTGTCTCCATATTCCATTAAAGAACGTATTATATTTTCGAATTTTCTTAGTCTCTCCTTTTTCTTCTCGCATTTAATGAGAAAATGATTTACATCTTCGATTTCATTACAATTTTTACATTTTCCCGTGTTATGTTCAGGGAAAATTCGATGCTTTCTTTCTTCTGTTGGGAGAAGGTTATGTATTTGGTAAAACAGATGCTGTTTTACTTTCGGCGAAAGCATCGATGTATGGAGGAGATTGAAAGCTCGGTTTGCTTGCTCTTGACTCTTTGAGTCAAGGGAGAGGTCGAATTCGCAGATGGGTCTGTAGCTCAAGATTTAGGGGTGGGGATTTAAACTAAGGTGCGAACAAATTTCTTTTTAACAGCTAATTTCATAGTCGATTTAGGGTAGACGACATGCTGAACACGAATATGAAAACCATTTTCTCACCGGACAAGTAGTTTGCCCTGAATCCGGCCAAACCGGAAAGTTTGTTAAAAATAAAAGTTCTATATAAAGTTGGTTAGTTGTTCGGTTTAGGGGTAAGAAAACATGCGAACACTTATATGAAAACCATTTCCGTGTCGGACAAGTAGTTCGCCCGGAACCCGTCCGAAACCGGAAAAATTGTTAGAAGTTAAAGTTTTATCTGAAGTTGATGAGATGTTCGATAAAGGGGTAAGGTGATACGCTGAATTTGTTTTCGAGCTTTAGTTTCTGCCGGACAAGTAGCTAGCCCGGAATCCGGTCGAAACCGGAGATTTGGCAGAAGTAAGACAGGAAGGTTTGATCAAGTTCGTCAAAGTAGATATGACGCATAGCCTAGGGGTAAATACACACTGAATCCATATCTGAACTTGGTTTTCTCTGATGGTTAGCCATTGACATTCTTCTCTTTCTAAATCTTAATAGTAAAAATGTTCAAGGAGTCTGGCGAAGACTGGATATGTACAAGATAAATCCGAGAATAAGCTGGACTGCAGTAGAGGAGTAAATAGACAATAGAAACTTATTTATTCATCTATCTAGCTTTCTATTAGAAGGTCAGCCCCCTAGGAGGACTGTGTCAACGAGCATCCCCGGGTCGATCGAGCTACGTCGAGAGGAGAGATTTGTCTGGATCAAACATTAAATTTTTGCGATCCCATTGAAACCTTTGGTCTTGTTTTAATACAGATCTTATACTGTATGGGAGGCCTGAAGAATTCCAATTTTCTCCTGATTCCGCTCCCACCGAGAAAATGGAGCAGATACATCGACGAAGAATCACCAGCAGGTCCGCCTGGAAGGTCTGTATCACTCACTTTCTCGTTTACGTCGGATTCTACCCGAAAAATCGGTCATTTAAATATCGATTCAGCCTATTAGCGTGGTTAGGACTAGTCAGCATTTGCTCCCAGCCGTGCTAAGACTTAGTTGACTTAGCTCCCAGCCGTGTCTCCACTTATTGGGATCCCAAAACGTAAGTGGAGGGATACCTATGACTTCGTAAAAGTTGTCCGTCCGACCGTCTGTCCGCACGACAACCCTCGAAGGGAATGATATATTTTGATGAAACTTGGTGTGAAGATTCTTTGGGTCAAGGTACAAATCGAGTTCATAGATGGGCTTTGTAAACCTGCATTTAGGGGTGGGGGTTCAAATTAAGGGGCAAAAAAAATGTTTTTGAACAGCTAATGAGATAGTCGACTTACGGGTAAATGGAGGTGCTGAACACGTATGTGCAAATTATTTTTTTCGCCGGACAAGTAGTTCAGCCGGAATCCGGCCAAAACCGGAAAATTTGTTAAAAGTAAAAAGTTTTATTTGAAGTTGATTGGATGTTCGATTTAGGGGTAAGAAGGCATGCTGAATTCGCCCGGAATCCGGCTGAAACCGGAAAATTTGTTTTTAAGTAAAACTTTTATCTGATGATGATTAGAGGTTCGATGTAGTGGTGAGGAGCAAGGCCGTATCCAGGGGGGGGGGGGGGGTTAGGGGGTTGACCCCCCCCCCCCCCCGAAACATACAAAAATTATCATTTTTACAGGCTTTTCCCTCTGATCTATGTTTTTTTGTACTTTTTTGTCCGACCCGCAGGCAACCCCCCCCCCCCCCCAAAATAAATTCCTGGATAGGGGCCTGGTGAGGAGACATTGGTGATTACGTATATGAAAACAATTTTCTCACCGGACAAATAGTTCTCCTGGAATCCGTCCAAAATTTGAAAATTTGTTAAAAGTTAAAGTTTTATTCAAGGTTGGTTAGAGCTTCAGTAAAGGGGTAGGGAGATATGCTGAATTCGTGTTTGGGCTTTAGCTTTTTGCCGGACAAGTACTTCGTCCGGAATCCGGCCGAAACCGGAAATATAGCAGAGGTTTTGATCAATTTCGTCAAAGTAGATGTGACATATAGGGGTAAACTTACATGCTGAATCCATAACTGAACTTAGTTTTCTCAAATGAATAGTCATTGGTTTTAATCTGTTTCTAAATTTTAATAGTAATTCAAGGAATCTGGCGAAGACCGGATATCTACAAGATCCAATTGTTTGGATTAAATATTACATTTATGGGATCCCATCGAAACCTTTGATTGCTTCTGTACGTCGCCAAATGAATTTTCGCCTCCCATAAATTCTTCACTTGATATGGATCTTTAGAAGTACTTCAGGCAAGATACTTTTTTGCGTCTACCGCATCAGTATAAAACTGGAAAACATCTACAGGAGAGGTACCAAACCTGGAAATGGACCTCAAAAACGTTAAGCTGAAATTTCTTTGCTGTCCTTACTAGGTCCTAACAGTCAAGAAGCAAAATCTAAGGTTGCGTTCCCAAAACTTAACAATTGTTAAAGGACCCCTCTTGCTTATTCTGCCTTTTATAACATACTTAGCTCCCATATGGGATTATGAGCTTCTAAAATCACCACCTTTCTCCATTGTTTCGTTTCGTAACTACGAATTGTTTGCGCCTTTTCTACCTTGCCGAGTTTTTCCTTCACCAAACGAAGAGTTTACCGGAATCTTTATTGTCCGCTGACACACATAAGGATGTGATTGTCTTCTGTTTATTACTTCTTTTATTTGCTTAGTTTTCCCACTTTTTAACCAAGGTACGCTCAGTTTTCAAATCTTTTGCGCCCAGCCGCCGCGTCGGAGAGCAGGAAGGCTGGATATAATCCACAAGCGCTAACAAGAGAATTGCTAGTTTCAGGTGGAAAGTTATGGTAATTTCGAAAACATTTTTTCTGATCCATTTTATAGGGAAAACATCATTTATAGTAAGAGTTGTGCTTTAACAGTCGTCAACTTTGTTCGGGGCGGAGGTAACTGCAGCTTTAACGACCGTAAACTTTTCCAATTCTATAATTGTTAACTTTTCCCAACAATGCTCACCAGCCATCGTTACAAAATAGTTAAAAATCGTTAAGACGTGGAACGGAAATCGTAGGTGGGCGGAGCTTAAATTTCGAAATCAGAAACCTGGAACGCAAAAAGTTAACAGTTTGTTAAAAATCGGTAAGTCCTGGAGCAAAACTTAAGACCCAGGGTCGAGGGGCTGCCCACTCTCGATTTTAGTGAACAGCAAGTGCCCGGTCCGAGAAGCCCCGTCGGTGCCAGCACCGGCTTACACCAGTCTGCACCGCTTGCCACGTGCTAGAACAATAAATTAGCATATTTAGAAGCGGGGATCGTCTATGTACGGCACCGCTGATTTCGGTCTGTGCTGGGAAAGGGTGCACAACAGGTTCCGGGGAGTGGGTAACCCCTCGTCGAGGTACCTAGTTAAGACTTGGCCGATACTTCGGCCCTTCTTGGCAAGATTGACAGCCTGACGAGACCCTTGTCCAGAAGGCCCGAAATATCGCTGATGAAGCATCGCAGCTGACGTATCCGTTGTATACATTATTTGAATATATGTTTCAAAGTCGGCTTGGGCTCAAGGAATATTTATCTAGTTAAGACTATAGTAGAGAAACGTTCTTGTAACAGTTCTGAAGCCAGTTTCGAAGTCACGTAATTCGAGGCTGGCAATCCTTCCTTGAACCTTTTGCCAACATCCTTATACCCAATTAGCTGTATTTCTATATTGACATATTCAGACGTTAGGTAAAGATGGAATGTTAAAAAAGGACTATTACCCTATCTAACCTCGTGACATGGGGATGTGAACTGCTTTATAGAGAGGGATTTAACTTCGGTGGGAACCACTCCGTAGCAGTGGCCTATTCAGCCGAAGGTCCTGGGTTCAAATCCCTACTGCGGAACATTTTATGTCTTCCAGTTCATTACCTATATAATATAACATATTCCCTTTAGTAGCCTCCTAAACAGATACCTGTAAACGGACGCGATGTAAAACTATTTCTTCGACGCAGGCAAATTTAGATGTACACATCCCTCAAATACCAAACCATGAACAGTCATGTACCTGACATTTAGTCGACTGAAATATGGATGGTTTGCCCCGGGTTTCTTCTTGTTAATATGTAAATTCTGTTGTTTTTGTTTGTTTGAGATTTGCCACGGCCATCAAGGCTTTAGAGTAACTAAACTTAATTACTCAATTACATCAATAAAAGGAAGCAGCTACTTTTTTAGTTTCACACAGCCTTACACAGGATGTTTAATAAGCAGGGACAGTATCTAACTGGAAAAGCTCACAAGTTGTATATAATGCAATGATTACTTGTCACCAATTATCCAATGAGAGAAGAACTGGCGGATTATAGAAGTTAATGTATTACGAATGAATGAATGGTTTATGAATAATTTATTTGCACATTAAAGCCATCAGGCCATCATGCAACAAAACAAAACAAAAACTGAACAATCTTACTTGCGTAGCCTATATACACACTTACTCTGAATACTTTATTAAAACTAAAAACACAACTTCCCCATCAGAAGAAATCTTTCCGGTGTTTAAAAGCTAACTTGAGGAACTTCCCAACATTTCTTATTTCTACAAAGAGTTTAGCAAATCATAGTGTTTTATCTATACAATCTAAAGTACGATCACAATGATATTGTATTTACGCACCAAAGAAAAGGAAAAAAATTACAGTGAGATTTCAATACCGGAGTAAATGCCCAAGATGAAAAAATAGAAAAAGAAAAAGGACTAACTGGGCCAAAAAAGTCTTCTTCCTAGCTGGAATGCGGAAGAGTGAGACTCGCAGTCCTGGGTAGTGGACGATACCTTTGCACAAGGGTCGATGGTAAAAATTATGTATTCTTTCGTTTTAATGGTGTGTATGGCCCTACAATGCTTTAAATAAAACAAATGTTATTATAAGACAGGAGAAAAAGATACATGTGACAGCGCTCTGTTTAGAGTTGAGAATTTTTCAATGTTGCGATCTTTTTTAATGTTATCCTTTTTAGAAATAGAATTTAAAGGGGTCATAACATAAATATTCACACCATCCTCCATAATATATAACGCAAGGATGCGGACCCACGAGTTAAAGCGCTATGAAACTTCTGGCAGTGTGATAAGTCAAGTTTCGAAATCTGAACTTCTCCCCAGAGCAAAATAACATTAGATAGTAGCGGCAAACTTAAAAAAAAGTGACACACACTCGAATAGCAGCGACACTTGCACTACTAGCGACAGAGAACGTCCCTAATGAAACTCGATCAGTCGTGCACCAGCGCTGGATCCGATAACTTCGGATTTTGAACACAGCAAAAGAAAATACAACCTCGCCTGCTCCTTGATCTTTGCAGACCGCATCTTATCTGTACTAGAAATTTTTCTAATCCGTAAGTTTGTCTCGCTTTAAATGCGGTGGGTGGGGCAGCAGCGGGCGGCACAACGAGTAAGTCCGTTTCTGACAAATGGAAAGCATAGGTCTTGCCGCTACTCCCTAGTCTTACTTTGCTCTACTTCTACCCCCCCCCCCCCCCCAAGAGCAGCAAGATACTGACTGACCACTTGTTTCGTTTTCACTGCAGCTGGAAATCAATGAACCAAACAACTCAATTTCTGCGGAACGCTGTTCGAATTCTCTCTTCTGATGTCACAGCTAATCATGCATTGATGGTTCTCAGTGTCTCACTGGTAAAGCACCTCAAATCAAGTGGTAAAAAGTTAAATTCCCAACTAATTATCTTCCACTGCACAATTGGCCATATAGGCAGATGGGAACTAAAACAATAGGATGCGAAATGCGAACAAATTAGAACAGCCCACCGGCTTTTTGACAACCACCCAAACTCCAGGAAAGACATTTATCCAGACAGTTTACTGGTAGAAACTTTGAAGGCACCAAAGGATGAAATAACGGGACTTCCACCCGTTACCATATCGTAAGAACCCGTTATCTCGTGTTCCTCTATGTGGTAATGGAGTTGATGATCTGGCCCATGTTCTGTGCCGGTGTCCAGAGCTTTCTGGGTTAAGAAGGGAATTATTGGGAGGTGAGGTTACGTTACTTACTGACATCTTAGAGACCACGACGCCAAGCATTATTTGTAAAATTTACAGATTTGTTGATGGTGTCCAGGAAAATTCCTGGATACGGGCCTGCTTTTGGGGATCGGGAATACACTACTCAGTCCTCACTGTCCAAAGTTTCATTACATTTACGTTATGTGTTATGAGCTTTATGACACTAAGACATGCGTTAAGAGCTATGTTATGAAAACGATATGTTAAAACATTATGAGCTACGTTATGAGAATTTATGTTTTTGTAAAGGAACATAAAATATACTGGACTCGGAAGCCTTGGAAAACTGCATGGGATTCCCAAGATGCGGCCCTCTACATTCATCACTGAGCCAGCGCACGACAGGATTACCTTTCGCTGGCAAGTGCGATTAAAGGTAATTTAAGGTAATATAAAATAAAACATGGTCTGCACCGGTACTGTAACGAAAACATAATAAGGGAGATAATCTGTAACACCAACGGTTGGTGTGTTATTTTATTTCATATCCTGAAATCGCGCATCCAATCGCGCATGAAACTAAATGTTATGAAACTTGCATTTACGCTAAAGGTTATGTTATTCCTATTCACCATTGGTACCTATTCAAATTATCAGATACTTTAATACTAGAAGCGCCCGAACTTCTCTTTATCTACTCCAGCACCGGTACTTTAGCGAAAACATAATAAGGGAAATAGTCTGTAACGTGAACGATAGTGTGTTATTTTATTTCATATCTTGAAATCGCGCATTACTATGTAAATGTTCATAAACTTTCAGTGTAGTATGTATCAGTTACGCTAAAGGTTATGTTATAACCTTTTCAAATAATCAGCTTCTTTCATATAAGAAGCCCCCCGGAATTATCTTTAAACTTCCTGCCACAGAAACAAAAAAAACATCTACAACATCCCACCTCGGCTTCTCTGTATATTACGTCAGCCTGTCTAATTTGTTTAGTCAATTTTATTCAATTTAATGGTCGCATTCTGTTATTGTTTACTCCGCTATTTAATTTCTCTCTCTGGATAAAAATAAATAAAAGGATTTCAGAAAGGTTTTCGATGAGCCTTTAATGGAGTCCTGGTCTACGAGTTATGTCTTGTTCGAACTGGATGAATGGGTTATACAGTTTTAAACAATTACTTTCCAATTCCCCTTTCCTAGATTATTCTAGTTACTGCTCATGTTTTTTTCCTCTTCACGATATTGGCTAAGTGGCTTAGGGTGGTTTAGTAATTTCTCGTTTTCTTTTATTTATGTTTACTCCTTCAAACAAACCACTCTTACGGGTATAACAAATTATCAGTCGACTAATTTGACCTCTGATAACTGTCTCAATGTTGCAGATATGTTCCGAAACGATCACTGGTTCATAACATATATTCAACTTTGAAGGGAATCATCAAAAGGTGTCTAAGTTTAGTTTTCATTGCATGGAACATGTCAAGTTGAAGCGTTCATTTTGTTGTTTGATTTTTCGTTTGCACCTGCAAATCGCGCTATGTTGTGTGGAATTGGGTATACCAAAATCTTAGACAATTAACTAAGACTAATTGTGTTAAAATAATTAGTGATTGTGACTTTGAATTCAGTTAGCATCCAAACTTTGTAGCGTATAGTGAAAATAAAGTAGTGTTAGTCTGTCCAAGTTTATACGGCACTACCAAAGGTGTTTATGTCTTTCAGTGAACTAATGTAACATATATCAAATGGTGCTACTTAGTCAGCTAAGATTTGCTCAGCTAAGAAGCACTTAATTTAGTGTATAATAATTTCATAATATAGATATTGACGTTTATATTGTTTAGTATAAATTTGTTATTCTTTGATGAAGCTTACTGTCTGTATACATTAAGTAACCATAGTTCGTTTCATTGGCAGTAAGCGAAATCGGCATTTTCCAATGAACTGATTTAACAAATAAGGTGCTATACAGATAAGTCGCCTAAGATTTGCTCAGCCAAGGAGCACTTAGTTTGACATATATTGATGCTTATATTTTTTTTATTTGAATTTTGTTGTTTTTTGTTAAAGTTTTAATATCTGTTTAGCCTACATTATGTAACCACAGTTCGTTTCGTTGGCAGTTAGCGAAACAGGCGTATTCAGAAAAAATTAATCGTTCATTCCATATGCGATAAAGCGTACACGAGGGGGGGATCAGGACATACCTCTTTAGCCAAGATGCTTGGTTTTCCGATTCGGGTCTCAAAAAGTATCACTTTCACCAACACCTCCGACACCAAGAAACGGAAGCAAATCCTAATTGCCACAAACAAGAGGGGCCAGAATTGACAAACAATCAGAACAAATAGACAAAGTCAACTGACATTTTGAGTTTAGAACATAAAGAGGACACTTTCCGATAGTAGGTTGACCTGTGTCCTATTGGTTCCTAAAAGTATCAGAAAACCCACCAATGAGGTGGGGTCTAGAGGTGACAGTTTCGCGAGCAAATTCGGGGATTCGCCAGTCGCTAGAGGGGTGTACTGAGAGCCATGTAATCACTAGTCCGGCAGGTATCAAAGTCGACTGTGTGTGGAAGCGTCGGGTCAGTAGCAAGTATTTACAAAAAAAAACAAGAGCTAGAAGCTCATATGGCACTTGCGAGGCTGGGTCAGAGGATGAAAGTAGGAATTTGCCAACTCATGGGTTTGTTGTGACGATTTGTCAGCAAAACACTCGAGATAATAATGATCATGGACCATTAAAAGTCAGAGAATGTATGTTCCATAAAAAACATTTTATGTTTGCACTTGGCTGTGATGATGCGCACTTTAAGGGCACTAGAAACTCACCTGTAAGCAAAATCCTTGAGGCAAAACTGATGACAGGTTCATCAGAATCATGAATATACATCGTTTGGTCAAAAGTTTTTTTTTTCACTTTTCGGTTAAGATGTGCACTTTAAGGGTACTACAAATTCGTTTCTTAACAAAGCCCTCGCGGTAAAAATGATCATGTGCTCATGGAAATCGTGAAAAAGTAATTTTGCTTAAGAGTAATTTTTGTACTTTGCGGTTAAGATGAGTTCCTTCAGGGATGGTCGGATCGGAAAAGTGACAATGTCTAAGCCAATGATGCCAAGTCTCTAATACTCCAGCAATTCATCGTCCTAGTACATCTGGAAGTACCTTAACTCGCGATCACCGGAATTCCGGACATCCCCCCTCCCCCTCACTGCCCGAATCCAATTTGCTTCTGTCACTGGCGTACCTAGGACGTGTGCCTGTATTTCTCACCAAGTTTCATCCTGATCGCTCCGCTCTTATGTGTGTAACAAGATTTAGGGTTCTCCCCTCTGGCCCCCCGCCCCAGATTCATCGGATCCGGCCAGGACTTGCAGTGGGACATCTGAGACACTATTTCTTTCCAGAGATCAAGTTTCATTAAGACCCGATAACCCGTTCGACAGTTATGCATGCCCTTAATTTCCGGATTCCGCCGTCTCCCCTCCCCCCCCCCCACGATGGTCGGATCGGGCAAGTGACTATTTCTAAGATAATCTGGTCGGGTCCCTGATATGCTTGCCAAGTTTCATCGTCCTAGCACATCTGGAAGTACTCTAACTCGCAATCGTGGGACCGACCGACGGACAGACAGACGGAAAAGTGATCGCTATATGGTACTTGGGTGAAGGACATCTGCCATAAAAATACAGGAAAGTTTTAAAGTGTTTGTGTCGTGATATTTGAATTTCAAGTATTAGTGCTACAAGGGGGGGGGGGGGCAGGCTGTTATTATCCTAAGTAGGCTAGAGGTATTCTTGAAAAATATAAGGAGGTTTAAACTTTCCACTTTTTTATTTTTAATATTTTGCTACTACAAGGGCAGAGGGCCAGGCACGGACACGGACAGGCTGGATCCGAGGTCCTCTGGGCAGTTAAAAGAGTCGGGGAATCCTTCTTGGTAATTTAGCAAAAAACAAGCTTGATTTTTATGGTTGTAGCCTCTGGCTCAAGTGCGATATACTGATCGCATTCCGTCTGTCGGTCGGTCGGGCGGTCTATCCCACGATTACGAGTTAGGGTACTTCCAGATGTGCAAGGACGATGAAGCTTAGCAGACATATCAGGGACCCGACCAAACTAACTTGGAATTAATCAGTTTCCCGATACGACCATCTGGCGGGTGGGGTGGGGTGGAGGGAGGGGGAATCCGGCCATTCGGAATAGCAGACAATCGAGCATCACATTTTTCCAAATTTATTTAAATGAAATAATGATTCGTAACCAGATTTTGTTGTTTCAGCCCCTTTCACGGTGCCATTAAAGTTATTGAAACTATGACTATCTGCAGATTATTTTGTCAACTGTTTGAGACGGCGTATGGGCCATACGCAGTCAAAAGTGGCTGAATAAGTAGCAAATGGATGGCAGAGAGCGGATGCAGATTTTCTGGTGGAAACTATTCTGGCACTTTTTTAGCTGGGGGTCTGTAATTCCTTTAAAAGACTCAGACTTCAAAGCATTCAAAACGTGTCAAGTACACCACTCTGAGCAGTCAACCCTTAGCAAGCATCGGAGCATAAGATGGATGCTCGGCCTTTAGTTAGACACCGGAAACGAAACACAAGACACCATGGAGACGTGATAAGTAGAGTATATAGGGTATTAGCAAGCTCGATGGGTGCAATGTAGTGACAGTGTATCACTAGTTATTGCCACCCAAATAAAACACTTCGAAGACAACCATTTTACAGAATATGGGCCAGTGGTCCACAAGGGTAGGGATCTTTTGCTTAGAGTTAAACGTCCTAGGTAGACTGATGATGTTTAAGAAACGTTAAAGAACAAAGTTATGCAACCTATGTACTTACGTAATCGCTTCTTCAGTCTTGAGACTCCCGACAATCAAATTTCATACGATACAGACTACCCCCTTGCCGTGTTTCGCTATTTTCTAGGCACAACACGCTCCCGATGGTTGGTTGCAAGAAGTTGACCAAAGGTTTCGATGTGATCCCAAAAATTCCATATCTGATCCAGACAATTGGATCTTGTCGATATCGGGTTTTCACCAGACTCCTTGAAAATTTGTACTATTAAAATTTAGAAACAAAATAAGGCCAATGACCAATCATCTGAGAAAACCAAGTTAAGATATGGATTCAGCGTGTGTGAATAAACCTAGGCTATACGTCATATATACTTTGACGAAATTGATCAAAACTTCCAGCTGCCTTTCTACTTCTGCCAAATTTCCGATTTCTGCTGGATTCTGAGCGGACTGCAAGTCCGTTAAAACAAAGCTCGATAAAGATTGCAGTGTATCTCCTTACCCCTATATCGAACCTCAAATCAACTTCAGATAAAACCTCAACTTTTAACGAATTTTCAGGTTTTGGCCGGATTCCGGGAAAACTATCTGTCCGGCGAGAAAATAATTTACATATACGGAATCAGCATGCCTCCTTACCACTACATCGGACCTCTAAGCAACCTCAGATAATACTTTTACTTCTAACAAATTTTCCGGTTTCATCCAGATTCCGGGCAAACTGTTTCCGGGTGGAAAAGGATTGTCAAATAAGGATTCAGCATGGCTTCTTACCCGTGAATCGAACATCTAATCAAGTTTAAATGAAACCTTTATTTTGAACAAATTTTCCAGTTTGGGTCGGTTCCCTGTGTGGATCATGAAATGTATCGTTTGGTCACTTTGCTGTTAAGATGCGCACTTTAAGGGAGCTAGAAATTCATTTCTAAGCAAAACCCTTGAGATAAAAGTGATCATGGGCTCATGCTTTAAAGTATTTTTTGTACTTTGCGGTTAAGATGAGCACTTTAAGGGATGGTCGGATCTGGGAAGTGACAATTTTCAGCCAATCTTGTTAAGTCCCTAATGTTCAAGTCAGGTTTCATCGTCCTAGCAGATCTGGAAGTACCTTAACTCGAGATCACCGGAAACCCCGCACCCCCCTAAAACTCCCCTAACATTGCCCGAATCCGGTCCAATTCTGTAAGAGGTGTATCTTACGGCTTGTGCTTGTTCTTCCCACCAATTTTCATCCCAGTCGCTCCACTCTAAGCGTATCACAAGATTTCCGCCCCCCCCCCCCCCCCCGACTCCTCCGCACATCCATCACATCCGGTCCGGACTTGAAATGGGACATCTGAGACACGAGGTCTTTCGTTATTTAAAGTTCTATCAAGATCCGATCACCAGTTCGATAGTTATACATTCCTCAAGATTCCGGATTCCCCATCCCTCCACCCCCCCCCACGGTGGTCGGATTTTCCAAGTTACTTTGGTCGGGTCCCTGATATGCATGCCAAGTTTCACATCTGGAAGTACCCAAACTCGAGAAGAGTGGACCGATATACCAAAAACTGATCGGTATATGGCACTTGAAGCTGCAAGTGCCATAAAAAGAAGATTAGATTTTAGATGTTTTTTCAACAACAATCTACCAAGTAAGGCTAAATTATTAAGCTTAGCTTAATTATTAAGCTACCAACCAGCGAGAGACTCAAGGGGAGGATCACCCCATCTTATCTCGCTGGACGTGCGATTTTGGGGTTCATTGGAAAACATAGTAGTAACTACAACTGCCTCAGAAGTCTATACTTGTTAAGAGGTTTATCAAACCCCCTTTGACAAATTAGCCTACATAACACTATAATAGAAAGAAAACATAAGGAAAAAGAATGAGAGAGAAGAAGGAAACAAGAAAGAAGGAAAATAAAAGCTGGCGAGAAAAGATGAAGGACGACACTGCACAACTATCATTAAACGAAACACACTATATTGCTTCACGGACCGAGCAGGGCAGGCATCTTTACTTTCCGTTCATTATGCAGAGCCCCTGCCGCGACGAACATTCCGATATCTCACTTCTCACCTTTTTGTGCCTCGCTGGAAGTGCGATTTTAGGTAATGAAGGTATATTATTGGGTTTATTGGACAAAATACTAGTAGCTAAAACTGCCAGTAGAAGTTCATTTAGAATTTAAGAGGTTTGACAAACCCCTTTGACAAATTAACTACATAACACCATAACAGAAAAAAAACACAAGGAAAAAGAATGGGAGAGAAGAAGGAAACAAGAAAGAAGGAAAATAAAAGCTGGCGAGAAAAACATGAAGGACGACCAGGCCCGTATCCAGGAATTTACTTCTCGGGGAGTTTTGCCTTTCGGGGGGGGGGGGGGGGGGGCGCGGGTCGGACAAAAAAGCCATGGATCATTGGGAACAAGACAAAAGGTTTCGATGGGATCCCAAAAATATAATAATTGATCCAGATAATTGGGTCTTGTCTTCGCCAGATCCAGTCTTCGCCAGACTAATCATCAGAGAAAACCGTGTTCAGATATACCTCTATAAGCCATATCTATTTTGACGATACTGACCGAAACTTCCAGCTTTACTTCTGCCAAATTTCCAGTTTCGCCCGATTTCCGAGCGAACTACTAGTCCAGCAAAAAAAAAAATTCAGAAACGAATCCAGCGGATCTCTTTATCCCTATAAAGAACATCTAATCAACTTTAAATAAAACTTTGGCTTATAAAAAAAATTCCGGTTACAACCGGATTCCGGACTAACTATATGTACGGGTAAAAAAATTATTGTTATATACAGACTCAGCGTCTCTTCTTACCCCTAGATCTGTCATCTAATCAACTTCAGATAAAACTTTCGCTTTAAACAAACTTTCCGGTTTTGGCCGGATTCCTGGCGAACTAGTTGTTAGTTGTCCGATGAGATAATGGTTTTCATCATCATGATCAGCATGTCTTTTTACCCTTAAATCGAACATTTAATCAACTTCAGATGAAAATTTTACTTTAAACCAACTTTCCGGTTTTCGCCGGATTCCGGCCGAACTAATTGTCCGACAAGAAAATGGTTTTCACCATCGTGCTGAGCATGTCTTCTTATCCCATAATCGACTATCACATTAGCTGTTTAAAAATATTTTGTTTGTCCCTTAATTTGAACCCCCTCCCCCACCCTCAAATATAGGGCTACACAGCCCATCTTCGAAAGTGACCTGTACTTTAACCCAAAGAATCCTCCCACCAAGTTTCATCAAAATATCTAAAGTCCCTTCGAGAGTTATCATGCGGACAGACGGACAGACAGACGGACAACTTTTGCGATGTCTCCTCCACTTACGTTTTGGGATCCCAAAAACCTATAAGAAATGATTATTTTTGTATGTTTCAGGGGGGGTTGAACCCCCTACCCCCCCCCCCCCCCCTCGATACGGCCTGGGGACGACCCTGAACTCAACTATCATAATAAACGAAACACTTAACTCACTATATTGCTTCACGGACCGAGCAGGACAGGCATCTTTACTTTCCGGTCATTATGCAGGGCCCCTGCCGCGACGAACATTCCGATATCTCACTTACGGCGTTCTCACCTTTTTGTGCCACCCACAATTTGTTTGGGACGGAAAACTAAGACCCGTGCGTGATCTGTACCGCTGACTAGGGATTATTGTCCATTAGCCAGAGAGGTGTGAAAAAGGACAGAGGGAGTCGTAAAACAGAAACCATTTGCTAGATAAAAGGTAAATACTTCGACCGTACATTCCGTCAATTTTTTTCCGGTTAGGGATTCTGGGGAATAAGCCGGGGTTGATCGGACGAACAACTACACAGAAGACGCAGAAGTTCGACTAGTCAAACAAGTGAAGGGCAGACGAGATCAAGTCGAGGACATTCTTGAGTTGCAAAAGGGGATGTCCTCCTGTTTAAGGGTACTTGTTGGTCTGAGATGAGATTCGACGGCTTAAGGAAGTCTTAATGCGGGTCCAATACCAGTGCACCTGCAGCTCCTCTTACGACGTTACAGTAAAAGAAAGGAGATGAATGCAATTCCAGTTCTGGTCCGAGGGGGTGGAGGGACATCAATTCGTCCCAGAGGCACTAATCATCGTCTCGTCAAACCGTGGCAACAGAAACAAGACCAAAGGTTTCAATGGGATCCTAAAAATCTAGTATTTGATCCAGACAATTGGGTCTTGTTTCCGCATGGCTAATGATCAGAAAAAAACTTTAAATAAAACTTTTAATTATAAAAAAAATCCGGTTACATCCTGATTCCGGACGAATTATATGTCGGGTAAAAAATGATTGTCATATACAGACTCAGTATCTCTTCTTACCCCTAAATCTGTCATCTAATCAACTTCAAATAAAACTTTTGCTTTTAACAAATTTTCCCTCCCTCCGGCTCCCCCCACGGTGCTCGGATCCGGTCCGGTCTTTCAGCTATGTCTCTAGGGCTTGTGCTTGTTCTTCCTACCAAGTTTCATCGCGATCCGTCCACTCTGAAAATGTCACACGATTTCCGATTCCCCCTCCAACTCCCCCCAAAGTCATCGGATCCATTCCGGACATGAAGTGTGGCATCTGAGACACGAGCTTTTTCCAAATATAAAGTTTCATTAAGGTCCAATCCCCAGTTCAAAAGTTACGAATACGTCAATATTCCGGATTCCCCATCCCTTAACTCTCCCCACGGTGGTCGGATCGGAAGTGACTGTTTTCAAGTTAGTTTGATCGGGTCCGTAATATGCCTGCCAAATTTCATCATCCTAGCACATGTGTAAGCATCCTAAGTCGGGACCACCGGCATTCCGGAACCCTCCCTCCAACTCCCCCCACAGTGCTCGGATCCGATCTTGTCTTGCCAACTATGTATCTGTGGCTTATGCTTGTTCTATCAACCAAGTTTCATCCCGATCCATCCACTCTGAACATGTCAATCGATTTCCGGTTCCCCCCTTCCAACTCCCCCCAAAGTCACCGGATCCATTCCGGACTTGAAGTGTGACATCTGAGACAGGAGGTCTGTCCAAATATCAAGTTTCATTAAGATCCGATTCTTCGTTCAAAAGTTAAAAATCCGTCAATATTCCGGATTCCACCTCCCTCCACTCCTCCCATGTTGTTTGAATCAGGAAAGTGTTTATCTCCATGTTAGTTTGGTAGTGTCCCTAATATGCCTGCCAAGTTTCATCGTCCTAGCAATTCTAGAAGTACCCTAACTCGAGATGAGTGGCCTGACGGACCGACAGACCGACAGACAGACCGAAAAGTGATCGGTATATGGCACTTAGCTGCAAGTGCCATAAAAAGAAAAGGGACTAATCGGGTCAAAAAAATCTTCTTCCTAGATGGAATGCGGAGAAATGGCCAAGGGCAGAAACGTGAAGGTCCTGGGCAATTGAAGATAACTTTGGGATGGGGTTCCGTCGAAACCTTTGGTCATGTTCCTTTCCAAAATACACAGTGAAGATTTTCCTGTTCTTCATATAAAATAGACTGAGCATTCGCTCCTGAGCTTCTAGTCGCTGTAGGCTAGTTACTTTTCAAGTTTTTGTAATTACTATATCTCTTCTCTTGATGAAAAAGGTGTTTTTTTTACACACTTTTATTTAATGCAACTTTATTAAACTTTTTGCGTTTGGGACACCGGCTATTAATAGGATGGTACCTTCCGGCACCTGGTGCCCGATGAAAAATGTATAGCCTGCTTAGTTGTATGGTAGTTGTACGAAAAAGTTGCATGTAATACTATGTAGTAGCAAAGAATACTATCATTTTATGCGCCTCAGACTAGTCTAATCTTATGTAGTAGTATCCAGTAGCATCCTGTCTTGCCATAGTAGCATCCAGTCATGCTAATAGTAGCATGCAGTAGTATGCAGTAACACGGTAGGATTGAAGTAGAAGCATGCAGTAGCATCAGTTAGTACTGCATGCAACTTTTTCGTACAACTTCGTACTACTATTTTGAGATAAATTTTTCATCGGGTGTACATGGGTTTGGAGAGTGAGCATCCCCTCGGATACTGGTGGATACCCACAAGAGAAGGATGGTTCGTTTGAGCAGAAGCCGAGGATTATGTATACGCACATCTTGATATTCGTTATTTTATTGAATATTCGTTATTTATTTCGCATGTTGAATCCACACCGTTCTTGCATGTCGTTTTGTGGTTTGACGAGTTCACTTCTGTCGGTATTGCTTTGGAATTTATGATTTAGTTTGTTCTTTGCTGAAGAGGGTTGCCGGAAGTGCAATCGAAATATCATTTATTTTATCCTTAGCTTAACATCTTAGAGGAACAATTAGCTCATCAAGAAAATCCCCGAAAATCTCGTTTTTTTCTTCTTCAGGTATTGACGAAGACCCTAGAGAGCATAGGTTTTCGTCAAGCAGAAACCGAGGGCTGCACTGTAACAAGTTTCTCCGAGAAAGGATTAAAGTTAACTGCAGTATTTGCTACTGGGATTAATCTTATCTCACTGGCCAAGACCATTACCATTAATAATAATCCCAGTAGCAGTGAACAGTGTGGATCAGGACTATACAGGTTTAGATACGGACTATTTAACTTTCGCATTTCGTGGGCCGGCATGCTCCCAAACAAGGTCATGCTAAGGCAACTGAAACCCATGTTTGCACACCTGCAGCAAAAGCGGACCGCCGACACGCAGTCTAGAAACACCGCGCTCGGTCGAACGAAACACCAACCCTCCATCAGGGAGCCAGTCAAGGGTACGGACCAAGCTGGCTATCTACAACCCACACAGGTTGATCGTCCCAAGGGACATGGGTATGGTGACGAGCAGTCTGCCTGGGAAGGTGATGGTAACCGACCACTGGTGCCCAGGTGTCTAGATGCAAGGAAGATAAGCGGACTTTGATGACCTGACAGAAGCCTGCTAATGTGTGGGAAAATGCCAAGGCTCGGAAAAGGTTCATGATTAGTTGTTTCGCGGCTAGGTGATAAAATATTCAAATAGGAAGGGAATGTGCTCAACAAGGGACGACCCTATGAATGTAATACTTCTTAGATAAGTGTTGTGGCTGCGAAATACAACTTTCACATTGAAATGAGGAGTTACCGTGAGAATCTGAGCAATCGAACTGAATCGTTTATTAAGAACCCAACTTCATAGCTTTCTTCCGTAAAATATGCTAAAGTAATGGTAATTATGATTACATAATAAAATTCATTTTGCTGAAAACCTCAACCAAAAAAGGCACGAACGAGACAATAATTCTTGAGGTTCGGCCTCTGACAGGTACTAGCTTATTTCGTTGCCTATTTTGGCATCGGGGCACGAAAAAAGGGATGACTTGAAGTTTGGTGACCAACTACTGGAAGACCCCAACCATCGGCACATCCTTCCCCCTCCCCACATTCCCGACCCATAAGGCCAAAGAGAATGGCAGCATAGCCAGTTTCTAAGATCCGACCCATTCGGGCAATTCATGCACGGTACGAAAAAAGTTTTGTCCCCTCCTTTGTGAGTTTTTTAACGCGAAATTTTAAGTTCTTTTCCTCTTTTAGTTACTGAAGTTTAGCGCTTTAATTTGTTGCAATTCTTGCTCTTAAGTAATTATGGAATATTTGACTATGTAAAAGCGCAATTGTATCTAAATAGTATTTGACGAGAGAACAAACATTCGTTTTTTTTGTTAATACCGTAAGAAATTTTTTTCGAATAATAAAGATTGATTGATTGATTGAAGTAGACCTAGCGCATTTTGAACATGTCTCAGTTTTCCTGTTTGACTTTTCTCGTAGGTCCCCACATTCGCTCAGTGACACTGTGATTGTCTGTTTCCGATTAATATTATAAGTGTCAATGTCCTTACGGAAGTTTAATCTCTCATCTATTAGGATATTCTCGATCAACAGTAGTGGTGAACTGAAAAAGAAAAATGCTCCTCTAAAGGGATTTGAACCCGCATCCTTCGGCTTGATATGTCTACGCTCTAAACAATTCAGCTGCACTATAAAACAAATCTTGCAGGATTTGCTACTGGGATTAATCTTGTCTCTATTGAGATAAGATTATCTCTAACTCGGATTAATCTTATCCCAGTAGAGATAAGCTTAATCCCAGTAGCAAATACTGCTGTTAACTTTAATCCTTACTCGGAGAAACTTTTTACAGTGTAGTTAGTACCTAACGGGCTACAGAAACAGTCATCTTGCTCGAGGAAAATGTATCAGAACAGTTCACATCACCATCTCACATGATAGTTTAGAATATTTAGGTTATGATGGAACTTATGCAATGGACTTTCACCGTCACACTTTGAAGTCTAAGACTCCTATGTCGGAGATCACAGACCGTGCAGGGACCAGAGGCGTTACTAGCCAAAATGTTTGGGGGGGGGGGCAAGGCATTTCCCGACTGGCTGGTAATTTTACCGGCTATTTTGACGAAAAATCTACTGATTTTCAGGAAAGCTGACTGTTTTCATTACAAAAAAAAAACAACTATTTCGACGAAAAATCGCGGCACTTCGCGCAGACTCAGTTATTTTTTACCGACTGGCCTGGCAGGGACAACAAGGCAAGGTTGGCTCCTAAAAAAATATAACAGAAAAAAATCTAGTCATGTCATGATCTAAAACAGCGATCCATCGACTTCCTGCGAGTTCACTCACGGTCACTACCAAACCCAGATTTCGACGATGCAAAAGAATTACTCACATCAAAGACATTTCTACTCATTCCATCGACCTCATAATTTCTAGATGGAACTCGTGGTGATAGGATAGCGAGAAGTTTCTTGGCAGAAAAGGTCATAACTTCACTTTTCGAGGGAGACACTCGCAGATTCTTCGCCACTCCAGCTTTGCGGTTACAGCGTCTGAAATACGAGGTTGTTTTTCAGTCCCCGTGAAAACGGGCACATGTCACATGACACAGACTTCTTTTGCGACCATGGCTCTGATACTTTTAAATTTCACCTCCAGATTTCGAAGGTTAGAGCTTGGTCACACTGGGCTCAAAAAGCCACCTATTCGACAAACAACTGAAAATCCCTAGAGGACGTGAGATTTGATGGGCTTTGTGGCAGCTTGGGGGTAATGAGCAGACTGCAATTAGCGGTCAATTAGGGTTCGTGTAATATAATTATACACGCTGTTTTGCTCTAACTGATCTCCTGAATTTAAAACGACAACATTCAGAATTAATTGTATTGTATCTTGATCTTTTTTCTACTTATGCAACCCAAAAAGCCAGTAAATGAGCCAAGTGTGACCAAGCTCTTAGGGAACTGGCACCCACAAAGGTAGCTGTTCCAGCATTTGGTGAGTTGTACAATAACCGATAAGTTAGTCCTTTTTAGTCCTTGTTAGTGTTTTTTTTTTCCTTCGTGACAAAGTGTTGTGTTATTCCTCATTTTGTATGACAAAAAAGTCAAATTCGGCGGTAACGCTGTGACAGCTGCTTTTGAAAAATAAATTATATTCTATTCTATACCAGCAGGACCCTAAAATGATGATTCACGTACGTCCGTGGTTGAAGAACACAACACACACGGCTTTGACTAGGTTTCAACTCCAGAAATCAATTTTTATTCATTATTCAGAACTCCATTGCTGGAGTGGTTCCGATAAAAAATGACCATTTCATATTTTTTCATGAAAATAAAATTTCACTCTCAGTTCACTCCTGGTTCAATCTGTTTTCGACCAAAAGTCAGTTTCCAAATTTGTTGGATGTGGCAACCCTAATCAGAGCTCGTGTCGCTAATGAAGCAGGTCAAGAGCCAGGTCATCGCTTGCTGATGGGCACAAAGGCAGAACTTGGGCAAACAGAAGTTTTGGAGGAGAAAAGAATTAAGCCTAACAAGAACAGAGGTTTCGATGGGATCCCAAAAATGCAATATTTGACCCAGGCAACTGACCTCGTAAAATATCCGGTCTTCGCCAGACTACTTTAGTTTTACTATTAAAATTTACTATTACAACAGAATAAGTCCATTGGCTAATCATCCGAGAAAACTAAGTTCAGATATGGATTCAGCATGTGTATTTACCCCTATACCCATCCGCCATATCTACTTTGACGAAATTGGTCAAAACTTCCTTGCCTTATACTTCTGCCACATTTTCGGTTTCAGCCGAATTTCGGCCGTCCGGCAATAAAAAATAAGCTCAAAAACGAATTCAGCACATCATCTTACCCCTATATCGAACCTCGCATCAACTTCAGATGAAACTTTAACTTTTAAGAAGTTGTCCGGTTTCCGCCGGATTCTGGGCGAACTATATGTCCGGGTAGAAAATAATTTTCATATAATTGTTCAGCATGTCTTCTCGTACAACTTTTACTTTTAACAAACTTTCCGGTTTTGGCCGGATCCCGAGCAAACTACTTGTCCGGCAAGAAAATGATTTTCATACGCGTGTTCAGCATGTCTCCTCACCCCTAATCGACTATCTCATTAGTTAAAAAAAAAGTTGTTCGCCCCTTAATTTGAAACCCCTCCCCCACCCCTAAATGTAGGGCTAAATAGCCCATCTATGAACTCGACCTGCAGGGGCGTCGCAAGGGGGGGGGGGGGTGCGGAACCCCCTACCTGTTTGAGATTCGGTAAAAATTTTGGGCCGCAGACCCAGAATTTTACTAAAATTGTTCGGTATTTTTTCGATAGCAGAACTGTTCGAAATATTTACGGGGATTCGGTAGTCTTACAGAATCCTAAATAGGCTATCTGTACAAATCTCTTCGGTATAATGATCGGGGTTCGGTATAATTGCCAGTAGGCCTATTCGGTAATTATCACGAATATGATGAGAGAATTTACTGAAATCATTTGGTAATTTTTCGATGCCGGAACTATTCGGTATGTTTATGGAGATTCCGTAGTTAGACAGAATCCCGAATAAGCTATTGGCTCAAAATAGTTCGGTATCATGATTGGGATTCGGTAATTTATTCAGTATAATTTCCAGGATTAGGAAGTTAACCACGAATCCTGACTTCGTTCCAGTTTCGACGAAAGTCTTTCGATACCAAAACAATTCGGTATAATAACCGGGATACGGTAGTTATACAGAATCCCCAACATGCTATCGGTCTAAACTTATTCGGTATAATAACTGGGATTCGGTAATTTATTCGTTGTAATTGCCAGGATCCGGAAGTTACCACGAACCTCGAAACTCAGAAGAGGTCGAGTGAAGCACTGTCGCAGACAAAAGGGATGATCTATGATATCATCGATAGTCCTTACTTCCAAAAAGAATATATAATCATAAATATTTCGAAAATTCCACCTGCAGCACTTTTCGTAATATTCTCTATTTTGTGGAAGAGCGCGTCATTTGTTGATATTGAGATTACGAAACATTAAAAGCTAGAATTTGGATGAAAATCAAATTTGGCAGGAAAAACCAAAAAAAAATTTCGCCTGCGGCGCCCACTTTATGTGATTATGGGTAGTATATTGACTAGACTACAGTTGCTGCTGCTGCCGGAACGTCGATCCATCCGGTTTCTGGAACTTCTTAGAGTCTCGGTATTTAATCAACGGTAAATGATAGAATTTGTAAGAGAAGCAGTTAAATTTTAGCCTACAGAAAAAAAAAAATCTGAAATTTTCGCCTGCGGTGCTCGATTTAATTTTCTATTGGCTATAATAGATAGAAGCTGTTCCTGCAATCATGCCCGGCAATATATTCTCAATGTGGGCCTCGCCAAAACGCCGCCTAATAGTTGGCTTATCGTCTTTCACGCTGCCCTTTATTGTTACTCTTCCTACGTAATCGTTTTCTGTTCCATGATTTAAAGCTCGAATTCTTAGTTCTAGTATTGGGTAAAATTTTTGAAAGAATCGGTAAAATTTTGGCTCTGCACCCCCCCCCCCCCCCCCACCCCCCACCTAAAATGCACTTGCGACGCCCCTGTCGACCTGTCCCTTGACCTAAAGAAGCCTCACAGCAAGTTTCATCAAATATCTATATCTTTCGAGAGTTATCGTGCTCACAGACGGACGGACAACTTCCCAAAACTAGTAGGGGCATTTTGGTCGAAAACCTGTGGTAAAGATTTTGGTAGAACGTATCTACCATATCAACGACCCAATCGAGAAGCAAACACAGTAGCCGTATCCAAAATCAAACTGCAACACCAACTTTAACTCCAAGCAATTCTTATGAAAAATTCACCAACATTAGATACTTGGAGCTTAACCGACAAGGGCTGGGATAGGGCAACTTAGTTACCCATCACTTATTCACTTAAACTGGCTTGAAGACCCGCTGAAAATGCGTTACTTCGTTGTTCCGCTATTCACGAATAATGGATTTTCAAATAGTGGAATTCCCGTCTGATTTGTCGTACCTCTCTGCGCTCGTATTTTTACTGTATGACTCATGAGAAAGATTTATGTGTGTTTTTTTATTCAGGCACTAAGCAATCTTCACCAATCTCATCACTGCCCACTGAAAAGCCGCGTTTGTGTTGAGATTAAAATTTCCTGCGTCATAGTAGACTTTGCACTGTGGGGAGGGCCGCAGACATTTTGAACGTCATATCTAGAGCAGATAGTGGAAAATAAAAAAAAATCCCTTTGCAGAATCCAATTAACTCAGTGTATTCAGTTAAATGACACAAAAATATGTTGGCTTTCAGCTAAACTTTAAGCTAGAACCTTTAGTTCTTTTTGGGATCCAAAACCGTAAGTGGAGGGATGCCTATTACTTCGTAAAAGTTGTCCGTGTGTCCGTCAGCACGATAACTCTCGAAAGGAATAAGATATTTTGATGATACTTGGTGTGAGGATTCTTTTGGTCAAGGGACAGTTCGAGTTCGTAGATGGGATCTGTAGCCCTACATTTAGGGGTGGGGGATTCAAATTAAAAATATTTTTTTTCAACAGCTAATGAGCTAGTCGATTTAGGGATACGAAGACATGCTGAACACGTATATGAAAATCATTTTCTCGCCGGACAAAATCCTTTTCTCGCCGGACAAGTAGTTCGCCCGGAATCCGGCCATAACCGGAAAATTTGTTAAAAAGGAAAGGTTTTATATGAAGTTGATTAGATGTCCGATTTAGGAGTAAGAAGACATGCTGAATAAGTATATTAAAATGATTTTCTTGCCGGACAAGTAGTTAATCCGGCCAAACCGGAAAATTTGTTAAAAGTTTTATCTGAAGTTGATTCGATGTTCGATTTAGGGGTAAGAAGACATAGTGAATCCGTATATGACAATCGTTTTCTACCCGGGCATACAGTTCGGCTGGAATCCGGTTGAAACCGGAAAATTTGTTAAAAGTAGAAGTTTTATCTGAAGTTGATGATAGGTTCGATATTGGGGTAAGGAGATGCGCTGAATTCGTTTTAGGTTTAATTTTTTTGCCAGACAAGTAGTTCGCCCAGAATCCGACCGAAAACAGAAACGTGACAGAAGTAAGACAGGACGTTTTTATTTTCTAATCTGTTCTTAAGTTTTGATAGTAAACATTTTCAAGGAGTCTGACGAAGACCGGATATGTACAAGACCCAATTGTCTTCATCAAATACTAAATATCTGGGATCCCATCGGAACTTTTCATGAGTTCACTTCCCAGTTTGAGCGGCTTGAGCCTCAAAAAAACTTTGCCAAGTAGCGCCGCAATGTCGCTCTAATAGAGTTCAGCTGACTTATCCGTTTTTCACTATTAACTATGACTCGCAGTCAGCTTAGGCTGAAAGAATATTTAGGATACAGCTTATTCTACAGTCTGAAATAACTCACAGTCACAGATAAAAGCTTTTTAGGCTTCATATATAAAAAATGAGTAAAAACGGAAAAGGCAGCAAGAATGTTCTTCATTGCAGTTTTTTCCTGTTCAGGTCTTTTAGGTTTTTGATTCCGACTGCAGGTTCGACTCTTCCAGCTACAGCCTGAAGAGAACCCTTGCCAAAAAGGGACAAAATATCGATGAAGAACATCCTCGCTGATATTTCCATTTTATACCAGTCAGCTTGGGCTGAAGAGTATTTGCTAAGCTTTACTATAGACTAACCATTTTACTGACTCATTTAATAAAAAAAAGAAGATATATATATAATATAATATTTATTTGTGACCCGCTGTACAGATTTAAGATAGTGGAGTAATGAACGAAAAGAAAAGAAATAAAGAGATTACAACGTATCACACACAACAACAACAAGAGCTGTAAGCCTATGGCACTTGCAAGAATATGTAGTAGGTAGGCATATCAGCTCAAGTTTCATTAAGATCCGATCACCCGTTCCAAAGTTACACATACCTCGAGATTCCGGATTTCTCCTCCCTCCATTCCCCCTATGGTGACTGGACCGGGAAAGTGACTATTTCCAAGTTAGTTTGGGCGGGTGCCTGCCAAGTTTCATGGTCCTAGCACTTATGAAAGTTCCCTAACTCGAGAACAGTGGACCGACAGACCGAAAAGTGATCGGTATATGGCACTTGCAGCTGCCATAAAAGTAGGAAGAGAAAGCAAAAGAAAACAAGAAGGAAAACAAAAACTAGCAAGGCTGGGTCAGATGGAAGTAATGGTCAAAAGTTTTTTTTTCACTTGTTCGGTTAAGATGCGCCAAACTTGCAAGTCTAGGGTCAGAGGATGGATGTGATGGTCAAATTTTTTTTTCACTTTTCGGTTAAGATGGGCAGTTTAAGGGTGTTAAAAATTAATTTCTAAGCAAAACCCTTGAGGCAAAAAGGATCATGTACTCATGGCGATCTTGGAAAACTAAATTTTGCTTAAAAGTATTTTTTGTATTTTGTGGTTAAGCTGAGTTCTTTAAGGAATGATCGGATAGGAGAAGTGACGATGTCGTACCCAATGATGTCAAGTTTCTAATGCTCCAGTAAAGTTGTACGTCTTAGCACATCTGGGATTACCTTAACTCACGATCACCGGAATTCCGGACAGCCCCCCCCCCCCTCGGTACCTGAATCCGGTCCAATTCTGGCACTGATGCACATAGGACTTGTGCCTGAACTGCCCACTAAGTTTCATCCTGATAGCTCCACTCTATGCGTGTCACAAGATTTCCGGTTCTCCCCTCCAGCACCCCCCCCCAAGTTCATCGGATCCGGTCCGGACTTGAAATGGGACATCTGAGAAATGAGGCCTTTCAAGCTATCAAGTTTCATTAAGATCCGATAACCCGTTAGAAAGTTACGCGTGCCGCTAATTTCTGGATTCCGCCGTCTCCCCCTCCCCCCGCGATGGTCGGATCGGGCGTTTGACTGTTTCCAAGTTAATCTGGTCGGGTCCCTAATATGCCTATCAAGTGTTATCGTCTTAGCCCACCTGGAAGTACATCAACTACGGATCGCCGGAATTCCGCAGCCCCCCTCCAACTCCACCCATAGTGTCCGAATCCGGTCCAGTACTGTCAGTTGTTTATCTAGAGCTTGTGCTTGTTCTTCCCACCAAGTTTCATCCCGATCGCTCCATTCTGAGAGTTTCACTCGATTTCCGGTTCCCCCTCCGCCCCCCAGATTCATCGGATCCGGTCCGGACTTGAGATGAGACGATACGATACGATACGAATTTATTAGGTCAAATAACATAATAGTTAAAAAAGACCCTATCAATAAATTATAAAACTTACTGTCACTTACTCATTAAAGTGCTTTAAAAAACATTGACGAAAATAAGATCTATACCGGTTAGAAGCTGATGGTTTGCAGGGCTCTAACTTATTTTGATGCCTCGTGTTATATCCGGCTCGTGCCGGTTCCGGTAGCAAATCATGATGCTTACTGGATTCCAACCTTTTATTCCCGCATGTCATAGTAAGCTGGTGACGCAAGGCAACAAGGCTTTGTATACCAAGGAGCTTTATACCTTCTTCATAATTCGTGTACTCCTGGGCCAATATCACACGAACAGCTCGCTTCTGCACATTCTCGAGGTCATTGTTTTGTTCCTTACTCAACCCTGGATGCCACACAGGACAAGCATATTCTAAAATACTTAATATCTACAATTTGTAAAACTTTAAAAGTGATGGACGACTAAAACCAAAACGCTTTGTAGTTACTAGATTCCTTAGTGCTATATTCGCCTTCTTAATAATATTATGTACATGATCCGACCATGACATCTTTGAGTTAAAGGTCACACTGGCACGAGTTCGGCTGAGGCACGAGTTCTTTCCAAGTATCAAGTTTCATTAAGATCCGATCACCCGTTCGAAAGTTATGCATGCCCCTATTTTCTGGATTCCGCAACTTCCCCCTCCCCCCACGATGGTGGATCGGGCAAGTCACAATTTTTCAGCTAGTTTGGTCGGGTCCCTAATATGCCTGCCAAGTTTCATCGTCCTAGGACTTCTGGAAGTACCCTAACTAGAGAAGAGTGGACCGACAGACCGACAGACCAAAAAGTGATCGGTATATGGCACTGAACGAAGCTGCAAGTGCCATAAAAAAGCACTCAATGAAAAAGCAGGATGAGGCCGTAGTGCGCACCTAGGCGGAAACACGCGTCAGCACCAATATCGGTCTGCAGATTTTCCAGCGAACACAAGATGTCGCTAGCTCCGTAACGATCTACGAGGCGTCTATTTCGGACCGATCTGGGTAAGTACAAAAGGA
The DNA here is from genome assembly GCA_030848855.1 of Branchinecta sandiegonensis. Lineage (NCBI taxonomy): Eukaryota > Metazoa > Arthropoda > Branchiopoda > Anostraca > Branchinectidae > Branchinecta > Branchinecta sandiegonensis. Next base: position 19,100,601 of record JAUPMV010000011.1, read on the forward strand.
ATTTGCAATATCGAAAGTAATCCACCCTCATTTGCTTAAAATCAGTGTTTGTAAATACAGGAGACAAACCAGACACAGACAAAAACGACATGGTCGCAAAAAGTGGAATAAAGTTCAGCCAATCACGTCTGCTGAAACGACCACGATTAGCAACGATTTTTGAGTACCCGATTCTTAATTCATCTTTGGTATCAGATAAAAATATCTCCTGGTGGGCCCAGACCCCCTTTACATACCGAACAGATGTTAAAGGTTCGCAGTAAAGCACGATCTCCCGAATCAATGCTGACGATGACCTGGAGTCGCTTCAGAAACAAGCTTGGTCAAGTTGTTCCTAAGTAACTTTTCTAACAGATCCATTCCATCCATCCTTACCACTCCTTATAACGCCTTCTGTCGGCAGGAACATAACTACCATCCTAGGGTTCGGAGGGGGGGGGGGGGGGCATTTTGCGTAAACTACGAATATCCCTGAAAAGTGAAAAGTTTTGGAAAATTGCGAAAAACTAAAAACAAAGCTGAAAAATAAGATGCTGAGCTAGAGTGTGTTGTTTCTACAAATTTTCTACAAAGAGACGACAATTGAGGAACTCACTCAACATTGTGCTTCTACTCCCCCTCTCTCACCCCGTATAACCGACCAGGCATATGCAACAAATAGGAACATTTCCAGGCTTAGGACAATTAAAACCTAGATATTTACCTTGATTCTGGATATGTTTTTTTGGGCGTGTCGCTTCCGGGCAAGAACTTATTTGGAGAGGAATACTCAGAATTATTCCTATCCCTTTGATTAGATGGTTGAAATTGAAATTTTTGGTATGATAAGAAAAAGGACTTCTATTTATATTGCGGACAAGTTGAATTTCATTGCAGAACACGAGTTGAGAGAACAGAATTTTGTCTGGAGCTAATTTGTGTGCGAAAGTCACTCCCGACCGAAATGTATATTTTTTCTCAGCACTTCACGCTCGACGAATGCTTATTTTGGGCAAAACTGTGCCGACGGAATTCCTCAGACGTCTTTCTATCGGTTTGGTTCAAAAGTTGAAAAAAATACATGCTTCGCATGGATTAATTCTATTTTTTTTGCCGACAAGATGGATTTTGAATCAGAATATGACAACTAACTTTGTGTAGCAAACTTGCCGACAAAAAAATTCTGTATGATTTGTCACGGCTTGCATGGTGCACGACAGAAGTTGATTGGGGTGAAATTGTACCAACGGATTACTCCGGAAGTATTCCTATTGGCTAGATTACAGATGATTTTTTGTTTTCAAGAATGTGCCGAAAAATAATGTTGGTATACTTTTGCCGGCACCGACAGATTTCCTTCTCATATAATTTTTTTTTTTTTTTTTTTGGGGGGGGGGGGAGAGTCAGCCCCTTAGTTACGCCCCTTAACACCTGAGTACGGAACTTTAAATCGCCCATACATGCCGCTGACAAGTATCCATCTTATGTGGAAAGAAGAAGAAGAGACAGGTGACTCCAAAACAAAATGCAGAAGAATCTCACTCTTTCGACGACCCAACCGAACAGCAAACACAGCAGCCGTGTCCAGATGAAATCACAGCACCAGCTTTAACTCCAAACAATTTTCAGAGAAGAAGTTCACAAAATCCAAATCTTTAAAGGACACCTGAATGAAGAGTACCAAGTATCATCCCTATCTGTATGACTTCCGTTAACATCGCCTGCAGAAAACCCAATCCAAATACGAAATACCGTTTCCAAGCTATGAATTTTGCTCCATTTTGCATCTGTCCTTATTTCAGTACCGAGCAATTTTAGAAATGAACAAATGTCTCCAATCAACCTTTTTTCTGGAATATGTTTTAACCAGTTAAGCCCAAACGTATATCTAAAAGAAATTCCAATACGATCCGGCCAGCGCTGTACAAGATTTGAATGAATTGCACTTTTTGTCTTGGAGTCTGCATGTGCAAACCTCCAGAAACGAACATCCCTATTTTGAAAACGTCACGCTCAGGAGAAGAATGCTCTCCGTGGCCATGTCTGTAAATGCATTCTCCATGGTGTGTTCAAGTATGGTTTCATTGTTCAGGTGTCCTTTAATTGTTTATCCACAACTTTCATTTTCCAGCTTGAGCGGCTTGAGCCTGAAGAGGAATCTTGCCAAGAAGGGCCGAAATATAGCTCTTATAAAATGTAGCTGACTTATCCGTTTTGCACCGTCAAATACGGCCTTGTCTGTCGGCATACTCTTCCCCTGCTTGCAATACGTCAGAAATTAACCTAGTTATTGAGCAAGTGACCCCTCCTTCCATCTTGCCAACAGGGATGTAACACGAAGCCAAAACTTTCAAGTCACGGAACAGACTAAGGAACGTATCCCAATCAACTTGTTTCTTCATCTTCTTTGAGCAAACTTTACCACAAATTTATATTGACAACATATTGCCAACGTGATTATTAGCTCATTCAAGGTTCAATTAAAAGGGACAGAGAGCCGACGAAACTTGCAAAATCCCACGTACGCCATGTAGAGCAGTAAAAAAAAAAAGTTGCAGACATGCTGACACACTGTTTTTAAATCAAGCATACATAGATCCTGAAAAGCCTACACTGTAAAAAGTCTCTCCTTTATCGGACGTTAATAATTGTGCGTCACCGATTTCGGACATTTTTATTCCTAATTCGGAGAGTTGAAATCTGAATCCGGAGAGTTATAATCCGATGCAGGATTAAAACGCTAGAATGCAAAATAATGCAGAGTATACTGCAGTATTTTGCATTCTAGCGTGTATATACATTCTAGCGCAGAGTATACTGCAGTATTTTGCATTCTAGCGTTTTTTCCCTATATCGACGATAATCGATGACGCCTCAACCGGTTATTCCGGCACTTCTAGGGAAGGTTTGAGCTTTGGAATCAACCAGTCTGAGTTTAAACGGTGGAATTTAGTGTTGGGGGATATTTGGATTTTTCGATATATCGATATTTTCTCGATATTCGATAATCATTATATCGATATCGAAATTCTGTACCATGTTTCGCTATAGCAGTGGTTCCCAACCTTTTCCGTACCGCGTACCCTAATTATGGTTAAAAAAGTTGCGTACCCCTTTTTGAAGAATCATTGTTCTACTATTCCACTAAGATCTGTCAAGATTAGATCACCGAAGAGACGGTATGGGATTAATGCGTGAAAATATATACAAACAAATGGGATACTTGAGACTGCAAGGTTGTCAATTTCGTTTTCGTCCGCTAACTGGTCAAGAGTCGGAAAACACTTCCGCTGTTTCTCTGAGCCTTCGTAAGACAAAACTCTAATTTCTTGACGAAATCAGCGAATCCAGAGATTATGAACCTTCGCGTACCCCTTACGTGGGTCTCGCGTACCCCTTTGGGTACGCGTACCCCCGGTTGGGAACCACTGCGCTATAGGATACTTCTCGTTTCGCCAAAATTTAATGACAAAATTGTCGTAGAGAAGCATCTCGCATCATCTCAAACTTCGATTAAATAAAAACTAAATTGCGAAAAATATGTTGCTCCAGTTTCGGATATATTAATGTAACTTATATTGGATTATGGACAATAATTATAAAAATACAAATGCCGTTTTCGATATTTTGATATTTTCGACAATTCCGAAAATCGCAATTATCGAATATCGCCCAACACAACTGGAATTGGTTAGCGCCAAAACAGTTTTCTTGGAGCTGGTCCTCCGCTCCCTGAGTAGGGTTCAACCAATTTGATCTTGATTCAACCAACTCTGAGTTTCAGCTGAACTGAGAGCTCAAACTCGGTTCTGGCTCCCGCGAAATGAAAATCAAGTCGAGGTTGATGTAAACACGCCTGTCTATTTTGCTATCACAAGCAGGATAATGTCAAACAGGGTTCCCACACCACTGAAATTCTTCGTGCTGCTGAAGACTGTAAAAAGTGTTCTTTTTCGAAAAAAACTGCTACTTTCAAAAATTTGCGCTTCGCACAACACGTATCGTCTGACCTGGGTCTGACTTTTCCAAACTACTACAAATATAACAAACATTTCCGGAATGTTTGGTATTCTGAGACAAAAGATTTAAAATGTATCAGGACTTATTATTTCAAATATTGTAAATTTCTCTTGTACCTTCCTCGAGGTTATAGGAATTTCCGTAGAACTGCAACTTTTTTGCCCTCTGACCCTTGTGCATAGTTATCTTCAATTGCCCAGGACCTTCAAGTTTCTTTTATCTTGCGCATTTACTACATTATTGAAAGCTCAGTGTACCTTTTTCTTTTTCTTTGTCTTGTACTGCGCTATTTCCTTCTTCTGAAGTGCGTAAGAAAATTTCATCATTTTTGTTACCATATTTCCCCCCCCCCCCCCTCGCTTTTGCAATGCCTAGACGATCTTAAGTAAGAGATTGCGACTCGGACTAAACATAAATACATATACAAGTTGTAAAAGCCACTAGCTTTGTTTTGCCTCAAATCCAGGAACTGCTGCACCGACTTACCAGGAACCCAGGATGCAGGAGACTGGTAGCCTACAGAGATGGGCGAATCTGATCATCGAAGGATTCGAATCCAAATCTCAATTCAGGGCTAGGTACGAATCCGAATCCACCATTTCATGTTAAGGATCCGAAATCGGAATCGAATCCGGATTCGAATCCGACCTGAACCAAAAATCAAATCATGTACATAGGTTTTAGTTTAAAAATCAGGGGTGATAAAAAAGCAAAGGAGACGGTTACTTGGACGATTAAACCATGTTTCAAAGTTTTCAGTGTGTTTGTTATAGGACAGGCTTCCTCTGGGCAACCAGGAAAGAATTTCGAATTCGTTAAGCACTGCAGCATGTAAAAATTGGGAAAAGATTAGAAACTGGATCGGACTCGTAAGATTCAGGCTTTGGAATCCGAGTCCGAATCCAGCCTGATAAGCAGAAGATTCGAATCTGGCCAAAAGAACCAATCCTGGATTCGAATCCGAATCCCGATTCGGATTCGCCCATCTCCAGTAGCCTAAGCAGCTTTCTCTATGATGAGAACCTTCATTGAAGTTTGTCAGTAAGCTAAATAATACAGTTAGCTAACTGTATTCAATCAATCAATCAATCAATCAATATATTATTTTGATGGTGATGGTCATGGAATGCCAACAGAACATTTACTCTAGGAGAGCACTATTTTCAAACTAATTGTGTCCCTGTGAACGAAATAGCAGTTGAACAGGAGAAAAGTTTTCTTTTTGAAGAAAAAGTTTTGTGTTTGCTAAAAATGATCTCAAATAGTGCTTCGTTTTCTTGAGTGTTACCCGTGGTTACCCTAATGTCAAAACGCATCCCTGCTCAATACCGCTCCCGATCTTGAAATTGACCTTTGTGCTACGTTTACACACTCCGTAAATCCGAGCGCATTTTGAAATTCGAGCGTACTTCACACACATATTTGAGCTTGAAAAGATTTCTAACAATACGGACGTATTTAGATACAAAACCGGACCAATTTCTCAAATACTTCCGTACTGCTGATCTTTTTAAGCTCAAATACGTGCGTAAATACGCTCGGATTTTACGCGGTGTGTAAATGCACCATAATTGTGTGCCTGTGAAGCAAATAGCATTTGAACATAAGAAAAGTTTTCTTTTTGAAGAAAAAGTGTTGTTTTTGCTAAAAACGTTCTGAAATAGTGCTTCGTTTTCTCGAGTGTTACCCGTGGCAACCCTAATGTCAGAACGCATCCCTGCTAAATACCACTCCCGATCTTGAAACTGACCCTTACCTTGCTTGACATAGCAAAGCTGGCTTTTTGCTATCCATGAAGTTTGGTGTGCCTATCGACAATTAATAACTAAGGCTACGAGAACGTGGATAATAGATTATGATTACATCAGGCCTACTGACCAAAGGTTACTCTTGTTCTGTAACTACTTCGCTCAACGAATACTGTGAAGACCTCGCAGAGCCATCTAAGAACCCAGTTACGCAGACTTCCCGGCCGCGAAATACACAACAGATGTCACAGACGCACGGTGCTGCTGAAGGTATCTGGGCCAAAGGAAAGCAGTGTTGGGCGATATTCGATATCAATATAACGGAACATATATCGATATCCAATATCGAAACGTAAATATTGGTATCGAACGATATCTGTTCACTCGTAATTATTGTAAACAATCCAACATAACCTACATTTATATATCCGAAACTGGAGCAATATGTTTTCCGTACTTCAGTTCTTATTTATTCGGTTTTTGGCCTGATGCAAGATGCTATTTAACGACAATTTTGTTCTCAAATTTTGGCGAAACGAGACGTATCCTATAGCGAAACATGGTAAAGAAATACCGATTATCGAATATCGAAAGTGAAAATATCGATATATCGAAAAATCCAGATATTGCCAAACACTAGAAAGCAGTAGACTAGACTCCCTACCACTGCCTTCCAGTGGTAACCAGAGGATCCAGGCGGACAAGACGGCCGGAGAACACTATTCGCTTCACCTTCCGGTCGGATATACGCAACATCAAAGTTTTCATTCAGCCCGAATGGGAAGATGTCTGGGCAGCGGCCTGTCTGAGATATACACTAGTAGTTCTTCTTGGATGCTCGAAGTGCATATGAAGATTCAAATGGAGCTAATGTCTAAGGTAGGGTCTTACCCTTTCTGACCAGAGTGATTCGTGTAGACAGACAACACAGCGTGCCGGAAAATTCATCGAGTGATTCCGGTAATACCTAAGTTTCTGTAGCTTTCAAGAATTAGGCAACCTACTGAAATTTACATTATTTCCAACTACAAATATATTCCACAGGGGAGTTCAGTGTCGGCAAACTACTAATCACAAAATAATTACACTTTACAGAACTAATTATCAGACACTTCTGCACCAATTTAGACACTAGAATGTTAAAGTATATCAATAAAATAAAATAATAATATCATCAGCACATGCTAAAAACGTTACATCCCGTGCAAAATGTATTAAAGAAGTCTTAAGCGACCGAAGACAATCTGCCAAACATGGATACAAAATATATGTTGATAAAATTCCACAATGTGTAACGCCTTTTCCCCCTGAGATTAAATTAGACAGAACTTTTGGGGAACTAATTGCCACTTGAACGCTAAACCCATTGTACCAGGACCTTAAAGCACGCACAACGGAACGGGGAATACCATTATACACAAGGGATAGAAGAGCACCCTTTATGTCAATCAGAAGCGTATGCAGCAGTTGTCCACTCACTCGCATATCATTGATTAAAGTGGAAAAAAATAGCGTGCTCGTGATCGCAACCCATACCCGTTTTAAATCCAACCTGGTTTAACCCGACATCAAGGCCTTCACATATTTTTAAAACGCATTTCAAAAGTTTACTAATAATACAACCCTTGGTTATTGGCCGGTAAGAACCACAGAATTTTAAATACTTCTTTCCTTTTTTTAGAATAGGGGAAATCAAATCAATTGTAAAAGATAAAAAAAGCTTAACCGGATATGGCTGAGCTCCAACAGTTTAATAACATATCACTTATTCACTTCAATATTCCTGAAAACTCGATAAAAATCCGTTACTTCGTTTGTTCGTTATCCAGGGATAGTCAATTTCATAGAATGAGTTATTCTTTCGGATTTGTGGTGACTCAATGTTCTTGTCCTTCTATGCTTGAAATATTTACCAACTAGAAGTGTAAGCCATTGCTGAAAAATAAAATAAAAAATATCAGATTCATTGCAAGATACATCCTAAAATCATTTTCCTACAGGTGTAACTCCACAGATGTCACATCTTAGCCCTGAAAATGCAAAATTTTGTTGAAATTTAAATTCTTCGCATCTGGATGGATTTTGTTTGTCATGCAAGCAGTGTACACTCTGAACTTTATTACCAGAGCCCCAGGTGGAAAAATAAAAATCCCTCAGATGTGTCAAAATATTTCAGTATAGGTTATTCAGATTATATTTAAAAATAAGCTGCCTTTTCAGTTAAACTTTAACAAGCCTATTTGTTTGTTCATAGTAACACATAATCGACGTCAGAACAAAACAGTATTCTAGAGTTTCTGCAGAGATGGTCACTAGCGAAAGTTTCTGGTAAAACCTAAAAAAAAATCCAGTAAAACTTCGAGAATTTCTGGTAAAATTCTGAAGCCGCACCCACCGTATCAGGAAGGTGCTGGGACGCCCCTGCTTCTGAGTAACTTACCTTAAGGAAGTAACTTAAGTGCGTGTTTATAGCACTTTTGTAGAATAACAGGGTTGCTAGTATCACAGTTTACCGAAAGGATTTTAATTTGAGCAGACAACATATTTTGAGAACCTTTTTAAACCAAGCAAAAAGCCTTTTCCGCACTCCGACAAATTCCAGGCTTGGTAAGCCATTTTCACGCACTTGCTGTGTTTAAAGCTAACTACCGGTTAGCCAAAGTAGGTAATTAAAGGCATCTGAAAACACCTACCATTTAGCCCAAAACTGCACTGTTCGCATTAAAGTAACTGTTCACATAAGCATACCTCTATTGTACAAGCCCACTACTCCCACTAGGCTCTTTATTTTAGAGGTGTTTTTGCGCATCCATTTTTCTATTGACTGTCTCGGGAACAGAAGTGTGGAATAGAAAACTGACTCATCGGCTGTTTGTAAAATTTGAGCCGCAAAAACCTTGTTGAGCAAACTACTTTCCAGTTACCTCTTTGAACTTCTACTTCAGCCTTCATCTGTATGATCCAGAACCCTCATTTACTGAAACCATTCTTAAATAGACATTAGATCTAAGCACAACTAAATCACTGTTTTGTCTTTAGTCAACTTCAGTGAACTCCACAAATTCAAAACTGCCGCCTTAGAAGAAAAGACTAAAAAGATCACAACCAAGCCAGGGATTCCAAAATACTGCTATAATGTGCTCATAGATGGCATAACTGTGGCCAGTGGAAAATTCCTTAGCGATGACGATGTACGACTTGCTCTGAGTAGCGCCCGTCGCTCCGTAATGCGTGATTCATCTTCAGTTTACCTGTGTCCTGTGTGTGCTAAAGAGCACTGACTAAATACCAGATATACCGGTTTTAGCGAGACGAAAAATGGTGGTTTAGAGAGGAATTTTGATTTGGATGAAACCTGTGCCTAAAAGTGTGTTAAAACAGTGAAATAAATTGGTTATGAAATGGCCAATTATGTGGATGAAGTTGGAATCGGGGATTTCGTCCTCCTTGATGAGATCAACCCACAGAATTTTCTTCAGAACCTTCAAAAGAGGTTCGTGACTTTTGATGTCAGTCTGCCATAAACCTCTGAGTTTTGGACACCCTAACTCTAGATACCTTATGCAGTGGCGCCATTTCAGTAGGCTACACCTCGGGGGGGGGGGGGGGGGGAATCCATTTTGGGCCTCCATCCTAGATTTTTTACTCAGACGAAAAATTTAATTGCACTTTTGGGGGTTAATCTACTTTAGATAAACTTTCACTCGTAACAAATTTTCAGGTTTTGGCGGGATTCCGGGCGAAATATATGTACGAGTAGAAAAACTTCAAATAAAACTTTTACTTTTAACAAATTTCCGGTTTTGGCCGGATTCCGGGCGAACTACTTGTCTGCGAGAAAATAAGTTTCAGATATGGATTCTGCATGTCCCTTACCCCTAGATCTATGAAGGGGCATTTTGATTCACATCAGCTGACAAACCAAATCTTAAATTCGCCAGACCTAATGTTCGTTTCCCAAACCAAATGTTGCCTTTCTAAAACAAAAGTTTCTTTCCCACACCAAATATTCATTTCCTAAACCATTTGTTCGTTTGCCAGACTATAAATTAGTTTCCCAAGCCTTCTGTTCTTCTTGCAAACCATCTATTTATTTCTCAAATTCGCTGGTCGCTTCCCACGTAAGATTTTGACCGCGCAGATTTTGGTTTGGGTCAGGATCAGGATCCGCAAGTTTTCGCTCCTAATATTGCGTCTCGGAGGCTCCGAACATTACGTGACATTACGTCTCGCAGATTGAACATTGCGTTTGGGAAGGCACTGTCTAGGGAACTGGGAGCCGTACTTTTTGTCCTACGGGCTACGGAACCGGTAGTTCTCACAGAAATCAAACAAAATGAGCTACGATTCTGGATCTAACGTCATTGACTAACGGAAATTTGTATGTGCTGGCTCCCTTTCCGGTAGTAAGTGGAAATAGCTCACGGAAAATTCATCGGACCAGCTTCTCGTCCGGTAGTCTCACAGAATTGTTTATTCAGAAGCTAGGGAGCCGGTACCTGATACCGGAAACTATAATTGGAGCTTATGTTCAGGTAGTGTCTACGTGGAATATAGAACTCATGGAATAGTTTGGATGCGAGCTAGGATGCCGGGATTTTCACTGACTTAAGAGAAAATAACATGGGGAAAAATCCACTACCGGAAGCCATGTATTGAGAGCTAAGGTACCGGTAGAAACAATTAGTTGGTTGAAAATGACCAACTCACGGACACAGATGGCTATTGGCTAGGGTTCCGGTAGTGCCAAAAAAAAAAATGAACTCACGGACCTATGTCAGTGCAGACTAAGAAACTGGAAGTGAATACTTTTAACTCACGGAACCCAACTTCTGCGGGCTAGGGTTCCGGTAGTGCCAAAAATTTAAATTTCAAACTCATGGAAGTTGGATTCCGTATTGACACGTGTCCGTGAGTTTGTAATTTTAATTTTTGGCACTACCGAAACCCTAGCCCGCATGAGTTGGGTTCCGTGAGTTAAAAATCTTCACTTCCGGTTTCCTAGTCTGCACTGACATGGGTCCGTGAGTTCAATTTTTTTTATTTTTTGGCACCACCGGAACCCTATCCCATAGCCATCGGTGTCCCTGAGCCTGCCGTGAGCTGGTCATTTCAATCAAATAGTTATTCCTACCGGTATCTTAGCTCTCAATATATGTGTTCCGGTAGTAAATTTTTTACTATGTTATTTTCTCCAAGTCAGTGATAATCCTGGCATCCTAGCTCTCATCCAAACTATTCCGTGAGTTCTGTATTCCACGTAGACACTACCGGAACACAAGCTCCAATTAAACAGTTTCCGGTATCAACTACCGGCTCCCTAGCTTCTGAGTACACAATTCCGTGAGACTACCGGACGAGAAGCTGGTGCGATGAGTTTCCGTGAGCTATTTCCACTTACTACCGGAAGGGGAGCCAGCACATACAAGTTTCCGTTAGTCAATGACGTCAGATCCCGGAATCGCAGCTCTTATGGTTTGGTTTCCGTGAGGAACTACCGGTTCCGTAGCCCATGGGACATAAAGTACGACTCCCGGTTCCCTAGACAGTTCCGTTTGGGAAACTTCGAAACCAGCTGACTTCGTATCGGCCGACAGTGCCTGTGTTTTCGCCAATGTTGACGTATCGATAACATTGGTCCAGGCGTGTTGAAGAAAGTCACAAAGTGTAAATAGAAGAATTGATGGAAAGTCAAGAAGTGCTTGGTTTAGGAAATGAATATTTGGTCTGGGGAAGAAACGTTTGGTTTAGAAATGTAACATTTGGTTTGGGAAACGAACATCAGGTCTTGCGAATTTAACATATGGTTTGTCAGCTGATGTGAACTAAAATGCCCCTTCATATAGATCTACTATCTATTCGGCTTCTTAAAACATTTTTTTCGTCCATTAATTTGAAACCCCTCCCCCACTCCTAAATATGGGGTACAGGGCAAAGAGTCCTTATGCCGAGTTTGAGTAAAATTCCTCAACCTCTTCGAGAGTTATCGTTCTAACAGACGAACAGACGGACGGATGGACAACTTTTACAAAATCATAGGTATCCCGTTACTTACGTTTTAGGATCCCCAAAACAAGCAGTGGTCATCCACAGTAGCGTATATTCCGATTCGTTTCGGGAGGGGCGACAGCGCAGTGAAAATATGCGGCCGAAGGCCACCCCCTTATTGGCCGGAAGGCAGAATTTTTTTGTTTTTTTTTGCGTATTTTGACCATTTTTAACTACTCTAGGTGCAAAAAACACCTTTTAATCTTGTAATCATGCACACTACGACTCAAAAACTATTTCTAAGATCAGTTACTGAACCATACTGTAAATAATTTCGTTTTAGCTTCTCAATTTGTATTTTCGCGTACGTTTTTACCATAAAAAAACTCCTTTTCCGAGAATTTCGGATGAAGACCGCCACTATCGCCCGTATTTCGCACACGTTTTCCCAATTAAAAACCCTTTTTTCAAGATTTTTTTTTTGGGGGGGGGGGCGATCGCCCCTGTCGCCCCCCCCCTAATATACACTACTGGTCATCATCCACAATAAAGTACATACAAAGCAGATTTGCATAGTAAGATGTGATTCTCAATGCTTATATTGTTGAAAGCTTACCTTACAGGGTAAAATAATACAGAGATTTCAACACCAAACCAGACCAGCAACGTGAAGTGTTGCAGCAACCTTTGTTCGGCTTCGCCGAGTGAAGTGTTGCGTTGGTTTTGTTTCTTCGCTATCGGTTAAATGCTGAAGTTGTCAACCCATCGAGGTTTTCAAAATGGTATGTTCCAAGAAAAGTTTTTACGGCACTTGCCTTCCGGCCAAGTGCCGTATACCGATCACTTTTCCGTCTGTCTGTCCGTCTGTCTGCCGGTCGATCGGTCGGTCCGGTGATCGCGAGCTAGGGTACTTCCAGGTGTGCTAGGATGATGGATCTTGGCAGGCGTATCAGGGACCCGACCAAACTGACTTGGAAATAGTCACTTCCCCAATTTGACCATCGTGGAGGGAGGGGGAATCCGGAATATTAAACAGGTTAAATCACCGAATTGACGAGGGTACGGACCGAATGCGGTGAAATCGATGCGGTCTGAACGAAAGATGTATGAATTAACAAATTTGATAAAGAAAGGGGACCAATAAACACGTTAAATCGCCCAATTTGGAAATGCGGGTACAAACGATTTTATGAAAAGGGGGAATCCAGAATATTGAGGCATGCGTAACTTTCGAACGGGTGATCGGATGTAAATGAAACTTGATAAGTGGAAAGAACACATGCCTCACATGTCCCGTTTTACGTCCGGACCGAATCTGACAACTGTGGGAGGAATTTGAGGGGGGGGGTGCCGGAAATATCGTGACACGCTTAGAATAGAGGGATCGTGATGAAACTTGGTAGGAAGAACAAGAACAGATCCCAGAATTCCCAGATTCATCATAGACATAACCGGATCGGATCCGGGCACTGCGGGGGGGGGGGGGGGGTCCGGATTTTCGGTTATCATGGGTTAAGGTAATTCCAGATGTGCTAAAAAGATGAAACTTGGCAGGCGTATTAGGGACCCAGACCATCGGGGGGGGGGGGGAGGAGCATAACTTCCGAACGGGGCAACGGACACAAATGAAACTTGACATTTGGAAAGAGCTCGGGTCGCGTTTGTCCCATTTCGTGTTTGGACCGGATCCGATAACTCTGGGGGGGAAGGATTGGAGGCGGACGTGATCTCGAGACAGGTTTAGAGTGGTGGGACCGGTATGAAGCTTGGTGAGAAGAACAAGGACTAGTTGTAAATACATTTTTGACAGAAACCGACCGGGTCGGCGCTCTGGGGGGGGGGGGCCTAGAAGGGGTTTCCCGGAATTCCGGTGACCGCGAGTTAGGGTACTTACAGATGCAATTGGACCATGAAATTCTGCAGGTGTATTTGGGACCCGATCAGAATGACTTGAAAGCAGTCATTTCCCCGTTCCGGCTATCTGCGGGGGAGTGGAGGGAATTGGAGTCCGCATATCTTAACTCAAAGTGAAAAAACACTTTAGAAGATCCATTTTCGCGATTCCCATGTTCCCGTGATAGTTTTTGTCTCAAGGGTTTCGCTTACAGATGACTTTCAGAAGTACTTAAAGTGCCAATGTACCGCAAAGTGGAAAATCATTTTTAAGAAACTAAAATTTGTTAAGATCCCCAAGTGCCCATGATTATCAGTGCCCCAAGTATTATGCTTCCAAATTCAGTTGAGTCCCATTAAAGTGCGCATTGAAACCGCAAACTGCGTGGCATATGTTTTACTAAACTATACATTTTCGTTAATCCGAAAGGCCCATAATCGTCTGTGCCTCAACATAGTGCAAATGTTAGCTGATACCCTTACCTACTGCGTATGCTTGCAAGTGCCCTATGAGCTTACAGCTCTTGTTTTCTGGACGGATGACACAATCCGTAATCACACGGCTATCCTTCAGCGTTGAAAAAAAACAACAGAAAATCGGAAGTAGGGACTAAATTTACTTTGCAGCCAGTTGGACTTTATCTTTTTCAATCGTAGAAATCGTGACGGGTGAAAACTTTTAACATTATCTTATATAACCTAGTTGGTATTAAAAAGCTATCCGTATCTTTTCAGGATCAAAATAGCCTACCACAGGATGCCACTCCACTAATTATTCCGAAACTATGTCATCATTTTACATTATCATTTGTATCCGTTGCGTAAACACTTAGTTCTAAGTTACAGCGATAGACCATGGAGACAAATTTTTTTACCCTCAGATTGATTGAGATCAAATAAAATGTGCATTAATTGGCACAAGTTTCTAGCCCCTCACGAACTAGCAACCGATTCTTACTTACAAATCCATCTCCCCCTGATAGACATAGTACCAAATTGTTCTTACGTTCAGATACAATGGAAACAAATAATATAATTAATAGGTACACCAACTAGCAAAAGTTGCTAATCCCCATCGCCGAAGATGATTATTGTCTAACAGCCGATTGTTGCTTACAAGTACCCTACATGTATTTTTGGGATCGGCCTATTTTTGGTTTCAGTGTGTACCTTACTACTGAAGTTGCCAACCCCTATAAACTTTCAAACCGTCTCATGAAGGAATTTTTTTGTACCAAAAAACGGATGACATATACTTTCATCAGTTCATCAAGGTTTGAAGATTGCCGTTGGAAAAAAAAAACAACCTGTATTAGCCTAGTTCAAAAGTTGACCTTTTTGCCATAGGTCAACTTTCTAATATTCACCCCTTAGAAAGGAGTAAAGGACAAGCTCTAATTTCTTTGGCAATGATAGAATTTTTAAAAGTTCAAGAGGTACATCTGGTACCATTTCTCTTCCTCAATGTCAAGTGTAAACAAGACCAAAGGTTTCGATGGGATCCCAAAAATTCTATATTTGATCCAGACAATTGGGTCTTGGCTTCGCTAGAATCCTTGAACATTTTTACTATTAAAATTGAGAAACAGAATAAGGCCAAATAGCTAATCATCTGAGAAAACCAAGTTCAGATATGGATTCAGCATATGAGTTTACCCCTATAAATCATATCTATTTTGACGAAAGTGATCGAAACTTCCTGCCTTACTTCTGCCAATTTTCCGGTTTTCGGCCGAATCCCGGAACTACTTGTCCGGCGAAAAAATAAAGCTCAGAAACGAATTCAGCAACCTATATCGAACATCTGATCAACTTCAAATACAAATTTTACTTATAACAAATTTTTCCGGTTTCAGCTGGATTCCGGGCGAACTTATATTTCCGGGTAAATCGGTCATCCAATCGACTACAAATACAAGTTTTGTTTTTGAAAATTTTTCCGGTTTTGGCCGGATTCCGGGCGAACTACTTGTCCGGGTAGAAAATGATTTTCACATAAGTGTTCAGTATGTGTTCTTACCCTTAAATCGAACATCCAATCAACATGGTTTTCATAACCGTGTTCAGGATGCCTTCTTACCTAATCGACTACGGGATCTCATTAGCTGTTTAAAAATGTTTTGTAACTAGCTTTCGATATACTAACCTCCAAAACTTTAAACGTGATTATCTCGAAACTAGCAAAAAGTGAGGTATCACCTTTGTGCGTTCAGCTCTTCAGTTATATCGAAAATTTCAAAAATAAGCCTGTTTTCCGCTAAAATACAAAGGTTTTGGTTCAAAACCAGATTACAAACTGTGCGATGCAGTGTGAAATTCACGATTTGGTAAATGCTTTGATGTCAGTATGTCCGACAACAAGGAATACAAACATTTTTTTCCCCATTTTACTGACAACACTTTTGCCGGTCACCGTATAGAAAAATGAAAGTAACCAATACCAGGATCTTAATCCGATCGTCAGCTTGACTTCCCGTCAAGGCTTTTGTCGGTGATATCTCCGCATCCCCCCCCCGAAAAAAAAAATCAGATTTCCAGACAATAAGCTTCCTGATTACCGACAGAGCTTCTGTCGGAATCGGAAACGGTACGAAGAAGGTGTTTTATCAGCGCTATTGCCAGTACTGAAAACAGAATCCGCGCACCGTCATCGCACCGACAAACGCCGCCGATTTCCAAACAAGAAGTCTCCTGATTTGCCTAAAAGAGCTCTTGTCGGTACTGAAAAGGGAATCCATGTACCGACAGACGCTGCCGCTTTCCCTACAACAAGTTTCATGATTTATTACCGACGGAGCTGTCGTCGGTATCAGAATTGGACTGAGTAGAGTGTTTGTCAGAGCTCTTGTTGGGACCGAGAACCGAATCCGCGCAACAACAAACGCTGCCCATTTCCCAACAGGAAGTTTGCTGTTTAACCAACAGAGCTTTAGTCGCTATCGGAAACGGAATGATAAAAGCGTTAGTCGGTACCGACACACATACTGCCGATTTACGCACATAGTTTTTCGTGTGGGGGGGGGTGCAGCCCCCCTAGTTTCGCCACCTACCCTTACATGTGCTACATGAGCTTTTAGCTCTTGTTCTTCGTAGCTGTACGAAAGGCCTGAAAATAGGCTAGCTTACCCTTCTTCACTGAGTTTCTTCATCATCCTAACAGTTCCGAGAGTAGTCCTGCTTATGCTACCATAGTACATGTTTCACATGATCTCATTATTTTCTTTTTTCTATTTAGGTTCGGTGGTGGAAAGCTCTATTCTTATATTGGTGAGGTCTGCATATCTGTCAACCCATACCGGACAGTAAATATTTATGGCCCGGAGTATGTCAATCAGTATAAAGGTAAGCAATCTTACTAATGTTCGTCCAGCGTAGACCTCGTATAACCTACTGAACTGGTACGGGCTCGTGCAGTCATACACAAATCAACGGCCATCTCATGAAAAGTTTTGTATAGCTGATCCTTCTGCGGTTATCCTGAGATCCGTCAAAAGAACGAAGCAAAAGTGTAGGCACCCATAGAGCTCCATGATATTTCGGTTTACTGACTTTTAGTTATTTTTGTTATTGCTGTTGTAAGTAATAGCAATTTATTTGTAACCCGCCATTTCAAACAAGAGCTGTAAGCTCATATGGCACTTGCATGTGTCAAGATGATTTGATTGATCAAGAGTAAGTTTCGACTTTGCGGTTGAGATGCGCGCTATAAGGGAGCTGGAACTTCATTTGTAAGCAAAACCCTTGAGGCAAAACTGCTAATGGGCTGATGGGCATCACGAAAATGCATATATTGCTTAAAAGTATTTTTTTTACTTTGCGGTCAAGATTGGTACGAATAATCGGATTTGGGAAGTAGCAATTTCTAAGCAAATGTTGTTGAGTCTCCAATATTCCAGCGAAGTTTCATCGTCCTAGCACATCTGGAAGTACCTTAACGCGCGATCACCGGAATCCCAGACCCCCCTCCCCCTCCTCCAACTCCACCCACAATAACCGGAGCCAATCCTGTTCTGTAAATGATTAATCCAGAGCATCTGTTTGTCATTCCCACGAAGTTCGATCCAGATCACACCAGTCTAAGCGGGTCAAGTATTTTCCGCCCTCCCCCCGATAATTGCCGGATTCGGTCCGGAAATGAAAAAGGTCACAAGAGAAAAATGTCCTCTGTTTAATTATTAAATTTCACTCGAATCCGATCACCCGTTCCAAAGTTACGCATGACTCAATATTCCGGATTCCCCTCCCTCAACTCCCCCCCCCCCCAAGATTTTCATATCGAGGATTTTTTTTTATTCCAAGTCAGTTTGACCGGGTCCCTGATATGCCTTCCAAGTTTCGTCGTGAAAATCCCCCAAAAACGGAATTCCGGGATACCCCTCCTCCCCCCCCCTCAAGTGTCCGGATCCAGTCAAATTATGTAAAAGATTTATATGGACCAGATGTTTGTTCTTCCCAGCAAGTTTCACTCCGATACCATCATTCTAACCGTTTCTCGAGATTTCCGGTCCACCCCCCCCCACCCCACCCAGCTCCCCCGCGGTGCACGTAGCCAATCCGATTCAGCAAATGACTTACCTAGAGCATCTGTTTGTTCTTCCCACAAAGTTCCATCCCGATCCCTCCATTCTAAACGGGGCACGTATTCCCCCCCCCCCCCCAATAGTTGCCGGATCCGGTCCGGATATGAAAAAAATCATCGGAGAAATGTCCTCTGTTGAATTCTTAAATTTCACTCGAATCCGATCAACCATTCTAAAATTACGCATGACTGAAAATTTCGGATTCCCCTCCCTCCACTCCCCCCACCATTATCTGATCGACAAAATTTTTATTTTGAAGTCAGTTTGATTGGGTCCCTGATATGCCTGCCAAGTTTCATCGTGAAAGTCCCCAAAACCACCATCACCGGAATTCCGGGACCCCCCCCCCCCCATAAGTGTCCGGATCAAGTACAATGGCCTAAAGGACTTATCTAGAGCAGATGCTTGTTCTTCCCAGCAAGTTTCACTCCGATCCCTCCATTCTAACCGTTTCTTTAAATTTCCGGTCTCCCCCCCCCCCCCCAACTCCCCCCTGGCTACCGAATCCGGTCAAGACTTTAAACGGGACATTACAGATATATATTCTGTTCAGTTATGAAGTTTCATTACAATCCGATCATCCGTTCGAAAGTTACACACTTCTCAATTTCCCGGATTCCCCTGCGGATTCCCCTCCCTCCACTCCCCCACCATTATCTGATCAACACAATTTTTATTTTGAAGTCAGTTTGATTGGGTCCCTGATATGCCTGCCAAGTTTCATCGTGAAAATCCAAAAAAACACCATCACCGGAATTCCGGCCCCCCCCCCATAAGTGTCCGGATCCAGTACAATGGTCTAAAGGACTTATCTAGAGCAGATGCTTGTTCTTCCCAGCAAGTTTCACTCCGATCCCTCCAAGTTTCACTCCGATTCTTCCATTCTAACCGTTTCTTGAAATTTCCGGTCTCCCCCCCCCCCCCCAACTCCCCCCTGGCTACCGAATCCGGTCAAGACTTTAAACGGGACATTACAGATATATATTCTCTTCAGTTATGAAGTTTCATTACAATCCGATCATCCGTTCGAAAGTTACACACTTCTCAGTTTCCCGGATTCCCCTGCCCTCCACCCCCCCCCCAAAATGGTCGGATCAGAAAACTGATTATTCCTAATTTTGTTTGGTCGGGTCTCTGATATGCCTGCCAAGTTTCATGGTCCTAGCACAACTGGAAGTACCCTCACTCGAAAAAGTGTGTCAAAATGCCCTAAGTTTTCAAGTTTCCAGCGCCCCAACTCCCCCGCATATGGTCGGATCGGGAAACTGATTATTTCCAGGTTAGTTTGGTCGGGTCCCTGATATTCCTGCTAAGTTTCATTGTCCTAGCTCATCTGGAAGTACCCTAACTCGAAAAAGTGTGACAAAATGCCCTAAATTTTCAAGTTTCGAGCGCCCCCACTCCCCCGCATATGGTCGGATCGGGAAACTGATTATTTCCAGGTTCGTTTGGTCGGGTCCCTGATATTCCTGCCAAGTTTCATTGTCCTAGCTCATCTAGAAGTACCCTAACTCAGAAAAAAGTGACAAAATGCCCTAAATTTGCAAGTTTCCAGCGCCCCGCACTCCCCCCCATATGGTCGGATCGGGAAACTGATTATTTCCAGGTTAGTTTGGTCGGGTCCCTGATATGCCTGCCAAGTTTCATTGTCCTAGCACATCTGGAAGTACCCTAACTCGGATATGTGGGACAAAAAAACTCGGACCGACCGACAGACCGACAGACGGAATTGTGATCGGTATATGGCACTTGAGCCAGAGGCTGCAAGTGCCATAAAAAGCGGAGTAAAGGAAATAAAATAAATAAACACATAAAGACACAGAAAAAGACACCAATTTTCAATCTTCGGCCAGGAAGCAGTGGAGAAGGTCGTGCGCTGGTTGGGCTCTGTTGTCAGTGATTTTCGATAGCGACGAAGAAACATCCAAATCCCATTGTGTTTCTTTCTTTTTTTCATTTTTTACAATACTCCGTCTCTACCAAGATGGGTTATAAATAAAATTTAATTCAGTTTAAATCGGCAATTTTGGTGCACAGTGCTCCAACGTTAGGGCGTGCCCGTTGGAGCACCGTATTTTAATCAAGGCAGGATTACCGTATTAATTAATTAATTAATTAATTTATTTATTTAATTCCGCCATTTCGAAAAAGCGGAGTAAATGAAAGAAAATAAATTGAGCACGTAAAGATACAGAAAATAACACTAATTTTCAATTTTCGGCCAGGAAGCAGTGGAGAAGGTCGTGCGCTGGTTGTGCTCTGTTGTCGTGATTTTTGATGCGACGAAGAAACATCCAAATCCCTTTGTGTTTCTTTCTTTTTTCATTTTTTACAATACTCCGTCTCTACCAAGATGGGTTATAAACAAAATTCAGTTCAGTGTACATCGGCAATTTTTGGGCACAGTGCTCCAACGTTAGTGCATGCCCGTCGGGCCACCATTCCTCGGAGGAAGGGCACAGCAGCCTTCCCCGGTACCCCCAAACAAATTTGTTCGAAAAACAAATTTTTCATTTCCGATTTTCAATTCAACCCATTATCATGGAGGTACCGTGCCCATGCTCCAGGGTATGATGGGGCACCATTGGCTGTATGGTTGGTCATACCTTAGCATCAGTGGCCATATGTTTGGGCATGCACCAACGTTGGAGCACTGCGCCCAAAACTTTAGGATTTGTGCATGACTGAGCTGTGGGGAGCGATACATTACCTGTAGTTTCGGTGACTAGATCATTATTATTATTTTATTTCTTCAACGACCAACAGGGGCCATAAACACAAACATAAACAACAAACAACAACATAATTGCAAAAAAACAACAGCAAACAATTAGCTCTCAACCGGGACATCATAAAGCACATGTGTCCACTCCTTCCACAGCGGAAGAGAGAGCCTAAAGTAAGGCCCAGAAAGCACCAAAAGGAGCGGATTAGTCGAGCTGAGGATCCTAGACTGGACCGAAAACACAGCTTTCCTCTTAAGCTCCCCAAACGAGGGTAAACCACCACCAGCAAACATACCAGAGGCACTGCAATTCCAGGGAAGACCATGAAGCCACCGGAAGGAATTGTTATAAAGAACCCGAAACCTGCTCTCGCATTTAGAGGTGATACCCTGCACAAACGCAAGGCAGTACAAAGGTGTGCAGTACGACCTGAAAAGGAAATCTTTAACCGCAGGCTCGCACTTTCCAAATTTGCGAATAAGTATATTTGCTCTGGAGCACAGAGACCTGGAGACAGCAGCAACATGCGTTTCGTCACTCATGGTTGAAGTGAAAGTGTAACCAAGGTATTTGAAGGAACTGACGAAAGCCAAAGGTACTCCAGACAGAAGGGCATCAGGAATATGTTTCAGCTGCAAGTTCCGTGGGATGAACGCCATACAAAGCGTCTTCTTTGTGTTGAAAACTATATCTTTTTCACAAGCAAAACGATCGCAAACACCCAGCAGAAGATTAAGAGCTGCCACAGTTGGAGCCAGGATCAGAAGATCATCTGCATAGCTTATGTTATTGAAGCATGTATTGTTGATGAAACAGCCAACTCCTGTGCGAGAAAGCAAGATGTTCAGTTCATCAACATAAAGGTTGTACAGTAGAGGTGAGAGTACCCCTCCTTGGCGTACTCCGTTTTGTACACTAAATGGCTGACTAAAAAAGCCACTCCATTTAATCCTGAATTTCTGCACCTTGAACCAATGATGCAGGGTACCAATTACTCGTGCATCCACTCCTTTCTCACTCATTGTATCGAACAACTTTTCATGGTTTACACGGTCAAATGCTGCTTTTGCATCGATGAAGCACACAAACACCGGGCTTGAAAACATCCAAAAATATTGGATCACTGATTTAAGAATAAATATACAAAACTCGGTCGAAGATTTTTCCTTGAAACCGAACTGATAAAATGAAGAATCCACTTGTGGCAAGATTAAATCATACACACACTTCTCAAACAGCTTCGTCACAACCGCCGCCAGGGCTATTGGCCTGTAGTTGCTCAGAGAAGTCATGTCGCCGACACTAGATTTCGGTACAGGCACAAGGCACACTTCAGTCAACGAATTGGGCACAAAACTGTGGTTTAGAAAACCGTTAAACAAAAGTGACAGCACACACAATAAAAAAGGGCCCCCGTGCTTTAAATGATTCGCAGTCACTCCATCCAAACCACCAGACTTGCTACCAGAAAGCCCAGACAACGATTTAACAACACATTCAATCGTTATAAGCTGCTTTGCTGAGTCAAGTAGAGGTTTCGAAAACGCACGGGATTTTGCGGCGTCACTGTCGGAGGTAACTGAAGTGAACACTGCACTGAAATGGCTCCGCCAAAGCTCAGCAATAGCGCGAGGACCAATCGCATTACCGATTCTGTCCGATGCTTTAGCTGTACATGTCTTTTTAGATGCCGACACTTTTTTCCAAAACATATGAAACTTGAGAGAACTGAACATTCAGCGGAAAAATCTGGTGTTTTGTGAATCCCCTTCAACATTTATTGAACTTGCCTGGCCTTTGATCATTTGTGGGATACCCTGTCGTTTATGTTTTATGATATATACTTTCTAGTAAATATGTTAGCTAAGCTAGACAATATTCGCAAGGATAAACTTACTAACTACTTAAAAAATCACAGATATTGAATTGTCATTTAGAGCGTGTTCCATCCTACTTACCGTAGTTACTACGCATGACGTCACGAATTTTGGCCTCTTGGCGTCAAGGCTGGAACGCATTTAAATTTTTCCGCAGAATGTCACCTCACATGGTAATCCAGCCGAAAACCTCACAGAGATCCGTAGCTACCACGCTTACAACGCTCCCGAGCATGGTAAGCAAATAGTGAGGTTGAAACGGAAATAGTAACTAATACTTACTATTGTCAGAAGGATGGAAAACGCTCTTATTCGGTGAGTATTCATTATGCTTATGGAAGTATTCCAGTGCTGCCAAACCGCATCCAGGCGGTGAACAAAGGGTTCAGCCACTCATAACACACGAGTAGCGACCTGAAGAAAGTTAATGTATGTGCGTTTTTTGTAGTCTTTACGGCACTTTCGTGGAAGGAAGAGGTTGCTGTTGAGCGTGTTCCACCCTACATACCGTAGTTACTACGCATGGCGTCACGGATTCTGACTTCTTGGCGTCGAGGCTGGAACACATTTTTCTATTTTCAGGCAAATATCGTGCCACGGGCTAATCAGACCAATCACGTCAAAGAGATTCGTAGTTACTACGACTACTACGCTCCCAAGCGTGGTAAGCAGATAGTTACAGTTACTTACTATTTCGAGAAGGCTGGAACGGTCAGCGTAGTAACTTTTCACGAGGCTGGAACGAAAATAGTAATAAGGGTGGAACACGCTCGTTATCACGATATACAGAGAGGAGTATAATATAATTGATTCGACTTGGAGTTGAAACGGCGCGGCGCGAAATTTTTGCCTAGTGAAGCGAATTTTTTCCGCTAGCGACGTCAAGTTCGCCTAGGCGAACGCGAATTCGCGTTCTGTGGGCACATATTTTTATTCTTCTGTTCTTGCGTGTGTCAACTTACTGCTTTGCGCGTCCGCGGCTTTTCCTTTCAAGGAGATAGACCGGACCTGAAGCTTCTCAAAACAACATTAGTGTCACGACTTAGAATGACCACAAAGTTCATCCAGTTATCCCTTTCGCGTTGTTTTTACGACGTACTATTTTTACGGAAATTTGCCCTATACGTGTCTAGGTCGTGAGATTTTTGAGCGCCCTCCCCACCTGTTTGCTATTGGGGATGCTGCCTACAAAACGATGAAAAGGAGGGGAAGAGACACCTGTATCGTCATCAGTGGAGAATCAGGTTCCGGGAAAACGGAAGCCTCAAAAATTCTCATGAGGTACCTCGCCGCTGTCACCAATGTTTCTGGACAGCAAGAAATTGAAAGGTATTTTGGTTTTCAAAACACTTATGTAAACTAAGGTGTAAGTAACCAGACATATCCGAATCTTGTATAGGTTCTCTGTGTAAAGAGGACAGGGCCGTATCCAGGGGGGGGGGGGAGGTAGGGGGTTCAACCCCCTCCCCGAAACATACAAAAATAATCAGTTTGAATAGGGTTTTCCCTCTGATCTGTGTCTTTTTTGTACTTTTTCTCGGACCGACAGGCACCCCCCCCCCCCCGAAATATATTCTTGGATACGGGCCTGAAAGGGGGGTTGAGATAAATATTCTTTGAGCCCAAGCTGACTTTGAAACATTTATTCAAACAATGTTTACAACGGGTACGTCAGCTACGATTCTTTATCAGCGATATATGACGCAGCCTACTTCGGTAATCACTCCAACCATTTCTAAGCTCGGAGCCCCGAATTTCATACGGTACATTCTAAGCCCTCTAATAAAACTTGGTTGATTTTCTCACTTGCCGTGTTTTACTACAGTCGATGCGCATCACGCTGTCGGCGTTTGTCTGCAAGAAGTTTTTTCCATCCGAAAAACCGGTTATGTAAATTTTTCCTCGTTTTCGCTACGAGTCAGAGGTGCCGAAAAAGGCTTAAAACAGCTAACGCCGTGGATAATTTGTTGAAGCAGAGCCTAGTCTTAAAGTATTCAATTATTTTTAAATTCTGGGAGTTGAAGAGTAAATAGTTCTCCTTTAAGGAATACCCTAGATAGAACAGTTACGTTAGAAACCGCGTACAGTAGAGGTATTCTTCTTTGAACGTTAGTTAACCTTGAAGAGTGTTATTTTCACCCTTTCGCTGTGACAAAAGTAAACTACTTGTTAAGTGAATGGATGTTTTGGGTTTTCATTTTACCATTTAGCCGAAATTGCACTGTTCAAGGTTAATTGACGCTCAAAGAAGCATACCTCTACTTTGTGCCGAATGTACAAAAAGCCCCTGTGTCTCGAAAAACAATCGTCTTGGATCGTATTGTAGGAAACTAGACACAAATCCTCCAGTATTTACATGTTTGTGTATATAATTTGTGAATAACATACTTTCTTTGTCAGATAAGGATATTAGAAACATAGATATCAGATATTTTTCCTCTCGGATTTAAAATCTTCTAATTTATTGTGGAAGACGTGATGGCTCCAACATTTACATAGGTGTAGCCATTGTATTATGTGTAAAGGACATAAAGCGTGTTTCACCCTACTTACCATAGTTAATACGGATGGCGTCACCAATCCTGGCTTCTTGGCGTTAAAGGTGGAAGGCATTTTTCTATTTTCGTCAAAATATCGTGCCTCGGGCTGCCGAGCCTATCATGTCACAGAGATCGTAGTTACCACGCTAACCCGATGAAAAATTTATCTCAAAATGGTAGTATGAAGTAGTACAAAAAAGTTGCATGCAGTACTAACGATGCTACTACATGCTTCTACTTAAAGGCTCCCGTTTTACTGCATACTACTATATGCTACTATTAGCAAGACTGGATGCTATTATGGCAAGACAGGATGCTACTGGATACTACTACATAAGATTGGACCAGTCTGAGGCACATTAAATGATAGTATTCTTTGCTATTACATAGTATTAATGCAACGTTTTCGTACTACTACCATACTACTACGCAGGCTACAAATTTTCCATCGGGAACTGCGCTCCCGAGCGTGGTAAGCAAATAATTACTGTTAGTTACTATTTTGAGAAGGTTGGAACGGTCAGCGTAGTAACTTTTCACGAGGTTGGAACGAAAATAGTAACTAATAGCAAGAACAAATAATCAGATAGAACTTCTGTCTTTAGTCGCATGCAGCGACTCTGAAAACCCCGACAAAAATGAGCGGACCTAGAGGTATTTACTCTAGCTTACAGCTGATGTTGATACCCGTTTACTCCTCTTCCATCCTCGCCGTTGCGTATCGCACAAGAAATAGTGAAGGAGGCTGGCAGGAGGTGTACTCCGCGCGCTGACCCGCTCCGGAACGCGTCCATAGAACCAATCAGCTTTTACTCCTACTTTTCCTCACCAGCGACATAACAGCCATTTAGCTATTTGTAGAGGTAACGAAACGTGATGTGGCGCGAAGCTAGTAATCTCCGCTCGTTCGTAGCGGACAGGGTGACGACTTCTTTGTGACCCGTCCAAACTATCTTATGATGATATTGGCAAGAAATAAATTGATTGATTGAAATATCGACTCCGTATAGTCATGTTACAGAGATAGGGAGACAGAGGTTCTGTCAGATTATAGGCGTATTCTCGCCGTTCCCCGAAGACTCCTCGGGGAATCGAAGGGAACGGCGAGAACAGAGGGAGTCACTCCACGCGGACTCCGCGTACAGAAACAGCGAGAATACGGGGAATGCTTTTAAAATGAATTTTGTTCGAAAAATGAATATGCAGCTGAAAAAATTAGTCTAGATCCACTTTATTTTTTATTTTGTTTATTCTGATTCTTTTTAATTAATTTTACATAGCACCTACAACAGCAAAAAATGATTCCCCTCCGAATTTGAAAGGGAGTCCTTTTTGATGATGGTGATGATAATCGGAGCATTCCCCGTCCGTGGGGACTCGCGAGAATACGGGGAGTGAGTCCCCGGGACAAACAAAAACGCGGGGACTCCTCAAGTGGAGTCCTCGGGGAACGGCGAGAATACGCCTTATGTGTTCTTGCTAATAGTTACTATTGTTAAAAGGGTGGAACACGACCAAAGTTTATCAGATATAGGATATTTGAAATTTGTTTTCCTCTTAGATTTTAAATCTTCCCGCTTAGGGTGAAAAACGTGCTGCTGCAGTCGAACGCAGTACTGGAGGCGTTCGGAAACGCCAAGACAAACAGAAACGACAACTCTTCCCGTTTTGGAAAATACATGGATATTCATTTTGACTTCAAAGGGGATCCCCTTGGTGGCCAGATTTCAAACTACCTGCTGGAAAAGTCCCGAGTGATCGCGCAACAGCAGGGAGAAAGAAATTTCCATTCATTCTACCAGGTAAGATCAAATTCTGTGGCCTAGGCTACAGACCTGCTGGTACACTGTACAAAAAAATCTTGCAGTATTTGCTACTAGGATTAATCTTGTCTCTAAAAAGATAATCATATTTCTAATTCGGATTAATCTCATCTCAGTAGAGATAAGGTTAATCCCAGTAGCAAATACTGCAGTTAACTTTAATCCTTATTCGGACTATTCGGAGAAACTTTTTACAGTGTAGTAGCCTACACCCCAAGCGTCCCAGACACAGGCCTAAGCATTCCTTCCCTATGAAAAATATATCTCAAAATAGTAGTATAAAGTTGTACGCAAAATAGCATGCTGCACGAACTGATCTACTACATGCTTCTATGTCAAGGCTACCATGTTATAATATGCTACTATTAGCAAGACTGGCTCCTACATAGCAAGACAGGATGCTACGGGATACTACTGCTTAAGATTGGCCCGATCTGCGGCACAGTAAATGATAAATATTCTTACTATTACATATCAATACATCAACTTTTAGTACAACTGTCATACAACTACGCAGGCTACACATTTTTCATCGGGTTTAGCTCAATCACAGGATCACAGGTTCGTTTTTCCAGCTTTACCCCGAAAAAGACTCTTTCCAAGAACTCAAAGCCAGCCGACCAGATTATTGAAACTTCTGAAATAAGTATCCTTTTTTATCCCGCTTTAGTAATTATTGTAGCAGCACTATTTACGTGTAAGTACTGTTTTCGTTTGTTTAAATTTTGCTTAATAAATACTTCTTATAAGTTTTCTTTTTTTAGTAAGTATTCTAATCCCGTAGTATTTTACATCATGTGGCGGTAATTTTCCACCGACCCTGACTCCCACTGAGGTTTATGATAATGAAACTTGTTTGAGTTATATTATGGCCATGAAACTGGTCGCGGTTTGTTTAAAGGCAAATATTTTCGGAAATTTTGTTCGAAACAAGTTCGCATAATTCAGTTTGTTTGCTCGTTTTGGTTACAGAGCCAACAGAAGCTTTTCCTCTTGGATATTCTTTCAGCCCAAGATGGATTCGAATAATAATTACAGTGCTAAAAGTATACGGCAGCTGAATTTTATTTGAGCTATATTTCAGCCCTTCTTGGCAAGGGTCCTTTTCAGGCTCAAGCTGGAAAATAAACTGGTCCATTTTCATTTTCATTTGAAAATGAACAAGTTCATTCTCCAGCTTGAGCGTCTTGA
The DNA here is from genome assembly GCA_030848855.1 of Branchinecta sandiegonensis. NCBI lineage: Eukaryota > Metazoa > Arthropoda > Branchiopoda > Anostraca > Branchinectidae > Branchinecta > Branchinecta sandiegonensis. The sequence continues at coordinate 19,128,966 of JAUPMV010000011.1, forward strand.
GCCGAAAAAGGACCCTTGCCAAGAAGGGCCGAAATGTAGCTCTAGTAAAATTCAACTGACGTGTCCGTTTAGCACTGTCAATTATGATTCGCAGTCAGCCTGGGCTGAAAGAATGCCTGAAAGAAAGCCTGTAGCAGTTTCCAGTTACAGCCTGACAAGGACCCTAGCCAAAAAGGGCCGAAATATCGCTGGAGCAAATTTTAGCTGACGACCGTTGGCGCGTTTTGTATACATGGTACGCCGTCGGCTTAAGTTGAAGGAGTGTTTTATTATCCTAGATAGGCTCAGTATTCCTTGAGCCCAAGCTGACTATGGAACCTATATTCAAATAATGTATACAACGGATACACCAGCTACGATGCTTCATCACCGACATTTTCGGACCTTCTTGGCAAGGGTCCTCGTCAGGCTGTCAACCTTCAGGGTCAACGTCGGGGAAGGAAACAAACCTGTAACCTCGTAGCTGACGTATCCGTTGTATACATTATTTGAATACTAGATAGGCTATCCGTTTTACGGCCGGTTCTTAAAGATTGTTCGTCAAAAAGCCACTGGTCGCCACTGGTCCCTTCCTCTTGGATAGAGCAAAATAACACTAGCGAATAGCGCCAAGACCAAAATTGACAAACACTCAATAGCAGCATACTAGCACTACTAGCGATAGAGAACGTCCCTTATGAAACTCATTCAGTCGTTCACCAACTCTTGTTCCGATAACTTCATAATTTGAACATTGCAAAAAAATTATACATCCTTCATTGTTTCCTTGGTGTGTGCAGACCGCACCTTTGCTTTACTAGAAATTTCCTCTAGAAAGAAATTTCCTATTCCGCTCCCTAGTGTCATTTTGCTCTGCTCTTGGTGGTCTGCGGTAGCGCAAATTTACACTAGGGAGTAGCGCCAAGACTTGAAAAAAGTGACACACACTAGAGTAGCAGCGATACTAGCACCACTAGCGATAGAGAACGTCCCTACTGAAACTCAATCTATCGTGCACCAGCGCTGGCTCGAATAACTTCATATTCTGAACATAGCAAAAAAAAAATATATACAACCTCCCCTGTTTCCTCGGTGTGTGCAGACCGCATCTTAGCTTTACTAGAAATTTCTAAATTCGCAAGTTCATCTCGCTCTAAATGCTGCAAACGTAGTGGGCGGCGCTATGAGTATAGTCTGTTTGCGAAGCATGGAAAGCATAGGTCTTGGCTCTACTCTCTAGTGTTATTTTGCTTCTAATACCTAATACCTTCAGAAGAACGTTCCATGCAAAAACCGGACAGTGGTAAAAACCGCGACTGGTTGAAACCGCGCATGACAATAACTGACCGTTAGTGTGTCAATGTCAAGCATTGAATCGGACCCCAAACCAACCGTTTAACCTGTGCCGCTGTGTACTTTACCATCTCAGTTCACCCAATGATTTTTACTCGATTTTAAGTAAGTAAGTAAGCAAGGTTTATGAGATAAAACTTGCTAGCGAGCTAATTTTTTTGTCTTTATAAAACATCATTATTTTTAGCACTCACAAGTTACATAACGAGACACATGGCGCTACTGCTACTAACGTTACAATTACATTTTATTGAACATGTTAACGAAAAGCGGCACAAACCTATTAATGTGCCTCTTTTGTGCCTTTGTGCCCTCTTTGTGCCTTTTTTTGCTTTTAACCGGCTTCAGCTTCAGCTGAAGTATTGGGAGCAGCCTAGCCCCAATCAAGGGGTTACTCACTCCCAAAATGGCTATGCAATAAGTGCCCGGTGTCCATTGAGGCTTGTACAGTTGTTCCCGACAAGAGTAACCCCTCGGCCCAGATTGAATAACTCATTTGCATGTACCAGTCCAGGAAGCGTCTTATCTTTGTTCCGTCCATTTTGGATTATTCCCAGAGTTTTGCACATGATTCTGTCGTGGGACGGTGAGGTTACTCACTCCCAAAGTGGCTGTGCAATAAGTGCCCGGTGTCCACTGAGGCTTGTAGGCTACAGTGGTTCCCAACAAGAGTAACCCCTCGGCCCAAATTAAACAACTCATTTACATGTACCAATTCAGGAAGCGTCTTATCTTGTCCCGTCCATTTTGGATTATTCCCAGAGTTTTGCACATGATTCTGTCGTGGGACGTGCTTACTTATCTTTTCCTTGAAATTGCGTCACTAAGTAAATTTCTGACGGAAGACTGTGGAGGGGATGGCGGCTTCCGACATTCATCGTCGCTGATGGTTCAGCTTGTTGTTTTCTGGTCGCATCTTTTTAGCCATTGGTTGGCCGTACACTGTCTCAGCAGAGGCGTTACTAGGCAAAATGCCTGGGGGGGCACGAGGCATTTACCGACTGGCTGGTAATTTTTACCGACTTTTTCTACAGAAAAAACTACTGTTTTCAGCAACAAAAATGACGTTTTTGAAAAAAATCGACTGATTTTTGGAAAAACCGACTATTTTGACGAAAAATCGACCATTTTTCAGAAAAAAAGACTTTTTTCATGAAAAAAATCGACTGTTTTGACGAAAAATCGCGGCGCTTCGCGCCGGTTCGCATTTTTTTACCGACTCGCCAGCAGCATTGGGGGGGGGGGGGCGCTCCCCCTCCCCCCCCCCAGTCGTGACGCCCTGTGTCTCAGTACATTCAACGTAGGGACTCAACAGACCCAAACATAGTAGTTGTAACCGACCGGGAAACAGACTCGACAAAATGGGGCTTGTTTCAGTAGGTGGTGTCAATGAAAGGTCGACTTTGGGAAAATTCGTAAGAGCTATGAGGTTCCAACCTGACCTAGCCTATAGTCAGGGACATTATCGAAAGTGATTGTATGGGGATATGGGCCTAGGTGTGACTTTTACAGATGGAGTTCGGGAAACTGAGTTACTGGCCCCTCGAGTTGTATAGAGTGACAGCTTATGCTGTACTTTTCCCAAACTTGTTGTTGATACCGTACTGTTTGGAGGCGATAGAGTTCACTAGTCTAAAAGGACATACTCTTGTGAGTTTGAAGGGAAAACGCCCCCCGTGCACTTACTCAGGAAGTTGGCCGACTCCTCTCATTTCCTGCAAAGTTCTCTCTCGTTCCTCGTTTCAAGTTGAAACCAGGTTTATGTGGAAAGCTCGATGGAAAGACATAGCTTAAAGTAGCTTGTCCTGCAGACTGCAATAATGAGCTGTAAAATACGGACGTTTCTAAATGCTTTCCTATTTCTAACCATATCTGCACTTTGATCTTGGCTCTACGGACAGCAAAGGAGCCGGCGATAAAAATAAGACTAAAGTTTCAATGGGATCCCAAAAATTCAATATCTGATCCAGACAACTGGGTCTTGTCTTAGCCAGATCCAGTCATCGCCAGAATCCTTGAACATTCTTACAATTAAAATTCAGAAACAGATTAAGGCCAAATAGCTAATCATCTGAGAAAACCAAGTTCAGATATGGATTCAGCATGTGTGTTTACCCGTATAAGTTCCTGCCACTTCTGCCAATTTCCCGGTTTCGGCTGAACTCTAGAACTACTTGTCCGGCGAAAAAAGAAAGCTAAAAAACGAACTAAGGGTATCTTCTGTCCCCAATAATGAACATCTAATCAACTTCAAATGAAAATTTAACTTATAACAAATTTTCCGACTCCAGCCGGATTCCGGTCGAACTATATGTCCGGGTAAAATATGATTGTCACACACGGATTCAGCGTCTCTTCTTACCCCTAAATTGGTTATCTAATCAGCTAGAAATAAAACTTTAACTTCTAACAATTTTCCGGTTTTGGCCGGATTCCGGGCGAACTACATGTCCGGGTAGAAAATTGTTTCCACATAAAAGTTCAGCATGTCTTCTTGCCCTAAATTGGACATCTGATCAACTCCAAATAAAACTTTTAATTTTAACAAACTTTCCGGTTCGGGCCGGATTCCGGGCGAACTACTTGTCCGTCGAGAAAATGGTTTTCACCATCGTCTTCAGCATGTCTTCCTACCTCTAAATCTAACATCTAATCAACTTCAAATAAAACTTTTACTTTTAACAAACTTTCCGGTTTTTGCCGGATTCCGGGCGAACTACTTGTCCGATTACAAAATGGTTTTCACCATCGTGTTCAGCATATCGTCTTACCCCATAATCGACTATCACATTAGCTGTTTCAAAATTTCGTGTGCCCCTTAATTTGAACCCCCTCCCCACCCCTAAATGAAGGGCTACAAAGCCCAGTTACGAACTCGACTGGTCCGCCGACCCAACGAATCCTCACACTAAGTTTCATCAAAATATCTCATTCCCTTCGAGAGTTATCGTGCTTACAGACGGACGGACGGACGGACAGACGGACAACTTTTGCGATGTCATAGGTATCCCTCCACTTACGTTTTGGGATCCCAAAAAGGGGGTCGGTAAATCTTCCCAAATTCTACCAAGCCGCGAACTAAGTATAAACGGCATAAGCTATATGCTGTTGTTTAAAGCTTACCACAAAAATGGTCTTTCTACCACACACACAATGATAACCACCCCTAATGCCACTGTGAATGTTCAAAATCACAAAAGACACCGTCAAACAATGAGCAAGTTACTAAAACAAACCAAAATTCCTAGGTTTGAAATAATTCGGTCTTGACTAAATCTCAGCCGATTACCCGGGACAGCCGTTATGGCACGTAGGGATCCAAGGATCAAAATTATATTTTCCATCTAATGCTCCAACTGTTCATTACAAATATAAATAAATAAAAACCAAGACCAGAGTGGTACTCCTGAAGACATACAAAAAAAAATAATCAATTAAGTCTTATAATTCTTTGCTTATCAAACGTGGAAATTTTCCTCATCTGGAAAAGAAGATATTCTGCGTAGTTTTTTTTCTCGAGCCAAAACAGCAACCCGGCAATTAAGTTCAAATCTAAATAATCTGGTGGCTTCCGATCAATAAGAGAAGGTAAACAGAATGTTTGGATTAGGTCTTAAACATTTCTTTACGAACCTCGCAGGATTTGTCGTCGTTTTGGGGGGGGGGGGAGCAAGGCATTTACCGACTGGCTGGTAATTTTTACCGACTGTTTTTTGCAGAAAAAATCATTCTTTTCAAGAAAAAATGGACAGTTTTGAAAAAAAGTCGACTGATTTTCAGAAAAAACGACTGTTTTGACAAAAAAGCAACTGATTTTCAGAAAAAACGACTGCTTTCATGAAAAAATCTACTGTTTTAACGAAAAATCGCGACGCTCCGCGCCGACTTGGTTATTTTCTACCGACTGGGGGGGGGGGGGCGCCCCCCCCCCAGTCGTGACGCCCCTGGCTGGGATTTGCAATTTATCTTGCTGACTTGCAACAGGAAGCTTGAACAAGGGTCTAGTCGAGCAGAGTACGCAGCAACGATTAGATCAGTCAGTTACGCATTTGAAAGATCAACTGACAACAATAGAAGTTACGCTGCCAGATTTTTGGCGATGTCTCGTTTCTGAGTCAGAGCTTCCTATGTCTCCGAGTCATCGGAGGAAGTTGCAAGGCTACCACGCCCTCTATTGTTTGGGTGCGAGCTAACAGAAAATCGGTACGGATCAGTTATGAACATTCAATCCTAGGGGTTAAGGTTCAAGGTTTTAATTTACACTTCTGTATAAAATTATAATATATAGAGGGTCAAGCAGGAGACTCAAGGTCCATTGACCTGTCTTGCCCACTGCCAATTACCAACTGTCTTGCTCATTGTGTCTCGGGAAGACCTCTGGCACACTCACCTGTCGGGCAGGGGCGTCACGACTAGGGCCCCCCCCCCCCTGAATGTTGTCGGCTAGTCGGTAAAAAATAGCAGATTTTCGTAAAAACAGTGATTTTTTCTTGGAAACAGTCGATTCTTTTTTTAAAAAGTCAGTTTTCTTTTAAAAATAGTCGATTTTCTCTAAAAAATAGTAGTTTTTCTTAAAATCAGCCGTTTTTTCGTCACCACAGTCCTTTTTTCTCAATCTGCAATAACAGTCGGTAAAAATGACCAGCCAGTCGGTAAATAGCTTGCCCCCCAAAATTTTTTTTTGGTTAGTAACGCCCAGCTGCTGTCGGGGACACTGTACCCTTATTTTTGGGAGTTGGTATTCCCTCGGTTCATTTGTCGTCTTTAAAGGAGTGGACCCGCTGTTGCGTTATTCCAGAACTTACTAGTAGAAATCTTGTCAAGACGCGAAAGAAACCGCTTTTGGGTCCCCTTTGGGATCTTACCGAAGCATGTGGTTTTCATGAACACGTGACCATGTTTCGATTAAAACAAGTAGCCTAGGCCTATCCAGCAAAACATTACTTTCGAGTGAAGTGGATCGAAATTTTTCAAAAGCGTTAAAGGACCCCTCTTGCTTATTCTGCCTTTTACAATATACTTAGCTCCCATATAGAATTATAAGCTTCTAAAATCCCCACCTTTCTCCATTGTTTCTTTTCGTAGCTACGAATTTTAGCGCTTTTTCAGCCTTGCCGAGTTTTCCCTTTATCCAACGAAAAGTTTGCCAGAATTTTCAACGTCCGATGACAACTCTTTCACACATAAGGATGTGAGAATCTTCTGTTTATTCCTTCTTTTATTTGATTAGTTTTCCCACTTTTTAACCAAGGCACGTTCAGTTTTAAATGTTTTGCGCCCAGCCGCCGCGTCGGAGAGTAGGAAGGCTAGATATACTCGACGCGCTAGCAAGAGAATCACTAGTTTTAGGTGGAAAGTAATGGTATTTCCGAAAACCTCTTTTCTGATTCATTTCATAGGGAAAAGATGATTTCTAGTGAGAGTTGTGCTTTAAGAATTCGGATAAAAGCGACAACATTGAGACTGCTTGTGTCGACAGTAATTGTCCCCTCCAGGTCTCAGTTACACAATATGCTCATCTGCATTTGGTGTGTATACTGCATCAGAAATTTTATAGTATTAACAATGGTTGCGCAAAACAGACGGACAACTTTTGCGATGTCATAGGTATCCCTCCACTTACGTTTTGGGATCCCAAAAAGGGGGTCGGTAAATCTTCCCAAATTCTACCAAGCCGCGAACTAAGTATAAACGGCATAAGCTATATGCTGTTGTTTAAAGCTTACCACAAAAATGGTCTTTCTACCACACACACAATGATAACCACCCCTAATGCCACTGTGAATGTTCAAAATCACAAAAGACACCGTCAAACAATGAGCAAGTTACTAAAACAAACCAAAATTCCTAGGTTTGAAATAATTCGGTCTTGACTAAATCTCAGCCGATTACCCGGGACAGCCGTTATGGCACGTAGGGATCCAAGGATCAAAATTATATTTTCCATCTAATGCTCCAACTGTTCATTACAAATATAAATAAATAAAAACCAAGACCAGAGTGGTACTCCTGAAGACATACAAAAAAAAATAATCAATTAAGTCTTATAATTCTTTGCTTATCAAACGTGGAAATTTTCCTCATCTGGAAAAGAAGATATTCTGCGTAGTTTTTTTTCTCGAGCCAAAACAGCAACCCGGCAATTAAGTTCAAATCTAAATAATCTGGTGGCTTCCGATCAATAAGAGAAGGTAAACAGAATGTTTGGATTAGGTCTTAAACATTTCTTTACGAACCTCGCAGGATTTGTCGTCGTTTTGGGGGGGGGGGAGCAAGGCATTTACCGACTGGCTGGTAATTGTTACCGACTGTTTTTTGCAGAAAAAATCATTCTTTTCAAGAAAAAATGGACAGTTTTGAAAAAAAGTCGACTGATTTTCAGAAAAAACGACTGTTTTGACAAAAAAGCAACTGATTTTCAGAAAAAACGACTGCTTTCATGAAAAAATCTACTGTTTTAACGAAAAATCGCGACGCTCCGCGCCGACTTGGTTATTTTCTACCGACTGGGGGGGGGGGGGGGGGGCGCCCCCCCCCCCCCCCCCCCAGTCGTGACGCCCCTGGCTGGGATTTGCAATTTATCTTGCTGACTTGCAACAGGAAGCTTGAACAAGGGTCTAGTCGAGCAGAGTACGCAGCAACGATTAGATCAGTCAGTTACGCATTTGAAAGATCAACTGACAACAATAGAAGTTACGCTGCCAGATTTTTGGCGATGTCTCGTTTCTGAGTCAGAGCTTCCTATGTCTCCGAGTCATCGGAGGAAGTTGCAAGGCTACCACGCCCTCTATTGTTTGGGTGCGAGCTAACAGAAAATCGGTACGGATCAGTTATGAACATTCAATCCTAGGGGTTAAGGTTCAAGGTTTTAATTTACACTTCTGTATAAAATTATAATATATAGAGGGTCAAGCAGGAGACTCAAGGTCCATTGACCTGTCTTGCCCACTGCCAATTACCAACTGTCTTGCTCATTGTGTCTCGGGAAGACCTCTGGCACACTCACCTGTCGGGCAGGGGCGTCACGACTAGGGCCCCCCCCCCCCTGAATGTTGTCGGCTAGTCGGTAAAAAATAGCAGATTTTCGTAAAAACAGTGATTTTTTCTTGGAAACAGTCGATTCTTTTTTTAAAAAGTCAGTTTTCTTTTAAAAATAGTCGATTTTCTCTAAAAAATAGTAGTTTTTCTTAAAATCAGCCGTTTTTTCGTCACCACAGTCCTTTTTTCTCAATCTGCAATAACAGTCGGTAAAAATGACCAGCCAGTCGGTAAATAGCTTGCCCCCCAAAATTTTTTTTTGGTTAGTAACGCCCAGCTGCTGTCGGGGACACTGTACCCTTATTTTTGGGAGTTGGTATTCCCTCGGTTCATTTGTCGTCTTTAAAGGAGTGGACCCGCTGTTGCGTTATTCCAGAACTTACTAGTAGAAATCTTGTCAAGACGCGAAAGAAACCGCTTTTGGGTCCCCTTTGGGATCTTACCGAAGCATGTGGTTTTCATGAACACGTGACCATGTTTCGATTAAAACAAGTAGCCTAGGCCTATCCAGCAAAACATTACTTTCGAGTGAAGTGGATCGAAATTTTTCAAAAGCGTTAAAGGACCCCTCTTGCTTATTCTGCCTTTTACAATATACTTAGCTCCCATATAGAATTATAAGCTTCTAAAATCCCCACCTTTCTCCATTGTTTCTTTTCGTAGCTACGAATTTTAGCGCTTTTTCAGCCTTGCCGAGTTTTCCCTTTATCCAACGAAAAGTTTGCCAGAATTTTCAACGTCCGATGACAACTCTTTCACACATAAGGATGTGAGAATCTTCTGTTTATTCCTTCTTTTATTTGATTAGTTTTCCCACTTTTTAACCAAGGCACGTTCAGTTTTAAATGTTTTGCGCCCAGCCGCCGCGTCGGAGAGTAGGAAGGCTAGATATACTCGACGCGCTAGCAAGAGAATCACTAGTTTTAGGTGGAAAGTAATGGTATTTCCGAAAACCTCTTTTCTGATTCATTTCATAGGGAAAAGATGATTTCTAGTGAGAGTTGTGCTTTAAGAATTCGGATAAAAGCGACAACATTGAGACTGCTTGTGTCGACAGTAATTGTCCCCTCCAGGTCTCAGTTACACAATATGCTCATCTGCATTTGGTGTGTATACTGCATCAGAAATTTTATAGTATTAACAATGGTTGCGCAAAACAGACGGACAACTTTTGCGATGTCATAGGTATCCCTCCACTTACGTTTTGGGATCCCAAAAAGGGGGTCGGTAAATCTTCCCAAATTCTACCAAGCCGCGAACTAAGTATAAACGGCATAAGCTATATGCTGTTGTTTAAAGCTTACCACAAAAATGGTCTTTCTACCACACACACAATGATAACCACCCCTAATGCCACTGTGAATGTTCAAAATCACAAAAGACACCGTCAAACAATGAGCAAGTTACTAAAACAAACCAAAATTCCTAGGTTTGAAATAATTCGGTCTTGACTAAATCTCAGCCGATTACCCGGGACAGCCGTTATGGCACGTAGGGATCCAAGGATCAAAATTATATTTTCCATCTAATGCTCCAACTGTTCATTACAAATATAAATAAATAAAAACCAAGACCAGAGTGGTACTCCTGAAGACATACAAAAAAAAATAATCAATTAAGTCTTATAATTCTTTGCTTATCAAACGTGGAAATTTTCCTCATCTGGAAAAGAAGATATTCTGCGTAGTTTTTTTTCTCGAGCCAAAACAGCAACCCGGCAATTAAGTTCAAATCTAAATAATCTGGTGGCTTCCGATCAATAAGAGAAGGTAAACAGAATGTTTGGATTAGGTCTTAAACATTTCTTTACGAACCTCGCAGGATTTGTCGTCGTTTTGGGGGGGGGGAGCAAGGCATTTACCGACTGGCTGGTAATTGTTACCGACTGTTTTTTGCAGAAAAAATCATTCTTTTCAAGAAAAAATGGACAGTTTTGAAAAAAAGTCGACTGATTTTCAGAAAAAACGACTGTTTTGACAAAAAAGCAACTGATTTTCAGAAAAAACGACTGCTTTCATGAAAAAATCTACTGTTTTAACGAAAAATCGCGACGCTCCGCGCCGACTTGGTTATTTTCTACCGACTGGGGGGGGGGGGGGGGGGCGCCCCCCCCCCCCCCCCCAGTCGTGACGCCCCTGGCTGGGATTTGCAATTTATCTTGCTGACTTGCAACAGGAAGCTTGAACAAGGGTCTAGTCGAGCAGAGTACGCAGCAACGATTAGATCAGTCAGTTACGCATTTGAAAGATCAACTGACAACAATAGAAGTTACGCTGCCAGATTTTTGGCGATGTCTCGTTTCTGAGTCAGAGCTTCCTATGTCTCCGAGTCATCGGAGGAAGTTGCAAGGCTACCACGCCCTCTATTGTTTGGGTGCGAGCTAACAGAAAATCGGTACGGATCAGTTATGAACATTCAATCCTAGGGGTTAAGGTTCAAGGTTTTAATTTACACTTCTGTATAAAATTATAATATATAGAGGGTCAAGCAGGAGACTCAAGGTCCATTGACCTGTCTTGCCCACTGCCAATTACCAACTGTCTTGCTCATTGTGTCTCGGGAAGACCTCTGGCACACTCACCTGTCGGGCAGGGGCGTCACGACTAGGGCCCCCCCCCCCTGAATGTTGTCGGCTAGTCGGTAAAAAATAGCAGATTTTCGTAAAAACAGTGATTTTTTCTTGGAAACAGTCGATTCTTTTTTTAAAAAGTCAGTTTTCTTTTAAAAATAGTCGATTTTCTCTAAAAAATAGTAGTTTTTATGGCACTTGCAGCCTCTGGCTCAAGTGCCATATACCGATCACAATTCCGTCTGTCGGTCTGTCGGTCTGTCGGTCTGTCGGTCGGTCCGAGTTTTTTTGTCCCACATATCCGAGTTAGGGTACTTCCAGATGTGCTAGGACAATGAAACTTGGCAGGCATATCAGGGACCCGACCAAACTAACCTGGAAATAATCAGTTTCCCGATCCGACCATATGGGGGGGAGAGCGGGGCGCTGGAAACTTGCAAATTTAGGGCATTTTGTCACTTTTTTCTGAGTTAGGGTACTTCTAGATGAGCTAGGACAATGAAACTTGGCAGGAATATCAGGGACCCGACCAAACGAACCTGGAAATAATCAGTTTCCCGATCCGACCATATGCGGGGGAGTGGGGGCGCTCGAAACTTGAAAATTTAGGGCATTTTGTCACACTTTTTCGAGTTAGGGTACTTCCAGATGAGCTAGGACAATGAAACTTGGCAGGAATATCAGGGACCTGACCAAAGTAACCTGGAAATAATAAGTTTCCCGATCCGACCATATGCGGGGGAGTTGGGGCGCTGGAAACTTGAAAATTTAGGGCATTTTGTCACACTTTTTCGAGTGAGGGTACTTCCAGATGAGCTAGGACAATGAAACTTGGCAGGAATATCACGGACCCGACCAAACTAACCTGGAAATAATCAGTTTCCCGATCCGACCATATGGGGGGGAGTGCGGGGCGCTGGAAACTTGAAAATTTAGGGCATTTTGTCACACTTTTTCGAGTTAGGGTACTTCCAGTTGTGCTAGGACCATGAAACTTGGCAGGCATATCAGAGACCCGACCAAACAAAATTAGGAATAATCAGTTTTCTGATCCGACCATTTGGGGGGGGGGGGGGTCGGAGGGCAGGGGAATCCGGGAAACTGAGAAGTGTGTAACTTTCGAACGGATGATCGGATTGTAATGAAACTTCATAACTGAAGAGAATATATATCTGTAATGAACCGTTTAAAGTCTTGACCGGATTCGGTAGCCAGGGGGGAGTTGGGGGGGGGGAGACCGGAAATTTCAAGAAACGGTTAGAATGGAGGGATCGGAGTGAAACTTGCTGGGAAGAACAAGCATCTGCTCTAGATAAGTCCTTTAGACCATTGTACTGGATCCGGACACTTATGGGGGGGGGGGGCCGGAATTCCGGTGATGGTGGTTTTTTGGATTTTCACGATGAAACTTGGCAGGCATATCAGGGACCCAATCAAACTGACTTCAAAATAAAAATATTGTTGATCAGATAATGGTGGGGGAGTGGAGGGAGGGGAATCCGCAGGGGAATCCGGGAAATTGAGAAGTGTGTAACTTTCGAACGGATGATCGGATTGTAATGAAACTTCATAACTGAACAGAATATATATCTGTAATGTCCCGTTTAAAGTCTTGACCAGATTCGGTAGCCAGGGGGGAGTTGGGGGGGGGAGACCGGAAATTTCAAGAAACGGTTAGAATGGAGGGATCGGAGTGAAACTTGCTGGGAAGAACAAGCATCTGCTCTAGATAAGTCCTTTAGGCCATTGTACTTGATCCGGACACTTATGGGGGGGGGGGGGTCCCGGAATTCCGGTGATGGTGGTTTTGGGGACTTTCACGATGAAACTTGGCAGGCATATCAGGGACCCAATCAAACTGACTTCAAAATAAAAATTTTGTCGATCAGATAATGGTGGGGGGAGTGGAGGGAGGGGAATCCGAAATTTTCAGTCATGCGTAATTTTAGAATGGTTGATCGGATTCGAGTGAAATTTAAGAATTCAACAGAGGACATTTCTCCGATGATTTTTTTCATATCCGGACCGGATCCGGCAACTATTGGGGGGGGGGGGGGATTACGTGCCCCGTTTAGAATGGAGGGATCGGGATGGAACTTTGTGGGAAGAACAAACAGATGCTCTAGGTAAGTCATTTGCTGAATCGGATTGGCTACGTGCACCGCGGGGGAGCTGGGTGGGGTGGGGGGGGGGGGTGGACCGGAAATCTCGAGAAACGGTTAGAATGATGGTATCGGAGTGAAACTTGCTGGGAAGAACAAACATCTGGTCCATATAAATCTTTTACATAATTTGACTGGATCCGGACACTTGAGGGGGGGGGGAGGGGTATCCCGGAATTCCGTTTTTGGGGGATTTTCACGACGAAACTTGGAAGGCATATCAGGGACCCGGTCAAACTGACTTGGAATAAAAAAAAAATCCTCGATATGATAATCTTGGGGGGGGGGAGTTGAGGGAGGGGAATCCGGAATATTGAGTCATGCGTAACTTTGGAACGGGTGATCGGATGCGAGTGAAATTTAATAATTAAACAGAGGACATTTTTCTCTTGTGACCTTTTTCATTTCCGGACCGAATCCGGCAATTATCGGGGGGAGGGCGGAAAATACTTGACCCGCTTAGACTGGTGTGATCTGGATCGAACTTCGTGGGAATGACAAACAGATGCTCTGGATTAATCATTTACAGAACAGGATTGGCTCCGGTTATTGTGGGTGGAGTTGGAGGTGGGGGAGGGGGGTCTGGGATTCCGGTGATCGCGCGTTAAGGTACTTCCAGATGTGCTAGGACGATGAAACTTCGCTGGAATATTGGAGACTCAACAACATTTGCTTAGAAATTGCTACTTCCCAAATCCGATTATTCCTTAAAGTACCAATCTTGACCGCAAAGTAAAAAAAATACTTTTAAGCAATATATGCATTTTCGTGATGCCCATCAGCCCATTAGCAGTTTTGCCTCAAGGGTTTTGCTTACAAATGAAGTTCCAGCTCCCTTATAGCGCGCATCTCAACCGCAAAGTCGAAACTTACTCTTGATCAATCAAATCATATTGACACATGCAAGTGCCATATGAGCTTACAGCTCTTGTTCTTAAAATCAGCCGTTTTTTCGTCACCACAGTCCTTTTTTCTCAATCTGCAATAACAGTCGGTAAAAATGACCAGCCAGTCGGTAAATAGCTTGCCCCCCAAAATTTTTTTTTGGTTAGTAACGCCCAGCTGCTGTCGGGGACACTGTACCCTTATTTTTGGGAGTTGGTATTCCCTCGGTTCATTTGTCGTCTTTAAAGGAGTGGACCCGCTGTTGCGTTATTCCAGAACTTACTAGTAGAAATCTTGTCAAGACGCGAAAGAAACCGCTTTTGGGTCCCCTTTGGGATCTTACCGAAGCATGTGGTTTTCATGAACACGTGACCATGTTTCGATTAAAACAAGTAGCCTAGGCCTATCCAGCAAAACATTACTTTCGAGTGAAGTGGATCGAAATTTTTCAAAAGCGTTAAAGGACCCCTCTTGCTTATTCTGCCTTTTACAATATACTTAGCTCCCATATAGAATTATAAGCTTCTAAAATCCCCACCTTTCTCCATTGTTTCTTTTCGTAGCTACGAATTTTAGCGCTTTTTCAGCCTTGCCGAGTTTTCCCTTTATCCAACGAAAAGTTTGCCAGAATTTTCAACGTCCGATGACAACTCTTTCACACATAAGGATGTGAGAATCTTCTGTTTATTCCTTCTTTTATTTGATTAGTTTTCCCACTTTTTAACCAAGGCACGTTCAGTTTTAAATGTTTTGCGCCCAGCCGCCGCGTCGGAGAGTAGGAAGGCTAGATATACTCGACGCGCTAGCAAGAGAATCACTAGTTTTAGGTGGAAAGTAATGGTATTTCCGAAAACCTCTTTTCTGATTCATTTCATAGGGAAAAGATGATTTCTAGTGAGAGTTGTGCTTTAAGAATTCGGATAAAAGCGACAACATTGAGACTGCTTGTGTCGACAGTAATTGTCCCCTCCAGGTCTCAGTTACACAATATGCTCATCTGCATTTGGTGTGTATACTGCATCAGAAATTTTATAGTATTAACAATGGTTGCGCATCCTTGTTTTAAATGTTAAGACAGATGCCGACAATATTTGTTTTTGGCGCTTTGAAGTGTTATCTTTTCTCGAAATTTTAAAGGATCTGTCTTACCTATAATGCTAAAGCAACCTACTTCCATAATTACTCCGTATATTTCTAAACCCAGAGTCCCCTATTTCGTACGATACATTCTAACCCCTCTAACAAAACCACGCTGATTTTCTCACTTCTCGTGTTTTGCTACTTTCGATGTGTATCACACTGTCGACAGTTGTCTGCGAGAAGTTTTTTCCATCAGAAAACCGGCTATGTAAATTGTTTCTGTGTTTTCGCTATAAGTCAACGGGTCTCGGAGAAGGCTTAAGACAGCCAAACCCGTGGGGTATTTGTTGAAAGCACAGCCTAGTTTTAAAGTCTTCAAATATATTAAAATACTGTAAGTTGAAGAGTAAGTAGTGCGAGTGCACTGTAAAAAGTTTCTCCGAATAAGGATGCAGTATTTGCAACTGGGATTAATCTTATCTCTATTGGGATACAGTTAATCCGAATTAGGGGTAATCTTATCTCAATAAAGACAAGATCAATCCCAGTAGCAAATACTGCAAGATTTTTTTTACAGAGTGGTCCTTTAACACTGAGAGAACATTTTGATAACTTGCTCAAATAGGTTAATTGAATAGCGGAAAAAGGGGGGGGGGAACCAATACCAGTCGACACGTGATTATTATTGTTAACATCGCTGTACCTTTTTTCTGCAAAATCCTAAAACTAGCCAACATAACTCACAAGTAATGGAAGTTTACTACATAAAAGGCATATTCGAAAACGATTTGGATTCACCACAAAAAGAGTTATTAATTTTTGAGTCTTTGTAATCTGTGCGACTGGGGCCCAAAACCGATCTCCCCTCCCCCCTAAAGCTGAATGGCTCAGCCATGTACTGGACCAGTTTGACGAATCTGATTGGTTTCCAAGCAGCCGTTCCACTTTCACTAACAGAATATCACAGGGAAGAGGAAGTCGACAATAACAATTTTTTTTAATTTTTTTATTTATTTATTTATCCGTGACGCGTTTTTTGGAGTGGAGCGGTTTTGAAGCAGTTTACAGCGGAGTATGATTAAAATACACAAAGTAAAATACACGTATTAAAACACTAAACAAAACAATGTAAATATGACTGCATTCTTTTCATATAGTTTATGAACACACTAAATAGAATTAGAATTTTTACACAGTGACAAGCACATTAAAGTGGGCCACGAAAAATGGTCTTTCTACCACACACACAATGCTAACCATCCCGACTGTCACTATGAATGTTCAAAACCACTAAAAACACCGTAAAACAATGAGCAAATTAAAAAAAAAACCCACCAAATTTCCTAGGTTTGAAATAGCTCTGTCTGGACTAAATCTCAGCCGATTATCCCAGACAGCTGTTATGACACGTAGGAAGCCAAGGGTCAAAATAATAATTTCCATCTAACGCTCCAACTGTTTATTACAAATACAAATAAATTGTAAAACCAAGACCAGTTTGGTACCTCTGAAGACATACAAAAATTACCAGTTAGGTCTTATAATTCTTTGCTAATCAATCCTGGAAAATTCGGCCATCTAGAAAGTAGACGTTGTGCGTTGGTTTTTTCTCGAGGCAAAACAGCAACTCGCGGCAATCGAGTTCAAATCTAAACAAACCCGTGGCATGCGATCACTAAGAGAAGGTAAACAGAATGTTTTGATTAGGTCTTTAAACGCGTTCAGGAATGGTTCAAAAATCAAAGACAGGGATTTATACTTTCTCCTTAGGTTTTTGGAGAGTGAGGCAGTCAGGTATTCGTATTCGGCATGCTAGCCCTTTTATAATTTTTAATTTTCTTTTTAGTTGCTCTTGGGATGTCCAGATTCCGAGCTGTCAAAACTGAAGCTGACCCGCGACCTAAACCATTACCATTATGTCAGGCAAGGAGGTGTTTCCAAAGTGGACAGTATAAGTGATCGCGCCGACTATAAAAGTGTCATGGCGGCCTTTAAGACCTTAGGGTTCTCGCAGGACAGCGTTGACAGTATTTGGCGGATTGTAGCTGCTGTTTTACACCTGGTAAGTCCTTTAGAAGAGACTCTTTGACCAGATGTTCAGTGAGTCTTTAGCCCAAATTGTAGTAAGATCCAAGGTTTCTGTGGAATCCGAAGAGGTAAGGTTTCTTCATCCAGGCAACCAGGTCTTGCAGAGTTCCGGTCTTGCAGACTCCCGGTCTTCGTCAAATCGCTAGCCCCTCAACCAGATCCATTAGGTAATTCTTTTCTGTTTTCAGTTTCCGGACTAGCTCGGACCTACCACCGGAATATCAGTGATACATGAAAACCTATGGTTCAACATGTTCTTTACCTTGATATACATCACCTTGGAAATTTGCCTGATGATTTGTTTCTTTCCTAAATATCCGGTTGACATAGATTCCGATCTTATCATTTACCAGTTGGAAAGCGAAGCAGATAGATGAATTTAGTTTTGTTCCCTAGACCCTGGGTCAACCTCACGAATTTCCCGTTATTCCGGCGAATCCGGCCGAACTAACGACTTGGTAGGAATATCCAGCTGGAAGGTCAGGTTTCTTTCTAACTAGAAGATAGAAGCAATGATGAAGGTCATAGGATGAAGCATAAATGCAATGTCTGCATGTCTATTTTACTGTGTAGATGTGTCGTATGATCAAATCCGAGTCGTTTTAGCATTCATTCCCAGAGAACAGCTAGGACAGACAGGTAAATAACAATAATAATAATTTATTTCCAACCTACAAATTGCACAAGACGAAAATAGTGGAGTATAAAAAAATATTTATAAGTAGTGAACTGATAGACAAAAATGCTCCTCAGCCGGGATTTGAACCCAGGACCCTCTGCTTACAAGGCAGTCACTCTACCACTGAGCTACCGAAGGGCTTCCGTCTTGTGGGTCCTGGTTTGTCTACGTGGCTCCGACAAGGGAGTCCTAGACTTCTAAATTATATTCGAAAAATTGTTTATGGTATTGGTCTCGGTACAAGTCCCTTGTCTAAAGCGCTATCTATATTATAAAAAATATAAAGACGTAATAACATAATAGGGAAAACATACGACCTTTTCTGCGGAGAACAAACGAAAAGAAGACCACATAGCTTTAATATCATTTTTCTTTAAAATAGGATAAACTCCAGATAAATTGCCCGCTGCAGTTTAACTCGCAACGGAAATGACAAGACACGGACTTGGCTTACGAAGCTTTGATTGGGTTGACTTCAAGAAAAGGCTTGTCATGCCTGTCATTCAACTTCCAAAAACTCCTTTATCTCTTCCCATCGAAAATCACCCTATCCTCGGTTTCAGGGCAACGTCGAATTCAAGACGGAGGGCGATCGAACAATTATAAAAGACGTGTCAAGTTTGGACAAAGTGGCAACACTGTTAAACGTGGAGAAGGACGCCTTGAGTAAAGCACTCTGCCATCGCGTAATCGCCGCAGGTGGCGAAGTGCTTCATAAGGGACATACGTCATCCGAAGCGATTTACGGGCGAGACGCCTTCGCAAAGGTGAGGAATGGATTTTTTTTGGTTTTGCGGTGTTTGGAGTCGCTTATTTTCGGCCACATAACTTTTTCGAGACCCGGCAAAGTTGGCATTCCCGCGACGGGTGGTAAGGCGAGCGTACTGGTGATTTGTGTGGAACTGTTTTCCGTCTGTCGCGGTCGTACCTGTGGCTTCAGTTGGCATTCGAGCATCTTAGTGGTTTCGGTAAATGCCACGAGACTAGTAAAAATTGTGCTTGGATAAGCATCCACAAAATACAGAAGAAGTACTCTATAATGTAGCCTACTTCAACTATTCATGACCCTAATGTTGTTTTCTAAATATTGTATGTTCATTCTTCAGTTTGAAAAAATCAAATAAATACTAGGCTACTAATATTACTTTTTTGCTAATTTTCTAGGCACTCACTATCCTCATTTTTGCGCCAAAAGAACTTTAACTGCAAATTTTGTTCCCTTGAATCCAGACGTCACGCAAGATATATCCTCAGCCTGCGTCGTTATTCGAGACAGACCTATAGACAAAAAAAAATAATTATGGCTGAAATGACCCTGAGTCGACGTTGTGTTTTGTGTTTGTCTTCGAGCACTCTTTTGCGTGCATAAACCAAGACCAAATACTAGGATAATGCCAGCTATTAGGGCGCAAGCCTAATTTATTCTTTGTTATTATTATTATTATTATCAGTTACAGTTATATTTGATGGTGCCAAACGGATGTCAGCTACATTTTACTAGAGCTATATTGCGGTATATTCAAATAACGTATACAACGGATACGTCAGCTACTATATCCATTGTATACATTATACATTACGATATCCGTTGTATACATTATTTGAATATATATTTCAAAGTCAGCTTGGGCCCAAGGAATATTTATCTATATTTCGGCCCTTCTTGGCAAGGGTCCTTTCAGGCTGAAGCTGGAAAATTAAATTATATTAAAAAAATATTAATTTTCCAGCTTGAGCGGCTTGAGCCTGAAGAGGACCCTTGCCAAGAAGGAGCGAAATATAGCTCTAATAAAATGTAGCTAACTTATCCGTTTGGCAAAATCAAATATGATTCGCAGTCACTTGCGCTGAAGGACTATCTGTCAGTTACAATTATTAGGGTTATACTACAGTCTCACATGATACGAAAATTAGCTCCTCCATTCAGTCATTTTCGTTCCAAAACAGTTATAATCGTTACAATCTTTCGCTTTAAAATTTGTGCTTGGACTTCCGTCTTGAAAGTTGCGACAGCATGCTGATCTTGGTTGCATGTTTGCAGATACTATGGTATCTAATACCACGTTCAAAAATTACTGGCAGTTACTGAATATCTGGCCAGTTACCGTATTATCTGAAAAATTCATCTCACTTTCATCATTACCAACACAACACAAGAGCATAGGATGATTATTTATTTTGGGGCGACTTCTGAAAGCGAGAATTTGGCGTTTCTGCAAAGCAACTAGTACCAGATACCATGGTAACTAAATACCCCATGGTAACTGCAATAACGATAAAACGCACACCCAGCTACTGCGGTATCAGATTTGCCCCCACAACCCCCTTCGCCCACCTACAATTTCCGTTCCAGAGCTTAACGATTGTTAACTATTTTGTAACGATGGACGGGGAGCACCGTTACAAAATAGTTAACAATTGTAGAACTGGGAAAAGTTAACGATCGTTCAAGCTGCAGTTAGCTCCTCCCCGAAGTAAAGTTAACGATTGTTAACAATTGTTAAGTTTGTGGAACACAACCACAGCTTGTTAACTTTTCTCTAAGATGTCAGAAAATCCTTCGAACCACCCTTGGAAGGTTCTTTTGTTCTAGTTCTGGTTCTGTTGTTGTTGCTCTTTCTTTTTATGTTTTGGTTCATTATTATGCTAATTTGTTAAAAATTAGTTTCGTGTTGTTATTTGTATGGTTACATAATTTATAATTTATTTATTAAAGCCAACAAAGGGACATACATCAGCATTCATTCTCGCACTTAACTAAAAAAAATTACCTTCAATATTACATACAATAAAATTATTCCTTTTTACCCTTCTACTATTAACCAAATTGACTCCAATCTAAGCTTCCAGTATACCCTGAAAATATTCACATACAGACCGAATTACCTGACGATTCGGCGACTCCATAATACCAGGAAATAGTATGGGTGCCCCACCGAAAAATCTATTTCTAATCTCCTTCACCCCCCGACAATCCGTCAGCAGATGGCATAAACTCTCTTCAACCTCACCACAAAATTGGCAAGCACACTCGGCCACCGGCAAAGACCTATTCTTTTCAAAAACCTTTTTCCTGCTTTCCTGTTTTCCCGTATATTACTTTTTCCCCTTTTTTTGTATTTATTCTCCCTCTTTCTCTTTGTGAGTGTATGATGGGTCATAAATAAATTATTATTTTTGCTATTATTACCATGGTATCTGCAAAAACGTTCTTGTTTCCGCGGCCGACAGCTTCGCGCGGTGAAGCAGACTTTTTAAAACTTTCCGCGGATAGCAAGTGCTGGCTAGGTCCTACACGTGAAATTTCGGGCATTTTCGTACGTTTTTATTTTTATTACCAGCTGCACCCAATGGACCGAAAGATTACAAGATTATCTCCCACGCAGTCTAACCACTTGTTTGCAAATGCCGCAGAAGGCAATTTGTCGGCAACTTTGATTTATATCACGAGTCATGACGGTATCAAACCTGTCACCGTCTTTCCGCCAAAATTAACAACCCCTTGATGGAACTGGAACAAGAGAGGTAACCGCCTGACAGCGGCTATAAGCAAAAACTTAAGTATTCAACCCCTCGATGGAATTGGAGCATGTGCATACTTAAAGTTTAACTGAAAAGGGCTGGGATAGGACATTCTAATTACCCATCACTTATTCACTGAAACTGGCTTGAAGACCCGCTGAAAATGCGTTAATTTGTTGTTCGCTATTCACGAACAATCGACTTTCAAATAGTGGAATTTCCGTGTGATTTGTGGTACCTTATGCGCTTGTATTTTTTTTGCATTCCTTACGAGAAAGATTTATGATTATTTTTTTTTGTTCAGACATTAAGCAACCTTCACCAATCTCATCACAGCCTACTGAAAAGCCGCGTTTGTGTTAAGATTAAAATTTCCCGCGTCATAGTAGAATTTACGCTATGGGGACGGCCGCAAATATTCTGAACGTCATAACTGGAGCAGATAGCGAAAAAATTAACTAGAAACTAGAAACCCTTGTGCCTTAAGATCTTAGGGTTGGGAATATATATGTGAGTTGCACCACCCTCCCACCCTCCACGTTAAAAAAATCTCTCTGTAGAATCCAGAGAATTCAGTGTATTCAGTTAAATGACACAAAAGCAAGTTGGCTTTTCAGTTAAATTTAATTCCTTGGAAAATCGCAATTGGTAATCCCAAATCCAAGGGATGTGTGTTCAATTAACCAAGGAAATCAGCTCAAAATATGGCTTCGTCGTGCGAGAACCCAGTGCAGTGCTCGTTAATGAAAATGGCTATAAGCTTGGTTTCAGCCTCGGGCGAACTGAGGGGTTGTAGAGTGCTAAGATTTGCGTCGTTTGGATAAATTCCTGAAGGTTGCCATGGAAAACCTTGAACGTTATATTGTACACTGAAGTTGTGTTAGGGCTAGTTGTTAATATGAATTGTTAGATGAGTGCTGAATATTTGGATTTGTATAAATGGGAAGACACATTGGGAGCAGCTCCAAAATTCCGTCCTGCTTTCGCATACCTGGGAAGTGTGAAATACCCGATACCTGTTTAGCATCCATATCAATATTCAAAATAACTGGGTCGTATCATGCTAGGCACTAAAGGCGGAATTCCGATTCATACTAAAATAAACAGCATTTCGAAGTGATGATGATAAATTTATTTCCCATTTGTTGGAAAAAGGAAAGAAAACAAAAAAGAAACCAACAATAGATTTACATTTGCGAAATACATAAAACAAAACAAACATCTTACGTCAGAGCATGAAGCATGAAACTGTGGCTTGTGTCCAGTGCCGCCGCAGACCAATCACGCCGTTCTTTCATTTTCTGACTTATATCTGTAAGGCCGTATTTTGTCGCAACATGGGTGTTTCTAATCCAGAGTGGCAATTTCATTAGAAACATATAAGTTTGTAACACTTGTTACTTCACATCAAAACAAGTTCATTTAGAGACCAGTTTCTGGGAACCCTACCGATGACTTCGTAAAAGTTGTCCGTCCGTCTGTCAGCACGATAACTCTCGAACGGAATGAGATATTTTGATGAAACTTGGCGTAAGGGTTCTTTGGGTCAAGAGACAGGTCGAGTTCGTAGATCGAGACCATTTAGAGACCCCTCAGATTTAGCCAAAACGTAAGTGGAGGGATACCTATGACTTCGTAAAAGTTGTTCGTCTGTCCGTCCGTCTCTCAGCATGATAACCTTCGAACGGAATGAGATATTTCAATGAAACCTGAGGTGAGGGTTCTTTGGGTCAAGGGGCAGGTCGAGTTCTTAGATGGGCTCTGTAGCCTTCCATTTAGGGGTGGGGAAGGCGGTTCAAATGAAGTGGCGAACAAAAAATTTTTAACAGCTAATGAGATAGTCGATTTAGGGGTAAGAAGACATGCTAAACACGTATATGAAAATCATTTTCTCGCGGACAAGCGATTCGCCCAAATCCGGCCAAAACCTGAAATTTTTTTAAAAGTAAAAGTTTTATCTGAATTTGATTAGATGTTCGGCTTAGGGATAAGAAGACATGCTGAATCCGAATATGATAATCATTTTGTACCCGGATATGTAGTTAGCTCGAAATCCGGCTGAAACCGGGACATTTGTAAAAGTAAAAGTTTTACCTGAATTTGATTAAAGGTTCGATGTAATGGTAAGGAGGCATGCTGAATCCGTATATGAAAATCGTTTTCTCGCTGGACAAATAGTTCGTCCGGAATCCGGCCCAGACCGGAAAATTGATAAAAGTAAAAGTTTTATCAGAAGTTGATTAGATGTTAGATACAGGGGTAAGAAGACATGCTGAATCCGTATATAATAGGGCTAAAAATTTGGATTGCTTGTGGGCGCCCAGGAAATGGTACTGTTTTTAATCTGAAAGCTAAAACGAAGCGTGAATACAAATCTTCGCTTAAAAATGCTCGTTTGAATGGCTTGGATGCTCCCAGTGACAAAAAAGTGTGGCAAAAGGTCCTTCGTACAGATAAAGGTTCAGCTGTACCTCCTTCCGCGCTAACTATGGCTTACTGGACCAGCCAGTACAGTGGTCTATTCAGTGGTTGCAAAAACCAGATTCAGCAGCACTTTGAAAACTTACTTCTTAAATACCTACCAAGGAAAATATTTCAACCTTCTGTTCTTCCCATTACTTAATCTTCCATCGAAATTGCTTTCCGAAAATGAGAAGAACTGGTTCTACAGATTCTGATGGCCTTAGTGCCGATTTTTTCAAAATTGAGTGTCCAGCTTTAACACAACATCTTCAGCTGCTATTTCAAATTTGTTTATGCCAGGGTTTGGTTCCGAATAGTTTCCTCTTGGGTACTATAACATCGGTGATTAAGCGAGGGAAAGACGCGGACCTCTGCAAAAGCTATCGGCCAATTACAGTTTCTTGTACCATAAGCAAAATCCGGGAATACGTCCTTCTTCCAGAAATAGTTGAAAAATTTCGCTTTGGTTCAATGCAGTTTGGATTCCGTTCGATCGCCAGTTGTGCGCACGCTCATCACATATTGACAAAAATGATGAAACAGGCTACCCGCGACAAGTCTGCTTTACATATATGTTCTATAGATATAGCTGGTGCTTTTGACAATATAACGCATTCTCAGGCCCTATTTTCTCTCATTACCTCTGGCGTGAATCTGTCTGTTGTCTATCTGTTAAAATTTTGGTATGGTCATTCTTTAGTAAGGTTCAAATGGCAAGGTAGCTTGTCAGAGATTATTCCTGTCCGAACTGGTGTTCGCCAAGGGGGAGTCTTATCTCCCTACTTCTTCAAATCGGCCATATCTACTTGTCTCGATTCTTTGCATCCTGCTTACTTCTATAAAGATTATGCCTTCAGCCTTCAAAATGTGAGTACCTGCATTTCAACCCTTCTTCAAATGGTTCGAATGCATCCAAAGCTTCTATATCTCTTGGATCATTCATCGTCAAATCAACAGACTCTCTACGGTGGCTTGGCATAACATTCAAATCTTCATTGTCAAAATTTTGCTGTTGGGTTGTTCAAGAAGTTTATAGATCAATGTGTAGCGCCTATGGTCGCATCGTCCCCAATCGGGGGCGCTATAATCGTAAAGCTTTGGGAAATTTGTACAGCACCTTCTGCGCTCCTTCTATACTCTTTCGTTCTGGCGTCACTCATGTTCTGCGAAAGAAGGAGATTAAAAAGATGAGATCACGTTATTTTAAATATGCAAAGCACCTGCCCCACTTGTCGAAATTATGTCATAACCATACATTGACGGAGAAATTCAAAATTCAAGATGCAAGTGTTACCCTTTTGGATGTTTCCTCATCGCTTTCAAAAATCATGGAGAACAGGGCCCAACCAGCGCACGACGCCGTCCACTGCTTCCTGACCGAAGACTGAAAATTAAGTGTCTTTTTCTGTGTGTTTATGTGTTTTGTTTATTTTCTTCTTTTCTTTTCTTCATTTACTCCGCTTTTTCAGAATGGCGGGTCATAAATAAATTACTTACTTACTTACTATATGACAATCATTTTCTGCCGGACTGAAGTGATTATCTGAAGTTGATTAGAGGTTCGATATAGGGAGATACGCTGAATTCGTTTTGAACTTAGTTCGCCCGGAATCCGTCCGAAACCGGAAATTTGGTAGAAGGTAAGGCAGGAAGTTTTTACCAATTTCATCACATGCTTATTCCATATCTGAACTTCGTTTTCTCAGATGATTATTGTCCTTAAAGTTTAACCGAAAAGGGCTGGGATAGGACAATCTAGTTACCCATCACCAATTGACTTAAGAGGCTCCAAGACCCGATGAAAATGAGTGACTTAGTTGTTCTGCTATTCACGAATAATCGAATTTAAAATACTGGAATTTCCGTGCGGTGTGTGGTACCTCTATGCACTTGCATTTTCTTGTATGCCTTACGAGAAGGATTTATGAGGGTTTTTTTGTTCATGCACTAAGCAATCTCGACCAATCTCACTTCTGCCCACTGAAAAGCCGCGTTATGTTGAGATTAAAATTTCCCGTATCATAGTAGAATTTTCGTTGTGGGGACGGATGCAGATATTCTGAACGTCATAACTAGAGTAGATAGTGGAAAATCAAAAAATCTCTTTGCAGAATCCAAATAATTAGGTTTATTTAATTAAATGACACAAAAATCTGTTTCTAAATTCTAATAGTAAAACTGTCCAAGGATTCTGGCGCAGACCGGATATCTACAAGACCCAATTGTCTGGATCAAAGATTAAATTTGTGGGATCCCATCGAACCCTTTGGTCTTGTTGATGCTAGAAATCCGACTAAATTGAGCTTTCTCCAGAATTTTGAGACCGAAAACATGTTATCCAGCCGCATGCTATCGACGCACCCGACTGCAGTGTTCAAGGTTCAAGGTTTTAATTACACTTCTGTATAAAATTATAATAAATATAGGGTCAAGCCGGAGAGACTGGGTCGATTGACAAAAACACGGTACAATATAAAAGAAAACTATTTTACATATAACCAATTCCAAAAATAAATGTTAATAATTCCATGACTCACCACTAGACGGGAACCCGGCACCCGCCCCACAAACCCAGCGACACTCGGCAAGATAAACCCGAAAACACTGGTAGGGAGTTCGAACTCATGGAAATAACGACGGGAATTGAAACGTCCAATGTCATGAGAGTGTGCATCTCGTCGGTTGTCGTAAAGTGAAAACATGAAACAAATTATTGTACTGGACAATTAGATAAAAATGACTAATTAGTAGATGAATAGGCGGCAATTAAAGCATGACGGAATGCCATGTCAGAGCTGACGAAAGCTGCGAAAATTGAATTTAGAACATCTGTCGAAACATACAAAGTTATCGAGAAACCGCATTTCCCATACATTCACCAGAGCTATATAATTTAATTGTCTCCATTTGCCAAATGGCTAGGCAGTAAGACACAAAACTTCACGTGACAGAACTTGTTCCATTACTCACGTTTTAATTGATATGCAACTTGAGATACATTGCTTAAAGGACCCCTCTTGCTTATTCTGCTTTTTATAAGATACCTAGCTCCCATACAGAATTATAAGCTTCCAAAATCCCCACCTTTCTCCACTGTCTCGTTTTGTGCCTATGAATTTTTAGCGCTTTTTTGGCCTTGCCGAGTTTTGCCCGTCACACAACGAAATTTTTGCCGGAATCTTCAACGTCCGCTGACAACTCTTTCACACATAAGGATCTCAGAGTCACTTCATTAATTACTTCATTTATTTGCTTAGTTTTCCCACTTTTAACCACGGCACGTTCAGTTTTCAAATGTTTTGCGCCCAGCCGCCGCGTCGGAGAGCAGGAAGGCTGAAGATAATCGACAAGCGCCAACAGGAAAATCGCTAATTTCAGGTGGAATGTAATGGTATATTTGAGAACGTTTTTTCTTTTCCATTTCATTGGGAAAAGATCATTTCTAGTAAGAGTTGTGCTTTAACTTTCCTTCTCGGCCTCGTGGTGTAAAAATCATTTCTACTGCACTCGTTCTGGAGATTCTGCTAGTTTCCCTGGGTTACGTTTCAGCTATTAGCGTGTTTGACTCGAATCCTAACAAGTTGCGCCATCAGCCGTTTTTAGAGCCCCTGTTCTGCATACGAGAACCCGGCACAGGATTTGGTACTCTACAGAATCCATAGTAGCGTTTTCAGCAATTAGCGTGTTGAACTCGAATACGTTGCGCTGTCACCCGTTTTTAGCGCCCGCGTTTTGCATAAGAGAACCCGTCACAGGATTTGATGCTCTACCGAGTCCGTTTGTGTTTGAGTTCGGTGTTTAAAGCATTGTCCAAATAGGTGTTGTAAGATGTATTACGGCGTATAAGCCTTATTACAGATTCCTCTTTTCCTCGGTGCGTGCTGTAATAAGGCGAATAAGGAAAATGGAGCTCGGCTCTATTCTTCCTTATGCAGAGCCAATCAGATCGCTTGGTTGCTTCTGCCAGCGGGCCGAGGAAAGTAGCAGCGCCGTCAGTGTTGCCACGAGAAGCACTAAAGTTCTACCTTGTTGGAAGCTAAAGAAACAACTTTTCTTCAAAAGAACACGTTTTGTTCTGGTACGACTGCTTACTGCTAGTTCGAGGACCAGTGCTGTCCATCCATAAATTTAATAGCTTTTTACAGTATATTCGGCGTCAACTTGTACTGGTATACTTCAAGTAGTACTAAGAATACTTTTTCTGATCTTTAGAAACTCGAAAACTATACTAGCGTGGCAACACCGAACGCTGCATTCATAAGAACCTCTCGGGTTTCCTATCTGAACGGGCGCGTGTATTAAGACGTAAACATCGCGTATAAGCGCTATTCAACTTATTACATCTATTTGGGCAATGCTTAACTCGAAGGAAACACGGGAGCTAAAAATGCTTGAAGCTACAGAACACGGGACCCGTGTTCGGATACGCACAGGATGCGCTCCGTAAAAATGACTTGTGACGAACACGGGTTGAGAATCGCGAGTCTGAAAACGCAACTCTGTACCATATGGACTGCCAGAGGTTTCAGAATATTTACGTAAGAAAGTGCAGTTTCTACATGTATGAATAAGACAAATACCTGTTGGTATTGTGTTATGATAACACGACAAATTGTGCTATGACCCTGTAAGTGTTGTGTTTATGTAAACATTACACTATAATACTGCAAATCATATTTGACAGTGCAAAACGGGTACGTCAGCTGACTTTTTATTAGAGCTATATTTCTGCCCTTCTTGGCAAGGGTCCTCTTCAGGCTCAAGCCGCTCAAGCTGGAAAATGAAATTGCGAAAAAAATTTGTAAAGAACACTTTCGGCTGACGGATACGTTTTGTAATGTCAAACATAACCTTATATATGATTAGCAACGTTACTTTACGAACAGAAAAACAAAACAGAATCTTAAACGGAAATATTCTGTAACGTCAACATATAGTGCGTTATCTCATATCTGTTTATATTGCACGTCCTCGTGTAAATGTTATTCGACTTCAGACCTGTTGTTTGAAGGAAAATGTTTGTCGAGGATAATATTCAGGGACGGACATTCATTAATTCTTGACTAAATGATCAGTTGATCGTTTAATGCGAAAAATAGAACACATATTCAAAGAACGCATAAAACGGAGCTACTAGATAGATCAGCTACTATGCTTTGGCAGCGATATTTTGACCCTTTTTGGCAAGGGTCTTCGTCGGGCTGATGAGCCTCAGGGTCGACGCGTCGGTAGAAGCTTCAGCATTCATTTATTGCAGGTTTGTTCCTTCTCTAGCTTCGACCCTGAAGCTCGACAGCCTGACGAGGGTCCTTGCCAAGAAGGGCCAAAATATCGCTGCCGAAGCATCCCAGCTGACGTATCGGTTTTACGCGTTGTTTGAATGTATCTTCAGCTTGGGGTCAAAGAGTATTTAAAATAGAATAC
The DNA here is from genome assembly GCA_030848855.1 of Branchinecta sandiegonensis. Lineage (NCBI taxonomy): Eukaryota > Metazoa > Arthropoda > Branchiopoda > Anostraca > Branchinectidae > Branchinecta > Branchinecta sandiegonensis. The sequence continues at coordinate 19,158,208 of JAUPMV010000011.1, forward strand.
GTTTTCAACCTACTGTCCCAGACTAGCGTTGGGTGAAGGTTGGAAAATTTTGTGTAGTTCAGTTGATACGCCCGATGAAAAATTTGTAGCCTGTGTAGTTGTATGGTAGTTGTACCAAAAAGTTGCATATATTGATATGCAGCAGGACATAATACTTTAATTTAATGTGCCTCACTTTGGGCTAATCTTAAGCAGTAGCATCCCGCCTTGCTCCAGTAGCATCCAGTCTTGCTATAGTAGCATCAGTTGGTACTGCAGCTACTTTTTCGCACAGCTTCATACTACTATTTTGAGATAATTGTTCATCGGGCGGTTATGTGCAGTTTTTGTTTTTCTTCTTGGGGTTGTGTTTGGGTAGGGGACTCCATTTTCGATTGATATTTGACGAAGGTTCTTTATTTCAGGCCATTTATGACCGGCTATTCACGTGGATTGTCGAACAGGTGAATACAGCAATAGAAGTAACACCGATGAATGGAAATAAGAAGGTGAACTCGACTGTGATTGGTGTGCTGGATATTTATGGATTCGAAATCTTCGACCGGAACAGCTTTGAACAGTTCTGCATCAATTATTGCAATGAGAAGCTACAGCAGTTATTTATCGGTAAGTCCCCTTGAGTAACAAGGTCTTGTGCCTTCGCGTAACAAGAACAATAACGACAAAACTAAGAGGAACTAAAGGTATTTGCTCTAGGCTCTAGCTTCCGTCTTCGCCGTTGCTCATCGCAAAGCAAAAGCTGCAGGAGGCACGCCGACTCGCTCTGGAGCGCGGTTTCCTCTACGCAGGCTTCACAGCGATATAGCTATTGTAGAGGTAACGAAAAATGATGTGCCGCGAAGGTCCTACACTGTCAGAAGTTTCATAACAGATTGCGCATAACACTTTCAAGAATAACACCTTTTCACTTAGAAATAAAGTGTTATGACCAATGAAGTTTATACTATTTCGGGCCTAGATCTCCAACAACACCTTCAATAGGTAAAACACTACACTGTCAGAAGTTACATAACGACAACAGAAGGATGCGCGGTTTCAACAGATAACACTTTGGGATGTTATCTGTTATGTTTCTTTCGTTCCCGTTAGTATTTTACCAATTTAAGGTGTTGTTGGAGATCTAGGCACGAAATAGTGTAAACTTAATTGGTCATAACACTTTATTTCTAAGTGAAAAGGTGTTATTCTTGAAAGTGTTATACGCTATCTGCTATGAAACTTCTGACAGTGTAGTTATCCCGATGCAAACGAGCGGAGGTTAGGACCTTCGCGGCACATCATTTTTCGTTACCTCTACAATAGCTATATCGCTGTGAAGCCGCGTTGAGAAAACGTTCAAAGTCGAAGCCGGCTGGTTCTCTGGACGCGCTCCAGAGCGAGTCGGCGTGCCTCCTGCAGCTTTTGCTCTGCGATGAGCAACGGCGAAGACGGAAGCTAGAGCCTAGAGCAAATACCTTTAGCTCCGCTCAGTTTTGTTGTTATTGTTTTTGTTACGCGAAGTCACAAGACCTTTCGAAATTTTCTTAAAATGTGGTTTACGAACTTATTGTGTCCCGGCTTGGTTTTCAAGTGTGAAAGATCTTGTAAAGAAAAAAAATTAGTTAAAACGGTTACCGAAGGGTCGGACCTTCCAGTGAAATTTTGCATTTTCACGAATTTCTGAATATCGAAGATTAGCGGATGGTTTTACTACCTTTAGCTCTGTATGCTTGTACTTCGCACTGAACATATGAATTGTTATAAACGGCACATATGAAAGGTTGTAAACGTTATTTTGTTGAATTCCTTGCAGTTCGAATCGACCATTTCTTTTGAGAGGCTTGTGTATCCCCGACCATGCAAAGGTTACCTTTTTTTGTATCTGTTTTATCATGATTGAGCTGTTCGGACATTAATCATCCCGTCCCAAAGTTTGAACGAAATGGCGTAACTATATATATATGTTTTATTTGTAACCCGCCAAATACAAAAGGTGGTACCGGAGTAAAGAGAACGACGAAAAACAACACAAGATAAATAACAGTATAAACACACAAAATTTAGACGTAATTTCTAACTGGGCCTGAAAATTCCCGAAAAACATCCTGTACTGTACTCGATGACCAGGATGAAGAGTTGTAGAAAGTAGTGACGCTGACGTTTTATCTAGTGATCTAGACATCTTTGACGCCGAACTTCTGAACTATTTTGTGGTTGCGGCAGGAGCCAGGAAGTTACATACAAAATTTACTATGATTAAAATAACACTTCTTCAAAGCTTTAATGTCTTTTTTTCGCAGAATGTGATAAGCACCGGAACAATACAAGATGTAAGCTGCAGAAAGCGCTATAAATTCGCCCAAGTGCCTTCCGGTTGTAGCGACCTTTGTCTGGACATACACGACCATATGCAATACGGATCAAGCTGGAGGTATCCTGAATAAGAACCGAACAAGTCTTGGAAAGCGTTTTTTTGTAAACTAAGGCTAGGCCACGTTAGCGAATCGGTTACTGGAATCGAAATAGGTCCAGCGGACAGCGGCACTGGTTCAATGGAACATAAACCTGTAAATGTCACTGTACTTTCGTCAAAGTAGATATGTTTTATAGGGGTAAACACACATGCTGAATCCATATCTGAACTTGGTTTTCTCAGATGATTAGCTATTTGTCCTTAATCTGTTTCTAAATTTTAATAGTAAGAATATTCAAGGAGTGTGGCAAGACTGGATTTGGCAAAGACAAAACCCAATTGTCTGTATCGAATATTAAATTTTTGGGATCCCATCGAAACCTTTGGTCTTATCCCGATGAAAATTTATCTCAAAATAGTAATATGAAGTAGTACGAAAAAGTTGCATGCAGTACTAACGATGCTACTACATGCTTCTACTTCAAAGCTACCGTGTTACTGCATACTACCATATGTTACTATTAGCAAGACTGGATGCTACTATGGCAAGACAGGATGCTACTGGATACTACTACATAAGATTGGACCAGTCTAAGGCACATTAAATGATAGTATTCTTTGCTATTACATAGTATTACATGCAACGTTTTCGTACTACTACCATACTCCTACGCAGGCTACAAATTTTTCATCGGGATTTCTTCCAGAACTGGTCCTCAAGCAAGAACAAGAAGAATATCAACGCGAGGGCATCCAGTGGCAGAACATTGAGTATTTCAACAATCAGATCATCTGCGATCTGGTGGAGCAACCTCATAGAGGCATTCTTGCAATTTTGGACGAAGCTTGCCTTAACGTGGGAAAAGTCACCGACCAGATGGTCCTTGAATCGATGGATCAGAAGCTAAAGGGGCATCAGCACTATTCTAGTAGAAAGTTGAATCCGAGTGATAAGGAACTGAAGCACGCCGAGGAATTCAGGATAAAGTAAGTTTATCTTTCGTCAGGGCACTTGAGACCCATAAGAGGACTCTCTTTTATCAACTGGGCACAACCAGCGCATGACATTCTACATTCTTTTCTGACCGAGGAATGAAAACTTACCTTAAATTTTGTATTTTAGTTGAGTTTTTGCAGATACCATGGTATCTGTTACCACGGTATCTAGAGCTGCAGTTAGTCGTTTTTGCATTTACCGTGGCATCTGATATACGGTTGCTCTGCAAAAACGACAATTGAAGAAATTGCGATTTCGAAGTCATCCCAAAAGAAAAAACTGATATTCAGTCACATCACTAAGTGCCAAAATTCTTTCCCACCAATTTGACTTTTTCAGATACCACGATCAGTCACGGTCTGACCGTGATATCTGAATATCAGATGCCATGATAACTGCAAAAACGACTTTAGACCCTTGTATCAGATACCATGCTATCTGCAAATACGCAACTATTGTATTTGTTTTTGTTGTGTTCTATTTAATTTCTTTCTTTTATCTTACATACTCCGCTTTTGAAAATGGCGGGTCAGAACTAAATTACTTACTTACTGGTGTGCGGAACTCAGTTAACTTGGCTAATAAATATAGTTTATCACTCAAAGTTTTCCACAAAGGCAGAGAAAGTTGAAAATAAGCTCAGAAAGATTTTGCTTAAGTTGTTTTTTGGCCCCAACTTCGCTTTTCGTTTCAATCTTTAAAGGAAAACACACGATTATTAGCGAACATAACTGAAGCGCTAGACCGACGTGGAAGTCAGTGCAGCTTTCTGTAACGGTTGAGTAGCCTATATAGTAATAATAATAATAATAGCTTTATTTCAGCCAAAGGCCGTATAACACACAACGAAACAAAAACACAACAGAACCTAATATTGTCAGAAGTTCCATGTCATACACCGATGAACGGCCTGTTGTTTTTTTTTTAAACCAATTTTTTTCCCATTGCATCTTTTGTAATTTAACTTATTTTTATATTATTTCAATAAACTAAGAAGTAAGATTTCGTACTTTTTGTGGCTACTCCTTCATCCCTCAGTGACGTTAATTCTAATCTATTTTTACCCACTTTTAACTATTCAAGTCACCTAACTTTTGAAAATAAACCCATATTATTTACTATTCTTCCCCCTAATATTTGGAAGTTAATTCTCTCATTAAATTTTTTGAAATTAATTTTTTTAAACTATATTTTCTTTCAACAACTAAATCTCAACTCTTGAAAATTTGAAAACACTTAAAATATTTCTGTTAAAGGACACCTGAACAATGAAACCATACTTGAACACACCATGGAGAATGCATTTACAGACATGGCCACGGAGAGCATTTTTCTCCTGAGCGTGACGTTTTCAAAATAGGGCTGTTCGTTTCTGGAGGTTTGCACATGCAGACTCCAAGACAAAAAGCGCAATTCATTCAAATCTTGTACAGCGCTGGCCGGATCGTATTGGAATTTCTTCTAGATATACGTTTGGGCTGAACTGGTTAAAAATATTCCAGAAAAAGGGTTGATTGGAGACATTTGTTCATTTCTAAATTGTTCGGTACTGAAATAAGGACAGATGCAAAATGGAGCAAAAATCATAGCTTGGAAACACTATTTCGTATTTGGACTGGATTTTCTGCAGGCAATATTAACGGAAGTCATACAGATAGGGATGATACTTGGTACTCTTCATTCAGGTGTCCTTTAATGGCTTAAGAACCCTGGGACTGTCACCGCGGTTGGCACCTGACTGATTCAATTCAGTTCACTCTATTCGCGACGGACAGAGCCGATTATTAGTTTTTGTTGTCATAAAATAAACATGTATGTCAAACGACGAGCCAAAATTTACATTAAACTTCTGCCAGAGCTTAGTGATACTGAGCAAGATTTTCACATAAGCGTCCAGCATACCTTCTTATCCCTAAATCGAACATCTAATTAACTCCAAATAAAACATTTACTTTTAACAAACGTTCCGGTTTTGTCTGGATTCTGGGCGAAATACTTGTCCGGCGAGTAATTGGTTTTCATATTCGTGTTCAGAATGTCTTCTCATCCCTTAATCGACTGTCTCATCAGCTGTTTAAAAATATTTAGTTTGTCCCTTAATTTGAACCCCCACCCCTAAATGTAGGGCTACAGTGTCCAACTACGAACTCGACCTTTCCCTTGCCCCAAAAGATCCTCCCACCAAATTTTGTGAAAATATTTCATTCCCTTCGAGAGTTATCGTGCTCACAGGCAGACTGGCAGACAGACAGACGGACAACTTTTGCGATGTCATAGGTCTCCTCCACTTACGTTTTGGGATCCCAAAAAGTGAGTCTCTAAAATCCTCCGGTACGATTGCGGATAACCAGGTAAATTGTAGCTCTCGGTCGTTCAGATCACTCCGCTATTTTTACTTCACCGATTCACTGCATTTTGACCATAATTGTGTATTCAAATTTGAAGAAGAATTCTTCCAACCACCATCTTACATCCAATAAATTGATATCTTTGAAAGCAATTTTATTGACAACTGTAGAAAAACTGAAATTGCATAAAAGCGACAGTATGCCAGTGGCATAAGAAAGTTACGCTTCGTTAATCCAGAATGATTTGTAAACAACATTAATAAAACCCTAGCCTAAGGTGTGTGATGTGTATCGGACATAAACGGGACGCTGACAAACGGCGATGATGTCTCGTCCCATGAAGTTATAAAAAATCAAAGGGATAATGTCTAGCCTACATAAAATCGACCTTTGTCAGCATGCTGCTGGATCGCCGGTCACCCAAAAACCAGACGGAGATTCTTATCTCTTCTATAGAGAGGCAACAGGAGAACTGGAGTGTATTGAAATGAGAAGCTTTTTGTAATGGAACGAGAATTTGTTTTAAAGGACCCCTCTTGCTTATTCTGCCTTTTATAATATACTTGGCTCCCATATGGAATTATAAGCTTCTAAAATCCCCACCTTTCTCCATTGCTTCGTTTCGTAACTAAGAATTTTTAGCGCTTTTTTGGCCTTGCCGAGTTTTCCCACCACCCAACGAAAAGTTTGCAGGAATCTTCATTGTCCGCTGACAACTCCTTCACACATAAAGGTGTGCTAATCTTCTGTTTATTACTTCTTTTAGTTGCTTAGTTTTCCCACTTTTTGGGATCCCAAAACGTAAGTGGAGGGATATCTATGACATCGCAAAAATGTGCGTCTGTCTGTGAGCACGATAACTCTCGAAGGGAACGAGATATCTTGATGAAACTTGGTGTGAGGATTCATTGGGTCAAGGGTAAGGTCAAGTTCGTAGATGGGCTATGCAGCTCTACATTTAGGGGTGGGGGTTCAAATTAAGGGACAAACAAATATTTTTAAACAGCTAATGTGATAGTTGATTATGGGGTAAGAAGGCATGCTGAGCACGATAGTGAAAACCATTTTCTCGTCGGACAAGTAGTTCGTCCGGAAACCGGCAAAAACCGGAAAGTTGGTTAAAAGTAAAAGTTTCATTTGAAGTTGATTAAATGTTCGATTTAGGGGTAAAAAGACATGCTGAACACGACGGTGAAAACAATTTTCTCGCCGGACAACTAGTTCGCCCGGAATCCCGCCAAAACCGGAAAATTTGTTAAAAGCAAAAATAGATGACAGGTTAAGGGGTAAGAAGAGAGGCTGAGGCTGTATATGACAATCATTTTTTACCCGGACATACAATTAGTCCGGAATCCGGTTGTAACCGGATTCTTTTTTTAGTCAAACGTTTATTCAAAGTTGATTAGATGTTCTTTATAGGGATAAGGAGATACGCTGGATTTGTTTCTGAATTTTCTTTTTTTGCTGGACTATAGTAGTTCGTCGGAATTCGGGCGAAACCGGAGACTTGGCAGAAGTAAAGCAGGAAGTCTCGGTCAGTATCGTCAAAATAGGTATGGCTTATAGGTATATCTCTGATGATTAGCCTGGCGAAGACTGGATCTGGCGAAGACAAGACCCGATTGCCTGAATCAGATATTAGATTTTTGGGATCCCATCGACACATTTGGTCTTGTTAACCAAGGCACGTTCAGTTCTCAAATCTTTTGCGCTCAGCCGCCGCGTCGGAAAGCAGGAAGGCTGGATATAGTCGACTAGAGAATCGCTAGTTTTAGGTGGAAAGTAATGGTATTTTCGAAAACTTTTTTCTGATCCTCTTTATAGGGAAAAGATCATTTCTAGTAAGAGTTGTGCTTTAAGGTTTCTCTGAACAGTAGTCATAAAAAAATTGAAGAAGCTCAGGGGTGCAAAGGATTGTTGCAAAACATGAAATGCAGGAAAGCCGATGCTTCAAACTTTGGCCGCTTTAGTAAGTAGGCTATCTGGCGAAAGGCAGATAATAATAATAATGTAAAACATCTAAAAATGTAGAATATCTAAAAATTTAAATTTATGCTATCAGAAATTTCTATTATTATTTGACCTTATTATTTGAATTCTACTTGCTGCCTGTAGTAGCCCACGATTTCGGGTCTCATACAGGAATTTGAATGAAGGAATGACTTTATTTAGTCACAGCACTACATGAGAACTAGTAGAGTATGATGTATAACAGGTCAAAATGATATGTCAACACCAAATTGGAGTATTTGTATATAAGAGTCTAAACGGATTGTGCCCATCGTATTTTCGAATTTTTTATGTTGATCATGCATATTACCACGAGTATGAGACAAGAAATGTGAGTTTGTTGGTGAATGATACTGGAGAGTCGTCAAGAGGAGGGTTTTGTGTGAGGAACTCGGAGTGAAGGTATGGAATCATCTTCCGTAGAGAATCAGGGAGTCGGAGAACCAGTTTTTATTTAAAAATAGATTGAAAAATTATTTTTTGGATAGTTAGATAAATGTGGAATATTTATTTGGAATTTTATTTAAGGTGAATATTTCATTATTATTATTAGTGAATGAGGGTTGGGCTGGGTAGGGTGGGGGGGGGGGGGGGGGTAAAAAAAAGAAATGATAAGGTTAAGACGAAAAATGTGTGTCATCGTTTGTAATAGGTGATTAAAAGTTGTGCACTCCCGCACAGGACACGGTTGTGCCCTTCTTGGGAGCGTTCTGTTTGTCGTTTTGTTTGAGGAATGTTGAAATTAAAATGAATTGAATTGTATAGAATTATCTCTTCTGTCCGGGAAGTCCCTTTTTTTTATTCCCTTCAAAATCCCGTTTTAATTTTGTGATGCCCTTATGTGTAGACGTCTGTTTTCCCTGACCAGTTCACCTCTTTCGTGATGTATGAGCTGTCAGAAGTGGGCAGTCCTGGAGTCCTTTGCTCTTAATGTCCAGCATCAAATATGGAGCTTCACTCACAGGTCCCAGTCTTTCACAATATTGGTTTGCTCTGCTCTTGATTGATCACGACGAATGAATAACAACGGCTGATGAGCGAAAGTGTTCTCTGCCCTAATTACATTTATTCTGTCTCTTCTGTATATATTAGGAATTAGAGTGCTCGTACTTACCCTATCAGCATACTTTGTACTTTTATTATTATTATTATTTATTTGAATCCTTCAAAACTGAAGAGTAATGTATAAAAAGGAACAACAACATGACAGTCAGACTCACACACACTTACATACTAATAAGATCCAATGAGAAGTAGCGTGTTTCCGCGTGCATTATCAAGTTAGGCAAGGTCCCGAAGTTAACTGACTGTTCAGACTTAGTCCTTGTTCTTATACCCCATGTATCTAATAGCAACAGGTCCTATATGAAAGGATTGTAACTTGATACTGTACCTACACTATACACCGGCACTTTAGGCGGCCAGTCCTGGTTTTATGCATCTGTTGCGAAAATTAATACTTACTGCTTCAATAGCGACACTAAGCTTGCAATGGTACGTTGGAGAACCAGGGTCTGGGGTGCGGACACATGTAAAGATTCTCAGCACCATCAGTCGTCAATTTCGTAAGGAAAAGTTGAGTTTCTCGACTTCCCGAGAGTGAACTGAAGAGAATGGAGAAGATCTGACCAGGAAAACTTGATCGTATACCTGTAATGTATGCTGGGATTGTGTGTGGTCCAGGGAAAGTCGTCTGACGAATTTTGGGTTTCTCCATAGATTTCTCAAACTCGTTTTACGCTGCGAATAGGGATCGATATGGAAAGACGGATCAGGTTTTTCCATATCGATCGATTTTCTGTACCTCCATCACAAAGTTAAAGGATCTGTCGTACCTTTAATGCCAATGCCTTTAGTTCCATATAGACCTCCATCATTCTTATACCCGGAGACCCGAAATTAATACGGTATATTCTAACACGATGCTTTTCACACTTGTTGATTTTCGATGCGTAACACGTGCTGCCCGAGGATCGTTTGGGAGAAGCTCGCTCGTGAGATAAGCCGGTTCTGTAAACTTTTCTTGTTTGCGCTAGAAGTCAATGGGCCCCGAGAAAGGATTGAAACAGCAAAAGTCGTGGATACACTGTAAAAGAAAAATCTTGCAGGATTTGCTACTGTGATTAATCTTGTCTCTGTTGAGAAAAGATTATCTCTAATTCGGATTAATCTCATCCCAGTAGAGATAAGATTAATCCCAGTAGCAGATACTGCAGTTAACTTTAATCCTTACTCGGAGAAACATTTTTACAGTGTAGTTTGTTAAAAACAGAGACTGGTTGTAAAGTATTCAACTGTTTTAGACTAGTGGAACACAAACAGTAAATAGTGCGAGGTGGGCCTTAAAAAAAATCTAATTTTCCGTATGGAGTTGATGATGGGGCAGAAAACCCGGGCAGGAACCCAATCCTTGATCGCACGACCCTGTTCGTAGCAGTAAGCTGATCTTACAGAACTACGCAACTGGCTCCGAAGATGAGTAATTGAACCTGGTTTAAATACACCCGGGGTTTAAATTTGTTCTTTCTTTCTCGTTCCTTGTTTCCCTTATTTTTCTCTCTTTTTCATTTAAAGTTGAAACCATTGGTTATTTTTTCGTCTCCTCCCTTTTCCTTTATATAGAGTATTCAGTTAATGGATTCTGTTAGTTGTTTAATTAATATCAGGTATTTCCCTGCCCTAGCCAAGCACTCCTTTTCTTAAATGTAGAACAAGGATACTGAACTGTAACTGAACTGAACATCACTGATGAAGTTCAGCGTTTGACGTCTACACTGTAAAAAGTTTCTCCGAGTAAGGAGTAAAGCTGACTGATGTATTTGCTACTGGGATTAATCTTATCTCTACTGGGATACGATTAATCCGAATTAGAAATAATCTCATCTCAGTAGAGACAATATTAATCCCGGTAGCAGATACAACAAGATTTTTGTTTACAGTCTAGTGCTAACCATCGTCTGTTTCAGACACTACGCTGGGGATGTCATCTACATCGTCGCTGGGTTCTTAGACAAGAACAAGGACACACTTTTCCAAGATTTCAAGCGACTTTTGTACAGTTCAACAAACCCATATTTGAAACAGATGTGGCCGGAAGGAGCCCAGAATATTTACCAGGTAGGCTATGGGCCGCCCTCACCAGACTGGGAAAATGTCAGATTCTTGATAGTTAAAATCATTTGTCAATAGGAGTTGCTTGGAAAACCACACTTCTTGGGGATCGACTAAAATGAGGCACGGGACGACATAGTGTTGTAGGCATGAGTACTAAAGAGGCACGAAAACTAAAAGGGCCTTTTCAGGCTTCAGAGCAGTGTTGCCAAGTGTGATACTTTTGGTGCTTTTTGACACTGTTTGCTTCTGGGTGACACCGTGACACTTTTTCTCTGAAAGTCACTAGTGACAGTTTTTTAGGTCAAAGCACTTTTTCATTTCCTTTACTAAAGAGACGAATTGCAGCCACCAAAACACTGCCAAAACATGTACTTTACTTTGATTTAGTACACAGAAACAGTTCGAAGCCTTAAATAAAGGTCATTTCCGATTAAATTTGTTACAAAACTGTGATGTAACCTTAAGAAATGTTTTGAAAAATGTTACAAATTCAGTTATTACCAATTATTCGCAACTTGTGCGTTAAACAGCGAAATGCAAAAAAAAATCGAGGTGTCAAAAAGCACCTTTTTGTCAGCAATTGTGACACTTTTATGAGTCGAGCTCTTGGCAACCGTGCTTCAGAGTGAGAGGTAGCAACAATAGTTGCGTTTTTTGCGATCGCTTGGAACGAAATTTGCCGTTTTTTGCGATCGACTGTCGACTGGAGGTCCAGTCGATCCGTTTTTTGTCGCTTGACTGGACATCGACTGGAAACAAAGTCAACAGTCGATCCGATGCACCTTTCTCTTGGAGGTCCAGTCAAAGTTTGTGCCAAATTTTGAAACTGAAACATGTGGACCCAAAAACGTACAATTTACACCTCAGGAAGCGCCAGTACCGCAGCAGTTTCAGAGACTGCCGAGGGAAGAGTTGTGGGGATGGAAGGGGAGAAGTTTTTTTAGACCGTTTTTCGAAGGCTTGTTCTCGCTCCCCTATCAAGCGGCAAAAAACCGGTCAACTGGATGAACCCAGGAACAAGTCCCAATCGCCAGTCGATCTGTAAAAAACGCGACTAATGTTCTGACGTGTCTTCTTTTAGGCTCTGGAGTTACGGACTCTCACTTACTTGTCTACTTCTACTACTTAATAATATCTTTTTATTACTCATGCCTCTGCGCCATGTCGTGCCGTGCCGTGCCTCTTTTTAGTCGATCACCATTTCTTGTGGTCTAATTGTCCCACTCTGTGTATCTATAGCGTGCGTTGATAATAGCTCTTTTAAAGAAGAACTTGAGGTAGATACAGAGTGTGTTCCACCCTTCTGACAATAGTAACTATTAGTTACTATTTTCGTTCCAACCTCGTCGAAGTTACGACGCTGACCGTTCCAACCATCTTGAAGCAGTAGCTATTTGCTTACCATGCTCGTTAGCGTAGTAAGCGTGGTGACTGCGAATCTCTGTAACGTGATTGATCGGAATCGCCCGTGGCACGATATTTGACCGAAAAAAGAAAAAGGCGTTCCAGCCTTTACGCCGAGAAGCCAAAGATCGTGACGTCATGCGTTGTAACGACGGTAAGTAGGGTGGAACCCGCTCACAATGTCCTCCCATTTAAGATCACGTCTGATCTTAAATGGGAGGACAACACCAACGTAATGCTAAAGTGTGCAAACGCTGGTCTACAGCTGTTAAAACTTCTGGCTAAGTTCCAAGTACCTAATTCCCATCTTGTCCGAATTTACGTTTCTTTCATTCGGTCCACTTTGGAATATGCGGCTGCTGTTTGGCACTTTGCCCTTACTGCCGAACAGACACAACAAATAGAAAGAATACAGAAACGTGCACTCCTAATAATAAGTCGTGAGCCCAAAGTTCCCTATTCTGCTCTCCTAAAAAAGTTTAAGATGGAAACCCTTGAGAGTCGGAGACTGCGGCTGAGCCTAGCGGTTGGTCATAAGCTCCTCCACCATCCTGTTCTATCCGATATCCTTCCTCTTCCTTATGAAAACACAAGAAACCGACAGGAAAGGGTCGCAAGTTCAAAGGTTCCAAAGTTGTCCCCCGTACCTGCAACACATACGCGATACCAGAAAAGCTTCGTTCCGAGTTTCACAAAAATTTATAATGATGGTGGTAGCTGTCTGTGATATTATTCCAACGTCCGTGTTCTGTTTTTGGTTTTCATTTATGTATTATAACAGGTCTGTGATGACGAATTGATGATTAACTGTATAGATTTTAAAATGTGCATTATGCTTGACGTAATACCCAAATTCGGCATTGCCATGATAGTGGTTGTTTGAAATAAATTCGTTATGTTATTCGTTATGTTATGTTACAATTTCTGTTCTCGCTCTCCGAGGAGGCTGACTTTTAAACCGCTGTCTTTCGTCAGTACCTTACAGAGTGTTGGATATTTATTCCCTTACCCTGGCTCCCTTCCAAAAGCTACGGAACTTTTCTTGTAACCAGTCTTACTGACCAAAACCATTAATTGAGCTGGTGCCGTTTGGATGCTTAAAGGAACAGAAAACTTCACTCAAACTTGACTCGGGGAGCTAGCTGACATATCAAGAATGTAGCCTGAGTCGATATTGAGAGTAAGAAAAATTCTCGTTACGACCATTGCAGTTTCCGGGCAGTTTCCGAGAATTCGACTTTTGAGCTAGTAGAAAAAAAGCAAAAGGTTTGTGTGCCGGGAGTAGGAATCGAACGCACGACCTCTTGACTACTATCCAGACGTGTTAGCAGTGTGATGTGTTAGCAGTGTGTTAGTCAACACGGCCAAAGGCGAACTTTTACAGTGCATAAGTGCATAATTATAGTGCATAAGGGGCAAGGGCCTGCCAGCTACCTTAGGGAACACTAAGGAGGGGGTTCGAGATGACAAAGAAGGGGGGTCCTGTCGACAATAAGTCCCTGTATCTTTATCTAAGCCCCCCAGGTCGGTTTGACGGCCGAAAGTTGCGCAGTCAAGTTTTCTGTGCCTTTAAAAAACCGTATGAAATTCGGAACTCTTGATTACGAATTTATCGATTCTTATAATACTAATCCACTTTTGTTACACTTTTGCCTACTCGGTTAAACTTTAACGACATTGCATCACTAGATGTTGTTTCTCTTCCAGTATTCGAAGAAGCTTTCTTCCTTTCTAAGCATTTCTAACTTCAAATAATAACACACCCCTTCGAATCTGATTTACAAATTGTGGTTTGGTTCGCTGCAGTGCGAATAGCGATGCAGAATGAAAACCGGTATCTGGGTCCACTGAAGCATGAGATCTAAGGTCCTGATTAAAGTCGACTGTTGGAGGCAGAAACCAGTCAGACGCGGTTAGGACTAATCAGACCCATCGTATGAAAATACAATTTTTAATCATAAGATTCAATCAAGCAATTGGAGGGAATTTCAGGGCCAGTGGCGAATTTCTGGCTAGGCTGTGCATGACACTTTGTTTTGCTAACTATTATTTCACCCCCTTTTAATCAATCAATCAATCAAATTTATTTCAACCCTAATAGCACTAGGCTAACACGGGCGGGAATTGGAAAAACAAACATTGATCAACAATACAAATAAAACACAAACTATAACAAACAATAAATACGAAATAATAAAAAATATTTTCTGTCATTATCGCATTTGTGATGAAATAACGTCAATTGATTGATTGATTTATCCTTTCTGAATTTTAAATCTTTATTAGACGACGAAGCGACCGCTCACTGCTGACAAACAGTAAATACGAAACAGTAAAAAAATATTTTCTGTTATTTGTCGCATTTGTGCTGAAATAACGTCAATTGATTGATTTATTTATCCTTTCTGAATTTTTAATCTTTATTAGACGACAAAGCGACCGCTCACCGCTAACAAACAACAAATTCGAAACAATTAAAAAATATTTTCTTTTATTTGTCGCATTTGTGCTGAAATAACGTCAATTGATTGATTGATTTATCCCTTCTGAATTTTTTAATCTTTATTAGACGACAAAGCGACCGCTCAGCGCTAACAAAAAACAAATACGAAACAATAAAAAAATATTTTCTGTTACTTGTCGCATTTGTGCTGAAATAACGTCAATTGATTGATTGATTTATCCCTTCTGAATTTTTAATCTTTATTAGACGACGAAGCGACCGCTCACCGCTGGCACCATCTTCAAAAACTCAATGGTAGCCTTAGTGAAGAACCTGACCTCGAAAGAACCCTACTACGTCAGATGCATCAAGCCCAATGACCAGAAAAGCCCGGTTCTGTTTGACCTGGAACGAGTTAAACATCAGGTCGATTACTTGGGTCTTCTGGAGAACGTGAGGGTTCGAAGAGCCGGATTCGCCTATAGACAGAGCTATGACCGATTCCTAAGAAGGTTAGTACCCTGTACTGGTGTATTTGCAGTTTAGTCTGCCTCTACTACACTGATAAATACCCTGTAGTGGCGTGACGTATTCTTAACTTGTGAGGAACATCTACGAAGGTTGTTATTCCTTCGCTTATTTCCTTTGAGTGAATGGGTCTATTTTTTGCCCTCACAAACGAATACCCTTACGGCGTAGCCTATTCTCACCGTTCCCCGAGGACTCCACTTGAGGAGCGTCCCGGGGACTCACTCCACGTATTCCTGCAAGTCCCGCGGACGGGGGATGATCCGATTATCATCACCATCATAAAAAAGGACTCCCTTTCAGATTTAGAGGGGAATCAGTTTTTTTGGTGTTGGTGCAATGTAAAATTAATTAAATAAACAAAACCAAAAATAATGTGGGTCCAGACTAATTTCGTCAACTGCATACTTTTGTTTCGAACAAAATCCATTTTGGAAGCATTCCCCATCTTCTCGCTGTTTCTGGACGCGGAATCCGCGTGGAGGGACTCCCTCTGTTCTCGCCGTTCCCTTCGATTCCCCGAGGAGTCCTCTGGGAGCGGCGAGAATACGCCTATGGACGATATAAGACTGAAGAAGATCCTAGGTATTTACAAAGAACAGAGCACTTTATGCTGCAGTTTTGGTGGTCTAGATCTTCCAGTCTTACACAGATTTACTTCTTGTGAACGATCCTTTAGAGCGTGTTCCAGCCTACTTACCATAGTTACTACGCATGACGTTACATATTTTGACCTCTTGGCGTCAAGGCTGGAACGCATTTTTCTATTTTTGTCAAAATATCACTGCGCGGCGTAATCCAGCCAATCACGTTACAGAGATCCGTAGTTACCACGCTTACTACGCTCTCGAGCATGGTAAGAAAATAGTTACTTCTAGTTACTATTTCGATAAGGTTGAACGGCCAGTGTAGGAACTTTTCGTGTGGTTGGAACGGAAATAGTAACTAATAGTAACTATTGTTAGAAGGATGGAACACGCTCTTAGGCTCGGTTAAGCCACAGTGTCAGGGCACAGCGCGTGAACTTATTAGTAGCACAATGTCAAGCCACGGCTTCTTCAACCCCCCATAAACTCAACCGAAAGGTATTTAACTTCGTTTGTGCCTTACTTTATTCGTAATTTTAACTGTCAAAATATCAATCAGTCGTGATTCGTAATTTGTTATGTTGACGATCCGCAGCTAGCAGTTGTAAATGCTTTTAAGGAAATAAATGAGGTATATATGTTAAAAATGTCCCGCTGCAAGGGAACTGTACTGCGAGGAAACTTTTGAACAGGAAATTCTGACGAACCAGGTTGGGGGTTGTCGAAAGCTATCCCAAGTAAGTACGACTTATTCATTGGGGAACATTGAGTCATCCCCAACTTTAAGACTAGGCGGGTCTGGAACAGTCAACCAGAATCCCCTGATTTTTGGATACCCTGTGCCAAACGCTGGGTATATGTAGCGTTTTGCATACCCTATGCCTAAGGCTGGATACTTATGCCAAATGCTGGATACCTGTTGGTACCCAAACTCTGACCTACTCCAGTATAGATGAATTCTGATTGGTTGATTTCTGAGCTTCACTTTGCTTAACTCAAATCATCAATATTTTATTGAGTAAGAATATCCAGCATTTGGCATAGTGTACCGAGCTTGAGGCATAAGGTATGCCAAACGTTAGATATACCCAGCGTTTGGCATAGGCTATTTTGAAGTCAGGGGCGTGTCGTAGACTGATCTGCACATTCCAGAACCCGAAATCAGAGCTTTCTTTTTTGGCTGGGTGTCATCTGAAATTTAATTGTGCAATGGGTAAACTATCCCATGCCCAATTGCTGTGGTTGGTTAGAGTACTTAGAGACCATGTAGTGTATCCCGAAGAAGTAAGTTGTATTTTCTTTGAATAACTATCATCGTCCACAAATATACTATGTCAGAATTCTCCGCACATAGGTTTTCAGGGTGGTTCATTGTCTTTCCAGTGACGCGCATCTTTCCTTGTATCAAGAACAAATAATCAGATAGAACCTCCGTCTCCCTATCTCTGTACTATGACTATGCGGAGTCGAGTATTTCCCCGTACCTTTTCCTCTGCGAACGAGCCAAAATTAGTAGCTTCGCGCCACATCACGTTTCGTTACCTCTACAATTAGCTATATCGCTGGGAAACCACCTTGAGGAAAAGTAGAAGACAAAGCTGATTGGTTCTTTGGACGCGCTTAAGAGCGGGTCAGCGCGCGGAGTACACGTCCTGCATTTTCTTTCTATGCGATGAGCAGCGGCGAAGACGGAAATAGATTAGACGTGTAAAAAGCTACAGTAAATATCTCTAGGTTCTGCTCAGTTTTGTCTGGGTATTCATAGTCGCTGCATGGTATACCAAAGACAGAAGTTCTATCTGATTATTTGTTCTTGCTTGTATGCACTGACACGCAAGCACGGAGACCGAATGTCAGTGCATTAGGCTACCCGATAACACGCCTCTACACTTTGCTCCAAGATGTGGACTGTCATCTTTTCCTAAAACAGATGAGATTGGTTATACGAATTCAAAATTTCGGGGGTAAGAATTGAGTGATCTATCATGGATTGATACTGAATCAGAACTACTTCAACATTTCCTTTAAAACCAGTTTCAAAATCTTACGCGATAATATTTTACAGTATCTGCACCTCCCGTCTCTTGTGTGTGTGTAGACGCT
Source organism: Branchinecta sandiegonensis (assembly GCA_030848855.1). Lineage (NCBI taxonomy): Eukaryota > Metazoa > Arthropoda > Branchiopoda > Anostraca > Branchinectidae > Branchinecta > Branchinecta sandiegonensis. The sequence goes on from JAUPMV010000011.1 coordinate 19,176,134, forward strand.
TCTGTACGAATTAGCCTTTGCCCTTTCGTGTAGTGCCGGAAATTCGTAATCATCGGGAATAAACATGTTTCTTATCTAGGTACAAGATGATCTCAGAGTACACTTGGCCGAATTTCCACAATGGCACAGATCGGGACGGAGTCCAAATCATAGTCAACGACCAAGGTCTAAGTCAAGATGTAGTTTATGGAAAAACGAAGATTTTTGTCCGATCTCCCCGAACCCTCTTCATGCTAGAACAGGCAAGTTTGTATGAGGGGTTGTGTGCGACTTTGGATCATTCCTTTTTTCTTAATGTTCGTTCGCAAGGTAATTCGCCTGGGCTTAGAAGGTGGGTGATGAAGTTGGCAACATATTTTCGTGTTTCTTTTCAGCTAGTTATCCCGGTAAGATGATTTGGAGCGTGTTCCACCCTACTTACCGTAATTATTACGAATGACGTTACGAATTCTGGCATTTTGCCGTCAAGGCTGGAACAATTTTCTATTTTCCAGCTGAATATCATGCCACGGGCGAATCCGACCAATTACGTTACAGAGATGCGTAGTTACCAAGCTTACTACGCTCCCGAGCATGGTAAGCAAATAGTTACTATTTCGAGAAGGTTGGAACGGTCAGCGTAGTAACTTTTCGTGAGGCTGGAACGAAAATATTAACTAATAGTTACTACTGTTCAGTTTAGTTTAGTTCAGTTCAGTTCAGTTTTATTAAATTCAAAATAAACGAACAAAATAAATTTCGACCCCTACAAAGCTCCATGGCCCATGGCCATAGGGGTTAATACCAAAATATTCAACAAATGAACGAGTCTCTTAACTATTATAATAAAATGGAGCGTGTCGCGACATCTCGCCACAAGACAACTCGCCACACCGATAGCTTGCCACGCCGATAGCTCGCCACAGTGACAACTTGCCACAGCGACAAGCCGCATTTATAGCATAGAGTACTTTATTCAGTTACTATTTATTCGAACAAGAGTTTTAACGGAGCAGATAATTATGAGCAATGCCTCTCAATAAATCAACAGCACTACTACGGTTAAACCTACTGACAATTCTTTCGATTCTCTGGTTAGTCTTCAAGTATTAGTCGCGTTTTTTACAGATCGACTGGCGATTGGGACTTGTTCCCGGGCTCATCCAGTTGACCGTTTTTTTGTCGCTTGATAGGGGAGCGAGAACAAGCCTTCGAAAAACGGTCTAAAAAAACTTTTTCCCTTCCATCCCCACAACTCTTCCCTCGGCAGTCTCTGTAGTACCGGCGCTTCCCGAGGTGTAAATTGTGCGTTTTTGGGTCCAAATGTTTCAATCTTCAAAATTTGGCACCAAGTTTGACTGGACCTCCAAGAGAAAAGTGCATCGGATCGACTGTTGACTTTGTTCCCAGTTGATGTCCAGTCAAGCGACAAAAAACGGATCGACTGGACCTCCAGTCGACAGTCGATCGCAAAAACGGCAATTTTCGTTCCAAGCGATCGCAAAAAACGCGACTATTGTTTCTTTGGCCGAGGAGGAGAAGAACCTGCCTTGATCCGATCCACGTCGGTCTTTCGCAAATTTTCTTCGTTCTTGGCACATTTAAGGCAATGCCAAAGAGAGAGAGAGCGGTTTATTAAACAACTTTCGTAGCTCTTGGCTAGAAGACTTGGGGGGCTTGATCATACCAGCTGGTTAAAGCTGAGACGCCAACCTTCATGTTGTTGTTGGTTCGTGGAAGATGCCCAGCTACTCGATCGGTGCGTGTCGGGACATCTTAATAGCACACTGAATTCCTAACCGCTTTGTGTTTATATTTAACTGCGACATAGTATTATTATTGCGGATAAAACACTAAAAGGATTAATTAGTTAGAAGACCCAAATTCCCTTGGGTCAATTGAAGCTAAATGTCTATCATGTTTTGGGAATATATTTTTCTTTTTTTTTACCTAAAACATTATTTTTGTGGCGAATTGTACATGTGGCGAGTTGATCGTGTGGCAAGCCGTCTCTGTGGCGAGTCGTCCCTGTGGCGAAATGACGCTGTGGCAAGCTATCGGTGTGGCGAGTTGTCGGTGTGGCGGGTCATCAGTGTGGCGACTTGTCGGTTCCCAGTTGTCGGTGTGGCGAGTTGTCTTGTGGCGAGTTGTCATGGAATCAAATAGAGAAAGAACAATTGAAGAATTTGTTTTATTTTTACTTACCTCTCCATCCTCAAAGTTCACCTCCAGGTCCACGCCGTTTTTACCATCGTGTTTAACATGTCCTTTTACCCCTAAATCGAACATTTAATCAACTTCAAATGAAACTTTTACTTTTAACCAACTTTCCCGGTTTTCGCCGGATTCCGGACGAAGTACTTGTTCGGCGAGAAAATGGTTTTCATCATGGTGTTCAGCATGTCTTCTTACCCCCAAACTGAACATTTAATCAGCTTCAGATAAAACTTTTACTTTTAACCAACTTTCCGGTTTTTGCTGGATTCCGGACGAAAACCACTAATTTTCAACAAATAAATAAATAAAAAATAAAATAAAAAAATACTCAAGCCTAGCATCCAGGGAGGTCGCCCTACCCTCATTATTGATCTTACCTATTTCAAAACACAAAATATATATTCCCGAATTTGTTTAATCTTTATCAACCAAAAATGTTTTTAGCTGGGTCTTAAAGGTGCCAAACGACTGAATGCTACGGATATTATCGGGGAGACGGTTCCATGCTTTGCTACATGCAATACGAGGATTGAAATCTGAGGAAGCGTGGAACACGCTCTTGATTGGAAGTAATGTAAGGTACGGTATCAGCATTAGCCTATACAGGCAAAACAGGCAGTGTTGTTCTCCGATTCTCTGCACTCAGCTAGAAATTGCAATGGGCGGTTGGGGGCTAGCGATCCTGGCGGGAAAAGCGTTCGCACTCCCAAGGTTCAAGGTTATCTTTATTTACAAATAAATGTATTATTAACACTTTCCGCTACTGAGAGTAGAGATCGAGCGCACACGAAAAAAAAAGTAAAACCAAAAATAACTTCAACATGACAACATACCCAACAAGACCAAAGGTGTCGATGGGATCCCAAAATTCAGTATTTGATCCAGACAATTGGGTCTTGTCTACGCCATTTCCAGTCTTCGCCAGACTCCTTGAACATTTTTACTATTGAAATTCAGAAACAGATTAAGGCCAAAAAGTTAATCATCTGAGAAAACCAAGTTCAGATATGGATTCAGCATGTTTGTGTTTACCCCTATAAGTCATATCTGTTTGGACGAAAACTTCCTGCCTTACTTCTGCGAATTTCCCCTTAAAATACATTTTCCGGTTCCAGCCGGATTCCGGCGAACTATATGTCCGGGTACAAAATGACTGTCATACACGGATTCAGCATCTCTTCTTACCCCTAAATCGGATATCTAATCATCAACGAAGACTTTTAACAATTTTCCGGTTTTGGCCGGATTCCGGGCGAATTACTTGCCCGGCGAGAAAATGATTTTCACCATCGTGTTTAGCATGTCTTACTACCCCTAAACCGAACATATAATTAACTTCAAATAAAACTTTTACTTTTAACAGATTTTCCGGTTTTGGCCGGATTCCGGGCTAACTACTTGTCCGGCGAGAGTCCATCGTGTTCAGCATGTCTTCTTACCCCTAAATCGAAAATCCAATCAACTTCAAATAAAACTTTTACTTTTAACAAACTTTCCGGTTTTGGCCGGATTCCGGGCGAACTACTTGTCCGGCTAGACAATGGTTTCCACCATCGTGTTCAGTATGTCTTCTTACCCCATAATCGACTGTCCCATTAGCTGTTTAAAAATATTTTGCTTACCCCTTAATTTAAACCCCCTCCCCCACCCCTAAATATAGGGCTACAAAGCCCATCTACGAACTCGACCTTACTATTGACCCAAAAAGTCCTCACACCAAGTTTCATCAAAATATCTCATTCTCTTCGAGAGTTATCGTGCTTACAGACGGACGGACGGACGGACAACTTTTGCGATGTCATAGGTATCCCTCCACTTACGTTTTGGGATCCCAATAATATCCATCCGCTAAATAATCACACAGCTAACCGAAAGCAAGGCCGAGGCAGTCACAATTAAACAAAAATAAATATATAAAGAAGAAATAAAAGTAGACAGAGATGGGAATATCGATAGACTTTATATTAATAAATAACAAATAAGAGAAAACCGGAAAGTGAGAATCACTTACCTAACTTCTATAATTCTCGATCAGCATTCTTCTGTCACCTTGCCCAGATTACTCCAGGTACCCATTTGAAGCTAGATGGACTTCTGCTGTTTTCGCTACAAGTCAACGAGTGTCGGGGAAGGCTTAAAACAGCCAAAACCGTGGGTTATTTGTTGAAAGCACAGCATAGTTTTAAAGGAACAAAAAACTTGACTCAAACTTGACTCGGGGAGCTCGCTGACATACCAAGAATGTGCCCTGAGTCGATATTGAGAGTAAGAAAAACTATCGTTAGGATCATTGCAGTTTCCGGGTAGTTTCTGAGAAATCGACTTTTGAGTTGGTAGAAAAAAAAGCAAAAGGTATGTGTGCCGGGAGTAGGAATCGAACGCACGAACTCTTGACTACTGTCCCGATCTGTTAGTGAATACGGCCAAAGGCGAACTTTTACAGTGTAAAAGTGCATAATTACAGTGCATAAGGGGCAAGGGCCTGCCAGCTAGCTTTGGGAGCACTAAGGATGGGGTTCGAGATAACAAAGAAGGGGGGATCTGTCGACGATAAGTCCCTGTATCTTTATCTAAGCCCCCCAGGTCGGTTTGATGGCCGAAAGTTGCGTAGTCAAGTTTTCTGTGCCTTTAAAGTATTCACATATTTTAAAATACCGTAAGATGAAGAGTAAATAGTGCGAGTGGTCCTTTAACTAGTTTCTCAGGAAATGCTGTAAGCCTAAATCTTTTGCTTTACAGTCCCGCGCGAAGTTGATACCTGGCATCGCTATTTTCCTCCAAAAGTTATGGAGAGGCTACGTCTGCAGGCGGCGATATAGACGCGTCCTTGCCGTGTACAAGATCATGCGCTACTACAGACGTTATAAGATGAAGTCCTTCATGCTTCAGTTGGTGACGGCATTCAAGTGAGTAGCTCCTCATCTTTTACGACGAGTTGACTCAGTTCCAGCGGTTGCCACGACAAGCAAAAAATAAACCACCCGGTCTTAAAAACAAATCATCAAAAGAGGAAATTGCGGCGAATCTTCGCGGAAGTTTTGGTGATTTTATTCTAATTTTGGTGATTTTTGTGGCATTTTTGATGCGAAAACGGCGACAAGCTAAAAGCTATATGGCGACAAGCTAAAAGCTTAACGCCAAATGTAATAATAAATAAGTAAATAAAACCACCAAAATTGAGTAGTTTGGCGCTACAAACAGACCACCAAATTTGGTGATAAATCCCCACCCTTGGCAACCTGGTCACACCGACAGTGGATCCAGAGGCGTTACTAGCCAAAATGTTTGGGGGGGGGGCAGGCATTTACCGACTGGCTGGTAATTTTTACCGACTGTTTTTGCAGAAAAAACGACTGTTTTCAAGAATAAATGACCGTTTTTAAAAAAAAGTCGACTGAATTTCAGAAAACCGACTGTTTCGACAAAAAATCAACTGATTTTCAGAAAAAACGACTGTTTTCGTGAAAAAAATGAATTGTTTTGACGAAAAATCGTGGCGCTTCGCGCCGACTCGGTTTGTTTTTACCGACTGGCCCACAACATTGTCCCCCCCCCCCCCCCGTCATGACGCCCCGGAATGGATCTACATTTCTCAGCCAGACAGCATCCAAATTAAACGATTCGTTTACGGGAAAAAATCGCAACCTCATGCGACTGGGATAGCCTCGGTGGAATTTTCGTTACGGTTCGCGGTACATGGGTAAATCACATTGAGTACGTGAAATCCTTCTTTTGTGCTTTATCAACTCGTTCAGAATCTTTGAAACCGTTTCATTTTCAGCGAGGTTGACACCAGCGATCTTGGCGCACTTAAAGTTTAACCGAAAAGGGCTGGGATTGAAAACCCGCTGAAAATGCGCTACTCCGGTGTTCCGCAATTCACGAATAATCGATTTTCAAATAGTGAAATTTCCGTGTGATTTCTGGTACCTCTGCGCTTGAATTTTTGGTGTATGCCATACGAGAAAGAAGCATGATTATTTTTTTTGCTCAGGCACTAAGCAATATTCACCAATCTCACCACTGCCCACTGAAAAGCCGCGTTTGTGTTGGGATTAAAATTTCCCCCGTTATTGTAGAATTTACGCTGTAGGCAGGGGCGTCACTAGCCTTTTACCTTTGGGGGGGGGGGGGGGCTTCCAGTTTGTGCCGACGGACTAAAAAATGTGCCGACAAAACACGCCGTTGCCGCTTCAACGGCGTACATTCCCGCCAGTACAGAATAGAACCGGGGTAAAACTAACTGTAATGCATCAGTTGAGATTATTCCTTTGATGTAATTTCGTATATTAAAGTTGACATATTTGGCCTTTCATTTTAGCTTTCGCCAAAAAGCGAAGCTTCCAACGACTGTACCAATAACAAGTTAAACTAAGCGCCGCAGGCAAAAATTTTCAATTCTGCCTTTATTTCCGGGAAAATTTAGCTATACCTACCATACAAGATCTAGCTTTTAACGTGTTCAGACCCCGACGAGCTTCAACCCTAAAACGCCGACTAAATGAAACACCGTTTCCAAATAAAGAATACTACAAAATACGCCGCGGGCGAAATTTTGTGTAAACTAACTGAAATTCATCAGTTGAGATTATTCCTTTGGTATAATTTCGTATATTAAAGTTCACATATTCGGCTTTTCATTTTTGCTTTCGCTAAAAAGCGAAGCTTCCAACGGGTGCACCAAGACAACTCAGACCAAGTGCCGCAGGCGAAATTTTTTAATCTGCCTTTTTTCCGGAAATTTTAGCTATAGTGCAATTTCAAACGCGTTTCAGACCCCAAGAATTTCTATCCTAAAACAAAAATTAAATGATACACCGTTCTTCCAAATACAGAATACTACAAAATGCGCCGCAGGCGAAATTTCAGTTGAGATTATTCCTTTGATGTAAATTCATATATTTAAATTCACATATTCGGCTTTTCGTTTCACCTTTCGATGAAAAGCGAAGCTTCCAACGAGTTTACCCAGAACAAGTTGAACTAAGCAACGCCGGCGAAATTTTTTTTAATCTGTATTTTTCCGGAAAAATTGGCGCACGACAAATGTTTGCAGAATTTGATTTCTTAGGTATAAAAAGACCCGGTGTGCCGACAAGAATACCGACAAAAGCATTCAGAATTCGATTTCTTCCGTGTTTTGCCCGACAAGACTGTAAAGATTTTTCTTTTTTCACGTGTAAATAGAAGCCGATGTACCGACGAGACTTAAACTCTCGGCATGCGCCTGAGAAAAATTTACAAAATTTGATTTTTTACGTGTAAAAAGAACCCGATGTGCCGACGAGAATACCGACGCCCGACAAAACCATCAAGCATTACAAAACTTGATTTCTTACGTATAAAAATAACCCCTTGTGCCAAAGAGACTTGAACTTCCCGGGTGCGCCCGACAAAGTTTGCAGAATTTGATTTCTTACGTATAAGTAGAGCCCGATGTGCCGACGAGTCGACCGACGCCCGACAAAAACATAAAAAATTTATTTCTTCTGGATATAAAAAGACCCGATGTGCCGACGAGAATACCGAGGCACGACAAAACATGCAGAATTCGATTCTTCAGTGTTTTGCCCAACAAATGTTAGCAGGTATTTGATGGTGGAAAACGGATACGTCAGCTGAATTTTATTGGAGCTATATTTCGGCCCTTCTTGGCAAGGGTCCTCTTCAGGCTCAAAACCGCTCAAGTTGGAAAGACGGACTTGTGGGAAACAAAAACTTGTGTTTCCCACAAGTTCGTCTTTCCAACTTGAGCGGTTTTGAGCCTGAAGAGGACCCTTGCCAAGAAGGGCCGAAATATAGCTCCAATAAAATTCAGCTGACGTATCCGTTTTCCACCATCAAATATGATTCGCAGTCAGCTTGGGCTGAAGGAATATTTATAATGTTAGCAGGATTTCATTTCTTGCGTATAAAAAGAACCCGGTGTGCCGACGAGTCGACCGACCCCTGAAAAAAGCATGCAAGATTTAATTTCTTCCGTATTTGCCGGCGCTTCATGCCGACAAACAAGTGAACTTTCGCCGGGCTTCGCCCGACGAAAGTACTTTCCCAAGACCTTTGGGGGGGAGACCCCCCCTCCCCCCCCCCATAGTGACGCCCCTGGCTGTGGGGGCGGCAGCAGATATACTGTACGTCATAGCCAGAGCAGATAGTGGAAAATAAAAAAAATCCCTCTGCAGGATCCAAATAACTCAGTGTATTCAGTGAAATGACACAAGAGCAAGTTGGCTTTTCAGTTAAACTTTAACAGTTCGGTTCATTTTTATTAAATACCAAAACAAATGAACAAAATAATCTCGACCCCTACAAAGCTCCATGACCCAGGCGACCCGATAGGAAATTGCTGCATGTAAGGTGCAGGTCAGTCAGGTAGTTATCACGCCAGGATGGCAACTGCCATGCCGGCAGCCTTGTGGACTTCTTCCTAGCGTCGAGAAGCAGGGTGCCACGACCCGCGTGATCCATCATCCATGGTAATGTAATGTAATATATATTTTTAACCCATTGTACAGGAAAGAGAAAATAATAAAAAGAAATATAAATATAAAAAGAAAGAAAGTAGAAAAAGCACAGAAACAAATATCACACAACAAAGAAAAACAAACGACAAATCACAGAGGGAAAAATCACACTTATAAATCAGAAAATGTCAAAGAACAATCCCTTGCCACTCATGGCCGCTCTTACTGCATTTTACTCGTTGACATAGCTCTTCGAGCTTTCGAATCGAGTCAGCGATACCGTATTTCTCGGTCATGTAGGTACTGGGCGTCTAAGGAGGGAGACGAAGAAGGTATTTTGCGAATTTAAAGTAAATCCGTTTAATTTTTAGTCGGTCCGTATCGTTTAATGTTTCAGAAAATGGAGCTATATATAGAATATGGGGTAGCGCAACTCTGTTATATAAGGCGTATTCTCGTCGTTCCTCGATGACTCCTCGGGAAATCGAAGAGAATGGCGAGAATAGAGGCAGTCACTCCACGCGGACTCCGCGTACAGAAACAGCGAGAACACAGGGAATGCTTCCAAAATGGATTTTGTTCGAAAAAAAATATGCAGTTGACGAAATTAGTCTGGATCCACTTTATTTTTGGTTTTGTTTGTTCTGATTGTTTGTAATTAATTTTTCATTGTACCAAAACCAGCAAAATTGATTCCCCTCCAAATCTGAAAGGGAGTCCTTTTTGATGATGGTGATGATAATCGGAGCATTCCCCGTCCGTGGGGACTCGCAAGAATACGGGGAGTGAGTCCCCGCGACAAACAAAAACGCGGGGACTCCTCAAGTGGAGTCCTCGGGGAACGGCGAGAATACGCCTATAATTTTGCTAGTAGACTTCGGTTTAGATGAAACTGGGTTGAAACGATAATTTTGGAGCACGTTGATTGTTCGGCCAGAAGCCGCCGAAAACGGGATATTCGTTAGTTCTAAGGCGTATTCTCGCCGTTCCCCGAGGCCTCCGCTTGGGGAGTCCCTGCGTTTTTGTTTGTCCCCGGGACTCACTCCCCGTATTCTCGCGAGTCCCCACGGACGGTGAATGCTCCGATGATGATCACCATCATCAAAAGGGACTCCCTTTCAGATTCGGAGGGGAATCAATTTTTGCTGGTGTTGGTGCTATATATGTAAAATTAATTAAAACACTCAGAATACACAAACCCAAAAATGAAGTGGATCCAGACCAATTTCATCAATTGCATATTTTTTTTTTCCGAACAAAATCCATTTTGGAAGCATTCCCCTTATTCTCGCTGTTTCTGTACGCGGAGTCCACGTTGAGTGACCCCCTCTATTCTCGCCGTTCCCTTCGATTCCCCGAGGAGTCCTCGGGGAACGACGAGAATACGCCTCTAGCAGTAGGGATGGTTAGCATAGTGTGTGTGGTAGAAAGACCATTTTCGGGGTTCCGCTTTAATCGTGGTGACGTATGCCGAGCTTGTTCGAGTCTTGGTGGTGCCTACCGTTTGGTTTAGGGCGAGGGTTAGTGGCGTTTCCCCGTAAGACAAGCCAAAAGTCCACCCAGCTTCAAATGGGTACCTAGAGGAATCTAGGGAAAACCACGGGAAGCGTCGGATGAGTCGCCCCCAACCACGCATCGCAATCCCGGCCGAGGGCGGAGTGTCAGGAGATCGGCACCTGCTACGCGAACCTTAAATGGTTTGCATGCGAAAAATTTGATTTGATTTTTTTTTTATGCCGAGGGAGTTGTGACTTGTGGACTTGTGGACATACTAGTGTTGCGATCATCCGTTACATTACGTAATACGCAGTGTGGACACCCTCGTGACCCATGATTTCATTTCAGGGGGGTCAAAATGCTACCGGACTACGGGAAGCGCCTGCGCTGGCCCGCCCCACCCCCCAGCCTGCGTGAGACCACCAATATGTTCAAGGCCATTTTTGAGCGCTGGAGGGCCTGGATGACCTTGAAGGTGATTCCGCAAAAGGAGTGGCCGCAACTGAGGCTTAAGGCTGCTTCGTACGACGTGCTTGTTAAGAAGCGAGCGGATTATGGGCTGTGGAGGAAATGGGAGGGAGATTACCTCGCCCTCACTGGCGAGCATCCGTTCTCCGAGAAGTATTCCGTGGCTCTAAAGAATTTGAAGAACAAGGAAAGGTTCCAGAAGGTAGATGTTTTGTTGCATACCATGGTTGTATATACGACTATACTTTTCAGGTTCCAGATCCTACGCCTGAATGGAATCGAGAGCTGAGCTACTACATTATTTATTTACATACTAGACTAAAGCAGAAACACTTATATAAATGCTCAACTTATATTTTTCCTCTGACCTTTCTCACTGAAACTCCACACAGAACTGTACTGAAACTAGTAAATCATTCCCAAAGCAAACCCAAGCCAAACCCACCGGATATTCCCAGAATAACTAAACCACCGTGAAACTAAAGAATGAAGGTTGAATCTGTTTAACCTAAACTAAACCACTGCGTAAAACAGTTTGCTTATTTGGTTTCGGCTTACTGGTAGGTTCATTTCTTTTCTTCCCCTACTCTACTGTTCCCAGGACTAAAGTTTAGACCTAAACAAAATATTACATTCGTCCACGCGCCAATAACACTGTCCAACGTTTGGCAACATTGAACACAAGGTTGCACCTCTTTAACACAATACTTAAAGGACCCCTCGCACTATTTACTACTCAAATTACAGTATTTTAAAATATTTGAGTACTTTAAAACTAGGCTGTGCTTTCAACAAATAACACATGGTTTTGGCTGTTTTAAGCCTTTTCCGAGATCCGTTGAATTACAGCGAAAACAGGGATTTACATAACCGGTTTTTCTGATGGAAAAGCTTCTCGCAGACAGCCGTCGACAGCGTGATACACATCGAAGATAGCAAAACACGGCTAGTGAGAAAACCAGCGTGGTTTCGTTAGAGGGGTTAGAATCCCGATGAAAAATTTATCTCAAAATAGTACTATGAAGTAGTACGAAAAAGTTGCATGCAGTACTAACGATGCTACTACATGCTTCCACTTTAAGGCTATCGTGTTACTGCATACTATTATATGGTACTATTAGCAAGACTGGATGTTACTATGGCAAGACAGGATGTTACTGGATACTACTACATAAGATTGGACCAGGCTACAAATTTTTCATCGGGATGTACCGTACGATATTGGGATCTACGGGTCTAGAAATATATGGAGTGATTATGGAAGTAGGTTGCGTTAATATCATAGGTAAGACAGGTCTTTTAAGACCCTTTTAAACACTATCAACTTAAACACTATCACTACGTTTTGCACTATCAACTACTTTTAAACCGTTAAGTATCTTACTTATAAGTATCTTAAGTATCCCGTATTTTGTCACATTTAAAACCCGAAGTCTTCTCCTTGAATTAAAAGGATTTGTATGTTCGGTTTGGGGGACAATAGAAGACAAGTATACACGTGGGATTCAGGAAATGACTCAGGCCCTTGCATGTGATCAAAGTCTTTCATGTGGGTTAGAAATCTGATCACTAGTAAAACAGTAATTCTTGTAATAATAAGGAAGTTAAGCTTTGGTGTTTGCTTAAAGTTTTAAGTTTGTCCTCTCCTCGTTCTAGGTTGCGTTTTCTAGTCTAGTCAGGAAAGTCAACAAACACAACAAAACGGCGGAGAGAGCTGTGATTGTGACAGAGAGTGCCATCTACAAGCTCGAGCAGAAGGCATTCAAACCGATGAGTGGGAAGGTCATGCTGCAAGATGTAAGACTATTTCTGTTTACTTAGTGGAACAAGCAGGTGTCCTTTCAACTCCATCCGGCTAAGCGAGGTTCCCAGACTGATTATTAAAATTTCCCGCGTCATAGTAGAATTTACGTTGTAGGGACGACCGCAGGTATTCTGAATGTCAAAACCAAATCAAATCGTTTATTCATTAAGAATCGTACTCACGGCGTGTGTCGACTAACTAATTCCAACGTCAACATATAAATACACATCAATATATATAAACAAAAAAAGGCAAACGTAACTGCTGAGTCAACTGTTAGTTCGGTTTGCATCGAAACAACAGAGGAAAAAAAAAAGAAAAACGCTATAGTGGCGTTTTTGATCGCCGATGAAATTTCACCAGTAGACGAAGCGAGTTTGCCGATTCGTGCGTGTTTACTGTTTTCGATAGCCGATAGCCTTTGGCGTTCGCTGTTGTTTTTGGGTGCGCAAAAACGGAATTTTGTTTTGCTGGCAGTGTACTTCTGTTATAACATAAACTACACATTGGATATGTCTAATCACATTGGACTTCAAAAGAGGCTGTTCTCACAACGCAGAACATAAAGAACATAATCCTCATTTCCCACCATTTTTTAAAGAAACGCCAAATCGTCAAACGAAATCCCAACGTCTACGGCAAACGGCGAGTCCTTGGCCGATCGGCGATGGACAGGAATTCAGGCGATAGACGTTAGCCGGTCAGAACAAAAACAGAAATTAAGATATACAGCTGCGGCAATCGGGTTCTGGCGAACGTCAAAACGACAAAAAGTCAGACGGCTACGCTATCGCCGAACTAATCGGCGATCTAAAACGCCACTTTATACTAAAAGGTCAAACATATGTGGTTAAAAAACAACATAAAATCAGGTGAGCTCTTAATGGTGGAAGAAGCGTTAAACAGTTTAACAAATGCCGGAACAAAGCTGTTCATCTCTGTCACGTGATTGGCCGGATTCACCCGTGGCATGATATTCCGCTGTAAAATAGAAAAATCGTTCCAGCCTTGACGACAAAAAGGTAGAATTTGTGACGTCATGCGTGGTAACTACGGTAAGTAGGATGGAGCACGCTCTGTATCTTACGTGGGTGCACAACTAGAGCGGGTAGTGGAAAATAAAAAAAATCCCTTAGCAGCATCCAGATAATTCAGTGTATCCAACTAAATGACACATAAGTTGGCTTTTCAGTTAAACTTTAAAGACTAATAGAAAGCGAGTCTACATACTTTCCCCCTTTAGGTGACTGCCTTGACCGTCAGTTCAGGCTGTGACGGTCTTCTTGTGATCCATTTAACGGGAGGTAACGACCTGGTTGTTTGCCTCCTCTCTGCCTCACAGGACGACCCCCGAGTTGGCGAAGCAGTTGGCGTAATTTGCCACAACTACCAATTGTAAGTACAACCTTCATTATGAGCCTCGTTTTCGTTGCACACTGCAGGTCCACTTCTCGGCCGCTTCCGGTCCGATTCTTTCTACATTCGCTTTTGCACTGCAGTGCTTCTGAGGAAGACGACAGCGCCTCTCGAGGATCGCGGACTTGCTTACCGACCAAGTCCGTGCTTCCCTACAAGGTGATGCTTCAACCAATAAGAAATCGTGCAGGCAGTAAATCCAAAAACGCATCTTGTGCAGAAGTGTACCAAGACCCACAAGTGTACCAAGTTCAAACTTGACACCTGCACCGGTTCATGAGTTGCTCCACAAAAAAACGGTGAAAACCGAAAGCTTAAAGCTGCTACAGCGCTCGCAAGAATGGATTGTTCACAAATGAACACTCCACTGAAAATCGCGGTGCTTCGGGCAAACTTTTTTATTACCGACTGGTCGACAACATTGAGGTCTCCCTCTTCCCCCCCCCCATACGTGAAACCCCTGGTCCCACCTCCTCTCATACACGTGTCCATACTTTCAAACTACACCTTTGAGCGCTTGCGAACCTGTTTACAAGGCGACAAAGCAAACGACGTACTTTAGAGGAACAACCAGTTAACTGAAACTTGGGCTGACCGGTAGCAAGACAGAGGATTAAGTAGAACGCTTTGAGATTTAACGCCAACTGGTTTGGGTGAGAGGTGGGTGAGCCCGATCATGAAAGGATTTGAATCGGAATCCGGATCCACCTTTCCATCCTGAGGACTCGAATCCGAATGTGGTTCCGACCTTAACAAAAATCAACTCATATAGCTCAAAAATACCATTCAAAAAAGGGCTTTAAAAATTATTTTTGCGGATAAATACAAATCCTACCAAAAAGCACTGGAAGAATTAGGGATGAAAACCCTTGCTTCGCGTCGGCACGATCTCACAATGAAATTCGGACTTAAGTGCCTTGCCTCGGAAATGCACTGTGAGATCCTGCCCCCCGAAGATGAAAAAAGAATGGATACTCGCCCAACAAGGACTATGTCTAGGGCAGCTAAGAAAGCTCAGCTAATGAACCCGCCCGCTCATAGCACTGAACGCTGTTTTAACTCATTTGTGCCTTTTTTTATCCGTAATTTTAATGTGAATTAACCCAATTGTAATTTGAAATCCCGTGCATTTTGTTATATCAGAATTTTGGGAATAAATGAGATGAATTGAACAAAACTGAATAATAAGTTATAGTTTAAAAATCAGACGTGATAAAAAAAAGTACTGATGCCTAAGACAAATGAGACGGTTAATTGGGCGATGTAAACCATATTTCAAGGTTTGTACGTGGTTGTCATAGTAGTCTATGGGTTTCTTCTTCCCAACCTAGGAATGAATTTTGGGCTTCTTAAACACAAAACAATATGTAAAAATTGGGAAAAGATTAAAAATTGCAGCGGATCCGTAATAAGGTTTGGAATTCGATTCCGAATCCGAATCCAGCCTGACAAGCAGAGAGAGAGAGAGAGAGACTTTAATTTCAAAAACGGCTTTCACAGCGCGTGGCGTTAAGAAAATTCAGCCTGTAGAACCCAACGAGGCTGTAGATAAGTTAGTTCAGAAAGTTCTTGGACACACCCGTGGTTACCAGTACTTTGTGCCCAATGGATGACAACTGATTAACTCGCCCTTTGTGAGTAGTTATATAAAGGGGTTTCTACCCCACCCTCCCCTCAATTTCAAAACCCCATTTTATCATCAATTTCTCAAATTTTAACATCCTTTATTCCAAATTAACCCCTTTTTTACAGATTTTTTAGTTTCATAATTACACGAAATAAGGTGCCAAGAAATGATAATATTACCCCTTTAAGACATATAAACTAATACAATATACCCTAATATAAAAGTACACTTATTTTATTAACTATTACAACAATTCTAAATCATATCACTGGTAAACAGTTCTAAATCCACATATGTTTCGTTACTCTTATTTACCCGTGCAATCGGTTGCAAAATCAGATTTTTCTTTGCAAGTAATTCGTTAGCAATAGCATTATATTTCTGAGTTATAAACAAATCACATGCTTTGCCATTATGACTAATAACGACAACCAACTTATCACCATATTTTGTCTTAGCAATTCTCATTTTAACGATGGCATATTTCAATCCTAGAACTAGTTCTTCTTTCCTGATTGTCTCATTGTATTTATTCATTCTGATTGTATTCATGACTTCCTTCAGCGACTCCATTTATAAGCGGCTGAATTTCTTTAATAAAAATCCAAACTCACAAACTCACATACATATTTTTATTAATAATATCAAGTGTAGCTTTTCTTTCATAATATATAACACAGTAAATATTATATGGTATGGGTTGATTATCTTTTAATGTTATACTTATTTCAATATCAGCAGTTGTTCCATTATAAATATTTGACTCGTGTTTGGAAACATCGAAACAGAATAATGGATATACTTCTTTAAATTCTTCTATATTGACTACACTACCAGTATCAAACGCTAATTGTTTATAACCCAAATGTATGTATCTGTTGTACAGATTAGAGTACGTGCATTTCTCATCACTAAAGTCGCATTTGAGGGGTTCTTCTGGATATTTATCCCCGTTAATTCTAACCTCTATATCCGTCAAATTCATATGATCAAACACCATATTATTCTTTTTTTGGTTGTTATGCTTTTCATTTTTCTGTAACATCACAACGATTTTTGTAGGACTATTTCTCTCAGACACAACTTTCAATGTGTGTTCCTTATTCTGACTAACATCACTTTTATAAGTATTACAAGCTTCCCACATCAGATTATACTTTTTATCCTTTGCCAAACCCTTTTCCAATTCACTCATCATTTCAATACTAGGAGCTATGACAGGAATTTTCCAGGATAAATACTCAATGACTACTTTACAATTAGTATCCCCATTTCTTACAATCATGTTATTATCATCATTTCTTCTTAGACAAATTCTATGCGATGCACCTCGAAAAAATCGTTTGTTTCCCTTCAAGAATCCGAACAACTCTGATAATGGTAAATATATATTTACTAACTTGCTGTTTTTAGTTCTTTTATATCTCTTCTCAAACCCTTTATTGTAATTTCGATTGGATTTAGAACTGACAACCACAGTTCCTGCTAGTGCTCCACCTGCAGGTACGGTAAATGAACTACTTATAGGGTTGATATCGGTTCCCTGATTATAATCCTTATACCAGAAATGATTTCTAGCCGCACTTCTAGAATAATCATCGGAATATTCAATCAACTTTGTAACGGTAGTTGCAATACCAACATGATTAATTTTTTCAACAGGAGCATCGTTTATTATATACTCAGCGGTACTAAATAAATTGAATCCATTATTAGTTAACGTAGCGACATCGGTTGCATCTATGTTAGCTCCAATCTCTTTAACTATTCTTACACCCACTTCAAGATAACTTTCACTTGGATAGAACCAGGAATCCAATTTCTTCGTTACGAATTCAAACTCTGATTTATTGGATACGTTCACATCTGTTTCTCGAATTTCTTTAAATTCATATTTGACCACTGTATCATCCACAAGCGGCTCATCAAAAATGTTCCATTGCGGACTGACAACTTTATTTACTGCCATTTATATAAGAAAGAAATTATTCGATAAAAATTATTTCAGAATCTTTAATCCACTTCCAGTCATTAACGTTTTAATCAAGTCCTGATTTTTTTATTTGTACCTATAAGATCCTTAATCGATTTCTTATTTCCAATTACATCAATGAGTTCTTTCCTGTTTACATCAATCAGATCTTTCCCGTATTCTATTGCTCTATTTTTCAACAACTCAAATCTCGGTTTAATAATTTTGTTATACATTGATAATGCTCCATCTTTTATTTGTTTTGCTGACGTTTGAAATAACTGAGAATTGGCAATGTTTTTGAATATACTACCGATTCCACTTCCATACTGTTTTTTATAAAGTAATCGTTTATTATTAATCAACATTTATAGGTAAATAATTTTATTTCACTAATCCTTTAAGCTTTTCTCAAATGCAAACCGTATCCAACATTATCACCATTCAAATCGATAGGTCTTCCCAACTGATCAGTAATTGTCATTCTCAAGGAGTAAATAAAGTCTTTTGTGTTAATAGGAAGGTAGATTAATTGTCTAGGATTCTCAACAATTTGACAACCTGGTTCTGTATTCGGAACAAACGTCCAAATGACGTCTGATTTACTTTTGTTTACGATAGAACTGTTTACAAGAGAGCAGTGAATTTGAATTTTATCAACGCTTTCTGTTATATTCGGAAGCTTTGTACCTTCATTGATTTTCTTAGAAATCTCAATATCCTTCTCAAAGCCTAACATCTGACACAAGTCACTATTAAATCGAAACACATATTTTTCTTGTAATACTATGACAAATCTCATAGATGCTGGTTTGTATGAAATTACAATAGGACATTTATCTTTTGGTGTATCAAAATACTGACACAAAAAATAATTCAAACAATCATCGTTATACATCCCATTAGGAATAGTAACATTCATCCATCCCCCCTCTTCATCTTTCCTATATTGAAATGTATTATTTCCAAATTTATCACTTATATTATGCCACGAATACCACAAAGTACACTGATTCAAACCTATTTCATAATCCCAATTACGATTCAGTTCAATCGGTTGACTAAATGTTATATCAATGATACTTTCATTACCTTCAATGTTTAACAACACCATTTATTTAGAAATATTTTTTATATATTGAATTGTATTCTCTCTTGGTTAAGAATTTATTTCGCATTAACGAATCCAAGATATCAATAGCTTCATTCCTCACCTCATCAGATGTATTTCCGTTTACTCTACTACCTATCAAAGTGTACAATTTTTTAATCATTTCATCACAATTCATAAATATTCCAGTTCCTTGTTGTTTGATAAAGGGTCTACTAGATTGAATTTTTTTAATCTATCCTTATAGTCTTGAATAAATAAAATAATTTTATCATACTTACTAGAACTACTTTTACTTTTCAAACCACCATAACTTTGACTTATAGGCGTTAATTCAGACAAAGCATCTTCTATATTCTCTGGGTTATCAAAGTAATAATTAGGCATCTCAAAATATTCTCCTTTATACCTTGTATGATTATCTCTATATTTTACATTAAGTGCTTTTAATAACTCGTTATCAACAGCTTGATCCATATCAACGATTTTGATACTTGTTGGTAAATCTGGAGATGCTTCTAAAGCGGTCGATTGTTTTGACTGCGTTTCTACCTCTGAAACTGGAATCTGATATGGTTGTCTTTGTAAAGCTGTTTTATACGTTTCACCTAATTGGAGAAGCCGGCTTCTTGAATTAATATCCACCTCCTCTAATTTTTAGATGATAGCTTCAGCGTTTTCTTGTAATTTTTTGATGGTATCTTTAGTGTTTTCTTTTTCTGCCGTAACAACTGGAGCGTTTAATTCTGAAGCATATTCCCGAAACCCTGCTTTCTCCATCTCGTATTGTTGAACTTTTTTTCTTTGAATTTCTCTGTTCTTAACTATACCCGATAACATATCACTCAAACGTCTTGAATCCATTTATATACAAGTAATTTTATTTCATAATAAATTTTGAAAGTTCTTTTTCATAAAACCCTCCTTGAATTAATTCCCCACTTTTGTCAGATATTTCATAAGTAATGGGGGTGGTAGGTCTAACGGTTGCTATCTGGAATACTTCATTCGTGTAGTTAGGTAAATAACCTTTATCAAAAATACTTTTTTCTTTTTTAATTCTAACTAAATCTCCTACTTTGTAATTTCCTGTGACTTTGTAATCACATGGAGGAAACAAAGCATTGTAAACCTTTTTCTGATTTACCTTTTTACTAGCATCTACTGGTTTCATTTTTATTGAACGATGATAAGTGTTATTATAATTCCTAACAAATAAAGGTAAAATATCAATCCATTTAGTAGTGTTATTGTGAGTAAAATATTTCCATAACTTTTCTTTCAACGTTCTATTGAATCGTTCAACGATTTGCGCTTTCAATTCACTTTCAGATGCAAACCAGTGTATGTCGTTATTTTTCAAAAATGTTTGAACAGTTCTCATTACAAAATCTTTACCTTTATCAGTTTGTAGTTTCTTAGGAATTCTTTCTTTAAAGATATGACTGAATGCGATTATTATTTCAGCACCCGTTTTATCTTTCAAAGGGACACACCAAGCATATTTACTAAAGCAATCAATAATAGTCAAGATGTAATTTGTTTTATCATTTGCTTTTTTATATTTCTGGAGGTCAACTAAATCAGCTTGCCATTGCTCGTCAACATGGTGAACATAGACTCGCCTCCTTTCAAAATTGTGATAGGAAGGTTTGTGTAACGTATACACATTCTCATTTTGCAAAACATGTTTTATGTTATCTTTAGAAACGTTCACTCCATTTTCTTTTAATCTTCTGTGAATATCATCAACCCCTGAATAACTCGAATAATACGTCTTTAAAATATCTTTTTCTGCGTCGAGGTTTTTTTTAAAAACAGATTTTTCCTCGATCCGCAAATAACGCAATTACCTTTCAGCATTGGAACATAATTTTTCTGTGACACTGCCTTGAACATTGATTCAGTATCAGTTTTCTTTTTACATTTCATACAATAAATCTCCATTTATTAGAAAACAATTTTTATAAACGAAAAGCTACCAACTTCTGTTTGCGCTGGATGTAGAAATACAATGAAGTCCACAGTTTAATTCATCTATATTTTGAACAGCAAGATTTTCATAAGCTATTTTTTTCTTTGAAGTTTTTAGATATTTAGTTATTTCTTTTCCTGGGGGTATACCGAAAGAATCGAAAAATTCTACATAAGGTTGATTAGGTAGATTACAATAGGCAACCCAGTGAGTTCCAGGCATTCCACGTTTATCATAATTAACTACACCACATTCTATACTATTTATCTGTTTGGGTAGCGTATCTATAGAGAAAACACCTCTAAAATGTGGTATACTCTCTAATGCATCCATAATATCAAAATTGGTTAGAGGTTCTACTTTACTTTTGCTTCTTTTTTTATGTCCCCGTTTTTTGACTTCTTAGGTCTTCCGCGTACACCATGACCTACAACTTTTTGTGTTCCAGGAAGTGTAAGCGCACCACCTGTGTTGACATCATCGGTTTCCTTCTTAGGCCTTCCACGTACCCCATTACCTACAACTTTTTGTGTTCCAGGAAGTTTAAGCGCCCCACCTGTGTTGGTTATGTTATCCACCAATTTCTTACCAGCGAATGTACCCAAAGCAGCAGCTCCGCTTGTTAAAGCTGCCTTTCCAAGGGTAATTGCCAACGGTATTAGGAAAGGAAGTAATCCACCCTTTTGAATCGCTTCTTAAATCTGTTTGTATGATACATCAATATCACAGCCCTTATTATTCATTTTACATGTTTCAATTTTATCAATTTGTCGTTTACTTAAAAGTAACTTGACTGGTTCTCGTTCATTCTGTCTACTATGACTAACACGTATCTGACATTTTTGTTTAGCGCCAAAGAATTTCTTCAGCTTTCCTTTCTGAAGCTTTGACAAATAAACTGTATACTCCATTGTTTCAACCATTTATTAGAAAAATAATTTATCAAATAAACTTCTTATTTACCAGCCATCATTTTTTCTAATCTGGAAATGAATTGTTTGTCAACAGGTTTTTGCTCTAGAAGCCTTTTTAAAATGTTTACGATTGCTCTTTCAATATTATCGATATGGGTTTGTTGGTCAGCAATTTTTGTTTCAATTATATTGTTATGGGTATGTTGACCAAGAAGCTTTTTGTCAAAATCTAAAAGATACGTAATTAACGTTCCTAAATTAACAGCGTCATTTTTGTTTCTAGGGTCATGAACATTTGTTATCAACTTGTTTTCAGCGTTAATTTCTTTATCATTAACTCGAACTATTTCTTTTACAAATAACCCTTTATCTTTAATCCTTACCAATAAATTATCAAGAGAATCATGTACAGCAGTTAATCTGTTGATATCTTCGCTAAAATACTGATTTATCCCCACTTGTTCTGCGGTAATTTCTTCTTTAAATTGGTTCAAAATAATAGTCATAGATCTGAAACTAATAGCGTCCTGGTCTGCTTTCGCATCCCCTAAATTAATAATTCTCTTATCTTGAAGGTTAATATTACCGTTGTCATCAGTAACTCTCTTTTCATTCGATTCGTTACTAACCTTTTTTCCAACACTACCAAATTTATTCATTTATAATAGAAAAAAAATTATCCAGTAAATTTTTCAAAGTTTTTTCTGTACTTCAGGGTTTTATCTTTTGTTTTTAAATCTATGAAGAAAAATCTGTAACCTTTAGTTGCAACCTCGAATTGTTTCTGAAAGTTCTCATTGTCTATATTAGATACATGATTTTGCCTGATTAATTTTATTTCTTTTGGATTAGAACACTGAAAGAATGCGAAATAATTACACTGAAGTCTTACAACCTTTGGTGTTTTATGATAGCTCTGTGATAAATAAACAATTGAAGCATTTTTCTTTCTTCCTCTTATGAATAAATCTTCTATTTTCTTCTGGTCTTTTTCAGTTACAAAATCATCAAAGATAATCAAGTTTTGATAATTAGGGTCTAGGTCATCAACATCGATAATATCATTAAGGTCATTACTTACGGTTAAAATATTCGTTTTACATTTTGATTCCAAGGTGGTTAAATTGTCTATAAGTTCTTTATATTTATCTTCTTCAAGATCTTTTGCATACAAGTATATTCGGTTGAAACAGATATATTCATAAATTAAATTCAAGAGTAGATTGGTTTTCCCTGTTCCTGAACTTCCACAAATTAATAATCTAAATGGCCACTGAGGTGCAAGGTCGTGTTTGTTCTGATAGTTATTCTTTTCGCTAAAATCATACACCTTTATTGGTGCCTTTTCATTCATTTATTTAGGAAGAATTTTTCATTAGAAGATTTACTGAAGTAGGTACGTGAAGTTTTTAAGTAGGGACTTGAAGTTTTGAAGTAGGGACTTGAATTTTTGAAGTAGGTACTACTTGAATTGTTGAAGTAGGTACTTGAATTTTTGAAGTAGGTACTTGAATTTAATGTTTATAACCTAAAGGTAAAGTTGTGTATTTATCGCTTGTTACTATCCTTTTATCATCCTTAGGATCTAACGCTTTTTTATTCTGTTCTTCTAGAAACATATTGTGCTTGTATGATCTTAAGTTATACTGGGTTACAGATAGGTTTTCAATTTTACCAAACAGTATATCCTTATAGTTTTGAATCGTAATTTTATCTTTCACTATGTTCATTTTTATTCCTTTTAGTTTTTTGCTTGATTGTTCTTGGTTGTCCTTATCATAAGCATATACTTTTGATCGTAGTCCAACAAATTCTGTCATAATTTGTCCTGCTAATTCATCTTTCATCATTCCTATCACTTTCTTGTTTACACTAGGAAACCCGTATGGATTATCTTTTGCATAATCAGATGTATCGAACCTCTCATTCAAATCTTGTTTGATATCTTCATAGAAATCCTCGGTTCTTATGTCATATATGAACGAATCGGTATCCATATAACATAAATCTATTTTAGCCCCATATTTAGGTTTCATATAATCATAATGGAATTCATACACCAAGAGCTTGGATAGTTCCAGTACAGCAAAACCGATATACATTGGTTTGTCTAGTTTTATCTTTTCCTTTGACATTCTTGCCACAGAAAAGTTTTCACTGAAAATAATTTCAGATTTAAAGTTGGATTTCTTTATTATTTTTTCTCTTGTTTTATCGTCAGTTATTATTTCCATATCAGCTCGTTTCTTTACGTTCTCCATGGTTTTCCCAAAGCAAGCATTATTCATCAGCTTAAAAAAGTTCTTTTCAAAATCATTTGTACCTTTAGTTCTAAGTAATGTGTTGTGGTCTATGTATCCTTTTAAGTAAGCACTCTCAGTGAATCCTAGTATTCTATGTACTTTTTTCAGTATCAAACCCTTTTGTAAATAGAATTCTAGATTCCTGTGGTGAACTACGTAATTGTTTTTATCATATAAGGTCGTACATAGTTTGCCATTGAAAATGTTCTGGTGCTAATGGTAAATCTTTGTGTAAGTTGAAAAGTTCTTTCGGGTATTCCAAATCTACTTCATAGATAGCACCTACATTCGGTAATTGCATCACCGAGTTAATATGATTTTTTAGATGGTTATAATACTCGAGTGAACTGTATTCATTTCTTTCTTTCAAATCATCTGGTATGGGAATGAATTGGAAATCATTCGCTGGTAATTTTTGTGACATCGCCCACCCCTACAAATTATTCTTATCCAAGTACACTAAATAATTAGATGGTTTACTCTTGTTATAATCACTCATATATTTATTATTTGCTTTAGCGTATCTTTTTATACATTGAGATACACCCCCTCTTATCCCCTTTTCAATGAATGTATACATGTCTTCCTTTGAGAATAACGGTAGTTCTACTTTCGAATGCTTTAGGAAAGCATCCCATGTTAATCCTGGAGCTGAGAAGTAGTGTAGTGGATCCAGATCATAATTATGAATACATACATTTCTGAAATTCTCTACAACATCAGACAATATTAAAACATCACTTTTTAAGTACAACTTCGTATAATCCAGTAGGTCTTCGCAATTAAATTGCTTCCATATAGACACCGATCTTTTATAGTCAACTTTGCTAATACCTTTCCCCGTTAACCTTGAATAAAAGTTTTCTATCGGTGGTAATTTTTTACAATCCATTTTACCTAAGCTATCTACAAAGTCATAAGGATATACCCCTTTCTTGATTATTTCTTGGAATTTGTCATCTTTTTCGAAACTATTTGATGTGAATTTGAAATTCTTTCTTAGATGATCACAGGGTATCCTACAATCACATTTAGCTAAATTTGCTGATAACTTGTCCAAAGATGCGGCCATGAATCGAATGGAATCTATGAATCTGATTTCATATTTTATTTCTGTATCCTGTCTTGGAATACTTATTGATTTCGAGAATGATATAAAACTTTCTGCTGATTCCAATATTCTGTTATCAGGTATCAACTCTTTCACAAATAGATGGGAATCATAATTTGATAAGTTATGCATCACTACAGGGATATGCTTGGGAATTCTGTATTTCATATTGCATTCCGTATGAGTAAAACCCCTATTCTTTCCAGTCATGTGATCGTGATCAAAGTGGGGATTTTCTGTGATTTCAGTCTTACAGATATGGCAGGTCTTATCCATTAGTGTGTTCCATTTTTCTGCAATTTCTACAGCTGTATAAGTGTGATTTCTCTGCCTGTTTTCATATTTGTTTGCAATTACTGTGGGTACTTTTGTAACGGTTTTAACAAAATGTTTTGCAGCGTCTTCACCGAAATAATCGTAGTATTTGTTTTTGTTTGTATCAAAGGAACAGCATACCTGAAATCCGTACGCAAAAGGTTTCTGTTCAGCTACTTTTATTGTTTTCTTTCCGTTTACCTGGTTGTATTCTTCGTTATGAGACTCAAAGTCGGCTATTATGCAATAAGGTACTTTCATTTGTTTTGCAATATTTTTATATTGTATACTTGAACCTTCAGAAGGCATTATAATATCAGGATCTTCGCAATTATTTTTACTTTCATGTTTTTCAAAGTGTTCTTCCTTCTTATAATGTCTTCCGCAATAGGTGCAGAGGTATGTCTTTGTTTTCTTTTTAGAGATTTGAGGACCAACTAATCTGCTCAGATCCTTTACCAGTACATAATGATTATCGAAATATAATAAATGAATGATATGTTTTGCAGTTTTCCCATTGATTGTACTTTTTAGTATATGACTTCTGATAATTTTCTCTTTTTCAATTTGAAATAAACAAATCTTAATGTTGTATCTATTTTCAAATTTGTGTATATCTTTTGTATCCATTGGGAAGTTAGTAATCCCTTTGAAATCAAATTCGTTCTCATATTGTTTATATTTCGAAGTTCTTTCTGCATGATCTTTAGCTGGGTATAAATGTGCTAAGATTGACCAAAGAAAGCATTTTTGATCCTTATTTTCAATATTCAGGCAAGCTTTTTTATCTTTTACGAAATTTGGCAGTGTTTTAAACGTTCCTCCCATATACGATTCTATTCGTGTCATCCTATAATCAATTCCTTCATACCGACTAAATTGTAGCCCAGATCGAGGAGTATTACTTAAAGAACTAAGTCTCTTGTTATTATCATCCAAATGACTATGAGTAAGTATGCTATTTTTATTTAAAATCCAAGAAGTACTGTTGTAAAATACTACTACTTCTTCATCATTCTCCTGTCTCTAGAAAATAACCCTGGTTACGAATTGAACTCTATATTGATATCTTTCATTCATTCTTCGTTGTAAATCAGCGAAAACAAAAGCTATAAGAGTATGTTTATCTCTTCCATTGCTTTCAATTGAAACATTTACGGTATACAAATTTTCAATTTCCCTAGAAATAGTAGGCTGCTGCTCTTCTTCCGTTTTGAATAAATAATTAGGAATGGTAGTTTCTTCTTTAATCCGTTTCTTATTTATAAAGAGAGTTGATAAATCGACTACTTTGGGTTTTATTTTTATCACTTCTTTCTACTTGAGTTCTAATGATATCTCTATTTTTCTTTATAGTATCTTCATGTTTTTTAATAATATTATTATAGTATTCTCCAACTCTTTTTAGTACTTGTTCTCGGTTTCCGCGAGTAGATAGGTTCTTGTTTTTCAGAAATTTCTTTAATTCACTTGTCTCTTTTTCTTTGTTACCATTGTATTCTTGTTTTATTTTCTTAATGGCGATATTATTTTCTTTTATCTCATCTTCCAGAATTGTCCGTAATTTCGGTTCTGGGTTATAGTCGGATGGTCTGTTCTTATTATGGATTCTTTCGTTTCTGCGTCGAATATTAATTGTATCTTCAGCTAGGAAAATATTCTTATTAAGATGGTTTATTATACTATTTGTTATTTCATGTTTCTTAGCTCCATTTGTTTTGATTTTATTAATTTTCGCATATGTCCGCAGTTAATTAATTCGGTATTGCGGTAAACTTCGTATAACCGATTCGTTGTTTGATATAATGGTTTTACAAAGCTGAATAACCTCTGCAGTTTTCATCATTTAATAGGGGGATATTTTTATTAATGAATTTCTCCCGACTGCGTTTTCTCAGCCGTTTCCGAGATGACTCTTGAGTTTTGCGTTTCATAGAGCAAGCGCCACCTAAATATCTCCAACCGATCAAGAAAGAGCAAGTAGAGTTTCGCAGGTGGCGCGTGTGTTCCGAATCACGAAGCTTTCATTCAGTCAAATAATTTTTGAAACAATTTTATTATGTTATAAATGGAAGAATTGGAAAAGAAATTATTCGTTTACCGTAGAAGTTATAAATATTACAATACTGTTAGCAATTGTCTTTTTTTATCCAAAGGTATCTTTTCAGTAGCAGGTTTGTATGGGTATCTAATGCTACCTTTAGTATCTTTAAGTCTTGTTGCATTCATTATTGAGTTGATTGAAAAACATCTGAATATTGCTGACAGGCAAGCAGAATACAAGACCACTTATGATTTTTATACTGAATTGATATCGTTGTTAAAATGTGAACAGTTAACGATTGAAGAGGTTATTCAGCGTGAAACTGAAATGCGTAAAACCTTTCGATTTTTTCCTCGCGAAAAATACATAAAACAGGTTCGCTTAAACGGTTATAAATATTGTAAGAATGAATCTATAAGAAAACAAGAAAATTTACCAAAAATATAAAATTTTTGCAAAACCTCCCACCCCAGACTCTGAAGATTGAAAATGTTTATTCGTCGTCTTATTTTTTTTTGGTGAGTCTGGGGTGCCCCGTGAGGGGAGGAAACCCTCTGAGTTTTTTTGTTCGCCATCGCTCACTATCAACGGATTGCTGGTAGTGGGATTCGATCTCACGACATCGTTGATGCAATGATTACTAAGCTTGCAATGACTTAGACCATTATGCCAACGAGGCCTGTAATCTCTCCGGAACAAACTGTTTTGTGATGTGAATGCTAATGCGCAAAGAGATTTTCTATTTTTTGCTTGCCCAAAGAGCTTTATCCGCACTAGAGATAAAACTGTTGGGTACATTGAGGTGATTTTAATTTGATGATGTGATGAATAGCGATCTGGATTTTTATTAAAGAAATTCAGCCGCTTATAAATGGAGTCGCTGAAGGAAGTCATGAATACAATCAGAATGAATAAATACAATGCAACAATCAGGAAAGAAGAACTAGTTCTAGGATTGAATATGCCATCGTTAAAATGAGAATTGCTAAGACAAAATATGGTGATAAGTTGGTTGTCGTTATTAGTCATAATGGCAAAGCATGTGATTTGTTTATAACTCAGAAATATAATGCTATTGCTAACGAATTACTTGCAAAGAAAAATCTGATTTTGCAACCGATTGTACGGGTGAATAAGAGTGACGAATTATATGTGGATTTAGAACTGTTTACCAGTGATATGATTTAGAATTGTTGTAATAGTTAATAAAATAATTGTACTTATATATTAGGGTATATTGTATTAGTTTATATGTCTTAAAGGGGTAATATTATCATTTCTTGGTACCTTATTTCGTGTAATTATGAAACTAAAAAATCTGTAAAAAAGGGGTTAATTTGGAATAAAGGATGTTAAAATT
Source organism: Branchinecta sandiegonensis (assembly GCA_030848855.1). Classification (NCBI taxonomy): domain Eukaryota; kingdom Metazoa; phylum Arthropoda; class Branchiopoda; order Anostraca; family Branchinectidae; genus Branchinecta; species Branchinecta sandiegonensis. The sequence continues at coordinate 19,204,711 of JAUPMV010000011.1, forward strand.
TAAGAAATTGATGATAAAATGGGGTTTTGAAATTGAGGGGAGGGTGGGGTAGAAACCCCTTTATATAACTACTTTTGTGCTTTACTTCATTTGTAGTGCTGTATATATTTTGTCATTGATCGCTAATTATCTTTTCTCTCTTTTGTTCTTTATTTCTTTTTCTTCCATTAACTCCGTTCTTTTGTTCAGTTTGAATGTAACGGGCTATAAAGAATATACAGACACACATACAATTAGCGCTTCACATCAGGTTATTCATACAGTTATCAGATGAAAACCGATCGTCAACGAAAAAAAAAAATCGAATCCGGCCAAAAGGACGAATCCTCGATTCTAATCCGAATCCGGATTCGGATTCCCCCGTCTCTGAGTATTTGAACTTTCCTTATTTTCAGGACTCAGAAGCGCGAGCTGCGGGTCGTAGTCAGCGACAACGTTCAGTGCATGCTCGGCAAAAAGCAAAGGCAGATCCGGGTCGAACCCTCGCCCAGCGTTGCCGTTTCCACTTTCAGTAAAACCCCCTCTGGTGACCTGTCATTTTCTTGCCCCCAGAACACAGTGGGAAGGGGGCAAACCATCAAGAATGGACATTAGTGCCATCGCCCTAACTGACGTAAAAGACTGTCGGAATGCCGATAGTAGGTCAGTTTGGTGAAACAAATTTAACTGGAAGCTCGGCAAGAAGGACGAACCTGTAGGGTTTGAACTATAGGAGCAAGTTGTGAGTGTCGTATTTAGCAATAACAGCATACTACAAAGACATAGTGTCTTTGCAGTGACTAGCATCAAGAACAAATAATCAGATAGAACCTCAGCTCGTTCAAAGCGGAAAAGGTACGGGGAAATAGTCGACTCCGCAGAGTCATAGACTCATATTATGGAGATGGGGAGACGGAGGCTCCATCCACGGTTGCCACATGTCGCACGATAGTGTGAATTGTCTACTCTATTGTGTATATGTTACTCTTGTCCTACGTAGGACATAAAGTGACTCTATTTCAGAAAGGACCAAATGTTTCATTTTTGCAGCAGGGATTGCGAGCAGTGACTATTTCAAGTTTTTTTCATGAAAGTAAAATTAAGCTCTGTCATTTTTACAGAGGTGATTCCGACCAAAAGTGAACATTTCATGAAAACAAATTTCATCCCAGCTCACTCTCTGTTTCGGGCGAAAACTCACTCTGTAAATATTTTTGATGTGGTAACCCTGGTTCCATCTGATTATTTGTTCTTGCTAGCACATCATCGATTCATGTGGCACGAGTCCAGACATGGCTGTTGTCATAGTTTAATTACAGGGGCGTTTCGCCACCTATCGTTTATTAGAGCGACCTCCCCTTTTATCTGTGGATAATTTTTTTACTGTGCCAGAAATTAAGGCATTTTTGTTCTGAAGAAGGAAAATAATTATTTAGTTAAATTCTAAGGAGCCGAAAAGTCTTGCTAGTGAAAGCTCGTGTGAATAACTGTGAACAATCCATCGTGAGCCTTTAAAGTTTAACTGAAAAGGGCTGAGATGAGACAATCTAGTTACCCGACACTTAATCACTTAAAGAGTCTTGAAGACCCGTTGAATATGCGCCACTTCGTTGCTCCGCTATTCACGAAAAAAAATTCCCTGTCGGATTTGTGGTACCTCTATCAGCTTTTACCTGTGTTGTATGCTTGACAAAAATAATTTAGGAAAAATAAGTGGACACGCAGTGAGCTACCTTCCGCGAGCTTATCACTGGCCACTGAAAAGCCGCGTTTGTGTTACGATTCAATTTTTCCGCGTCATAGTAGAATTTTGCATTGTGAGGACGGCCGTAGATATTCTGAACGTCATGCTAGAGTAAATAGTGAAAATTAAGACACAACCTTAACACAATCCTAATAATGCAATGTGTTCAGTTAATGATACAAAAATAAGTTGGCTTTTCAGTTAAACTTTAATATTTCTGATGCACGTTAATTGTTTTAAAAATCCGGATACAACATAATGGTTCAACTTCTGAATAGGTCAAGTGTCGTATAATGAAGTGTAGGCCCATTTACACTGCCAACATAATTGTTTTGCTAGCCTAAGTAATATAGTACACCGTAAACGTATGTATTCGCATCCCCTTCCTAAACCAAGTCGTACTTTCTTATGTCAGACAGTAGAGAATCGTGAATAGCGATTGTATATTATTTTTACCTTTATGAATCATGGCAATGTACATAAATTAAATGTACAGTACTGTGTCCAACGAACGAAATATACTTCGTAAACAAATAATTTGACGGCGTTAAAACAGATACGTCAGCTGAGTTATTCTAGCAATATGTCGACCCTTCTTGACAAGGGTCCTGTTCAGGCTCAAAATAAATTGACTGAATTCATCTGTCGCATCCTTTGACGGAATCAAACAGGCTGTATTTTGATTGACATCATGAAGCATTCCGAGCACTGTCTTTCTTATCTTGTTCTTGTTTGTTTTTATTTATTCTGTGTCCTACTGCCCATCACTAGATATTTTCAGAAGCTGTTAATGCCAAAGAAACTATTATTTCGTGGAGGGCTCGCCAAATTTGCTTTTGTCAGGGTTGTCTTTGTTTATATAGGACTCGTAAGCTTGTGCCATTCGTTGAAGTCATATTTTTGGTTCAGACGATTTTTTGTCAAATAAATTTTATCTTTTTTACACAAGTTTCTTTACGGACATCAGTCGTGCAATCAGGATAACCCCCTGTCAGATTTAGGTCCCAGAGGCCTCCCAAAGGCTTGCACAAACATGCCAGTTTATTCATAGAAAGACGAATAAAAACGGCGAGCCGCGAAACTAGATATTTCGGTGCCAGCGATAGGCACGGCTTGCTTAATTGAGACTAAAAACAAACAAACCGGAATTACTTAGATTGACTTGCCTATCCGACCTCGACCTCGATAAAGTAATAGTGAGTCACAACGGTGAGGGCGAGAGGCTAATGCCTTCTGTAAAACGCAGGAGAGAAAAGGGTTCCCCCCCCCCCAACATAAAAGTAGTTGTTGATTGTAATAAACGGGTAATCAATATATCACCAGTACCCAATTCAATTGAGATTTAAACATCGTAATATAAATGCATAGCAGTTAGAACGTTCGTACGACGATACTACAATACAAGACGGACAAGAAATATTGTGAAATTCAGGGCTTGTCGTTAAAAAACTTAGTAAAATACGGCACAAATGTTTAAAAAAAATCGCCCCAGACGAATGGGCATGAGGCTCGTCAAATCAATGCACATAATTATATTTACAAATACGTCTGATCTTGACTTCATATGTACAATTCGTTTTAAAATTTGGATCGAATCTAGCAGATTGTCGCGAAGAATTCAAAGACAGAAGCGTTAAGGGTGGAAGAGAGAGAGAGAGAGATGGGTATATTTAGAAACTATCATAGCATAACTAAATTCAGTTCCTAACAAATTATAAATAACAAACATGTTATAAATAACAACACACTATGATTCAGTACTGAACAACGAAGCAAAAAAAGCCCTACAGTAAGATCAACGTCAATTACATCCACGTTTCTTCCTAGCCTAGGGCACCTTCGACATGCCATAGCAAGAGAATATCAAAACCCCTTTTTCGAATTTTCGAATCATATCTCGAAGAGATTAGTAGTCGCCGTACTGATTATAGAGTTACAAATCTTTACCATGATAAATACTATAATAAACTTGGAATATTAATCGACTCACCGTTAACCGCATCGTTCGTAAGGACCAACATTTGTGTCTGAAAGCTCCACTCGAACACATCCTAGTAGAATCGTGATTTTGCAAAGTTGAATAAGTGACCCCTATGGTTGACGGTTATTACTGAATTGTATGCTATGGCTCGACTTCGAAGGTGTCGTACCCTATAATTGATCAGTTCAAGTATCTCAATTAAATCTCCTCTGAACATCCGATACGCACGTAACTTAAGTTGCGTTTTTTGTATCTAGTTTCGGCGTAGTTTCGCTTAAAAGCTGTTTTATCTTGTCCATTTCGAACCTGGAACTACGGAGCTCAAACTACAAACTACCTCGCTGACGTAGTTTGCCTTTTCGGAAACAAGAACTCAAAGAAACGCAAGTAAGACAAAAATAAAGGCCAAACTACAAACTTTGACGAAACAGAAGTGAATCCAAAAAACGCAACTTTAGTCCTTCAAGGTAGAGTAGATCGCGCTGATTGGTCGGTTGGAAACTTCGTGGCTCTGCTTGGGATTCTCTTATAGGCTTCAGTGTCACAATTGTAACTCGATCTACGTTGCCTAGGCAACGTGAGATGTTGCGCAACCTTTGTTCGCTTCAGCGAATAAAGGGTTGCAAGCAACACCATGGTTTTGTTTCTTCGTTATCGGTTAAATGCTGAAGTTGTCAACCTATCGAAGCTTTCAAAAAGGCATGTTTGAAGAAGAACACAATCAGTAATCACATGTTCAAAGGCTGTTCCTCAGCGGTGAATAAACAACAGAATATCGGACGAAGGCACAAAGTCGGCAATGCTGCCAGTTGAACTTTGTCCTTTTCAGTCGTAGACATCGCGATGGCCGGATGAAACATTATCTTATATAACCTAGTTGGTATTATCAAGCTATCCGTAACTTTTTAGGACCAAATGCCATCGATGACACTATCAGTTATACGAAACTAAAAAAACTCACTAAAAACTCGCGAGATCTCGGAATTACTTTCCGGCGAGCGAGGCGCATCGCGAAAACTGTGGGAAAGCGATTCCTGGAATCACTTTCCACTTTCCCGCTGGACTGTTCGCGAAAACACATGGAAAGCTGACATCGCCGGGAAAATGTTGAATTACAAGCTTTTACGATTAAATATGGTTCACTTAATGGTTCTTTGATTCTCATATATTCCATCGAAGTCACCTTAATAACGATTGCCATTTTTTTTTTATTTATTGGTGACACTTGCACTGTTTTTACTCCACACATTTGAAGTTCCCGCCGAAATATTCAACTTTCCGCGGAGCTTTCCACTATCGTCGTGGAATCACTTTCCGGGAAAGCTGCTTCGGTTTCCGACGTGCGAAAACCGGGTTGGAAAGTTCGGCAACTTTCCGAAGTAGCGCGAAAACCATTGGAAAGTGATTCCGACTTTGCTTTCCAACTCGCGAAAACTCTCCGTATGTCATTGTTTTACACTATCATTTGTACCCATTGCTTAAACACTTAATTCTAGGTTATTTTCTTACCCTTAGATTTAAACAGATCAAATAAAATGTGCACAAACTTGTAGCCCGTCATAAGCCCCCTAGCAACCGATTCTTACTTTAAGTCCCTCTCCGTGATAGACATCAAATATTGCAAGCTGACAGCGCTGCCGAAAGCAGTGGAATAAATATTTCGATTAATGTTCAAATCTCTAGAACTTAACTTGTTGTAAATAAACTTTAGAAATTGAAAAAGTTTCGGGTTCCTAAGGACAAGCTATAGCTAATATTTTGCTCTTTCATTCGACCCTTAGTCGAATATGCTTGTCCAGTTTGGCACTTTGCTCTTACCCAAGGTGAAACTGATAAAATAGAGCGAGTTCAGAAGAGATCGCTGCAAATTATCTATGACCCCCTCCCCAATCATAGTAGTACCGACGAAATCAGGAGAAATTCTGATTTGTCTGGACGTGAGGAAACTCAACGCAGTCACAAAGACGGAAGTATAGCCAGTTCCAAGAGCAGACGAAAAAGTCTCGGATGCCAGGTATCTGACTATTCTGGATTGTCGAAATGGGTACTGGCAGGTTCGACTGACAAACCGAGCCAGACAGAAGTCAGCGTTCGTTACCAAATACGGAACGTTTGAATGGACTGTCATGCCATTTGGGTTAAAGAATCCTCCTGCTACTTACCAACGGAAGATGGACCAAATCTTCGAAGATCTTGCGGAGTTCGTGAGGGCTTTCTTCGATGACTTAGTAATCTTCTCTACATCATTTTAGGAACACCTATGCCATCTACGAATCGTTCTGCAACGTCTTCGCGAACATGGAGTCACCATCGATCCAGCCAAGGCCCATGTTGCAGGTGGTTGTGTCCGATACCTAGGCCACATGGTCGGAAGTGGCAAGATTGAACCTTCACTGGACAAGATAGAAGCCGTTCAACGGTATACCATGCCGAAAACGAAGACACAGTTGCTTGTTTTCCTTGGCCTTGCTGACTACTACCAGAAGTTTGTGGCCAACTATGCTAAGATCGCCCAGCCCTTGTCCGATCTAACCAGAAAAACTGTCGCAGACAGGCTGCCATGGGAAGAAAATCACGAGCGGGCCTTCGAACATCTGAAGGAAGCCTTGTGCCCAGATTTCAACAGACCATTCGCTGTTCAAACCGACGCGTCAGATTTCGCCCTTGGTGCAGTCTTAACCCAGTGCTTCGAGGACGGAGCGTATCCGATCGTCTACGTTTCCCGCAAGCTGCTACCTCGCGAGGCCAATTTTTCTACAATAGAGAAAGAGTGTCTTTCAATCCGATGGGCTGTGGAGAAGCTGCAGTATTTCCTGTTCGGTCGCCGATTCTCAGTGCAGACTGATCATAGCCCCCTGAAATACTTGAGTGCGATGAAAACCACCAACCGTCGTTTCGCAAGATGGTACTCTTAACTAATGTGTTTTGACTTTGATGTTGCGGTGCGGCCTGGCAAGGAAAATGCTAACGCGGATTGCTCGAGTCGTTTCGGGTTTCTGGAATGAGAATCACATCGGTTGCGATAAAGGAAAAAACTTAAGTCTGTGGTGATTTCCCCTTGACTTTATAATTGTTCTTTTTTTGGAAGAGGGGAGGAGTATTGTAAAACAACCTTGTCGAGTATGCACCGCTGCAATACCGCGCGCGGTGCTCCCCATTCATTTCGTTATCAGTAGGAAAGAGTTGAATCCGAGAACATTTAAGTACATGAAGTTGGATTACGCTTTTTAGTTGAGTTTCATCACTAATTATTAGGTTAACACACTCCTCCTTTAAGTTTCTGTAAATATTATTGAAGTGCCAATTCACATATAAGAGCATAATATTGTATTAGTGCCATGTTTATTTTATTATGCCGTATATGTGAGATTTAGTATTGATTTTTGTATTATTTCAGGTTTTCTATGTTCAACTAATAAAGCTATCAGCTCAACAGTTGGCTGCTGGCGGTATTCTCACAAAACAAGCAGATGGCTGGGCATTGTTGTTTGATGGCCGTCTTCGCAGACTGTAGACGGACATACGGAAAAAAAAAATGCAAACCCCGAACCATTTACTCGGATGAGTTTAAGTTTAACACTTTACGCTTTACGCTTTACGGTTAGGAATTTAAAATTTAGGAAAACAGAAAATCAATGAGAAAAATAAATGACTTACATTTTTCTTCGACCATATCGCTCTGCTGGCACTATATCACTATAAAAGTGACTCACTTCTGATACCATTGTCAAGGGTTCGCTGTCACTACCGCAACACGTCAGTTCGCATAAACGTCAGTTCGCATAAACAAAGAATCCGACAGTTCGTCAACACGTCAGTTCCTCTACACGTCAGCTTGCCTACACGTCAGTTCAACTACACGTCAGTTCGGCTACACGTCAGTTCGGCTACACGTCAGTTCATCTACCGTCAGTTGACATAAACATCAGTTCAGTCGCCGTCAGTTCGCCTATTTTAGAATCCCTCAGTTCGGCAACAAGTCAGTTCCGCTACACGTCAGTTCGCTTACCGTCAGTTGACATAAACGTCATTTGACATAAACGTCATTTGATATAAACGTCAGTTGACATAAACGTCAGTTCGCCTACAAAATCCGTCACCACGCGCAAAGATTCAGACCCGCCTATTAGTTCGAAGTCGACTGGGTCACTGAAAGCAATTAAGCAGAGAGAATTAAACCCAGGGGATTAATAAAAAGAAGCCGACATTTGCGCATATTGATGAGGGTAAAGTTAGTTCAGAATCACCGGGAGCTTGCAATCAGATGCGGCAGGTAAAGTCAAAAAAGAAAGAACAGATGCAAAGTATTCAATCAGTACAAGCTGTTGCGAAGGTTTAGAACGGGACTAGTCAAACGGAAGCTGAAAAATATGAGGTGAACGTATACTTAAACACAAATAAGGGCTTAACAACCATCGCAAGGTGAAGGACCAAAATGTGCCACTGATTCTCAATCTTTGCCGAAAGCGTACCGGAAACAGTGAGGGACGAATTACTTTTCTCTTGGCCATTGCTTCCACTATTATCTCCAAACAAGACCAAAGATTTCGACGGGATCCCAAAAATTTAGCTAACCATCTGAGAAAACCAAGTTCAGATATACTTTGACGAAATTGATCAAAATTTTCAGCTGCCTCACTTCTGACATATTTTCCGGTTTCTGCCGGGTTCTTGGTGAGCTTTTTGTCCGTTAAAAAAAGCTCAAAAACGAACTCAGCATATCTAACCTCTAACCAACTTCAGATAATACTGCCCGAACTATTTGTCCGGCGTGGAATATTTACACATAGGTTCAGCATGCCCCCTTACGGCTACATCGATCCTGTAATCAAAGTCAGATAAAACGTTTACTTTTTCAAAACTTTACTTTTTCAGCCGGATTCCGGGCGAACTATATGTCCGGATAGAAAATAATTGCCATATGCGGATGCAGCATGTCTTCTTACCCCTGAATCGAACATCTAATCAAGTTCAAATACAACTTTCACGTTCTACAAATTTTCCAGTTTGGGCCGGATTCCAGGCGAACTACTAGTCCGGCGAATTTTTTTTTAATACGTGTTCAGCGTGTCTCCTTACCCCTATATTGAACCTCTAATCTACTTCAGATTAAACTTTTCTTTTTCACAATTGTCCGGTTTTTGCCGGATTTAGCATGTCTCCTTATCTCTGAATCGACTATCGAAGATTTTAAAATATTTGATTCATCCCTTACTTTGACCTTCTCCCGACCGCTAAATAGACGGCCACAGACCCCACCTTCGAAACTGACCTGTACTTTGACCCAAAGAGTCTTTATGCCAAATTTGAACGAAATATCTCAACCCTTCGAGAGTTATCGTGCTAACAGACGGAGAGACGGCCAACTTTTACGAAGTCATAGGTATGGGATCCCAAAAAGTAGTAGCCCTCCAAAACAGTTGATAAAAGTAGAATTTTCTGTTAATTGATAGTAATGCAAACACCAGTCCCATTCACAAGTTAATGTTTAGCGAGCCTTTTATTTCCCCCCCCCCCCCCCGTTCAGGAATAAATTAAAAAAGAAAAAAAAATTTCTGCTAAAATAAAGGGTTTCTAATATAGAGCCACATTATATTTATACTGTGGGCCGCTGGCAAAAATTCTTAACATCATTAAATTTTCTCCCCAAAGACATATATTATTCCAATAATTCCGAACAAATTCTATTTTATGAAAAAAAAATATTCCTTGAGCCCAAGCTGACTTTGAAAAATATATTCAAACAATGCATACATTGGGTACGTCAGCTACGATGCTTTTGCAGCGATATTTCGGCCCCTCTTGGCAAGGGTCCTCATCAGGCTGTCAATCTTCATCGCTGCTAAAATCGTAGCTGACGTATCCGTTTTATGCATAATTTAAACAAGAGCTACAAGCTCATATGGCACTTGTCACGAGTAGGTGGTAAAGAAAGTTGATGAGAACGTCACAAAATACCCCGCGATCTAAAATGCGGTTTGGACCTAGAAATGGGATATCCAGTTTCACACAAGTCTGAACATTTCTGGCATCGCCTCGGATCGTCTAGGGCAAATGACTTTTCTACCTTCCAAATTTCAACCCAACACATCCACTCGTTTGGTCCCTAGACGTGCCACACGATTTCCGGTACCCCTTCCATCTCCTCGCACGCAGCCGAGTCTGGTTCTACTCCTAAACTGAGCATCTGAAGCATTTTCTCATACCACCTATCAAGTTTCACTCGAAACCGAGCATTCTTTTGAACTTCCTGTGACTCTCGCCCCCCCCCCCCCCCCCCCACCGTTGTCGGATCCGGTTTGAACCCTAAATCTCCTCTTTCCGTCCATCAAGTTTGACTGGCCATCGGTCGAATCGGCTAAACTACATTCTCAAGTCAATCTGTTCGGGTCCCTGACACGCCTGCAAAGTTTCATCGTCCTAGCACATCACGAAGTAGTCACTAGAATTTCGGATCCCTTCCCCCAACTCCCCCACAGTGACCGGATCCAGTTCGGTTGTGGCACTTAGGTATCTAGGACTTTTGCTTGTTCTTCCCACAAAATTTCATCCCGAACCCTCCACTCGAAAAGTTTCCCAAGATGTCCGGCTCCCCCTCTACCTCCCATGTCAACGGATCCGGTCCGGATTAAAACTGGGGCGTCTGAGACACGAGTTTTTTCTATATATCAAGTTTCATTAAGATCCGATCAACCGTTCTTAAGTTAAAAATACCTCACTTTTCCAGATCCCCCCTCCCTCCAGCCCCCCTCCCCCCGATGCTCGGATCGAGGAAACGACCATTCTCAAGTCAATCTGTTCGCGTCCCTGACGTGCCTGCCAATTTCCATCGTCCTAGCACATCAGGAAGCACCGAACTTGCGGGATCAATAGAAATTCGGACCCCCTCCCCCAACTACCCCAAAGTGAGCGAATCCGTTCCGGTTATGTCAATAACGTATCTAGGACGTGTGCTTGTTCTTTCCACCAAGTTTCATCCCGACTCTCCACTCTAAGCGTTTTCCAAGATTTCCGGTTTCCCCGTCCAACTCCCCCCAATGTCACCGGATTCGGTCTTGATTTAAAATGGAACGTCTGTGATACGAATTCATATATCAAGTCCCATTTAGGTCCGATCACCCGTTCGAAAGCTAAAAATACCTCATTTTTCCTATTTTTTCCGGATTCCCCCTCCCTCCACTCCCCTCCAGATGGTCGGATCGGGGAAGCGACTATTTCTGATTTTAATCTGGTCCGGTCTCTGATATGCCTGCCAACTTTCATCGTCCTAACTTATCTGGAAGTGCCCGAACTAGCAAAACCGGGACCGACAGACCGATTGACGGACGGAAATTACAATCGCTGTATGGCACTTGGCCGAATAAAAAAAAAAAATGTAAAATGAATATTTTTCTACTTAAATACATACAAGTCTTAACACAGATTGAACCAGACTGTTTTAAAACTTTATGCCGAAGGCAAAAATTTCGAAAATCAAACTCTTTCATGGTAAAAATCAACCAGACTGCTTTCCAAACAACAGTGTGTCGCAGACAAACTTTTTTAAGATTAATGTATTTTCTGCTTGGTAATCCGCCTGAAAGACAAAAAAGAGTAGAACTAAAATATTAAAAGGCCAAAAACGGTAGAAATAAAGATACAGGAGATTAGAAAATTAAAAGATAGAATGGTTTGAAATACAGTATTCTAATTTGAAAGACAGCAGGAGTGGAAGCACTGCTCTTGACATCACATAATGTATTTAAAACTGCTACATTCTAATCTAATACTGGTGATGAATAAACGCTGAAAGGCGACTGCGAACTGGACTGTTAAGTAGAGCATTGTGCTCAAACTAACTACTCTTTGGGTAAGGGCCACTGTGCAAAACAGAAAATTAATCTTGGTGCCTCAGTCAAATCATGTCTAATTTTCTTTTCTTTTCGCGGAAAATCAGCAACAATAATTAATAATGATGTATAAAATGGCTTACCGACGAAACGTCCGCATGACAAAACGTCCCCTGACGAAACGTCCCCGTGTCGAAACGTCCCCGTGTCAAAACGTCCTCATGACAAAACGTCCCCACGGCAAAACGTCCCCAATTTTTTAAGTTCGCCTCGATCTTCAGGTCGAGGTAAAATAAATTCAGAATGTGCATTACAGATGTGGGAACATTCCTTATAAGCAGGAAAGATCGGATATAGCACCAATTGCTTCATAAATGTACTGTTTTTAGTTGGACGGGTTTGATCCATTAATAAAATCTTTGAATGACAAATATCACCAAGTTAAATATCGAACTGAAGCGAGATCAATGAGATATCGAAGCGTAAACTAACACACAAAATAAACCAATTAAATACCAGATGAAACGAAAACTGACAAACTACTAAATCTTTGCGATTTCTTTAAGAAATGGCTATAGCCGGGAGCAATACTTCGGTTTGTTTCTTGAGTAGGTCTATCGGTTAAAGGCTGAAGTAGTCAACCCATCGTGGTTTTCAGAAGTTTATGTTCCAAAAACATATTTAGTCTGAACTTATGACGCAATCAGTAGTCTCTTGGCCTAGCTATCCCTCAGCGACGAAAAAAAATAAATCTAACTGTGTTTTAGTTGCCCAGCAATTAGTATTTTTATCTTGAAGTTTTAAGCTAGCTCTCTTCAAAATACATTTATCAGAACTGACTGTCTTTATTCGATTCCTGAACCCAACTTAGCGAAGCTATTGATTACAGTAAAAATTTTCCCTGGTGTCTTCCAACCGCCTTCTTTCTTTCGTAACGTGGACCAAAACTGTCAGAATTGACGAGAGGCTCCTGACTTAATTATTGCCCTCATTGAAAGTGAATTGTCGGCTTCTTTTATTAGTCCCCTGGGCGAGCTTCCGTAACTATCCCATCGACAACAATATGTGAGCGAACTGCCGGAAAATTTGTGTGAACTGACGTTTATGCCAACTGACGTTTATGCCAACTGACGTATATGCCAACTGACGTTTATGCCAACTGACGTTTATGTGAAATGACGGTAGCCGAACTGACGGTGGGCGAACTGACGTGTTGCTGAAGTGACGTGTTGGTCATCTGACGGATTTTCGGGGGTCAACTGACGTGTAGAAGAACTGTCAGAAAATGTTGGCGTGCTGACGGAATTCTGTGGCGAACTGACGTTTATGTCAACTGACGTGTTGCGGTACTGACGGGACCCCGGCGAACTGACGTGTAGATGAACTGTCGGATTTTTAGGATTAGGTGAACTGACGTGTAGGTCTACTGACGGTTGGACAACTGACGTGTAGCTCAACTGACGTGTTGCTGAAGTGACATGTTGCTCAACTGACGGATTTTTGGGGGTCAACTGACGTGTAGACGAACTGTCGGAAAATGTTGGCGTACTGACAGAATTTTGTGGCGAACTGACGTTTATGTCAATTCACGTGTTGCGGTACTGACGGGACCCCATAGAATTTTGTGGCGAACTGAAGTTTATAGCAATTGACGTGTTGAGGTACTGACGGGACCCCTTGTCAAGTTGGGAGTGGTAAGGCTTTTGTCTACGCAGGAACTGACGGTGGTACAAAAGAATAAATATGTAATTCACACAGTAAGTATAAAGAGATGTTAAGCATACGCGGATCTGATCTAGTCTGACTTGAAGATGTTCCCAGCTTGTATATATATGTCAGGCTCTCTAGGACAAGGCTAGAGGCACGTACTCCTCGCGTGAGCCTGTGCCCTAGATCTCTGAAGTTTGACGACCCTGACAATCCGTGCTCAACGTGCTGAGAAAAGGAAGAATAAGGATTCTACTACTTGGATTACTTCCTCCCCAGGCTACCACAACTTAAACAATATCCTAACTGACTGTCCATATGCGCACGTATAGGAATTCACTTACATTCGGTGGTGTGTTGCACTTATTCCTTTCCAGGTCTGTGCGACGTGTTTGGCCACGGTTGGATGTGATGATACGATCGATGGCACGCTGAGGAAATCAGCAAAAGTCGGCTGTGTAGCAGCAAAAGTCAGCTAGGGAGAAGCAGAAATCAAGGGCGGTGCAGCAGATTAGCAAAGGCAGTTTCTGATGAATCGGCAACAAGTCTTGTGTTGGTGAAAACAACGGTGAGGCAGTAATGTTGAAGCAGCAATCGTAGCTTTGGTCATGAATTGGGCAGTCAGATGCTTGCTGGGATGTGCTGCGTACCAGCAACAGCAGGACTCGGCGGTCTTGATGAATAACAACAGCTCATCTGAGGTTAAGCAGGATCAGCAGTCAAGTGAAATTTGCTCAGCATGGATCGGTCGCTAAGCTGACCTGAAGATTGTAGATTTGGTTATGTTGTGATACGCTTCTTGTCGAGAATACACCTGGTATAAAGTGGAACTGTCAGTCTTTGTCTGATCTGCCTGTGTAGGTTCTTATCTGGATCTCCTACTTTTCTACCCACGAGATCTCTAGGTTCAATCCTCCTCCTTTTGATGTCGGACACTGAAAAAGAAGAATAACTTCTGACACCAACTTTGTCAACTTGGATGGCCGGTTGATTGGAGGGCTCTAGATCTAATCGTGTGGATTAAGGTGGTGAAAGCCGCGGGGCACTGCTGTGCTCTCGTGATGGTAGGCTGGCCTGATCGCACTACGCTAGACACTCTCGGCCAGTGGGTGGAATGTAGATGGTAGGCGTAAGATTCCGACCCGATGTCACTGTTCAAGGAGAGTGCCCTTAGCTAACGTTCTTAGAGTTCTAGATGGTGCTGCACTAACCTGGTATCTTCATACACACAGTAGACTGTACACAGGTTTTATTGATAACACTCGAGACACTGTACGTTGTGGATGGACAGAACAGACTGATTTACAAAAAGAGAAACGCGTCCAACTAAAACTTCTTGAGAACCTGTTAGAAAAGCTGGCGGGCTATATCGTTGGCCTTTATGCTCCCCGCCATAAACCTATCCATCTTTTCGGGTCACGATGAAGCAGGCCGATTCAAACTAAATAGAAAAGGTAAATGCAATAAAACTAAATAGAAAAGTTACGTTGAGCCTGGCAACATAGAAATAATCTAAGGAAGTTTACATTGTCATATAGGCGCTATTCTTTTCTAAGGGAGGAAGGGAAGTGTAAACTCAAAGTCAAAAATTCTGATTTAAGTAACGATAAACAAGAATTAATAATTAAAGACCCTAGGAAGGTAGTCCAATTAAGGGTAGACCTGACATTATGGAGAAAAATGCCACTACCGAAGAGATCCCCATACACTGGCCTAAGGCTGACAAATAATTCAGAAGCGATACCCAGTTCTAAGCGACTAGAGCTGACTTAAAGAGATTGGCGGAACAAATTAAAGTTGACACTTAATTGTTGTGGGCCGCCGGTCGCTAGTTTCCAAAGGAAATGGTACAATGGCAGAAAGGTAAGAACCGAACACTTTATGGTGTTAGGGATGAAAGGTTTACCTGGTTTATTGGAATATTTTATTTCAACCGTAAACAGTACCCCTTGAAATCAGATTTTTGACTCTATAAGTAAATTGTTAAACATAGCTGATATGACCACCTTCAACCGGTTTGAGCAAGTATAATTACAGGATACGTCAGCTACGATTCTTCATCAGCGATATTTCGGCCCTTCTTGGCAAGGGTCCTCGTCAGGCTGTCAATCCTCTGGGTTAACGTCGGGAAAGGAAACAAACCTGTAAGATTACATCAGTCTGTCCACTTCAGTCTGTCCCCTTCAGTCTGTCTACTACAGTCTGTCCACTTCAGTCCGTCCACTTCAGTATGTTCACTTCAGTCTGGCCACTTTCATTTGTCACTTCAGCTTGTCCACATTTTTCTTTCCACTTCAGTCTGTTCACTTCAACTGCTCACTCCGTACACTTTAGTCTATCAACTTTAGTCTGTCCACTTTAGTCTGTCCACTTCAGTCTGTCCACTTTAGTCCGTTCACTTTAGTCGGTTCACTTCAGTCTGTCAACTTAGTCTGAAGACTTCCGTCTGTCCGCTTTAGTCCGTTCAGTTCAGTCTGTCCACTTCATTCTGTCCACTTTAGTCTGTCCAGTTCAGTCTGTCCTCTCACACTGTCCACTTCATTCTGTCCACTTCATTCTGTCCACTTCAGCATGACCACTTAAGTCTGTCCACTTTATCTGTCGACTTCCGCTGCCCACTCCAGTCTGCCCACTTCAGTCTGTCCACTTCAGTCTGTCCCCTTCAGTCTGTCTACTACAGTCTGTCCACTTCAGTCCGTCTACTTCAGTATGTTCACTTCAGTCTGGCCACTTTCATTTGTCACTTCAGCTTGTCCACATTTTTCTGTCCACTTCAGTCTGTTCACTTCAACTGCTCACTCCGTACACTTTAGTCTATCAACTTTAGTCTGTCAACTTTAGTCTGTCCACTTTACTCTGTCCACTTTAGTCCGTTCACTTTAGTCGGTTCACTTCAGTCTGTCAACTTTAGTCTGTTAATTTAGTCTGAAGACTTCCGTCTGTCCACTTTAGTAAGTCCAGTTCAGTCTGTCCACTTCCACAGTCCACTTCAGTCTGTCCAGTTCAGTCTGTCCACTTAAACTGTCCACTTCAGTCTGTCCACTTTCATTTGTCACTTCAGCTTGTCCACATTTTTCTGTCCACTTCAGTCTGTTCACTTCCACTGCTCACTCCGTCTACTTTAGTCTATCCACTTTAGTCTGTCCGCTTTAGTCTGTTCACTTTACTCTGTCCACTTCATGCTGTCCACTTTAGTCTGACGACTTCCGTCTGTCCACTTCAATCTGTCCACTTCAGTTCGTCCACTTTAGTCTGTCCACTTCCACTGTCCACTTCAATCTGTCCACTTTAGTTTGTCCACTTTAGTCTGACGACTTCCGTCTGTCCACTTTAGTCCGTCTAGTTCAGTCTGTCCACTTCCATTGTCCACTTCAGTCTGTCCACGTTAGTCCGTCCACTTTAGTCGGTCCACTTTAGTCTGTCCACTTTAGTCTGTCAAGTTCCCTTTAGCCACTTTAGACTAAAGTGGACAGACTGAAGTGGACAGTGGAAATGGACAGACGGAACTGGACGGAATAAAGTGGACAGACTAAAGTGGACCGACTAAAGTGGACGGACTAAAGTCGATAGACTGAAGTGGACAGTGGAAGTGGACAGGCTGAACTGGACGGACTAAAGTGGACAGACGGAAGTCGTCAGACTAAAGTGGACAGCCTGAAGTGGACACAGTAAAGTGGACAGACTAAAGTGGACGGACTAAAGTGGACAGACTGAAGTGGACAGATTTAAGTGGACAGTGGAAGTGGACAGACTAAAGTGGACGAACTGAAGTGGACAGTGGAAGTGGACAGACTGAACTGGACGGACTAAAGTGGACAGACGGAAGTCGTCAGACTAAAGTGGACAGCCCGAAGTGGACACAGTAAAGTGGACAGACTAAAGTGGACGGACTAAAGTGGACAGACTAAAGTGGACAGACTGAAGTGGACAGTGGAAGTGGACAGACTAAAGTGGACGAACTGAAGTGGACAGTGGAAGTGGATAGACTGAACTGGACGGACTAAAGTGGACAGACGGAAGTCGTCAGACTAAAGTGGACAGCCTGAAGTGGACACAGTAAAGTGGACAGACTAAAGTGGACGGACTAATGTGGACGGACTAAAGTGGACAGAATGAAGTGGACAGTGTGAGAGGACAGACTGAACTGGACAGACTAAAGTGGACAGACTGAACTGGACTTTGGAAGTGGACAGAATGAACTGGACGGACTGAAGTGGACAGACTAAAGTGGACCAACTAAAGTGGACTGTTGGGAATCGTCCGATTCCATTTCTCACCTTATTTGAACATTCCGCACTTTTCCCGTTTATAACGCCATCTAGCAGTGTTGAGTAAAGTAAAGTATGTTCATAGAAGCGCTACCAGTTCAGTTGATAGACAGCCTTCAACCGGATTAATGGCTTGTAATATTTAAAGTGGATTTGCTGTAATTTTAAGGTAAACCTTTTTCGGATTATTATATTAGTATATCATTAAGGTAAAATTTATTAATTATGAATTGAAGTATTCATTCTTAAAGTAGAATCATAAAGTAAAAGATTTATTATTTATAGGGTTCCTGACTTCGCATATGCCTGGCTTGTACATTTGTAAATACTCGTTGTTACAATAAACGTTATTTAACGTTGGACCGGAGGAATTGGCGTGCCAGAGAGGTTTTCCCAACATAATTGGTACCAGCGGTGTCGAAACGTCCACCATCTCCAGGAGCCTACCCTGCCGCTCAGCCAAGCCTCAACGCGGGAGACTGCTCAGCCTATGCCTATTTGTAAAGCCCAAAGGCCGACAGCTCAACGAACGTCGCGCAGTGCATAAGCCGTGTGTGTGAACGTTATTACTTGTGTCCTTTAAGAACTGTGACAGTAGTCTGGCAAGTGACTCAAGGATTACATCCCAAAGGAAAAGGACAAGTAAGAACACGCCGCAAATTTGTAAGTCAGAACCCTTAAGATTTTCTACCCATCCAATTCGTGTGCTATTTCCTGTAACACCGTGCTTATTCTCCGTTGCCATCGACAGTCCCATTCATTTCAAGGTGACCGTGAGATCCTCCATTTGTTCAGCGATTCTTGAAATTTGCATAATTTCCTCACCCTACCTGTCTACTTACCAGCTTGGTAACTGAGTTCACGTCGTGCGTTCATGCCTGCAGCAGGACCCAAAACAAACAGCTATTGGAGTGACGTCATACTAGCAGCATTCCAACTGGAAGTTGTGAATGAGCACTACGCTTGAGATCGGTTTCGATGTTATTGTTTTGATCGGTCAGTGGGTCAAACACGTGCGGCATATTATTGTTGATTGCGTAATAAGGGGGCTTTGTTGATGTTTACCACATCGCAAAGAGGGAAAAGAGAAGACGCAGAATTTCAGGAATTGGGAATAAAAGATAGAAAAGAAGTAGGAAAAGCTGTTTCACTAAAAACAAGAAGAAAATCAACAAGGCCGCATCTCGAAAACACTCCTTACCAAAGTCGAGGAAATAAGGTTTCTGAGGAGTCTGGGACTGAGGACTTCTGACAGGTCAAGACCCTGCTCACCCGGTTTTACAAGCCCCATAGGCTCTGACTCAGAAATCGTCGACAAAACACCGGTTAAGGAGGACTTAAGAAAATTGGAATTCGCCGACTTCATCTTCCATACTCCAAGTTTTCCTCTTTCTCCCATCGACGGTGCCGAGAAGACTTTCTCCGAGACTGAGATATCCCCTCTCATTTCAAATTTCCCCACCTAATCTGACAGATAAGAAGCCCGATACGACCGATCTGTCTTCCGAACTGAATAAAACAGTCATCATGAATCAGCAACAACAGCAGCAACAAAGCACATCAAGACAAACTTCAATCAATCAACGAAATCTTTAACAGAGCACATCTGCGCCTGTAGCTCTTGTCCCCACAGCTCCGTTAGTTGCGTCTGAACCACAAGCCGCTATGTTCAACATGATGATGGAGACGATGAAACAACAAGAGAAAATTCGACGTGAAGATACTGAAAGAGCAGAGAAATTTCGTCGTGAAGAGGCAGAGAGAATGGAGCGCATCCGGAAAGAAGAAATATATGCTCGAAGAGAAGAACAACAAAATCTTCAAAGGCAAAGAGAAGCAGAACTGGAGCTACGAGAAAAAGAGCTGGAATTGAGAAGAACTGAACTTGAACAGAATGAGAAGCTACGAAAAGAAGAAATAGAAGCTACTGAAAAACTCAGGAAGGAAGAACTCGAAATTCAGCGCAGAATGCTGAAATCAAATCGCATGGCGCAAATTTCAGCGATGAGAGACGTCGATTGCATCGAAACGTACATGAGTACATACGAGATGACTGCCAGATCCCTCGGCTGGGATGATTCCCTATGGGTTCCACGTCTTCTTCCTCTCCTGACCCCCAGAGCACAAGAAGCCACTCATGTCCTGTCAGATGAAGACCGAAAAGACTACGATAAAGTCAAAAAGGCCGTCCTGGAAAAATTCAAGTCAACGAAGAGTTCTACAGACAGAAATTTCGCTCTTACCGAAAGAAATACGGAGATACCTACCAAGAACTAGCTTCCAGCCTGTCTAAATTCCGGAATAAGTGGCTCAGAATTCCAAGCGACTACTTAACAGCCACCGATTTAGACACCACGAAAGCCCTTCTGTCCAGCACACTCGAGACTATTGCCCTCGAGCAATTCTACAGCAGCATAGCCAACGAATATCTGAAAATGCACGTGGTCCAGCAAAAGCCAACAATGTTGAAGAAGCTGCAAAAGCTGCAGATGAGTATCTCCTCACTCGCAAAACGCTGGGAAAAGATGACATCAGCAAGAAGCAACGTCACAGCCGTCCAACTTCTCCAACATTGGGGAACATGCTTCAGATGCTACACCAGCCTCATCTTCAAGCACCAGCCTCAACCGTTCTAGGAGAGAACTATCTGCAGTGGAATGCAACTACTGCCGTAAGAAAGGACACATGGTGCGAAACTGTCCCAACAAGTTCGGAGTGAAGGGAGACACTCCAGACCCGCATCGCTCAGCACAGAACAACAAAGATGGTCGCCCTAAAGGATCGGCAAGTAGTTCAACTACCAGCTTTAGTGGCCTGGCCAGAAGTCCTGAAAAAAATAGCTCGTCACTCTAGAAAAACCGCGAAATCCTGGGCAGGATGAATGGTAAGCCAGTTAAGATGATTCTTGACAGTGGCAGTGACGTGAGCTTAGTCCGAGCTGATCTTGTCGACCCGAAAAATGTGAATCCGGAAGGTAGATGCATGATCGATTGTGTCTTTGGTGACACGCATCAAACTCCGACGACCGTCGTCAATCTCGAGCTCATACGACCTGATAACTCCATCGTCGCCCGAAAACTGGAGGTAGGTGTTGTCAAAAACCTGCCGGTAGATGTCCTCCTTGGCTACGACTATCCAGATTTTGCCAACCTGGTTAGTTTCGATACATCCAAAACATCTCAGCCAACCTCCCTGGTGGTAACTCGTTCAGCTGCGGCCAAACGACCCACAAGTCTCTCCGATACCTGCGACGATTTTGGTTCAACTGAAACCAGCGAGCACGACTTCCCGAATTTTGATGACAGCATCTTCAGCATCCCGTCTTGCAGCAAGCCAGCCCGAAAATCAAAGCGAAAATCTGTGCATCGCCTTGAGAAGCAAGACCCGAGTAACATTCGTGACGCATGTTTGGCAACACCAAACGATGTTACTGAACATGGGGCCTCTAAGGAGCCACCTGAAGATACGGCTGTCCCGATTAGTCTTTTGGCCCCTCAAATTCTTGGTCTGAAAACAGAAGAATTTGCAGCTTTACAGAAGAGTGACCCTTCCTTGAAGTCACTTATCAGCCAACTTGAGTCTACACTTGACGATTCCAAACCTCACCAAAGTTTGGAACGCAACGGCTTATTCTACAGAGCTCAACACGGAAAAATAAAACGGCTCCAACTACTAGTTCCAGAAAGATGTCGCTCAACAGTCTTGCACCTAAGTCACTCATCACCTCTCAGTGGCCACTTAGGAATCAATAAGACTAAAGACCGCATCGCAGGAAGATTCTTCTGGCCACACTTACCTTCAGATGTCGCAGAATTCTGCCGTTCCTGTTACAACTGTCAGCTCATCTCTAGACGCAGACCCCTGGAAAAAGTCCCCATGCAACAAATGCCTGTACTCACTGAGCCATTTACAAGGATATCCATGGATGTAGTTGGTCCTCTGATCAAATCTTCCTCAGGCAATCGGTTCATCCTTGTCATCGCCGATCTGAGTACCCGATATCCAGAAGCAATTCCGCTTCGGACAACAACAGCAGCCAAGGTCTCTGAAGAACTCATCAAGTATTTCTCCCGGTTTGGCCTCCCGCAAGAAATACTCACCGACCAAGGCCAAAACTTCATGAGTGCTGCTCTGAAGAAAGTCTACAAAGCCTTCATATCAAGCCGATTCGCATGTCACCATACCACCCACAGACGAATGGTTGTGCTGGATCTATGAACTCTACACTCATCACCATCATCAAAAAGTTCATCATGAACGAGCCAAAAGCCTGGGGACAAATACTTACCGTTAGCTCTGTTTGCCTACCGAGAATCCACCCATCCGGCAACTGGATTCACTCCGTTTGAGCTGCTATATGGTAAAAATCCCAGAGGCATCCTGGATCTTTTGAAAGAATCTTGGGAATCGCAGATTGACACGGAACCGCTCTCCGTTGTCAAATATATCACTGATTTGCGACAAAAACTCAGCTTGTACCGAGATCTATCAAAAGAGAGTCAAGAAAAAGCCAGTAAATCAACCAAGCTCTGGTATGACCGCAAGACGAAACAGCGAGAACTCCGAGAGGACGACGAAGTTCTGTTACTTCTCCCTCAAGGAAACCACAAACTCGAAGTGTCGTGGAAGGTCCGTACAGAGTATTGACAAGAGTCGGCCGAGTCAACTACGAAATCCAACTTGATGGCTCTAGAAAGAAGACCGAGATTTTCCATATAAACCTCCTCATGAAATTCTTCCGCCGAACGCCATCCGATCAGCGTCAAAACGACTCCCAACGTAACGCAACTAGCCTGTTGCCCAACCCAATGAATCCTCACACCAAGTTTAAACAAGTTATCGCGCTGACAGGCGGACAAACAGACGGACAACTGTTACTAAGTCATAGGTATCCCTCCACTTACGTTTTGGGATCCCAATAAATACATTAAATCATTGAAAATCATTGATGACGTATTTATGCGGGCGTAAGCAGTACGTAGATGGCGGTGACGTGGTATCAACCCCAGTTGGACAGTCTGAAAAAGTCGGTGTGCCGCAAGGATCTATACTTGGACCGTTACTGTTCTTAATATACGTTAATGATATCAACAAGTGCGTTGAAGGGTTAGGTCTAAACATCGTCTTTGCCGACAATACGGGTTGTAGTGTATCCTGATCCGATGAGCAAGTATTGAGGAAAAACCTTTCATGCGCTTTTAAGAACCTAGTAAATTGGTTCAGTGCAAATAGGCTAAGCATTAACTTCGACAAAACCAAGTTTATGGTATATTCGCGTGTATCAAGGGCATGCTCGAGCCTTCTAGCTCTAGCTATCCCTGGTTCGGACGGAGTCATAGCACGTGTGGATTGTATCCGTTACCTGGGGATACTCATTGATTCGAATTTGTCCTGGAAATTCCACACTAATACTCTGAGACTTAAGCTGGGAAGAAATGTGGGGATTATGCATCATCTAAAATTTCTTCTTCCATTAAATGCGCTCAAATCGGTTTACTGTTCACTAGTCCATTCTTACCTAAACTACTGTCCTCTGATTTTTTCAAACACTTTTAAAGTTCACATATCACCACTACAGAGGCAACAGAAAAAAGCACTTCGGATTGTGAAAAATATGCTACCTTCCCCTTTATCCTTTCCCGGTAAATCCCCAACTAAAAGCCTGTATTTATTTTTAAATATTTTACCATTAGATGATTTTGTTACATTTCACGCATTTTTGTTCATGGTCAGGTATCGCCAGGGTGCATTGCCTAGTTATTTCACATCTATTAATTTATTCCCGGATGATGTGGTATTGCCTGCTTATGAGACCCGATCGGCTTCGAAAATACGCCAGCCTCTAATCATCACAGAGAGGTCTCGTTTTTCGATAAGGAATAAAGTTATTGGAGTTTGGAACAAGTTTAAAGACCTTTTTGAACAGGACTGATCATTAATCACTTTGAAAAAGAAAATTAAAACTCATCTGTTGGCAGAATACTGATATTAAAGTATGATACGTTCACGTTTATGTTATCCCGGTAAATCCTCAACCCTTAATTATTATTAATTTTGTTTTAGAAAAAGTTAGCGTTCCTTCAGCTTAGGCCACGATTTGGTGTTATTATTATTGTTTATGTTATCGTGTGGAGAGTTTGGTATGGCGTGTGTAAGTATACGGAATGGAACAAGTCTTTCTTTCTTGTGTGTGTTTTTTTACAGGAACGACTCATTTATACTATGTTCATATAGTCAGTGTTTAAAATGGGGACGAACTAAGGAGCTCGTATCCCTGCCGGCCCCCAGTGATCAAAATATATTCTCAAGAAGTATTTTCGAAATAAAAGAACCTGAACCTGAATTTTGAAATGGAAATACCGAATGCAGTAAAATATATGCGGAGTAAACAAAGGTCCGGTGATTACCGAACTTGGTAAAGCATGGGAGCTAAATAAACATAAACATTAAATCACCGAATTTGCAAATGGACAGATCAAATGCGGACTAAACATAAGTAGGGTGAATCACCAAATTCGAGAAAAAACAGAAACGAATAAACACGTTAAATCACCTAATTTCAAAATTCCGGAAAAAAGATTTTACAAAACGGGCACCACGGCTTCGCCGCGATGCCCGTTTCTACTGAAATTTTCGCCTTCGGCGAAAACTTTTTCGAATGCCAAAGACATATGGGTGCGCCCCCCCCCCCCTTCTTGCGACGCCCCTGTCTACAATGCACAAACATAGACGCAAAATGCAAAATCTAATCATTCAATCTACGATAACAAAAAAGCAAAAAAAATACATGTATCGAGTTTTTGGTATCTTACAGTTTAGTTTTTCTTCATTTTCTCCTTTGATTCGATTTCTGCCTTGATGATCCCGTCAAACTTGATTAGGTAGAAGGCACTGATCAGTCGGCACACACCCATCAGGGAAGTCTGAAAAGAAACAAATAAGTCCCAAATTGGAAACAATTCTGAAAATAACATATCTTCCATCCTCTTCCATGCTTCCATAGTCCGTGCTCTTAGTTAGTCAACAACTCTTAAGTTAGTCAACAATCAGCCTTCAATGCGCTTGATGGTGTATTGGTGGAGATTTTTCTTTTCGAAATTCTCTTCGTTTTATTACATGTTTCAGTCTTCGGAGAGCAGAGATTGGCCGGATTGTCACGTATAAAATCTGAAATAATAACAATAATAATAATTTATTTATGACCCATCGTACACTCACAAACAGAAAGACGGATTATAAATACAACAAGAGCTGAAAGCTCATATAGCACTTGTAACAACAGTTAGCATGTCTGTCAGATACGGTTTGCAGTTGTTAAGGCTGCATCTCTCTCCCGATCTTAATTTCATCAGAAAATCGGTTTGATCTACTAAATCTGAAATGGTTATTCCCCTCACTGATAACTGTTCCTCCCACAACGATGATCGGATCGGGGGAGGGACTATTTTTAAGCCAATCTGACAGAGACCCTAACACGCCTGCCAAGTTTCATGGTCATAGCACATTTGGAAGTACCCCAGCTCGTGATGACCAGAAGTGTGGAAAACCCTCTCAAACTCCCCCAACTGTGACGAGATCCGGTCCTGTTTTGTCAATTTTGTCTCTACGGCTACTAGCTTTACCCTCGAACTCTCCGCCCTAGCTCTAAAGCGATACAGATTTTCGGGAGACCTCCTTCCCCCCCCCCCCCCCCCACACACACACTCCCGAATCCGGCTAGATACCCTTATCCGTACTTCTTTGTTTGACCGTTTCCAGCTGAGTTCCGGATATTACAAGATAGGTGCAATCTGTGCGCATGAGCCACCGAAAGAGCGAATCCTTTTAGTGATTCGGGATGATAAAGGGTAGTCAGAATTTGGCTCTTTTATACTTCAGAAGGTTTCAAAACAATCAGAGGCATGGCGCGACGGGAGCTAATACATACCTGAACTGCCAAGTCAAAATATGAGGTAACTGGGGACATTCCTGTAGCAAGCGTTGTGAGAATCCAGCTTTCGAATCCATTTGTGCTCATAAACTTCCCAAGCTAAAATACGAAAGAAACTGAACCTCGGTTGTCACACAGACAACCCAGGGGTTAAAGGACCCCTCGCACTATTTACTCTCCAGCTTACTGTATTTAAAATATTTGAATAATTGGAATTAGGGTGTGCTTTCAACAAATAACCCATGGTTTGGCTGTTTTATGCCTTTTCCGAGACCCGTTGACCTGTAGCGCAAACAGGGCAACAATTTACATAACCGTTTTTTATGGAAAAACTCCTCGCAAACAGCCGTCCACAGCGTGATACACATCGAATGTACAAAACACGGCAAGTGAGAAAATCAGCGTGGTTTCGTTAGAGGGGTCAAAATTTACCGTAGGAAACTGGGGTCTCCGGGCTTAGAAATATATGGAATGATTACGGAAGTAGGTTGTGTTAGTATTATAGGTAAGACAGGTCCTTTAAAGAGCCGACCGTCAAGATCAGAATCTCCACTCGATCTTGCGCACTTCCGCTTCCCATTCAAATCTGCAATGTTAACTTACGAATTCAACGAGGGAGTTTTCTGGAATCCAGATTCTAGATTACTACTGACAACCACTCACAGTCACATAGCATCATAGCAAGAACAAATAATCAGATAGAATCTCTGTCTGCCTATCTCTGTACTACGAGTATGCGGAGTCGAGTGTTTCCCCATGCCTTTTCCGCTGCGAACGAGCGGAGGTTAGTAGCTTCGCGCCACATTACGTTTAGTTACCTCTACAATTAGCTACATCGCTGTGAAACCACATTGAGGAAAAGTAGGAGACAAAGCTGATTGGTCATTTGGACGCGCTCAAGTCCGGGTCAGCGCGAGGAGTACGCCTCCTGCATTTTCTTTTTCTGCGATGAGCAGCGGCAAAGAAAGAAGTAGAGTAGACGGGTGAATAGCTGCAATAAATACTTCTAGGTCCGCTCAGTTTCATCGGGGTACTCACTGTCGCTGCATGGTGCCAAAGACAGAGGTTCTATCTGATTATTTGTTCTTGGTCATATTACCATACCAGACAGCCGGCCTCGAGAAGCGGGTAGCTGCAGGCTACCGTCGGAACTAAAGTAGCTGGTGCACCTTCTCAGCTATAACAGAGGTACGGTATTTCTGAAGGTGCAGGTTTCAGATGATTTGTATTGTAAAAACATCCGAGTCTGAATATGAATCTCGCTTGAAGTTGTTTATGCCGAATATTCGCTCGTTCACGACTTTTACACTGTCAAAACCCAGAAGTCTGATAACAGATAACACTTATTCAAACAATGTTTACAACGGGTACGTCAGCTACAACCTGTAATTTATTATTTATAACAGGTTTGTTTCATTCCCCTAAGTTGAACCAGAGGATTAACAGCCTGACGAGGACCCTTGCCAAAAAGGGCCGAAATATCGCTGATGAAGAATCGTAGCTAACGTACCCGTTGTAAACATTGTTTGAATAAATGTTTCAAAGTCAGCTTGGGCTCAAAGAATATTTGACAGATAACACATATTCGCACATCCTTGTGTTAATTCCTCCAGCCCAAGCTGACTGCGCATCATAGCTGACTGTGCTAAACGGATATGTCAGTTGAATTTATTTTAGCGACAGTTCGGCTCTTCTTGGCAAGGGTCCTCCTCAGGCTCAAAGATAGAAAAATGAATCTGTGATAACATAGGTTCACAGTGTTCAGTTTCGGCCAAGAAGGGCCGGAATATCGCTCAAATAAATTCAGCTGAGCGCAGTCAACTATTGTTTTATACATTACGATAATTTGTCGGTTATGACATTAATAGCGTGTTCCACCCTACCTGCCGTAGTTACTACACACGACATCACGAATTCTGGCTTCTTGGCTTCGACGCTGGAAGATATTTTTCGATTTTCAGCAAAATATCATACCACGCTCTCATACCACGCTCCCGAGCGTGGTAAGCAAATAGTTGCTATTTCGAAAAGACCGGAACGATCAGCGTAGTAACTTTAGGAAACGTAGTAACGAAAATAGTAACTAACAGTTACTATTATTAGAAGGGTGGAATACGCTCTAAATGGTATCTTTTCGCGAAATATATCACTTAAAACGGTCATAACTGATATATTCTCATGTTTGACACACGGATGCGCAAAGGTGTGTTGATTGATTGATTTATTTATTTAAAATATAAGCCCAAATCGTGGCACAGTGCCAAATAGCGTACGTACTTAGTCAACAGATGAAGCTATATAAAATAAAAAATAATCGTATTCGTCAAATTACAACTTTCAACAGATCGGAACAAAACACTAATATCAGTATACTATACATACTATAAACCTTGACAGGATACGGTATACAAACAACAATAATCATAATCATCCATTGATAAAAAAAAAAAAAACCAAAAACCTAATATTATTACTACCCTTGTACTACCCACCCTTGCGGTAGTGTTTTGTTGTAAACTTCAACAAATTTTGGGACGAAACTATTCCGATATCGCTCAGTGCCGCAACGCGGGGGGGGGGGGGGGGGAGTCTTGGAACTCGGTCAGCACAAGCTCTATCTGGCTGTGGGGGCTCGGGTTCGAAGGGAGGTGGGAGGAGAGTGAGTAGAGTGGGGTGTTCCATTGAACATAGACCCTCCTTTCATGTAAAGTTTGAAGTCCAAAATGACAAAATGAATGTGTGTTAAGTGTTACAACATTCCTGACAGCGCAGGAATCCGTTGTGACATGCCCATTGGACTGTTTAAGTAGCCTACACAAGCATCGCCACATCCTATTCAGAACCAACACAGAACTACATTGTAGGTGGTGGCAACACTGGCGGAAGTAACGCCATTTTGAGATAGTTATTGTTTAGCAGTTTTTGATGGGATGAAGCTGGAAAGTAAGTCTTTTTTAATTAAATATTTTTATTATATGTTATGTTTGTTTTGATGTTTTAAATCGGTGGTTTCTCTATGATGTGTGGCGAGGTCTAATTATTTTGAGGCGCAGTGTTGCCAGAAGAATCTTTTTTTTTGCTGGTTACAGGCGCCAAAAAAAACACACTAAAAAACACAGAAAAGTGAATAAGGAACCGAAGGAACTGCATGAAACAATAGGACTGTTTGGTATTCTATTTTCTACTTTATACCGTAGCCGGAGTAATGGTGGAGACCTGAAAAGAAGCTCTTTCAGTTCGCAAATCTGTTTCTGGTCGCTTTGTCTGGAGAACAGTCTCCCTTAAGGCGTTTTTCCGTGCTCCCACGAACAGTTTGTGGGTCGATTTTTGCTCGAAAAGTGAGTTTCCGCGACCTTTTGTGCGGCCGACAAGTGCGTTTCCGCGACCAACAAAGATTTTCGTGGCTCGCTTTGTGGCTCAAATTCGACAAACAACTGGCGAGGTGATTGTCGATTTTGTGGCTCGATTCTGGCGGGAAATTCAAATTAACCAGCAAAATAGTGTCTAAACAATAAATCGAACTACTTTTTCAAGCATATAGACTTAAAACTGAGGATACGTTATGTACAGAGAGCGTGTCCGAAAGCTTTCAGGACTGTAAATGCTGCATTTTTATTTTTATTTTCGTCCGAAAGCTCTTACCTTATATGCAGCATTAAATGCAGCATTTACAGCACTAATAGCTTTCGGACACGTTCTTTATTTCTTCTCTGACACTTCTAATTCCGAAATTTAGCCTTAATCGCCAGCTCCCCAGTTTCTTCTCGAAAATTCAGCGTAAAATTTAGCATCTTCGCTGAATTTTTCGATGAATTTTATGCTGAATTAATGCTGCATTAACTGAGCGAAAATTTAAGTCCGAAAGCGAAATGCTGAATTAATTCAGCATTTTCGTTCGTTTCCGAGCTTTCGGACACGCTCAGAATGGTAAGGAAATAAGCTTGGAGTTCTATTTATTGAGATTTTACTTGAATTTTATTTTATTTTTTCGATATTTGAAATTACCGCCAAAGAAATAGATAAAACGGCGTTTCCGCGTGTTTCAACTAGTGGCTCGACTGTGTGGCACACAATCGTGTTTTCGCGACAATTCAGAAGTATGTGGTCCACAATTGTGTCGCGGAAAAAGGCCTTTAGGGTGCAAGACGCGTATATTCTCTTCACCGACATGTTTTCCCCTCAATTAACCACCGCCATCCGCCTGAGGCGAGCCCGTTCGACATGCAAAGGATTTTCCTGCATCCTAGCTCTTCTTTTCTCAAATCTAAAAAGATGTTCCGATTTTTTTCTCGTTTACCAAACAATGTATCCTAATTGGCTTGGGTTTTCATAGTAGATAGACATAAGGTTGAAGCCAAGCTGACCATTCCTTACTAAAGAAATAGAAAACCGTGATTTTTTTTTATCAGCTAGTTTGAGGTCGGTTTGCCGGAAGTGCAACCAAAATATCCGAAATTATATTTATCCCTCGCACATCATCTTAGAGGGATAACTAGCTGATCAAGAAAAATACCCGAAAATAACGGTTTTCTATTTCTATATTAGACAGACTATGACTTCCCGTAAAAAAAATCACATTAGTCGCGATTTTTGTCACCTATCTACCAAGGCCTTGGTTCGTTTGCCCGTTTTTGGCACCAAGCGCTTACTCCTCAATGCTCTTTTGACCGTTTTTGGACCAAGGCCTTTCTCACGCCTGCGGAGAAAGGAGATTAGTTGCGTTTTTGCAGATACCATGGTATCTGTTACCACGGTAACTGGATCCGCAATTAGTCGTTTTTGCAGTTACCGTGGTATCTGATATACGGTTTCTCTGCAAAAACGACAATTGCCGAAATTGCGCTTTTCGAATTCATCCCAAAAGAAAAACTGATATTCAGTCACATCACTAAGAGCTTGGTCACACTGTGCTCGTTTCCTGGCTTTTTAGGTTGCAAAAGTAGAAAAAAGGAAAATAACAGATGCAACTAATTCTGAATGTTGTCGTTTAAATTCAGGAGATCAATTAGAGCAAAACAGCGTATATAATTATGTTAAAGGAACCCTAATTGACCCCTAGATGCAGTCTGCTCATTATCCCTAAGCTGCCACAAAGCCCATCAAATCTCATGTCCCCTAGGGATTTTCAGTTATTTGTCCAACAGGCGGCTTTTTGAGCCCAGTGTGACCAAGCTCTAAGTGCCAAACTTCTTTCCCGTGTCGGGACATCTCGCCACAGCGACAGCTGGGAACCGACATCTCGCCATAGTGACATCTTGCCACAGCGACAACCACACCGATAGCTCGCCACAGCGACAACTTGCCACAGCGACAAGACGACACACAGACATCTTGCCACAGTGCGACATCTCGCCACATTTATAGCATAAAGTACTTAATTCAATTACTATTTATTCGATTTTTTTTTTTAACGGAGCAGATAATTATGAATAATATATCAATAAATCAAGAGCACTGCGACGGTTATACCTACTGACAATTCTTTCGATTCTCTGGTTAGTCTTCAAGTATTGTTTCTTTGGCCGAGGAGGAGAAGAACCTGCCTTGATCCGGTCCACGGCGTTTTCTTCGATCTTGAAACATTTCAGGCAATGCCAAAGACTTGGGTATCTTGATCCTACCAGCTGGTTAAAGCTGAGACGCCAACCTTCATGTTGTTGTTGGTTCGTGGAAGATGCCCAACTACTCGATCGGTGCGTGTCGGGACATCTTAATACCAAGCAGAATTCTTGACCGCTATGTGTTCATATTTAACTGTGACATAGAATTATTATTGCGGATTAAAAACTGAAAGGATTAATTAGTTAGGGGACCCCAATTCCCTTCGGCCAACTGAAGCTAAATGTCTATCATATTTTTGGAATATTTCCTTTCTTTTTTACCTAAAACATTATTTTTGTGGCGAGTTGTCCATGTGGCGAGTTGGTCGTGTGGCAAGTCGTCTCTGTGGCGAGTCGTCCCTATAGCGAAATGACGGTGTGGCAAGTCATCGGTGTGGCGAGTTGTCGGTGTGGCGAGTCGTCGGTGTGGCGACCTGTCTGTGTGGCGATTTGTCGGTTCCCAGTTGTCGGTGTGGCGAGTTGTCTTGTGGCGAGTTGTCATGGAATCTTCTTTCCGACCAATTTGACAAAAATTTATGAAAGTGAGATGACTTTTTCAGATATCACAGTCGGGCCGTTGTATCTGAATACAGATACCAGGATAACTGCAAAAACGCCTTTGACCGTGGTCTCAGTTACCACGATAACTGCAAAAACGACTATAGACCGTGGTATCAGATACCATGGTATCTGCAAAAACGCAACTATTGGCAACTCCGAGGTGAGTTGACCAATCTGCTCAGAAGAGTGACACCAGACTCCTCATTACCAGAAAACGGCCAAACTAGCAGAAAGGACAGAGGACCTGGGAGAGAGGCCTTCGATCTCTTTAGGAAAAAACGCGACGATTGTCAGTACTTACGCAGGCATCACTCATTGTCGTTTTGGCCACTTCCTCGGGACCAAAGAGCCCGACTGAGCCTGCAATGAGCGTGGTTTCCTTGGGCTTGGTTTTATTCTCGTCCGCAAAGCCTGGAGTGTCAGTGTCTGGGGGACATGACATAGTGACGGAGATATTGTAAGGCTTAACCTAGCGCAAAGAACAGGATCAGATACAATTAAACTCAACTTTATGGGTGGCTTTTGGTGACATAAAATCGACAATTCGAGAGACGTGCCACGAACACTTCATAAATAATGTCCAGATATCGCAAAATCGTAATGTTTCGCTTTGAATGAGCGTTAGGAACAGTGAAAGGGTCTCGCTCCGTTTGTTTTTAAATTATTTACGTAGGAGAGAGTGGGCTACATTGGGCCATTTTTCAGTTACTTACCGTAGTTACTACGCATGACGTCACAAATTCTGCCTTTTTGTCGTCAAGACTGGAACGATTTTTCTATTTTCCAGCAGAATATCATGCCACGGGCGAATCCGACCAATCACGTGACAGAGATCCGTAGTTACTACGCTCCCGAGCGTGGTAAGCAAATAGTTACTATTAGTTACTATTTCGAGAAGGCTGGAACGGTCAGCGTAGTAACTTTTCGTGAGGTTAGAACGGGTACGAGGGTGGAACACGCTCTGAGACACGGAACAAGATATCTCAAAGCTTTTGGTAAGCATCGAAAGCCGAATCATAACTTTTCATTATAATAACTTTTGACAAATTAATGGGAGACTAACTCCGCCTGTAAACTCCAGCGCATGCGGGAGGACAGCCAGTCCCAAGCCTGGATAAAGCGAGGAGGGTTATGCTGTGGGTTTGAACCCCACACCTGGGACCCAGAGTGGAAGCTCCGGACTGATCTCGATAACAACCCCTGCATTCCCTTCCCGGACACGATTAATGGGAAGATGTGTGGGCAGCGGCCCTTATGAGAGACGACTGGCGACTCTTATTGGATGCCCTAAGCACCTCTTGTGGTGCAGGAGGAACTATGGTCTAAGGTAAGGTAATGGGAGACTTATGTTCCAGTTTCGAGTTAACTCCGTTTAGACGAGAGCCACTTTTCGGGCCAATGTCGCCCATGGTTGGACCACATTGGTCATGAACATACAGACGAAATTTCTTAGGAAAAAACATTCCTCAAAATATCAATTTATGGTACCCAGCATCCACCCTACTGCTTTGCTAATTGCTGCAACCAAGCCCCCAAGCCGCGCCTAGAATCAATGATGTCGACAAGACCAAAACTGCTTGTTACCTTAGATAAGTAGAAGAAACACTTTTCTTGTCAGTGCTCTTTTCGTTTCAGAACTGACAAACAGTGAACCAGTCACCGCTTCTGAGTCTTTTTACAAATCGGAAAGTTTGTAAACGCGTACTTCGCTAAACAAGGGTCCTTGGTAGCAACATTTTTGTAACTGAACTTCGTTATGTCAAGCCTTTCATTTCATATACCGATGAATATCCCAAGAGTATCAAATTTTGGTCTGACATTCAAAACCTATTCCTGGTGGTGAAATGCACAAGTAGCCCTTTCGTACTTTTGGGTCAATTTAAAAAAAAACAAAATTAACTAGGGTGTAATTGTGGTCTTAAAGTTTAATTGAAAACCCAACTTATTTTTGTATCGTCTAATCGAATACGCTGCATTATTTGGATTGTGTCAAGGGATTTTTTTTATTTTTCAATATTTGCTTCAGTATGACGTTCAGAATATCTACAGCCGTCATCACAGCGTAAAATTCTACTATGGCGCGAAAAATTTCAATCTCAACGTAAACGCGGGTTTTTAGTGGCCATCGGTGAACTAGCAGATCACTGCTCACTGCACGAACACTTGTTTCTCGTAAATCTTTTGCGTCAGCCATACCACAGGAACACGCGAATGGAGGTACCACACATCCGACATGGAAATTCCACTATATGAAAATCGGTTATTCGTGAATAGTGAAGCAACGAAGTGACGAATTTTTATCGGGCTTTCACGCCTCTCTAAGTGAACGAGTGATGGATAAATAGATTGTCCTTTCTCAGACCTTTTCATTTAAACTTTAAAGACCGGGCTAGGTCTTAGGCACCGAAAGCGCAAGAACAAGACCAAGACCAGAAATTTGTCCCTGGTGTTAAGACCAAGACCAAGATTGTCGGTCTTGAGACTGGTCTTGAGACCAAGACCAAGATTCAAGACTATATCTCTGCCTAGAATCCACAATTTCGTCTTCGCTCTGATAGCCTACCCTGAACAAGTTCGCAGTGAAAACCGATTGTCAACGATCAGGAGTTCTCCACGAAGCTCTTCCGCGAATCTTGTGGCATGGATAGTCTCTCGAAAGAGGATCGAACGTCCGGACCGCATGCGAACCGTAGCTGAAATACGTGCTATATACCCTTCCAAGTGCCATATGCGCTTTCAGCTCCTGCTAAGCCGCTTTCACATTGACGCGTCGCTGCGATGCGTCGCGTATGCGTTTATCTTGCGTTGCGTACAGGTTACGTAGCGTATCGTTCACACCTGCGCGAGAATCTGTCACGCTAGATGCGAATTTACATTTTTCTTGTTCGGCTTCTTCTGCCAAATTTTCATTTCTTTCATCAATTAGTAAGTTTTGAATCATCACTGGTAGATTTTTCTTCACCATCAGTAGATTACTGTCCAGTTTCTCTTCAAAAATTCAATTTTTCACTGAAAAATCTGATGCGTAGCCCGTTGACGCAACGCAAGAATAGAACTTGATTCTATTCTTGCGTTGCGTTTTATTTGTCTGCGTAAGCTCTGCGTTGCGCCGCCGCAACCATGACGCAGAGGTTGCGTAGCTTAATGTGGAAGGCTCTACGCGTCAATGTGAAAGCGGCTTTTAGGTCTTGTTTTACCATTTGGCCGAAACTGCATCGTCAATTTAAGCAACTATCCAACTAGGCTCTATTGCCACAGGCTAGCCGCCATATGATGGAACGTAACAGGGAATTCTGTTATGGGACTACCGTTCCAATGCTCACAGGTCAATAAGCTAGGTACCCTACAAGGAGTTTTAAGGTGGGAGAGACAACGTAGCTTCTCACCTCCATGCTAAGACATTCGGCAAAACCACGCAGCGCAAACTTGGAAGCAGAGTAGGCTGTATATCCAAAAATTCCAGAAAGTCCCGCCAAGGATCCAACGAGTACGATGATTCCCTCGCCCCGTTCTTTCATCGATGGCAAAACAGCTTTCGTAACGTTAACGGAACCCATAAAATTAACATCCATCATCCACTGGAAAATAAAAACGAACAACTATATAATAATAACAATAATTTATTTGTAACCCACTGCACAAAAACAATGTGAATATAGTGGAGTAAAGAAGAGAAATAAACAACTGCAGAAACACTAGTACAACAAAATAAACACAAAAATCAACAGAACGAATGGATGAGCCTGTGATATGGAGTAAGCCGTTTATATGCTTGTCCAGATAAATTATTATGAAGCTCCTAGAGTTTTGCCGTTATATCGGGAGCTTTGTATTTATGCATTAGCCCCCAAAAGATACAAGAAGTTATGGACAAGGGCCCATGATCTTTAGATCACTACTAGCTAGACTCGATGGCATCCTACTGCACAGATTTCTCCGCGCTCTGGATGTCCTTCTGCTTATTTGGGTTTCTTTTAACTGAGGTTGCGGTAAGCTGACATCATTTTATCTTTGAGCG
This sequence comes from Branchinecta sandiegonensis, assembly GCA_030848855.1. Taxonomy (NCBI): domain Eukaryota; kingdom Metazoa; phylum Arthropoda; class Branchiopoda; order Anostraca; family Branchinectidae; genus Branchinecta; species Branchinecta sandiegonensis. The sequence goes on from JAUPMV010000011.1 coordinate 19,240,328, forward strand.
AGGCGCACGCCGTGGCAGTTCCATCGAAAGATAGTATGCTAAACTAACCAGACTGGAGCTATAGAAAATTTGTCCTAACACCAGAACTTTGTTGGAAGTGATCGACACTATTCGGAGTTTAGTCGATGTTCAGCTTGACCTTCTGCTATTTTTGCATTCTTTCAACTGGAAATGATGTCGTTTTCTGTTTTGCAATTTTCAGAGAAGAGATAGCAAAATAGAAGCTTCACGGGATTTTAACTTCTGTATGCACAAAGTAGCCTGCAGTTGATAGGTACTAGGAGATCGAAGTTTTTGTAAGTAGCGTACCTTGAAGTCGTCTGGGGTTAAGTCCTCAAGTTTTCCAGCCCGTGCCACTCCAGCACAGTTGACAAGCATGAAAATCGGTCCATTTTCTTCTTCTGAATCCTGAACCACTTTCTGTAGTTTCTGTGGGGGGCCACTGACGTCAGCTACAAGTAAAATCATGAACTGTTGAATTCAAATAAAATAGAAAAAAAAACGAGATTTTCGGGGTTTTTTCTTGATCAGCTAGTTACCCTTCCAAGATGATGTGCGAGGGATAAATACAATTTCGGATATTTCCAAATATTCGGATATTTCGGATTATTTTTGATCAAGAAAAAAAACCCGAAAATCTCGTTTTTTCTATTTTATTTGAAATGAATGGTCAGCTTGGCTTCAAACCTTATATTCGTCAAACTGTTGACTTGGTCCTGGTTAGGTCCATTTTTATGCAAACGATGTTAGTGGTCACACTCCAGAAAGCTTTTGTTTTGAGGCATTAAGAGCCAGAATATGGCTTTCTTGGCTGTTTTTATACCAACAATCTCCACTCTATTGCAGAAAATAAGAGTCCCACTACAATATTTCATGTGCCAATGCAAATAAATTAATCTATGCCATTGCCTTGAATCGTCTTCTTGGCCCATACGTAAGTCACGCGGATCATTCATTCCATGGGACAAAGAAGCTACATATATTTAACAAGTTTACTCTTGGAACACAACAAAGATATTAGTGATTTCGAATTTTGGTGTGGTTTCTAAAAGCTCTGAAATGTTAGTAAAGAGAAGAAAGAGTTGTGTCCTTTGTGCTTTATGGTTGGAGGGTTTACAATTTGTTTCAGCTATGTACATACATCGTAGCAAATGACTTACCTGAAAACACCTGCACACTCTTAGAGTCACAGCCAGTCACGTTTATGATTTCTGTCCTTGCTTCCTCAAGCTTCTTGCTGTCTCTTGCAAGTAATGTTACCTTGCTTCCACCTTTGACAACTTCAACAGCAATAGCTTTCCCAATGCCGCTTGAACCTCCAGTAATCTAGACATTTTGAAAATATGTTAATTGCTTTTTCTTTGGTACCCGATAAGAGTTCAGTAGAGTTATAGCTTCAGATGATACCAAATCTATTCTCATTCAAAGTAGTTCACAAGTTGTCCTAATCACATCTGAGCGAGTATCTTCACCACATCTATTGATATTCCACTATAACCTGGATGATCTGAAGTAAAAATGTCTGCATTGTTTATTGGAACAAAAAATCAGCATCTGTTTAAATGTTCTTACGAGTCCTCAAGGGATAATTCTGAGTCCTTGATAGTTGACTTTTTACAAAGTAAGTAGATGAAAATCTTTTTCATTGTAAGTTCATACATGGAAAGAAGCAGGACTCTCCTGTACAGAAAAACGTCTGCCATGGCTTCTATTTGACATCCCAGTTACTTAAACTTAAAAACTGAAGTTCAAAACAATAATAACAGTCCTCTTTCCATTTGCATCTTTGTTGAGAAGGGCTTTATATCAGCTTTCCACTTAAATTGTCTTTGAGCTCAGATAATCATGGGGGATTCAAACTTGCTTCCTTTCTTCAGCAAGATGTGGTCTAATGCGTAGGATATTGTCTTAGGGACAAAATCCCTGGGGGAAGAAGACATACTACCACCCTCGGTGGATGATACTGTCCGACACAAATCATTCACAGGACCAACAGTATGCCAAAAGTCTCTAGGAGAAACTGTCTCTGGAACGATATTTCAGGATGGATTGTCAACTTGGGCTGGACTTGGGCCAAATAGTCTATGAGGAGAAGTATCCTTTTCCACCAAAAAGGATTCTGCTGGCCCGAGACTATCGATAGCAAAGGATGTACCGGGCTAGAGAATCTCTCAGCAAATAGAGCACACAGGTATTTCAATTCAATTCAATTCAATTTATTTCTTGCCAGTATCATCATAAGATAGTTTGGACGCGTCACAAAGAAGACAATGGTACAAATCTCACAACACGCACAATTGAGATTAGGCAAAAATATTAACAATTATAAATAAATAAACTAAATCAAATCAAAAATATATTTACAATTACTCAAATCTTATATAGCCTATAATTCAATCAGCAGTCAAATTCTCTAAGCTTGTCTTCATTAAAATTCCGAACGAAATAAGGCACAAACGACTTCTCCTAGCGGCTTGTCCTGCAAGGAGGCATTTGTAGCTGCTCCACTTCACTCAGCTTTGATTTCAGCCTTGTATTTGGGCGACTTCCTGTTACTAATTTGTCCATGAAGTCTGGCAGAATGCTTCGATGTATCGGGGGAGCAAGACATTTCTTGCCAAAGTCCATCAGTAGGCAGTGCCTGCGGCTGGAAAGCGTTTGCAGTCTTAGAGTTTCCAGACTTGACTCGTAGTCTTTATACTGGCTACCCAAGATGATCTTGGAGACCCTCTTTTGTAGTGCTTCAAGCTTGTCCGTCTGATCCTGTGATAATGCTGCATGCCATACCGGACAGGCATATTCAAGGTTGGGCCGAATGTGTGTCTTGTACACAGGCTGCACACAGGTGCAATTGCTGGGAGATATTCTGACCCGGTAAATCCTTTGATGGAGAGTCTCCAGCCAGCAGAATCTTTTCGATGGAGTAAAGTTGCTTTATTTGGCCTGATCTTTCTCCAGATTACTGGCATTGCTTTATTACGATTATTTTCTAAACAGTCAGCAGTATGGTTGTGGTAACTTGTCAGGACATCTCGCCACAAGACAACTCGCCGCAGCGACAGCTGGGAACCGACTACTCGCCACACCGACAACCTGCCACACCGATAGCTTGCCACAGGGACAACTTGCCACAGCGACAAGCCGAAACACAGACATCTTGCCAAATGCGACATCTCACCACATTTATAGCATAAAGTACTTTATTCAATTACTATTTATTCGAAAAAAATGTTTAATGGAGCAGGTAATTATGGGCAATGCCTCTCAATAAATCAAGAGCACTGCTATGGTTATACCTACTGACAATTCTTTCGATTCTCTCGTTAGTCTTTAAGTATTGTTTCTTTGGCCGAACAACCTGCCTTGATCCCGTCCACGTCGGCCTTTTTCAGATTTTCTCCGATCTTGAAACATTTCAGGCAATGCCAAAGACTTGGGTGGCTTGGTCCTATCAGCTGGTTAAAGCTGAGACGCCAACCTTCTATGTTGTCGTGGTTCGTGGAAGATGCCCAGCTACTCGATCGGTGTGTGTCGGGCGGGACATATTAATACCATCTTAATACCTTAACTGTGACATAGGATTATTATTGCGGATTAAAAACTAGAAGGATTAATTAGTTACAGGACACAAATTCCCTTGGGTCAACTGAAGCTAAATGTCTATCATATTTTCCTTTTTTCCTAAAAAATTCTTTTTGTGGCAAGTCGTCTCTGTGGCGAGTCGTCCCTGTGGCGAAATGACGCTGTGGCAAGTTATCCGTGTGGCGACTTGTCGGTTACCAGTTGTCGGTGTGGCGACTTGTCTTGGGGCGAGTTGTCATGGAATCTGCAGAAAGGCTGTTACAAATCATCTTCACCTGTTCACAGTTCAATACAGTAGACGTATGCTTATGTGAACAGTTACTTTAATGTGAACAGTGCAGTTTTGAGCTAAATGGTAGAATGGAGATGCAAAATACCTATACAGGTGTTTTCAGGTGCTCTTAATTACCTACTTTGGCTAACTGGTAGTTAGCTTTAAACACAGCAAGTGCATGAAAATGGCAAAGTCCACTGTCAACAAGGCACTGTCCAGGGAACTGGGAGCCTTACTTTATGTCCTACGGGCTACGGAACCGGTAGTTCTCTCGAAAACCAAAGCGTAAGACTTACGATTCCGGGATCTGACGTCATTGACTAACAGAAACTTGTCTGTGCTGGCTCCTGCTCCAGTAGTAAATCGAAATATCTCACGGAAACTTCATCGCACCAGCTTCTCGTCCGGTAGTCTCATGGAATTATGTACTCAGAAGCTAGGGAGCCGGTACATGATACCGGAAAGTTTATAATTGGGGCTTGTGTTGCAGTAGTGTCTATATGGCATATAGAACTCACGGAATAGTTTTAATGAGAACTAGAAAGCCGGGATGTTCACTGACTTAGAGAAAATAACATGGGGAAAAACCCAACCGGAACCCATATATTGAGTGCTGAGGTACCGGTAGCAACAACTATTTGGTTGAAAATGACCAGCTCAAGGACACGGATGGCTATGGGCTAGGGTTCCGGCAGAACAAAAAAAAAGACCCATGTCAGTGCAGACTAGAGTCCGGGAGTGAATATTTTTCACTCACAGAACCCAACTCCCATGCGCTAGGGTTCCGGTAGTATAATCATCACTACCGCCATGCCGTAACCCTAGTCCATAGAAGTTGGGTTCCGTGAGCTGATATTATATTCTACCGGACGCGAAGACCATATTGACATGTGTCAGTGAGTTTGTAATTTTAATTTTTGGCACTACCGGAACACTACCCATGGTCGTTTATTTCTGTGAGCTGGTCATTTTCAACCAAATAGCTGTTGCTACGGGTACTTTAGCACTCAATATATGGTTTCTGTTAGACATTTTATCGTCATGTTATTTTCTCTAAGTCAGTGAAAATCCCGGCATTTTAGCTCTCGTCCAAACTATTCCGTGATTTCTATATTCCAAGGAAGACACTACCGGAACATCATCTCCAATGATATGGTTTCCCTAGCTTCTGAGTACACAAATCCGTGAGACTACACTGTCAGAAGTTTCATAACAGATTGCAAATAACACTTTCAAGAATAACACATTTTCACTTCAATTGAAGGTGTTGTTGGAGATCTAGACACGAAATAGTGTAAACTTAATTGGTCATAACACTTTATTTCTAAGTGTAAGGGTATTATTCCTGAACATGTTATGCGCAATCTGTTTTGAAACTTCTGACAGTGTACCGGACGAGAAGTTGGTACGATGAAGTTTCTGTGAGCTATTTCCAGAACGGGAGCAAGCACATACAAGTTTCTGTTAGTCAATGACAGTCTAGTACACTAGCCCCTTTTCAGGCATGGTGCTCAAACGTCTAGCACCATGCCTGGGTGCTAGACCTTCAAGCACTGTACCTTGGATTTCATGTATGGTGCATGGATTTCAGTATACAGTGCATACATCAAAATAACAGAGTCTCTGTCATAACAACTGAGCACCAGCTCGGACAGGGCTGAAATTACTACCATGAATTAGAGAAATCAAAGACAATCCTTTATATATTTTTCACACCAAAAACAAAAGGGCTCTGCTAATGACAGACGTGAAAAACCTCATTTCCTTTTCTACATAGTCAAGGGTTTTGCATGCAAAGTGTCCTGTGCCTCAGCTTTTTCTACCTAGCAGCCAACCAGAATAATGGCTCTTCGGGAATAGATAGGGAAAATACATGGAAAATAGATAGGGTGCTGTTAGGTTTTTCATCTCCATCATCAGTAGAGCCCTTTTGTTTTTGTTGTGAAAAATATATAAAGGATTGTCTTTGATTTCTCTAATTCATAGTAGTAATTTCAGCCCTGTCCGAGCCGGTGCTCAGTTGTGATGACAGAAACTGTGTGTTTGCTGTTAGGTTTTTCATCTCCATCATCAGTAGAGCCCTTTTGTTTTTGTTGTGAAAAATATATAAAGGATTGTCTTTGATTTCTCTAATTCATAGTAGTAATTTCAGCCCTGTCCAAGCTGGTGCTCAGTTGTGATGACAGAAACTGTGTTTTTCCTGTATGCACTGTATACTGAAATCCATGCACCATACATGAAATCCAAGGTACAGTGCTTGAACGTCTAGCACCCAGGCATGGTGCTAGACGTTTGAGCACCGTGCCTGAAATGGAGCTAGTGTACTAGACTGGTCAATGATGTCAGATCCCGGAATTGTAGGCTAGCTCATATGTTTATTCAAACAATATCGCTGATGAAGATTCGTAGCTGACATACCCGTTGTAAACATTGTTTGAATAAATGTTTCAAAGTCAGCTTGGGCTCAAAGAATATTTAGCTCATATGGTTTGATATCCGTGAGAACTCCCAGTACCGTAGCCCGTAGGATATAAAGTACGGCTCCCGCTTCCCTAGACAGTGCCCTGTCAACAAATGTTCATATAAGCATACCCCTACTGTACAATGATTTGAACATTCTTAGTCAACTGTGAACTAAAATAAACGGCAGAATGATTATTTCAGCTAACAGAGTAAGCTGAAAACACATATGAGTAGGCTACAAAATCCAAAAAACTGCTAGAATACAACAAATAATGCTAACCAAGACATGTTTTCCAGAAAGCGACTTTGGCTTAGGTGAAAAATACGCTACAGATATACCAAACACAAGGGCGAAAAGAACCCACAACGAAAACTCAAAAGTTATCAGATCCAGAATAAACTGCATGTTTTAGATCTTTCAAAGACTCTGCTACAGTGGAACAGTGTTGCACTGTTGCCAGCCAGAAGATGCTTGAGCTCGCGCAGCAAAAGAAGTTCGGCACATTTTCGCTATTTTTTTTTTTTTTTGTGATTTTTTTAAAACAGCAGATTCTATCAAAATATTAAAACGAAGAGACATTTCTGAAATTTTAATGTGGTGTAAGTTAGAGCTTGGTCACACTGGGCTCAAAACGGTGCAGAATTAGGAAATCCAAGAAAGGGCAGCTTTTTAAGCTGCTAAACTAAAAAAAAGAAAAGGTACAACGAAGTCAGAATTCTGAATGTTGTTGTCTTAAATTAAAGCGATCAATTAGAACGAAAATATGGAATACCAAATTTCATAACAGCATTTGTGATTATGTTCCAGGAAATATACTGGTATTTTTTGTGCTGTTGACCATAACAATAATGAAAATAAGTATTTTTACTTGAAAAAAAGGAAAAAGACATCAAACAGACGCTTCTATGTTAATTTTTGGCGGAAAACAAATAAAAAAAAATGTAACTGATGGTATTTTGACATCTAGAAACTCTTTTCCTTTCTCCCAAATAGCTTAGGTTGATCCTGGGATGTTGGAAACAAATTCCTGGTAGTTGACACTAGCCCAGCATAATGCAAACTGAATTGTTACAAAACTGGTCAAGTTTTGATTTCACACCCCTAATTGCAGTCTGCTCATCATCCCCAAGCTGCCCCAGAGCCATCAACCGTCACGTCCCCTGAGGATTTTCAGAACCTCTCCGGCGACCGACCCAATCTGCGCAGATTTGTATACCCATTTTCAGCCGAGAAATCCGCGCAGGTTTCTGTGCAGATATTGTCAAATCCCCGCCGTTTTGAGCCCTGTGTGACCAGGCTCTTATGAATTATTCGTGAGCACAGCTTGGTTAAGCTGTGCCTATGAGTTACGACTTTTTGTGTAAAAAGCAGTAGATTTGTATCTTCAAAACAATAGTAATGCAAGACAAGAGAAAAGTTAATCAGCTCTTGTGAGACAAAAAATAGTAAGGATAATGAGAGAAACAAAAACTCTCAACACAATTTTTTAATAAAAAACAATTTTTTCTTTAAAAAACACGTTCAGATATGCATGAACCTGACAAGCCCAAAAACTTACCAGCGAATCTCTCGGACCCAAATATCGTAGCACAGATAGCGGTTCAGCTTAAGGTTGCTCGCTGGCTTTCAAGACCGTGTCGGGACATTTCGCCACAAGACAACTCGCCACAGCGACAACTGGGAACCGACTACTCGCCACACCGACTACTTTCCACAGTGACATCTTGCCACAGCGATAACCTGCCACATCGATAGCTTGCCAAACCGACACCTCGCCACGCCGACAACTTGCCACACTGACAAGCTGACACATAGACATCTTGCCACAGTGCGACACCTCGCCACATTTATAGCATAAAGTACTTTATTCAATTACTAGTTATTCGAACACAATTTTTAATGAAGCAGATGATCATGGGATTATATTTGTCAATAAAATTGTGTGTGATAATCATGGGCAACGCCTCTCAGTAAATCAAGTGCGCTGCTACGGTTATACCTAATGGCAATTCTTTCGGTTCTCCGGTTAGTCTTCAAGTATTGTTTCTTCGACCGAGGCGGAGAACAACCTGTCTTGATTCGGTCGACGTTAGCCTTTCGCGAATTTTCTTCGGTCTTGATCCTATCTGCTGGTTAAAGCTGAGATGGCAACCTTTTATGCTGTTGGTGCTTCGTGGAAGATGCCCAGCTACTCCATCGGTCCTGTTCCAAAGAGAAGGTGGGAACCGAGCCGGTCTTCGAGCATTCCCACGTAGTCTCCTGTTGTTGTTGTCTTAACGGATTAAAAACTGAAAGGATTAGTTAATGGATCCAAATTCCCTTGGGTCCACTGGAGCTAAATGTCTATCATACTTTTGGTACATTTTTATTTTTTACCTAAAACATTATTTTTGTGGTGAGTTTGTCGTCTGGCAAGTCGTCCCTGTGGCGAAATGACATTGTGGCAAGTTATCGGTGTGGCGAGTTGTCGGTGTGGCTAGTTGTCGGTGTGGCGACATGTCTGTGTGGCGACTTGTCGGTTCCCAGTTGTCACTGTGGCGAGTTGTCTTGTGGTGAGATGTCATGGAACCTTCAAGACATGGAGCAGTAGAGAGGGTCAACAAATTTTGAACCAGCAAGCATCAGTTATCAGTGTTCTCAAATGACATTTCAGTTAAGATTTTGAGTCCTCCACAACCCTCGAGATCTGGAGTCTGGATATGAAATCACTCTATGGTCCTTACAAATCCTAATCTGGTTTTCAGTTTCTAAGGGATGTGGAGAGCAAAATGCGCTAGGGAAACACGCAAATTTGGCGCAATGTCCACACTTGAAAAATTCAAAGCGTCAGAATTAACCTGGAATCAACTTTGGACTTTCGTGGGTATCATCAAACTGCTTTACTGGCATTTGCTGCTCGTTCTATCGACTCATCATTTCAATCATCAACTCATGTCCTCCGTTTAGTGTTGCCAGATTGGCGGATTCTACGCCAAACTGGCGGATTTTGTCGGAGACTGGCGTCAATATTCTTGCATCTGGCGTGTGGCGTAAAACGTAGCTGTTTTTCTTTTTTAAGTGGCGGATTTTTTGGCGTGATGTGAAAAATTGACTAGAGGCGTATTCTCGCCGTTCCCAGAGGACTCCTCGGATAATCGAAGGAAACGGCGAGAATAGAAGAAGTCACTCCCCGCGGACTCCGCGTCCAGAAACAGCAAGAAAACTGGGAAAACTTCCGAAATGGGTTGTGTTCGAAAAAAATATGCAGTTGACGAAATTAGTGTGTAGTAAAATTAATTAGTGTCACTTCATTCTTTTTGTTCATTTTGATTTATATTAATTAATTTTACATTGCTCCAACACCAGCAAAAATTGATTCCCCTCCGGATCTGAAAGGGAGTCCTTTTTGATGATGGTGATGATAATCGGAGCATTCCCTGTCCGTGGGGACTCGCGAGAATACGGGGAGTGAGTCCCCGGGACAAACAAAAACGCGGGGACTCCTCAAGTGGAGTCCTGAACGGCGAGAATACGCAATAGATCTTTACGAAAAACCGACTGTTTTTCAGAAAAATGGACTGTTTTTTTTAAATAATTGACTGTTTTCAGAAAAATCGACTGGTTTTACGTCGTTTTAATCGTCGCGACCGATGGCCGTAAAAATGTTTTGGGTTCTGTGTTGATAGTCATTGGGTTTTTGGGAGGTGTAGATTTTCCGCGCTCATTTTCTTCATCATGATCTGAGGAGGGTTTTCGCGAGATCTCGGAATCACTTTCCGGCGAGCGAAGCGCATCGCTAAAACTGTTGGAAAGCGATTCCTGCAATCGCTTTCCACGTTCCCGCTGGACTGATCGCGAAAACACATGGAAAGCTGACATCGCTGGGGAAATGTAAAATTACAAACTATTTCTAATAAATGTGGTTCACAAAACGGTTATTTATATATTCCATCGAAGCCAAACTAGTAGCGCTTGCCATTTTTCTTTATTTATTAGTGATACTTGCACTGTCTTTTTCCCACACCTTTGAAATTCCCGCCGAAACATTCAACTTTCCGCGGAGCTTTCCACTCTCCTCAGGAGAGTTTTCGCGAGATCTCGGAATTCACTTTCGGGCGAGCGAAGCGTATCGCGAAAACTGTGAGAAAGCGATTCCTGGAATCACTTTCCTTTTTCCCGCTGGACTGATCGCGAAAACCCATGGAATGCTGATCTCGCCGAGAAAATGTTGAATTACAAACTTTTTCGACTAAATATGGTTCAATATCGGTTCTTTGATCCTCATAAATCCCATCGACGTCACCTTAATTACGATTGCCATTTTATTTTTATTTGTGTTTTATGAGTTATTAGTTTTTTCTTCGGAGCTTTCCACTAACCTCGTGGAATCATTTTCCGGGAAAGCTGCTTCGGTTTCCAAAGCGTGAAAACCGGGTTGGAAAGTTCGGCAACTTTCCAAACTGGCGCGAAAACCATTGGAAAGTATTTCCGACTTTGCTTTCCAGCTGGCAAAAACCCTCCCGTGACAACACTGTGTCTGATAAAGCGGGAAGATTTAAACGTGTACTGTGCTTGCAGGCTGTGCAGATATTTTGAAGGAAGGAAGGTTAGCTACCTTGTTTTCTGGAGTCAGTTATTATCTTGCTTGAACAATTCTCTGAGATGTGCGGTAATGATTGCTAGGTTCAAATTTTCATCATATTCTTGGGTGCTGTTCAGGCAGCTACAGGATGTTCAAAGTAACATCTCTATTAGTCGTTAGTATTATCCTATCATATCTGTGTCCTGCTATGTCCTGGATCAAACTCACGTTGTACCAGAATTTACCTTCTCAATATAAAATTGTTTAGAATAAGGTAAATGACATAGTATTGTGCAAATTTAGTATCAATCACGCTAACTGTACAGTAACTTATCGATCAGAAGCCTATCTTGTAATATGCTTCCCGAATTTTGAATTTTCTGCTGTTTTAGCAGTATTAGGGATTTGAAAATCGTGTAAATGTGCAAACACTTCTTTGTAATCATCACTTTGCTTCCAGCTTCCGTAGATTTGAATTTATTCTTAAAATTCACCACTATTTCTTGAAAATTGACGACTGTTGTAGTGTCACTCGAGAAATGATTTGAGAGGGGAGGTAAGTATCTTTTCTCCTACCTTAAGCATCAAATCATGCAAAACTGCGCTTATTAAATTGAATTGGTAGCAGCACAGATGCAAAATATTAGTGCAAAATACGCAAAATAGCTTACCGCTCTAGTTATATCAGTAAATTCTCAGTAAGTAATTGACATATAGCAAACTCGCCATGTGCCTGCACGAAAAAACTTACCTTTTTGTGATGTCTGATCGATGGCCTGTTTCGTATCGCGAGAGCACCAGTTGCATTTCATGCAGCTTGACAATTCCAATTAATAGAAATGGTGTGCTTGAACTAAAAGGGCAAGTGGTAATTGTGGTGCCTTTATGTTTTAAAAGAAAGTTGCACCTTACTGTGTGATGCGTGAAAGCATGTACCTTTCCGTGTGGGTCGTGAAAAGCAAGTACCTTTCAGTGCAGGCGCACAAAACTAAAATCACGACGTGTCTGTGATTCATGAAACATTGAAACACACAGAAATGAGATACACCCAAAATATGCACATCGCTGGATAGAGGAGGTTTAGGAGTGCCAGATGAAATAAAAAATTGTTCTGTAGGTTGTACACAGGAACAGTTAGAAGAAGAAGCAGAATTCATGACATATTCTGCACGATACTATGTCATTTACCTTATCCGTAAATGCCTTGTGAGAGTAAAGATTTTCTTGTTGGCAATTGCTGATTCTTTCAAGAAATATCAGTATAGTAAACTAAATGCCTTCTTGTGCAGCCTAAGTACAGATTTTCTTGTTGACTCTTGCTGTCTGTGTTCAGACTTCCCAGTCTCAGAAGATGAGTTCATGAGATGAAGTCCTGTGAAATGAAAAACGAAGGTATGAACCTAGCCATGTCCTTATTGTGGAATAGCTATCTGCAGATGTTGAAGCTTTCTGAAGAATTTTCACTGCTTGACTTGCAATTTTGACTCAGCCAAAAAAGTATTAAAAGGCCGAAAAGCAACATAAAAGTGGTGAAGGGCATGGATTTTTGAAGTTTATAATTTCAAAGATGATGTAAAAGGGAGAATAAATAAGAGGGGTCCTTTAAAGTGATGTGAAATGATGCTGTAGTCTCGCTTGTGTTCTAGCAGTCTCCTCCAGTCCATTGCCTCAACATTAGGCCTATGGAAGAAAGATAATTTTAATAAACCAAATCCTCTCCAGTTGTAGGCTACTCTAACCCTAGTAAAGGTTGGTGATTGAGCATCAACTATGATGGCATCAGAAAAATTACTTTTGAATGTTGTATTTGGACACTTTGAATCTTTAAGAAAATGTCTGTATGCTACCTAAGTGAAATAAATATTGAAATTACAGTATCAATACCATGGAAATTAGAATATGAAGTCCTTCTATGGTTTGTATTGTCTTACTATGCTGATTTATACAGACATGATATAAAGAGCGTGTTCCACCCTTCTAACAATAGTTAGTATTAGTTACTATTTCCGTTCCATCCTCACAAAAAGTTACTATTTGCTTATCATGCTCGGGAGCGTGGTAAGCATAGTAACTATGCATCTCTGCAACGTGATTGGTCGGATTCGCCCGTGGCATCATATCCTGTTGGAACAGTGCTGGAAAATAGAAAATCGTTCCAATCTTGACGGAAAAAAGCCAGAATTCGTGACGTCATGCGTAGTAACTACGGTAAGTAGGATGGAACACGCTCAAAGTATCTCAAAATACATTTAGCCTACAGTGCTTCAAAACAGGCTCTGTCTGGTCAGAAAGGCTAATCTGTCTTCAAAAATCGTGGAGACACTAAAGCCAATCCAAGTTGAAGGAAGAAAGGCTTTCCAATAGGCTTGTCTTTAACTTCTGATGATTGATTGAGATTGTTCATAGATTGGAGTGAGGGTCTGTCCTGTTGTGTATCCTTCATTTCTGACATGGCCCTAGACAGCTTCATCACCAATTGGATTCAGCCACTATTCTTGGCTTGGGATAATTCCTCTCTTGTGAGACATATGGTGTTATTTAAGCTGATGTATACTATTGCCACATTCTTTTGGATGATGGTTATGCCAGCACAGTATGGAAGATATGCAGATGCTAAGTTTGGTGCAGTCGTTAATGCAAAAGTGGCATGGTGCGTGCAAGAGATTCCAGCCTTGCTTGTACCTGTAGTGCTCATGGTGATGAATAATGATGGATTTCTTGGGATGTCAATTACAAATCAGATATTGATTGGAATGTTCATGCTGCATTATTTTCAGCGGTAAGTCTGATTCCCTGCTGCCTTTGTAGGGAGTAGGCTACCATATCCTTGAAGTAGGAGTGTCACCAATAGGCTATGTATGGCCTGATATTTAGTAAAATAAATCTATGTACTCCACTGTTTCTTTTTTTTATAGAAGTGGGTTAATAAAAAGATTCATTCAATACTGGTGAGCGGTGATAGCAATCATCATCACAATCATCACCATTGAAAATATCATCTGATCTCTAAGATCTCTGACTGATGGCTTGCATCTGGCGGATCCTTTTACTACTTTATAATGAAATGAAATGATGGTTTAATCCGTAATATCTTTAAATACATAAAATAGCTTTGGATATGTCAATACAAATAAAGACACTTCAAGCACTATCAATCAACTCGACAGGTCAGCAGCTCTTTTGCTCTGTCTGATAGGCTAACAAGGGGCTTGACCATTCAGATCTTAAGGAAAAGCAGGGCTACTGCAAGCTGCTCTAGCCCAAGTATAGACTTATGAGGCTTCTTTTGATATTTGGTGTTTCTCTTTGTAGGAGCCTGATCTTTCCATTTCTGATCCGCGGTGGAAAGCCGACCCCACTTTCACCGTTCCTCGCAGCTGTTGTCTTCTGTCTGTTTAATGGGTTCATGCAGGGATTCTACCTTATTTTATATAAGCAATACGACAGATCCTGGTTGCATGACCCACGATTTCTACTAGGTAAGTACTCCTATTTAGTCCACGCAACTTAAAGCACAACTCTTACTAGAAATGATCTTTTCCCAATTAAACGGATCAGAAAAAACGTTTTCGAACATACCATTACTTTCCACCTGAAATTAGCGATTTTCTTGTTAGCGCTTGTCGATTACCTTCAGCCTTCCTGCTCTCCGACGCGGCGGCTGGCGCAAAACATTTGAAAACTGAACGTGCCGTGATTAAAAAGTGGGAAAACTAAGCAAATAAAAGAAGTAATAAACATATGCTTCTGAGATCCTTATGTGTGAAAGAGTTGTCAGCGGGCGTTGAAGATTCCGGCAAAAGTTTCGTTGTGTGACGGGCAAAACTCGGCAAGGCCGAAAAAGCGATACAAATTCATATGCACAAAACGAGACAGTGGAGAAACGCGGGGATTTTAGAAGTTTATAATTCTGTATGGGAGCTAGGTATATTATAAAAAGCAGAACAAGCAAGAGGGGTCCTTTAAGGTAAACTTCTTTATTGTGATCTAGTCATCCACACAGCTAGGATCTAGAATTGTGTGGGCTTTAGATCCTGAACAAACCAGCATTCCACTTGAGGTGAAGAAGAATACTCCCTTGTCCAAGGAGGTGAAAACATTGTAAGGCTCATCATAAATGTTATAAAAGGAGGTAGAAAGCTTAGTGTGAGCACCCCAGTTCAAGCCTCGGCCATTCAGATGCTGTAAACTTCCCATTTATTGGATTTTTTGTTGACTTTGGTGATGGGGTTGGTGTCTTTCCATGCGTGTTGTGATAGACTACACTGTAAAAAAAATCTTGCAGTATTTGTTACTGGGATTATTCTTGTCTCTACTGAGATAATATTATCTCTAATTCGGATTAATCTTATCCTAGTACAGATAAGATTAATCCCAGTAGCAAATACTGCAGTAACTTTAATCTTAGCTCAGCAAAACTTTTTACAGTGTATGCACATGCACCGGATCTAGGCTTACGTTTCATTTAAAGAGTTGAGTAAAACTGACGCAAGCTAGTATTGTATCGTAAGTCAAGTCGAATAGTAGTTTTAATACTTTCAGGCATGGCTATGTTTTTTTCTGGAATGACCATCAACCTTCATTCGGATCACGTCCTGAGAAATCTTCGTAAGCCCGGTGAAGTAGGATACAAGATTCCAACTGGAGGACTTTTTAATTTCATCTCCGGTGCAAACTATTTCGGTGAGATTCTGGAGTGGGCGGGTTTTGCAATTGCCTCCTGGAGCCCAACTGCTTTCGTCTTTGCATTTTTTACTGCGGTGTTCCTTGGTCAAAGGTCTTATCATCACCACAGGTTTGTGTTAGAGCGTGTCCGAAAGCTTTCAGGACTGTAAATGCTGCATTTAATGCTGCATTTTTATTTTTATTTTCGTCCGAAAGCTCTTAACTTACATGCAGCATTAAATGCAGCATTTACAGCTCTAAAAGCTTTCGGACACGTTCTTTATTTCTTCTCTAACACTTCTAATTCCGAAATTTAGCCTTAATTGCCAGCTCCCCAGTTTCTTCTTGAAAATTCAGCGTAAAATTTAGCATCTTCGCTGAATTTTTCGATGAATATATGCTGAATTAATGCTGCACTAACTGAGCGAAAATTTAAGTCCGAAAGCGAAATGCTGCATAAAATGCTGAATTAATTCAGCATTTTCGTTCGTTTCCGAGCTTTCGGACACGCTCTTAATTTGCTTACTATCAGTTGATTGAAAGAACCGTGTCGTGCAAAGAAGGAACAAAGGGCGTGGTCCACCCTACTTACCGTAGTTACTACGTACGACGTCATGAATTCTGGCTTTTTGCCGTCAAGGCCGGAACGATTTTTCTATTTTCCAGCAGAATATCATGCCACGGGGGAATCCAACCAATCACGTTACAGTGATACGTAGTTACCACGCTTTCTACGCTCCCGAGCTTGGTAAGCAAATAGTTACTATTTGTTACTATTTCGAGAAGGTTGGAACCGTCAGCGTAGTAACTTTTCGTGAGGATGGAACGGAAATAGTAACTAATAGTTACTATTCTTAGAAGGGTGGAACATGTCCAAAGAGTGAGCATGAGTTTTTGTCCTTTATTTCAAATTTTTTTATGTTGTGACACCTCATTGAAAAGTTTACTTTTTTGCTGCTGCAGTTAAAATGTAAAATAATATGTGTTTAAGGGAAAAAGGGATACAAAATATAGAAAACAGAAATTTGTTATTTAGTGAATTTATATTTGAATGTAAATTAGGGTAAGTGACGTTAAAAAGGAATTTTATTATTTTGTAAATAATTTGTGACGTGAATGAGTGGGGGTGGAGACTTAGTCTTCCTATTGGTTCTTTCCATTGTGAGGGAGAAGGAAAAAGAAGCTATACGAAAAAGGAAATAAACCTGGTTGGCGATAAGAGCTGGCGCACTGCACATGACATGGAGCCAAGGTGAGCCCTAGTTTTCTTCAGTTCCCGCTTCTTGGGCGCTGCTAGAAAATGCCATAAAATTCCCCTTAAGCCCGCTTAAACCTACTCGCGTTAGATTAAAACGGTTTGAAATTAAGGTTCGAAAGTTTATCCAACATATTTTTCAGGTACTATCTGCAGAAGTTTGAAGACTACCCGAAAAACAGAAAAGTCGTCCTCCCATATTTGTGGTGAACATACAGGTGGCATGTTTGAATGGCCGTGTTGGGGACTTTTTTGTAAATTGTAATAAAATAGTAATATTCTGGGATGTAATGGATTATGCTGGACCATACGCTGTAGACTTTGCTTCTTGAAGTGGAATGTGGGATGTCAAAGGAAAGTTGACTCTGGTTAATGATGCTGCGAACAAAACGATCGGGTTTTCCGTTCCTGAATTCCGCCATTTTCATCAGTTTATCCAGGAAAGCGGAAAATCCCTGGACTTGGCAAGAGTGCCTAAACTCCTGGCAGGAATTCCAGCCCGTGACCGCCACACCCTTATCGTCTCTCCGCACCATGAAATCGTTATAATTAGCACGAGATCATATACCGGAGTCATTTATCCTACCGCGAATCCTCGGTTATCCCCGGTTTCCGCATGCTTAGGTCGTAAGATAGACAATTGTGTTTTCCCGGCCGGACTGTTTGCAATGTCATTGCATAGTTGAACAAATCTGAGCTTTTCCGCACGGAGTTGATGGCGGATTCCTGAACCTGGCGAATTCTATTCTGTGAGCGCCTGACCCCGATCATCTGTCAAAGCACTAACTCATTTCATTTCCCTCCTATCCACATGCACGTTGGAAAGCTGACCCGGAAGAAAGGCCGAGCCGACCTGTGGCTTCTGTGGTTCTGGCTGACGATCAGGTTTCCTTAACATGCTATCAGTTCCGGCCTTGAGAGAACAAATCAGACAATTCACAAATCGAACAAATCACAGCTGTCTGTGCGCACCATTAAGCCTGGTGTTCAAAGAACGCGTATTCGCATTCGCCTCGGCAATGTCGCTAGCGAAGAATTCGGGCCGCTCCATTTCAACTTTCCAGTCGGGAGGTTTTCGCGTCTGGGAAAGATTGTTGTGTGGGCACCAGCTGTAGTGCGAATGTCCATCTACGGTGTAGTAGTATCGCTTGTGTTAAACCAGGTCAGGTCGATAAAAGCAGAGCTGAGTTGAAAGTAGTCAAACACCTACGCCTTTTTCTTTCAAGCATACATTTCCGCCGTCTCATACAGTCACAGGAAGGTGCTGGATGGCCAATGATGTTTTAGCGTATTAGGAACAGCAGTAACTGTTGCAATGGCCATAAGTAGTTTCAGAGGGAGAGGCTATTGTCGTTTGTAAGGTAATTAAGGTATTATATATATATGTATATAATATCCTGTGGGCACACACGTTATGACATACCTTTGTTATTTCCCTTCGAAAAGAGGGACTGAATACAGAAAAAGACGTAAAGGTAATAATTACAGTTTGGACAAACTTTATTTGGTGTTATTTTTTTTCAGACAGAGATGGAGACGCTCTGGGAGTTTTGGGATGCCGATAGCGTCATCGATAACTTCTTAAAGCCTTTATTCTTTGCTAATTCTAACAAAGAACTAATCCAGAACATGATCATCTTCAAAATCGTGTACACCGTTGCTGTTGCTGTTGCACTGGCAGTCATCCCCGCCCCTTATGGAAGATTCACAAGTAGCAAATATGGCTTGATGATTGAACCGAAGCTCGCATGGATGGCTCAGGAATGTCCAGCTTTCTTCGTACCTCTGTGGCTAATTCTTTGCAGTGAAGGTCTAGCCTGGAAAGCATCCTTTGTGAACAAAGTACTGATTAGCTATCTGATGCTGCACTATTTTCAAAGGTAGAATGTTCTGCACTATTTTCCAAAGTAGAATGTTCTGCACTATTTTTAAAGGTAGAATGTTCTGCACAATTTTTAAAGGTAGAATGTTCTTCTTTTATCTGACAAAATTAGTGTAGAGTGGCGTTGTTGGCGGTAAAGGTGAGGCTTCACCTTCCAGATTTTCCTTCCGGATTCCAGACAGCCGTTTTCGTCGAGACGGATCTGGAAGGCCAAAAACGTCTGGAAGTCCGGGATGTTGGACACCCGAGATTCCGGATATCTGGAAGGTGCTGCCATAGAGGCAACTCGTTCGAGAGACACACCAATCATGTAAATGAAGGAAGAAAAGGGAAAGTGATTGACAGTTGTGACTGGGATGCAAGAGATATTTGAAATTTAAAGGAGTTATATCATAAGCATTCTAGCACTTGAAACGTCTAGAACCCCCCCCCCCCCCCCCACCCAAGACCCAAGATGAAGCCACGGCTCAATCCGACCTTTGGGTCATCTAGCGGTGCGGGTAGGAAGCGCCCGTCATGGGGAAGATGGAATCATACTTTGACCTTGGATCTAACAAAATGTTTTTACTCAAGCAGGCATATGGAAAATGTGTAGAAAAATTAAACTAATTATTTGCATTATCGATTTCTTTAAGTATTTTGTTTTCTGTTTTTTCTTGTTAATTCCAAGTCCAAAGAATTAAGGATGTAAACTAGATCACAATAAACAAACGCCGTAAAGTATACTAAATCCGTTATAGTGATTTCTTGAAGATTCTGCAGTTGAGCTAAATAATATTCAGCTTCCGAGACCCAAAAATGTCAAACTGGCCGATGATTTCTTCTTCCGACATATCTAAACGTCCACATGGTGATATGCTTAGTTGTTTTAATCCTCTACACGCCACTGAATCTTCTCGAGGGTTCTAGTAGTTTTGTGACCACCGGCAGGAGATCAGTGAATATTTAATTAGCAATGGTGGATTGGCGGTCAGGAGTGAATTGTGTTCAAGTATTTTGTGGATAACGTTGGCTACCGTGAGGATTTTGGGGAAAACAAAGGTAACAGTGTGTTCGTAAAAATCCGACCCATCGAAAAATTATGGTGTCTCCCACCTTCTCGGCCCACATGAATCAAAGACTTTAAAGGGGGCATCTAAGAAATCTTGAAGAACAGCAAATTTAGCTGTCATCATTGTCATAAAAATCGGGAAAGGTTGGCTTGACCATGCGGAATCCCCGGACGTCTGGGAATCTGGAAGGTGAAGCCTGGCTTTAACTACACTGTAAAAAGTCCTCCGTATAAAGATTAAAGTTAACTGCAGTATTTGCTACTCAGATTCATCTTATCTCTATTTGGTATTAATCTTATCTGCATAGAGATAAGAGTAATCCGAGTAGCAAATACTGCAGTTAACTTTAATCTTTGTACGGAAAATCTTTTTACAGTGTAGGTAGGAACCCATTATCTTGAGTTGCTGTATGTCAGTATAGATGTTGAAAAAAGGCAGGCCGGCGGACAGAAACTGTATGACACTCCAGCTTTTAACTGCACGTTGAAATCGTTATAGTGAATTCATCGGCACAGCTCGATCCGAAAATTTAGTTACGGCTTAAAAAACTGTGTTTTTGTGGACCAAACCGCGTGTCAAGGCGTCATCGACTAATTTATCTGGATCTGTCGGCATTCTAAATAGCGCGAAGAATGAGCCAGCTAACGTTCTATCCGGGAATGTTTAGAAGAGCTGCAACGTAAACTTATTCCTAGATGGCGTCTGGTGCAGCTTAGTTCAGATACGCAAATATTGTTAGAGTTTAACCGAGAAGGACTTAGATAGGACTATCCAGTGATCCATCAAGACCGAACAAAATGCGTTGCTTCGTTGCTCCGAAATTCATGTGTGGATCCGTTGGGTCAAAGTACAGGCGAAGTTCGTAGATGGGCCAGCATAGCTGTATATTTGGGGGTGGGGGAGGGGTTTCAAATTAAGGGACGAAAAAATAGTTTTATAAAGCCAACGAGATAGTCGATTCAGGGGTAAGGAGAAATGCTGAATCCGAATATGAAAATAATTTTCCTGTCAGACAAGTAGCTCACTCGGAATTCGACAAAAAACGGAAAATTTGTGAAAAATGAAAGTTAATTAGTTGATTAGAGGTTCATTCTAGGGGTAAGGAGACATGATGAACACGTATATGAAAATAATTTTTTCGCCGGACATGTAGTTCGCCCGGAATCCGAGCAAAACCGGAAAAATAATTCTGAAGTAAAAGTTTTATTTGAACTTGATTAGATGTTCGATTCAGCGGTAAGAATACGTGCTGAAATCCATATATGACAATCATTATCCACCCGGACATATAGTTTGCCCGGAATCCGGCTGAAACCGGAGAATTTGTTATAAGTAAAAAATTGATTAGAGGTCCGGTGTAGTTGTAAGGAGGCATGCTGATTGCGTATTATGTAAATTATTGTTTCGCCAGACAAATAGTTCGCCCGGGATCCGGCCAAAACCTGAAAATTTTTTAATAGCCGATACTTGTGGGAGGGGGGAGGGATTGGAGGGGGCACTGGAATTCTCGTGAAACGCTTAGAGTTGAGGGATTGGGATGGAACTTGGTGGGAAGAACAAGCAGTAGCTCTAGATACATACTTGACAGAATCAGATCGTATCTGGGCTCTGTGGGGGAGTTGGAGGGTGTTTCCCGGAATTCCGATGATCGCCAGTTAGGATAGTTCCAGATATTCTAAGGACTATGAAAATTTGCAGGCGTATCAGTGACTTGAGGACCCGACATACTGTCCTAGGAAAACTTGTGCTCCTGGATCCGACCATCTTTGGGGAGTTGAGGGAAGGAGAACCCGGAAATCACTGGCTTCCGTAATACTGGCTTCCGTTCGTTTGAAACTTTATGGGTGATAAGAACTGATGGCCAAGACAAGCAAAGTGCCCAAACCACATGCGGCCACGGTTGGGAGAGTTGAGGGGAGGGGCGGAAACTGTTTGACATGAACAACAAGACCAAACTTTTCGATGGGATCCCAAAAATCCAATATCTGATCCAGACAACTGGGTCTTGTCTTAGCCAGATCCAGTCATCGCCAGAATCCTTGAACATTCTTACAATTAAAAGTCAGAAACAGAGTAAGGCCAAATAGCTAATCATCTGAGAAAACCAAGTTCAGATATGGATTCAGCCTGTGTGTTTACCCGTATAAGTCATATCTGTTTTGACGAAAAGTTCCTGCCACTTCTGCCAATTTCCCGGTTTCGGCCAAACTCTAGAACTACTTGTCCGGCGAAAAAAGAAAGCTCAAAAACGAACTCAGGGTATCTTCTTTCCCCAATAATGAACATCTAATCAACTTCAAATAAAAATTAACTTATAACAAATTTTCCGACTCCAGCCGGATTCCGGTCGAACTATATGTCCGGGTAAAAAATGATTGTCACACACGGATTCAGCGTCTCTTCTTACCCCTAAATCGGTTATCTAATCAGCTAGAAATAAAACTTTAACTTCTAACAATTTTCCGGTTTTGGCCGGATTCCGGGCGAACTACATGTCCGGGAAGAAAATTGTTTTCACATAAAAGTTCAGCATGTCTTCTTGCCCTAAATCGGACATCCGATCAACTCCAAATAAAACTTTTAATTTTAACAAACTTTCCGGTTTGGGCCGGATTCCGGGCGAACTACTTGTCCGATCCGATTACAAAATGGTTTTCACCATCGTGTTCAGCATGTCTTCTTACCCCATAATCGACTATCACATTAGCTGTTTCAAAATATTTTGTTTGCCCCTTAATTTGAACCCCCTCCCCCACCCTTAAATGTAGGGCTACAAAGCCCATTTACGAACTCGACTGGTCCGCCGACCCAACGAATCCTCACACCAAGTTTCATCAAAATATCTCATTCCCTTCGAGAGTTATTGTGCTTACAGACGGACGGACGGACGGACAGACGGACAACTTTTGCGAAGTCATAGGTATCCCTCAACTTACGTTTTTGGATCCCAAAAACCAGACGGTTGGACATAATGGGATGCAAGTTGGACAGTACCTAGTTTATGTTGCCTTGATTTTTTTTTTTGGCGTCTGGATCTGATCCGGCCAAGGTAGGGGAGGGGGTGAAGCGGGAACAGGGAATTTGAAGATAGGCTATGCTCCGATTCCAGTCAAACTTGCTGAACGGGAATACGAGATCTCAGAGATGCGACGTTTATGTTTCTGAGTCGGATTCAGCCACAGTGGGGGAGTCGGAAGGGGAGTCCCGGAAATGTTGTGGCTCGCGTAGGGGTCAAATAAGTGGAGCGATGTGAGTGAACATGGAATTCACATGTCCGAACCTAATTTTTGGATGGCGGGGTATTTTGTGACGTTCTCATCTACTTTCTTGTACCACCTACTCGTATGAAGTGCAATATGAGCTCGTAGCTCTTGTTTTCTTTAAATATAGTCCAGTGAGACGAAAATGAAACATTTTGGCTCAAATTAAAAGCACGGCCCTCTGATATCCCCATTCCAGTTAAGTAGACTACAGTGAGTAATAAATAATTTATTCATTCAGTATATTTTCAGGAGTTTCATTTATGCCGCCCTGATCAGAGGTGGCAAGTCAACCCCCATCACCTCTTTCATCAACGCTGTAGGCATTTGCGGACTTAACGGTTTGATGCAAGGCTTATACCTTATCAACTACGTTGTGTATCCTGGTAGTTGGTTCTTGGACCCAAGATTTATACTGGGTAAGTTAGACTATGCTATACTAAACACGCTTTGCAACGTTTCTTTTAGCAGAAACATAACACTTAAAGGACCCGTCGCACCTATATTCAGTTCAATTCAATTCAGTTCAGTTTATTTATAACCCATCTCAACAAAAGGAGGGCGAAGCGCCCTAAAGATGGAGTAACAAACAAAATAAATATAAAAAAGAAACACTAACACTAAATACAAAAAATATTAACAAAGACGATGAAATAAATAGCGCTGACCATGGGTGAGACAACATTGACACAGAAGAACGAAAATCCTGAAGCCGTTTATCAGTAACAGAAGTTGGAGAGATTAGGCGGAATTTACTCATCAAATAACCATTTCTGGTCCAAGGTGGATAACTAAGAAGAAATTTCGCAAAACGAAAATACACTCTGCGGACATATAATTTCCGAGATTCTGTAAAAAACTGCCAAATTGGACAAAGAGAAAGGAGATGGGGGACAGCTAGACCGTTATTTTTGCAAGATTTAATCGATCCAGATGTTTGATATTTGTAACTATTGAAGCGTAAGCGATTCTAAGTTTTTTCTTCAGATTTTCAAGGGACAACTTACAGTTTCTTTTAGGTTCCTGCCTATTGGCATTCCAAGGTAAGTCAGTTTCTCATACAGAGGAACTTGAACATTGTCTAGGGAGACAGTAACAGGGCCATTTACCTCTTTAAAGGACCCCTCTTGCTTATTCTGCCTTTTTTAATATACTTAGCTCCCATATGGAATTATAAGCTTCTTAAATCCCCACCTTTCTTCATTGTTTCGTTTCGTAACTACGAATTCTTAGCGCTTTTTGGCCTTGCCGAGTTTTCCCGTCACCGAACGAAAAGTTTGCCGAAATCTTCAGTGTCCGCTGATAACTCTTTCACACATAAGGATGTGATAATCTTCTATTTATTACTTCTTTTATTTGCTTAGTTTCCCCACTTTTTAACCAAGGAACGATGAGTTTTCAAATGTTTTGCGCTCAGCCGCCGCGTCGGAGAGCAGAAAGGCTGGACACAGTCGACAAGCGCTAACAAGAGAATCGCTAGTTTCAGGTGGAAAGTAATGGTATTTTCGAAAACGTCTTTTCTGATCCCTTTCATGGGGAAAACATCATTTCTAGTAAGAGTTGTGCTTTAAAGTTAAAAGCAACAAGCTAATCAGCTAATAATGCTAACGCAGCCGACTTCCGTAACTGCATTCATTAATTTTGAAACACGGAGACCAAAATCTCACATGTCACATTCTAAACCTGCTAATCGACACCTCACGAATCTGTGCACTTGCCGCGATCACTATTTTCCATGTGCATTATGAGTGCCCACGTATCATGCTACTGATGCGTAAAACCTGTTATCTTAAATTTGCCGAGTTCTTGCTAGAGTTCTTGCTTCTTGCTTTGACGATTTTTCGTCAAAACAGTTGATTTTTTTTCATGAAAACAGTCGGATTTTCTGAAAATTGGTCGATTTTTCGTCAAAATACTCGGTTTTTCTGGAAATCAGTGGATTTTTCTGAAAATCAGTCGATTTTTTTCAAAACTGTCATTTGTTGCTGTAGAAAACAGTCGTTTTTTCTGCAGAAACAGTCGGTAAAAATTACCAGCCAGTTGGTTTCCTCGTCCCCTCCCCCCAAACATTTTGGCTAGTGACGCCCCCTGGGACACACAAAAACAAAGGGACTCCTCAAAAAGAGTCCTCAGGGTCCTCTTGTCCTCTTGCTAGAAGTTCATGGACATGGGAAAAGGTTTAAAACAGCCAAAAACCGTGGATAATATGTTAAAAGTTGAGCTTAGTTTTACAGTCTTCAGATATTTGATAGTGCAAAACGAATACTTCAGCTGAATTTTATTAGAACTATATTTCGGCCCTTCTTGGCATGGGTCCTCTTCAGGCTCCAAGCCTGTTTTTCCCACAAGTTCGTATTTACAACTTGAGCGGCTTTGAGCCTGAAGAGGACCCTTGCCAAGAAGGGCCGAAATATAGCTCTAATAAAATTCAGCTAACGTATCCGTTTTGCACTATCGAATATGATCCGCAGTCAGCTTGGGCTGAAGAAATATTTATAGGATTCAGATAGTTCAGAATATTGGAACGGAAACAGTAGGTAGTGAGAGGTGTGCTTTAAAGCAGAACTTTTACCAAAAATGATCTTTCCATGATGAAATAGCTCAGAAATATCGGTTTTCGAAAACACTATTACTTTCCACGTGAAATTAGCGATTTTCTTGTTAGCGCTTGTCGACTCTGTCCAGCCTTCCTGCTCTTCGACGTGGTGGCTGGACGCAAAATATTTGAAAACTGAATGCGCCGTGGTTAAGAAGTGGGAAAACCAAGCAAAACAGAAAAAAGTCTAAAACAGAAGATGAACGTGATGGTCGACCATGCCTTCCAACATAAAAAAACAACACTTTGAAGCTTATCATGCCCTTGAGCGTGAAAGAGTTGTCGGCGGACCTTGAAGCTTTCGACGAAGTTTGCGTTGCGTGCCTAACAAAACTCGGCTAGGCAGACAAAGCGCTAAAAAGTTGTAGGTATTATACGAAGCAATGGCGAAAGCCGGGGATTTCAGAAGCTAACAATTCCATAACGGAGCTAGGGATAAAATGAAACACAGAAAAAGCAAGATGGGTCCTTGAAAAGGTAATAACGGAAATATTCTGTAGGTCAACAGAAAGTGTGTTATCTCGTATTTCCGATAGCGGAGACATGTCTATCTATCTGTTAGGATCGGGGCGACAAAACTGGTTATTTGCCTAGCTAATAGGGTATGTATTAAAAAAATGTGTACAACGGAGACGTCAGCTACGATGCTTCATCAGCGATATTTCGGCCCTTCTTGGCAAGGGTCCTCGTCAGGCTGCCAATCCGTTGTTCCGTTGTCATATCCGTTGTGTACATTATTTCAGTATTTGTTTCAAAGTCAGCTTGGGCTCAAGGAATATTGATGATAGGGTATAATTACCTAATTTTGAATTGTCGGCCCCTCGCCCTACATACCCAAACGGGTTATCAGCAACTGGGCTCAATTTTGCGAGCTCGCAACTCGGAAACCATCAAAGGTGGGACAAAGAGACCTTGTCTTGAAGTTTAGATTTGAGGGGCTCTCCATTCCAGACTCTTCTGATTCAGGGCAGATGTGCCTGGCATTTCCAGTTAGTCTAACCTGATAACTTCGTAAACTTTTCGATTAGAGTGACCAGAGCAAAATAACACTAGGGGTAGCACCAAGACGTATACTTTCCATGCGTTGCAATAGTTGCAAACAGGCCATACTCGTAGCGCCGTCCGCTACGCTTGCGGCATTTAAGCGAGACAAACTTGCAGGTTTAGAAATTTCTAGTATAGGAAAGGAGCGGTCTGCAGACACCAAGGAAACAATGGAGGGTGTATCATTTTTTTGCCATGTTCAGAATATAAAGTTATCGGAGCCAGCGTTGGTGAACGACTGAATGAGTTTCAGTAGGGACGTTCTCTATCGCTAGTGGTGCTAGTATCACTGATATTCCAGTGTGTGTCAATTTTGTCAAGTCTTGGCGCTACTGCCTAGTGTTATTTTGCTCCGAGAGCGACAACCCTTAGTTATAAAATTATTATTTAGTTAAAAAAAATAAAGTTCCCAATTACCGTTGTTAAAAATCAGGTCTGTATTTCATGATTTGAAAATAAAACCAAGTTTTTCCGATCTAAAACAGTTGAAAACGATTGAAAACAATTGAAAACGATCGTTTTGAACTGGTAAGAAAAAAACAATCGTAAAATTACGATCGGAAACGACTGTTTCCATTCGTTAACAATTGTTTACAGTTGTTAACAATTGTTTCCAGTTGTTAACGATCGTAAGCAATTGTTTACGACTTAATTATTTCCATACGGGGTCAAATATGTCTTGCAGTCGCCTCGGACTGAGGATATTCTTCTCATGAAGCAATTCCCTGCTGGGTTTACAGCACAGTTTTAGTTTCATTGGACTATGTTTAAAGAAAAAAAATATACAAATTAACAGTCCTGCCAGGAAAGCACAAAAGAAATCCTTGGCTAGAGCATGAAAATAACCGATATAGGTTAAACAACAAACAGAATCAACTAACTGAATACTCTATAGGCGTATTCTCGCCGTTCCTCGCCGTTCCTCGAGCACCCCTCGGGGAATCGAAGGGAACCGCGAAAATAGAGGGAGTCACTCCACGCGGACTCCGCGTACAGAAGCAGCGAGAACACGGGGAAAGCTTCCAGAATGGATTTTGTTCGAAAAAAATATACGCAATAGACGAAATTAGTCTGGATTCACTTTATTTTTATTTTTATATTCTGATTGTTTTTAATGGATTTTGAATTGCACCAATACCAGCAATAATTGATTCCACTCCGAATCTGAAAGGGAGTCCTTTTTGATGACGGTCGGAGCATTCCCCGTCCGTGGGGACTCGCGAGAATATGGGTAATGAGTCCCCGGGAGTGCGGGGATTCCGCAAGTGGAGTCCTCGGGGAACGGCGAGAATACGCCTTGTATAAAGAAAAAGGGAGGAGACGAAAAAAATAGCCAATGGTTTCAACTTTAAATGAAGAACAGAGAAAAATAAGGAAAACAACACAAATATCATCTTCCAGGTTCTATCCTGTTCTTAGCCGGGATGGCAATCAACATACACTCAGATTACGTTCTGAGAAACTTACGGAAACCAGGCGAAACTGGTTACAAGATTCCATACGGTGGAGTTTTCCAGTATGTGACGTCAGCGAACTACTTTGGTGAAGCTCTGGAGTGGTGGGGCTTCGCCGCAGCCTGTTGGAGTCCGACTGCGCTAATTTTTGCAACTTTTGCGACGCTGTTTTTAGCTATGCGAGCTGTTCGCTACCATAAGTAAGTACTTTTTTCGTTTAGCTGGGCTCCGCTTTTTGGAATTTCGAAGCAGAGGGGTTTTCTGTTTGGCGGAAAGAACAGTTTAAGTCGAAAAGAACTGTTTCTGGTTTATTGGTCACGCTACAAGTCCCTTGTGTAAAGTGCCATCTACGTCTAATTATTAATTTCCATGGCATGGGGATGTGAACTGGTTAGATGAATTTGCCTTCGGGCGGGATCACTGTTCCTATGGCCGGCTATTGTATGGTTTGCGAACTCTGTTCACAAGCCCCTCGGTAGCTGAAATGGTAAGAGCGCCTGCCTTGTAAGCAGAGGGTCCTGAGTTCAAATCCCGGCTGAGGAGCATTTTTGTCTTTCAGTTCACTACTAAAAAAGAAGGATGGCCAAATGATTTGTTTTAAACAGGATTGACAAGGGTTTCGACTGATTTAAAGCCCTGTGCCCCGACGGCTCATATGCGAATAGTCATATTTTGATGCGTATGCCTACCAAAAATTTCAAAATATTAGCTATAAAATATCACTCAGGAAATTGGATTACAACTAGCCGATGGGGTAGTTTCTGGAAAGCCAACTTATTTTTGTTTAACTGAACTGAAAAGCCTTCTTAATTTTTGTGTCATTTGTTTGAATACACTGAACTATTTGGATTCTGCAAAGGATTTTTTTTTTCACCATCTACTCCAGCTGTGACATTCGGAATATCTGCGACCGTCCCCACAACATAAATTCTACTATGACGCGGGAAATTTTTGAAATTGCTTAGTGCCTGAACAAAAAAAAAATCATAAATGTTTCTCGTAAGGCATACAACAAAAATACAAGCGCATAGAGGGACCACAAATCACACGGAAATTCCGCTATTTGAAAATCGATTTTTGTGAATAGCGGAACAACGAAGTAACGCATTTTCGGCGGGTCTTCAAGGCAATTTTAGTGAAAAAGTGATGGGTGAAGGACCGTTCACGCTTGTGTTGTAACATAAATATAAATACTTCGCCTTGTAAGCCTTAAAGCCGCAGGCTTCACCTTCCAGATTCCCAGACGGCCGGGGCCAACCCTTCCAGATTTTCATGATAATAATGACAGCTAAATGGGCTATTCTTCAACATTTCCTAGATGTCCCCTTTACATTTCAAATATCTCTTGCATCCCGATCATCACTTTCCCTTTTCTTCCTTCATTTGCATATTTGTCCTGTCTCTCTAACGGGTTGCCTCTATGGCACCTTCCAGACATCCGGAATCTGGGGTGCCCAACAGCCGGATTTCCAGATGTTTTTGGCCTGGCTTCACCTTCCAGATCCGTTTTCGACGAAAACGGTTGTCTGGAATCCTGAAGAAAAATCTGGAAGGTGAAGCCTGGCTTTTATCCTCCTCTTCTGTTCAACTTGAAAATCAAGTTGTACGCCCACGTATGCGCAGATTAACAACACATTTTGTCAATCGACCTTGTGTCCCCGGCTTGACCCTCTATTTATTTTGATTTTATAAAGAAGTGTAAATTAAACCTTGAACCTTGAACACAGAACCTGGAGCCTGACAATGAATCCCAAGAGAACATAACCTTTGATGACTTTAGGGACCTTGAACATCCTGAAATGTGGAAGTTTAGATCAGCCTCGACCGGTTTTGTGCAAATTCAGTATAATATCTGTTGCTGTGTCTGTTGGACCAATGTAGATTCCTCGGTTTAGTTTTGAGCCTAGGATTGCTGTAATTATTTCAGATAAGGTAAAAGCTTGTTATTGTCAAAACGCAATTAGCTGTACAGTTTAGTATGACCAGGGACCCATAAATTTCCTGTAACGACTCGCCATTCAGGGGCTTGTCATTTCCTATGCTTCTATGCTGCTATGTTGCCCGAGCCTCGCTTAGTTTCCAAAAATTCCGCTTGGGTCGAATCGGCGTTCTTGCTCAGATAAACAAAATTTGTTGGGACTATTCAGCATGTCACCAGGTACCTAAGCTAGGACAAATGATCCAGGATACTCTTCCATTACAGGGAATATTTCTAGTTCAGCACAACAGTTTTGTCTATCTGGATAGTTGGGTATTTTATCCCCGTGGGTATTTCTCGAACTATCTGACGCTCGGTCAAGAGTGCATCAGAAATCTCTTATTGACAAGCCCCCTGAATGGCGAGTCATTACAGGAAATTTATGGGTCCCTGGTATGACTGACTCTCCATTCAGAGAGCTCATTCAGTTTCAGTTATATTACAAATATCTCTCCTTAACCGTTTCTCTCTTTCTTCCTTAACAGTCATGTGAGGGAAACGCACGATGCGACCGGACACGTACAACTTTTAAAATAGAACCCGTTCCTATTAGTTTTTCGGGATCCAAAAACGTAAGCAGGGTTGCCACATGTCGCACGATAGTGTGAATTGTCACTCTATTTTTTTTTTTTCACTCTTGTCCTACGTAGGACATAAAATTCACTCTGTTTATGAAAATGTCAAGATTTGTCGCACAATAGTGTGGCAATTCCAGAAAATATAAAAATAATCGCGAAATTCTACTCAATGCAAGTAACTTTAAAGCATTTTACTACATAAATAGTTAGTTTTTACTTTCGGTGGGAGTGAAGAATAGTAGTATCCCATGGATAGGAGTGTCCAAAAGATTTGAAGTGTGTCAGCGTCGTAATTACACGTTTTGCCATAGATCAAACGCACCCGAATCGCTGTTTTTTACTACAAACTGAGGTGATTACGTGTTACGTACTAACGTGAACTGGAAGCACGTCGGTACGAAGTATTCGCACGCCTACTTTTCATTTAGGAATGCTTTGTCCTACCTTTCTTCTCTTGTAACGTGGATCGTACTAGCATTATGCTACTAGACAGTCTATTATTTATATAATACAGCAGCTACAGATATGTCGGGTTCTGAATACACTGGAACTTTTCCGTGCTCATCCTGCTCGGAGGATTCTGAACCGATTGGGATTCCGCCGAAAAGCATTTTTGCAGCAGTGATTCCGACCAAAATGACCATTCACGTTTTTTTTCATGAAAATAGAATACTCCCAGTTCACTCTCTGTCTCAGCCAAAAGTCACTCTCTGAATTTTTCGGATGTGGCAACCCTGAACGTAAGTGGAGGTATACCTATGAAATAGCAAAAGTTGTCCGTCTGTCCGCACGATAGCTCTCGAAGGGAATGAGATATTTTGATGAAACTTGGTTTGAGGATTCTTTGGGTCAAGGGTAAGTTCAAGGCCGTAGATGGGCTCTGCAGTCCTATATTTAGGGGTGGGGAGGGGGTTTCAAATTAAGGGGCCAAAAAAATATTTTTTTAAAGCTATTGAGATAGTTGAAAAGAGATAGTTAGAGGTAAGGAGACATGCTGAATCCGAATATGAAAGTTATTTTCTTGCCGGACAAGTATTTCAGCCGGAATCCGGTGAAAACCGGACACAAAATTTGTTGACCAATTTTCGGCTATATCAGTCCCTACCCATTTATTCTCAAACCATTGTAGTTCTGCGAGGGGATAGCGTCATTCCTTTGTTCATTCTATGGACGTCGGCGAGATCTGTTGTATAATCGAAGGTCGAAGGGGTTGATACATAATGATCAAACAAGGAAGTTTGCTGTTCAAGCGAGGATGTTGTTCAATGAGGATTCACTGGTAAAGTACAGGTTGTAGATTGTTCATAGATGGTTCCTTTAGTCCTATCTATAGAAGCAAAGGAGAGGTTTCGAATTTACGATATTCATTGAGGGGGTAAGGAGGTCCACTGAATCCATATCTGAACTTAGTTTTCTTGCTGGACAAATGGTTCATCGCGAATTCGGCTGAAACTGGAAATTTGGTTGAAGTTCAAAGTTGTTTGTGAAGTCGATTAGAGATTCGGTTTCGGGGCAAGTAGACATGCTGAATCCATTTCCATATAGCGATCGCAATTTCTGTCCGTCCGTCGGTCTGTCGGTCGGTTGGTCTGTCTGTCGGTCTGTCCAGGGTTTGCTAGTTCGGGCACTTCCACATATGCTAGGAGGATGAAACTTGGCAGGCCTATCAGGGACCCCGAGTGTGTGTGTCAAGTCTTGTCGCTACTCGCTAATGCTCTTTTGCTCTGATATGAACCTATGAATAGTGGCTTAATTTAGGACCAAGTGAATAAGTGATGATAAGCGTTCATGGAGTGAGCAGTGTTCACTAAGCTGATAACTAGGCACTGAAAAGCCGCGTTGGTATTGAGATTCAAATCTTCAAACGGCCGTATATATTCTGAACGTCACACTAGACACAATAGTGAAAGATAAAAAGGTCCCCCAACATGATCCAAATAATCTTTTGGATGTTTCCTCGTCGCTATATCATATCCTGGACAACAGGACCCAACCAGCGCACGACGTTATCCACTGCTTCCTGGCCGAAGATTGAAAATTAAGTGTCTTCTCTGTGTGTTTGTTTTTTATTTGTCTTAATTCGTTTGCTCCGCTTTTTCAAAATGGCGGGTTATAAATAAATTACTTACTTATTCTTTATAATGCATTGTATTTAGTTAAATGATACAAAAATAAGTTGGCTTTTAAGCTAAACTTCAAATAAAACATCCAAATCTTGACAAGGCATTTACAAGTGTCAGTGTCAAGTAGTCAGTGTCTATTAATTTCTTTTTTACTCGCTATCTTTGGCGGAAATAAAATATTGATTGATTGATTGATTGAAGAAGACACGACCGAGAAAGAGTGACTAAATATAACGCGCCTCTCAGTGGTGATATTTACTCTGCGAACAACGATTAGGGTCGGGCGGTTGCGGTCTGGAATTTCTGCGAATATTTTCTGCATCATCATCATTTCCATACGGAAAAGTTGAAATTTTTTCAAACTGCGGTGGAAGTGCAGAAAATTCATCCGGGAAATCCTGATCGTGTATTCGCACAGTTAAGGAAGGTTTTGTATAATGCTTATCAAGAACAAATAATCTGATAAAACCTCCATCTTTGGTCCCATGCAGCGACTATGAATACCCCGATAAAACTGAGCGGAGCTAGAGGTACTTGCTATGATGTTTGGTTTGATACCCGTCTACTTCCCTTTTCGCCGCTATAACCAGATGAAAAAAAACGTGGGATGCCTGCGGGGGGTAGAGAACCCGGTCTCCAGCCAGTTAGACGTGACGTCACAGTGATAGACAACCAATCAGCTCTAAGGGACGACTCGCCCTCGTATTCTTCTGCGGGGTTCTACTGCGGTGTAGCTGTTTGTAGAGGTAACAAATTATGATGTTCTGCGTAGCTCCTCCCCGCTCGTTTGCATCGGGTAGGGTATCAGAATATATTCGACTCAGCACGGTCGTATTACAGAGATAGGGAGACGGAGGTTCTATCAGATTATTTGTTCTTGTGCTTATGCACGTGCTCAAGATCAGGCCGGGCCTGGCTAGAGTTTTAACCAAGTCGCAATGTTTCTTGACGACATACAGGATTTACTGTTGAGGTTGAGATTCGACAATCCCGTGGTGACATGTGTGCGAGGTACTGGTTGCGTTTTTCAGGTTAAAAAAGACGGCGTAAAACTTTTCACGAAGAAGATTGGAGGGAATCTTCTCTTTGTTTATCTTGAAAAAACATTATATTTACTGTTATTATTTTTAAACACTATTTAACTAACACTGAAAAAAAAAATCGCTCTATTTATTTTTGTTTCTATAAATTCCTGCTCCGCCTCCCTCCTTGGACCCGAAATAGTAAAATCGTCACTACTTACAACATCACTGACCCCCTTATAGCAGTTGGACACAACGACTATTTACACCTATTCTTTGGCTGGACAACCTATACAGAAGTACAACAATAACATTAAGCATCAATGGGAGAGCATTCTTCTACAATAGGATAGTTTTGTAGATAGGATAATGTTGTCGTAGTCTGCTTTTCTGGTTTCCTCTATTATAGTGTTTCCTTCTTCTTTTCTTTCTTTCCTACTCCGTCTATGCCATGTGCTTTTTGATGGGTGAAAAATAAAGTTAATTATTATTATTATTATACTCCAGCTCAACAGATCAGTGCAAGGAAAGACATTGTCTATTTGCCTTCTAGGTTTTACTTGGAAAAATTCGAAGACTATCCAGCCAATCGTAAAATCTTCCTGCCTTTCGTATGGTAAGGTCGTTTTACTTCGTAAATACACTTAAACAGTTACAACAACATTTGGCACATCACACAGAAGACACGAGGAGTTACAATGGCATCAGATTACAGTGAACAATGGAAGAAAACGTTAAATAGAGTAAACGTCGTTTTCGAGTAGACCCTTCGTTTAGTCTAGGATACAAATTAATAGAAACTTCTTTGTCCTCACGTCAGCTTTAACCCAGTCCTCTCATAAATAGTCCTTGCATTCTTCCTGTGTACTCCGTGTTAAAGATCCCAAGTTGCCTTGTCAACAACTTTGCGTTGGTTTGTCAAACTTTTCTTGACCTAATAACGAAAGGGTCCACGATTCGCTCGGGTTTCGTAAGGTCTGTCACTACAACTGTTACTCGTTTGTTCTACTCATCTACGTTTGCCTCAATCTTTGTGACGACGCTTAATACTCTTGATGAATAACTCTCTTTGCCGATGCAAATTCGCCGAGTACCTAGCGGAAGAGCCGGAAGCGATATCACATCTGCTCGGAAAGATCGCCGTGATTGGTTGACACAGGATCTGAATTGTTGAGGTTGAGTCGTTAGTTAGACGTTTACTCGTTCTTCCTCAGGATCACTGGCGTGTTTTGGACTTAGTCATATAGTGTAGTCGCCAGCTGCAGTGTTTGAACTGTTATAATAAGCTGCGTAAGATCTATGCACGTCAGCTTTTACTTCGAACAGGACATGGTGGATCTGATTAAAGGCACAGAAAACTTGACTGCGCAACTTTCGGCCATCAAACCGACCTGGGGCGCTTAGATAAAGATATAGGGACTTATTGTTGGCAGTTGACTTATTGTTGGCCCCCTTCTTTGTTATCTCGAACGTCCTCCATAGTGTTCCCAAAGCTAGCCGGCAGGCCCTTGCCCCTTACGCACTGTAATTATGCACTTATGCACTGTAAAAGTTCGCCTTTGGCCGTGTTGGCTAACACATCGGGATACTGGTCAAGAGGTCGTGCGTTCGATTCGTACTCCCGGCACACAAACCTTTTGCTTTTTTTTCTACTAACTCAAAAGTCGAATTCTCTGAAACTGCCCGGAAACCGCAATGGTCGTAACGAGAATTTTTCTTACTCTCGATATCGACTCAGGGTACATTCTTGATATATCAGCTAGCTCCCCGAGTCAAGTTTGAGTCAAGTTTTCTGTTCCTTTAAGAAAGATAGCAATACGTCCTGTTTTCTCTTGTGCCCGGGCGCGACTACTACGGACACACCTGTTCGTAAATTGGTCTAGACCCGTTTTTAAGACCGGTTTTTAGACGTTCCTCTTCAACCCGTTGATAAAATCTGGGGATGGAAAAACCTCCCGTTTTTTATTTGTTATGAACAACCAAAACGTCTTCCTAAAACGTCTTAAAAATCGGTCTGAAAAACGTCTAAAAAACGAATACTCTATATGACTAAGTCCAAAACACGCCAGTGCTCCTAAAGAAGAAGGAGTAAACGTCTCCGTAACGACTCAGATTCAACAACTCAAATCCTGTGGCAAACAATCATGGCGATCTTCGGTAGCAGCGTGATACCCGAGGTGATATCGCTTCTGGCTCTTCCGCTAAGATATCCGGCGTTTTTGCATCGGCAAGGAGAGTTAGTCATCAAGAGTATTACGAACAGGTGTGTCCGTAGTAGGGCCCGGGCATTAGGCAGCTCTATCAAAATCCCCGCCTGCTTGGGTTTTTGAGCTAGTCAACAAACGATGACACGGAAAGTCCTTATGCAGCTCAATACATCGATTTGAACAACGCTGGAATGTCAGCATGGAAGGCGCGTCATGACCAGTCTGTTCTATAACCGTCAAACTATTCGAACTAGTTTTTCTCCGGTTCAACAGTCAAAATAGTTTAGCTCCAATAATGTTATTTAATTAATGCTGGATTTTGTTTGTACTACTTTAGTGATCAGTAATAATACTAAACCTTCAACAATAAGAGCAATGTCGGAAGAGCTAATGACGGGAGTTTAAGGTAATGGGGATATTCTTGCACGGACGCTTTGATAGAAGGTGAATCGCAAGCAGTTACGGACACTCATGGGACTTTGCTTTTAGCTCATACGTCTGGGTTCTCGGATATACGGTTAACCAATATCACTCTGATTTGAGTATTATAATATTCACTCGCCGTTCATTCTTATCACATTCCCGGCATAACGGGAGCGTGAAGCGCTGGATGCTCCTCGACGGCATCTGAGCTGGTGTACGCCGATGCTTTGGGATGGTTGGGATCCCATAAGAAGATGTAGTAGAGAGATAGAATAACAGCAGCCATGGACACTGAACAAACGTAGGCGATGACGGTAAGGATTCGGATGATTTTGTTCTGCCTGTTCCCTTCCAGCATCTTCTCCATGTCGCCCTTCTTCCCAGCTAGACCCTCCTCGGCTGACATTTTTGATGGTTTACTTTCTTGAATGGAAAGAAAATGAATTATTAGCGTTAACCATAATGCATGTAGGCTATCGTATGGTAGACAAAAGAAAATTTCGTCACCGTACTCCCTTTTCTCTTCAGTGTAGTTTGTTTATTCTTTCTCGTTGTTTCTGCGATACTCCGTCGTTTGGCCGTGCCCTCTGATGAGTCACAATATGTAGTAATGCAAATATTAATAAGAGAACCCTTTTTTTTCATTTTTCTTCCCTAATGCTTTAGCCATGTGTCCGCCCTGGCTAAATGGTTAGCACGGTGAGCTTGCAAGCGCAGGGTCGCTGGTTCAAGTCTCGGCGGTGCCTGCCGTTTAGTTTGAGAAGGGGATTAGTGACGTTTTCCTGCGAGGCGAGCCAGAAGTCCACCCAGCTTCAAATCGGTACCCAGGGTAGGCTTATCTAGGGAAAAACACGAGAAGCGGTTAGGATTTACCCTCAGTCACGCATCGCACTACCGGCTGAGACAGAGTGTCAGGAGATCGATTTTTAATTAAACATTTGGGCCAGGCGGTATGGAATTCACTCCCAGAGAGTGTTAAGGCGGCTGAACACCAACAATTGTTTAAAAATAGAGTAAAGAAATTTTTGTTGGAGGGGTGAGGAGTCACGATTCAGAGGATGAAGGTATAAGTTATCATTTCTTTTTTTGTTACCTTTATTTATTTATTTATTTTTCCTTTTCTTCTTCTTTTTGTTTTTTTCTTTTTTCTTCTCTGTGGTATATGGAAAAAAAATGATTAATTAGTGTTTAAATGAAATTAAGTTATTGTTTAAGTTAAGTTAAAGTAGTTTGTGGTAACCGCCCAGTGCCAGTGCATTTATGTCTTCTCATGGGCGGTTACCTATCAGATTGGTTATTATGCAATTTAGAAATAAAATAATCCAATCAATCCAAAAATCGGCACCTGGGCTACCTTCAATGTTTTGTATGCGAAAATACTTTTGTTTGTTTGTTTTGCACCTCTAGCTTGCTGGTTGTTCGTCATAAAGCTGAAGCCTAGATAGGCCGATCAGTGACGCCATTGTAATATTTGGCATAGCCCAGGTATACTCTTGGGGGCAGTTGTCAGCTAGACTACGACGATACCCTCCGACACTCTCTACCCTGAACACCCCTTTTCATTCCTGGAGGCTCCAGGCCGGGTTGACCAAGCGTCAGAGTCGGAAAAAAATACTCATTTGCAACTTGTACGCACTCGGCTCGGGCAAGTTATGTTTTTGCCGTTGTATTGAAGCTAAATATTCCTTGAGCCCAAGCTGACTTTGAAACATTTATTCAACGTCGGGGAAGGAAACAAACCTGTAATCTGACCTGCAATGATTACAGGTTTGTTTCCTTCCCCGACGTTGGACCTGACAGCCTGACGAGGACCCCTGCCAAGAAGGGCCGAAATATCGCTGATGAAGCATCGTAGCTGACGTATCCGTTGTATACATTATTTGAATAAATGAATTGAAGCTGTTAGCTTCTTTCGTTTGACCATTTCGATGTTTTAAGGTTTTTAGTTTTTTTACTTTTTTGTCTATCCCCACGCAAAATTCCAACGCCACATTGGACGCAATCGAATGCCAGCACTCGAAAGAAAATAAAACCAAGGGCAACTTACCAAGGACGAAAAATTTGACTACAGTCCAGAGAACATTCTGTTATCTTCCCAGTTTCCCTACTGGAGAAAGTTCCTTCGAAGCTGCGCTGGAGTTTAACGGATCGATCGCGCGTTTCCTTATTTTCAGTGAATGGTTTTCTAAGGCTTCGGCCTTGGACTAAATGAAATACGCCGTCCATTGGCGCAGGTCTTGCTATTAGGATTGCGAGTTTTCGATGTCGTGAAGCAGAATTAGCGAAATTAATCCAGCAAAATAAAAACTTCATCCCACCAGTTGCATGTTCGTTTTCTAGCTACAAACTGAAGAGGGCCCTTACAAAGAAGGGTTGAAATATTGCTGGATCAGATCTCAGCTAACAGATATTTCATCCCAGCCCGATGAAAAATTCTTTGACTATGTAGTTGTACGAAAAAGTAGCATGTATTGATATGTCGTAGTATGGAATACTTTGATTTATAGAAGGTCGATTGGGTTCGTTTTTCCTTCGATATCTCCTCCTAATTTCCTCCGTTTGGGTTAATCTTAAGTAGTAGTATCCAATAGCATCCAATCTTGCTGTAGTAGCATCCAATTTGCTAGTAGTAGCATGCAGTGGCAACAGTTACCGCTGCATGCTACTTTTTCGTTCAACTCCATACGACTAATTCTCGAAAATTTTTCATCGGGATCCTTGGGATGAATCCTGCCTTGGCGAAGTTAAAATTTTTTCTCGTGACCGCAGGTCTTCCACAAAGTCCCTAAATCTATCTTAGTCCCTATTGGTCCCTAAATCAGTCCTCAGGTGCCTTTATAGTTTTTCCTGAGGAAAGTTCTTACATCTTAGCTCAATGGAATGGAAGCCACTATTCAAAGTATGCTTTACAATCGTTTGTGGGAATAACTGTCAACCTGCTTACTTGTAAACATAATCCTGCTACTGCAACCAGGGTTGCCAAGAGCTCGACTCATAAAACTGTCACAATTACTGACAAAAAGGTGCTTTTTGACACCTCGATTTTTTTTTTTGCATTCCGCTGCACAACGCGCAAAATTGGTAATAACTGAATTTGTAACAACATTTTTAAAAACATTTCTTAACTGTTACATCGCAGTTTTGTACCAATATTTTATCGGAAATGAGCTTTATTTAAGGCTTCAAACTGTTTTTGTGTAGAAAATCAAAGTAAAGTACATATTTTGGCAGTATTTGGGGGGGCGGTAATCCGTCACTTTAGTAAAGTAAATGAAAAATTGATTTTCCGACCTAAAAAGTCATTCGTAAAAAAGGAGTCACTTTCAGAGAAAGAGTGTCACGGTTGTCACCAAGAGACAAAAATTGCCAGACTTGGCAACAGTGACTGCAACTCTCTGGTTGAAGGAGACTACTAACAAAAAGGATTGACACCCTTTGCCACTGAAGTCATCTAGGATTTGTTTTTCTTTTTTTTTGAAGAAGAGTCAATTTGATTTGTCATCTTGTTGTTTTTTCATTCTGTTTAATTTGCTTCAGTAAGGCTGACTGCGGTCAAGTAAAGGAAACCAGTAAATAAAGTACACGTTGGAAATAACCATCACACCCCTAGATAGCGCTATCAAGCCTTTATTTGTAAAACTGTTGCTGCAGTCCATATGAAATGCTATAATACCGCTACGGCTAGGTACCCCTGAGTTCTAGGGGGGGGGGGGGGGGGGCTTGACGAAGCCAAACATTTTCGCGAGTTGTACCGTAGGCTGTCTCTTAAGCGTTGACCCGGCCACATCTCTGCCACGAAGTTATTCCAAATCATTAAGAGGTGTTTTGTTATGTTTGTGTAAAATGCATTTTCCGTTACAAAGCGGTGGAAAATTTTGAAACTAGCCATTCAGTTTCAAGTTTTTATGGCACTTGCAGCCTCTGGCTCAAGTGCCATATACCGATCACAATTCCGTCTGTCGGTCTGTCGGTCGGTCCGAGTTTTTTGTCCCACATATCCGAGTTAGGGTACTTCCAGATGTGCTAGGACAATGAAACTTGGCAGGCATATCAGGGACCCGACCAAACTAACCTGGAAATAATCAGTTTCCCGATCCGACCATACAGGGCGAGTGCGGGGCGCTGGAAACTTGAAAATTTAGGGCATTTTGTCACTTTTTTCTGAGTTAGGGTACTTCTAGATGAGCTAGGACAATGAAACTTGGCAGGAATATCAGGGACCCGACCAAAGGAACCTGGAAATAATCAGTTTCCCGATCCGACCATCTGCGGGGGAGTGGGGGCGCTCGAAACTTGAAAATTTAGGGCATTTTGTCACACTTTTTCGAGTTAGGGTACTTCCAGATGAGCTAGGACAATGAAACTTGGCAGGAATATCAGGGACCTGACCAAAGTAACCTGGAAATAATAAGTTTCCCGATCCGACCATATGCGGGGGAGTTGGGGCGCTGGAAACTTGAAAATTTAGGGCATTTTGTCACACTTTTTCGAGTGAGGGTACTTCCAGATGAGCTAGGACAATGAAACTTGGCAGGATTATCAGGGACCCGACCAAACTAACCTGGAAATAATCAGTTTCCGGATCCGACCATATGGGGGGGAGTGCGGGGCGCTGGAAACTTGAAGATTTAGGGCATTTTGTTACACTTTTTTGAGTTAGGGTACTTCCAGTTGTGCTAGGACCATGAAACTTGGCAGGCATATCAGAGACCCGACCAAACAAAATTAGGAATAATCAGTTTTCTGATCCGACCATTTTGGGGGGGGGGGGGGTGGAGGGCAGGGGAATCCGGGAAACTGAGAAGTGTGTAACTTTCGAACGGATGATCGGATTGTAATGAAACTTCATAACTGAAGAGAATATATATCTGTAATGTCCCGTTTAAAGTCTTGACCGGATTCGGTAGCCAGGGGGGAGTTGGGGGGGGGGGGAGACCGGAAATTTCAAGAAACGGTTAGAATGGAGGGATCGGAGTGAAACTTGCTGGGAAGAACAAGCATCTGCTCTAGATAAGTCCTTTAGACCATTGTACTGGATCCGGACACTTATGGGGGGGGAGGGGTCCCGGAATTCCGGTGATGGTGGTTTTGGGGATTTTCACGATGAAACTTGGCAGGCATATCAGGGACCCAATCAAACTGACTTCAAAATAAAAATTTTGTCGATCAGATAATGGTGGGGGAGTGGAGGGAGGGGAATCCGCAGGGGAATCCGGGAAATTGAGAAGTGTGTAACTTTCGAACGGATGATCGGATTGTAATGAAACTTCATAACTGAACACAATATATATCTGTAATGTCCCGTTTACAGTCTTGACCGGATTCGGTAGCCAGGGGGGAGTTGGGGGGGGGGGAGACCGGGAATTTCAAGAAACGGTTAGAATGGAGGGATCGTAGTGAAACTTGCTGGGAAGAACAAGCATCTGCTCTAGATAAGTCCTTTAGACCATTGTACTGGATCCGGACACTTATGGGGGGGGGTCCCGGAATTCCGGTGATGGTGGTTTTGGGGATTTTCACGATGAAACTTGGCAGGCATATCAGGGACCCAATCAAACTGACTTCAAAATAAAAATTTTGTCGATCAGATAATGGTGGGGGGAGTGGAGGGAGGGGAATCCGAAATTTTCAGTCATGCGTAATTTTGGAATGGGTGATCGGATTCGAGTGAAATTTAAGAATTCAACAGAGGACATTTCTCCGATGATTTTTTTCATATCCGGACCGGATCCGGCAACTATTGGGGGGGGGGGGGGAAATACGTGACCCGTTTAGAACGGAGGGATCGGGATGGAACTTTGTGGGAAGAACAAACAGATGCTCTAGGTAAGTCATTTGCTGAATCGGATTGGCTACGTGCACCGCGGGGGAGCTGGGGGGGGGGGGGTGGACCGGAAATCTCGAGAAACGGTTAGAATGATGGTATCGGAGTGAAACTTGCTGGGAAGAACAAACATCTGGTCCATGTAAATCTTTTACATAATTTGACTGGATCCGGACACTTGAGGGGGGGGAGGAGGGGGTATCCCGGAATTCCGTTTTGTGGGGGATTTTCACGACGAAACTTGGAAGGCATATCAGGGACCCGGTCAAACTGACTTGGAATAAAAAAAAAATCCTCGATATGATAATCTTGGGGGGGGGGGCAGTTGAGGGAGGGGAATCCGGAATATTGAGTCATGCGTAACTTTGGAACGGGTGATCGGATTCGAGTGAAATTTAATAATTAAACAGAGGACATTTTTCTGTTGTGACCTTTTTCATTTCCGGACCGAATCCGGCAATTATTGGGGGGAGGGCGGAAAATACTTGACCCGCTTAGACTGGTGTGATCTGGATCGAACTTCGTGGGAATGACACACAGATGCTCTGGATTAATCATTTACAGAACCGGATTGGCTCCGGTTATTGTGGGTGGAGTTGGAGGAGGGGGAGGGGGGTCTGGGATTCCGGTGATCGCGCGTTAAGGTACTTCCAGATGTGCTAGGACGATGAAACTTCGCTGGAATATTTCAACAACATTTGCTTAGAAATTGCTACTTCCCAAATCCGATAATTCCTTAAAGTACCAATCTTTACCGCAAAGTAAAAAAAAATATTTTTAAG
The DNA here is from genome assembly GCA_030848855.1 of Branchinecta sandiegonensis. Lineage (NCBI taxonomy): Eukaryota > Metazoa > Arthropoda > Branchiopoda > Anostraca > Branchinectidae > Branchinecta > Branchinecta sandiegonensis. The sequence goes on from JAUPMV010000011.1 coordinate 19,283,354, forward strand.
CAATATATGCATTTTCGTGATGCCCATCAGCCCATTAGCAGTTTTGTCTCAAGGGTTTTGCTTACAAATGAAGTTCCAGCTCCCTTATAGCGCGCATCTCAACCGCAAAGTCGAAACTTACTTTTGATCAATCAAGTCATCTTGACACATGCAAGTGCCATATGAGCTTACAGCTCTTGTTTAAGCCATGAATTTCCTTACACTTGCCTCTTAGACACCTACAAATGCAAATAATGTTAATTGCTAACGTTTCCGTTCTTCCTTTCCAATATGATATGGCCAGGTGACCACGCTTCCACTTTCCCTTAATGACGGCAGCGGTCCTAACATCTAATATTTTAAATTATTTTGTTTTCATTGACCGACCTATATATTTAGCGTCACCTACACTTTCCTTTATCTGTACGTTTATATTTTAGTATAGTTTCTTATTTTCTTTTTCACCCTTATTTCTCATTTTACCATTTTCATCACATCTTTAAAATATTAAAAATGTCTTTACTTTTTCCTTTCTTAATATATCCTTTCCTTAAAATTTTCTTTCATTTAAAACTTATTGTTTGTAAAAAATATAAGTAGTAGATAAATATTCCTTGAGCCCAAGCTGACCGAAACGTTTATTCAAATAAAGTATACAACAGATGCGTAAGCCAGAGGCGTTACTAGCCAAAATGTTTGGGGGGGGGGGGGACGAGTCATTTACCGACTGGCTGGTAATTTTTACCGACTGTTTCTGCAGAAAACTGTTATCAACAACAAAAAATGACAGTTTGAAAAAAATCGACTGATTTTCAGAAAAAACGACTATTTTGACGAAAAATCGACTAATTTTCAGAAAATCCGACTGTTTTCATGACAAAATTCAGCTATTTTTACGAAAAATCGCGGCGCTTCGCGCCGACTCGGTTATTTTTTGCCGACAGCATTGGGGGGGGGGGGGGGGGGGGCGTCCCCCCTCCCCCCCCAGTCGTGACGCCCCTGACGTTAGCTAAGATGCCTACAGGTTTGTTTCCTTCCCCGAAGTTGGACTTGAAGATTGACAGCCTGATGAGGACCCTTGCCAAGAAGGGTCGAAATATCGCTGATGAAGCATCGTAGCTGACGTGTCCGTTGTATACTTTATCTGAATAAATATAAATAGTTACATACAAATATTATCCCTCTTCATTTTTTTTGCAACCAAACCGAACCAAAAAAGGGGTTTTGTCCTGGAGACATAAACTAACACAACATTTGTTTAGCCTCTTCGCACTATCTGCATTAAAGGGAATCTGTCATAAGGAATCCCTTTTGCAGGGATCCCTGTGTTATGGCGCGAAGCTGCAAAATTTTTTACTTGTTGTCAAGGCCTGTCATTTTGCTTGTATGTCCGCCGTTTAAATTCTCTGTTTTAGGCGATAAAGGACCCATCATACCTATAATGCCAATGCAACTTACTTCTGTAATTGCTCTATTAATTTTCAAATCCGGAGACCCTAGTTTCATGTGTTACATTTTAAACCCGCTAATGACACATCCATAATTTTCACACTTGCCGCGTGTGACTATTTTCCATGCGCATCATGCACCCAACGAGTACTTGCGTATCATGCTGTTGCTGCGTAAAACCGGTTATCTGAATTTTTCCGTGTTTTTGCTAGAAATAAGCGGGACTCGAAAAATGCTTAATGCACAACTGTTACTGGAAAGATCTTTTCACGATGAAATGGCGCTTATATCGTTTCAAAAATACCATTACATGTCACGGGAAATAAGCGATTTTCTTGTTACCGCTTGTCAAATCTGGCCAGCCTTCCCGCTCTCCGACTTGGCGGGTGGACGCAAAATATTTGAAAAACTGAACACGCCAAGGTTGAAAAGGGGGAAAACCAAGGAACACAAAAGAAGTAAAACAAGAGCTGGAAGCTCATATGGCACTTGCAAGGCTGGGTTCAGAGGATTAAAGTAGGAATTCGTCAATTCGTGGCTTTGTTGTGATCATTTGTAAGCAAAACCGTACAGATTAGAATTGTCATGGGTCCTTGGAAATCACTAGAAAGTATTGTTCGTAAAAACTGTTTTATTTGTGCATTTGGCCGGGATGATGCGCACTTTAAAGGCGCTAGATATTCATCTGTAATGAACACTCTTTAAGCACAAATGATGATAAGCTCATTGGAATCATGAAAATATATATTTTGCTCAAAATTGTTATTTGTATTTTAAGAAATTTAGTTGTAAGCAAAACACTTGAGGCATAAATGATCATGGGCCCTTGGTGATCATGAATATATATCGTTTGGTTAATGCATTTTTTTTACTTTTCGGTTAAGAAACGCACTTGAAGGGTGCTATAAATTAGTTTTGAGCAACACCCTTGTGTTAAAATGTATACTTTGCTTATAAGCCTTTTTTTTTACTTTGTGTTTAGGATGAGTACTTTAAGGTTAGGATTAGTACTTGAAGGGAGGGTCGGATCTGAGAAGTGACTATTTCTAAGCCAATCTTGTCAAGTTTCTAATGTTCAAGCCAAGTTCCATCGCCCTAGCACACCTGGAAGTATCTTAATTCGCGATCACCGAAATTCCCCCCCCCCCCACACACATTGATCGGATCCGGTCCGGATTTAAAACGGGACATCAGAGAAACGAGGTCTTTCCAAATATCAAGTTTCGTTAAGGTCCGACCACTCGTTCAAAAGCTATACATACCTCAAGATTCCAGATTCCCCCTCCCTCCATCCCCCCACGACGGTTGGGTCGGAGAACTGACTATTTTTAAGCCAATCCATGTCATGTCTCTAATCTTCAAGCCAATTTTCATCGTCCTAGCACATACTCGCGGTAGCCGGAATTCCGGACTTCCCCCTCTAACTCCCCCCACAGTGCCCAAATCCGATCCGGTTCTATCACTGACGTATCTAGTTCTTGGGCCTGTCATTCCCACCCAGTTTCATCCCAATCGCTCCACTCCATGCGTGTCACAAGATTTCCGGTTTCCCCCTCCGACTCACCCCCCCCCCCACATTCGTCGGATCCGGTCCGGACTTTAAATGGGTCATCCGAGACACGAGGTCTTTCCAACATCAAGTTTCGCTAAGATCCGATCACCCGTTCCAATGTTATACACTCCTCAAGATTCCGGATTCCCCCTCCCTTCACTCCCCCCACGGTGGTTGGATCGGGAAGTTGACTATTTTTAGGTTAATCTGGTCTGATCCCTGACTTGCCTGCCAAGATTCATTGTCCTAGCCCACCTGTAAGTTAACTTAACTCCGTATCACCGGAATTTCGGAACCCCCCTCCAACTCCCCCACAGTTCACGAATCCGCTCCGGTTCTGTCAATGATGTACCTAGGGCTTGTGCTTGTTCCTCCCACCAAGTTTCATCCCGATCGCTCCAATCTAAGCGCGTCACATGATTTCCGGTTCCCTCCTCCGACCCCCCCCCCCCCCCACATTCATCAGATTCGGTCTGGACTTGGAATGGGGCATCTCAGACATGACGTCTTTCCAAATATCGCGTTTCATTAAGATCCGATCACCCGTTCGAAAGTTGTGCATGTCACTAAATCCAGATTCCGGCTCCCCTCCCTCCCCCACGATGGTCGGATCGAGCAAATGACAATTTCCAAGTTAGTTTGGTCGGGTCCGTAACATGCCTGCCAAGTTGCATCGTCCTAGCACATCTGGAAGTACCCTAACTCGCAAACACCGGACTGACCGACAGACTGACGGAAAAGTGATCGGTATATGGCACTTGCAAGTGCCAAGTGCAAGTGCAAGTGCCATAAAAACAGAAGATAGACCTGAACCCTACTGTATCTTCCAGAATGAAACGCAATACTTTGAAGCCTTTGTGTCCTTATGCGTGAAAGAGTCGTCGGCGGACCTTGAAGCTTTCGTTGAAGTTTGCGGTGCATGATTGGCAAAACTTAGCAATTTAACGCCTAACAAGAGCTGTCAGCTCATATTGCACTTGCAAGCATATGTATTAAGTAATACCCCAACAAGAAAAAATTAAGTGGGCTGAAAATTCAACCTATGGTTTCACTTTAAATGTAAAAGTAGGAGACAGAAAGCAAAAGGAAACAAGAAGGAAAACAAAAACCTGGCAAGGCTGGGTCAGATGGAAGTATTCGGTTAAGATGCGCCAAACCTGCAAGGCTGGGTCAGAGGATAGAAGTGATGGTCAAAAGTTTTTTTTTTTTACTTTTCGGTTAAGAAGCGCACTTTAAGGGTGCTAAAATTAATTTCTAAGCAAAATCCTTGAGGCAAAAAGGCTCATGTACTCATGGCGATCTTGAAAAAGTAAATTTTGCCTAAAAGTATTGTTTGTATTTTGCGGTTAAGATGAGTTCTTTAAGGAATGGTCGGATCGGAGAAGTGACGATGTCTAACCCAGTGATGTCAAGTTTCTAATGCTCCAGCAAAGTTTGATCGTCCTAGCACATCTGGGAGTACCTTAACTCGCGATCACCGGAATTCCAGACACCCCCCTACAGCCCCCCCCCCCCTCTGTACCCGAATCCGGTCCAGTTCTGTCACTAATGCACCTAGGACTTGTGCCTGTATTTCCCACCAAGTTTCATCCTGATCGCTCCGCTCTATGCGTATCACAAGATTTCCGGTTCTCCCTTTCATTCAAACAATGTTTACAACGGGTACGTCAGCTATGATTCTTCATCAGCGATATTTCAGCCCTTTTTGGCAAGGGTCCTCGTCAGGCTGTCAATCCTCTGGTTCAACTTCGGGGAAGGAAACAAACCTGTAATGATTACAGGTTACAAAAAGGGCCGAAATATCGCTGATGAAGAATCATAGCTGACGTACCCGTTGTAAACATTGTTTGAATAAATGTTTCAAAGTCAGCTTGGGCTCAAAGAATATTTAACCGGTTCTCCCCTTCACTCCCCCCCCCCCCCAGTTCATCAGATTCGGTCCGGACTTGAAATGGGACATCTGAGAAATGAGTTCTGTCAAGATATCAAGTTTCATTAAGATCCGGTAACCCGTCCGAAAGTTATGCATGCCGCTAATTTCCGGATTCCGCCGTCTCCCCCTTCCCCCACGACGGTCGGATCGGGCGGGTGACTGTTTCCAAGTTAATCTGGTCGGGTCTCTGATATGCCTGCCAAGTTTTATCTTGCTAGCCCACCTGGAAGTACATCAGTTACGGATCGCCGGAATTCCGGAACCCCCCTCCAACTCCCACCACAGTGTCCGAATCCGGTCCAGTTCTGTCAATTATTTATCTAGAGCTTGTGCTTGTTCTTCCCACCAAGTTTCATCCCGATCGCTCCACTCCGAGAATTTAACACGATTTTCGGCTCCCCCTCCGACTCCCCCTCAGATTCATCGGATCCGGTCCGGACTTGAGACGAGACATCTGAGACACGAGGTCTTCCTAGGTATCAAGTTTCATTAAGATCCGATCACCCATTCGAAAGTTATGCATGCCCCTATTTTCTGGATTCCACAACCTCCCCCTCCCCCCACGATGGTCGGATCGGGCATGTGACTATTTCCAAGTTAGTTTGGTCGGGTCCCTAATATGCCAACCAAGTTTCATCGTCATAGCATGTCTGGAAGTACCCTAACTCCCAAACACCGGACGGACAGACCGACCGACGGAAAAGTGATCGGTATATGGCACTTGGCTGGAAGGCAAGGGCCATAAAAACACGTAGTTACAAGACCAAACAATGGCGAAAAGGGTGGGTGTCGGGAACTTATTATTCCATAAAGAAGCTAGGGATAACTTAAAAGGCCTGATAAGCAAGACAGTATCCAAAGCCGTGGATAAATTGTTAAAAGCAGAGCCTAGTTTTATAGTATTCAATCATTTTTGAACACTGGACCACATGAACAGCAAATAGTGCAAGGTGTACTTTGAAAAAGCCTAAAAAAATAGACGGAAAATGTAAAAGTTTCGGTATCGGCATTATCATCCCCTGTCTACGCCACTGAAGAAGCAACTAGGAATTCAGTGCTTAAAAAAGTATCGTTTCGGATATGTTTTGGCTGGTTAAGCCCAGCTGCAGTACCTATACAAACTCCTTTCTTGGATATTCTGATGATAAAAACAAACATCGAACTTCTTGTGTCTGAGGTTCAGGTACAGGTATCCTAGCAAGTGAAGTGGAAATAGGATCCTACCGCTACCGCTGTGTATTTCAGGTTAAGGTCACTCGTTTTGGTCTTGAGAGGTCCCTTTTTTGGTTTAAAAAAAAGTCCCTATTTCAAAGCCTCCAAACTTGTTGCAGCCCTGTGACCGAGTTATCCCTCAGAGGACAATTTTACGGGGAGAGATTGTCTTGCCGGCCGAATTTTCCGGAGGTGGGGGATTTTCGTATGGTGGGAATTTGGGGTGGGATTTCCTGTCGGGAGAGATTTTCCTACCGAGGGGTGGGGTCGGGGGGATTTGAAAATCATCGTAACTTTCATTCGAAAGCAAGCAAGGGTAGAAATATTGGAACAAATGGCATCCGTTTTAGCGTGATTAATTGTTTCTTCCCGCCATTTTTGTAGGAGGAGGGGGGTCCTTCCTTGGGGGATTTATCCTTAGAATTTTTCTCGACCGAGTTCTCGCACAAGGGGTATTCTTCCAGGAAGAGGTTTTCCTGTCAGCCTAATTTTCCGGGGTGGGAAGATTTTCGTACGGATGGAATTTGCAGTTTTGTTTTTCTCCTGAGAGAGATTTTCCTGCTTTGGGGGGGGGGGGGGTTCTCTTAAGCCTTCGGTGTTTTCTGTCTGTAAAGACTGGCGTTTTCCATTTTGTGATAATGAAAGTAGCAACATTACTCTCACTCTATTTAAGCACTCTACTAACATTTGCCACCTATTCAAACTTTTCAGATTTTTTACTTTCGAATTATATTTTGTTGTTGTTGAAAGTTCTACAGAAATAGATTTCCACATTGCCTTATCGTTGTTCTTGTAATTTTTGTCTGTTCGATGTTGACTTTTGGATATTTTTCACATCACGTTTGCCCTGCGTTTAGCTTACTCTTGCCCTGTTTAAGCACCGTACGATCGTTTGTAACCTTTTCACGCCAATCATTTTATTTTTTAATCATATTTTGTTTTGTTCTAAATTTTACAGAAACAAACTTCAACGTCGCCTTATCGTTGTTCTTCTAATTGTCTGACTAATTGTTGACTCCTGGGTTTCTTTCATGTCACGTTTGCCCTGCTTTTAGCTGATCTCGTTGTTGTTTATCGCAGATTCACTTGCCCTTGAAAACCTTAATTACCTCATCACCACTGATAAGTATATCCCTATAATCAAGAAATCACCTGTCGTCCATCAATGTGGGAACGACGCTGAACTGGGACCCAAAAACGCTCTGAATTTGCCGAAAATGCGTTCAGAATTTGTAATTTTCTATGTATTTAAAAACCACGCACATTTTCCACCACTTGTTAGCCCGCGATTTGGAGTGGTCGTGGCCAAGAAATTTTATTTTTGGACGGAACTTTTTGAAGGAAATAGTTCGAGTCCAGTTGGTTTCCCCGCAGTGAAGAGGTCGAACAGTAATGACTAATTAGTCATAAGAATTGAATGGATTGATGTGAACTAGTGAAATAGAGGTACTGACTTTTTTTTTTTTGTCACAGGTTTTCAGTGCATGGTCCAGCTGGAATTGTAAAATAGTCTAGCTGGAATTGTAAAAAAGTCCAGTTGGAAATATGAAAAAAAATCAAAAGGAAAATATGGAAAATGAATCCAAAAATGAAATCTCAGACCGTATTTCCAAAACTTTCTTTGTGTAGCACCCCCCTCTAGCTTTTGCTCGGTTTTTACATTGAAGGTCCTCATTTAATTAGCAGATTAGGACTTCCGGTCAGAATTAGCAGAATCAAATATTATGTTTGAATCAAGATATCTTATCGATGATTAACCGCGCATTTGATTCACTTGTCTGCCGAATTACATGAAATGAAATAGTCTTTGAGACCTTATCGGCCGAACAATTGCTATGTAAATGACCCATCGTAGATGTAGGCTAAGTATTGTTATTATTGTTATGTAAATGTTTTTTAGGTACAATTTGGAATCTAATTCAGATTTGGCGTAAACCCAAATAATCGTAGGTTAATTGAATATAATTATAGCTTTGTTTATTGTATTGACGTTCGAATGTAATAGTACGTTGAATACGAGCCGAAAGGACATACAAAAAAGTGACCCAAAAATAAAAACAAGATAAATGGTGGTTACACTTTGACAGTCTAAACTAATCTGCATTTAAGGAATTTAGGCTAAGTGCTTTCTTTATCCTTCGTATTTCGAAGTCTTTTAAGGCTTTTAGGGCGATAAGGCTTTTGATCGTTGATTTTAGAATATTTGAAAGTAAAACAGTAAAACAAAGCACTCCCTACAAATGTATCTCTCACATGCGAAAGCGCAATGCATATGCCGTTTTTGACTGATGACGAGCGTTTTCATAGCAGTAAGACATTTTCTTACAACAGTACATTTCTCACAGCAGCAAGTTCTTTATTTGCAAGTGTTGCAAATTCGTTTTGACAAATTAACCGCAATGTCTTGGGGAACTTATCGCGGGACTATGGATAGGGAGAGGATGCAATCCACCATAGATGCGGCCTGATTCATCTGCTGTTCGTGACCGATAACGAGCTGAGAAATTCGTTCCGGCGGAAAGTACGAAAAAATTTGCTTTAGTCTCATTTTAGTAAGCTCTATATAGCACGATTGTCACGTACTTAAGAAGTTTTTGTCAACAACAGAACCGAAGATGAAGTTGTTACTGGCGGCCGTGTTTTCGCTTTGGTGCGGAATCACCTCGGCTGCTATCGTGGCGCATGAGAACCAGAAGAAAACGAACCAGGAAACATCGAATAAGCACAAGTTAATTGTCTTCCTTTTCGACGGGTAAGTTGACCCCGTTATAGCATTCTTTATTAAGTTTCTAGCAATATCGTAAGGCAGCTGAGGGGTTGTGCTCACTTCCAAATAGGTGTGTAGTAAGGGCCCAGTTGGAGTCCACTGGTGGATGTACTGTGTTGACCAGCAAGTGAGCAACCCCTTCGATGACAGCCTCGTTAAAGGACACATCACACTACATTTCTGCTTTGCCTTTGAGCAATAAACTTCTCGGAATCGACGATTGGGAGCCTGATACGCCACGTATAGAGAACAAACGTGGCAAGCGTGATAATCAGTGTAATGCCAATAATGGAGAAAGAATACAAATAATAACTGTAGAATCTCGGGAACGAAAAGGGATGGAAATACTACTGGAGTAGAATGAGTTAGCATGATAAGCACGACGTGCCCTTTAAAGTTGCTTTCCGGTGACCGGTAATACTTTTTGGGATCCAAAAACGTAAGTGACGGGATGCCTATGACTTCGTAAAAGTTGTCCGTCTGTCAGCGCGATAACTCTTGAAGGGGTAGAGGTACTTACTTCAAACTTGGTGTGAGGATCCATTAGGTCAAAGTACAGGTCAAGTTCGTAGATCAGCCTTGTAGCCGTATATTTAGGGGTAAAGGAGGGGGTTTGAAATTAAGGGATAAAATAAAAGGGATAAAATTTAAGCTAATGAGATAATCTTTTAGGGGTAAGGTGACATGCTGAAACCATATATAAACTTCTTTTTCCTGTCGGACAAATAGTTCACCCGGAATCCATCAGAAACCGGAAATTTGGTAAAAGTTGAAAGTTGTTTCTGAAGTCGATTGGATATTCGGTATAGGGGTAAGGAGACATGCTGAATCCCGGTTTGAACATTATTTTCTCGCTGTACGAGTAGTTCATCCGGAATCTGGCAAAACCGGAAATTTGGTGGAATTAAAAGTTAATTTTTGAACTCGATGAAGGATTCGGTATGGGGAAAAATTTTTGAACTTCGTTCCCTTGACGGATAAGCTGTTCGACCGGTACCCGGCCCAAACCTGGATTTTGATTCAAGTAAATTTTTTTTAAGGAAATTCCTTTGAAGTCGATTAGAGATTCGGTTGAGGTGTATGATGAATCCGTATCTGAACTTCATTTATTCATTAGACAACCCAGAATTTTGCAACCCAGAAGTTTCATAAAAGTGAAAGCTAATTCTGAAGTCATCTGTAGAGCTTTGATCTAAGGGCAAGCACGCATGTTAAATTCATTCAGACAATCTTCTAAATTCTCATGGAACGTAAGTTGGAGCCACCTGCCTTTTCCAGCTTTTAAAAAAGTCCACCAGTAGACATGAATGAATGAATATTTGGATTAGAAATAGTGGAGTAAAACAACGAAAGAAATATTGAGCGTCTGACAAAAATTGCACTCTGTTTAGTAACCATAAATAGAATTAGCTTTACAAATTTTGAAATCCTTTTTTACGACTTCCCTCGGCTACTTTTGTAAATCTGGCTTTATTACAACTTTTTGTGCCAACTGGCGAGTTCGGAAGGGGTAGCATTGGGTAGCAAACTGACTTTTTTTTTTCAAAATAGCTATCAGCGATTCTGTTGTCCCTCAGTTCCATTCAGTTCAGTTTATTCATAAGAACATGCGACAGACAAATCCGATGATTCGTGTTTGTTGTTGTCATAAATATAATAGTATCATTCAGTCAACAGGTCCTAACTAACGAGAAATATAGCACAATTGACAAATACAAACGTAGGTTACACTTTGGACCCGGCAATAAATGACAACTCGCTCAGCGGCTACGCGTCGTCGTAAGTGGACCTGCAGATCTTTTCCCCCTCTTCCCTCCCTCGACGCTTTTGATGGCAAGTACTCGCGACAAATTGGGGAAACAGCTACCATAATCTGTACAGCGGAAGGTTCAGCCCCCCCCCCCCCCGAAACATATAATAATAATCGTTTTTATAGGGTTTACCCTCTCACCCGCGGGCGACCCCCCCCCCCCCCCAAATAAATTCTGGGAAACAGACCTGATGTACAGTCGCTCATCGGCAGACGGGTCGGGCAAAGTTTGGCGCAATCTAGTTAAAAGACACCGCGCACTACATGTTTCTGCTAAGATGTTCTGAGATACTTGACCGCTTTACAACTTGGCTATGGTTACCGAAATTAAACAAGGCTTCGGCTGTTTCAGCCTCTTTCCGTGCCCCTTGCCTTGGAACACGAACTTGGCAAAATTTGCATAACCGGTCTTCGGACCAGTAAGCTTCTCTGAAACGATGAACGGCATCCTGATACGTCACGTAAAGAGAACAAACGTGACGAGTGTGATAATCAGCTCATTGCTAATAGAGGAGATAGGATACAGTTATGCAGCTTGGAATTTCGTAAACAAGAATGGATGGAAATAGTAGGCTACTGAAGATGAGTGAATACTATCATAAGACCAACGTTAAACCGTGCTTTTTACTCCCCTCCCTGTTTATTGCAGTCGATATTCGGGAAAGTGAGAGCAGGTGGTGACCGTCTTTTCTGACTTTCCAAACAAACAGAAAGGGAATTTGCTTTTCTTGTATTTTGATTCTCACGATCCAGCTGTTCCAAGCTGAAGCGCTCTTTTTTTATATCCTGGTATTTGATTTTTTTTTTTCCTTTCATTTTTCGGGGAGCGCCTAAAGAAAGTTCGCTTGTTTTTCTCTGCGGAGTAAACACGAAACAGTTGGCAGGCTAGAAATGTCCGAGTTTATTTCCCGGTGGAGTTGTTTTGATCTTCGCGTCGCGGAGGCGAGATCATTTGTTAATTCAGTGGACGTCTGTTGCGTGATAGTATGATGATTACAGAAATGTAGAGTCGCCCTGCCGGAAGCCCTCCAAAAGTCTTACGTCATAACTGTGATCACGAAGGCGGACAAGATGAAGAAAATAACTTTATTTTATCCAGTTGTTATTTATCTTTATTACCAAAAAAAAGTAGGTTTTAAACCTTGTTGCTAGGACGCTTGAATATGGTACATCATACTGATCACTACAGTACTACATTCTCATATCATGGCTATACAACGTTACACGGAAATGTAGAAAAGTATTCCTTCAGCCCAAGCTGACTGCGAATCAATTTGACAGTGCAAAACAGATACACCAGCTACATTTTTTAGACGCCAGCTACGATTTATTAGAGCTATAATTCGGCCCTTCTTGGCAAGGGTCCTCTTCAGGCTCATATGGAGAATTAACTTGTGGAAAAACAACTAAAGATCCTTCCTTAAATTCTGATTTTGTGAATTTCTTCCCTGGAAATTGCTTGGTGCTGGGATTTCATTTTCGACGCGGCTGCTGTTTTTGCTTCTCGATTGGGCCGTTGAGAGGGTAGAGACATTTTATTAGAGCTATATTTCTCAAATCAGATATTTAAGGAAGAATCTTTAGTTGTTTTTCCACAAGTTAATTTTCCAGCTTGAGCGGATTGAACCTGAAGAGGACCCTTGCCAAGAAGGGCCAAAATATAGCTCTAATAAATTGTAGCTGGCGTATCCGTTTTGCACTGTCAAATATAATATAGAAAAGATAAAGTACTGCTTTATGCTTGAGTCACTGGAATCGAACTAGTTGGTTACCGTGATTTTCAATTCAATTCAATTCATTTATTTGTATCCGCCAAAGCTGGCGAGTAAAGAAAATATAATAAAATTCACACAATTGGTCTACAGACTAATAACTAGACCATATACTATCATACAAACTCTACTTCATTTAAAAAAAAAGTCATTTTAAATTCTTTGAAAATTATTTCTAGTATTCAGTTGCCGATGCGTAAAATAAAATAACTAATATCTGGCCGAGTGGAGTGGGGTTCTGGGCCCAGCTTCCCTCCCCCGGGGACATTATCCTCCCCCAACTTTACCCAATCGACTTCATCCCGAGAACTAGAATAGTTCTCGCTCACACTTTCACTGTTTTCACTGTTTTTTTTTGTGTATTCGCTCACACTTTCACTGTTACAAAACCAAAATTGGTGAGTGCTGTCATGCACAAATTTATCAGCATAACATATATATTTGAAAGTACGAACATATGGTCAAAGGCTATTTAAAATTTCAACAATCTTTGGTATAAAACCATTTTGGTAACGGCTGTGTTTGGCCGCTACTGGTTGGAATATTGGGACCTTCGTAGAGACTGCTCGCTCTTGCCTTTCCCTTACATTGTTGTATGGGGGAGGGAGAAACTCATTGTAGATGGGGTGCGAAATAAGTTTTTTACCGATCTCGTTCAGGTTCACTCTACCCCCACCCCACCCCAAAAGGGATTCCCACCCCCTAGCCCTAAACGAGTGTTAAGCCAAATCTGAGTTGAGTGAGACCTGAGTTGATATAGCTAAAACGTTGAAATAAGATTCGGATCCCTTGATTTGTCACTGCAAAACGTTGTAAAAATGTAATAAAAAAAATGTAAATGTGTTGCAAAATGTAAACACACTGCAATGCGTGTGGCAAGACAGTTGTCCAAAAGGATAGGTTTGAGTATCTTGGACTCCGTTATGGGAATTCCATTAAAGCCACAAAAATTTAGTTATCGCGGCTCTCAAAGAAAAATTACGGGAGAGTTACGGAATGTTAGCACGAACTAAAGGCCAATTTGATAAAATTACGCTTGTCCGTCTATGCAACGCCATGTTCGTGCCCCATGTCTTCAAACCCCTCTGTGGAACTCTTTGAATAAAACTGAGCGTAAACAAGTCCGTTCTATTTTTTTTCGGTACTGCAAATATATACTGGGGATTCCCATATGGTTCCGAAACTCTTACGTATCATAAAGGTACCGTATTTTTTAATTAAGCGAAAAAATGAATGAACTAACCAGTCGTTTCATCAATCGAAGTAGAAAACTGCAGGATTTTCCACTGGCTCGCCTGGTGTAATCGTGTGATTCAAGTTTGTTCTTGTTCTGGCTATTTTTAGTTATCGCAGCCTAATTTTTGTCTCGTAGTGTTGTGTGATTACTTTTCTTTTTCTTTTTCTTTTGTTTCCTTACCAACTCCTCTGACCATTTACCTTGTATTTGTATGGAGGGTTTGAAGAAAATTATTAAACCCTTCCTTATTAAATCCTTCCTTTTTCAGATTTAAATGGGACTATGTTGATCGGATGCCGAAAGGAAGTCTGCCAGGCTTTGAAAGACTCCAGAAGGAAGGTAGTAGAGCCGAGTGGGTCAAGCCTATATTCCCTTCCGTGTCTTATCCAAGCTGGACTACGCTAAGCACAGGTTAGTAATATTAAAAGTAAAAGTGCCTCTTTATGGCAATGGTAAAATTCGCATATTCGAGTAGTTCCTTAAAGCACATCTCGCACTCTTGACTGTTTGTATGTATGTATGTGTATATTTATTGCCCATCATAAATGTAAGAATACAACGCTGATGGAGTAATAAAGAAAGAAAAGGAAAAGAAACGAATAACTAATATAAATACAAACAGAACAAAACGAGAAGAATACAAATAAGGGCAATCTCATACAGGGACAGACACACGGTCAGAGAAGGACCATTTCGAAGGTGCATACACCAGTAAGCTGCTTCCGATGTCTCTCGTTTCTTTTCTGCATCGCGGACACTGGACTAGCAACTCCGTATCGCGAGGATAGGGCGCTGTTGTTAGTCCAGAGAGGCAGCCGTAGCAAAAATTTCGCATTGTAAAAACACTTCCGTATGTCCTTCATGTCCGATCCAGCATAATCATAATCAAAATCAGTAATCAAAACTCATGGACAACAAGGCCCAACCAGCACACGATGTCGTCCACTGCTTCCTGACCGAAGATTAAAAATTAAGTGTCTTTTTCTGTGTGTACATATGTGTTTTGTTTATTTTCTTTACTTTCGTCATTTACTCCGCCTTTTCAAAATGGCGGGTCATAAATAAATTACTTACTTACTTACTTAATATCCAGTATTCAGAACTATCTGAATACTATACAGCTTGGCTCTGAAATTACCCACGGCCTTGCCTGTTTTAAGCCTTTTCCCAGACCCTTCGGCTTTTAGCAAGATCTCGGCAAAATTCAGAAAACCGATTTGACGCATCAACAGCATGATGCGCGAACACTCGTCCGGACGATAATGCGCATGCAAACTAGTGAATCGCGGCAAGTAGAAAGATTAGTAAGGTTTCGTTGGTGGTTTCAGAATGGAACACACGAAATTTGGACCTCCGGGCTTGAGAGCTAAAGAATGATGTTACGGAAGTAGGTTGCATTGACATTATAAGTACGACAGGTCCTTTAATGCCAGCTAAGAACATCTCAGCCGGTGCATTGTCCGAAGTTGAATAATCATTCCAAGTAATCTCTACCGTAGAGCGTGTTCCACCCTCGTACCAATAGTAACTATTAGTTAATATTTCCGTTCCAACCTCACGAAAAGTTACTACGCCTACCGTTCCAGCCTTCTTGAAATAGTAACTAATAGTAACTATTTGCTTACCACGCTCGGGAGCGTAGTAAGCGTAGTAACCACGGGTCTCTGTCACGTGATTGGTCGGATTCGACATCGGCATGATATTCTGCTGGAAAATAGAAAAATCGTTCCAGCCTTGACGACAGAAAGGCAGAATTTGTGACGTCATGCGTAGTAACTACGGTAAGTAGGATGGAACACGCTCGTAGTATGCCTTGCCTTTATTTACTACCCGCCTAAGTCTAGCTTAACCTCGGAGTTAAGGCAGACTCAAGACATTATCACGGAAGTCATGCATTGTTTCACGAAGAAAATAGGTGGAATGATTTTCTTTAGCAGTAAAAAAAAAACATTCGAAAGTCTTAGTGGAAATTTGTGTCGTTTGACACGATCAGCGCTTTTGAGAACTCCTTGAACATTTTCCAGCGAAAAAATCTAGAATCAGACAATTGTGCGTGTATAACCGACATATTCTGGCACGTCTCTACAATGCTGTGACTCTGCCACACGTTATAGCTTTGGCACCACTTTGGCATATAATGCTACAATCCCAACGTCAGAATATTAGATCTTATTATTATCGGTACGCCAAGTATCTGTTGAGTCTCCCCCCATGGGCAAAGAATACAAAAATCAGTACAAAATACCATCTTGCCGATCCTGTGACTGCGATTGAGGCAAGAATAAAGAAGTTTGAAAGTTCATTAAACAGATCCCACGGTTTATACAACTCATTTACGTGCTAATGTTCGTATCCTCTTAGATTGTTGCTATGCTAAAATGTTGTATTGCGCTTTGTTGTTGTTTTTTCTCTTCTTTTCTATTTTGTTTACGCCGTCTAGGTCCCCTCGGGCCAATTTTGATGGGAAATAAATTTTTTCAATCATTCATTCACAAACTTTGTAGAGACTCGTGGCCCCTTATTTAGTATTATTACTGTTAGATTACGAGTATTGTGAGCCGCCGCAAATAATTTTCCGCATTAAGCTCCCGGTCTTCGGCACGGTTGTGTGAGTTCGTTCCGGCACCACTGAAGATCGAGAAGATTTCATGCAACTAATATTTATGTTTTTTCGGTTTTGCGATTTGTTCTTCTCGTCAATGTATATGTGACTGTTGTTATCGCTAGTATACTTTTAACAGTGACTAATAAAATCTCCCCTTCCCCCTGCCGTCAAAAAATACGGTTCGGACCTAAAAATAGGATATCTAGGGATCTGATTGTGCAACCCATCAAGTTTCGCTTGAGTCAGAGTTTCCGGAATATTTCCGCCATCGCCCTTAATCATCTAGGGCAAATGACTTTCGAACCGTCCAAGTTTCAACCCAATAGACCCACTCGTTTGATCCCTAGACATGCCTAACGATTTCCGGTATCCCCCCCCCCCCCTGACTCCCCCTACCGCGGTCGAATCTGGTTCGGACACATAAATGGAAATCTGTAAGGCATCTTATCTTACCACCTATCAAGTCTCACTCGAATCTGACAAAAAGCATATTTCGGGAAATCCCCCCCCCCCCCCCCACGTGTTCGGGTCTGGTCTGAACCACCAAAAATAGAACATGTAGGGCATATTACGTTCCTACACTCTACACTACACAAGTTCCATCCCAGTCGTTCCACTGGTTCGTAATAATTGTGACGGTTAAACACATTAATGTAATAAATAATAAGCTAGTTTCTAACCAGTTAATTAAAAATGATCCAAATAGCATATAATTTTTAGTGACGGGAGAAGTCTTTACAGAAGTTTTAAAGTTTAACCGAAAAGGGCTGAGATAGGACAATCTAGTTACTCATCACTTATTCACTTAAAGCACAACTCTTACTAGAAATGATCATTTCCCTATGAAACGAATCAGAAATTACATTTTTGGAAATACCATTACTTTCCACCTAAAACTAGCGATTCTCTTGTTAGCGCTTGTCGACTATATGCAGCCTTCCTGCTCTCCGACGCGGCGGCTGGGCGCAAAACATTTGAAAACTGACCGTTTCTTGGTTAAGAAGTGGGAAAACTAAGCATATAAAAGAAGTAATAAACAGAAGATTATCACATCCTTATGGGCGAAAGAATTGTCATCGGACGTTGAAGATTCTGGCAAACTTTTCGTTGGGCGAAGGAAAACTCGGCAAGGCTGAAAAAGCGCTAAAAATTCGTATTTACGGAACGAAACGGTGGAGAAAGGTGGGGATTTTAGAAGCTTATAATTCCATATGGGAGCTAAGTATATTATAAACGGCAGAATGAGCAAGAGGGGTCCTTTAAAGATGCGTGAAGACCCGATGAAAATGCGTTACTTCGTTACTCCGCTATTCACGAATAATTGATTTTCATATAGTGGAATTTCCCTGTTGGATTTGTGATACCTCTGTGCACTTCTACCTGTGTTGTATGCTTGACGAAAAGATTTACTAAAAATAAACTAGCTGATCACCGCCCACTGAAACGCCGCGTTTGTGTAGAGATTCAAATTTTCCGTGTCATAGTAGAATTTTGCTTAGTGAGGACGGCCGTAGACAGGTAGATATTCTGAACGTCATTCCAGAGCAAATAGTGAAAAACAAGAAAACCCCTGAGCACAATTTAAATAATGCATCGTACTCAAGTTAAATGAAAAAAAAAAATAAGTTGGCTTTTCAGCTAAACTTGAAAGGACCCCTCGCACTAATTACTCTTCAACTTACAGTATTTTAAAATATTTGAATACCTTAAAACTAGGCTGTGCTTTCAACAAATAGCCCACGATTTTTGCTGTTTTAAGCCTTTTCCGAGACCCGCTGACTTGTAGCGAAAACTGGGAAACAATTTACATAACCGGTTTTTCTGATGGAAAAACTTCTCGCAGACAACCGTCGACAGCGTGATACACATCGAAGGTAGTGAGAAGGAGAGTAGAAGGTAAGTGTGAAAATCAGCCTGGTTTTGTTAGAGAGGTTAGAATGTACCGTACGAAATTGGGGTCGACTAAAACGAGGCACGGCATGGCACAAGAGGCGAAATTGGGGTCTCCGGGTTTAGAAATATACGGAATTATTATGGAAGTAGGTTGCATTAGTATGATAGGTTAGATAGGTCCTTTAAAGAATGAGTGCTATACTATCTTTTGATAGGTCTCTATGCCGAAAGTCACAACATCATTGGAAACTACATGTATGACTTTGGTCGTAATGAGGCATTCTCCTTGTTCAATACAACCTCAACTCAGCGAGCTCATTGGTGGACGGCAGAGCCGATTTGGACAACAGCAACACGACAAGGGAAGAAAGTCGGATTGTTTCTGTGGCAAAGGTCAGATTCAGATTTTCTTTTTTTTTCAGATTATTTATTAACACAAAAAAATCAATTCAATTCAGTTCAATTCAATTTATTTCCAAACCATTCACGGACTAGCCGAATTTTCGTTTTTTTGTCAACAAAAATAACTGTATCAAGATAAAATGACGTCAAACGTAGAGTGAATAAATACAACAACAACAATGATGACGTCAAACGTAAAGTGAATAAATACAACAATAACAACAAAACAAGATTCTCAGACAGCAATAAAAGTTAGTAAAAATTTAAAGAACAAATGAAGATTTAGATGTATGTTTAAAATAATACACTTCCTGGAACAAACTGCATGTCCGCCTAAAAAAAGGCCATGTGGCCTATGGGAACGAACATACAAATAAGGAGCTCATTCAGTAATACTCCTTTTTATAACACACATAAAAAGAAACATTATTGTTTAGATACATTTACAAATACCAACTCTCAACTACTATCACTTGAAAATGACTCTTTTAGTTGTTTTTTAAAAGACTGAAGGGTTGTTGTATTCCTAATCCACAGAGGTATTTCATTCCATAGCGCTACTCCTGCATGTCTTATTGAAAACGCCCCTCTTGAAGTATGCCTTCTTTGGTGAGACAATAAACTATTTGATGCTCAAGATGTTGGAAAACCATGATATGATGATGGTTCCTCTAAAGATCAGTGTTTCAAACTGTAACAACCTGTACCCATTCTGTAACAAGTGAATAATATAGTACGCAACAGATGTAATTTAGTTGTCCAAATCTTGTGTATTTTGTATAGTATTTATGTGTCACTGAATAGACCAGATGGTTTAGGCATAGTACTGTTTTATACATTAGCCCCCTAAAATGACGATTGTGATATTGCTTTAACCTGCACTGGTGTGATGACTTATAGAGACAATACGCCCCTCATAAAATTCCTCTCAGATTAGTTCTTTTTTGGCCGCTAGGTGCGCTATCGTAAAGAAAACACTGACACGTTACTTCTTGGGTTACGTTGATCCAGGTTTGCTTTGCTATTTTCAATTCCTCTTAGGCCAAACCATGTTTAAAACTGTTTAAAGTGCCTCTTCCCCTCTTTTTGCTTTACCCAACTCTGTTTAGTCAAGCATCATCAAGTTTGTCATTTCTGGCTTCCGACTTCAGTGCTGAGTGCTGGCTGACTTTTCTACGGGGCTAATGCGCGACTCGATATGAAGCGAAAGCCTAATCGCTTATTCACCTGTCAGATAACTTATCCCCCGATCTCACCTGTGATTGTTATTGTTCCTCTAGCGCATCTGGCGGCAATTCGTCATCGGATTTTATGAAGGACGTATTGAAACAAACATCAATTTTAAAGGAGCTGATTCAACTCATTTTGTCTGTCTAGGTGTGACGTTCCATTCATGGGAATCCGACCAGGTCTGTGCGACGGCTTCACTGCCACGAAGGGATCGAAGGTCCTTGAGAAAAACATTGATAAAGCATACCAGCTACTTGAAGAGGAAGATTACGACATGGTAATGGTAGGTATCAGCCGACAAAAAAAGTGAAAAAGGAGTTCCACAGGGTCCTATCGCCACAGACTTTTAAATGTTCGGTTTCTCAGTGCCTAACATAACATAACATAACGAATTTATTTCAAACAACCACTATCATGGCAATGCCAAATTTGGGTATTACGTCAAGCATAATGCACATTTTAAAATCTATACAGTTAATCATCAATTCGTCATCACAGACCTGTTATAATACATAAATGAAAACCAAAAACAGAACACGGACGTTGGAATAATATCACAGACAGCTACCACCATCATTATAAATTTTTGTGAAACTCGGAACGAAGCTTTTCTGGTATCGCGTATGTGTTGCAGGTACGGGGGACAACTTTGGAACCTTTGAACTTGCGACCCTTTCCTGTCGGTTTCTTGTGTTTTCATAAGGAGGAGGAAGGATATCGGATAGAACAGGATGGTGGAGGAGCTTATGACCAACCGCTAGGCTCAGCCGCAGTCTCCGACTCTCAAGGGTTTCCATCTTAAACTTTTTTAGGAGAGCAGAATAGGGAACTTTGGGCTCACGACTTATTATTAGGAGTGCACGTTTCTGTATTCTTTCTATTTGTTGTGTCTGTTCGGCTGAACATAGCTGACTCCGACTTTTAACTTCCGCGGCATCGATGTTAGTTACCTGCACTGTAAAAAGTCTCTCCTTTATCGGAGTTTACTAGTTGTGTGTCACCGACTTCGGACATTTTTTATTCCTAATTCATATAATTAAAACCTGAATTCGGAGAGTTATAATCTGATGCAGGATTAAAACGCTAGAATGCAAAATACTGCAGAGTATACTGTAAAAAGTCCCTCCGTATAAAGATTAAAGTTAACTGCAGTACTTGCTACTCAGATACATCTTATCTCTATTTGGTATTAGTCTTATCTGCGTAGAGATAAGAGTAATCCGAGTAGCAAATACTGCAGTTAACTTTAATCTTTATACGGAAAAACTTTTTACATTGTAGGCTATACTGTAGTATTTTGCATTCTAGCATTTTTATCTTGCATCGGACTATAACCCTCCGAATTCGAATTTTGATTCTCCGAATTAGGAACAAAAATGTCCGAAATCGGTCACGCACAACTACTAAATTCCGATAAATGATAGACTTTTTACAGTGTGTCATAAATGATAGACTTTTTACAGTGTGCCTACCATTATAGATGTAAAAAGCGAATTTTTCAATGGAAAAATCCAATCGAATATTCGCAAAATTGAAATATTCGGAGGCCTCTCGAAAATTGCGAATATTCCGAAAAATTGAAATATTTCGCAAAATTGAAAAATATGGAAAAATTGAAAAATATGGCGAATTTTCGCAATTTTCGCAAGAAAAATGCAATTTTCGTTGCAATTTTCGGGAGTTTGTGCCCCTCACTACGCAATAAGTTCCAAACGCGGCACGCAATCATGCCCAACAGGTTCGTAGGAAGGCGATTTTTTGCAGCTTTGATGGATAACTGGGGATGAGTCAGGTTATTAAAGGGGTGCATTGCATTTGAAGGCAATTAGAGTGTGATTTAGATACGAAGGATACATATGAGAGTTTTTATTTGTAACAGGTGATTATGTTTTATTTAATTACTAGGTTAGACAAAACAGGATCGGCAGGGGAGGGGCCGTGGTTTCATATCCGGAAGACGGAAATTCTTGTTTGTCTTGCAAAATAGATCCTTGTACTAATTGAACTTGACGAACATCAGAAATAACCTACCTTTTACTCCTCTGTAGATTAAGCTTAGCAGAAAGGAGGCATATTAAGAGGGGTTTCTCACTTTAAAACAAAATAATTATTCTGCGCTGTCAGTGGATGTTACGGGGTGCTGGAGGTCTATAAGTGAGTCAGTCATTCACGTGAACTTGTTTTACGTCAGTTATTTTCATTTCTTATGGAAACCCACCATAATAATCCATAAACACGTGAAAAAGTCCTGAACTTCTCACAAGCAAAACAATGGGACCAGTCTAGAATGAGGACTTCTTACCAGGTCTATTCATTATTCTTAAGGAGGAGGGGACACCGGGACTCAAAACTCCTTCGTTTGCGCATTGGACAATGTCTTCCACGGAGTTATATGTACAAAAAAATCCCTCGTTGACTGAAACTGAAGAAGTGGCGGCCAGACGGATTCTGATTAGCAGAAATGAATTCTGCGTAAAACGAATTCATCTAGCCGCCAATGTTCAGAATGTTCTGAACCCTTTGTACAGGGGAAGTGATCTGAGTGTTAGTGAGCAAACCACTGCCACAGAGTTGATCTGCTCACTTGCAGATAGATATTTATGATAAAAGTCAAACAGGATGAGAGCATAATCTTGTCTGAGTTCCTCGGTTTTGGTACAGACACCATACTCTAGCTCAGCATATTATTTTTCAGCTTTTTTTTTATGTTTCGCAGTTTTTCCTATTTTTCCGCGAATATTCGCAATTTTCGCAAGATAAAATGGAGGTATTGAAATTTTACATCTATACCTACCATGTCCTTCTTATCAGCCGATCCAGGAAGGGCCTTGAAACAAAAGTTGCTAGCTTAAACCAATCCCTATGCAAGATTGGCCTATCCGTCAAAGCCAGTAAATGCAGTCAGTCACAAATCCTTGATTTTTGGATACTCTATGCCCAATGCTGGATACCCTATGCCAAACGCTGGATAGCTGTTGGTACTCTAACCCTGACCTACCCCAACATAGATGAATTCTGATTGGTTTTCATCGCCTTATCCGTCTTTTTTCTGTATGTGATTAACTTTGTTTCTTGTTTTCTCTTGTTGTTTTTCTTTTTGTATTTACTCCACTTAACCTCTGTTCTGTAAAGTGGGTGATAAATAAATTATTATTATTATTATTATTATTTCGGAGCTTCACTCAAATAATCAGTATTTTATTGGGTTCAAGTATCCAGCATCTGGCATAGTGTATCCAGCGTTAGGCATAGGCTTTCCCAAAATCATGGGTTTGTGGTAGACTGAGTAAATTTCAGTACGTTTGCTTCATCGCTCATGCGGCTCCGCTGAAACCCTTTCTGAATGAAACAGAGGGCGTCTAAAAATTGCCAGTCAAAAATACGCCTCGCGACGTCTAGGCGAAACCGCAGGGTGTGTCAGATCGAGAGCGAATACGTCCGAACTCTATTTCCAGAAATATGAACAGAAAAAAATAGAGAGTCGTATGGGCCTAGAGGAGTAGCTTGCTTTGTTACAGTATAGCCCAAATCCATACAGCCTGTGTACAGCTGGCATCTGGGCACAACCTAAAAATTAAGGACAAGAGCTTCCTCCTGACTATACTGTTGTGCTGTCATACATGTCTCTGCTGAACCTTCTTCTCCGATTCCTTGGCTAATTTCTCTCCAGGCATTTTCCCTGATTCCGTTGTCTTTGTACTCCTTGATACCAGTATCATAGATACAAAAAAATTACCTGACGATGCTTTTTTTTAAGCCAGGCGTGGCGAAATTTGCTCTCTGTGTGAATTGGGCTTAAGTGCGTGTTTTTTGTCGGGGCCAACACAGATTGAGCACGAAAATCGTCCACTCTTTTGTCGATTGTCGTAGCAGGTTGCACCTGTTTCAGTTTTTCGGTCAGAAAGGAATTCCAACCATTGAAGGTTGCGAAGGTTGCGAATCGTTAACTTTACTTCGGGTCGGAGCTAACTTCAGCTTTAACTATCTTTAACTATTCCCAGTTCTACTATTGTTAACTATTTTGTAACGATGCTCGTTACATAATACAAAATAGTTAACAATCGTTAAGCTCTGGAACGGAAATTGTACGTGGGCGGAGCTTAAATTTCGAAATCAGAAACGTGGAACGCAAAAATTTTTCAACCGTTGGTAATTCGTTAACGATCGTTAAGTTCCGGAACCCAACCGAAGTCAGAATACTAATCTTTGATACCCTGCAGACTGTGACACCATCTAGGGGCAAGTGCAGGAACAGTCTCTTTTTTTCAGCTCTACAATGAACATCTTGACAACAAAGGTCACCAGTTTGGTCCACACACGAAGGAGCTCCAAGATGCTTTGCAAGACATTGACGCAATAGTTTATCGACTGACCGAGAAGATCCGAAATAGTTCTTTGAAAGACCAAGTAAGTTCTCGTGTGAGCCAGGTCACAAATGTGTACACACGTACAGGAGGGGTATCTTAAATTACCTCAAATTGCACTTGCAAGCAATAAGGTTGTTGAATCCCGATGAGTAGCTTGCGGTTGATGATGTTGTTCATTTGTTTCCGGGTCACTGTTTCTGGGGCACCCCAGTAGACTTTCCACGGTTACGCACACCAGTCCTCGTCGAGTCGCTTTTTGAGCCCCTAAGGTGTTTCGCTAGTCGCAGCTGAATCAGGCATAGTTTTTTTGTATGCTGATGCGTGTGAAGAGTGCTAGCGATGTCAGCGACAGTATTCAGTTCTGCAAAGTCCACAGAGGAACAGCACGATTGCTCAAGAAGTGCTGGCGAACACGAGAGGTGCAGGATCTATGGAACAGATTCCGGGAGTGGCCCCTAGTTCGTGAATTGCTGTCAGGCTGACCTCGTTTACACTACCTCGAATGTTGCCGTGAAAATGTTAAAATGAAATGTACGTGCCGTTCTGACAGTCAAGAGACAAAATATGACTTTTTGGGATCCCAAAACGTAAGTTGAGGGATACCTATGACATCGCAAAAGTTGTCCGTCTTTCCGTCCGTCTGTCCGTCCGTCCGTCCGTCCGTCTGTAAGCACGATAGCTCTCGAAGGGAATGAGATATTTTGATGAAACTTGGTGTGAGGATTCGTTGGGTCGGCGGACCAGTCGAGTTCGTAAATGGGCTTTGTAGCCCTACATTTAGGGGTGGGGGAGGGGGTTCAAATTAAGGGGCAAACAAAATATTTTGAAACAGCTAATGTGATAGTCGATTATGGGGTAAGAAGACATGCTGAACACGATGGTCAAGTAGTTAGACAAGTAGTTCGCCCGGAATCCGGCCAAAACCGGAAAGTTTGTTGAAAGTAAAAGTTTTATTTGAAGTTGATTAGATCTTCGATTTAGAGGTAGGAAGACATGCTGAAGACGATGGTGAAAATCATTTTCTCGACGGATATGTAGTTCGCCCGGAATCCGGCCCAAACCGGAAAGTTTGTTAAAATTAAAAGTTTTATTTGGAGTTGATCAGATGTCCGATTTAGGGCAAGGAGACATGCTGAACTTTTATGTGAAAACAATTTTCTACCCGGACATGTAGTTCGCCCGGAATCCGGCCAAAACCGGAAAATTGTTAGAAGTTAAAGTTTTATTTCTAGCTGATTAGATAACCGATTTAGGGGTAAGAAGAGACGCTGAATCCGTGTGTGACAATCATATTTTACCCGGACATATAGTTCGACCGGAATCCGGCTGGAGTCGGAAAATTTGTTATAAGTTAAATTTTTATTTGAAGTTAGGTAGATGTTCATTATTGGAGAAAGAAGATACCCTGAGTTCGTTTTTGAGCTTTCTTTTTTCGCCGGACAAGTAGTTCTAGAGTTCGGCCGAAACCGGGAAATTGGCAGAAGTGGCAGGAACTTTTCGTATAAAACAGATATGACTTATACAGGTAAACACACATGCTGAATCCATATCTGAACTTGGTTTTCTCAGATGATTAGCTATTTGGCCTTAATCTGTTTCTGAATTTTAATTCTAAGAATGTTCAAGGATTCTGGCGATGACTGGATCTGGCTAAGACAAGACCCAGTTGTCTGGATCAGATATTGAATTTTTGGGATCCCATCGAAAACTTTGGTCTTGTTTCAACAGTCATGTGTCCAAAAATATTCAAATTCTGTGCATTTTCTTAGTTTTGAAGCTGCTTTAAAAGGGGTTTTCTGGCTATTAACTTTGGTAACTCTACCTTTTTCATCATTTTGTAAGTCACGGCCAGGAATTTGAAAAGAAAAATGTGTTTAACTAGAAATATTGAAGCAATATTTATTTATCCAATAACCATTTAATTAGCTTCAATCTAGTACGTTTGTCATACTTGTTGGTTCCTTTTTGGGATCCCAAAACGTAAGTGGAGGGATACCTATGACATCGCAAAAGTTGTCCGTCCGTCCGTCCGTCCGTCTGTAAGCACGATAACTCTCGAAGGGAATGAGATATTTTGATGAAACTTGGTGTGAGCATTTTTTGGGTCAAGAATAAGGTCGAGTTCGTAGATGGGCTTTGTAGCCCTATATTTAGGGGTGGGGGAGGGGGTCGAAATTAAGGGGTAAGCAAAATATTTTTAAACAGCTAATGGGACAGTCGATTATGGGGTAAGAAGACATGCTGAACACGATAGTGGAAACCGTTTTCTCGCCGGACAAGTAGTTCGCCCGGAATCCGGCCAAAACCGTAAAAATTTATTTGAAGTTGATTGGATGTTCGATTTAGGGGTAAGAAGACATGCTGAACACGATGGTGAAAACCATTGTCTCGCCGGACAAGTAGTTAGCCCGGAATCCGGCCAAAACCGGAAAATCTGTTGAAAGTAAAAGTTTTATTTGAAGTTAATTATATGTTCGGTTTAGGGGTAGTAAGACATGCTGAAGACGATAGTGAAAATCATTTTCTCGCCGGGCAAGTAGTTCGCCCGGAATCCGGCCAAAACCGTAAAATCTGTTAAAAGTAAAAGTTTTATGTGAAGTTAATTATATGTTCGGTTTAGGGGTAGTAAGACATATTGAACACGGTGGTGAAAATCATTTTCTCGCCGGGCAAGTAGTTCGCCCGGAATCCGGCCAAAACCGAAAAATTGTTAAAAGTCTTCGTAGTTGATTAGATATCCGATTTAGGGGTAAGAAGAGATGCTGAATCCGTGTATGACAGTCATTTTGTACCCGGACATATAGTTCGCCCGGAATCCGGCTGGAACCGGAAAATTTGTTTTAAGTTAAATTTTAAGTTGATTAGATGTTCGATATAGGGGAAAGAAGATACGCTGAGTTCGATTTTAGCTTCTTTTGTTTGCCGGACAGGTAGTTCCGGAATTCGGCCGAACTGGGAAATTCGAAGAACTAAGGCAGGAAGTTTTCGTCCAAACAGATACACACACAATACACAACACAAACATGCTGAATCCATATCTGAACTTGGTTTTCTCAGATGATTAGCTTTTTTGCCTTAATCTTTTTCTGAATTTTAATAGTAAAAATGTTCAAGGAGTCTGGCGAAGACTCGATCTGGCGTAGACAAGACCCAATTGTCTGGATAAAATATTGGATTTTTTGGGATCCCATCGACACCTTTGATCTTGTTAAGCCAGATAGATTGTTCTGAAGGAAAGACTTATCTGGAAATTTGAAATCTTGTCTGAGTTGGATACCCCTCCTGTATAGGACGCAGGTGATCCACGGAAATCTGCGGAAAAACCTATCGCATGTCAATGAGCCAATCGAACGCAAAACAGCAGCCGCGTCCGTCACCCTGCCACTCCGGTATTGACTAAACTTTAGCCGATTATCTACACTGTAAAAAATAATCTTGCAGTATTTGCTACTGGGATTAATCTTGTCTTTATTGAGATAAGATTATCCCTAATTCGGATTAACTTTACCCCAATTCAGATAAGATTAATTCCAGAAGCAAATACTGCATCCTTATTCGAAGAAACTTTTTACAGTATACGGTCCGTGACGTTTTCATACGTCATGAAAGAAATAAGAAAATTCGATTAAATTAATGTTGCAGAATATATATTTGTGTCTATACATAGAGCCGAGTGGCCAGCGAGGCGCAGGACGCGTTTGCACTTATAAACCGTTCTAGGGACAATCAGTCCCGTTAGTGAATGGAAAGTAGGCTTTTCCTGTGACGTCACGATCCGTAGATAATTAAAGTTTGGTCAATACCGCCACTCCGAGGAAGTAAGTCATAGTCCAGATCGGAAACGATTTCCTGCTTTGCTCGACCCATCCCATAGCCTTTATCAGGCAGTTAGTCTGAATGGCAAATGGTTCCATGGTTCATGGTTATCTTATTTACAAACAAATGTATCAGTAACACTTTCCGCTGCTGAGAGCAGAGCCCGAGCGCACACGAAAAAAAATCTAAAACTAAATATAACTTCTACCTGACGTATCATACCCAATAATATCCATCCGCTAAATAATCATACAGATAACCGAAAGCAAGGCCAAGGCACAGTCACAATTAAACAAAAATAAATATATAAATATATATCAATGAGCCAATTGAACGGAAATACAGCAGCCGTTTCTTTTTTTATATATAATAATAATAATCTTTAATTTTCTAAATAGACAATTCACTCGCTAGCATTGGATTGTCGTACAGTTTACCTACAATACATATAATAACACTATCTAAGACAATTTGATAATAAGTTTAAAAATTCACTGTTGACACTTAAAGTGCGAACACAGGATAAGGATTTCCCGGCCGGATTTCCTGCACTTTCATCATCAAGTTGAAAAATTTCAACTTTTCCATATGGAAGTGATGATGGTGTCGAAAATCCGGCCAGGAATTCCAGCCCGGGAGCTACCGATCCTGACCGTGTGTTCGCACTATGTATCCAGTTTACCTTATTAATTACTACATAGAATTGATGTGGTGTACGAAATAGGGTAAAAAGGACATGGGGTACCTGTCCGTAGAATCTGTGTTTAGGCGAACAAGTTTCGGACAATTTACAGTTGCTTCTTTGTGTCTGGTGTTCGGTCGATTTGGGTTTGGTACTTCGTAGTTCGGTAATATAGTTCTGTGAAGGTCTGAGGTCAGACATTTGCGTCCAAAGTCCACAGTCAGTTTGTGTCGCCTATCAGAGAGAGTAGAGAGACCAAGCTTGGCCAATCCCTCTTCATAAGAAGTGTAGGTTGAGCCAAGGATAATCTTCACGACTCTCTTCTGGAAACTGGATATTGCTAGCCCGAGTTGTCGCCGCAGTCTTCTTATTCGTCCTTGTCCACCAACCATTCGTCACTTAGACACACGACTGATCAACGAGATAGCGCACAAACCTTTCAAGATCTTTGCCTTCACTCAAAAATTGACCACACCACACTTACCACAGTAGTTGTGGTCGTTACACCCCTGGTGGTTTCTGTTTTTACTCACTATTATCTGGTGTTTTTCGTGTAAGTTTTTTTGGAATCTCACGATTTCCCGTGACTTCTCGCTGGAACCTGCCTCCTCACCAGATCTAGGCGATTCCGTACTGGTGAGCCAAAACAAGACACTGGTGGGTACGAACGAAGTTTATAACACTAGTTGCATTCTTTGTCACGGGAGTTGTCACCGGTGGTCTCCGGTTATTCTTTATAAGGCGTTTTTGCATCCATCGTTGACCACTCACCAGTCTCATAAGTCATAACTCGTTTTTGAACTAACCGGTGTCCGGTTTTATCTCACCGGTGCGGACTAACCAGGACCTGCTCGGGAGCCCGGCTTTACTGAGAATTTAGCAACCTTTCGTCAATTGACGAGGTTTCGCACAAAGCCCAGAATTTAGGTCGTTTTTGTGACTCACCGGTGACTACCCAGCGGTGAACCAAAAAACGCGTTACAAGGGAAGAACTGGACACCGGTGACGGAACAACAGAGGCAGCCCGGAGTGAAACGAACTCGGCTACTATGGAGCAGTCACCGGTGAATCCAAAAATGACTTACAGGAAAAACTAGAGACCACTAGTAAAATACTCCGGCGGTAAGGAACCCAGTGTTGTGTCGGTCTCTATGTCAAGCGCTTAACTAACTCTATGTACATAGTAAAGTGAACACGAACCTTTGCTACTTCCTAGAATTTAATCGCACAAGTGAAGATTCAGAACTAAATCACATCTCGCTAAACTTTAGTCGACGTCAGACTGCTTCCGGTTAATCGACGTCAGTTGCCTAAACCTTAGTCGACGTCAGACTGCTTCCGGTTAATCGACGTCAGTTGCCTAAACCTTAGTCGACGTCAGACTGCTTCCGGCTAATCGACTTCAGACTGCTTCCGGTTAATTGACGTCAGTTGCCTAAACCTTAGTCGACGTCAGACTGCTTCCGGCCAATCGACCTCAGTTCCCTAAACTTCGGT
The DNA here is from genome assembly GCA_030848855.1 of Branchinecta sandiegonensis. NCBI lineage: Eukaryota > Metazoa > Arthropoda > Branchiopoda > Anostraca > Branchinectidae > Branchinecta > Branchinecta sandiegonensis. The sequence continues at coordinate 19,313,557 of JAUPMV010000011.1, forward strand.
TGACGTCAGATTGCTTCCAGCCAATCGGCGTCAGTTGGACCTTCACTTGTGCAGTGGGGAGTATATAAGCTCGTCATTCATTATGTCTTTCGTCTAACACCTTTAGTCAGTCGTTGTACTGTATTCATGTTTACCCGGAATGGGATTTACATTATACAGAGTAAGTTTGTGAATAAAAACTATTTATATGTTAACGTAAAACCCAGTCTACTACCACCCTCGTTTACCCTAAGCCTACAGAGTAAGCTCTATTTCTCAAATACAAACCAATGAAAAATTTGCAGCCTGCGTAGTTGTATGGTAGTTGCACGAAAAAGTTGCATGTAGTACTATGTAATATCAAAGAATACTATCATTTAATGTGCCTCAAACTGGTCCAGTCTTATGTAGTAGTATCCAGTAGCATCCTTTCTTGCCATAGTAGCATCCAGTCTTGCTAATAGTAGCATGCAGTATGTAGTATGCAGTAACACGGTAGCCTTGAAGTAGAAGCATGTAGTAGCATCAGTTAGTATTGCATGCTACTTTTTCGAACCTACTATTTTGAGATAACTTTTCATCGGGAACACCCAGCTAATAGTAAACTGTATTCTTTGTAGGTCAGCGTGATGGTTGTGTCTGACCATGGCATGGCCGACGGGACAAAAGAATCCGGAATGATCTACGTTGATGTGGCAGACTTCGTTGATCCTGCTGACATCAAATTAGCCGTTGATAGGGCGGCTGTAATGGGCATTACGCCACAGCCGGGAAAGCTCGACGTTGTGTTCAACCACTTGAAGAGGATGCCTGGAGTCACTGTCTACAAGCGAGAAGATATTCCTTACAGTTTCCACTACAAGAAAGGCACTTTTGTTCAAGAATTGCTATTAGTGGCGAAACCAGGTATGCAGAAGCTCGTTTGCCATTAAAGTTTTACTGAAAAGCCAACTTATCTTAATACGTTTCATTTGAAAACACTGAATTATTTTGACTCATATAAGGGATTTCTGTTTTTTACGTCGCGTAGTCTAGTAGTGAGGTTTGGAATCTCCGCTGGTTGCACGACAAATAACTTTACGGCGAGTCGCGGAAAACTTGAATGTCTGCAAAAGCGTGTGTTTCAATGGCTAACAAAGCGAAGATTTTGAAATGTTCGATTCCAGATTGCAGAATCACATCCGAAGATAGCCCTCTGTTCCGTGCTAGCCCGAATAGGTTTTCTTTGTGGAAGGACACAGTCAACAGAGAATTTGGCCAGCATTCCACCAAGTTGATTAGCAAGTTCTAATTTTCAACTGGTCATGTTCTTTCTTCATTGCGAATGCCAAGTTCTTCCTGGTCACTTTCACTTCCCATGTTTACTTTCATCTTCCTGGCTTGAAGAATGTAAATCCGCCATGACTTGTTATTACGGCAATTGGCTGCCGCTGTAGTTGCTAAACATTTCAAACATGGAGCTACGTCCGTATAGAGGTACAACAGTTACGGAAGAGAAACTACGTCAGATAAAATTCAAGAATCGTGGATAACAAAGTAACGAAGTAACGCGTTTTTGTCGGTTCTTCTAGCCTAATTAATTAAAAACAAGATGGGTAATCACTAATCAGACTGTCGCATCTTAGCCCGTTAACCTTTAAGTACAGTAGAGGTATGCTTATGAAAAGAAACTTCTCTTACCACTCATCAAGTTTCACTTGAATCTGAGCTTTTCTAGGAAATGTCCCGTTCACTCATCCCTCACGCAGAGATGGGCGAATCCGGATTCGAATCCAGGATTCGTCCTGTTGGCGGATTCGAATCTTCTACTTGTCATGCTGGATTCAGACTCGGACCCGGATTCCAAACCTTCAGTCTTACGAATCCGCTCAAATTTCTAGTCTGCATCCTTCCAGTTTCCGTTTCCCAATTTTTACGCAGTGGGCTTAGGCTATCCAACTTTTTTCATCTCAACCATCCTCAGTAACTATATAGTTATCCGATTACCTTAGATGTCAGTGCCTTTTGTTACCTCTGATTTTTAAACTATAACCTAAGTACATGATTCAGTTTTTGTTAAAGTACAACTCTTACTAGAAATGGTCTTTTCCCTAAAAAATGGATCAGAAAAAAAGGTTTTCGAGAATACCATTACTTTCCACCTGAAACTAGCGATTTGGTTGTTACCGCTTGTCTAGGATATCCACTCTTCCTGCTCTCCGACACGGCGGCTGGGCGCAAAAGATTTGAAAACTGAACGTGCCTTGGTTAAAAAGTGGGAAAACTAAGCAAATAAATGACGTAAGAAACAGAAGTTTATCACATCCTTATGTGTGAAAGATTTGTCAGCGGACAATGAGGATTCCGGCAAACCTTTCGTTGGGTGAAGGGAATACTCGGCAAGGCCGAAAAAGCGCTAATAATTCGTAGTTACGAAACGAAACAATGGAGAAAGATGGGGATTTTAGAAGCTTATACTTCCATATGGGAGCTAAGTATATTATAAAAGGCAAAATAAGCAAGAGTGGTCCTTTAAGGTCGGATTCAAATCCGGATTCGATTCCGCACTCGAATCCTCAGTATAAAATGGCGGATTCGGACTCGCCCCTAGCCCTGGATTCGAATCCTTTCATGCGCCCATCTCTGCCCCCATGGAGCTTTGTATCTGTCCAGTTCCATCCCAATTGTCCCACTCGTTTAATCCCTAGGCAGAAATGGGTGTGTGTGTGGGGGGAGGGGGTGTACCAGCCTGTACCTTCCAATCAGGAAACTACTTCCTAGTAGCCTCTCAAAGTAGCATTTTTGGTTTCAGGATTTTTCATCCAGGGCTTCGAGAGTGACAAGCAGATCCCACGTGATGAAATAAGAGAAGAGTGGGGTGGTTTTCACGGATACCCCGCTGATGACAAGGACATGAGGACAGTTTTTTTCGGCTGGGGACCAGGTAAGATACAGCTGAGCATGGGATCCGGAGCTCGTTTAAGGCGGACCACAAAAAATGGTCTTTCTACCACACGAACAATGCTAATCATCCCTACTGTCACTATGAATGTTCAAAACCACAAAAAACACCGTCAAACAGTGAGCAAATTTAAAATAAAAAATAATTCCTAGGTTTTAAATAGTTGGGTCTGGACTAAATCTCAGCCGATTATCCGGGACAGCCGTTATGGCACGTAGGGAGCCAACGATAAAAAATAATAATTTCCATCTAAGCTCCAACTGTTGATTACAAATACAAATAAATTAAAAGCCCAGGACCAGTGTGGTTACTTCTGAAGACATACCAAAAAATAATCAATAAATTCTTATAATTCTTTGCTAATAAAACGTGGAAAATTTCGTCATCTGGAAAAGAAGACGTTCTGCGTGGGTTGTTTCTCGAGCCGAAACAGCAACCCAGCAATCAAGTTGAAATCTAAATAAACTGTTGGCTTGCGATCAGTAAGAAAAGGTAAATATAAAGTTTGGGTTAGGTCTTTAAGCTTTGTCTGACCTGGTGGCTCTCATTGTTTTTACGAAGTCCATTTTTTGGTATCTTTTCAATGCCCGATTTGCGTCGCTGACAATGTTCAGTTGAGATGGATATCAGCACAGTCTGTGCTAAGCTGGGTAGCTGCGTACTAAAAGAATAGTTGCGTTTTTGCAGATGCCATGGTATCTGATACCACTGTAACTGGATTTGTATTTACTTTATTTTTTCGTTTTTGCAGTTATCGTTGTATCTGATACTACGACTGCTTTGCAAAAACGACAATTACCGAATTTGCGCTTTTAGAGGTCATCCCAAAAGAAATACTAATATCCACTCATATTACATGTGCCAAACTTCTTTACCACCAATTTGACAAAACCCAGGCTTCTGTGTTGGTGAGATGACAGGGGATAAATTTTTCGGATATCACGATCAGTTACCACGGTAATTGAAAAAATGCGGTATCAGATACGATGGCAACTGCGAAAACGACTTTGGTCAAACGACGTATACAGAGAAAAAATGATGAAGCAGTCAGAAAAGGCGGGTAGTTCAAACAGTGCGGATTTCTACGCGATTATACAAATGAAAACGACTAACTGGTAATTATTACTCTGTGGTCGGGACAGGCTCCGGGTAGGCTCAACCCCTGCTAAACGGTTTGCGCAAAAAAAAATTCTGTCAGCTTGATTCAAGTCTTCTCAATTCTCCCCTTATTTGTTCTTGCTAATATACCGTAGTGACCGGGCTTTGAATGACAGTATGACTGAATATTAGCAGGGTGAAAGTTCACGCCTGCTTTAAACTTATTAACAGTTTCTGCGCTCGCAGCGCTTTCAGGAAGATGATTCCAAAATGGTCCAGAATTTGACTTTTAAAACTTACCTTCGTGGGTCCTTAGAGAAATTTTCGTCACGAAGTTCAGAAAACAAGAAAGAAGTAGATGTCTTCGAAAAGATACTGATCATAAACTGAGACCCCGTACAACCGCTGTCCCTGGTATTGCAGCACAGCGTAGCGATATGCGCCTCATTAGCAGCGTTCGTCGTCCGGTGACTGCTCACTGGTTCTTCTCGTAACGCGTTTTCGCATTCACCGGTGACTGCTCCGCGGTCTTTTAACCCGTTTTCGGAGTAACCAGTAGCTGCGTTTTTGATCGAAGCTTAAAGTTACCTTCAACCTAAAAGGTCTTTAGTTGCGTTTTTGATCGAAGTTTTGTTCGCCGTTAGCATAGCCGGTTGCTTAATTCCCGTTTTCAAACGCCGTCGAAGTTCACCGTTTGCCTAATTAGTGTTTTTACGACTCCGGCGATCCTTGCCCTGTTAACGTTTCTTCGACGTTTCAAGCAAACTTCGAACTTGCTAGCTCACAAAGTTCGACGGTCAGACCGGCGACCAAAAACGGTCATTAAACAAACACCTTTGAGGTTGAAGGTAACTTCAAACTTCGATCAAAAACGCAACTTTTGTTTAATTACCGTTTTTGGTCGCCGGTCACAGTTCCTTCGTCCTTCAGAGTCTGACCGTCGAACTTTGTGAGCTAGCAAGTTCGAAGTTTGCTTGATCGTCGAAGAAACGTCAACCGGGCAAGGATCGCCGGAGTCGTTAAAAGAGTGAACTTCGACTACGTTTGGAAACGGAAATAAAGCAACCGGCAACGCTTAACGTTTGTTTTTGTGTGTTTGACTCGTTTTCATGTTACAATAATCATTTTGAATGCTTAACATTGATTTTGATTTGTATTAGTTTTTATGGCACTTGTAGCCTCTGGCTCAAGTGCCATATACCGATCACAATTCCGTCTGTCGGTCTGTCGGTCGGTCCGAGTTTTTTGTCCCACATATCCGAGTTAGGGTACTTCCAGATGTGCTAGGACAATGAAACTTGGCAGGCATATCAGGGACCCGACGAAACTAACCTGGAAATAATCAGTTTCCCGATCTGACCATATGCGGGGGAGTGCGGGGCGCTGGAAACTTGAAAATGTTGGGCATTTTGTCACTTTTTTCCGAGTTAGGGTTTTTCTAGATGAGCTAGGACAATGAAACTTGGCAGGAATATCAGGGACCCGACCAAACGAACCTGGAAATAATCAGTTTCCCGATCCGACCATATGCGGGGGAGTGGGGGCGCTGGAAACTTGAAAATTTAGGGCATTTTGTCACACTTTTTCGAGTTAAGGTACTTCCAGATGAGCTAGGACAATGAAACTTGGCAGGAATATCAGGGACCTGACCAAAGTAACCTGTAAATAATAATTTTCCCGATCCGACCATATGCGGGGGAGTTGGGGCGCTGGAAACTTGAAAATTTGGGGCATTTTGTCACACTTTTTCGAGTGAGGGTACTTCCAGATGAGCTAGGACAATGAAACTTGGCAGGAGTATCAGGGACACGACCAAACTAACCTGGAAATAATCAGTTTCCCGATCCGATCATATGCGGGGAAGTGGGGGCGCTGGAAACTTGAAAATTTAGGGCATTTTGTCGCACTTTTTCGAGTTAGGGTACTTCCAGTTGTGCTAAGACCATCAAACTTGGTAGGCCTATCAGAGACCCGACCAAACAAACTTAATATCTAATAATCAGTTTTCTGATCCGACCATTTGGGGGGGGGGGGGGTGGAGGGCAGGGGAATCCGGGAAATTGAGAAGTGTGTAACTTTCGAACGGATGATCGGATTGTAATGAAACTTCATAATTGAATAGAATATATATCTGTAATGTCCCGTTTAAAGTCTTGACCGGATTCGGTAGCCAGGGGGAAGTTGGGGGGGGGGGGGGAGACCGGAAATTTCAAGAAACGGTTAGAATGGAGGGATCGGAGTGAAACTTGCTGGGAAGAACAAGCATCTGCTCTAGATAAGTCCTTTAGACCATTGTACTGGATCCGGGCACTTATGGGGGGGGGGGGGGGTCCCGGAATTCCGGTGATGGTGGTTTTGGGGATTTTCACGATGAAACTTGGCAGGCATATCAGGGACCCAATCGAACTGACTTCAAAATAAAAATTTTGTCGATCAGATAATGGTGGGGGGAGTGGAGGGAGGGGAATCCGAGAAATTGAGAAGTTTGTAACTTTCGAACGGATGATCGGATTGTAATGAAACTTCATAACTGAATAGAATATATATCTGTAATGTCCCGTTTAAAGTCTTGACCGGATTCGGTAGCCAGCGGGGAGTTGGGGGGGGGGGAGACCGGAAATTTCAAGAAACGGTTAGAATGGAGGGATCGGAGTGAAACTTGCTGGGAAGAACAAGCATCTGCTCTAGATAAGTCCTTTGGACCATTGTACTGGATCCGGACACTTATGGGGGGGGGGGGGTCCCGGAATTCCGGTGATGGTGTTTATTCAAAGTTTCAAAGTCAGCTTGGGCTCAAAGAATATTTATCCGGTGATGGTGGTTTTGGGGATTTTCACGATGAAACTTGGCAGGCATATCAGGGACCCAATCAAACTGACTTCAAAATAAAAATTTTGTCGATCAGATAATGGTGGGGGGAGTGGAGGGAGGGGAATCCGCAGGGGAATCCGGGAAATTGATAAGTGTGTAACTTTCGAACGGATGATCGGATCGGAATGAAACTTCATAACTGAATAGAATATATATTTGAAATGTCCCGTTTAAAGTCTTGACCGGATTCGGCAGCTAGGGGGGAGTTTGGGGGGGGGAGGAGAGACCGGAAATTTCAAGAAACGGTTAGAATGGAGGGATCGGAGTGAAACTTGCTAGGAAAAACAAGCATCTGCTCTTGATAAGTCCTTTGGACCATTGTACTGGATCCGGACACTTATGGGGGGGGGGGGGTCCTGGAATTCCGGTGATGGTGGTTTTGGGGATTTTCACGATGAAACTTGGCAGGCATATCAGGGACCCAATCAAACTGACTTCAAAATAAAAAATTTGTCAATCAGATAATGGTGGGGGGAGTGGAGGGAGGGGAATCCGAAATTTTCAGTCATGCGTAATTTTGGAATGGGTGATCGGATTCGAGTGAAATTTAAGAATTGAACAGAGGACATTTCTCCGATGATTTTTTTCATATCCGGACCGGATCCGGCAACTATTGGGGGGGGGGGGGGGGGGAATACGTGACCCGTTTAGAATGGAGGTACCGGGACGGAACTTTGTGGGAAGAACAAACAGATGCTCTAGGTAAGTCATTTGCTGAATCGGATTGGCTACGTGCACCACGGGGGAGCTGCGGGGGGTGGACCGGAAATCTCGGGAAACGGTTAGAATGATGGTATCGGAGTGAAACTTGCTGGGAAGAACAAACATCTGGTCCATGTAAATCTTTTACATAATTTGACTGGATCCGGAAACTTGAAGGGGGGGGGGAGGAGGGGGTTTCCCGGAATTCCCTTTTTTGGGGGATTTTCACGACGAAACTTGGAAGGCATATCAGGGACCCAGTCAAACTGACTTGGAATAAACAAAAATCCTCGATATGATAATCTTGGGGGGGGGGTTGAGGGAGGGGAATCCGGAATATTGAGTCATGCGTAACTTTGGAACGGGTGATCGGATTCGAGTGAAATTTAATAATTAAACAGAGGACATTTTTCTCTTATGACCTTTTTCATTTCCGGACCGAATCCGGCAATAATTGGGGGGAGGGCGGAAAATACTTGACCCGCTTAGACTGGTGTGATCTGGATCGAACTTCGTGGGAATGACAAACAGATGCTCTGGATTAATCATTTACAGAACCGGATTGGCTCCGGTTATTGTGGGTGGAGTTGGAGGAGGGGGGGGGGGTCTGAGATTCCGGTGATCGCGCGTTAAGGTACTTCCAGATGTGCTAGGACGATGAAACTTCGCTGGAATATTGGAGACTCAACAACATTTGCTTAGAAATTGCTACTTCCAAAATCCGATTATTCCTTGAAGTACCAATCTTGACCGCAAAGTAAAAAAATACTTTTAAGCAATATATGCATTTTCGTGATGCCCATCAGCCCATTAGCAGTTTTGCCCCAAGGGTTTTGCTTACAAATGAAGTTCCAGCTCCCTTAGAGCGCGCATCTCAACCGCAAAGTCGAAACTTACTTTTGATCAATCAAATCATCTTGACCTATGCAAGTGCCATATGAGCTTACAGCTCTTGTTCTTTATTGTAAAAAGCAACGGTTATGAATAGAATAGTAAAGCTAATAGAATATTAATGTAAGAATGGAAAGAGTAAGTGCTACACTTGTGTCACTGAGTGGATGAGAAGGGAAAAAAATGAAAAACGCTAGCGGCGAACAAAACTTCGATCAGAAACGCAAATAGTGTCTGATGATTGCTCACCGATGCGCATCAACCAGAACCTGCTCTAGAGCAAGAATAAATAAGGGAATAAATAATATATCCCTTATTTATTCTTGTCTAGAGGCAGGTTCTATAGTAATAATAATTTATTTTTAACCCACAAATCTTACAAGACGAAAACAGCGGAGTACAAAGAAAATATGAAGACATAATTAGGGAAAACACAACACATACAAACAAGATATACTCAAGAGTCAAACAGACGAATACGTCCATGAGGGGGCGACAGACGCCCCAATTTCTTCGTGATATCCGGTAGCGAGTACTTAGTAATAATTTTAGAATTTCTTTGCCAAGGAGGGAGAAAAAGAAGAAATTTACAAAAACGAAAGTAAGAGGATCACATAGCTTTAAGTTAAGACCTAGTGACGTCACCGATGAGGCGTAAAACGCGCAATAGGACAAGAGCTGAACACTGGGGAGGAAAAATCGGAGACAGCCCGGAGTGCAACGAACGAAGCTACTGAGGCGTCATCGCATTGCCTGCCAGTTACTAACAGCAAGAACAGATAACGAGATAGAACTGCTGTCCAAAGACAGTAACCCTTGGTTCACACTGCTGCTTCGTATGCGACACAATTTTTTCTTTGATGTTCCGACTTGCGACAGAATCGCATGAACCTTCCCACTACCATTCAGACGCAAATGGAAAACGAAATTTTTCGTCGAGATTATTCTGCAAAAGGACAAAGAAACCCTTGGGGAAACAACCTCTGAAGATGCTGGGAGATTACCCATCTGAATACCACCCATCATTAGGAAATTTTCGGTCAAACCCCATATGTCATCTTGTTCAAAACAGGTTAATACAGTTTATTCATAAGATATTTTGCATTCGTCCATCCTAGTATTACAGTCAGATGAAGGTAGAGCAATTTTTAGTCTTGAAAATTAACTAGTCTTTGTTTTTTCTTTTCTTTCCCTCAAGAATCGCATGCGTTATTTCGGATCAGTTATAATATTCAACGCGTCCGACAGTGCGACAACACGCAAAGTTCTGCGTTGCTTGTCGAACGATTTGTGTCATATTTCGCATGACGCAAAATTTTGCGCGAAATCGCAGCAGTGTGAACCAGTTATAAAATTTGGACAGACCGGAAACTCCCGTAAGCCCCATGAGTCACAACAATCAGCGCCGTTGAGCGGATGTTCTTTCGTTAAAAAATCGCTCTGTTGACATTTTCCTCCATCGCTCTCCGCAGAATCATCATCAAAGCACGTTTTGTTGACTTTTTTCGTTTCGTTTATGATGAGCATCCTCTCTCCATTCAGATTTCCTCTTTAATTGTAATAAAAAACAAGTAGGAAAAGAATAATCGCATTTTTATGGGGGAAAATGTTGAATTCACGATTTCGAATCAATTAATGTTGACAGACATTGCCTACTCACGCCCTCTTCCTTTGATTCATCCATCGCTCGAAATTGGACAAAGCTCAAACGATAGGCAACCCGATTTTAGCGAAGTCACCAGTCTTTCCCACTATTATTGTCTTTGCTGCTGTCTCCCTATCTCGGTCATACAAACATGCAGAGTCGAGTAAAATACGTCCGACTCCCGACGCAAACGAGCGGAGGTTACTAGCTTCGCGCTACATCACGTTTCGTTACCTCTACAAATAGCTATATCGCCGTTAAGTCGCTGAAGAGGAAATCTAGCAGTCAAAGCTGAATGGTTCCATGGACGTGCTCCAGAGCGGGTCGGCGCGTGGAGCACGCCCTGCTAGCCTCCTTCAATATTTATTGTGCGATAAGCAACGGTGAAGACGGAAGAGGAGTAAAAGCCAGGCTTCACCCCAGATTTTTCTTCCGGATTCCGGACAGCTGTTTTGGTCGAGACGGATCTGGAAGGTGAAGGCGGCCAAAACGTCTGGAAGTCCGGGGTGTTGGACACCCCAGATTCCGGATGTCTGGAATGTGTCATAGAGACAACCCGTTCGAGAGACACTACAGATATGCAAATGGGGGAAGAAAAGGGAAAGTGATTGACAGCTGTGACTGGGATGCAAGAGATATTTGAAAGGTAAAGAGGACATCTAGGAAATGTTGAAGAACAGCAAATTTAGCTGTCATCATTATCATGAAAATCTAGAAGGGTTGGCTTGACTATCCGGAAGCCCTGGACGTCTGGGAATCTGCAAGTTGAAGCCTGGCTTTTAACGGTTATCAGCATCAGCCCAAATCTAGAATAAATATCTCGAGGTCCGCTCAATTTTGTCGGGGGTTTCATAGTCGCTGCATGCGACTAAAGACGTAAGTTCTATTTGATTATTTGTTCTTGCTAACAGGTCCCTTTTTCAGCCTTCAAGAGCCACTACCGAGGGAGTCACCTGGAACTTGTAGATATGTATCAAATGTATGCCCATATCATAGGCGTGGATCCACGCCCGCACAATGGATCCTGGGAACGAGTTCGACAGTATCTGACCTCTGCCAGTGTGACCTCCTCTAAGTCAACGTTTGTGATACTCAGTGCCATACTTTACTGCCTTATATGAATACTTTTTGTGAATTTTATATAAACGAGTTATTTAAATCGTGTCAAACATCCAAAACTTTCTTCATTTCAAATGACTACATGGTCCAGCCGATTCTTGGTTTCTTTCGCTAAAAGAAATGAGCCCACTGCCCAGCAAGTGAAGAGTTCGAAAGGACCCGCGGTTTTTATCCTTACTTTTCTGATTTACTGAAGTCAGTCGCGCCGTAGCCTGTATATGCCGAACATTATCCTCTTCGCGCCTTTATATGCCGAACATTATCCTTTTCGCGCCTCGCGCCGTAGCCTTTATATGCCGAGCATTATCCTCTTCGCGCCTCGGCCCCCGCGCCGTAGCCTTTATATGCCGAGCATTCTCCTCTTCATGCCTAGCGTCGCGCCTTTATATGCCGAACATTATCCTCTTCGCGCCTCGCGCCGTAGCCTTTATGCCGAACATTAACATTATCCTCTTCGCGCGTGGTGCCTTTATATGCCGAACATTGCCGGCTTGGCAATGACGGAACCCGGATTGAAACGGAAGTAGAGCTGAAAGCATAAACTGCATTTCTGTGTTACTCGTTAATACTCTATAGCTTTTGTCAAACATGTATGCAATACATATCCTCCTATGACCCACGGCAGTTATATTACGATAATCTTCACACAGAAAGTTAGCGGCAGATAGAAGAGGATGATATAAGTCATATCAGTCTCCAGAGAGGATGATATGAGTCACATCAGCCTCCAGAGAGGATGATAAGTCAAATCAACCTCCCAGAGAGGATGATACAAGTCATGTCAGCCTCCGGAGAGGATGATATAAGCCATATCAGCCTCCAGAGATGATTTCTATTCGGAAAAGTTATAGCAGTTAACACACCTCCATCTCGGTTGATATCGGAATGACAGCCTTGATGGCCATTTAAAAATTTCGACCATTTAAAAATTTTCAATGATCGTCTCGGTGTTATTTTCCGATATCAACCTCGATGTCTGAAGTTAACCTTTAATTTGACCAAGTCTTAAACCCGCCAGTGAACCTTTGGGAGAACAAGAAACGTCACCCAAACAAACCCCTTTAAATTGATTCAGATCCTGTGTAAACCAATCAGCAACGTTTGTTGATGTGACTAGCTCTTCGCTGGGCACACGGCGATTCTTCATCAGCACGAAGAGTTAGTCATCAAGAGTAATACCCCGCTTTGCGTTTAGCTCATCAAGGGTGCATTAACCAGTCGCTCCACTCGTACTTAAAAGCGTACGGCTTTCCGGCCAAATTGTTAATACTCTATGTGACAAGTCCAAAACACGCCAGTGATCCTCAGGAAGAAGGAGTAAACGTGTCCGTAACGACTCAAACTCTTCGACTCAAATCCTGTGTCAAACAGTCACGGCGATCTTTGGGAGCAGCTGTGACACCGCTTCTTGCTTTCTTCCGCAGGTACCAGGAGATTCTGCATCGGCAGGGAAAAATAGTCATCAAGAGTATTAAGAGGCAAGTCGCGGCTGCTGCGTGCACACCTCGTATGATGAAATAATCAAATTGTTCAGGAGACGATAAAAACTGATTTAGTCTTTCGTTTTTTAAGATAAAAATACCAAAAAATTCCCAGTGACTTAGAAAAAAATCTTTTATCCGTAGATATAAATTTTATTCCCCATACACAATTACAAGTGGTATAAACAGCTCATACGAGGTGTGCCCGTCTTCCCATTTGCTTTATACGAGGTGTGTCAATCGGTCTTCTGTGACAATATAAAATATACGAGGTGTGAGCAAGTTAGACGTTGCAAAGAGCCATTTTTACGAGGTGTGCCAACACCCTTACACACACTCTTAACGGTTAAGTTCTGTTCGCAAGGTGTTTCCAATACACTAAGGTGTAGGCTATAGGCTATAGATTTAAAATCAGGCTGTTTTTAATTAAAAAACGCTATTCTAGGAAAACAAAAGTAGTTTACAATCCAACAAATGCATCACTTAGATTTGATACTTCTATAGAAGGCATGAGTATCTTGTGGCAACACATCTAGCAATCCCATGAGGTCGTTTACCTTGCATGCATCAAGGCTAAGAGTTTCTGCGTGAAGTGGGCGTATTCGAAGTTTCGGGTCTTTCACAATCCGTTTTGGAAGAATAGTCCATTCCTCTGTATGTCTGAGCTTGTAGTGAACAGATGCATCGGGACTGTATCTATAAGCAACCGTCATGGTGATAGTTGGGTCCCCCTTTTTACATCCAGGTCTATAATCAGGGTAATACTTTAAGCCTGTGTAGTCCTTGAAAAATGTATGATTCACCTGTTTTACTCGATACGGGTAAGGATTCCGCCTTGCCTCCTTCATCTCAGATGCATACATACTTGGAATGTAAATGTCTCTATTTTTGCAACGGGTCTCAATCTTCTGGTGGACGCTGTCACATTCCATTTGTGTGTGCCCTTTTTCCAGATACTTCTGCATTATTGTCACTCCTTTTGTTGTAGCGAAATGGACAAGGGCATTGGAAAGAATTCCGTTTCTGTTCTGGTACGCACATCCGTCACTCCACAGAATAATCGTCTGAGCGTTTGGGTATGACCTTAGCAGGTCTTCTAACCTGTCACTAACGCAGGAGACGAACTCCGATGCATTCAAATGCCCTTCTGTTTCGTCCCATACTATATTCAATGCATCAAAGCTCACGAGATCATAAGAAGTCCAATTATGTACAACGAGCTTGCGTTTGTAGTAGAGAGACGACGCTTTTATGTTCGGACAAAGCAACGTAGATTCAAGGTCATGAGTTGTCACCACAAGCAGTCCTGAACTCCCTTTGGCTTTGTCCTTGTCATTGTTTTTCTCAATTCTAGCTTCTTCTTTCTTTAACATGTGCTCAGAATATTCCTCTTCTGCGAGGTTCTTCAATTTATATGCTATGCATCTGTCGCACTGGTCCTTCTTGGGTTTGAAAATCCCAATGTCTTTCTCTTTCAACAGTTGTCTAAAGAAGTCATAGCTAACAAAATCTGCCTTTTCTTTCCCCATTTTCTCCCTGTAAACATAAAATACGTCCTTAACAGTCCCAAAAGGGTACTCGAAGTATTTCTTCTTGTCCCAGGCTCTGCAATAGTGTGACGGGAGCTTTGGTAGATCATCCAAAAATTTCTCCGCATTTTGCTTTCTTTCTGCAAAGCTAAGTGATTTCCTAGTATCCAATCGAACTGAGGTTTCCGGGTGGTTTGGATCTTGTGACGGATGGATGCCGTCCTTCGCTTCAGACCAGTTCTTCACTTGCCATTCGCCAATGTCAAACGTATTCAAAAACATTTGCTTGCAAACTCTCAACATCCCTTCTGAGGTTTTCAAGAAGTATTTCAGGGTTCCTTTCCTTCTAGAAGGGTTGAGATTAGCCTCCTTGAACTTCTCGCAATCGTCGTAAGTGACAAGTGTAGCTATGTAGACCTTCTTCTGTTCCCAGGACATTTTTGTCCAAAAGTTGTCAAATAAACTTTGCCTTTCACTGCCAGAAATAACGGAACATTCGAAAACTCTGACCTTCTTTGGATCGACATGACAGTGTTTGCACGGAGAGCCAATTTTCCGTCCAGGCTTTGGAGCTATGGTAGCTTTCCACTCACCCTCAGTCCTATTCTGTACTTTCCTTCCTTCATATTCTTTACCTTGGCATCTAGCATAGTAATTTTTCAGTCGTTTTTCCCCTGGCTTAGATCTGTCCCTGCGACTGCTTTTTCTGGATGATGCAATACTATTTATCACTGAGATTTCCGTAGCTTCAGTTTCGGCGTCCGAATTGTTTTCTGGAATATTTCCCAAACTTCTGTCATGGACTGAACTTTGTGCGATTCCGATTTCATTGGCAAGGCTATTGGGTGACACGATGACACAACCTGATTCAGCCTGAGGAAGTCCTCCAGAAACACTTTGGTCTTGATCCGTTTGATTTTCCTGTCCGTTTCTTGTATTCAGATCAGTATGTAAAACAGGTTGTCTGCTCAGTTCAGTATACACCAAGCCTGCCTCATTAAAAGCGTCATCAGTTTGCTCTGGCAGCTCAGGATTAACATAATCTTCTGTAGGTGAAGCACTTTGTAATCCGATATCTGGAATAAGGGGTACCAGCTGAGCAAAGACCAAAGCTTCATCTGGTGTAACCTCATTCTCGCTTCCTGTTTCCTTGACCTCTGTTGGCCTGGGACTGGTTCTGTCACTATAGAATCCGAGTACAGAAATGAGGGGTACAGATTCATCATTTTGTTCTTAAACTGGAATTGTTTTCAATGGAGAGTTTGCAACCCATTCTGCCACTCTGCTGGAGTAATCTGAAGCCCTTAATTTGTTTTCATGATTCTCGTCCTGAAAGACTGGGACTGTTTTCAGGGGCGAATTAGTGACCCATGCTGACAGTTGGCTGTAACGTTCTGGTGCTTTGAAATTCTCGCTTGAATTTTCTCCTTTCTCCATCTGAAAAGGAAAATATTAGAATTACTTGGACTAACATAGTCAACAACAGAATAAAAGCATCCATACAAATGATGCCTATACAGAACAAGCGATGTGAGAAAAGCTATAATGATAATCTGTTAAATCAGAATTGTCAAAATAATCGAATATAATTATTGCATTTACTGGCAGAAGATGTAAGATGGGTGGGTATGTTGGATAAATGTAGGTTGCTTATTGAGGCAGTTATATTTACTTAGTTAATTTCCTGGTTACAGCCAGTAGATCACTGGGCTTATTGTTAACACAACAAAGCATCACCTGAAGCTCAGACCCTCTTACTTATTGTAAGCTGTATCAGAAGGCTAATAGCATCTCAGCACTTGCTGGTTGGTTGGTAAAAGCTTCTAGGGAGAATAAAAACTACCAGACTCTCTCATGAAAATGCTTATCAAGTAATTTGTCAGAGGGTCACAGCATAATGTGTAGAGGGGTGTAGATGTTGAAAAAGAGAATCCATGAGTCCCAGTACCCAAAATGCTGGTTAATGTAGCCTGTACCGGCTACCACTGGGTCAGAAGCTGCCAATCAACGGTCGCTGCCAGGAAATCAACTACCTTCATGGCTTAATCAAGGGTTCTTTTAACAAAACTATGAGCTACCACAAACTGAGCTACCAGGTTCTCTTCTAAACTGACAGGGAATAGTGTGACTGTCTCAAGGCATGGATTTATTATTACTTGGCATTAGGCTACAAGAGAAGTACAGTCAGTAAAAACCTGCCCAAAAGAATATGAACCAACAGTGTAAAGTAAGATTTTCTCAGTCCAAACATCACTGCGACCACTGAGGGATTAGTGAAAAGGTAGCATACTGGTAGAAACGTGTAGGCTAGTCCCTCATCGACCGTGATATCAGTACTTCATCAAAGTAACTGTACGAAACTTTTCTTCTCTTCAATCTAATGCATTAGCAGGTTAGCCTGAGTACCCTGACAAAGCATGATGGTCTACCATCCAGATTCCAGGCTGTATGTTGATGCACCAGGACCAATAAAGAGCTAGTCTATAGACTGTTTCAACAGAGGAACCAGTAAGTGTCCACACTCACCATCATGAAATTAAGTCAACCAAGTTCTCTGAAAATTATACTGAAATCAGTTATTCAGTCTCAGCTTTCTTTGACTATTAAATATATTCTCTTACCTTTTGTTTCTTTCCAAGCGCAGCTTTAACCATTTTTTCGCCATAATAGAAAGATCCTCTCTTGCTCATTGTAATAATGCAAGATTTGTTTGTAATCAATGATGATGCTGAAGAAATTACGTGGAAAGAGTGACGGCACAGCTCGTATCAAAAGCCGCAGAAAAAATCGAACCGAAAGCACACCACGTATAAATTGTGCACTCGGGCTGGAATATGCACACACCTTGTATAGATAAAGGATTATAAAAGCATTCCGACGCACGACTTGTATATATTTACTGAATTTTTTTTTAATCTTACGAGGTGTGTTTTTACAGTTTTGACACAAACGTATCAGAGATGGAATTTTTTCGTTGCCACCAGACGACGCGGCATGAAAAACTGCATCGGAAACCAATGAAAAGTGATTTTCGGTAAAAGTCGACTATACGAGGTGTGCACGCAGCAGCCGCGAAGTGTTCTACTGCATAGTATTATTATTTGTTCTTGCGCTGCTGGGCATAAGAACGTTACCTTGGCAGGGCTCTGCTCTCGACCAGAGCAAAATAACATTAGGGAGTAGCGTCAAGACCTATGCTTTCCTAGCTTCGCAAACGGGCTATACTCATAGCGCCGCCCATTACGCTTGCGACATTTAAAGAGAGACAAACTTTCGGGTTTAGAAATTTCTAGTAAAGCTAAGATGCGGTCTGCACACATCGAGGAAACTGGGGAGGTTGTATCTTTTTTTTGCTTTGTTCAGAATGTGAAGTTATTGGAGCCAGCGCTGGTGCACGACGGATTGAGTTTCACTAGGGACGTTCACTATCGCCAGTGATGCTAGTGTCGCTGTTATTTCGATTGTGTGTCACTTTTATCGAGTTTTGGCGCTAGTCTCTAGTGTTATTTTGCTCTGCTCGCGGCAGTGCTTCATCAGATAGGAAAACTGATGCGGTGTAAATAAACAAGGGAAAAGACAAGATGAAGATTCCATTCAAGGGTATTCATGGTCGCATTACTGGGAATGGTTTGAGAAGCTCCTATGATGGCACTCAGTGTTAGGGATATACTAAAAAGAGGCACGGTAAGGCAAGGTACGGCGCAGGAGGCACGAGCAATAAAAAGAGATTAGCAAGTAGCAGAAGAAAACAAGTAAGTGAGAGTTCGTAACTCCAGAGCCTAAAAGAAGCCACGCTAGAACATTGTTCCTGCCCCTCACTCTAAGGCCTGAAAGGGCCATTTTAGTTTTTGTGCCTCTTTTAGTACTTGTGCCTCCTACACTTTCTTGTGCCGTGCCGTTCCTCTTTTTAGTCGATCCCCTCAGTGTTTTGGTTTAGGGACGTCTGTTCAAACATGCCTGCTTTATTTGCTTATACACATTCTCTATTATTAACTATTCGCCGGAAAAGCTGTGAAAGGAATGAACTCCATTCTTCCTCGAATACACCTGTTAGCCAGATCCTCCATTTCAGCAGTGTCATCGCTGGCTGTTGGGTCGGTGTTCACGTGACGCAAGCAAGCAACACATGGCACGAGAATCGTCAGCTTTCCCGGACTGAGCCAACGGCACTCACTGATGAAGAGGTCTCGCTTGTAGTTGGCACCCACATGACCAAAGGTGTATTTGAAAGAGGTATCAGGACCGATCTTAAAAGAAACTGAAATGAGCGGATTGGCCTTACTCCAGTTCAGCGCGCCCAAAGTGGACTAGTTGATGTAAGTCCCCCCATGAAAAATATGTAGCCTGCGTAGTTGTGTGTTGCACGAAAAAGTTGCATGTATTAATAGGCCAATCTTATGCATTAATATCAATTACAAACCTGTCCAGTCTTGCTAATAGTAGCGGGCAGTAAAATGCAGTAAAACGGTAGTCTTGACACAGAAGCATGTATAGTAGCATCCGTTGGTACTGCATGCTACTTTTTAGACAACTTCATGCTACTATTTTGAGATAAATTTTTCATTGGGCCCCATTGTATCATATATATTCGACCCTTGTGTAGATAGTAAAAAGTCGGACCCATAGGGTAGTGGAGTGGGTAACTTTCACTTTCTACTATACTGAGGCATACGCAAAACCTCCGTTACCTGTGAAGCAGATACTTTATATGACTAAGTCCAGAACACGCCAATGATCCTCAAGAAGTAAACGGCTCCGTAACGACTCAAACTCAACAACTCAAACCTCGTGTCAACCACGGCAATCTTTGGGAGCTGCTCTGATACCGCTTCCGGCTCCTCCGCTAGGTACCCGGCAATTTTGTATCGGCAAGGAGGGTTGAGGGCGATTCTGGCGATCTCTTGGATTCGCATTCCGAAACGCAAAGCGAGCATTTGTCGAGCGCAAGAACAAACGGAAAGTATAGTTGCGTCTCAGTTGCACCTTTACAACTTCTCGCTGACTTGCCGAAATCACTTTCCACTCGCGAAGTGGATTCGCCTTCCAAGTGCTAGCGGAAACTAGCGGAGCGCGAGAACAGCTTTGGAAAGCGAAGCGAGTTGTAGCCGAATTCGCAAGAACAGCCGGCGCAGAAGCTCACGGAGCTTTCCATAAAACAATAGGTTGTATGTCGTGGTGTTAGGGTTTACTGTTCTAGGCTTCTGCCTAAGCCGTAGCCGCTCAACCGAGTGGCCTGAAAAGAAGGGCTCTTCCTTTCAGCTCACTTAGTTGTTCACGTAGACTTCCAACACGGTAGCGTCTTAGCAAAGGCGTAGATGTGTTCGTACGGTTTTAGCTATGTTCAGGTTCAGGACACGTTTATTGTTCTTTACTCACTGTTGTGTTGTCTCCTACAAACTTCAACACACTCTGCAACTATCTGTGCCACTTTTCTGCCTAGAAAATGACTAGAAAAGCCTTTTTATAGGCTATTTCTCTGACGTCAAACTCGCCTTGCTCAACTCCCACTGATCACCTGCTCTTCTCCCGCTTGCAAACCGCAGCGTTCTGGAAGCGTTATGAATGACTGAACTTGTGGTGGAACTTGGTTTTGAATTCTCTTGCTGAGTTTAAAAGGTTCGGAAGCAATGTTCCTTTTAAATCTGAGTTTAAAAAGTAAACCAGATGAGAATTTTGAGTTTGCTAACAATAAAGACATGAAGACCCTTCGTAACATCCAGACCGCTCAGAATCGCCTTTTAGTCATCAAGAGTATTGCAGATGTTCTGCTCGTCAACCTGTGGATCAAGTGATGATGGTGAGGCATAGGGGTGAGGCCAGTCCGCTTGAAAGCGCTGAACAGGAATGTGAAAGACTGAATATACTATGACGGCGTGTCACATGTGTCTATAAGAGATTGGCAAACTAAGTTAACTCCAACCATGAACAAACTTCGGAGTATCGTTAGAAGGAAGGTGAAATGAATCTTAGATACAATAAAATAAAAAATTAAAATGGAGGCTAGATAGCGTAAGCAGCGGAAGAACAGGCTACAGAGGGGGGGGGGGGGGGAATTGCCCATATTCCTATTCAGCGCTTCCAAGCGGACTAGTATCTGATTATCCCCCTATGCCTCACCGTCAGCACTTGGATCAGACATGGTAAAATAGTCCACAGGTTAGTGAGTGGAAAATCTATCATCTGCGTTCCAGGTAATGGAGGTTTTGCATATGTCTCAGCAGCAGAAAGTGAAAGTGAAAAAAAAATTCTCTTGCTGAGTTTAAAAGGTTCGGAAGCAATGTTCCTTTTAAATCTGAGTTTAAAAAGTAAACCAGATGAGAATTTTGAGTTTGCTAACAATAAAGACATGAAGACCCTTCGTAACATCCAGACCGCTCAGAATCGCCTTTTAGTCATCAAGAGTATTGCAGATGTTCTGCTCGTCAACCTGTGGATCAAGTGATGATGGTGAGGCATAGGGGTGAGGCCAGTCCGCTTGAAAGCGCTGAACAGGAATGTGAAAGACTGAATATACTATGACGGCGTGTCACATGTGTCTATAAGAGATTGGCAAACTAAGTTAACTCCAACCATGAACAAACTTCGGAGTATCGTTAGAAGGAAGGTGAAATGAATCTTAGATACAATAAAATAAAAAATTAAAATGGAGGCTAGATAGCGTAAGCAGCGGAAGAACAGGCTACAGAGGGGGGGGGGGGGGGGAATTGGCCATATTCCTATTCAGCGCTTCCAAGCGGACTAGTATCTGATTATCCCCCTATGCCTCACCGTCAGCACTTGGATCAGACATGGTAAAATAGTCCACAGGTTAGTGAGTGGAAAATCTATCATCTGCGTTCCAGGTAATGGAGGTTTTGCATATGTCTCAGCAGCAGAAAGTGAAAGTGACCCACTACCCTATGGATCCGACTTTTTACTATGTCTACACAAGTGTTGGTTATGAGGCAATGTGGGACTAACAGAAACTAGTCCACTTGGAGCGCTGAACTGTAATAAGGCCAATAGAAAATCTGATTCGTAGAGATAGTTTGCATAATAAAATTGTGCTTGCAGTGGGATACTACACTGTAACTCAGGCTAATAGCGTGTTCCATCCTTCTAACAATAATAACTATTAGTTACTATTTTCGTTCCAACCTCGAAAAAAGTTACTACGCTGACCGTTCCAACCTTCTCGAAATAATAACTAATAGTAACTATTTGCTTACCACGCTCAAAAAGCCAGAATTCGTGACGTCATGCGTAGTAACTATGGTAAGTAGGATGGAACACTGTCAGAAGTTTCATAACAGATAACACGAGGATGAGCGGTTTCATCAAATAATGCTTAACAGATAACATCTGAAATGTTATCTGTTGTGTTTGAAAACGTCATGCATGAAATGGTATGCATAACAAGCTTTGTTAGGAAGAGCCAAAAAAGCATCTACCTTATCGTCATGTCGGAAAACTCAGCAGATACTTTTTGGCGGTTTTTCGGTTCTTCCTGATGGTAACGCTTATTATGCATAACATTTTGAAATACAACAGATAACATCTGAAATGTTATCTGTTACGCAATATCTGTTGAAACAACGCATCCTCGTGTTATCTGTTATGAAACTTCTGATAGTGTGAAATTCACAAACCTTAACATCCTCTTGGAACTCTTGGCATGGAAACTTCTCAGAGCTCGCCACATATCCTTGTGTCTTGAAGGAAATATCTCCATTACATATGTTGTACAGGTTAAGCTCTTCGGATGGACCTCCCTCCTTCATGCAGACGATCTCATGGTTCTTCTCGTGAGGTGCGCAAGCGATGTTAGTCGAACCCACTACACTAAGGAGAGAGTACACACTTGCAGCGATCAAGAGAAGGGCTTTAGCTAGGAGCTCCATCTGAAACAAGACCAAAGGTTTCGATGGGATGGTTTCGTGGGATAAAATTTAGAAACAGATTAAGGCAAATGATAATCATCTGAGAAGACCAAGTTCAAGTATGGATTCAGCATATGTGGTTACCCGGATTCCGGACGAACTACTTGTTTGCAAAAAACTGAAGTTCAAAAAACGATTCAGCGTATCTCCTTACCCCCATGTAGAACCTCTAATCAACTTCAGATAAAGATAAAACTTCAGCTTTTAACAAACTTTCCAATTTCAGCCGGATTCGTGGCGACAAAACTATACCGACATTTTTGTTGCGAGTCAATTTCGGCACAAAAGTTAGCTCCCCGCAAAACCCTCTTCCGTCTTCCGTTAAAACTCCGTTTTAGTCAGGATATTCTGCTTCGAAACTGGATTTGGTGGCAACATAAATAAAAGTCTCTACTGCATCATACACAAAATTTCAAAATCAACCATCCAATCAAGAGATACTACATTTTTTCGGCAAGCTTTTGTGCAAAAATCAATTCTCACAAAAGCTCGAGAAGAAAGTAATTTTCATATAATGAAGAAAGCCGACGGAAATATGAAAGAGCAAAAATGCAACAAAGTTTCCAACCAAAATTGATGACGGTAAAAAAATACATGTAAAAAATAGGAAACCTAAACCTGGAGTTTTGTTCTGGACTGGCCAAGTCAACCACAATAAAAAAAAACAATTATTTAGATTTTACTAGTAAGGGTGGGGCTTTAAATTGGTCGGTGAGAAAAAAGAATTTCGGGCTCGAGTTGTTGTTGAGGCCTCCTTATTATGAGAAATAAGGGTTTAAAAATAAATACCCCACTTCTGGAACCATTGTTCGGAGGATGGCGAACTGCTCTGGCCATCCGACAACTCCACAAAATGAAAATTTGTGTCGGGCTTGCTGGTTTCTCCATTAGAAGTCGAAATTTCTTTGGCTATCTTTAATTTAAGCCATATCCGAGCCAGAGTGACTTCTGGGTTTTCTTCCTGAGCCAATAAATCGTTGAACACAATCCAACTTATCGGCAAAATAAATCAAAGTCATTTCGCATTCTGCATAAAATTTCAGCTTCTAATTTTCGATCAAACTGATGGGAATACTTCCGAGGAAATCCTTTGGCACAATTTTGCCCCTTAGATTTCGTCCGGCACCAAAGCTCCGATAAAACGGATAAAGTTTCCCAGAAATTTTCGCCTGCGGCACTTTCTTGTCTGAGTATGTGCAAGGGAGCGGCATTTATGTTGTTAATGTTGTTGATTAACATCGCCTCTCGTCTTCAGGGACCTGTCGACGTTACGTGGGTTAGGGTGTGAGTGCGACAAGCTAAAAGCTTATAACGCCAAATGTAATAATGAATAAATAAAAACAAAAATAAGAAACTAAAATTTCTATGGGAAGTTGTTGGGCGTTGGGAGAAAAAAGACGTATTCAGTTTAAGGTTTAGTCGTGTCATTTATGTGCAAGGCTGGGTCAGAGGATGAAAGTAGGAATATTTTGCTCAAAATAATTGTTTGTACTTTAAGAAATTCACTTGAAAGCAAAGCCCTTGGGTCCAAAAAGGATCATGGGCCCTTATATGTCGTCTGATTAAAATGTTTTTTTTTACTTTTCGGTTAAGAAACGCACATTAAGGGTGCTAAAATTAATCTCTGAGCAAAACCCTGAGTTAAAATGTATAATTTGCTTAAAAGCATTCTTTGTACTTCGTGGTTCGGATTAGTACTTTAATGTTAGGATTAGTACTTTAAGGGATGGTCGCATCTGAGAAGTGACAATTTATAAGCCAATCTTGTCAAGTTTCTAATGTTCAAGCCAAGTGTCATCGCCCTAGCACATCTGGAAGCACCTTAATTCGCGAGCACCGGAATTCCGCCCCCCCCCCCAACCTCCCTCACAGTGCCCGAACCCGGTCTGGTTTTGACTCTGATGTATCTAGTTCTAGTCCTTGTCCTTCCCACCAAGTTTCATTCCAATCGCTCCACTCTAAGCGCGTCTCAAGATTTCCGTCCCCCTCCCTAAACTCATCGGATCCGGTCCGGACTTAAAATGGGACATCCGAAACATGTGGTCTTTCCAAATATCAAGTTTCGTTAAGATCCGGTCACGTTCCAAAGTTATACCCCTCCCTCTGGATTCCCCCTCCCTCCACTCCCCCACGGTGGTCGGATCGGGAAGTTGACTATTTCCAGGTTGATCTAGTCGGATCCTTGACTTGCCTACCAAGTTTCATTGTCCTAGCTCACCTGGAAGTAAATTAACTCCTCATCATCGGAATTCCCCCCCCCCCCCCCCACAGTGCACGAATCCGGTCCGTTCTGTCAATGATGTACCTAGGGCTTGTGCTTGTTCCTCACACCAAGTTTCATCCCGATCGCTCCACTCTAAGCGTGTCACACGATTTCCGATTACCCCCTCCGACCCCCCCCCCCCCCCTCACACACATTCATCGGATTCGGTCCGGACTTGAAATGGGACATCTGATCCCGATGAAAAATTTATCTCATTTTAGTACTATGAAGTAGTACGAAAAAGTTGCATGCAGTACTAACGATGCTACTACATGCTTCTACTTCAAGTCTACCGTGATACTGCATACTACTATACGCTACTATTAGCAAGACTGGATGCTTCTATGGCAAGACAGGATGCGACTGGATACTACTACATAAGATTGGACCAGTCTGAGGCACATTAAATGATATCATTCTTTGCTATTACATAGTATTACATGCAACGTTTTCGTACTACTACCATACTACTACGCAGGCTACAAATATTTCATCGGGATACATGCCGTCTTTTCAAATATCAAGTTTCATTAAGACCCGATCACCCGTTCGAAAGTAATGCAAGTCACTAAATTCCGGATTCCGGCTCCCCTTCCTCCCCCTCCGATAGTCGGATTGGGCAAGTGACTATTTCCAAGTTAGTTTGGTCGGGTTCCTAATATGCCTGCCAAGTTTCATCGTCCCAGCACATTTGGAAGTACTCTAGCTCGCGATCAGCGGATTAACCGACCGACCGACAGACCGACCGACGGAAAAGTGATCGGTATATGGCACTTGGCCGGAAGGCAAGTGCCATGAAAACTACAATTTCCAAAGGAAATGGTTCAGTTTTGCAAGAAAATAGGCAAAGCAAAAAAATTTGAGTATTTTGTGCGAGGGAGTGGCACTGTGAGGTTGGAGGTTGGCGTGTGAGATTTTGAAATCTGCGCTAGATAAGAAACAAAAATTTCTGTGGGAAGTAGTTGGGCTCTGGGAGAAAAAAGACGTATTCAGTTTCAATCGTATCATTTATGTGGGTTGACGGTTGGGATTTTAGGGTTTGCGCCAGATAGAAAAACAAACAAAACAAGAGCTGTAAGCTCATATGGCACTTGCAAGCATATGTAGTAAGTAATACACCAAAAAGAAAAATGAAGGGGGCTGAAAATTTAACGTATGGTTTCACTTTGAATATGAAAATAGGAGAGAGAAAGCAAAAGAAAACAAGAAGGAAAACAAAAACTGGCAAGGTTGGGTCGGATGGAAGTAATGGTCAATTTTTTTTTCTCACTTTTCGGTTAAGATGCGCCAAACTTGCAAGGCTGGGTCAGAGGATGGTCAGAGGATAGAAGTGACGGTCAAAGTTTTTTTTTAATTTTCGGTTAAGATGCACACTTTAAGGGTGCTAAAAATGAAATTCTAAGCGAAACTCTGATGCAAAAAGAATCAAGTTCTCATGGCGAACTTGAAAAAGTAAATTTTGCTTAAAGTATTTTTTGTATTTTGCGGCTAAGAAAGTTCTGTAACGAATGGTCGGATCGAAGAAGTGACGGTGTCTAACCCAATAATGTCAAGTTTTTAATGATCCAGCAAAGTTTTATCGTCCTAGCACATCTGGGAGTACTTTAACTCACGATCGCAGGAATTCCGGACACCTCCTACAGCCCCCCCCCCCCCCTAGGTCACCGAATCCGGTCCGATTCTGTCACTGATGCACCTAGGACTTGTGCCTGTCCTTCCAACCAAGTTTCATCCTGATCGCTCCACTCTATGTGTGTCATAAGATTTCCGGTTCTCCCCTCCAACCTTCCCCCTCCCCCAGTTCATCGGATTCGGTCCGGACTTGAAATGGGACATCTGAGACATGGGGTCTTTCATATCAAGTTTCATTAATATCCGATAGCCCGTTTGAAAATTATGCATGCCACTAATTTCCGGATTCCGCCGTCTTACCCTCCCCCCACGATGATCGGATCGGGCGAGTGACTGTTTCCAAGTTAATCTGGTCGGGTCCCTGACGTGCCTGCCAAGTTTTATCGTCCTAGTCCACCTGGAAGTACAGCAACTACTGATCGCCAGAATTTTGGAACCACCCTCCAACTCCCCCCCACGGTGTCCGAATCCGGTCCAGTTCATCAGTTATTTATCTAGAGCTTGTGCTTGTTCCTCCCACCAAATTTCATCCCTATCGCTCCACTCTGAGAGTTCCACACGATTTCCGGTCCCCCCCTCCCCCCCAGATTCATCGGATCCGGTCAGGACTTGAAATGAGACATCTGAGACACGAGGTCTTTCCAGGTATCAAGTTTCATTAAGATCCGATCACCCATTCGAAAGTTATGCATGCCCCTATTTTCTGGATTCCACAATCTCCCCCTCCCCCCACGATGGTCGGATCGGGCAAGTGACTATTTCCAAGTTAGTTTGGTCGGGTCCCTGATACGCCTGCCAAGTTTCATCATCCTAGCACATCTGGAAGTACCCTAACTTGTGATCACCAGACCGACCGACCGACAGACCGACCGACCGACGGAAAAGTGATCGGTATATGGCACTTGGCCGGAAGGCAAGTGCTATGAAAACTACAATTTCTACAGGAAATGGCTCAATTTTGCAAGAAAATAGGCAAAGCAAAAAAATGGGTTGGCGTGTGAGATTTGGAAATTTGCGCTAGATAAGAAACTAAAATTTCCATGGGAAGTAGTTGGGCTTTGGGGTATGCAGTTTAAGTCGTGTCATTTATGTGGGTTGACGGTTGGGATTCTAGGGTTTGCGCCAAATAAATAAAAAACAAAAAACTACAGTTTCTACAGAAATGGTTCAAATTCGCAAGAAAATACGGAAAGCACAGAAAAGTCGCCTGCGGCGCTTACTTCTATTAATCTTCGGTGCATGAAGCGAAAGCTGACATGATGGACCTGCTGCTAGTTACTTATTATCCTTTTGAGTTCACATTGGCCAGTCAACCCCCATCCCCGGCGAGGTCAAGGCAGGCTATTCACTTATGTGACAATTTAGCTTTTACTTTGAGAACTATATCTGACATCAAGCCAAACATTCATCACCTTTCACCACGACGATATTCCGTCGACACACTCTAGTATTTGTCGGCACATTTCGGGTCGTTCCCCCAACCCTAGGATGGTAGTTACGCCCCTGCTCCAAGGTAAGTGAAAATTTCCAAAGCAATGAATGAACGCAAGGGACGAGCAGAGCTAAAGGGCTATTTCAATGTCAGTCATTTTTGAAAAACAGGGACAGTTGTGTACACAGTAATCATTCCAAACGACTGGTAATGATTTCTCTCCTATCCCGATGAAAAATTTGTAGCCTGCGTAGTTGTATGGTAGTTGTACGAAAAAGTTGCATGTAATACTATATAATAGCAAAGAATACTATCATTTAATGTGCCTCAGACTGGTCCTATCTTATGTAGTAGTATCCAGTAGCATTCTGCCTTGCCGTAGTAGCATCCTGTCTTGCATGCAGTAGTATGCAGTAACACGGTAGCCTTGAAGTAGAAGCATGCAGTAGCATCAGTTAGTACTGCATGCTACTTTTTCGTAAAACTTCGTACTACTATTTTGGGATAAATTTTTCATCGGGATCTCCCACCCTCGCTCCCGCCATATTCTTGCCAATTAATGCAAAATTGTATATAATATTTGCTGTGATAAATTAATTCTTTTATTTTATTTTACATATTCCGCTTTTCAAATGGCGGGTCAGATATAAATTACTTACTTGCTATTACTATATCAGTCAACTGCTTTAAGCCCAGTAAGCAGAGGCGTTACCACCCACATTGTTTGGGGGGGGGGGGGGACAAGGCATTCACCGAATGGCCGGTAATTTTTACCGACTGTTTCTGCAGAAAAAACGACTGTTTTCAACAACAAAAAATGACATTCTTGAACAAAATCGACTGATTTTCTGAAAAATCCAACGATTTTCAGAAAAAAAGAATATTTTGACGAAAAATCGACCAATTTTCAGAAAAACCGACTGTTTTCATGAAAAAAATCAACTGTTTTGAAGAAAAATCGCGCCGCTT
The DNA here is from genome assembly GCA_030848855.1 of Branchinecta sandiegonensis. Lineage (NCBI taxonomy): Eukaryota > Metazoa > Arthropoda > Branchiopoda > Anostraca > Branchinectidae > Branchinecta > Branchinecta sandiegonensis. Next base: position 19,342,028 of record JAUPMV010000011.1, read on the forward strand.
CGCGCCGACTCGGTTATTTTTTACCGACTGGCCGACAGCATTGGGGGGGCGTCCCCCCCCCTCCCCCAGTCGTGACGCCCCTGCCAGTAAGATATCCTAATCTTCCCCCAAACATAGGCCGTGCTAAAATTAATAGGGCGGGTCACAGGTTCAAACTGGCGCGGCCTAGGCTACGTGCACTGTCAGAAGTTTCATAACGGTTAACACGAGGATGCGCGGTTTCAACAGATAATGCGTAACAGATAACACTTCGGATGTTATCTGTTGTATTTCAAAATGTTATGCATACTAAGCGTTGCCATCAGGAAGAATCGAAAAACTGCCAAAAAGTATCTGCTGAGTTTTCCGACATCATGACGATGAGGAATAAAGTCAATAGATGCTTTTTTGGCTCTTCCTAACAAAGCTTGTTCCGCATAAAATTTCATGCATAACGTTTTCAAACACAACAGATAACATCCGAAGTGTTATCTGTTACGCATTATTTGTTGAAACCGCGCATCCTCGTTTTATATGTTCTGAGACTTCTGACAGTGTGGGAGTCTGAATAGAAAGAAAAAAAACTTACCTGTCGTGAGTCTTGTATCCAGAAACACCAAAGAAAACTGATTTCCTTGTAGAATCTTGCAGAACACTTGTATCCATTTACGATGTCATAAACCGAAAAATGGCCGCTCTTCGTGAGGTGGAACGCGAGGATAACAGAATTACGACGGGGGGAAGGGGGGGGGACTCCCCCCCCCCAAAGGTCTTGAGAAAGTACTTTCGTCGGGCGAAGCCCGGCGAAAGTTTACTAGTTTGTAGGCGCAGAGCGCCAGCAAGCACATAAAAACTAAATTTCACATTCTTTTGTCGGGCGTCGATCGACTCGTCGGCACATCAGGTTCATTTTACACGCAAGAAATCGAATTCTGCAAATATTCTTTTGGTAAAACACGAGAACAAATAAATATGCTTTTGTCGGGCCTCGGGTGTTCTCGTCGGCACTTCGGGTTCTTTTTATACATAAGAAATACAAAGGAAACACAGCTTTGAATGCTTTTGTCGCTTGTCGGTCGACTCGTCGGCACATCGGGCTCTTTTCACACGTAAGAAATCAAGTTCTGTACAGTCTTGTCGGGCTCAAGACAGAAGAAATCAAATGCTGTATGGTTTTGTCGGGCGTCGGTCTTCTCGTCGGCACATCAGGTTCTTTTTCATGTAAGAAATCTAATTCCGTAAATGCTTATCGGGCGCATCCTGAAAGTTTGAGTTACGTCGGCACATCGGCGTCTGTTTACACATATGAAATAAAGTTCTTTACATCTTGTCGGGTAAAAACACAGAAAAAAACGTATTCTGAATGATTTTGTTGGGCGTAGGTATTAGTAGTATATAAAAGCCGACTCTAGCTCACCCTCCCCCCAATTTCAAAACCCCATTTTAACATCAATTTCTTAAACTTTAACATCCTTTTTTCCAAATTATCCCCCTTTTTAAAGATATTTTTATTTTCTTATAGACATGTAAACTACTACAATATACACTAAAATACTACTTCTTTTTTATTTTTATTTTTGTATTTTTCATTTTGTATCCAAATATAATACCAATTCTGAACCGCATAACTGGTAAATCAACAGTTGCTCAGAGATTTTGTTTACCCGTCAGGCAAAATCAGATTTTTCCTTTTTCTATTTTTATTCAAATATAATACCAATTCTACACCATATTACTGAGTAAACAGTTCTAAATCCACATATGTTTCTTTGTTCTTGTTTTCCCGTACAATGGTTGCAAAACTAGATTTTTCTTTACAAGCAACTCGTTAGCAATAGCATTATATTTCTGAGTTATAAACAAATCACATGGTTTGTCATTATGATTAATGACTACAACCAACTTATCACCGTATTTTGTCTTAGCAATTCTCATTTTATATACATCATATTTCTTTCCTAATACCAATGCTTCTTTTTTGATTGTCTCATTGTATTTGTATATTCTAATTGTATTCAAGACTTCCGTTATTGACTCCAATTATTAGCGGAGGATTTTATTAAATAAAAATCCTAATCGATATCATCAGATTAAACTCTCCTCAACGTACCCAACAATTCTACCTCTAGTAGGCTACTGATAAAGCTCTTAGGCAACAAAACTCAGGAAATCTCATTGCGCGTAGCATTCACATCACAAAACAGTTGGTCCCAGAGAGATTACAGGCCCCGTTGGCATAATGGTCTAAGTCACTGCAAGCTTAGTAATCATTGCATCAACGATGTCGTGAGATCGAATCCCACCATCAACTTGAGGTTAATGGTGAGCGATGGCGAAAAAAAAAAACTCAGAGGGTTTCCTCCACTCACGGGGCACCCCAGACTCACCAAAAAAAAAAAAAATAAGTCGACAAATAAACATATTCAATCTTCAGAGTCTGGGGTGGGAGGTTTTGCAAAAATTTTATATTTTTGGTAATTTCTCTTGACTTTTTATAGATTTATTACAATATTCGTAACCATTCAAACGGACTAGTTTCATGCATTTTTCACAAGGAAAAAATCTAAACGTTTTACGCATTTCAGTTTCACGTTGAATAACCTCCTCAGTTGTTAATTGCCCGCATTTTAGCAACGAAAGCAGCTCAGCATAGAAATTGTAGTTAGTTCTATATTCTGCTTTTCTATCATCAATGCTTAACTGCTTTTCAATTATTTCAATAATGACAGCACCCAGACTTAACGATGCAAGAGAGAAACGCACTTAATCTAGATGCGGAAAAGAGGAATTTGGATAAAAGTAAGCAATTACTAACATTATTGTAATACTTGTAGCTTCGGCGATACACAAAACATTTTCTTTTCTAATTCATCCATTTATAATTGAGGGTATCTTCAGACTAAATGACTTCGAAACACCAACATTTACGTCATCTAGGTAACTTTTGCAGAATGATTTTCTTGCTCTTTTGCATCAAAGTTGGAGAGTTCAAAGCGGAATTTGGATAAAAGTAAGCAATTACTTATATGATTGTAGTACTTGTAACTGTGACGGTAAACATACATTTTCTTTTCTAATTCTTCCATTTATTATATAATAAAATTGTTTCGAAAAATTATTTGCACGAATGAAAGCTTTGCGCTTCGGAACACAACCGTCATCTACGGAACTCTACTAACTCTTGCTTGACTGGTCGGAGGGAATTTAGACGGCATTTGCTCCGAGAAACGCAAAGCAGAATCACCATCTGTGAAACTCTACTGACTCATTCTTGACTGGCCGGAGACAATCTAGACAGCGCTTGCTCCGTGAAACGCATATTGAAACCAGTGCTTTTCTTTACGGCTGAGAAAACGCAGACGGGAGAAATTCATCAATAAAAATATCCCCCTATTAAATGATGAAAACTGCAGAGGTTATTCAGCGTTGTAAAACCATTATATCAAACAACGAATCGGTTATACGAAGTTTACCGCAATACCGAATTAATGAACTGCGGACATATGCGAAAATTAATAAAATCAAAACAAATGGAGTTAAGAAACATGAACTAACAAATAGTATAATAAACCATCTTAATAAGAATATTTTGCTAGCTGAAGATACAATTAATAGTCGACGCAGAAACGAAAGAATCCATAATAAGAACAGACCATCCGACTACAAGCCAGAACCTAAATTACGAACCATTCTGGAAGATGAGATAAAAGAAAATAATATCGCTATTGCAAAAATAAAACAAGAGAAGAAAAAGATAAAAGAAAAAGATACAAGTGAGTTAAAAAGATTCTTAAAAAACAAAAAACTATCCACCCGTGGAAACCGAGATGAAGTAATACAAAAGGTTCAAGGATACTATAATAATATTATTACAAAACATGAAGATTCCGTACAGAAAATAAGAGATATCCTAAGAGATCAAATAGAAAGAAGTGATAACAATAGACACAAAGCAATCGATTTATCAACTCTCTTCATAAATAAGAAACAAATTAAAGAAGAAAAAATAATTCCTGATCATTTATTTAGAACGGAAGAAGAACAGCAACCTACTATTTTTAGGGAAATTGAAAATTTGTACTACGTAAACATTTCAATTGAAAGCAATGGAAGAGATGAACCTACTCTTATTACTTTTGTTTTTGAAGATTTACAGCGAAGGTTGAACGAAATAAATCATTATAGAGTTCAATTTGTAACCAGGTTTATATTCTATAGGCAGGAGAATGATGAAGAAGTAGAAATTTTTACAACAGTACTTCGTGGATTTTTAATAAAAATAGCATACTTACTCATAATCATTTGGATGATAATAACAAGAGAATTAATTCTTTAAGTAATACCCCTCGATCTGGGCTACAATTTAGTCGGTATGAAGGAATTGATTATAGGATGACACGAATAGAATCTTATATTGGAGGAACGTTTAAAACACTGCCAGATTTCGGAAAAAATAAAAAATCGTGCATAAATATAAAAAATTTAGATCAAAAATGCTTTCTTTGGTGTACGCTTTGAGAACTTCGAAATATAAACAATATGAGAACGAATTTGATTTCAAAGGGGTTACCAACTTCCCGATGGATACAAAAGACATCCATAAATTTGAACATAAATACAACATAAAGATTTGCTTATTTCAAATTGATAAAGAGAAAATAATCAGAAGTCATATACTAAATAGTACACTCAATGGGAAAAAAGCAAAACATTTTCATTCATTTATTATATTTCGATAATCAGTATGTATTTGTGAAAGATATGAGCACATTAGTCGCTACTCAAATCTCTAAAAATAAAACAAAGACATACCTCTGCAGTTTTTGTGGAAGGCATTTTTCGAAACAAGAACAATTTGAAAAACATGAAAGTAAAAATAATTGCGAAGATCCTGATATTATAATGCCTCCTGAAGACTCAGTTATACACTATAAAAATATTTCGAAACAGATGAAAGTACCTTATTGGATAATAGCAGACTTTGAGTCTTATAACGAAGAATACAATCAGGTACATGGGAAAAAAAACAATAAAAGTAGCTGAACAGAAACCTTTTGCTTACGGATTTCAGGTATGCTGTTCCTTTGATACAAAGCAGAACAAATACTACGATTAATTCGGTGAAGACGCTGCAAAACATTTTGTTAAAACCGTTACAAAAGTATCCACAGAAATTGCAAACAAATATGAAAACAGGCAGAGAAAACACACTTATACCGACGTAGAAATTGCAGAAAAATGGAACACACTAATGGATAAGACCTGCCATATCTGTAAGACTGAAATTACTGAAAATCCCCACTTTGATCACGAGCACATGACTGGGAAAAATAGGGGTTTTGTTCATGCTGAATGTAATATGAAATACAGAATTCCCAAGCATATCCCTGTAGTGATGCATAACTTATCAAAATATGATTCCCATCTATTTGTAAAAGAGTTGATACCTGATAACGGAATATTTGAAAGTGCAGAAAGTTTCATCTCATTCTCGAAATCAATAAGTATCCCAAGACAGGATCAGGAAATAAATGAAATCAGATTCATAGATTCCATTCGATTCATGGCGTCATCGCTGGACAAGTTATCAGCAAATTTAGCAAAATGCAAAAGAATCCTGTAATCATCTGAGAGAGAATTTCAAGTACACATCTAATAGTTTCAAAAACGATGAAGAGTTCAAAGAAATAATTAAAAAAGGGGTTTATCCGTAAGAATTCGTAGACAGTTTCAGTAAAATGAATTGTACAAACTTACCACCCATCGAAAGCTTTTACTCTAGGTTAACGGGAAAAGGTATTGACAAAACTGATTATAAAAGAGCGGTGTCTATTTGGAAGCAATTTAATTGTGAAACATTACTTGATTATACCAAGTTGTACTTAAAAAGTGATGTGTTAATATTGTCGGATGTTGTAGAGAATTTCAGAAATGTATGTATACATAATTATGACTTGGATCCACTTCATTACTTCTCAGCTCCAGGACTAACATGGGACGCTTTCCTAAAGCACTCAACAGTAGAATTACCATTATTCTCGAAGGAAGACATGTATACATTCATTGAAAAGGGGATAAGAGGGGGTGTATCTCAATGTATGAAAAGATACGCTAAAGCAAAAAATAAATATATGAGCAGTTATCATAAGGATAAACCATCTAACTATTTAATGTATTTCGATAAGAATAATTTATATGGGTGGGCGATATCACAAGACTTACCAGCGAATGATATCCAATTTATTCCAGTACCAGATGATTTAAAAGAAAGAAATGAATACACGTCAATCGGGTATTACAACCATCTAAAAAATCATGTTAACTCGGTGATGCAATTACTGAATGTAGGTGCTTTCTATGAAGTAAATCTTGAATACCCCAAAGAACTTTTCCACTTACACAAAGATTTACCATTAGCACCAGAACATTTCAATGGCAAACTATGTACTACCTTATTCGATAAAAATAACTATGTAGTTCACCACAGGAACCTAGAATTCTATTTACAAAAAGGTCTGATACTGAAAAAAGTACATAGAATACTAGGATTCACTCAAAGTGCTTACTTAAAAGGATACATAGACCACAACACAGCACTTAGAACTAAAGGTACTAACGATTTTGAAAAGGACTTTCTTAAGCTGATGAATAACGCTTGCTTTGGAAAAACCACGGAGAACGTAAGGAAACGAGCTGATATTGAAATAATAACCGATGATAAAACAAGAGAAAAAATAATAAAGAAACCCAACTTTAAATCTGAAATTATTTTCAGTGAAAACTTTTCTGTGGCAAGAATGTCAAAGGAAAAGATAAAACTAGCTAAACCAATGTATATTGGTTTTGCTGTATTGGAACTATCCAAGCTACTGATGTATGAATTCCATTATGATTATATGAAACCTAAATATGAAGATAAAATAGATTTATTATATATGGATACTGATTCTTTCATATACGACATTCGAACCGAAGATTTCTATGACGATATCAAACAAGATTTGAATGAGAGATTCGATACATCTGATTATACGAAAGATAATCCATACGGGTTTCCTAATGTAAATAAGAAAGTAATAGGAATAATGAAAGATGAATTAGCAGGACAAATTATGACAGGATTTGTTGGATTACGATCAAAAGTATATGATTATGTAAAGGACAACCAAGACCCTTCAAAAGCTAGCAAAAAACTGAAAGGAACAAAAACGAATATAGTTAAAGATAAAATTACGATTCTAAACTAAGGATGTACTGTTTGGTAAAATTGAAAACCTTTCTGTAACCCAGTATACTTAAGATCATACAAGCACAATATGTTTCTAGAAGAACAGAATAAAAAGCGTTAGATCCTAAGGATGATAAAAGGATAGTAACAAGCGATAATATTACAACTTTACCTCTAGGTTATAGAGATACATTAAATTCAAGTACCTACTCCAAAAATTCAAGTCCCTACTTCAAAAATTCAAGTACCTACTTCAAAAAATTCAAGTACCTACTTCAAAAATTCAAGTACCTACTTCAAAAATTCAAGTACCTACTTCAAAAATTCAAGTACCTACTTAAAATACTCAAGTACCTACTTAAAAAATTCAAGTACCTACTTCGGTAAATCTTATAATGAAAAATTGTTCCTAAATAAATGAATGAAAAGGCACCAATCAAAGTATATGATTTTAGCGAAAAGAATAACTATCAGAACAAGCACGACCTTGCACCTCAGTGGCCATTTAGGTTATTGATTTTTGGAAGTTCAGGAACAGGGAAAACCAATTTACTCTTGAATTTAACTTATGAATATATCTGTTTCAACCGAATATACTTGTATACAAAAGATCTTGAAGATCATACCCAATTTAACCACCTTGGAATCGAAATGTAAACGAATATTTTAATTGCAAGTAACGACCTTAATGATATTATCGATGTTGACGACCTAGACCCCAAGTATCAAAACTTGATTATCTTTGATGATTTTGTAACTTAAAAAAGACCAGAAGAAAATAGAAGATTTATTCATAAGAGGAAGAAAGAAAAATGCTTCAATTATTTACTTGTCTCAGAGTTTTCATAAAACACCAAAGGTGGTAAGACTTCAGTTGACTATTTCGCATTCTTTCAGTGCTCTAATCCAAAAGAAATAAAGTTAATTAGACAAAATTATGACAATGAAAACTTTCTGAAACAATTCGAGGCTGCAACCAAGGGCTACGGTTTTTTCTTCATAAATTTAAAAACAAAAGATAAAATCATGAAGTACAGAAACAAATTTCAAAAATTTACCGGATAATTTGTTTCTATTATAAATGAATACATTTGGTAGTGTTGGAAAAAAGGCTGGTAACGAATCGAAAGAAAAGATAGTTACTGACAAAAATGGTAACATTAACCTACAAGATAGACGAATTGTTAATTTTGGTGATGCGAAAACAGATAAGGATGCTATTAGCTTAAGATCTATGCATGTTATTTTGAATCAATTTAAAGAACAAATAACTGCGGGACAAGTGCAAACCAACCAATACTTTAGCGAAGATATCAACAGATTAACTGCGGTTGATGATTCTCCTGATCATTCGTTGATAAGGATCAAAGATAAAGGATTATTTGTAAAATAAACAATTCGAGTCAGTGAAAACAAAATTGATGCTGGGAATAAAGTGATAACAAATGTTCAAGACCCTAGAAACAAAAATGACGCTGTTAATTTAGGAACGTTAATTACGTATCTTTTAGATTTTGACAAAAGGCTTCTTGACCAACAAACCCTTAGCAATTCTATTCTAACGAAAATTTCTGACCAAGAAACCCACATCAATAATACTGAAAGAGCAATCGTAAACATTTTAAAAAGGCTTCTAGAGCAAAAACCTGTTGACAAACAATTCATTTCCAGATTAGAAAAAATGATGGCTGGTAAATAAATTTATATGATAAATTATTTTTCTAATAAATGGTTGAAACAATGGAGTATACAGTTTATTTGTCAAAGCTTCAGAAAGGAAACCTGAAGAAATGTTTTGGTGCTAAACAAAAATGTCAGATACGTGTTAGTCATAGTAGACAGAATGAACGAGAACTAGTCAAGTTACTTTTAAGTAAACGACAAATTGATAAAATTGAAACATGTAAAATGAATAATAAGGCTGTGATATTGATGTATCATACAAACAGATGAAAGAAGCGATTCAAAAGGGTGGATTACTTCCATTCTTAATACCGTTAGCAATTACCCTTGGTAAGGCAGCTTTAACAAGCGGAGCTGCTGCTTTGGGTACATTCGCTGGTAAGAAATTGGTGGATAACATAATCAACACAGGTGGGGCGCTTTCACTTCCTGGAACACAAAAAGTTGTGGGTAATGGTGTGCGTGGAAGGCCTAAGAAGAAAACCGATGATGTCAACAACAGGTGGTGCAATTACACTTCCTGGAACACAAAAAGTTGTTGGTCATGGGGTACGTGGTAGACCTAGGAAGTCAAAAAACGGGGACATCAAAAAAGAAGCAAAAGTAAAGTAGGACTTATAACCAATTTGATATTATGGACGCATTAGGGGATATACCACATTTTAGAGGTGTTTTCTCTATAGATACGCTACCCAAACATATAAATAACCTAGAATGCGGTGTCATTAATTATGATAAACTCGGAATGCCTGGAACTCACTGGGTAGCGTATTGTAATCTACCTGATCAACCCTATGTAGAATTTTTCGATTCTTTCGGTATACCACCAGGAAAAGAAATAATTAAATATCAAAAAACTTAAAAGAAAAAAATAGCATATGAAAGTATTGCAATTCAAAATATAGATGAATTAAACTGTGGATTTCATTGCATTTATTACATTAAAAACCGAATGACCTCTCTTGGTAAAAAATAAATTTCATTTATAAAAATTGTTTTCTAATAAATGGAGATTTATTGTTTGAAATGTAGAGAGAGAACCGACACTGAATCAATGTTTAAGACAGTGTCGAAGAACAACATGCCTACGCAGAAAGGTAATTGTGTTATTTGTGGCTCAATGAAATGTCAATTCTTAAAAAATACCTCGACGCAGAAAAAGACGTATTATTCAAATTATTCAGGGGTTGATGATATTCACAGAAAATTAAAAGAAAATGGAGTGAACGTTTCTAAAGATAAAATAAAAAATGTGTTGCAAAATGAGAATGTGTATACGTTACACAAACCTTCCAATCACAAATTTGAAAGGAGGCGAGTCTATGTTCACTATGTTGACGAGCAATGGCAAGCTGATTTTAGTTGACCTCCAGAAATATAAAAAGCGAATGATAAAATAAATTACATCTTGACTGTTATTGATTGCTTTAGTAAATACGCTTGGTGTGTCCCTTTGAAAGATAAAACGGGAGCTGAAATAATAAACGCATTCAGTCATATCTTTAAAGAAAGAATTCCTAAGAAACTACAAACTGATAAAGGTAAAGAATTTGTAATGAGAAATGTTCAAACATTTTTGAAAAATAACGACATACACTGGTTTGCATCTGAAAGTGAATTGAAAGCGCAAATCGTTGAACGATTCAACAGAACGTTGAAAGAAAAGTTATGGAAATATTTTACTCACAAGAACACTACTAAATGGATTGATATTTTACCTTTATTTGTTAGGAATTATAATAACACTTATCATCGTTCAATAAAAATGAAACCAATAGATGCTAGTAAAAAGGTAAATCAGAGAAAGGTTTACAATGCTTTGTTTCCTCCAGCAGATGGTTACAAAATCACAGGAACTTACAAAGCAGGGGATTTAGTCAGAATTAAAAAAGAAAAAAGTATTTTTGATAAAGGATATTTACCGAATTATACGAATGAAGTATTCCAGTTAGCAACCATTAGACCTACCACACCCATTACTTATGAAATATCCGACAAAATTGGGGAATTAATTCGAGGGGGATTTTATGAAAAAGAATTTCAAAAATTATTATTAAATACAAATTAGTAGTCTGTAAATGGATTCAAGACGCATGAGTGATATGTTTTCAGGTATAGTCAAGAACAGAGAAATTCAAAGAAAAAAGGTTCAACAATATGAGATGGAGAAAGTAGGGTTTCGGGAATGTGCTTCAGAATTAAACACTCCAGTTGTTATGGCAGAAAAAGAAAACACTAAAGACACCATCAAAAAATTACAAGAAAACGCTGAAGCTATCATTAATAAAGTACAGGAAGGTGATACTAATTCAAGAAGACGGTTTGTCAGATTAGGTGAAACGTTTAAAACAGCTTTACAGATCCCAGATTCAGAAGAAGCGAGTCGAGCACCAACTCCTGCTTTAGAACCCAAACCAGAACAATCATATCGAGTAAATGTAAACTTGAATATTGATGTAGAATTATTACACCAAATAAATTTAAAACATAAAGAAGACTGGAATGATACTGATAATTATTTTAAAATGCCTAATTATTACCTTAAGTATCCTAACGAAATAGATGAGGCTCTAGATCATTTAACAACTATAAGTCAAAGTTATGGTGGTCTGAAAAGTAAAAGTAGTTCTAGTAGGTATGATAAACAAATTGATTTTATAAAAGAATACAGGAATAGGTTAAAAATCTTTCAATTTAATATGTCATTAGTTAAACAACAAGGAACTGGTATATATATGAATCAGGATGAAATGAATAACAAATTATACACTTTGATAGGTAGTAGAGTAAATGGAAATACATCCGATGAGGTGAGGAATGAGGCTATTGATATTATGGATTCATTTCTACGAAATAAAATCTATCCAAAGAAACAATATAATTTATTGTACAAAAAATATTTCTAATAAATGGTGCTGTTAAACATTGAAGGTAATGAAAGTATCATTGATACAACATTTACTCCGCCAACTGAATTGAGTCGTCACTGCGATTATGAAATAGGTTTGAACCAATGCACTTTGTGGTATTCGTGGCATAATATAAGTGATGAATTTGAAAATAATACATTTCAGTATAGGAAATCTGGAGAAGAGGAATGGATTAATGTTACAATTCCTAATGGGATGTACAATGATGATTGTTTCAATTATTTTTTCTGTCAGTACTTTGATACTCCAAAAGATAAATGTCCTGTTGTAATTTCATCAAATCCGGCATCTATGAGATTTGTAATTTTATTACAAGAAAAATACGTGTTTAGATTTAATAGCGACTTGTGTCAGATTCTAGGATTTGAGAAGGAAAGTGAGATTTCTAGGAAAATCAACGAAGGTACAAAGCTTCCGAATATTACAAGAGGCGTTGATAAAATTAAAATTCACTGCTCTCTTTTAAACAGTTCTATAGTAAACAAAAGAAAATCCGACATAATTTGGACATTTGTTCCGAATACAGAACCGGGTTGTCAAATTGTTGAAAATCCAAGACAGTTAATTTATCTTCCAATAAATACATAAGAGTATATATATATTCCTTGAGAATGATAATTACTGATCAATTAGGAAGACCTATGGATCTGAATGGAGATAACGTTGGATATGTATTGCAAGTAAGAAAAGCTTAAAGGATTATTGAAATAAATTTATTTACTTATAAATGTTGATTAATACTAAGCGATTACTTTATAAAAAGCAGTATGGAAGTGGAATTGGTAGTATATTCAAAAACATTGCTAATTCACAGTTCTTCCAAACGTCTGCAGAACAAATAAAAGATGGCGCATTATCGATGTATAATAGAATTATTAAACCGAGATTTGATTGATGTAAACAAGAAAGAATTAATTGATGTCATTCAAAACAAAAAATCAATGAAGGATCTTCTCGGTGCAAATAAAAGAATTTTAAATCAAAGAAGCCAAGACTTATTCAAAACGTTAATGACTGGAAGTGGTTTGAAGATTCTGAAATAATTTTTATTTAATAATTTCCTTTTCATATAAATGGCAGTAAATAAAATTGTTAGTCCGCAGTGGACGAATATTTGATATATATTTGACGAACCGCTTGTTGATGATACAGTGGTAAAATATGAATTTAAAGAAATTCGAGAAACAGATATGAACGTATCTAATAAATCAGAGTTTGTGTTTGTGACTAAGAAATTAGATTCCTGGTTCTATCCAAGTGAAAGTTATCTTGATGTTAGTGTAAGAATAGTAAAAGAAAATGGGACTAATATAGCTGCAACTGATGTTGCTACTTTAACGAATAATGGATTTAATTTATTCAGTACCGCTTAGTATGTAATAAACGATGAATCAGTTGAAAAAATTAATCATGTTGGTATTACAACTACTGTTACGAAGTTGATTGAACACTCTGATGATTATTCTAGAAGTGCAGCAAGAAATAATTTCTGGTATAAGGATTATAATCAAGGAACAGATATCAACTCTATAATAAGTTCATTTACCGCACCTGTAACAGCAGGAAATGTGGATGTCAGTTCTAAATCTAATCCAAATTATAATAAGGGGTTTGAAAAGAGATATAATAGAACTAAAAACAGTAAATTAGTAAATATGTATTTACCATTATCAGAGTTGTTTGGATTCTTTAAAGGAAACACACGATATTTTAGAGGTGCATCGCATAGAATTTGTCTAAGAAGAAATGATGATAACAATATGATTATAAGAACTGGAAATACTAATTTAAAGTAGTCATTGAGTATTTATCCTGGAAAATCCCTATCATAGGTCCTAGTTCGAAATGATGAGTGAACTGGAAAAGGGTTTGGTAAAGGATAAAAAGCATAATCTGATGTGGGAAGCATGTAATAGTCTGGATTTTTATTAAATAAATTCAGCCGCTAATAAATGGAGTCAATGAAGGAAGTCTTGAATACGATCAGAATAAAAAAATACGATGAGACAATCAAAAAAGAATCATTGGTATTGGTATAATATAATGTATATAAAATGAGAATTGCTAAGACAAAATACGGTGATAAGCTGGTCGTAGTTATTAATCATAATGACAAACCATGTGATTTGTTTATAACTCAGAAATATAATGTTATTGCTAACGAGTTGCTTGTAAAGAAAAATCTAGTTTTGCAACCGATTGTACGGGAAAACAAGAACAAAGAAACATATGTGGATTTAGAACTGTTTACTCAGTAATATGGTGTAGAATTGGTATTATATTTGAATAAAAATAGAAAAAGGAAAAATCTGATTTTGCAGCCTATTACACGGGTAAACAAAATCTCTGAGCAATTGTTGATTTACCAGTGATGTGGTTCAGAATTGGTATTTTATTTGGATACAAAATGAAAAATACAAAAATAAAAATAAAAAAGAAGTAGTATTTTAGTGTATATTGTAGTAGTTTATATGTCTTTAAGGGAAATATTTCCTATTACTAGGGGCCATTATTTTGGAAATAAGAAAATAAAAATATCTTTAAAAGGGGGATAATTTGGAAAAAAGGATGTTAAAATTTAAGAAATTGATGTTAAAATGGGGTTTTGAAATTGGGGGGAGGGTGAGCTAGAGTCGGCTTTTATATACTACTGGTATTCTTGTCGGCACATCAGGTTCTTTTTATGCGCAAGAAATCAAATTCTGCAAACATTACTCGGATGCAACCGGAAAGCTTAAAGGACCTGTCTTACCTATAATACTAATGCAACCTACTTCTATAATCACTCCATATATTTCTAAACACGGAGACCCCAAGTTCGTACGGTACATTCTAACCCATCTAAAATTGTTTCCCTGTTTTCGCTACAAGCCAACGGGTCTCGGAAAAGGCTTAACACAGCCAAAACCGTAGGTTATTTGTTGAAAGCACAGCCTAGTTTTGAAGTATTCAAAAAAATTTTAAATGTAAGCTGAAGAGTAAATAGTACCTTTAAAGGACACCTGAACAATGAAACCATACTTAAACACACCACGGAGAATGCATTTACAGACATGGCCACGGAGAGCATTCTTCTCCTTAGCGTGACGTTTTCAAAACAGGGATGTTCGTTTCTGGAGGTTTGCACATGCAGACTCCAAGACAAAAAGCGCAATTCATTCAAATCTTGTACAGCGCTGGCCGGATCGTATTGGAATTTCTTCTAGATATACGTTTGGGCTTAACTGGTTAAAAAATATTACAGAAGAAGGGTTGATTGGAGACATTTGTTCATTTCTAAAATTGTTCAACTGAAATAAGGACAGATGCAAAATGGAGCAAAATCATAGCTTGGAAACACTATTTCGTATTTGGATTGGGTTTTCTGCAGGCAATGTTAACGGAAGTCATACAGATAGGGATGATACTTGGTACTCTGCATTCAGGTGTCCTTTAAGTCTCGTCGGCAGATCGGGATCTTACACGTAATAAATCAAATTTCGCAAGCTTTTGTCGGGCCAGTCCCGGAAGTTTAGGTCTTGTCGTTAAACCTTTTTTTGTTTTTTAATGCAACGTCAAACACTTTTTTGTTCAATTCCGTTCCTTGTCGTCAAGACTCGGCAAACGTGTTCTCCTTATTTTGTTTGTAGGTCGTTCACCTGTCCGTACACATAAACTGCCCTTTTTGGCTGACCTGGCTGCACATCCTTCTTTCTTTTCTTGGTGGAGTCTTGGTGTGGTCATAATCAGGAAGAGTAAATGAGGGGACGTAGTGCAATGGCGATGCGCAGTTACAGCATGTCTTTTTAACGTGAAAACTACTTCTATTGCCGTAAATTCAGAACAATTCTACTTTATACCTACTTTATTGTGCATACCCACTACTTTTTTTGACGGACAGATCTGTAATTTCACAGCTAGCCTTACTTTTATTTCGGATCGCAAAAAGGCGTTCTACTCACCAGCGTTTCCACAAACCTTCGCCTGCGGCGTGTTTCCTAGTATTCTCTGTTTGGAAGAACGGTAATTCATTTAGTTGGTGTTTTAAGCTTGAAATTCGGGGGGTTTGAAGCACATTAAAAGCTAGAATTTGTATGATCAGTTATAGATCATTTTTTTTTCCGGAGGTAGGCAGATTTTAAAAAATTTGCCTGCGGCGCTTAGTTCAACTCAATCTGGATAGGCTACAGTCGTTGGAAGCGTCGCTTTTTAGCGAAAGATGAAACGACAGCCAAATATGTGAATCTAAATTTACGAACTTATATTAAAGGAACAATAACAATTGTTGCCAGAGTCGTTACTGGCCAAAATGTTTGTGGGGGGGGGGGGCGAGGCATTTACCGACTGGCTGGTAGTTTTTACCGACTTTTTCTGCAGAAAAAACGACTGTTTTCAACAACAAAAATGAGGCTTTTGAAAAAAAATCGACTGATTTTCAGAAAAATTCACTGATTTAAGAATGATAGTTTTCAAACCGAAGCCAAGGTCACGTGTTTCCTGGCCAACGGCTAATGAAACAAGGGCTCATTGTACATGCCTTGTAGATACATAAGAAACACATAGAAATTTAACCTTTTCAACCACTTACCGGTAAAAGAACGATTGACTGGACCATACCATACCAAGAAGCCTACAATGCTAAAGTTCTAAAGTGGTGCTGTTTTCTTTTATTTTAAAGGAACTTTGGCCTGTTTTTGGCGGGGGGGGGGGTCACCACATCATAGGTGCCCTATACGGAATGGCACCTCTTGGCATGGGCTCGACGCTTTTTCTATATTTTGTTTTATGTTGTTTTCTACTGGTTCTACTCGTTTTCCTCTTACAATACTGACTTGACTGTTCTTCACTAACATTATTCATTATTTTAAACTATTGAGAAAACGAAACAAAAACTGAAGAACAAATCAACTTACTAGTTAAAAATAAAAGAACTGGTGAAGTAAAGAATTTAAAGAAAGATGGAAGAGTAGGTGAAACAACTTCTGTCACTCATGGGCGGAGGAGAGTTTATAAACAAAAGGCTAGAGTAGAAGAGTCCCCCTCCCCCCCAAAAAAGTACTGTTTTCGGAGTTTTTCAGAAAAATCGACTGTTTTCATGGAAAAAATCAACTGTTTTGACGAAAAATCGCGGCGCTTCGCGCCAACTCGGTTATTTTTCACCGACTGGCCGACAGCATTGGGGGGGGGGGGCGTCCCCCCCATTCGTGACGCCCCTGATTGTTGCATTACAGTTAGTTTTACACAAAATTTCGCCTGCGGTGCATTTCGTAGTAGGCCTATTCTCTATTTGGAAGAATGGTGTTTCATTTAATTAGCGATTTAGGATTGAAATTCTTGGGGGCAGAAGCACAGTAAAAGAAACATATTAATATGGTAGCTATAGCAAAATTTTTTCACATGCGGCGCTTACTTTAACTTTTCTTGGTAAAGTCGGTGACAGTGTCAGTTTTTTTCGAAATCTGAACGGAAAATGGGAATTTGAATACGAATTTACATTAAAGAAATAATCGCAACTGCATTACAATTCGTTATACACCGGTTCTCTATGCTGGCAGGAAATGTACGCCATTGCCGCGAAGCCCCCCTCAAAGGTAAAAGGCTAGTGACGCACCTGCGGGGGGGGGGGGGGGATTTGTCCAGACTTTTTCAGAACTGGTAGGGTCAGCGAGTACTTTCAGAGGTGCTCTTTTATAAGATAACCGTCCCTCGAAGCGGCAACGGCGTGTTATGTCGGCACATTTTTAAGTCCGTCGGCACAAACTGGCCGTCCGCCCACCCCCTCAAAGGTAAAAGGCTAGTGACGCACCTGCGGGGGGGGGGGGGGGGATTTGGCCAGACTTTTTCAGAACTGGTAGGGTCAGCGAGTACTTTCAGAGGTGCTCTTTTATAAGATAACCGTCCCTCGAAGCGGCAACGGCGTGTTATGTCGGCACATTTTTAAGTCCGTCGGCACAAACTGGCCGTCCCCCCCCCTCAAAGGTAAAAGGCTAGTGACGCACCTGCGGGGGGGGGGGGGGGGATTTGGCCACACTTTTTCAGAACTGGTAGGGTCAGCGAGTACTTTCAGAGGTGCTCTTCTATAAGATAACCGTCCCTCGAAGGTACCGGACTTCTAAATGCCCAGTCATTCTGTTGTTAATACATTGTCTACCCGCCGAGCTGTTTTATAACGCCACCTGACCCTGATGTTGATGCATCACATGGGATTTCAGAGGCCCATCTTTCTAGGCTAGGGCCACTGCCACGTCAGACAGATAACTCTTTGCTGCGGTGTAACTCACAAGCGAAAGGACTACCGGATTGATAGTCATGGACAGAGACGTTACTAGCCAAAATGTTCGGGGGGGGGGGGGGGGCAAGGTATTTACCGACTGTTGCCGACTGTTTTTGCAGATAAAAACGACTACTATTGAGAAAAAAAAACTACTGTGTTGACTGTTGGGCTGATATTTGACGGTGCAAAACGGATAAGTCAGCTACATTTTATTCGAGCAATATTTCGGCCCTTCTTGGCAAGGGTCCTCTTCAGGCTCAAGCCGCTCAAGCTGTAAAATTAACTTGTGGAAAAACAATTTAATTTGTTAACAATTGGTTGGGGTTTAACCCCAACCAACTTTCAGAGAAGAAGTTCTCAAAAGCAGATATTTAAGGAAGAATCTTAAATTGTTTTTCCACAAGTTTATTTTTCAGCTTGAGCGGCTTGAGCCTGAAGAGGACCCTTGCCATTGCTCGAATAAAATGTAGCTGACTTATCCGTTTTGCACCGTCAAATATGATTCGCAGTCAGCTTGGGCCGTAGGAACATCTATGTTGGGCTGATTTTAAGAAAAACTGCTATTTTTACGAAAAAATCGAGTATTTTTACGAGAAACCGACTGATTTTAAAAAAAATCGACTGTTTCCAAAAAAACGACTGTTTTGAAGAAAAATCGCGGCACTTCTATTTTTTACCGACTGGCCGACAACATTCTGGGGGGGGGGGAGGGGCGTCCCCCCTCCCCCCTAGTCGTGACGCCCCTGGTCGCGGAGGCGTGATTTTGGAAACGATTTGATCAGCCCTTCCTATGACCTCCAGTGGTGTGCCTGTAGGGAATGAAAGAAATATATAAATTATATTTGCCCACTAATGTAAAATGGAAATAGTGGAGTGCAGAGAAAAGAAAGGATAGAACTTAAATTAAAACAGAAATTTACACTTCAGACAAACTGCCAAGAACGTGGTGCGAAGAAAAACGGTTTTCCCACAAGTTCGCATTTCCAACTTGAGCGGTTTTGAGCCTGAAGAGGACCCTTGCCAAGAAGGGTCGAAATAGAGCTCTAATAAAAATCAGCTGACGTATCCGTTTTGCACTATCAAACATAACGCTGCAACCGACAGGTTTCTATGCAGCTCGCCAAGTTTAACGGTTATTATTGTGACTTACTTTTTTTTTTTTCATTTTGCGTTTCTGTACCTAATTGGCAAGTAGGGTAGGAATTTACAACATTCACACTTGACTGCTTTATTTGCTCATACAAAATTTTCTAATAGTTAGGAAACTCCGGGAACTCTGTGTAAGGAATAATCTCCATTCTACCTCGAATACGTCTGGTGGTGACTTCGCTCAGTTCATCAGTGTCGTTGTCGGCTAATGATTCGGGCTTTACTTGACGCAAGCAAGCCATACACGGCACGAGGATTACCAGCTTTCCCGGGCTTACCCAACGGCAGTCACTGACGAAGAGGTCTCGCCTGTACTCGGCTCCGACATGGCCGAAGACGTACTTAAACGAGCTGTCTGGTCCAACCTTGAAAGAGATAAAGAGTTAAAATCAGTAGGCGTACAAGTGTGGCTACACGGCAAAAAACAACGAATTTATTTATATTTTTCAAATCCACCCATGCCCGGATGTCAGCCCGATGAAAAATTTGTAGCCTGTGTAGTTGTATGATAGTCGTACGAAAAAGTTGCATGTCTTGATATGTAATAGTAAAGAATACTATTAGTTAATGTGCCTCAGACTGGGCCAATCTTAAGCAGTAGTATCCAGTAGCATCCTGTCTTGCTATAGTAGCATCCAGTTTTGCTAATAGTAGCATGCAGTAGAATGGAGTAGCACGGTAGCCTTGAGGCAGAAGCATGTAGTAGCATCAGTTAGTAGTGCATGCTACTTTTTCGTACAACTTCATACGACTATTTTGAGATAAATTTTTCATCTGGAGAGCATCGAGAAATACTCATAACAACTGACATGTCAAAAATAAGCAGGGGCGGGGTGGGGCAAGAGACGTCTAGGCTAGGGAGTGTTGCAGTTTTTTCTCTCATTCCAAAAGCGAGAACAATCTTAATGAAGGGTGCGGGGTACAGAGCATGTGACTAATCTACAGAGCAACATCGGGCGACTACCCGTAATTTACTTTGTCTTCCAGTCTAGCTCCTTTAACGGAACCACAACTACAGAAAAAAAGATTTGCCACTTTATCAAGCAAGCTCCAGCACAAGCATTTACCAATCGATGCTTTTCAGGGCAAGAAAAAATAAGAGGCAAGGCGTATTCTTGCCGTTCCCCAAGGACTCCGCTTGAGGAGTCCCCGCGTTTTTGTTAGTCCCAGGGACTCACTCCCCGTATTCTGGCGAGTCCCCACGGACGGGGAATGCTCCGATTATCGTCACCATCATCAAAAAGGATTCCCTTTCAGATTCGGAGGGGAATCAATTTTTTGCTGGTGTTGGTGCAATGTAAAATTAATTAAAAACAATCAGAACAAACAAAACCAACAATAAAGTGGATCCAGACTAATTTCGTAAACTGTTTTTTTTTTCCGAACAAAATCCATTTTGGAACCATTCCCGTGTTCTCGCTGTTTCTGTACGCGAACTCAGCGTGCAGTGACTCCCTATATTCTCGCCGTTCCCTTCGATTCCCGGAGGAGTCCTCGGGGAACGGCGAGAATACGCCTGCAGAGAGTCGCGATTTCATTACTAACCTTAATCTCCTCTTCGTACTCTTGGCATGGAAACTTATCCCCATTTGTCACATATCCTAGCGTCTTGAAGAAAATTTCGCCGTTGCAGATATTGTACAAGTTGAGCTCCTCGGAGGCTCCATCTATTTTCTTACAGACGATCTCACGACTCTTCTCGTGAGCTGCACATGTGATATTAACCGAACTGACCACACTGAAGAGGCTCGTTAATCCCAACAACAAGGCTGTGGCTAGGGATCCCATCTGAAAAGTGTGTATCGCTATAATAATATTCTTAGTCATACTATTATTTTATATTTACTGTAGTCATTCTATTATTCAAAGCCCGGTCACTACGGGTACATTAGCATGAAGAAATAAAGGGAGAACTGAGAAGACAAGCTGACGACTTTTTCTTGGCGCAAATCGTTTACCAGGGGTTGAGCCTACCCGGTGCCTGTCCCGACCAAAGAGTAATTATCAGTTAGTCGTTTTAATTCGTATAATCGCGTAGAAATCCGCACTGTTTGAACCACCCGCCTATTCTGACTGCTTCATCATTTTTGGGATCCCAAAACGTAAGTGGAGGGATACCTATAACATCGTAAAAGTTGTCCGTCTGTTAGCACGATAACTCTCAAAGGGAATGAGATATTTTGATGAAACTTGGTGTGAGGACTCTTTGGGTCAAGTTCGTGGATGGGGTCTGTAGCCCTACATTTAGGCGTGGGGGAGGGGGTTTAAACTAAGGGGCAAACACAATATTTTTAAACAGCTAATGTGATAGGCGTTTTTGAGTAAGAAGACATGCTGAACACGAATATGCACAACATTTTCTCGTCCGACAATTAGTTCGCCCGGAACCCGACAAAAACCGGAAAGTTGGTTAAAAGTAAAAGTTACTTTTGAAGTTGATTAAATGTTCAATTTAGGGGTAGGAAGACATGCTGAACACGATGGTGAAAACCATTTTCTAACCGGACAACTACTTCGCCCGGAATCCGGACAAAACCGGAAAATTTGTTAAAAGTAATGAGTTTTATTTGAAGTTGATTAGATGACAGATTTAGGGGTAAGAAGAGACACTTTGTCCGTGTATGACAATCGTTTTTTAACCAGACATTTAGTTCGTCCGGAATCCGGTTGTAACCGGCTTTTTTTAGAAGCTAAAGTTTTATTTGAAATTGATTAGATGTTCTTTATACGGATAAGAATATACCGTACGCTGAATTCGATTCTGATTTTTCTTTTTTTGCTGGACCAGTAGTTGCTCCGAGTTCGGCCGAAACCGGAAATTTGGCAGAAGTAAAGCAGGAAAATTTCGATCAGTATCGTCAAGATAGGTAGGGCTTATAGAGGAATATGTGAAATTGGGTTAATGATTAGCCTGGCGAAAAGCTGGATCTGGCGAAGACAAGACCCAGTTGTCTGGATCAGATATTAGATTTTTGGGATCCCATCGAAACCTTAGGTCTTGTTTCTCTAGAATTAACACCTAATAATGTAGGAGGCTATGGCTGATGCCACGGTCTAAAGTCGTTTTTCACAGTGGCCCCCCTCCCCTTCTCCCCCCCCCCGGTGACTCTGTAACGTTAACATTCGACATAAAGAAGAACGGCCATGTGCCGATTTATGACATCAAAATAATAGTATGACTAATAGTGTGGCTAGGAATCCCATCTGAAAAATGTTCTACAAAATCATTTCTACCGGACAGAATTGGATTAAGCACTGAAAGAAGAGAATGTGTTTGTATTGTGGGTAAAAAAAAATAAATTAAAAAAGGGATCTTTGAGCAGGCGAGGTCAAATAATCGCTTGAACCTCAGTTATAACGCTTAAATCTGGCTGGAAGCCTCATATATTTCTATCCCCTGAACTGAAGTAGAGCATGTCTTTCAGCACCCCGCTGTAACTGAGGCGCCAATCCGATAATTAATTTTATAAATTTTTGGAGCAGGCGATACGGAATAATCACTAAAACGTTGATCGGTCCTGGATTCTTAAACATTCCTACACAGAAACAAGGCTGTGGCTAGGAATCCCATCTGGAAAGTGTGCTATAAAATCATTTTTACCGGACAGAATTGGATCCCATTTACTAGTAGCGCTGTCCAAAGGAAACACGACAAGACCTGAACGATCCAGGACCAATCAACGTTTTAGCGATTATTCCGTATAGCCTGCTCAAAAATTAATTATCTGATTGGCGCCTCAGTTACAGGCGGGTGCCTTCAGTTCAGTTCAGGGGACAGAAATATAAGAGGCTTCCAGCCCTATGTAAGCGATATTACTGAGGTTCAAGCGATTATTCGGTCTGTTTTGCTCAAAGGTGCCTATTTTTTTTTATTTATTTTTTTTAACTACAATACAAACACACTCTGTTCTTTCAGTTCTTCAGTTCAAAGAGTACTCTAGTTCAGGGGATGGGTATACAAGAGGCTTTCCAGTCTTATTTCAGGATATAACTGAGCCTAGAGACTTTACTTGATTTCTTTTCTGGTCTGAAGAAGCAAACCCATGTTTTCATACAAGGGCTCGTAGCTTAAAGTCCGCGTCAAAGCCTGGACACACTAGTCCTAATCCTGTATACTTCTCTTTCTCGTGGGTCCGGCGAATACCAGCCCACATTTATGATTTCAGGCATGAAATATTCATGTCCTACACTGCAACCAATTTCGAGCAAGAATAGAAATAAAAATCAATCACTGATATCAGCGTAGTGCTCCAAGCAGGGGCGTCACGACCGGGGGGACGCCCCCCCCCCCTCCCAATGTTGTCGGCCAGTCGGTAAAAAATAAGCGAGTCGGCGCGAAGCGCCGCGATTTTTCGCCAAAACAGTTGATTTTTTTCTTAAAACAGTCGATTCTTCTGAAATTCAGTCGATTTTTCGTCAAAACAGTCGTTTTTTTCTGAAAATCAGTCGATTTTTTCGAAACTGTCGTTTTTTCGAGCCCAAGCTGACTTTGAAACATTTATTCAAACAATGTTTACAACGGGTACGTCAGCTACGATTCTTCATCAGCGATATTTCGGCCCTTTTTGGCAAGGGTCCTCGTCAGGCTGTCAATCCTCTGGTTCAACTTCGGGGAAGGAAACAAACCTGTAATCTACTCATAAACCTTGGCTCCAAGTGGACTAGTTTCTGTTAGTACCCAATTGCCTCATATTCAACATCTTATGTAGATGTTTGATGGTGGAAAACGGATACGTCAACTGAATTTTATTGGAACTATATTTCGACACTTCTTGGCAAGGGTCCTCTTCAGGCTCAAAACCGCTCAAGTTGGAAAAACGAACTTGTGGGAAACACTTGGAAACACAGCTTGGGCTGAGGGAATATTTATCTTATTTAGACATAGTAAAAAGTCATATCCATAAGGTAGTGGG
This sequence comes from Branchinecta sandiegonensis, assembly GCA_030848855.1. NCBI lineage: Eukaryota > Metazoa > Arthropoda > Branchiopoda > Anostraca > Branchinectidae > Branchinecta > Branchinecta sandiegonensis. The sequence goes on from JAUPMV010000011.1 coordinate 19,366,163, forward strand.
TACCTTTCACCTTCTACTACTGAAGCATATGCAAAACCTCCATTACCCCGGAAGCAGATTGCAGATTTTCTACTCATAAACCTGTTGGTCTATTTTACTGTGTCTGTCACAAGTGATGATGGTGAAACACGGGAATTAACAGAAACTGGTCCGCTTGGAAGCACTGAACTGGGATATGGCGAATTCTCATTTCGAATACCATTTTTTATTTACCCTAATGGACTACAACGATTTTTGCCCTTGCCGTGGTTGGCTCTTTCTGATGCGGATCAGACTCCCATTTAGAGGTTCCGAGATGCTCACTGGTCGGAAATGCCGGTTACCCAAGTTTATCCACGTTTCTTGCAAAAATGGGTCAAGCAAAGAGCAAAGCTGAAAACAGCCAGCTCTGGTTTGTAATCACCGAAAACCCATAAAGGAGTCACGTATGTTAGAATAGAAACTAGCATCTATGGCGCGTGCTTCTGTCAAAATGAAGCTCAGCATTTACAAGACGAAAAATATGCTCTCCATTCATAAAGCAAATAATGATATGATATTTTTTCACATAATGAGCAAAGGACTACCGTATACAAATAAAAATAAATAAATGTAAATACACAAGGAAACTTACCCACTATTCATCTTACTAAACAGCACTATTTCCCCTATGTAGACTAGCCACTCTCAAGAACATCGCCAGGTTTCTCAATCTAAGAAAAGACCTACTCCGCATAATTTTTAACCAGCCAGGCCCTCCATGAATACCTTCCTTAAGAGTGCCCTCAATTTCACCTCCTCTTTATTAACCCCGCTTTAAAATAAATTTTAGAGAGGTGTTAATTTTAAACAGAAACAGCCTACACTCTATACACTGTAAAAAAAAAATCTTGCAGTATTTGCTACTGGGATTACTCTTGTCTTTAATGAGATAAGATTATCCCTAATTCGGATTAGTTTTATCCCAATAGGGATAAGGTTAATCCCAGTAGCAAATACTGCATCCTTATTCGGAGAAACTTTTTACAGTGTATGACTAAGTCCAAAACACGGCAGTGATCCTCAGGAAGAACGAGAAAACGTCTCACTACGACTCAAACTCAACAACTCGAATCCTGTGTCAAGCAATGACGGCGCTCGTTCGGGACAGCTGTGGTGCCGCTTCCACTAGGTACACGGCGATTTTGTATGGGCAAGGAGAGTTAGTCATCAAAAGTATTGAGACCCTCCTTAAAGCACAACTCTTACTAGAAATGATCTTCTCCCAATGAAATGGATCAGAAAAAATATTTTGGAATGTATCATTACTTTCCACCTGAAATGAGCGATTTTCTTGTTAGCGCTTGTCGATTACCTCCAGCCTTCCTGCTCTCCGACGCGGCGGCTGGGCGCAAAACATTTGAAAACTGAACGCGCCGTTGGTAAAAAGTGGGAAAAGTAAACAAATAAAAGAAGAAATAAACAGATGCTTCTGAGATCCTTATGTGCGACAGAGTTGTCAGCGGACGTTGAAGATTCCGGCAAAAGTTTCCTTGTGTTACGGGCACAACTCGGCAAGACCAAAAAAGCGCTAAAAATTCATAGGCACAAAACACGACAGTGGAGAAAGGTGGGGATTTTAGTAGCTTATAATTCTGTATGTGAGCTAGGTATACTATAAAAAGCAGAATAAGCAAGAGGGTTCCTTTAAGCCTGGTACGACGTCCTAAACTTCCTGTTAACTTGGTACTGCGCTAAACCAGTAGGAACGAGTCAGACGGCCAATAGTTGCGTTTCTGTTCGAAGTTTGAAGGTCTCAACTCAAAGGTCTCTATTTAAATACCGTTTTTGGTCGCCGGTCACAAGTTTCTTGTCGTTCACACTCTGAACGTCGAACTTCGTGAGCTAGCAAGTTCGAAGTTTGCTTGAACCGTCGACGAAACATCGACCGGGCAAGGATCGCCGGAGTCGTAAAAACACTAATTAAGCAAACGGTGAACTTCAACGACGTTCGAAAACGAAATATAAGCAATAGGCTAAGCGATCGCCGAACAAAACTTCGACCAAAAATGCAACTTCAAACTGGCGAAACCTGAGATACTTGGTGGTATCAAATGAATAACAAAGAAAACAAAAAACATACCTTTCCTGAGTGTTATGTCAAGCACCAGCAAACAAAATATTACTTCCTTGTAGATTCTTGCAGAACATCTGTACTTATTAATTTACGATGTCATAAATCGGCACATGGCCGTTCTTCTTTATGTCAAATGCTAACGTTACAGAGTCACGGGGGGAGGGGGGGGGGCGTTTGGTACAGTTTCTGGTTCGGGGATGACAAGAACATAGTTAACTCAACTTAATAAGTAAGTAACTTATTTGTAATCCGCCATTTTTAAAAAGCCATTTTTAAAATTTTTAAGGTTTGTAACAGCATGTTCGGCAAAACCTATCAGCAAGACCTGTACTCCTAGCGGCCCTCGTTCCATCCTACTCGATGACGGGTGGCTTATAAACCTCTTGCAACGCACATATCACTCGGTTTTGTTTCTTTCTGATATTTACCTTATTTTTCATAAACAAGAGCTGTAAGCTCATATGGCACTTGCATGTGTCAAGATGATTTGATTGATCAAAAGTAAGTTTCGACTTTGCGGTTGAGATGCGCGCTCTAGGGGAGCTGGAACTTCATTTGAAAGCAAAACCCTTTAGGCAAAACTGCTAATGGGCTGATGGGCATCACGAAAATGCATATATTGCTTAAAAGTATTTTTTTTACTTTGCGGTCAAGATTGGTACTTTAAGGAATAATCGGATTTGGGAAGTAGCAATTTCTAAGCAAATGTTGTTGAGTCTCCAATATTCCAGCGAAGTTTCATCGTCCTAGCACATCTGGAAGTACCTTAACGCGCGATCACCGGAATCCCAGACCCCCCTCCCCCTCCTCCAACTCCACCCACAATAACCGGAGCCAATCCGGTTCTGTAAATGATTAATCCAGAGCATCTGTTTGTCATTCCCACCAAGTTCGATCCAGATCACACCAGTCTAAGCGGGTCAAGTATTTTCCGCCCTCCCCCCAATAATTGCCGGATTCGGTCCGGAAATGAAAAAGGTCACAAGAGAAAAATGTCCTCTGTTTAATTATTAAGTTTCACTCGAATCCGATCACCCGTTCCAAAGTTACGCATGACTCAATATTCCGGATTCCCCTCCATCAACTCCCCCCCCCCCCCCAAGATTATCATATCGAGGATTTTTTTTTATTCCAAGTCAGTTTGACCGGGTCCCTGATATGCCTTCCAAGTTTCGTCGTGAAAATCCCCCAAAAAACGGAATTCCGGGATACCCCCTCCTCCCCCCCCCTCAAGTGTCCGGATCCAGTCAAATTATGTAAAAGATTTACATGGACCAGATGTTTGTTCTTCCCAGCAAGTTTCACTCCGATACCATCATTCTAACCGTTTCTCGAGATTTCCGGTCCACCCCCCCCCACCCCCACCCCCCCCCCCCCCAGCTCCCCCGCGGTGCACGTAGCCTATCCGATTCAGCAAATGACTTACCTAGAGCATCTGTTTGTTCTTCCCACAAAGTTCCATCCCGATCCCTCCATTCTAAACGGGTCACGTATTTCCCCCCCCCCCCCCAATAGTTGCCGGATCCGGTCCGGATATGAAAAAAATCATCGGAGAAATGTCCTCTGTTGAATTCTTAAATTTCACTCGAATCCGATCAACCATTCCAAAATTACGCATGACTGAAAATTTCGGATTCCCTCCCTCCACTCCCCCCACCATTATCTGATCGACAAAATTTTTATTTTGAAGTCAGTTTGATTGGGTCCCTGATCCCAAAACCACCATCACCGGAATTCCGGGACCCCCCCCCCCCATTAGTGTCCGGATCCAGTACAATGGTCGAAAGTTACACACTTCTCAATTTCCCGGATTCCCCTGCGGATTCCCCTCCCTCCACTCCCCCACCATTATCTGATCGACAAAATTTTTATTTTGAAGTCAGTTTGATTGGGTCCCTGATATGCCTGCCAAGTTTCATCGTGAAAATCCCCAAAACCACCATCACCGGAATTCCGGGACCCCTCCCCCCCCCCCCATAAGTGTCCGGATCCAGTACAATGGTCTAAAGGACTTATCTAGAGCAGATGCTTGTTCTTCCCAGCAAGTTTCACTCCGATCCCTCCATTCTAACCGTTTCTTGAAATTTCCGGTCTCCCCCCCCCAACTCCCCCCTGGCTACCGAATCCGGTCAAGACTTTAAACGGGACATTACAGATATATATTCTCTTCAGTTATGAAGTTTCATTACAATCCGATCATCCGTTCGAAAGTTACACACTTCTCAGTTTCCCGGATGCCCCTGCCCTCCACCCCCCCCCCCAAATGGTCGGATCAGAAAACTGATTATTGCTAATTTTATTTGGTCGGGTCTCTGATATGCCTGCCAAGTTTCATGGTCCTAGCACAACTGGAAGTACCCTAACTCGAAAAAGTGTGACAAAATGCCCTAAATTTTCAAGTTTCCAGCGCCCCGCACTCCCCCCCCTCATATGGTCGGATCGGGAAACTGATTATTTCCAGGTTAGTTTGGTCGGGTCCCTGATATTCCTGCCAAGTTTCATTGTCCTAGCTCATCTGGAAGTACCCTCACTCGAAAAAGTGTGACAAAATGCCCTAAATTTTCAAGTTTCCAGCGCCCCGCACTCGCCCCCGTATGGTCGGATCGGGAAACTGATTATTTCCAGGTTAGTTTGGTCGGGTCCCTGATATGCCTGCCAAGTTTCATTGTCCTAGCACATCTGGAAGTACCCTAACTCGGATATGTGGGATGTAATGTTTGGTGTCATATTTTGATATTTAATTATTACTTACATTAACACAAAGCATGTTCGATTCTCTTATCTATTTTAACGCGAAGTGTTGTATGTTGCTAGTCGCAAGCGAAGTTTCCTCCCCAACATGTTTGTCTTAGATAAGGGCAATTTCCACGAAAGCTAGTTATTAAGGGGGGCTGTGTCCAGTTGTTTGTAACCTTGGATTGTCTGGGACAGGAGAATAGTTATAGGAGAACCTAGGGGTTTTGTGGGCAGTCAGGATCAGATCTCGGAAGTGTGCAGACCTTGTTGGAAACATTCTTGCATTCTGTAAGTAACACGGGACCTCGCTCACTCAGTTACATCTCTAAAATCTTGTAGTCTCGAGAGGTGTCAGTTATTCTTGTTTGTTGAACTTAAGTTTATCGGGTCGCGGTAGGAGCATCAAGACCAAGCTGTTAGGTGTGCTGTTGAAGGCGCTGGTCGCATACAGGTCGATTACCAAGAACATGAGAGATATCGCGAGCTCGTGAATAGCGCTGGGAAACCAGAGATATCGCTGAGTTACTCGTGATTGCGCTAGTGAATTCTTGGGTTCCCTGGACTAGAGGACAGTGCACATTGCGTTGCGGAAATCTTATTATAATCTAGACTATTAGTTGTGAAGCTCTCTCTATTATTGTACTATGCAATCCGAATAGTTCTGTTAACTTATCTGTAAAATCATGTAAGCGTAATTTGTAATATTTAACTCTGGTCTCTAATCATATTGTACAATCGTGGTGTAAATTAAACTGATATCATTTCCCGTATGCCATTTGCATATCGATAGTTCGCACGACTGTACAGGGCCCGGCCCTCGGGAACTTGTCCGCGGAAGATCTTTGACTTGTCAGAGTCGGGTTATTTTTTTTGGTTCTTATAAGGGTTTTTAACGCCGGAAGTAATTACTCCGTCTTTACGGAATTGTCACGCTACCTTGACAAATCATCGGCGACCCAAACCCTTATAATTTGATGGCAGCGTTTTTCGGACCGGAAAGCCTCCTGTAACACAGTTTAAATTTTGCGATTATTTTTACTTATTTACTCTTGCTTATTAATCAACGGTAGAGAGATTTTTACGCTGACGCTTAAAACTGAGTGGGGAGGAGCCCTTGCTTTATCTTGGAAGAAGGAAGAATTCTAAGGACAGGAAGGAAGGACACGGAAAGAAGAATTTTACTGAATATTTGGTTCTTACGCTTACGGGAACCACGAGGTGAGAAAAATGTCGACCCCTGTTAGTCAGTCAGTTGTTAATCCAGCTGCTGTTGTTGTTTCGCCAGCAACACTTCCGTCACTTGGTGCCGGGGGTCAGTCTATTGTTCCGGTTAATGCATTAGTTTCTGTCGGACAAGCAACGACTATTTCAGGAGTTCCAGGTTCCGCAGTTGTCACTACTGTAGGGGTAAGCACAGGCATTCCTTTGACTACCGTGAGTGCTCTTCAGCCTGGAATTATGTCGGTGTTGCCAATCCCACAACAGGCAGTTATTCGCACTATAAACACAATTGACCCTTTCACGTTGGTCCCTCCTTTGACAAGACCCAGCGAAATTTCAGCGTGGATTCGGAATCTAAAACGAGTTCAGAGGTCGAACCATCTTACGGAAGTAGAAATTATTTCAGAATATGCCCCTTTGTTAGCTCGTGAGCCGTACGCCGGTTTTATCGAAAGATACGCGCACGTGGTAACATTGAGTGAATTGGGCCGGCTTCTCGAAACTAGTTTTGGAACAGTTAAAACTCCCGCAGAGAAACTAAAAACTCTGATGAACTTACGTCAAGGCGACGGAGAGCCGGTAACCCAATTTTGGATGCGTGTAAACCAAGAGGCCGAGGGGTATGCAAGTTTAACTGGTCGCGGTGCTTTAGGAAACTCAATAGGGGAGATTAAAATGCAAGCATTTGAGCAGGGTTTGATTCCCCGTCTCCGAACCTTTGTCCTTGAAAGATCTGCGCATTACACAGATTTTAATACTATTCTGTTAGTAGCAAAAGATTTTGAGAGAATACATGGCATTGGAGGTCAGCAAAATATTACAGAGTATTTAGCGGCCGCTACGGAAACGAAAACGACATCTGGTCCGGTCTCCGACACGACAACAGGTCAATTTAGACGCAGTCGTGCCGAATTTTGCGAGAATAGTTATGTCCCAAGAACTGGGAACAGTTCAGGTTATTCCGGCAGTTTAGCAGGTACCTCATATGACATGCAAGGGAAACCGAGTCCCCGGTATCCAAATAATGGGTTTTCTGGAGGTGGAAATCGAGGTCGAGATAACAGTTTTCGAGGTAGGGGTAGCTCGCGAAGTAGCTCGTTTCCCAGGGGTCAGTTTCGAGGTCAATACAGTGGTTATGGTCGGGGTATGTCCTACGACAATTCTAGATCGTACGGTAGGCCTCAGACGTACTCAAATACCTATAAGGAGATACCATCCCGTTCCTTTGATAGGTCCCCAACTCCTATTCGGTTGTCTGATCGAGCCCCTGCACGTTCACCATCACGCGAGAATCGCGTACATTTTAGCGCAGCAGCAACAACCGCAGAGGATTCGGGTAGGAATAGTCGGTCACGAGAGTCGTCTTGGGATAGAACACAAAAGAAATCCATTTTCTGTGTGCTTTGTAAAACCACTGATCATACCACCTTTAACTGCGAAATTGTTAAACGAGGAAGACAGGCCATAGAAGACGAGTCAAATGCGCCTAGAGCACCTGTTAAGCGGACGGAAAACTAGAAGCGCCAATCTGTACCGAGGGGAACAGGTTGGATGAATCCATAAAGCAGAGTAACCCTCAACCACAGAAATTGTGTTTCGTTAGTACAGTAGATAGTTCAGAGAAATCTGCGAATGTTTTTCCTCTGTTTAGCGACGTTAAGATAGCAGGTATAGCAGCCCAAGGATTTGTAGATACAGGATCTCAAAAGACTCTAGTGTCAAAAGAATTGTTTGATAAGATGCCAGAACAAAATAGGCAACGACTTAAGCTAAGTCGAGTGTGTGTTAGAACACTTTCAGGTGATTACCTCCGAGTTATTGGTGCTGCTAGACTACCTATCGAAATGTCAGATTCCCGAAAAGACGTCAAGTTTTTCTGGGAAGTTTTAGTTGTAAAAAACTTACCTTTCGAAATGATCCTAGGCTATTACTTGTTGGACTATCTGGATTCAACCTTACACTTTAGGAAACGTTCCTTAGAGTTTGGTGAGAAGTTAGGCCAGGAGCGCTATTTTACGAGTGATGTCTTGTCGTTTGGTAGTGTGGTGGTTCGTAGAGACACCTGCTTAGAACCCCACAGTATGCGCTTAGTAGAATGTCGACTAGACGCTTTGAGTGATGCTGTGTTGCCAGATAAAAGTGTTGTGATTATTTCACCTGAAAAAGAATACGAACATAAGATTCATGACTATCTAGTAGTAGGCATGGATAAGAGAGCACGCATTATGATTTTTAATGATTCTGACGAAGAGCTTCATTTTAAACATTCTCTGGTGGTTGGTCGGTACGAACAAATGCCCGAAGAGTCCGTGGTGGCTCTAACTGTCACAGACACCGAAAATATGGTGCCAGAAAATCTAACACCAGAAAAAGAGGAAAGTGAAAGCTCAAAGGAAAATTCGGATAAAAATGAAATAGACGATGAGGCATTTCTATCCCAGTTTGATTTGACTGAGGTCCCTGAGTGTGTTAAGGACGAATTTTATGCATTACTGAAAGAAAATCGCGATCGTTTTGCGTGTCATACCTACGATGTTGAGAGCAATGATTTACTTGAGTTTCAGCCTGATATCCCATTAGATACGGAGATCCCCCATGTCAAACAATTCCGTATTCCACACGAAATGGCAATAGTACTTGAGTTACATATCCAAAGCATGATTAAAAGTGGAATTATTTGCGAAAGCACTTCCAGATTTTCATCTCCGGTATTTTTGGTTCGTAAAAATTCTGGGAATAAGGTAGGAGAAGGACAAATTACTTTGGAAAATACCAGATTTATTATTGATCTCCGGAATGTGAATAAGTACGTAGGAGACACTGGATTCGGGTTAAGTCGAGTGGACACTGTTCTGAATTCCTAGAAAAACGGGGTTTTCTATAGCACGGTAGATATGAAAATGGGATTCTTTAGTATCAAAATACGAGGCGAGTATCGGAAATTTTTCTCATTTATTTCGCCAGTTACTGGCAAGGCGTACAGCTTTACTCGTATCCCAATGGGCGCGTGTTTTGGGCCCAAGAGTTTTTGTCTCTGGATGTCTCGATTATTTGATGCTAAGGATTTTCCATTTGTAAAGACGTTCGTCGACGATTGTTACGTAAAATCTGAAGACAAAGATCCTAGGGTACATTTAGAACAACTAAAACAGGTCTTCAGACGACTGAAGGAACATCACGTGAAATAAGGAGCCAAGAAAAGTCAGTGGTTCAAATCCAAAATTTCAATTTTAGGATACATGGTATCGGCAGAGAAAATTGAACCACATATCGACAAGATCAGAGCCATCGAAAAACTTGAGAGACCGTCAAACGTAAAAGAACTTCGTTCGCAATTAGGTCTTTTCAATTATTACAAGATGTTCATTCTGTCGTACGGCGACTTGGTAGCTCCTTTAACTAAATTGTTGCGGAAAGGTCAGCCTTGGGTTTGGGCGGAGGAAATGCAGAGAAATTGGTCAAGGCTTAAGGCTGAACTTACTCGCAATGATGGAGGAGTATACATTCAAATCTACGATCCGGAAAAGACGTGTTACATATTTGTAGACGTATCAGAACTAGCAGTAGGTTGTGCTGTGTGTCAGGAAAATGCAGCAGGAAAGATGGGAATAATATGCACATACAGTAAAGTCCTAAGTAAGCCTTTCTCAAGGCAGAGTTCAGTGGTCAGGGAATTATACGGCTTGTACGACGCACTCCAGAGTCCCGCGATTTCGTACTACACTTGGTCGAAAAAGTCGGTAGTTTTCTCCGACTGTAAAAATTTGCAATATCTGAGGAAAAATAGGAATCTCACGTCGAAACTTTTCAGAATCGGACTGTTAATAGATAACCCTTTGTATGAATTTAGACATATCAGTGGCGAGAAAAATCGTTTAGCAGACATTTTGTCTCGTCCTAAAGCGGAAATTGTTGAGCAAAGTAGACCTATCGAAATTACGGAGGAGGAGGCCGAGTTTTTGTCAGCAGCAGTTTTCAGTCACGAGACTGATATCTTAGGCCTAGAAAAGAGTGACATAATTAAAGAGCAAAGAAAAGACGAAGAATTGAGAACTGTCATAGAATTATTAATTGAAAATGGGAATCGTAGTAATGTAGAAAATTTCATGGGCAGACTACCGTTAATAGGCGATCGCCCCCTACAAAAAGCTAGGGAATTGATTGAAATGAATGATAAAATGGGCCCTTCAGATTCAGGTATAGGCGAGGGTATGGTTCCGTTTGGTAGCACGGATGGCATCACGGATGGACGTCCCAAAGTGGCGACAGATGTCGAAAAGCACCCTAGGATGGAACCTAAACCTTATTTTCCGCTTAAAATACCTTGTATTCCGCTAAAAAGCGATGATGATAAGACGGTTACTGATTTGCATAGAGTGCCTCAGGCCGCATTTACGTCCGACCGTATCCGGAATCGGTCCGACGGCGAGTTAGCTGTCCCATTGAGTAGTGATAGAGAAATCCCATTGAATGAAATGACAGAAATACTGATTTTTAGAGAGGAATGGAATGAAGAGAAAAAGGAATTTAAACGATCGATCAAGCCATGGCTGTTTGAAGTCCTGAATGAATTGATTTTGTACGATGGAATTTTGTACCGCGTTAGGTATAACCCTGGATCATCGAACAGAGAAAATAAAAATGCCGGCACTAACTTAAGATCACAGTTATTAATTCCCCGTTCTATGGTCAATGGTATACTTAAGTTGTTTCACGGTCACGTGTTGCTCGCAGCTCATGCCGCGTATGAGCGCACGTTATGGAAATTAAGAACATTTGCTTTTTTCGAAAATATGGCAAAACGAGTAAAGGAATTTGTTGAAAATTGTGAATTATGTGGGAAAGCGAACAGCCGAATTCCAGCGGCTAAGCCACCCTTGGGGAAAAACATTTTCCCAACAGAAATTTTTTCTGCTTGGTCCAGCGACTGTTGTGGACCATTCAAAATTACTAGTAGCGGAAACAAATACATTATAGTGGCTGTGGATTTGTTTAGTTCCCATGTGGTTCTCAAAGCCGTACCCAGTCTTGACGCGGAAACAACCTGCCGATTCTTTTGGGATTCGGTATTTGCTTATTACGGTTTGACGTCCGTTCTACTCACAGATAATGGAAGCAATTATCGCAGCGGGTTGTTTACAAGCATGTGTGAGGAGTTAGGCATTCGAAAAATTTATAGTACACCCTATAACCCCCAATCCAATAGTTCCAGTGAGGGGAAAATTAAGCTTCTTAAGGGCATTCTGAAGAAGGCATGTTCAGAAATTAGCGGTGAATGGGATCAGGTACTAGGACAGGTCATGATGTCAATGAATATGAGTTTGAACACTGCTAGGAAGTACAGTAGCTTTATGCTTTTACACGGTGTGCCTGGACGTTCCTTAATGGATGCAAAAATTCAGCGACCAGTTATAAATATGAATGAAAGCTACGAAACCTAGGTCACTCAGTTGATACAAAGTATTTTTGAAATGCATCAGATTTGCTTGGATGAATTGAAAAAAGAGCGTATACAACAAGCAGTGCAATATGATAAGGATGCAAAAGAATTTGAGATTAATACAGGTGACATCGTTTTCGTACGAGATAAGACACCCCACGGGTTAAAATCGAGAACTTTCCCTTACGTTGGAGCTTATGTGGTTCTGTCGGGTATACCAAATAAAGACGTGTACATACTAGCTCCGCTACACAAACCTGATGGACGAAGACGAATACTGAATGCTAGACTGTTGAAAAAGGTTAAAAATACTACTACTTTCTTATCGCAGAATGAGAAGTATGTGGAATTCTACGACAACTTGCTAGAGGAAATGAATAAAGAAAATGATAGTAGGAAGAAAAAGGGTGGTAGTCCCGAAGACCCACCCGCGGCGCGTGGTGATCAGAAGGATCAGGATAGGTCGGTTCCAGAAAGTAGCACGACAGAAAATATTCAAGAACTTCGATACCCCTTACGCTCGCGAATGAGATGTCAAACTATCATGGTAGATCCCATGGGTCTAAGCAGTTCTGTACCGCCAATAATATCAGGTAGCGGTAGTCCATTTATCCCAATTAGTCACGTATCATTACCAGTGACACAAATTTTAAGTAGCCAACCAGTTCAAAAGATTGCTGAAAAACCTTTGGTTACTGAAAGTAAGATAACGCCAATTTTTGGCGAGTTTTCTGCAAGTAAGTTAGTGGGCAGGTCACAAGACTATCCGGTACCTGATAAGACAGACGAACAGACTGACAATTTAAAGACAGACGCACGGATAGACAGCGTAAAGAAAGACGAACTTACCGATGACAAATCCTGGAATGTGGCTGGTCCATCTGGTCTCCAACAAAGCATCATCCAAAGACGTGCTTCGACGTCCAGTTCGGATTCCGACAGCGAGTATGCTACGGCGCCGGAAATATTCCTTGAAGGTGGAGAAACTTTTCATTTTTCGGGGGAAAATGAAATGATAGCCCCTGATTTGAGTTTATCAAGTATCCCCGAGAGCACTTTGATTCCCGAATTGTCAACGGATGAATCGGTGAATGAAAGTCTTGATTTTGCGACTTCTACTCCAGTTAGGACAGTTGTACCCAGAACGAATGTAGATAGGACAAACAAGTTTTACTCACTTAGGAACTTAGATAGGAAAATGTACAAGGATTAAGATTGAAAGTACTAAGAATTCTACGAAGAATGAAAGTTGTTGTGATTTCCAGCAGCAGTCATGCTAGAAGTAATAGAAATATTTAGTGATATGTCTTAGATCAGCGTTTGCGCTGGTATTATTTTTACTTACCTTACCTTAGACCTTGAGACGATAAAAAGCTACCTTGAATTTGTTTGCTACCAAACGTATTGTTGTGTATGTCATGTTTAATTACTACATTGTAGATAATTCACTACTATCATTTAACCTATTTCGGTTGCTTTTATGTTGTTGTGATAAACCTATTCAGGTCTCTAAATATTGTACTTGTCCCTCTAATCGTTTTACATTAGATTAGACCTAACACCGAATACCGTGAAAAATCATTTAGATCGTTAGATATTAGACGCTTGTAAATAATTTATATCATCGGTTTGTTTAGTTCAATTAACGGAAGTACTCATGAACTAGAGAAAAGGAAGTAGTATGAGAATAAATAAGATGCTTGCATTGGCTTTTTCAAAGATTATCTGGATTTACCTTTAATGCCTGGACCGTTTAGCTCCAGAGGGTCCCGCCTCTGCTAAACGCTTCTCCTTTTTCTCCTTTTTGTGCCGTTTTTTCTCTACGAACTGGTCTCGTTCCAGTTTCATCAGTTCATACTGGACTTTAAGGTTATTGTTTTCTTCAGTCAATTCTGCATTTTTCTCAGTAAGAGTTGTAACTGTTCCGGTCAATTCGTCCATTTTTTCCAACAGACGATTAAAACTGGGTCGCAGTGGGGACACCAGCTCTTCACTGTTTTCCCCATCACTAATCTTGGCCTTGTGCCACAAAGATTTTGCCTGACGTCTAGTAGTGTCTGGGCTCAGGTAAACTTCAAAGTCAATCACCATATTTGGTGTTATCGTCACATGACCACCAACTCCATTCGAAACTATTGTTTCTTTCGCACAACATGGAATGGTAAACAAGAATTTTTTTGAAGTCGCCATATTGATCTTCACAGTTGAAAGATAGAAACTCAAATGCTGGTGATCGCGAAGTCCATATCGCGAAGTTACTTTTTATTTCCTGAGTTAAATCCAACTTCACCCCTAATCCTCACGTATTTCCTTGAGGAATATCTATTTGTAGAATTTCAACAAATGAAATGTACTAACCAGAATTTCGCTTACCTGGCTTCTTCGTGCTCTTTCATTGGACTTACTTCTTAAGTCCTTCCACTAAATTGCAAGGGTCTTTACGGCAGGTAAATTATACAAACCTTTCAGACGAACTGCGATGTTCCTGCTATTGTCGTACTTCATGCTAGTAAATGGCATCCATCAAGTACAATCGGACAGCAGTCAAATTGTGATCCAAAACCTAGAAAGTTTTGCCCGCAACGGTCTTGGGTACCGTCATGTCGGAAAATTAACGAGCGGAGCAGCAGGCTACCATCGACTATGTCTTTATCTTAACGTGTCCCGCCTACAAGAAACCATTGCAACGCTGAAGGAAGAAATCGTAACAACCACCGACTATTTTGAAGTTCATGGGTTCAAATGGATTAAAGCCCAAGATGACCAACATTCACCATCAACGTATGGAATGCTACACAGCAAAATGACCAACACGGTTGCATCTCAGCTAAATCTCGACATGGAACAGTTTTATCGCGAGTTCCAACTCCGCATGACGTCTAAGCGCACCATTCTGTTGTCTAGGCTTCATTTGCTCGACGAAATCACAAATAATTTCGTTTATCTTACGAGCAATAATCCTTCAACTCGACATTCCCGACAAGCCGAAGGGATGTTTCCAGTTATTTCTGAGATTAGTGCCCTTATTTTTGGGACAGCCACCGCAAAAGACGTCCGCATTGTCAATGAAAAATTTGGAGAGCTTGCTGATAAACAAAATAAAATTATCAGTTTTGTCAACTCATTTGCATCCGTGGTAAAACGAGATTCAGGAGCAGTTCAACATTTTTCAAAACAACACACTTAAAGCTGTTTCGACAACTCTGGCTGAATTCCGTTCACAAGTCCTGAATACAACTGTGGACCTCGCAACTTCAATCACCCTAAGCGTTCTTCGTATCCAGAACTCGATTGAGAAATCGATTAGCGAAGTCACGATTCACTTGGACAAATTTTCTTATTTGCTCCAAAATTATTTGCATGGGTATACCCAAACTCTCAATGGAAAGTTTCCATTAGAATTAATAGGCAGCAAACGCCTTATCTCATATTTGCATACCATCGAATCCGCATTACCAGAAGGGATTACTATGGCTATTTCTGATTTCAAAAAGGGCTCCGTTCTCGAGACGATTAAGCACACACCGTGCCATCTTGCGAGTGACAACGACAACATAGTTCTTATCTGCGAACTTGAACTTGCAAAAATTCAGGAGACTTATCAGCTATACAAATTATTCCAAGCTCCAACAGCTGTTTCGAACTTGTCGCTCAACCAAAAACCGATGTATTATGTTGTCGATCAAATTGAGCAAATGGAAGGATCCTACATGGGAGTTACTTCAGATGGTTTGTCCTACATATTTCTTAGCGAAAGAGAAATGGACAACTGCTTCCACACCCAAGAGAGAATCATCTGCCACAACCATTTCGTTAAAAGGAAAGCAAACAGCAAATCATCATGTGCTTACGCCATCTATACCAACGACCATGAAACAGAACAAGATCTCTGCAAAAGAAGTTTAACAACACTTACATCTTTATTCATTCATCCACTTTCGGATTCTCTCTATTATTTTGCCGCTCATCAAAACTCTTCCGTCGTTACACTAAAGTGTCCTCGAGAAAATTCTACATTCGATAATCGGAACTACAATTTCTACCATCTGAACATCAGTTCATCAATTGTTGTCAACATTTCACGTCACTGTGCCATTTATTCAGAGTCTTTCTACATATCAGAAGAATATACTTCCTCGTCATCTCTTGAAATTGAGATACCAGTACTGGACCTGAAGCTGTATTCTCATCGAGTGGACCTTAACACGATCCTTCGTTACTCCCAGTCGGAAATTCAACGCATCATCCAAAATGTGGAGGAAATTTCGAAGTCTAGTCCTCGTTATCAAGTTGACAAGTCGTCAGTCAAGATCCCGATTCCTGAACTAAAGTTCGAAGCTGAAAAATTACTTCACCAAAAGAAAGAATACCAGCAAACTTTCTTTTATCAAGTCACTAGCCACTTCTCTACTGCTCTTTTGCTATTTATTTGCCTTGGAGGCCTATTCCTTGTCTACAAGCTTAAACAATTGTGGTACACTGTATTTCCACAACCAGTCCCGCGAGGAGCAGATGTAGAGCTTCAACCAACAATTTCCTCGCCAGCAGTATCTTCCTAATTCTTTTGAAGCATTTATGCTTTAGTTGGTACACTATTCCAGATTACCAAGCCACTACAGCTCTTTAGTAAATTGCATATTTAGCTCATGGTGCTTCCCTTAAATGTGTCTTGACTATGTAATATTTCATGTACGTGTCAGTTCTGTATTTGGTTCTAATTATTGTCGTCCTTATGTTGATCACCAAAGTGTGTTTAGGAACAAATGTTTTAGGGGACTTTAGTATAGATATAGATAAATGTTTGGTATTTGATGGGAAATAATTGATAGTGAGAAACGGGAAAAAATATAAACAATTTAACGCTTTCGCTAACTGAAGAGAGACCGGAATTGTAATGTTTGGTGTCATATTTTGATATTTAATTATTACTTACATTAACACAAAGCATGTTCGATTCTCTTATCTATTTTCACGCGAAGTGTTGTATGTTGCTAGTCGCAAGCGAAGTTTCCTCCCCAACATGTTTGTCTTAGATAAGGGCAATTTCCACGAAAGCTAGTTATTAAGGGGGGCTGTGTCCAGTTGTTTGTAACCTTGGATTGTCTGGGACAGGAGAATAGTTATAGGAGAACCTAGGGGTTTTGTGGGCAGTCAGGATCAGATCTCGGAAGTGTGCAGACCTTGTTGGAAACATTCTTGCATTCTGTAAGTAACACGGGACCTCGCTCACTCAGTTACATCTCTAAAATCTTGTAGTCTCGAGAGGTGTCAGTTATTCTTGTTTGTTGAACTTAAGTTTATCGGGTCGCGGTAGGAGCATCAAGACCAAGCTGTTAGGTGTGCTGTTGAAGGCGCTGGTCGCATACAGGTCGATTACCAAGAACATGAGAGATATCGCGAGCTCGTGAATAGCGCTGGGAAACCAGAGATATCGCTGAGTTACTCGTGATTGCGCTAGTGAATTCTTGGGTTCCCTGGACTAGAGGACAGTGCACATTGCGTTGCGGAAAT
The DNA here is from genome assembly GCA_030848855.1 of Branchinecta sandiegonensis. Classification (NCBI taxonomy): domain Eukaryota; kingdom Metazoa; phylum Arthropoda; class Branchiopoda; order Anostraca; family Branchinectidae; genus Branchinecta; species Branchinecta sandiegonensis. The sequence goes on from JAUPMV010000011.1 coordinate 19,383,166, forward strand.
CTTATTATAATCTAGACTATTAGTTGTGAAGCTCTCTCTATTATTGTACTATGCAATCCGAATAGTTCTGTTAACTTATCTGTAAAATCATGTAAGCGTAATTTGTAATATTTAACTCTGGTCTCTAATCACATTGTACAATCGTGGTGTAAATTAAACTGATATCATTTCCCGTAAGCCATTTGCATATCGATAGTTCGCACGACTGTACAGGGCCCGGCCCTCGGGAACTTGTCCGCGGAAGATCTTTGACTTGTCAGAGTCGGGTTATTTGTTTTGGTTCTTATAAGGGTTTTTAACGCCGGAAGTAATTACTCCGTCTTTACGGAATTGTCACGCTACCTTGACAAATCATCGGCGACCCAAACCCTTATAGGGACAAAAAACTCGGACCGACCGACAGACCGACAGACGGAATTGTGATCGGTATATGGCACTTGAGCCAGAGGCTGCAAGTGCCATAAAAAGATATCAGTTCAGTTCGTTCTTATTATTTCCGGTTTTCCCGCTTTCTATTGTATCCGCCTCCATGGTACAGAAATCGGAACCCCATATCTGTTTACAGTTTCCCGGATATCGGGTCGAAACTTACAGAGCTTCTGAGAATTTACCCCAATGAACTTATAAGTATCTGCCAGCCCACAGTGGCCTTTCTCGTTAGCTTTAATTTCTTGTTCTTTTTGTTTTGTCAAGTGTTTGTTTTATTTCTTTTATTGATACTCCGCTGTTACGAAGGGGCAAAAGCGGACATTCTGTATAACTACCGAATTCCCGTAAATATATCAAATAGTTCTGCTATCGAAAAATACCGAACAATTTTAGTAAGGTACGCTCTGATCTTTTGTAGCGGGTCAAAAATATATTATAATTATTATAGTAATAGTGTTTATAATGAAGTCAATTTGTGACTCTTGAAAATCAAATTCTTTGCCTTGCAAGAACACCAGTTACTTTGCCATGCTGTTCCGTGTCGATTTACCGTCTGACCTCGGATCCTGATGAAGTTTTTTTGGGTGCTTTTAAATGTGTTTTTTGTTTTTCAGAAAGCTGTATCTCACATGAAGGTGAAATCGAGCGGAAATAGTTTTCAGGTATTCAGATAAATATTTGGGTAGACACTCTTCGGAGATCACGTAAACGAAAACACCAATGTTGTCGCTCGAGCTTAAAGGACCGGACGGAACTATAATACTGACTCACTCTGCTTCCCTAAATATTTCACCCATTCTCATTTCGGAGATTTCGAACTTCCTCGTACCCCACCCGAAAGTTTTTTTAGTTTTTCAAAGGCGGTTTGTTAAACCTCTTAACAAGTGTAAACTTCCAGAGGGTGTTGTGGTTGCTGTTATTTTTCCCAATAAACCCCATATACAATATTAAAAAAAGAAAGGCAGGCAGTACAACATCTTCGCCTCTGCACCGCCAGAAGTAATGATAACACATACCACATAATTGCGCATCCATGTGTTACGCATCATGACAATTTATGTGTTATTAGCCTTTTAAGTGCTATTTTTCGAGATAAAACCTTTCATGACCCTATGAAGTGTTACGTTTCAAGCAAAGATAAAATTTAAAAAGGTCATAACCGATATATTCTAAGAATCTCTAAAACAAGGATGGTCAAACATGTGTTATCTGTCACCAAACTCCTTAGAATGTACCATGCCTATCTATTTTCCGAGAAGGCTCATTGGTCAGAAAGATTGGTTACGCAATTTTCTTCGTGTTTGTTATCAAAGCTAAGGGGACCACGCGTGACGCGCGGATGGGTGTAATTTTTTTTAAAGCCGTAGCCCAGTTTCAAAGGATGCAGGTACGTTAGAATGCTGGAACGGAAAATGTATCTACTGCGCGCAGTCAACCATAAACCCCTAATTTTTGGATACCCTATGCACAACGCTGGATATATCTAGCGTCTGGCATATCCTATACCTAACACCGGTTACCCTATGTCAAACGCTGGATAGGTGTTGTTACCCTAACCTTGACCTGCCCCACTATAGATGAATTCTGATTGGTTGATTTCTGAGCTTCACTCAAATCATCAATATTTTACTGGGTCAGAGTATCCAACGTTTGGCATAGGGTATCCAAAAAGCAGGGGTTTGGGGTATACTGACTGCGCGTTAAGTACATGATGGGACTGGTTCCAACTTACCTGGAAGATGTCATAACAACTCTTTGTATTTCAAGAAAAACTGGAATACAAAAATGAGTTCACAATTGGATTCCTTGCAAATTTGGCTATCCACGTATTACAAACATTCATTATTCACACTTGGGACATCCTAATTAAACACTCCTATTCAAAGACCCCGCAAAGCCCACAGTCTCCCCAGTTTCTGGGGCGATCTGTCCATTAGAAGAGGTAACGTCTACAGAAAAGGAAGCTCTAGGCCACCTCCGAATCCGCGGTCTAAGACTTGTTCTTGTGAGTTGAAGAAATACATTCAAACGACACTAGATGGAAGGTCGCCCCCTCCTTGAAACATATCTGGGTTGCGTCAACATTTTAAACTGAAAACTAAAACCTGGGCCAGGAATCTACCAGTTGTAACGCCACACACAGTAATGCTTACCTGAAATGGGACTGAGCTTTCTGCGAACAGGGTCCTGGAGCAATGGTGGGCTAAATGATTCCAGTATTAAGCCGCTTTCATATTGACGCGTCGTTGCGATGCGATGCGTATGCGTTTATCTTGCGCTGCGTACAAGTTGCACAGCGTATCTTTCACACCTGCGCGAGAAGCTTTCGCGCTGGATCCTCATTTACATTTTCCTTTCTCGGTTTCTTCTGCTGAATTTTAATATCTCTCACTAGTAGCAAGTTTTTCTTCATCTTGAGCATGTTTGTTTTTAGTTTTTCTTCAAAAACTTCCATTTTCCAAAGACAAATCTGACGCGTACGCGTCGAAGCAAACACGGCTCAGAGGTTGCGTAGCTTAGGTTCAACGGGTCAATGTGAAAGCGGCTTTAATCTGTTTTCAGAAGCAGGAACCCTGATTAGCCAACGGGTCAGTGACTTCTGACTGACTCTTCTCAACGAGAATTACTTTTTTTGAAGGCATCCTGAAGAGAAGCACGCTTATTCACATCTCATGGCAAGGTTTTCAAAATGACCGCAGCACGCGTTCACTCACACGTCACTCTTAGCCAGCTTTCGAACACTCAATAGGATCTGTTCACACTGAGACCTGCGAATCTGACCTGTATTTAGCAGGCGAAAACCAGGTCAACATCCCGCGCGCTAACCTCACTGCAAGAAGTATGCCAATTATACACTTACATGCAAATTATTCACTTTCCTCTGCTGCACGTTGAGGGGATTCCTCGTTACTACTAGCACCACTTTCATCACACTCACCCTTCGTTTTATCTTCCCTATGTTCGCTATCCTGTTTATTGTTAACCTCCTTTTCAGGGGATTCTGGCTGATTTGGCATTTCCTCCACTAGCTCTTTTGGCGAGTTTTCGGCATTTTCTCCTTTAGGTTCGTCAGGTGTCTCTTGCATATCTTCGTCGTGCTCATACAAGCGAGGGGATTCTGAAACATTCACTCTGGTTATAACTAGCTGCTTAGTTACTAAGAGCGTGTTCCACCCTTCTAACAATAGTTACTATTAGTTACTAGTTCCGTTCCAACCTCACGAAAAGTTACTACGCTGACCGTTTCAACCTTCTCGAAACAGTAACTCATAGTAACTATTTGCTTACCATGCTCGGGAGCGTAGTAAGCGTGGTAACTACGCATATCTGTAACGTGATTGGTGCGATTCCGTGGCATGATAATCTGATGCAAAATAGAAAAATCGCTCCAGCCTTGACCAGCTTTCAAAGACTAGCTTCGTTACCTGAGCTCGTATTCCTTGTCGTAAAAAGTTAGTTAACGAACAGAAAATCCCATTGTAAAGGAGGTTCAAAACAAAGAAAAATGCATATAATTTGTATATCTTTGAACACATCGACTGCTGGAAAAAAAAAATGTCTCTTGACTGTCAGGACAGCACGGAAATTCATTTTAACATTTTCCCGGCAACATTCGAGGCTATGTAAAAACGGGGTCAGGTATCCATCCTGCACATTAAAGTTGGTCTGGCTCATGCCAGATGCCGGTTTGGGTACATAGTCCGGGATCCAGACCCCGATATCGTTCAAAAACAGGGGGGGGGGGGGTAGCTCACGAGCTGCAGAAGGTTTGAAGAAGTTTTCTAGACCAAATATTTGTGCTGAGAACGAAAATCGTACCGCACCACTCCGCACCGATGTACGTCACCGACTTTTTAGCCTATAAAGGCAGATTAGGCAGGCCCGTATCCAGGAATTTTTTTCGGGGGGGGGGGGGGGGTGCCTTTCGGGGGGGGGGGGGGGTTGCCTGCGGGTCGGACAAAAAAGTACAAAAAAGACATAGATCAGAGGGAAAAGCCTATAAAAATTACTATTTTTGTACGTTTCGGGGGGGGGGGGGGGGTCAACCCCCTACCCCCCCCCCCTCCCCTGGATACGGCCTTGAGATTAGGCCTATAAAAACCAACCGAAGAAAAACAGTTTCCTATTAGGACCGCATAAACTAAATAAAACAAACTATACATATTCTGAATTTCTGAATCCTCTTTTTATGGGCTATCTAACAGTATATTTTGTATTTTTTTAAACTTACATGATTTCCTTAGAAACATCTTAGAAACCAAGAAAAAGCGAAAATTCTTTAACTTTTTTAACTAAATTGTCATTTTTCTCGGAAAAGCTTCCAGCTAACTACATATTTTTATTATTTCATTAGAAAGATATCAGAAAGATATAGAAAGATTCATTAGAAAGATAAGATATAACATCAGGTCGTTGGAGTACGTGCAGGAACCGTTTTAGTCCGTCTTAGGCTCTGATTGGGGTCGACAGAAGCGGTCGGTGTGATCTGCCAGTGTTTGCACTTCTTCATTACCTGTGATCCTCAGGTTTCATTATCAGTATGGATCGCAGGCATCTATGGCAGAATGCACGTAGTTCACGTGTTTCTGCGGGTTTCAGCGGCGAAGCTTGGAGGTCATATAGAAGTATCGACAGGACAAGGCCCTCGTACTCTGAGGCAATATTTAGTATGTTTTGTGCGCTTTCCACCCTGCTTTCGACTTAATCAGCGAGGAGGTTTGAATCCTCGGCAAGGCCGTATCCAGGGGGGTGGGTGGGCATGGGGTTGACCCCCCCCCCCCCCCCCCGAAACATACAAAAATAGTCATTTTTATAGGCTTTTCCCTCTGATCTATGTCTTTTTTGTCCGACCCGGAGGCAACCCCCCCCCCCCCCCCCCCGAAAGAAAATCTTGGATATGGGCCTGATCCTCGGTATAGTCGAGGGAAAACTGACGGAAAGGCTAGGACCCCCTAAGGCTTATGCTTATGCATGATCCTTAACTATCGAATCAATGAGCTGGCGAGAGGATGAAACCTCGACGAACGCCTTCTTCCATCAAGAACTGCGTTGACTGCTCCGTTTCACCTCTCACCAGAGAATATGCCAGGATAAGCTTTGCAGTAGGATAGCTGCAAAGACTTTTGCTGCACTTACTATCAGAAAGATACCACTATAGTTTTTTTTACAATCAGCCTCTTCACTATTTCTTTTTAAAACGGGTGGTGGGCCATGATGGAGTTGCGCTAGTCTTCGGGGACGTATTCCAGATGTCAAGGATGATTTTGTAGAGGTTTAGCAGACGGGATATTCTAACGGATTGTCTGCGGTTGCACTATCATTGTTTGATAGGGATAGTCACAGATTTCCTTTACAGCGAGCGGGCTGAAGACTGGAGTGTTCTTCTAGAAACATCAGCAGAAATGCTGACAATTTTGTTTTCTTCTGAGCACCACCACATGTATGCAGCGTACATCTTGAATGTGAAGTAACGTTGCCCACTTTATCGTTGTATATTGCAACCCTCCCGTTCTTGTTTCTGTGAACCCCCACTGTAACGCACACGGCGAAGTTATCACGGCTTAAAGTCAGAACAAGCAGATTTATATGCAAATAGCCCATGAGATGCTATAATTGATGACAACTCCGGATTCAGCACAAAAAGCTGACATATGGGACCTGTACGCTGTATAGGCTATATGACCTATGCTATCTTACGAGAGAAATTAATGTCCTAACTAGATTCCACGTCAAAAACTGACCCTAAACTTATCGTCAAACCAATATACTTAGTATAAAATTTCCACTGTATCTCTTTGACGAAAACTTGGATGGCCTGCTTACAGAAATTCCAGAAATCCTTAAATTTTATTTGTTAAGTTTAATAAATCAACGAATAACGATTGGCAAGGATTTTCTCATCCCAGTACAAAAATAAAAGAAAACACAGTTTTCGGGAATTTTTTCCGAATTTTTGTTGAGAGATTTGACGGATTTGGTCATTTTAGGCTATTCAGACATTATTTTATATAGCCTGTATCGTTTATGTGCATCCCAAGAGAGAAACTAATGTTATAACTGGATTCCACGTCAAAAACTAACCCTAAACTTACCATCAAACTAATATATTTCGCTCAAAATTGTCCAAATCCAGAAATTCTTAAAACTAAATATTTCTGAAGTTTGAATAGCTCAAACGATGGGTAAGGAGCCCATCTTTCTAATGAAATAATAAAAATATGTAGTTTGCTGGAAGTTTTTCCGAGAAAAATGACAATTTAGTTGAAAAAGTTAAAGAATTTTCGCTTTTTCTTGGTTTCTAAGGCATTTCTAAGAAAAATAGGTAAGTTTAAGAAAATAAAAAATACACCATTCGATAGCTCACAAAAAGAGGATTCAGAATAAGTATAGTTTGTTTGGTTTAGTTTATGCTGTTCCGCTAGGAAAATTATTTTTATACAGTTTGTTTTATAGGCCTAATCTGCCTTTATAGGCTAAAAAGTCGGTGACGTACATCGGTGAGGAGTGGTGCGGTAAAATTTTCGTTCTCAGCACAAAAATTTGGTTTAGAAAAGTTCTTCAAACCTTCTGCAGCTCTCGAGCTACCCCCCTTGAACGATAGAGGTGCCTGGATCCCGGACCAACATACATCTTTTATTCTAATACGGCAGTTACGCCTCTTGCAAATCCAGATACCAGAAATCTATGCGAAAACACGATCAGGATTTCCCGGCCGGATTTTCATCACTTTTGTCAGAAAGCTGAAACGAGTTCTAACGATTTGAGAGTTATCAGGGAGTAAAACAGGGTAGTGTTTTGTCTCCTAGGCTATTTGGGATATATTTAAATGATTTGATTCATTTTTGGGATCCCAAAACGTAAGTTGAGGGATACCTATGACATCGCAAAAGTTGTCCGTCTGTCCGTCTGTCCGTCCGTCCGTCCGTCCGTCTGTAAGCACGATTACTCTCGAAGGGAATGAGATATTTTGATGAAACTTGGTGTGAGGATTCGTTGGGTCGGCGGACCAGTCGAGTTCGTAAATGGGCTTTGTAGCCCTACATTTAGGGGTGGGGGAGGGGGTTCAAATTAAGGGGCAAACAAAATATTTTGAAACAGCTAATGTGATAGTCGATTATGGGTCGACGATGGTGAAAACCATTTTGTAATCGGACAAGTAGTTCGCCCGGAATCCGGCCAAAACCGGAAAGTTTGTTAAAAGTAAAAGTTTTATTTGGAGTTGATCAGATGTCCGATTTAGGGCAAGAAGACATGCTGAACTTTTATGTGAAAACAATTTTCTACCCGGACATGTAGTTCGCCCGGAATCCGGCCAAAACCGGAAAATTGTTAGAAGTTAAAGTTTTATTTCTAGCTGACTAGATAACCGATTTAGGGGTAAGAAGAGACGCTGAATCCGTGTGTGACAATCATATTTTACCCGGACATATAGTTCGACCGGAATCCGGGTGGAGTCGGAAAATTTGTTATAAGTTAAATTTTTATTTGAAGTTGATTAGATGCTCATTATTTTATTTATTTATTTATTTTATTTCAAATAAGGCCAACATGGGCCACAATATAAAGTTCGTTTTTGAGTTTTCTTTTTTCGCCGGACAAGTAGTTCTAGAGTTCGGCCGAAACCGGCAAATTGGCAGGAACTTTTCGTCAAAACAGACTTATACGGGTAAACACACATGCTGAATCCATATCTGAACTTGGTTTTCTCAGATGATTAGCTATTTGGCCTTAATCTGTTTCTGAATTTTAATTGTAAGAATGTTCAAGGATTCTGGCGATGACTGGATCTGGCTAAGACAAGACCCAGTTGTCTGGATCAGATATTGAATTTTTGGGATCCCATCGAAAAGTTTGGTCTTGTTTAGAAAAGCGATGGGCACCTAGCGTGTCTTTGGGAAACCTTAAATTATCAGTTTTGCTTTTCGCTGATGACACTGCGCTGGTGGCGAAAACCCGTAACGACCTGCAAGTTTTCCTTGATTTGATTGATGAATATCTGAGATTAAAGAGATTAGAATTGAATGTAAAGAAAACAGAAATTGTTACATTTAAGCATGGGGGAGTATCAGGAAAAGAAGAAGGGATTGGTAGTTTCCTCTTCCGAGGGGAAGCACTGAAAATAAGAGATAAGTTTAAATATCTGGGTTTTAACTTGTGGTCTAATGGGAGCTGGAAGACGCACGCAAAAGAAATGACAAATAGGGGAAGGGTAGCGTCTGCGGCAGTTTTTAGAAATGTAACATTAATGGAAGTAAAAAACCTGAAGATTCATAAGAATATTTTCAATTCAAAAATTATGCCAACATTCCATTACGGGGCGGATTTATGGGGATTCGATCCAGCTCTGCAACTAGAGTCAATTCAGCTGCAATAATATAAAAGAGTCTATGGGCTGCACCCAACAACCCACACCCAAGTTCTTAAAGGTGACCTAGGTATATTCTCTATGAAAATACAAAGGTTATCCCAAATTCTTAGGTTTTGGGTAAAGTTAACTCAACTGCCTGATAATAGGCTTTTGAAAGCGGCTTATTTGGAATTAAAGATAGGAAGAAAGAGAACGTGGCCTTTTAAAGTAAAGAGTCTACTGGAGGAATGAGGCCTAGCGTATGTATGGAACGAAGGCCTTGGCCCAGGTGAAGGTACGCAAGATCTCCTGGCAATGGCAATTAGAGTGCTAAAAGACCAAGAAATCCAAAAATGGGAGGGGACGGTAAGTAGGTCAGGGGATTGAAATATTATAGACAAGTAAAAGAAGTATTTGGGGAAGAGGTATATTTTAAGTTAAATTTGCCCCAGTTATATTTGCGGTATTGGATCCAGTTGCGGGCCAACTGTTTATCAGTGCACAGACATAGTTACTTTTTGAAGAAAAAAGATGAAGACCAGCCATCCGGGTGTCGCCCTCTATGTGGTAATGGTGTTGATGATTTGGTCCATGTCCTGTGCCGGTGCCGGTGTCCAGACTCCAGAGCTTTCTGGGTTAAGAAGGGAATTATTGGCAGGTGAGGTTTTGTTACTTCCTGACATCTTAAAGAGCACGACGCCAAGCGTTATATGTAAAATTTGCAGATTTGTTGATGGTGTGGTGAAATTTCGAGAGAGGGATGGGGAAGTATAGTTTGGTTCATGTAAAGCTAATTTATTGTGTTGTTTTATATGAATTTTCTTGTATATGGCCTTTGGCTTTGAATACAATTATTATTATTATTATTATTATGGAAGTGATGATGGTGACGAAAATCTGGGAGGAATTCCAGCCAGGGAGCACCCGATCTTGATCGTGTGGCCAAGGCATAAATTGCAGCTCTCTTCAATATTACTACAAAACGCTGGAATCATATTCCTGAACGTAGTCAACAACTCCGCATCAACTACTTCCTCGGTCGGGGATCGTGCAAAAACAAGGGAACTTCCGCAATTCCGCATGGGGCGTCGCAAAGGGGGGGGGGTGCTGGGGATTGAGATTCGGTAAAATCAAAACTATTCGGTTATTTTTCAAATATCAGAACTTTTCGGTATATTTACGGGGATTCGGTAATCGGTAATTATAAAGAATCCCGAATAGACTATCGGTACAAATATACTCGGTATAATGATCGGGATGCAGTATAATTGCCAGGACTCGGTAGCTATCACGAATAGGGTGAACGAATTTACTGAAGTCATTCGGTAATTTTTCGATGCCAGAACAGGTGGATATCGGTAGTTACACAGAATCCCAAATAGGCTATCGGTCCAAATTATTCGGTATCATAACTAATTGAAATTCTGTATAATTCTCAGGATTCGGTAGTTGACAAGAATCCCGACTTTTGGTCCAGCTACGACGAAATTATACCGAATCCGAATATTATTCGGTAGTTTTCGATGCCAGAACTATCCGGTATAATTACGGATTCGGTAGTTATTCCTTTTGTTTTGTTTTTCTTTTCGTTTTTGTACTCCATCCTTTTTCTGTTTGAAATGACGGGTGATAAATGACGAACTTTTCGGTATATTTACGGGGATTCGGTAATCGGTAATTATAAAGAATCCCGAATAGACTATCGGTACAAATATACTCGGTATAATGATCGGGATGCAGTATAATTGCCAGGACTCGGTAGCTATCACGAATAGGGTGAACGAATTTACTGAAGTCATTCGGTAATTTTTCGATGCCAGAACAGGTGGATATCGGTAGTTACACAGAATCCCAAATAGGCTATCGGTCCAAATTATTCGGTATCATAACTAATTGAAATTCTGTATAATTCTCAGGATTCGGTAGTTGACAAGAATCCCGACTTTTGGTCCAGCTACGACGAAATTATACCGAATCCGAATATTATTCGGTAGTTTTCGATGCCAGAACTATCCGGTATAATTACGGATTCGGTAGTTATTCCTTTTGTTTTGTTTTTCTTTTCGTTTTTGTACTCCATCCTTTTTCTGTTTGAAATGACGGGTGATAAATGACGAACTTTTCGGTATATTTACGGGGATTCGGTAATCGGTAATTATAAAGAATCCCGAATAGACTATCGGTACAAATATACTCGGTATAATGATCGGGATGCAGTATAATTGCCAGGACTCGGTAGCTATCACGAATAGGGTGAACGAATTTACTGAAGTCATTCGGTAATTTTTCGATGCCAGAACAGGTGGATATCGGTAGTTACACAGAATCCCAAATAGGCTATCGGTCCAAATTATTCGGTATCATAACTAATTGAAATTCTGTATAATTCTCAGGATTCGGTAGTTGACAAGAATCCCGACTTTTGGTCCAGCTACGACGAAATTATACCGAATCCGAATATTATTCGGTAGTTTTCGATGCCAGAACTATCCGGTATAATTACGGATTCGGTAGTTATACAGAATCTCGAATAGGCTATCTGTCCAAAATTATTCGGTATAACTGGGATTCGGTAATTTATTCTGTAAAATTGCAAGGATTCGGTAGTTATCACGAGCCTCTAACTTCGGCCCGAGTTGGATGACATTTTACCAAGCCCCGAATTTTAGTCCATAATTATTCACTATATGCTTCTCCGGAATTTCCAACTTTGGTCCGACTTCGACGTTCTGGCGACCCCCCCCCCCCCCCCCCCCATACCGCAGAGAATCGTACTCTCAGCTGTAGGTTTTGATCTTGTCAGAATATCAGTCAGCTTGTCAGAATTACATAAAGATAGTTACCAAAGTTTGAATTTCACAGTCTGGTTTGTACCGAAATCTTTCTGAAAGCAGAGAGGTCGATTTTGGAAATTTTTAACAGTTCTGTTCTGTACAAAAATCTTGTATTTTAGCAGAGGTAGGTTTTAAAAAAAAAATCACGCAGGGCAGTTTTGACATAAATCGGATTTGTAAGCACTGAGAAGAGGTCAAGTGAAGCACTGGCCACAGACAAACGACTGATCTATTACTTTTATTTTGGACCCCAAAAAGACGCTCCAAATCATAAACATTTCCAAAAATTCGGCCTGCGGCGCCTTTCGTGGTATTCTTTATTTTGTGGAACGGCGCATCATTTAGCTGGGGTTTTAAACCAGTTTCAGGCTCGGGATTTGAGAGACAAAAGATAAAATCTGCACGGAAATAGATAAATTTGTCAGGAAAAAGCAAATAAAAAATAACCTCGCCTGCGGCGCTCATTTTATAAGGTCATCGGTAGTATTCGGTAGCCTACAGTAGATACAAACTGCTGTCAGGACGTCGCTCCAACCGGTATTGATTTTTCTGGAGATTCTTGGGATCTTGCGGTGTTCAATCCACAGTATAGAAGATAGAAATTTTATGGGAAGTCGTTAAATTTTGCAGGAAAAAACAAATTGAGTATAAGAAAATTTGATGCTGGAAATTTGCTATGGGAATCGTGCCCGACAATATACTGTCCAAGTGGGCTGTGCAAAAACGACGCCTAGCTGTCCAATCATCTCTCATGCTGCCCTTTAGTGTTAATCTTTGTACCTAAATCAGTGCTAAATGCAGGAAAAAAACAAATTGAGCATAAGGAAATTTGATGTTGGAAATTTGCTATGGGAATCGTGCCCAACAATATACTGTCCAAGTGGGCTGTGCAAAAACGACACCTAGCTGTCCAATCATCTCTCATGCTGCCCTTTAGTGTTAATCTTTGTACCTAAATATTTTCTGTTTAATAATTTAAAGCTCAAATTCGCAGATTCTATGGGATTCGGTGGAATTTTTTTAAGACTCAGTAGAAACTTTGTCTCTGCATCCACCCCCCCCCCCCTCAACGAAAATGCACTTGCGACGCCACTGCTGAGCTGGGTCTTCTGCGGCTAGTCTTAAAGAACTTCACCACGTTTCCGTCGACTATAGAGCACCTCGACAAGGTTTCGAACTCAGGGCCCAAACCCATTCTAGTTCAAAGTTTAACATTTTAACAACTTTTAACCACTCGGCTATCGGCGAATCAGGTAGGGTAGTGAGGTGTGAAAAATTTCCTTAGGAATATATATATATATAAAAAAAAACTTTTCAAATTTTCTTAAAATTTTCCTTAGGTCTGCTTATTTTTGTGGAACTTGACGAAGTTCTCAACTGGGAGGTTTCAGCAGGCAGCGTGGCAACATATGAATGAATCATTTTATTTGCCCAATTCTATAAGATAGAAATAGTGGAGTACATAAAGATATGAAAGAACGCAACTTAAACTAGACCTACGTTGCCTGGACAACGTGAAGTGTTGCAGCAACCTTTGTTCGGCTTAGCCGACAAAAGTGTTGCGAGAGCAACACTTCGGTTTTGTTTCTTCGCTATCGGTCTACTCGAAAGCAGAAACATGGTTTGATGAACGAAAGCTTGGCAAAGACTTAATTCTAAGTTACAGAGACTAATTTTCTTACCATCAGATTTAAAGAGATCAAATAAAATGTGCACCAATTGGGACTAGTTTCTAGCCCCTTATGCACCCCTTCTAGTAACCAATTCCTACTTAGAAGTCCATCTCCCCGTGATAGACATAGTACCAAATATTTCTCAATTCAAATACGCCAGAAACAAATAAAAGGATTAATAGGTACACCAACTAGTAAAAGTTACAAGCCCCTCATCGCCGAAGATGATTATGGTCTAACACTCGATTTTTGCTTACAAGTAAAAACAACAACAGAATATCGGAAGTAGGGACTAAATTAACTTAGCAGCCAGTTGGAACTTTATCCTTTTCAATCGTAGACATCGTGACTTTTGGATACTTGAAACATTATCTTATATAAACTAGTTGGTAATATGAAGCTATCCGTAACTTTTCAGGATCAAAATACCATAGATGCCACTCTGCTAATTATTTCGAAACTATATCGTTGTATTACATTATCATTTATATCCGTTGCGTTAACACTTAATTCTCTGTTACAGTGGTAGACCATCACCATAGCCCATTGTAGCATCTCATGAAAATGACAATGCTATAGCAGCTGATTCTTGAACGATGACATGAACCAAACTTTTCTTTTCATCGAAAACACCGGAAAAAAAATAGGTGAACAAACTAGGAAAAGTCGAAAACCCCTCACCGCTGAAGATAATTATGCTTTAGCAGCCGATTGTTACTTGCAAGTCCCTGATATGTCTAACAATTGGTTCCGCCTTTTCTTTGTTTGAGTGTGTACCATACCACTAAAGTTGTCAATCCCTCAAAGGCTTAATCTTAAGTTGCAGTGATAGACCAAGGAAACTAATTTTCTTACCCTAAGATTCAAAGAGATCAAGTAAATGTACACCAGTTTTCACAAGTTCCTAGCCCCTCAATAATCCATTCTAGCAACCGATTCTTACTTATAAGTCCATCTCCCCGTGATAGACATGGTACAAAACTGTTCTCGCGGTCAAATACAATGGAAAGAAATAATAGGATTAATAGGTACACCAACTACCAAAGTTGCTAACCCCTCATCGCCGAAGATGATCATGGTCTAACAGCCGATTGTTACTTGTGTACCAAATTGTTCTTACCATCAAATATACTGGAAACAAATTAGAGGTACACCCACTAGCAAACGCTGCAAACCCCTCATCACTGAAGATGATTATGGTCTAACAGCCGACTGTTGCTTACAAGTGCCCTTCATGTCTCACAATTGGGATCGGCCTATTTTTGGTTTCAGTGTATCCCTTACTACTCAAGTTGTCAACCCCTCTTAAACTTTCAAACTGTTATATCTCATGAAGGAATTTTTGTACCAAAAAACGGATGACATATACTTTGATCAGCTCACCAATATCTATCGATTGCCGTCGAAAAAAAAATTCATCTGTATTAGTTTAAAAGTTGAATTTTTTGCCGTAGGCCAACTTTCTAATATCACCACTTAGAAAGGAGCAAAAGGTAAGCTCTAATTTCTCTAGCTGTGAGAGAACTTTTAAAGTTTAAGAGGCCCATCTGATATCACTTCTCTTCCTCACTCCCAAGTGTAAGAAATGGAATGATAAACTCAGCTGAAATCGAGAACAGACATAGATAGAAACAGTAGATGGCAGCACTTTCGGACCCGTGGGAAAATGACACTTTTTTGTTTCTGTAAATTTTTCTATTTATCACTCAAAGAAGATATGTTGGCTGTGGGGCCGGGTAACTGCCGCATATATTTAAGACTTATAGATTTTAATCCATCTTCAATTTGAAACTGGTGCCTGCCTGCTTGCGTGCTAGAACGGAGCTTTCCACTCGAAAGCAGAAACATGGTTTGATGAAACGAAAGGTTCGCTACACAACTTCAGATAGTCCTCTCTGACTATCTCCACTTCAATTCGCACACCGTAGGCTCTGGCTCGAGGACAAGCAAAAACAATCCTTTTTGGCCCCAGGCAAGAGATCCACGGAGCTTTCCAAAACGTAATGTCATATTCATCAATCCGGCCTAAGGTCCACACTTTCCGTAAAAACCGCACAGGTTAGACCCTTACCAGTTACCAGGAATAAAATGAAATCGGAGTCATAGGGAAAAAAAAAAAAAAAAAAAAACTAGGACAGAACCAAGGTGTTGCTCTCGCAACACAATTAGAATACAAACTTACACGTACACAGAATTGCACACTACCGTCAGCAATCTAGTCTATACGTCTGTTGCCGCATCACCGACTGATTAGACTTTTTTTTATTGGTAGTTTGAGGCCTATTGTATGTTTCGTATGTTATTCTCCTGTTGTCTTTTGTTCTTTTCTTTTTTCTATATATCTCTTTTTTCTATTTTTCTCTACTCCACACTCTTTGTTATAAAAAATTGTGTGGGTTACAAAATATACTTACTTACTTACTTCAAACAAACGTACGAGACTGTGATGCGGATAACGCCGCGACCGACCTATTTCTATGCAGCTCGTCAAGTTAATAGTTATATTTGTGACTGAAAATTTAGTTATCGTTTTTCGGTTTTTATACAGATTGGGAAGTAAGGAATTTCCCTCCCGTCTTCTGTGCGTCGGTCGGAGAGGAATATTGGCAATCAGTTTTCTCCATATCGTGCTAATTCTTCTGCCCAATTTTAACGTAGTTTCATCCCATCATTTATTTCTGGTCATATCTTGTAAGTGTATTAGTTAATTTGTTCGGGTCTATGTATTTCGTAAATATTGTATTCCACTTGATTGACAAGATTGATTGAATGATACTGAATTTACAGTACCAGAATAAATCTTGATAAATTTCAACTCGGTTTCTTTTATCTACTTACGGTAACCCTGATGCTTACAGCATCCTACAACTCAAAAAGGTTGGAACTGGAGTAAAATATATTAGCACCTACCTCCAAGTTTGGGAGACTCGGGCTGTTCATACTCTTCTGCTTCTCTTGCCTTATCTTCCCCTTTTTCACTTTTTGCGGTTTTCTTTTGGGGTTTTCCATTTTCTTGTTCAACTTCTGCATCAACCTCCATTTTCGCGTTCTCTGATCGAGTTCGCGGACGACTCATGTCTTCGCATTTAATTCTGAATATTTCATCCATGCCCAGTAGCTCATCTTCAAGCTTCTGTTTCCTCTGCATGATTCGACCTAAGAGTATGAAATAAATGAGGACTCAATTTCGCCATCATACTAGACATGACGATTTCAACATATATATGACGATTTCGACATAAATATGACGATTTCGACAAATTTAAATTTCACCATGATAGTTCGAAAAATAAAAGCGATATCTATCACTCTAGACAGGACCAATAACATGCAGGGGCGTTACGACTAGGGGTCGAATGTTTTCGGCCAGTCGATAAAAAATAGCCGAGTCGGCGCGAAGCACCGCGATATTTCGTAAAAAGAGTCGATTTTTTTCTTGGAAACAGTCTATTTTTTTTTGAAACAGTCAGTTTTTCGTAAAAATAGTCGATTTTTTCTTAAAAATAATAGTTTTTCTTAAAATCAGCCGATTTTTCGTCAACACAGTCGTTTTTTTCTCAATAATAGTCGTTTTTATCTGCAAAAACAGTCGGTAAAAATGACCAGCCAGTCGGTAAATACCTTGCCCCCCCCCCCCCCCCAAACATTTTGGCTAGTAACGCCTCTGATAGCATGTACTTATGTCACAATTGTCAAACATGGATGAACAGAACAAACGAGATTCTCAGCTATTTTGATTCATTACTCTTCCCAGAAACCAACAACATTTACACATTCCATCGGCTTAATTGTTACGTCGAAATCGCCCAATAACTAACTTGCTATTTCACTATCCGCCAGTTTAAAAGAAGTTGCATCCTAACAAGGTCACATCTCTTCGGATTTAAAAACACGTGGAAAAACACTTTGCTGCAATAATTTAATTTAAATTTAATCATCATTAAAAGTTTTAAGAGCTGTATCAGCAAACGAACAAAGGGCTGAAAAGGATTTGTTGCACTTCGTGTAGTGTCGGCTAAGTTACGACCCCCCCCCCCCCCCCCCCCTGTCTACATCGTGAACCTGAAATTAATTGCTAAGTCTGTCATTTGGTAAAGCTAACATTTACGCTAATATGGCACTGAAGTTCTGCACACATCATTGACGCATTTTAAACTATATAATCGTTAGGCAAGTACATGTTCAACTTAGTGCATCTGGTCTTACCTTCTGTTTCTGCTGATGAATCATCCAGCTTCTGTTGTACTTTCTTGTTAATAACCTTTGGCTTATAATAAATGACTGGCTTTTTCTTCGTACCAACGAAGTTTTTGAGCAGCTCTGTGTTTTTGACCCATTCATCAAACTAGAAAAAAAAATATCATGAGCACGTTGTCCAATCAGCCCTACAACATTGCTAGAACATGATTATATGAGTTTCCTCGAATGTCTGACTTGTCCTGACCTGTCCTGTCTGACCCTCCTGATCAATCTCCAGGTTTCATACATGACGTACTGAGAGTTATTGAAGACCAGGAAACACAGAAATGGCTTGGAATTATTTCTTCATCGGATACCCTTAGAAGTTATAGTATGGTGAAGTTTATGAACCAGAATTTTACTTTAAGCTTAATCTACCCGCGATTTATTTGAGGTACTGGATCCGACTGAGGGCGAATTGCCTATCACTCCACGGTAGAAAAAAAAGTGTTTGATAGAAATAAGAAGGGTACGGATGGGAAATACGCGTGTCCCCTTTGCGGTGGTGAAGATGAGGATATTGGTTATTTTTTAAGCCGGTGCCAAGAGCTTTCGGATCTCCGTAGGGAGATTTTCGGTGGGTATATCCCGACACTTCCTGGTATCCTGAAGTGTACATCCGCCCAGGCGATTAGTAAGATTTGTAGGTTTGTATCTAGAGCGTTAGAATATAGAAAGCTTTCCGTAGATTAGTTGTATGTTGATTGACGTTTCTGTGCATTAATAACCTGTACCTGTATACGGCCCTCGGGCTTTTTCAAATACAATTATTATCATTATTATTATTAAGGAACCCAAGCGCTTTCAATCTTCCCCGTAGTCCTCGAGGCAACCGACATACCACTTCCCTCTTCTGATGACAATGTTGATGATAAAATTATATTTACGCACTTAAGAAGAGGAAAATAGCGCAGAACAGACAAATAAAAGGAAAAAATACACTTAGTTTGCAATATTGTAGTAAGTGTAGTTTGCAATAATGTAGTAAGTGCACAAGATCAAAAAATAGACATTAAAAAAAGAAAAGGGACTAATCGGGTCTAAAAAAATCTTCTTCCTGGATGGAATGCGGAGAAATGGCCAAGGGCAGAAACGAGAAGGTCCTGGGCAACTGAAGATAGCTTTGCACAAGGTTCAGAGGGCAAAAAAGTTGCAATTATAAGGGAACTCCTATAACTTAGTGTACGCCCTAGCCAAGGCAGGGACTGGTTCAGTGATGTAGAACCGTTAATGACTGGGCTGCTAGCCTAGCATGCAGATCACCACGAAGCGTAGGTCATACGAGTGGACGGCCTTTCAGGCGAAAAGCAAGGATATCCGAGAACGGGATACTAAACTGAGTACCACAGGAACCGCCATCATTTCGTTTTATAGTCGAATCTGTAACTAGGCACTGCAGCAAGAAACTGAAACTAGAGAGAGAGATCGGTATATTTTGAAACTACCGTAGCACAGCTAAATATAGTTTCTTACAAATAATAAATAACTAAAATGCTCCGTTTAACTGAATTTTAATTATTTTGGTTGTTGTCCATGTTATGTTCTTTCTCTCTCTTTCATTTTTTACCATACTCCGTCTTTGCCTAGACGGGTTACAAATAAAAATTTAATTTAATAAATAACAAACAGACACTACGATTCAGCATCGAAAACGGAAGTAAAAAATGCCACAAAATAATTTCCCTAACGATTTGTTCTGAGTTTAGGGGGTTTAACTTTATTTTGCAAACGGGTTCGATTATTGGGAGGGTCTGTTTCCGGTAACAGTGACCTGTGGTTCGTATTGGCGAGGACAGATTTGCCAAACTGCAGAATCAGGTGTTCAAGCCGGACTTAAAGCAGTGATGGATTCAATTTCGCAAGGGCTCGTTTGTATGGTATGTCGCGGTCCGGATTCTTGTTGGTGGACAGACTCAATGTCCTGTAACAAATACGCTGTACGGATTGCAGACGGACCCCACACCGGGCACGCTTACTCGAGCAACGGGCGAGCTAATCCCGATGAAAAATTTATCTCAAAATAATAGTACGAAGTTGTACGAAAAAGTAGCATGCAGTACTAATTGATGCTACTACATGCTTCTACTTCAAGGCTACCGTGTAACTGCATACTACTGCATGCTGCTATTAGCAAGACTGGATGCTACTATGGCAAGACAGGATGCTACTGGATACTACTACATAAGATTGGACCAGTCTGAGGCACATTCAATGATAGTATTCTTTGCTATTACATAGTATTACATGCAACTATTTTTGTACAACTACGCAGGTTACAAATTTTTCATCGGGATTGCAAACCGGAGCTGGTCGACTCGGACTCTGGACTCGTCTCAGACGCCTTTTTCATGGACTCGGTCTCGTCGTATAGGGAGCAAGACTCAGACTCGCCTTGAGTCGAAATCCGGCCGAGTCACGAGTCCAAGTAAACGTCTCGGCCCGGCCATTTTAAAATACAACGAAGTCTCCAGCGACAAATTAAAGAGAATGGCCTCCGAATACGACACGGACACATAAACGTCGCATCTCCGACATCTCTTCTTCCATCCATCAAGTTTGGCTCGAATCGTAGCACATCTGCCAATTTCCAATACCCCCTTCATCCCTCTCACCGCTGCCAAATCCGGTCCGGACGTTGAATAACATATGCAGACCGCATTGACTGTTTTATTTAGAAATTTTATACGAGATCCGGTATGTAATTTGTTTATTGTTTAATTTGTCTTTTGTTTATTGATGTAGTTTATTTATTAACTTGATTATTTTATTTAGAAATTTTAATGTTATCAGATAACTAATACTGACCTGTCGAGTTGATTGATAGCGCTTGAAGTGTCTTTATTTGAATTGACATATCCAAAGCTATTTTTATGCATTTAAAGATATTACGGGAGTAAATCATCGTTTATATTATCATTATTGTAAAAAGACCGCCCAAAAGGTTTCGCTGGAATTGGACCTTCCGTAACATACACGATGATTGGTACAGGTTTGTTTCCTTCCCCGAAGTTGAACCAGAGGATTGACAGCCTGACGAGGACCCTTGCCAAAAAGGGCCGAAATATCGTTGATGAAGAATCGTAGCTGACGTACCCGTTGTAAACATTGTTTGAATAAATGTTTCAAAGTCAGCTTGGGCTCAAAGAATATTTAACATACACGTCAGTAATTTTGCGGGATCACCTTCCGTCAACTCCCCCAAAACTGGTCGGAGGGCAAGTGCCATTAAAGTTTCATTTCTTGTGACTGAAGAAGAAGTGACAGGTGACTCCAAAACCAAAATGCAGAAGAGTCTCTGCCCTTTCGACGACCCAATCGAACAGCAAAAGCAGCAGCCGTGTTCAGAATGAAATCGCAGCAGCTTTAACTTTAGCTCCAACCAATTTTCAGAGAAGAAGTTCACAAAATCAGATATTAAGGAAGAATCTTTAGTTGTTTTTCCACAAGTTCATTTTCCAGCTTGAGCGGCTTGAGCCTGAAGAGGACCCTTGCCAAGAAGGGCCGAAATATAGCTCAAATAAAATGGATATTCCTTCAGCCTAAGCTGACTGCGAATCATATTTGACGGTGCAAAACGGATAAGACAGTATTAGTTGCGTTTTTGCAGATACCATGGTATCTGTTACCACGGTAACTGTATCTGCAATTAGTCGCTTTTGCAGTTATCGTGGTATTTGATATACGGTTGCCCTGCAAAAACGACAATTGCCGAAATTGTGCTTTTCGAAGTCATCCAAAAAGAAAAACAGATATTCAGTCAAGTCACTAAGTGGTAAACTTCTTTCTCGCCAATCTGACAAAATTTGATGAAAGTGAGATGACTTTTCAGATACTACGACCAGTTACCACGGTCGGACCGTGGTATCTGGATATCAGACACCACGACGACTGGCCAGATACCACAATAACTGCAAAAACGACTTTAGACCGTGGTATCAGATACCATGGTATCTGCAAAACGCAACTTTTATTTATCTGACTTATCCGTTTTGCACCGTCAAATATCTAATAAAATGTAGCTGACTTATCCGTATTGCACCGTCAGAAAAAAAGACCAGAATTTCATTTAGGATGCACCGTAAATGGAAATTTTAAATAGTTGTTGAGGCATATGTATTTTTACCCGTCAGAATTTTGATGCTTCTTATTTTACTCATACGCAATATTTCATCGCGATCAAGATTTTGAATTGTTTTGTTTTTACTTGCTATACCTTCCAACTAATTACCATACGATTGATTCAGATTACGAACTTAATTATGCATGTTCTGAGCTTTCTAAGTCTGTGTTGAAAGTTCCGCCCAAGTCAGAATGGATCATTGTTGGAGATTTTAATTGTGACCTTACGAATGATCAAGATATCAGAGCATCTATGTTGTTTTCTGCACTTCCTCCATGTGCTCTGATTCATAAAAAATGCAGACGCTACTTACATTCATAATTCAGGTGCGTCGTCCAATATTGCACCATCTAGTTTCTTCGGATATTAATTTATGTCCAAGTATAGTTGATGTTTGTGCTGATATTCCTATTAGTGATGATCTTTACCTGTCGTTTACTCTTGTTATTCCAAGCCCCGTTTTATCCATTACGAGTAATATAGTCCGTTCTAAAAAAGTTACATGCTTGGATTGGGATAAAAAGAGAATTCAAATCTTTCATGTTGAAACGGATAAAATGCTGTCAAAAATTGTCGACAAAAAACATGCCTTGATCAAGTTGATACAGATATTTTTTATGCTGAATTGGTCCATTGTATGAAAGAAGGAGCGAAAAATGCTTTTAATTATAGATCTTTTTACCCGGGAACACGTTTGTTTGCATGGAAATTTAATGAGTTATCAAAAGATACAAACACGAAAGCCTCTTGTGCGTTTCGCCTGTGGCGTTCAGCGGGAAGCCCAAGGTTTGGTCCTTTTTTGAGGGTATAAAAGCTTCTAAATCGCTGTTCCGCAAGGAATTTAGATTTCACAGTGATTTTATTCGGGATGAAACTGGATATCGTATTTCTGAAGACGAAAATGAGCTGTGGAAATAAGTCACATAGAAAGCACCCGCATGATAAAATTAGTCTTGGGGCTGATAATTGGATTGCTCATTTTAATGACACTTTTTCTAGAATTGATGATACGATACATTGTAAACTTGATTCTGAATTTGAAGAAGAATTGTCTAAGCATGTAATATCGGATATTAAAATTGAAGTAGATGATGTAAAAGAAGCTATAAAAAACTGAAAAGCAAAAAATCTTTAGATTGTGATGATTTACATGCTAATCATCTAAAATGGGCTTCACACAATACTATTATTATGATTGCATCCCTGTTTACTTTTATACTCAAGTCAGGTTTGGTTCCGTCGAGTTTCTTAAAATCAACAACTACCCCCCTATTAAAGAAAGGAGGTAACCAAAATGATTGTAAATCTTTCCGTCCAATAACTACTTCCTGTCAAATGAGTAAACTTTTTGAGCTAACACTCCTCCCGTATTTTGGTAGTTCTAATCAAGGTTTGAATCAAATTGGTTTCAGGATAGGACTGAATACCGATGTGGCTCACACTCTTCTGTCTCGTATTTTGAGTTCTTGTAGTTATGGTAATAGAGTATATGTATTAGCCCTAGACATTGCTTCAGCATACGATAGTATCATCCACGCTTGGTCCCTTAGATCTTTGTTGAAGAATGGTGTACCAGTGAGGATAGTACTCATGTTGCGTCGGTGGTTTGGAGCTTCTCGAATTAGAGTTCTTTGGAAGGGTTCTTACACTGATTTTGATGTTGTTCTAAACCTTCGTCAGGGTGGGATTCTTTCTCCAGTGATTTTCAATATAACTATCGCTGCATGTCTTGATGGTGTACAGTCTTCTTTTATTTATGGTAAAGGTATCCTAGATTCTCTTATGGCGTATGCTGACGACATACTCCTTATTAGCCGTTCTCTATCGGGCCTTCAGAATAATGTACATTATCTAGTTAAGTCTTTTAAAGAATATGGCCTGATTTTTCGACCTGAAAAATGCCAGTTTATGGTTTTTGGTCCAAAACCCCTTGAACAAATTTCTCTTTCAATATCTGTCCGTATAAATAATTCAGTCCTAAAACTATGTGAGTCTTTAAGATATCTGGGAATCCCTTATGGCCCGACTGTGTCATTAACGAGGGCTCTAATAGTAAAAGATGTGGAGTCGCGTATTTCTTCTAGTTTCGGGGCGGTGATTTGTCTTAGGGATTTCCTATCTAGACGCAATCTTGCAAAGATTTTTAACACTGTTGCTCTTCCACATGCTTTGCTTGCATCTTCTTATTTACCTTTTTTAACGTTGACAAATTTATCTCGTATTAAAACTACTTTTTTTAATTTTGGGAAATTTTTATGCTGGTTTTCGAAATACCAATCCAGTTCTTTTATGATGGAAAATTATGGTTTAAAAAACCACATTGATATTTTGAAAAAGAAACGGGAAACATTTTTTTCAAAAATTTATTCCATAAAGTACACTTTAACCGATGCGTTGCGTTGATTGTATTTTGGTTAAAGTGTTAGGTAGACTTCATTTAGGGTAGTGTAGGCTAACTGTTCTTTTTAAATGAAGTAGAGTTTTTATGAAAGTATATGGTGTAGTTATTAGACTGTAGACCGATTGTGTGAATTTTATTATATTTTCTCTACTCGCCAGCTTTGGCGGATACAAATAAATGAATTGAATTGAATTGAAATCAGTGTTTCCATAGCGAAAATACGTCAGACCAGTGAGTAACTTTCTCTCAAATTGTCGTTTGGATGTTTCTAAAACCGAACACCGGGACCTTCTGCCTGGAGAAAATTTAGAATACCTGCGCAATTCAATCTGCCCATTCATTCTTTACAACCATTCCAGTTGTGTCTTTCGCAAATTTCATTTTTACGTGAACAGCATTTAATATTTTTACATTAATATTATTTAAAAATCACATCCGTCTTTCCTTTTACTAATTTTC
The DNA here is from genome assembly GCA_030848855.1 of Branchinecta sandiegonensis. Lineage (NCBI taxonomy): Eukaryota > Metazoa > Arthropoda > Branchiopoda > Anostraca > Branchinectidae > Branchinecta > Branchinecta sandiegonensis. Next base: position 19,407,668 of record JAUPMV010000011.1, read on the forward strand.
TTAGCAAAATATTTTGCTGACAGCACTGTGATTTTCGTTTGGCAATCAGATTTGGTTCAGTTGTTCAAAGTCCTTACTTTTAAGCTCTTGTCTAGTAACTGATTCTTACTGTTTTTTTTATCAAATTATCTTGCTTTAAATGCGGAAAATGTTGATGCACGATTTTCTCCTGGTCTGGTCAGTTTCGGCTTCTATTAAACATCGTCTCTTTTAAAGATCTTCCATTTTCAAATACGTTGCCCTTATCCCTGATGAAAATCTCTTTTGAACAGCGCACCGATTCTTTGTCCAACGTTTTCTTCCATAAAACATCCTTCGGTTGATTTATTCAAATAATGTATACAACGGATACGTCAGCTACGATGATTTATCAGCGATATCCCGGCCCTTCTTGGCAAGGGTCCTCGTCAGGCTGTCAATCTTCAGGGTCAACGTCGGGAAGGAAACAAACCTGTAATCCTGTAAATATCGCTGATGAAGCATCGTAGCTGACGTATCCATTGTATACATTATTTGAATATATGTTTCAAAGTCAGCTTGGGCTCAAGGAATATTTATCTTCGGTTGATTTATTTCGTCTGGCTCATTCCCATATGAATTCTCTGTATAAATGAATTCACTTGATCCTAAACTTTGGAAAAAAACTGTTGGCAAATGAGAACTACCGGTCATTGCTCCCCCCTGACGCTCCGAAAAATAGCAGGACAAGACAGCAAAACAAACTAGTGCCTGTCAGAGGACGAGCTTCAAGGTTCATGAACTCGTTTGTGCCCATTTTTACAGATTTTTAACAACGCGAATAATTAGTGTAATATATTTTTATTTTATTACTGTATGAACCAGCGTAATTTAGCATCTTCTGACGAAGAAAGCTACGAAGTTGGTTTGTCAATAAACGATTCGATTCGACGATTCGATTCGTATATGAGAATGTAGTTCATTATTTGAAGAATAAATTTATTATTAGTAATCGGGGCGTGACTCGGTCTCAAGACACTTTTTTCACGGACTCGGTCTCGTCTCGAACGACCAGGACTCGGACTCGTCTTGACTCGTTAGCGTGACTTCGGTCTCGGACTCGAACATGCTGGACTAGGCAAGAGCTCCGTTGCAAACAGCCCAAGAAAGCTCACCTCTCTAACTCTCTCGGCCTTCATCTGAAGGTGAATAACCTGAAGCTCCTGTTTTTTCTTCTCAATGATGAGCTCCTGCTTCCTCAGTTTCATCATTTCCTTTTCCTTCTTTTCTTTCTCCTCGATTTTCTTTTCTGCCTGAGCTCTCCTATCCTCCTAAAAAAGAAACAAAAGTCAAACTCCCTAAAAAAAAACCTCTAGGCTTTTTGCACCAATAGTATGCATTTTTATTCACCAATGCCTCGACAATAAAAACGACAAAACTCAAATGCATTCACGTCTTCAAGCTGTTACATCTCTACACCTTCTAACTCGAACTCCTATGATCCTACCATGGCAATATTTTTGTGTGGTGCAACTACGGGATTAGAAAATTTCAAACGAAAATGACAAACCGCAGATGACCAGTCCTCATCGCCGGTGAATAATCGGCTGTGACGTATTTGGGACTTTTTGTCGTCCAAATCTACGATTTTAAGCGCCAAATTTTACAATATCATGGGCGGCAGGCAATTATGTGACAGCTAGCCGGAGCCGGAAATGCAGAAGCGCTAAACAATTTGCGACACGACAGAAATAAGACCAGGGTAAAATGTTGAGGGGACACCCAAACCTGCCATCACAACTGTCTCTCGTCGAGGTCCAGCATCTCTTGATGTAGAAATTGGTGTGGATTTCTGTAAAGGCTTCTCTGTAAAATTACTATTATCTTATAATATTTCGTGTGTATTATATCTCTTCTACTGCTATTGCATCCCATTAGCAAGACATGGCGTTTATCTCTTCTGCCTGTTCGGGTAGTGCTTCTGAAAGTGGCTGCTGGTCAAACTTTTGTCCACGCCAGACTTATGGACCTCTTCCCAAAATATTTGCTATCGCTCTCTGGTTTTGCTGTATTTTGAGAGAGAGAGAAACTTATTGAATAAATAAATAACACACTTCCGTTTAACAACCACCCCAAGAAGTAACCTTGTCCTAGGGGGTGAAAAAAATAAATTAAAACTGCATTAATCCAGAACAACTACTGAACAAAGAGTCAACTTCAATTGTCTTAATCGAGACCACAAAACAAACCACAAAATGACGGGAACCACAAAATGACAATGACGGGACCTGCAACTAACCTGGTCCTTATGTTTTGTCTCCTCCCTTTGAAACTTTGAAAGTGTGCCCAGAAGAGCGCCAAACATCCGTCGATTTCTAGAAAATAATTGCATTTGTTATTTGAACTTCAAAAAAAAAAAAAAAGAACATCCTGCTGCTCTCTTGGTCAATGTAACAATAATGATAGGAATAATAAATGCAGAAAATGGCTTTTCATATTTCTGTCTACAGCTCTGGCAGGGATGCATCCTTCAGTCCTTGTCAGTTTATTAACACGAGTCATGGTGAATCGCTGCCAGTCCAGGAAGCAACGACGACCCTTCCTTTTAAGCATTTTCGAAAAATGTTAAAGGCAAAGAAAACTTGACTATGCAACTTTCGGCCATCAAACCGACCTGGGGGGCTTAGATAAAGATACAGGGACTTATTGTCGACAGAACCCCCCTTCTTTGTTATCTCGAACCCCCTCCTTAGTGTTCCCAAAGCTAGCTGGCAGGCCCTTGCCCCTTATGCACTGTAATTATGCACTTATGCACTGTAAAAGTTCGCCTTTGGCCGTGTTGACGAACAAATCGGGATAGTAGTCAAGAGGTCGTGCGTTCGATTCCGACTCCCGGCACACGAACCTTTTGCTTCTTTTTTTTCTACTAACTCAAAAGTCGAATTCTCGGAAACTGCCCGAAAACTGCAATGGTCGTAACGAGAATTTTTCGAACTCTCAATATCGACTCAGGGTACATTCTTGATATGTCCGCTAGCTCCCCGAGTCAAGTTTGAGTCAAGTTTTCTGTTCCTTTAAGCAAACTGATTTTCGAAATATTGTTTAAAGCTCGTCTCGTCTCGACAGTAGTTCAATGGTTTCTGTGCTAGATCTTAAATTATTAATTAAAAATTAATTAAAAAAGAACGGAAAATACTAAAACTGACTGAAAAATTAGAAATGCCGTGATGTCCGGGGAAGGTCAGATGACACGTTGAAGATACTTTTTTGTCTTTTTTTTTTTTACTTAGGAAAGGAAATTTTTAAAGACATGTCTGGAAGTTTGGAACGCTAAACCAGGAGTCTGTTTTTGTACCAAGTGGATTTTAGCTTAGTGAGGAACTCGTCGGAAAGTAGTCTTGAAAAGCTTATTCTCCATAGGAGCTGTTATCCCAGTGTTTGTACATTTTTATTTCTTTTGGGTACCGACTGATCACTATTTTGATTGGAACACTATTCCAGTGATTTATTCCTGGGAGGACCATTTACGTCACTGACAAAGCGCCAACCACTCAAATTAAATCCCGCCCACGCAACCCTACATATTCCTCGTCAAAAATAACAACAGCAACTGATGAACTAACCTCGCCTTCCCAACTTTGTCCTGACCTTGAAGCTTCACTACTTCATCCCTAGTTCTGTCATCCAAAGGCTGAACGACATGAGAGATGATCCTCGGCTAGAAGTAAACAAGAGCTGTAAGCTCATATGGCACTTGCATGTGTCAAGATGATTTGATTGATCAAAAGTAAGTTTCGACTTTGCGGTTGAGATGCGCACTCTAAGGGAGCTGGAACTTCATTTGTAAGCAAAACCCTTGAGGCAAAACTGCTAATGGCTGATGGGCATCACGAAAATGCATATATTGCTTAAAAGTATTTATTTTTTTCTTTGCGGTCAAGATTGGTACTTTAAGGAATAAACGGATCTGAGAAGTAGCAATTTCTAAGCAAATGTTGTTGAGTCTCCAATATTCCAGCGAAGTTTCATCGGCCTAGCACATCTGGAAGTACCTTAACGCGCGATCACTGGAATCCCAGACCCCCCACTCCTCCAACTCCACCCAAAATACCCGGAGCCAATCCGGTTCTGTAAATGATTAATCCAGAGCATCTGTTTGCAATTCCCACGAAGTTCGATCCAGATCACACCAGTCTAAGCGGGTCAAGTATTTTCCGCCCTCCCCCCAATAGTTGCCGGATTCGGTCCGGAAATGAAAAAGATCACCAGAGAAAAATATCCTCTGTTTAATTATTAAATTTCACTCGAATCCGATCACCCGTTCCAAAGTTACGCATGACTCAATATTCCGGATTCCACTCTTTCAACCCCCCCCCCCCCCCAAGATTTTCATATGGAGGATTTTCAGGATTTCAGTTTGACCGGATCCCTGATATGCTTTCCAAGTTTCGTCGCGAAAATCCCCCAAAAAACGGATTCCGGGAAACCCCTCCCCCCTCCCCCTCAACTGTCCGGATCCAGTCAAATTATGTAAAAGATTTACATGGACCAAATGTTTGTTCTTCCCAGCAAGTTTCACTCCGATACCAACATTCTAACCGTTTCTCGAGATTTCCGGTCCACACCCCCCCCCCCCAGCTCCCCCGCGGTGCACGTAGCCAATCCGATTCAGCAAATGACTTACCTAGAGCATCTGTTTGTTCTTCCCACAAAGTTCCATCCCGATCCCTCCATTCTAAACAGGTCACGTATTCCCCCCCCCCCCAATAGTTGCCGGATCCGGTCCGGATATGAAAAAAATCATCGGAGAAATGTCCTTATCTGATCGACAACATTTTTATTTTGAAGTCAGTTTGATCGGGTCCCTGATATGCCTGCCAAGTTTCATCGTGAAAATCCCCAAAACCACCATCACCGGAATTCCGGGACCCCCCCCCCCATTAGTGTCCGGATCCAGTACAATGGTCTAAAGGACTTATCTAGAGCAGATGCTTGTTCTTCCCAGCAAGTTTCACTCCGATCCCTCCATTCTAACCGTTTCTTGAAATTTCCGGTCTCCCCCCCCCCCCAACTCCCCCCTGGCTACCGAATCCGGTCAAGACTTTAAACGGGACATTACAGATATATATTCTATTCAGTTGTGAAGTTTCATTACAATCCGATCATCCGTTCGAAAGTTACACACTTCTCAATTTCCCGCATTCCCCTGCCCCCCCCCCCCCCCCCCCCAAAAAAAAAAAATGGTCGGATCAGAAAATTGATTATTCCTAAGTTTGTTTGGTCGGGTCTCTGATATGCCTGCCAAGTTTCATGGTCCTAGCACAACTGGAAGTACCCTAACTCGAAAAAGGGTGACAAAATGCCCTAAATTTTCAAGTTTCCAGCGCCCCCACTTCCCGGCATATGGTCGGATCGGGAAACTGATTATTTCCAGGTTAGTTTGGTCGGGTCCCTGATATTCCTGCCAAGTTTCATTGTCCTAGCTCATCTGGAAGTACCCTCACTCGAAAAAGTGCGACAAAATGCCCTAAATTTTCAAGTTTCCAGCGCCCCAACTCCCCCGCATATGGTCGGAACGGGAAACTTATCATTTCCAGGTTACTTTGGTCAAGTTCCTGATATTCCTGCCAAGTTTCATTGTCCTAGGTCATCTGGAAGTACCCTAACTCGAAAAAGTGTGACAAAATGCCCTAAATTTTCAAGTTTCGAGCGCCCCCACTCCCCCGCATATGGTCGGATCGGAAAACTTATTATTTCCAGATTCGTTTGGTCGGGTCCCTGATATTCCTGCCAAGTTTCATTGTCCTAGCTCATCTAGAAGTACCCTAACTCGGAAAAAAGTGACAAAATGCCCTAAATTTTCAAGTTTGCAGCGCCCCGCACTCTCCCGCATATGGTCGGATTGGGAAACTGATTATTTCCAGGTTATTTTGGTCAGGTCCCTGATATGCCTGCCAAGTTTCATTGTCCTAGCACATCTGGAAGTACCCTAACTCGGATAAGTGGGACAAAAAACTCGGACCGACCGACAGACCGACAGACGGAATTGTGATCGGTATATGGCACTTGAGCCAGAGGCTGCAAGTGCCATAAAAACGAGGAAGTGTTACCTATCCTTCACTGCTCAGGTTACAAGCGGCTTGCAAAAGTTGCGTTTTTGCAGATACCATGGTATCCGTTACCACCGTAAACTGGATCTACAATTAGTCGTTTTTGCAGTTACCGTGGTATCTGATATACGGTTGCTCTGCAAAAGAATCCAAAAGAAACACTGATATTCAGTCAAATTACTAAGTGCCAAACTTCTTTCCCACCAATTTGACAAAAAATGATAAAAGTGAGATGACTTTTTCAGATAGCAGATAGATACCGTGACCGCGATAACTGGCCAGATACCACGTCAACTGCAACAAGACCAAACTTTTCGATGGGATCCCAAAAATTCAAATCTGATCCAGACAACTGGGTCTTGTCTTAGCCAGATCCAGTCATCGCCAGAATCCTTGAACATTCTTACAATTAAAATTCAGAAACAGATTAAGGCCAAATAGCTAATCATCTGAGAAAACCAAGTTCAGATATGGATTCAGCATGTGTGTTTACCCGTATAAGTCATATCTGTTTTGACGAAAAGTTCCTGCCACTTCTGCCAATTTCCCGGGTTCGGCCGAACTCTAGAACTACTTGTCCGGCGAAAAAAGAAAGCTCAAAAACGAACTCAGGGTATCTTCTTTCCCCAATTATGAACATCTAATCAACTTCAAATAAAAATTTAACTTATAACAAATTTTCCGACTCCAGCCGGATTCCGGTCGAACTATATGTCCGGGTAAAATATGATTGTCACACACGGATTCAGCGTCTCTTCTTACCCCTAAATCGGTTATCAATCAGCTAGAAATAAAACTTTAACTTCTAACAGTTTTCCGGTTTTGGCCGGATTCCGGCCGAACTACATGTCCGGGAAGAAAATTGTTTTCACATAAAAGTTCAGCATGTCTTCTTGCCCTAAATCGGACATCTGATCAACTCCAAATAAAACTTTTAATTTTAACAAACTTTCCGGTTTGGGCCGGATTCCGGGCGAACTACTTGTCCGTCGAGAAAATGGTTTTGACCATCGTCTTCAGCATGTCTTCCTACCTCTAAATCCAACATCTAATCAACTTCAAATAAAACTTTTACTTTTGACAAACTTTCCGGTTTTGGCCGGATTCCGGGCGAACTACTTGTCCGATTACAAAATGGTTTTCACCATCGTGTTCAGCATGTCTTCTTACCCCATAATCGACTATCACATTAGCTGTTTCAAAATATTTTGTTTGCCCCTTAATTTGAACCCCCTCCCCCACCCCTAAATGTAGGGCTACAAAGCCCATTTACGAACTCGACTGGTCCGCCGACCCAACGAATCCTCACACCAAGTTTCATCAAAATATCTCATTCCCTTCGAGAGTTATCGTGCTTACAGACGGACGGACGGACGGACAGACGGACAACTTTTGCGAAGTCATAGGTATCCCTCAACTTACGTTTTGGGATCCCAAAAACCCCTTTTGACCGTGGTATCAGATACCAGGATAGCTGCAAAAACGACTTTAGACCGTGGTATCAGATACCATGTTATCTGCAAAAAGACAACTAAAATCTCAGCAGAATTCGCCAGTTCCGATAATTTAACAGGTCCGGTGGGATCCCTAACAAAGACAACGGAAATAGCCAACGGTTGCCTGTTGCAGCTGTCGAAAATGATTTCCCTCTATATTTTGTCCGCATAGTATACCTATAGCAAGGGATGCAGGATCACGTTCTAGTTCATGGCTCGCTTACATATTGCTTAAAATATGCGCATTAAGCCGCTTTCACAGATCCAAGTCGGTGAAAAACTGAAAAACTTCGGTGAAAAACTGAAAAACTTCGGTGAAAAACTGAAAAAACCTACTAACGATGAAGAAAGCTTACTAATGATGAAATAAACGAAAATTCAAGGGAAGAAACCGAGAAAGGAAAACGTAAATATGCACCAAGCGTGAAAGCTTCTCGCGCAAGTGTGAAAGATACGCTACGCAACCTGTACAGAGCAGAAGATAAAACGCACACGCAACGCCTTGCCAACACTACACAAATCCAAAAGGATTACACATACTGTACCTACGGAAACGGACACACTACAAAAATTAAACATATTTTCGGACTACAAAAGCAACTGAGCAAACAGGGTTTGCAACAACAAACAAATTGGGGGAAACTGTCCAATTAAACAGACTCCATTTGGCGATTTACTGATTTTACCGGATTCCGGACGCAAAGCAAATGGCAGTTCCGGAATCAGTAGGTCTGTTAACCTGCAAATATTCCTTTCAGCCGAAACTGACTGGGCAACATATCTTAAACAATTGCTCAAAACGGATTAGTCGGCTACGATATCCGTCCGCGAAATTTATTTATTGCCGGTTCGATTCTTCGAGCAACACGAGGACCGTTGCGAAAAAGAACCGACATATCGCTGATGAATATCATAGTTGACTTTCGGTCTTGACTTTTGACTTTGACTTTTTTTTTTACTTTTGGTCTTTCAATGAATCTGCTGGGAGAATTTTCCAATGCCTTAATTTGCAGACCCTTCCCTGGACCTAAATGCTCAGACCAAGAATCTAACCTCAATCCTGACCTGAACAATCCCCAAACTGAAATTCAACAAAACATGTCAGTCCACTCTCGATTTACTGTTCCTACAGACTGATAAATAGGATGAACACAATCCATAATTATCTCTCACTTACATTTCAGATCCCAAAAATAAAGACTGCTATGCTTTAAAAGCACTAAAATTAGCACATACCCTTCGGATTGGTTCCATTTCAATATCAGATTCTTTCCTTATTTTCTGGGCTACGAAGCGGTCAGCAGTTGGCCTGAAAATATAACAGTAAAACTCACGTCATAACATACCTACCTTACCCCCTAGGTAAGGTAGCTAAGTTAGTGAAAGAAAGGCTAAGAGATCAAGAGATTCAGAGGTGGCATGGGGGTGTATCAGAGCACCAATCTCTGAAGTTGTATGGCATAGCCAAAGAGACATGGGGAGAAGAAATATATTTTAAGTTGGGATTGGGGGGGGGCAGAATTGAAGTGGATGGTAAGTCTTAGGGCGGATGCTCTTCCGGTGGGGATGCGGAGAAATTATATTGGTAGAGATAGGAAAAGTACTGGTACTTATTTTTGTCCAATGTGTGGTATTGAAGGAGAGGATGCGGTACATTTGATATGTTATTGTGAGGAGTTGAAAGAATTAAGAAAGGAAGTGTTTGGTCGGGAGGCTTGGGAGGAAAGGGATTTGGTTTCAAGTATGGGAAGTAAGTGTTTTGGTGAGATCCGAAGGCTGGGTAGATTCCTGAAGCTAGCTATGGCCCACCGTGAACTATTTTTAGAGAAGTAAATTTTTTGGTTTGTTGTTGGAGTTTATGATATTTTGTTTTTGTTATTGTGTTATGTTTCCCGCCATGGCCCTTGGGCTTTATTGGGAATAAATTCATTCATTCATTCAGGTCCGAAAAAAAATTAAAACTTTGTACACTGACAATGATCCTGGATTACCTTTTCAATATCAGGAGGGTTTTCGCGAACTGGAAAGTCAAGTCGGAATCACTTTCCAATGGTTTTCGCGCTACTTCGGAAAGTTGCCGAACTTTCCAACCCGGTTTTCGGGCTTTTGAAACCGAAGCAGCTTTCCTGGAAAGTGATTCCACGAGGTCAGTGGAAAGCTCAGCGGAAAGTTGAATCTTTCGGCGGGAATTTCAAAGGTGTGGAGAAAAAACAATGCAAGTGTCACTAATAAATTAAAAAAAATGGCAATCGTAATAAAGGTGACTTCGATGTAATGAGAATAAAAAAAACGTTCAGTGAACCATATTTATTCGAAAAAGTTTGTAATTCAACATTTTCTCGGCGATATCAGCTTTCCATGGCTTTTCGCGATCAGTCCAGCGGGAAAGTGGAAAGTGATTCGAGGAATCACTTTACCACAGTTTTCGCGATGCGCTTCGCTCACCGGAAAGTGATTCCGAGACCTCGCAAAGACCCTTCTATCATCGCCCTCCCCAGATCCTCTTACAGGCGTGATTTTTGCGTATTTTTCTGAAAGCAGTCTTACTTTGACATAGTTTGCTTAATGCTTACCTACTTCCAGTATTGCAAATTTGTATCTGGATTACCTTACCTATGTCTTTTATACCTGTGATTCATTCCTGGTTTAGCCTATTTCAATATTTCTTTTAAAAAGGTAGGCTATTTGATCGACACACTTTACCCAATAGGTATGTCCCTTTTTTTATTCAGAATGATACAGACTGTGAGACTGATTTCCTTCCTATCTTTCTTTTTAGGTAATTTTGTCTTCAGGACTACTAAATTTTACACTGGTACTGTGCATTCATTATTTTAGTAGACAAGACAGTTTTAACAAAATCAATGTATTTATGTATGTATCTGTATTTACAGCAGTCCCCATCTTTCAAGGGAAGTATAAATGATTATAAAAACAGGCCTACTCACCAGAGGTGTTGCTAGTCAAAATGTTTGGGGGGGGGGGCAAGGCATTTACCGACTGGCTGGTAATTTTTACCGACTGTTTTTGCAGAAAAACCACTGTTTTCAAGAAAAAAATTACAGTTTCGAAAAAAAGTCGACTGATTTACAAAAAAAAAAACTGTTTTGACAAAAATCAACCAGCGGCGCTCGGTTATTTTTTAGCGACTGGCCGATAAGATTGGGGGGGGGCGTCCCCCCCCCCCAGTCGTGACGCCCCTGCTACTCACGTCTGCTACCACCTTTCTTCACCTTTGAAGAAGCCAGAAATAGACCTACAAGGTATGCCGTTTCTCAGTTCATTGAGACTCAACCGAAGGTGATTCCAACAAATTACCTCTCATTCCTATCCTTTCTAAAATCTTGGTTTCTGGGCTCATCAAAGTCTCTGAAGCTTCTTTGTCTTTTTGCTGGTTCAAGGACTTCTTGCTCAGTTTGAGGAGGTCTTTTCCTTCCAAGCCTCTGTCGTAGATCTGATGCATCTAAATCTGCCCTTGGAAGCTGATTTCGTCTCTCCAGGACGACTCTGTCAGACATCTCTTCTCTTTTCTCCGGATTCTTTGGCCCACGGTCAGCCATTTCATTCTTCCTCTGATCTCGAAATACCGCACTGTCAAAAGAACATTGGCTAATTAAGCTGCCTGACCTTCCTTTCGACCCAGCCTACTTCACACAGTGTATGTGACACCACATCTATATCTATGACCACTGGATTGGGCCTGTGCAAGTAGCATACAGGCCTATGCTGGAAGTATGCTTGGCCTAGCCTAAATATATCCAATCCACCACCTCATATAATAGGTTGAAGACACAAATATTTGGAGTGGGGTATGTCCCTGGCCTGGAGTAGGGTGGCATTGGTTTGGATACATGCTGTACCCAAGGTTTTGAAACCTAAAAGGTACAACAATGATAAAAAATGGGTGTTTGATTGGGGGATTTATTCATGGCATTTGAATATCATGTGGTTAAACGTTATCATCAAACATGTTTTCAGTTTCAGTTTTCAGTTTTATTCATAAAAACAATAAACACCATTAACTCTATATGGCACCACCATACGGCCTGGCAATGGGCGGCGCTTATTCTTTTTTCATACAGTCTAAAGGGAAACAAACCAAACAAATCAAAAAAAAAGGAGAGAAAAAAAGAAGAAGAATAAAGACATAACAATCTGACAAGAAAAATCCACTAATTAACCATCTTCCATCAACAAAGCACCTTGACCCCCCCCCCCCCCCGAAAAAAAAGGAAAGAAAAAAGAAGAAAGGAAATTATGTTTTCAATAAGAAAAAGGACTTGGCCTGTGACTTGAAAGCTGAAAGGGTACACTGTAAAAAGTTTCTCCGAAAAAGGATGCAGTATTTGCTACTGGGAGTACTCTTATCTCTGTTGGGATAAAATTAATCCAAATTAGGGGTAATCTTAACTCAATAAAGACAAGAATAATCCCAGTAGCAAATACTGCAAGATTTTTTTTTACAGTGTAGATGCAACCCTTTCCTTCTCAAGTACTGAATTCCACACCACGCAGCAAAGTGTTTGATTATAAAAGAAGCTCTAGTTGTTTTACTGGCACTCGTCAACTGCCAAGCATTTCTAGTAGAATACTCCTGGAAATCCGACAAATTCTGAAAAGATGAATTAAATGATCATTTCTTATGGGGGTCATGCGACGTGATTGCCTGGATGGCACTGTTTTGCAAATTTTGCAATTTCTTGTGACAAGATACAAAACTGCTAGCCCACACAGAGCATCCATAACTTAAGTAAGGATGAAAAATATCATAGTATATCATGTATAGAATTTTAGATGATGCAATGTTTTAACTCTCCTTATCACTCCAGGACCGAGCAAGTTTAGACGACAGAACATCAGCATGCTCTTTCCATGGCAAATTCTCATCTAGTAGAAAACCAAGGTATTTAATGGATTGCACTCTTTTGATGACTGAAGTACCCACCATAACTTGACCAGGGCTTGTTAGGGTGAAACTCTCTAGAATACCATATAGTTTATTTTTTAAAAAATCAGGGTTAGTAGCTGAGAATTAGTAAATATTCCTTGAGCCCAAGCTGACTTTGAAACATAAATTCAAATAATGTATACAACAGATATGTCAGCTATGATTCTTCATCAGTGATCTCGACAGGCTGTCAATCTTCAGGGTCAATGTCAGGGAAGGAAACAAACCTGTAATCAATGACGAGGACCCTTGCAGAGAAAGGCCAAAATATCGCTGATGAAGAATTGTATATAGTTTTATTACCAATTAGTAAAATTGGCAAATTCAGCTAGTGCTAATTTTAGCTTTTCATATAGATCAGGTATAGAAGGAGCAGACAAGAAAAGAAGGGTGTCATCAGCAAATAAGGGAATACCAGCTTTGGATAGGAAATATTTAACTGTGTCAATAATAATAATAAAAGTAGTGGACCCAAAACTGAACCCTGCGGCACTCACATGTGAAAGTTATAACTTGTATGGTAGGAACAGCTAAATTTTTCCAGAAAAGGGCAGATTTAAATAATTTCGCCTTAATTTTGCTTAGTTTAACTGGTTCTGGCTACTGTCTGGCTACAGTCGTTGGAAGCTTTGGTTTTTGGTGTGCGAATTGAAAAATATGAATCTACATTATCGACTAATCATGTGCTGGCAGAAAAAATGTCGGCGAATTACTGATTCCGGCAGCACAAACTGGAATTCCTCCCCCCCCTCCAAAGGTAAAATGCTAGTCATGCCTCTGATCACTTCTGGCTCATTCCACCATGCTCAGCTGCTCCATGAACTCTTTGAAGCTTACTTACCTTCTCTGTGTGTGCACTGCCTTTGTCCTCCCAATACTGGTATCAACTAATTTCAATCGCTCTTTTGCCACAGCAAGTTCCGCTTGAATTGAATCAACGGACGGAATCATTTTATTTCGGAAGTTCCTTGTCGGGTGTGAATGCGCTCGGCTTTTCGGAAATAGTTAGTAGGCTAAATGCAACCTAAATGCCAGAAAATCCAAAGCCGATATTTTTATGCTACTTCTTCTTCTTCTTGCTTGTGGCAGGTAGATAGGTCCCTGCAATCTTAAAGGCTTTGTCGCTAGAGAGCAGCTCTATGGCGGCCGTCTCGCGTAGAAGGGAGATGACGCTCAGGCAGTGGCGTGGAAAGCTTTTCTTTTTGGGATCCCGAAACGTAAACGGAGAGATGCCGATGACTTAAAAGTTGTCCGTCTGTCCATTAAACCTGATGCCATTTGTGGAACACTACGGAAACACTACGGTGTTACAGATGACACAAAAATCAAAAAATTACGCAATGATTCACAAAAATTTGGCAGCCTTTTCTACTGGATCAAAGTACACTGTACAGGCCAAGCTTGTAGAAGGGTCCTGTAGCCCTATATTTAGGTGTTGGGAGAGGGGGTTTCGAATTAAGGGTAAAAACTGGGAGAGTGGAAAGATTCTAGTCGGTGCGTCCATGCTCGGCAGTCTTGAACAAAGTGAGTATTTGTCTCTTCGTCTATTCCACATTGGGTACATATTCGAGACTCAATTTTTCCTGTATTTGAATTATGTTTTCCGAGGTTTCCAATTCCAGTGACAACCTGGATGATTCCCCAGGTTTATTTTTTTTCATGGCGACTAACCTTCTTGTCAGTGCATCCTTGCGCGTGGGTATTAAACTTCGCGTGGCTTGACAATCCACGTGGTTTTTCCACTTTTGGTCTCTCGGTTTATTCATCCATTCTCGGATTTCTGTTTTCCACCTACTTTCCGAAATGGGAATGAAGGTTTCAGGTCCATACGTAATTCTTTTGGTAACTTCCTTTGCCAGCGTACCGGCTTCCTCGTTCCCTGGGATACCATAGTGTCCCGGAACCCGTATCAAAGTAATTTGATTTCCATTGTTTGCAATTGCATTAATCTTATTAAAGCATTTGATCTCCAGTGGCTTTTAGATTTGCGGGGTTTCAAGTGCTTTTAAACAAGCTTGATTATCCGAAAATACAAAAATTTCTTTATCAACAGCTCCTTTGTCCAGAAGACTATCAATAACTTGCAGAATATAGCGAACATCTCAGCCTGGCAAAATGACGAAAACTCCCCCAGGTGAGTGAACTCTGACTCTCTGGAACATAATAAATTGGTAGTTTTTAAATCTTTAGTTAGTTGATTTGATTATGGTGCGTTGGTCGTCCAGGTCTCCCTGCATTCCCTTCTTCCTTTTTATTATTTTTTTTTAGGATGGAGTTTTATTGGTTGGTGGGTCTGGCAGCATGCATACGTTGTATCTTTATTATTTGTTTAGTTAGATCAGTTATTAGTTGACCTATAAGGTCCGGCCTTTTCGTGCTTTGGCCCCTGCCGGATTTGTGTAAATTTTTATTTTGTAGAAGTATATCAATAAATGGTCCTGCACACAAAGACAACAGAACAAAGCGTTGCGGGTCCTTAAGAGTTACCTGCCTTCCCCTAAATTATATCCAGCGAAGTCGTCAACAGATTCTCTTTATTGCTTTCTTAATATCCTTCCTTTAAGATATTTTGTGACTGTTGAATCTATCCTCTTCAAACTGAAGTATGACCGTGGTTTGCTTCCCTTGTTTTTTCGTTCCTCGAACCTTTTCCCGCTTAAAACTATTGAACACGGACATCTAACTCGAAATTTGAATAAACTGTATCAGCCAAGAATTATAACTGAAAGATCTAAATTTTCGCTTCGAAACTCAGTAATTCGGAATTGGAATATTTATACTTCTAATTTGGACATTTCATAGTAAATTCAAACAACCAAACGTAAACTTAAATTTATGTTGTTATATTGAGAATTTGTTTCGTGATAAGTGTGCGGATTGCCTTTGGGAGGTTAAGTTTGTTCTCATTTTATCTGTTTTGAAGATACTGAACCTGGGGGATGTGAATACTCAGTCCAGGATCGTTCCTTGACTGAAATCACTTTTCCTCGGTTCTTGTTATCTTTTAGTTTTATTTTTTATTGTTTGTTTCACTGGACGTGTCAACGGGTGGTGTTGGGGACAAGGTGCTGACGGGGGAATACGCATATTTCCATTTGTATGAATGGCATGTAGTGAAGTATAAATGTTGTATTTATTTAAAGAAGTCTTTCCATCCGTGCATTACGAATTTGTCTTCTCAGCCGGGCTCTGGACATTTTGTTAATTAGTTTGTTATTAAAAAGAACCTGAACCTGAACTTGAGTCTGAGCATTTCTGGCATCGCCTCGGATCATCTAGGGCAAACAATTTCTACTTTCCAAGATTTGATCCACTCATTTGATTCCTAGACATGCCACGCTACTTCCAGTATCCCCCTCCAGCTCCCCCCACCGCGGCCAGACCTAGCTCGGACACAAATGGATCATCCAAAGCATCATCTCTAACGACCTATCAAGGTTCATTCGAATCTGAGCATTTTTTTGAAAAATTCCGGTCACCCCTCCACTGTGCCCGGATCCGTTGCGGACCCTAAAATATGTCATCTATGGGATATGACTACTCTATTTTCCAAGTTTCATTCAAATAGCTCCACTCGTTTGACAACTATGTGAGCCACACAATTTTCGGGACTACCCCTCCAACTCCTCCCCCCCCCATTGTGGCCGAGTACGACACGAACACATAAACGTCACATCTCTGACATCTCTTCTTCTGGACCATCAAGTCTGAATCGCATCGGAGCACATCTGCAAATTTCCGGTTCCCGTTTCATCCTCCTCCTACCATGGCCGAATCCGGTCAGGAGGCCGAAACAATAACTCTAGGCCGCATAAACTTAGTACTGTCCAACGTTGGATCGCATATTCGGCCCATTCGTTTGATTTACGGATCCGGGAACGCTTTCATAAGGCATTGTGTCGGGTCCGCAAGTCTATTTTGTCGGGTCACTAATATGCCTGCCATGAGCCTGTTCCACCCTACTTACCATAGTTACTACTCATGACGTCACGAATTCTGGCTTTTTTCCGTCAAGACGGGAACGATTTTTCTATTTTCCAGCAGGATATCATGCCACGGGCAAATCCGACGAATCACGTTGCAGAGATGCGTAGTTACTACACTTACCACGCTCTCGAGCAGGGTAAGCAAATAATAACTATTAGTTACTATTTCGAGAAGGTTGGAACGGTCAGCGTGGTAACCTCTCGTGAGGATGGAACAGAAATGGTAACTAATAGTAACTATTGTTAGAAGGGTGGGGCACGCTCCATGTTTCATCGTCCTTACCAGGCCCAGGGGCGTAGCTATAGGGGGGGGGGGGGTACCACCTCCCTTGAAGAAAGAGAAAAGCTAAATCGTGCGCTCGCAGAGCGCCTGAACGTAAAAATTGAGCTAAACTGGGCTCGCGCAGCGCCCAACCACAAAGATTTAGCTAAACTGGGCGCTCAGCCAGAAAAGCTAAATCGGGGGCTGGCAGTACGCCCGGAATAAGTCAGTAATGGTAGTTCAGGGTTACCAAGAAACTGAGTTGACATCCAGCTTACATCGGCGGTTCTGGGTTCTCGAGCGTTCGAGACTAAAAGAATTGCATTCTCAGTCGCATGTTTGGAGCTCGCCATATTGACACAAAGAGGCGGGCTATTTCTAGTCGTTCTGATACGAAGAGCTATTTTAATAATTTTTCTTCATATTGAAAAATATGATTGTCAGATTTGAGCTTCCAAGGTCAAGGTCGGCCAACCCTGCAGCGCACAGTTTTAACCCAAGTTTTAACACAATCTGCTGTGTCAACATCTCTCGGTTCGAGTAAAAATCAGGCTGATTTTGCTTGTGGCGTAGAGGCCTACATTTTCAAGAATTTGTTAGTTTCAGTCAAAGATTCTTCAGAACAACTCTACTTTGTTTCAAGTTTCTTCTGCGGATGATCATCACTTCTTTTTTTGGAAAGGGTCGAACTGAAGTACATAACCAACTTTCAGCTGTCTAACATGTTTCTGGATTCGTCGTGAACAAAGACCGGAGCTGCTACGAGTCCGAGACAAGTCCGAGTCCTTGAAGAAGGCGTCTCGAGACGAGTCCGAGTCCACAGCTCTGGCGGACGGACAGCTCCGTGAAAGACAAGTACGAGACAAATCCGAGTCCTTGAAAAAGGCGTCTGGAGACAAGTCCGAGTCCTTGAAGAAGGCGTCTGGAGACAAGTCCGAGTCCTTGAAGAAGGCGTCTGGAGACAAGTCCGAGTCCACAGCTCTGGCGGACGGACAGCTCCGTGAAAGACAAGTACGAGACAAATCCGAGTCCTTGAAAAAGGCGTCTCGAGACGAGTTCACCAGCTCTGACAAAGACAGACGGGTAGATCTGTGCTAATGGTCAATTTACACACTGCGTAAAATCCGAGCGTATTTAGAAATCAGAGCGTATTTTACGCACGTTTTGAGCTTGAAAACATTTCTAGCAATACGGACGTATTTGAGAAATCGGTCCGTTTTGTTTCTAAATACGTCCGTATTGCTAGAAATCTTTTCAAGCTCAAAACGTGCGTAAAATACGCTCGGATTTCAAAATACGCTCGGATTTTACGCAGTGTGTAAACCCACCATAAGTCACCCTTGCTTTCATTTGGGATCCGAAAGGACGTTCTCATCATACGGATTCCACAAAATTTGCATGCGGCGCCTTTCGTAGCATGCTTTACGTAGCCCACTGGGAAGGTCGCGTTATTTCATTCGGGTTTTCGACTTGGAAGTCCAGGACTTGGGTCCAGGGGTGGCCCCAGGGGGGGGGGGGGGGATTCACCCTATCAAGCTTGATTTTCGGATCCAGGAACAGAAGTTTTCATTGGGCATTGTGTCGGGTCCGCAAGTCTATTTTGTCGGGTTACTAATATGCCTGCCATGTATGGCCTAAACAATCCATTTTAGTCAAAGAGAATCCGAGTCGTTTTAAAACAAATTGTTAATTTAGGCATCGCCCAGCTTCAGTCGTAAACTCATCCCTGTCAAAGCCAAGCCGAGTCGTTTAATCCAGGTTCCATTTTAGTCAAAGAGAATCCGAGTCGTTTTAAAACAAAGTGCTAATTTAGGCATCGCCCAGCTTCAGTCGTAAACTCATCCCTGTCAAAGCCAAGCCGAGTCGTTTAATCCAGGTTCCATTTTAGTCAAAGAGAATCCGAGTCGTTTTAAAACAAATTGTTAATTTAGGCATCGTCCAGCTTCAGTCGTAAACTCATCACTGTCAAAGCCAAGCCGAGTCGTTTAATCCAGGTTCCATAACCCAGTTAGGTCGGAGACCCGATTCATGGCGGCAGAAATTCGCCTTCCTGTTTTACTCCCATGAGATTTGTGAGTTGTATCTGTCTCATGTATCGGCCTTTCAGATTTTGGCCTGTGAAATTTTAATAGGTTGGTTGTTAAAGTGAAGTCTGACTGGATAACATGAATACGCCTTATAGACCAAGAGTGAGAGACAAGGTTATGTGCATAGATTGTGGGTTAAACTTTGACTACAAGTGGGAAAGAAGGCATGGAATTTTTAAAGCACAACTCTTACTAGAAATGATCTTTCCCGTATAAAATGGATCAGAAAAAACTTTTCGAAAATACCATTACTTTCCACCTGAAACTAGAGATTCTCTTGTTGGCGCTCGTCGATTATATCCATCCTTCCTGCTCTCCGACGCGGCGGCTGGGCGCAAAAAAATCGAAAACGCCCTGGTTAAAAGGTTGGAAAACTAAGCAAATAAAAGAAGTAATAAACAGAAGATTATCACATTATTATGTGTGAAAGAGTTGTCAGCAGACAATGAAGATTCCGGCAAACTTTTCGTTGGGTGACGGGAAAATTCGGCAAGGCTGAAAAAGCGCTAAAAATTCATAGTTACGAAACGAAACAATGGAGAAAGGTGGGGATTTTAGAAGCGTACAATTCCATATGGGAGCTTAGTATATTATAAAAGGCAGAATAACGGGTCCTTTAAACGTACTGGAAAAGCCATCAGACAAATGACAGGAGACTCAAGGAAACAAGTGCACCCAGAACAGTGGGGAAATGTCGATTAAAAGGTTGAGGTGTCAGGGGGATACAACGCTTGAAAAGGACAAGGAAGATTTAAATATACGCCCGAAATTTGTTTCCTAGGACAGGAGAGGTTCTGCAGACGCTGGGAAGCACGTTCAAGTCGGGAGGTATATTCTAGGCCTCTGTAACGAGTGGCCCACACACTCTGGGAAAATTCCAGGTCTCCTTGAAAGATTGCTATGAGCTTCGAATCTAATGTCACCCAGCCTTATAGGAGACGCACGGCCTAGCTAAACCGTCAGTTGTGGTTCGGATTGCTTGCACACCTGTCAGAGTGACGGTATTAGCGTTGGGTCGTGCCGTGGTTTATAAGGTATGGTTCAGGTTTTTTGGGATCCCAAAACGTAAGTTGAGGGAACCCTATGACTTCGCAAAAGTTGTCCGTCTGTAAGCACGATAACTCTCGAAGGGAATGAGATATTTTGATGAAACTTGGTGTGAGGATTCGTTGGGTCGGCGGACCAGTCGAGTTCGTAAATGGGCTTTGTAGCCCTACATTTAGGGGTGGGGGAGGGGGTTCAAATTAAGGGGCAAACAAAATATTTTGAAACAGCTAATGTGATAGTCGATTATGGGGTAAGAAGACATGCTGAACACGATGGTGAAAACCATTTTGTAATCCGACAAGTAGTTCGCCCGGAATCCGGCCAAAACCGGAAAGTTTGTTAAAAGTAAAAGTTTTATTTGAAGTTGATTAGATGTTTGATTTAGAGGTAGGAAGACATGCTGAAGACGATGGTCAAAACCATTTTCTCGACGGACAAGTAGTTCGCCCGGAATCAGGCCCAAACCGGAAAGTTTGTTAAAATTAAAAGTTTTATTTGGAGTTGATCAGATGTCCGACTTAGGGCAAGAAGACATGCTGAACTTTTATGTGAAAACAATTTTCTTCCCGGACATGTAGTTCGCCCGGAATCCGGCCAAAACCGGAAAATTGTTAGAAGTTAAAGTTTTATTTCTAGCTGATTAGATAACCGATTTAGGGGTAAGAAGAGACGCTGAATCCGTGTGTGACAATCATATTTTACCCGGACATATAGTTCGACCGGAATCCGGCTGGAGTCGGAAAATTTGTTATAAGTTAAATTTTTATTTGAAGTTGATTAGATGTTCATTATTGGGGAAAGAAGATACCCTGAGTTCGTTTTTGAGCTTTCTTTTTTCGCCGGACAAGTAGTTCTAGAGTTCGGCCGAAACCGGAAAATTGGCAGAAGTGGCAGGGACTTTTCGTCAAAACAGATATGACTTATACGGGTAAACACACATGCTGAATCCATGTCTGAACTTGGTTTTCTCAGATGATTAGCTATTTGGCCTTAATCTGTTTCTGAATTTTAATTGTAAGAATGTTCAAGGATTCTGGCGATGACTGGATCTGGCTAAGACAAGACCCAGTTGTCTTTTTTCTGTACATAGTTCGCTCGGAAGTCGGTCGAAACCGGAAACTTAGCAGAAGTAAAGCAGGAAGTCTCGGTCAGTATTGTCAAAATGGATATGGCTTATAGAGGTATATCTGAACATGGTTTTCTCTGATCATTAGCCTGGCGAAGACTGGGTCTGGCGAACACAAGACCCGACTGTCGGAATCAAATATTAGATTTTTGGGATCCCATCGACACCTTTGGTCTTGTTCATAAGGTCTTCAGGTCTTTACTCCAGTTTCATAAGGAGTTTTCAAGCCTTTGAGTTATTCAGTTTGGGCAGCTTAGGCTGGTCCCCGTTTCTTTTCATTTAAGACAAAACACAAATCTTTTTAAGTTCTATTAAATTATTGTTCACTTTTTCTATAGTAAAATACCTATCTTTTGTATTCGAGCGTTCTGAGGTTTTCTCTTGGATGGTCTGGGTAAAGGGTTTACCGCGGACCATCGGTGCACTGTACACGCCCAAGCAACCCATCTCGGCTACCATGCTATCAGTTACTGGCAAAACTCGGTTTTCCAGTCAAGAGGGGCGTTACACCTCTATGCTAGTGTTAAAGCACATCTGTAAAGCCTTCGTAAAATTCCGCAGTCTTTTCATATGAAAATATCAGGACACTCTTACCACTCGAAAATGATCTCTGTCTGTTAAGTTATTCTGAAGGCGAACTTCTCGTTCTTCAATTGCTGTGTATAGCATCTTGTGTCGCGTATTGAGACTCGGACCTAATTTGGTGGTAAGGTAGCAGATGACGATTGAAGCAGATAGAAACCTTCAGATATGCTCTGATATGCTGCATTGGGGAAAGATATAAGTTGCGTTTTCGCCGATACCATGGTATCTGTTACCACGGTAACTGGATCTGCAATTAGTCGTTTTTGCAGTTATCGTGGTATCTGATACACGGTGCTCTGCAAAAACGACTATTGCCGAAATTGCACTTTTCGAAGTCATCCCAAAAGAAAAACAGATATCCAGTTACATCACTAAGTGCTAAACTTCTTTCTCGCCAATCTAACAAAATTGATGAAAGTGAGATGACTTTTTAGATACCACGGCCAGTTACCACGGTCGAACCGTAGTATCTGAATATCTGATACCACGATAACTGGCCAGATACCACGATAACTGCAAAAACGCCTTTTGACCGTGGTATCAGATACCACGATAACTGCAAAAACGACTTTAGACCGTGGTAACAGATTCCATGGTATCAGCAAAAACGCAACTATAGTGTTTCTACCGGGCGAAAGCCGAAAGTTTATTTCGTCAATGAATTGTTTTTTTTTTTACACAGGAAGAATCAAACTCTGCAAACCAGTTTAACGTTGCAGTTTTTCGGATGCAGTTTCACTGTAGTTTGTTGTACTTTTGTTCTAGTTATGAAAGTACTGTGTTTCGAATGGACAAATAAAACGGTACACCGTGCTTTCATTATTAAACGTAAGTACGTCAAAACTACAATGAAACTACACCCGAAAAAAACGCAACTTAAGTCTCTACGGCGGACCAGCGTCTTTTTAAACATCGAAAGTCAAATCCGGATCTGTAAACTCCTGTCGGTCAAAGACCGAAAGTTTGATATGTCCGTAAAATCCGGATTTTCTTTTTTAAAGGCACTGACCAACCTGTTTTCCTTGTTTTGTTTCTGAGTAAGCGTGTCTTTAACTTGAAAATTACTTTTTTTTCGGAACAAATCTACTTTGAGTCTACTTTATTTTCGATGGCCACTATTTTGTCATTTTCTTCGACGGACAGAACTTTTATTTCATAGATATTATTTACTTTTCACTGGGATCGCAAAGAGCGGCTCCTCGATATCAATATTTGGTCCGATATATCGACAAATCGTTATCGATATCGAATGTCGCCCAACACTACTCTTTTAGGGATTCCACACCGTAGGTGACGGATACCAATGACTTCATCAAGTTTGTCCGTCCGTCTGTTAGCACGATAACTCAAAGGGGTTGAAATATGTTGATGAAACTCAGTTTGAGGGGTACCCGGTATGAGGGTAAGGAGACCTGGCGAATCCATTTCTGAACGCTGGGAAACTAGTTGGCCCGGAATCTGGTCACATAAGGAAATATGGCAGATCAAAAAGTTTGTATCTTAAGCCGATGAGAGAATGAGTATAGGGGTAAATTTTCACCCATCGTACAGGAAAGAGAAATGATCGAGTGTATAAAACGTAAAGTTCACATGTAAAAAACGCATGTCTGAATCATATTCTCTTGGCGGACTAACAATTCGCCCGGAATCCGACCAAAACCGGAAACTTGCAGGGTTCTAGTAGCCGATGATAGGGCGACTTGGAGTAGAATCGGAACACTTCTCTACATTTTCACAACTTTCCTTTTGTTTTTAGCTGCTAAAACCATGAAAATGAAAAAAAAAAAACACTATCAGCTAAGAGCCGAGTGTTCCCGCTTTGTTTTGACACAAACAATGAAACCAAATTATCCCCAACTGATTTTTAATTCGATTCATATTTTCTGTCTGAAGTTCCTAAGTGTCAAATCCTAGCCCACAAGGACACGAAAAGGAAATTATTCACGTTTTCGTCTGGTTTGTGGTAGAATGAGCCAATCGCGACCATGGTTGAGAAACGGATAATCCTCTACACTCCTTCAGCGGATGTTAAAGTAGATTTTTATCAAACGGCTAAATAACATATAAAAACAAATCGAATACTCCGCAACCAGGTTTTAGAACACTTAATGCCATTATTTAGCCTCCATGAATTCAAGCTGTCTGGCTGACACTTCTTAGAAGACAGTGGCCAATCGACCTTCCCCAAACCAAGTAATAACTGCTGGAATGCCTTTTCCATTAGAGACTGCGCTTCCAAACTTCACTGAAAACTCCCCCCCCCCTCCCCTCTGACATTTTGGCCAGTAACGGCTCTGATCTTAATACCCGGGCCTGAACGGGATAAGGGAATTCTCACTGGCATTGACAGTCACCGGAGCTGGAGCCGCTAACAGATTTTCACTTTCGAGCACTTTCATAGTTATCACGGAACCACTGGACTGAATCCTTGATTGCCGTTTCTAGCGGTGTAAACTTGAAGTCGGGTAGAAACGTCCTGAGTTTGGAGTTGGAAGCCGTTTTCTTGAACTGGCCATCGGATTTGGATGTATCGAAGCTGATTTCCTTGATATCGAAGGCATTGGCAATCATGTGAGCAACTTCACCGATGGCGACTTCGTCTTCCTCGCCCACTGTGAAGCAAAACACCGTGAACAGCTAACTGACCAACCAAGCAGCCAAAGTGGTTATCTATTACAGTAATGCACAAATACTCACTTTTTTCACCATGCCCAACGTGCACCATGCCCTGGAGCAGTGGTTCCCAATCGGTGGTACGCGTACCCAAAGGGGTACGAGAGACCCTCGCAAGGGGTACGCGAAGGTCCTCAAAATCAAGGTAGTCTGTAGCTTTAATATCTTGCCTCGAACATTTTTGAGTTTTCTGATTTAGTTTCAATATTGTCCAAAAGTTCAGGTACCACATCGTAAGCAATTTCCGATACACATACATGCCTTATCGCTGAGGACACTAAATATCGTGTTTTTACTTTCTTCTCGTGGTAAACTACAGTAAAATACTGATTCGTCAAAAAAGGGGTACGCAACCTTTTTAAACTATGACTAGGGGTGCGCGGTACGGAAAAGGTTGGGAACCACTGCCCTAGAGCGTGCGCACGGTACCCCCGTGATATCTGGTTGAACTGGGACTGGTTACATACCTAAAAGGAGCTGTCTTCCCGTCCTAGATCAAATAATACCTGATTTTATTTTCTATCCAAACTCGTTTTCCAGTTTTCAAAAATACTAGAGCACTCCCAAGATACATAGAGTTTTGTCAAAGCCACTGCGTTCCTATTGGATTTACTCGATCTTTTTCCAGAAAATTGCCACTAGGTAGGAGTGTGGTTTCAATCTGTTCCCTCGAGCGAATATGTCCTTTGCAATGTTTTCCTTTTATTGTAATTATTTTGAGTGATTTTTTTCGACTATGATAGATAACAGTTACTATAAAAAATCACTAAACCCAAAATATATACAATAAAAGGTAAACAATCTAAAGAAATTTGGAAGGAAAAGAAATTTCCTTCCTATAGGAAGGACATTGAAAAGCTTGCCTCGTCCACTCTACCTAGCGGCGACCACCTGGAAAAAGATAGAGTAAACCCAATAGGAAAGAAGTGGCTTCCACAGAACTCTGTGTATCTTGGGAGTGCTCTAATATTTTGAAAACTGGAAAACGAGGTTGGATAGAAAATAAAATCAGGTACCCGCCCACAGTGGCCTGTCTCGTTTGCTTTAGTTTCTAGTGCTTTTTGTTTTGTGAAGTGCTTGTTTTGTTTCTTTTTATTGATACTCCGCTTTGATTTTTTATAGTGGGTCAAAAATAAATTATTATTATCATCTAAGATGGGAAGACAGCCCTGTTTAGGTATGTAACCAGTCTCAATTAAACAAATATCACAGGGTTACCACGCCCAAAAACTGAGGATTTGTGTATGACTGGTCTTTTATGCCTCCCTTTACTTTCTGTTAACAACAGGACAATAATGACTAACTGGGACAAGAACTTTCATCCCGAATTATAAGTAAGTAAGTAAGTAATTTATTTATGACCCGCCATTTTGAAAAGGCGGAGTAAATGACGAAAGTAAAGAAAATAAACAAAACACATATATACACACAGAAAAAGACACTTAATTTTTAATCTTCGGTCAGGAAGCAGTGGAAATAAACCAGAACCTGAACCAGAACCTGAACCACGAAAGTATGATATAAAGTCATATCAGCCTCCAGAGAGGATTTCTGTCCGAAAAGTTAGAACAGTTAACATCCCTCCATCTCGTAACAACCTCGATGGCCATTTAGAAATATCAATATTATAACCCTTTTCTATTTTCTTCATTTATTGATTATCATTTTTTCCGTCGCCTGCGCGTACAGTACTGTAAAAAAAAATCTTGCAGTATTTGCTACTGGGATTAATCTTGTCTCTAAAAAGCTAATCTTATCTCTAATTCGAATTAATCTTATCTTAGTAGAAATAAAATTAATCCCAGTAGCAAATGCAGTTAACTTTAATACTTACTTGGAGAAACTTTTTACAGTGTGATCTCTCTTTGTGAAATTGGACGATTAAGATGTCTGAACAGGCATAAACGCTACCGCAATTACAGATGAACAAGATCTCCAATGACAAAGATGTCCCTTTTGAGCGTTTGGGATTCAAACAAGTGCCATAAAAATTAGCCAGTTATCCGAAAAACCATCAGGAATGACGTGGCTGGTAAAGCAGATTTACCTGACAATATAATGGGTTCGACGCTGTCGTAGTTCCTAAGAACCCAGATGAACAGCCTGGCCAGGTCGTGGGAATAGATGAACTGACGTCTAGGTGTACCGGATCCAAATACCGAGAAAGGCGTACCGTCCCTCTTGGCTAGGTAAGCCTTGTGTATGAGTCCTGGAATAAAGCAAGAAATAAACGGGTATAAGACTGGTGGGTAGCTACTGGTGGATGCAAAAACGGCTTATAAGAAAAACCCGAGACCACCGGTGAGAACTCCCGTGACAAAGAACGCAGCTAATATATAAGCTTTTCCGTAAGGAACTGATGACGGTGCCGAAGCTTATGGCAGGAATTCCAGTCCGTGGCCGCTCGGTCCTGGTCGTCTTTCCGCGCAATAATACAAGTTGGAAAGGCAGTACAGGCGGAAACGATAACAGGAGGGAAATTTGAACGAAACCATTCAATGCATATGGTCAAAATTTGCATGATACCGACCTTCACTAAAGGCCTTTTTCCGCGACGGGCCACACACTTCTGGGTGTTTGTCGCGGAAACACGATTGTGTGCCACACAGTCGAGCCACGAGTTGAAACTCGCGGAAACGCCGTTTTGTCTATTTTTTTGGCGGAAATTTCAAATATCTGAAAATAAAAATAAAATTCATGTAAAATCTCAATAATAGAACTCCAGGCTTATTTCCTTACCATTATGTGCAAAAAGAAACCTCAGTTCTAAGTCTATATGCTTGAAAAGTAGTTAACTTTATTGTTTAGATACTATTTTGCTGCTTTATTTGAATTTCCCACCAGAATCGAGCCACAAAATCGACAATCACCTCGCCGGTTGTTTGTCGAATTTGGGCCACAAAGCGAGCCACGAAAGTCTTGTTGGTCGCGGAAACACACTTGTGGGCCGCACGAAAGACCGCGGAAACACTCTTTTCGAGCCACAGTCAACCCACAAACTGTTTATGGGAGCACGGAAATACGCCTTAAATTCTTCGACAAATATAAAGACCGAAAGCCTTTTTGATGCAACTTTGTTATTATTATTATTGTCATATACGAGATACGAGATGCGCACGCATTCGATAACGTAGGCAGGCAGGAGCAGGTAATAACCGGTTTGAGACGTAAACGCGGCTCAAAACTGGTTACAGAGTTCAATGACACATAGCACGGTGGACGTATACCAGTTTTGTAAGTAGTGAACTGAAAGACAAAAATGCTCCTCAGTCGGGATTTGAACCCAGGACCCGCTTACAAGGCAGGCGCTCTAACCATTTGAGCTACCGAGGGGCTTGTCAACAAAGTTCGCAAACCACTACAGTAGTCTGGTAGAAGCCGGCCATAGGAACAGTGATCCCGCCCCAAGGCAAATTCATCCAAACAGTTCACATCCCCATGTCACGGAAGTTAATAATAAAACACAGATACCACTTTACACAAGAGACTTGTACCGTGACCGATAAACCAGAAACAGTTTTTTCCAATATAATTTAGAAGTCTAGGACTCCACTGTCGGAGCCACGTAGACATACCGGGACCCACAACCAGGAACCAGGTAACAGGAACAGGACTTACAGTAGGAGTAGTTGTAAAGCGCAATACTCTTGGTGACTATCTCTCCTTGCACATGCAAAATCTCCGGCCTCTCCGGGTATCTAGCGGAAGAAAGGCAGAAGTGGTGTCACAGCTGCTACCAAAGATCGCGGTGATTGATTGACACAGGATTTGAGTCGCTGAGTTTGAGTCGTAGGGACACGCTTACTCCTTCTTCCTGAGGAGCGCTGGCGTGTTTTGGACTTAGTCAATATAGAGTAAAGAGGCGCGACCACTTTCCGTCATTTCTGGACTCGGCGGATTCTCGCTTTGCTTTCCGGAAATCAAATCCCAGATAGCCAGAATCGCCCTTTTGTTTGACTTTCTGATGGAAGTGCAGAAATTCCAGCCGGGAAAACGCAACTGTCTGTCCAAACCGTAACAAGACTGACAATCCATAACGATCAGCTTGGACGAAAAAAAATATTCCTACCTGGTATTACATGGCCCTCTTGTACATTGAAATTATCGTTTGGCCCAAATACATTTGTTGGGATGACAGAGGTGAAAAGGCAGCCGTATTGTTCATGATATGCTTTGTTCTGAACGTCTATCAATCGTTTGGCATAACTATACCCAAAGTTCGAAGGGTGTGGGGGGCCATTGTGTACCTAGGAATAATGATACGACTTACAACAGTGAAATGGCTTATTTGATAAACAAATAAAAATATATCGCTGAAATACGGTTGTAACTTATCTTTTGTTTTTAAAAAAGCAACCAAGAAACTCAAGACACAGCCTACGACAGTTTGGGACTCGAGCTAACATTTGGGGTTAAAACACAACTCTTACTAGAAATGGCCATTTCACGATTAGATGGTTCACGAATAAACGTTTTTTCTTTTCTTCAAAATATCTAGCTATTCTCTTGTTGACAGGACTTTATCCGGAATTTTCGCTTTCCAGAGTTTCGTTTTGTTGCAATAATGCTGCCGCCTTGCTGCTGCAGCACATCTTTGCTTCTGCACAAGATGCGTTTTTGGATTAACTGCCGGCACGATTTCTTATTGGTAGAAGCAGCACCTTGCAGGGAAGCACGGGCTTGGTAGGTAAGCAAGTCCGCGATTCTCGAGAAGCGCTGCCGTCTTCCCTCAGAAGCAATGCAATTCAAAAGCTAACTTAGAAAGAATCAGCCCAGAAGCGGCCGAGAAGTGAACCTGCACCGTGCAACAAAGAGCGTGTTCCATCCTACTTACCGTAGTTACTACGCCTGATGTCACAAATTCTGCCTTTCTGTCGTCAATGCTGGAACGATTTTTCTATTTTCCAGCAGAATATCATGCTGCGGGTGAATCCGACCAATCACGTGACAGAGATCCGTAGTTACTACGCTTACTACGCTCCCGAGCGTGGTAAGCAAATAGTTACTATTAGTTACTACTTCGAGAAGGCTGGAACGGTCAGCGTAGTAACTTTTCGTGAGGTTGGAACGGAAATAGTAACTAATAGTTACTATTGGTACGAGGGTGGAACACGCTCAAAAACGTGGCTCAGAGCGGAGATTCGACGCAAAATATTTGAAAACTGAGCACACCGTGGTTAACAGCCTGAGGGTGAAAAGCCAAGTAAAAAATAAAGAAGTCCAAAACAGAAATACAAACCTGTTGGACTACCAAGTCTTTAAACAAAAAAAATATGGTAGCTTCCATTGCCCTATTTTTTAAAGAGATATGAGTTGAGTTTTTGCAGATACCATGGTATCTGTTACCACGGTAACTGGATCTGCAATTAGTCGTTTTTGCAGTTACCATGGTATCTGATATGCGGTTGCTCTGCAAAACAACAATTGCCAAAACTGCGCTTTTCGTAGTCATCCCAAGAGAAAAACAGATATTCAGTAACATCACTAAGTGGTAAACTTCTTCTCACCAACCTGACAAAATTTGATAAAAGTGAGATGACTTTTCAGATACCACGACCAGTTACCACGGTAGGACCGTAGTATCTGAATATCAGATACCACGCTAGCTGTCCAGATACAACGATAACTGCAAAAACGCCTTTTGACCGTGGTATCAGATACCACGATAACTGCAAAAACGACTTTATACCGTGGTATCAGATACCGTGGTATCAGCCATAGGTGCCAAACAAAACAATAGTTGCGTTTTTGCAGATACCATGGTTTAAAGTCGTTTTCGCAGTTACCGTGGTACCTGATACCACGGTCAAAAGGCCTTTTTTGAAGTTATCGTGGTATCTGGCCGGTTATCGTGGTATCTGATATTCAGATACTACGGTCCGACAGTGGTAACTGATCGTGGTATCTGAAAAAAATCATATCACTTTCATCATTACCAACAATAGAGCTTAGGATTTTGTCAGAGCGGCGGGGAAGAAGTTAGGAACTTAGTGATGTTACTGAATCTTATTTTTTCTTTCTCTGAAAAGCGCAATTTCGGCAATTGTCGTTTTTACAGATCAACCGCAGCATCAGATACCACGGTAACTGCAAAAACGACTAATTACAGGTTCAGTTACCGCGGTATCTACAAAAACGCAATTAATGGCGAAGGATGGAGATTTCTGAGGCTAATAACTCCACAGGGGAGCTAGGGATAATATAAAAGGTAGAATAGTGCGAGGTGGCCTTAAATTGAATGGCATCAAACTTACCATAGTTTCATCGATGGGGTAGGTAGTCTTGTCTGGAAATATGCAAGTTGACAGGCACGACACAACCTTCTTAACACCATACTCATAGCTTGTATGTAGAACACTGTCATTGATCTTCAGATTCTCACGCTAAAAAAAAACAAGAAGAAAGGTTCCGATGGGATCCCAAAATCTAATATTTGATCCAGACAATTCGGTCTTGTCTTCGCCAGATTCAGTCTTCGCCAGGCTAATCATCAGATATACCTTTATAAGCCATATCTATTTTGACGATACTTACCGAAACTTCCTGCTTTACTTGTGCCGAATTTCCGCTTTCAGCCGAATTCCGAGCGAACTATTTGTCCAGCAAAAAAAGAAAATTCAGAAACGAATTCAGTGTATATCCTTATCGTTATAAAGAAAATCTAATCAACTTCAAATAAAACTTTCCGGTTACAACCGGATTCCGGACGAATTATCTGTCCGGGTAAAAAATTATTGTCATATTCAGGCTCAGCGTCTCTTCTTACCCCTAAATCTGTCATCTAATCAACTTCAAATAAAATTTTTGCTTTTAAAAATTTTTCCGGTTTTGGCCGGATTCTGGGCTAACTAGTTGTCCGGATAAAAAATGCTTTTAACATAAGTGTTCAGCATGTCTTCTTACCCCTAAATCGAACATTTAATCAACTTCAAATGCAACTTTTACTTTTAACCAAATTTCCGGTTTTTGCCGGATTCCAGACGAACTACTTATCTGGTGAGAAAAAGATGTTCACCATCGTGTTCAGCATGTCTTCTTACCCTATAATCTACTATCATATTAGCTGTTTAAAAATGTTTTGTTTGCCCCTCAATCTGAACCCCTTCCCCCACCCCTAAATGTTAGGGGTACAAAGCCCATCTACGAACTTGACCTTACCCTTGACCTTAACTCACTCACAGAGTGTCACAGAGTGTCTGACGTGGGAAGTGGCGACATTTGGGCGGGGGGGGGGGGGGGGGAGGGGCTAGATTTAAAATCTCGAAAGACTAAATGGAAAGCAACGACTTTACATTAAGGTATATTCCAAAACTCCTTACAAATTTACCCCTAAAACAGAAATCAGATTTGAGTCTATGTAACAACCTGGGACTGGGCCCAAAACTGATCCCCCCCCCCCCTGGCGCCTTTGAAGGTGACATTCACATTTTCCGTATACCCTCGGGAGAGAACCTAGACCTGAACCTACGGAACTATTTCCAGTCCTAAGGAAACACTTCTGATAAGCCAAATCTAAAGAGGCCTAAGCCTTCGCCTCTAGCGGTAGCGAGCTTAAAGAAAAAAGTTATAAAGAATAGTTGCGTTTTTGCAGATACCATGGTATCTGTTACCACGGTAACTGGATCTGCAAATAGTCGTTTTTGCAGTTACCGTGGTATCTGATATACGGTTACTCTGCAAAAACGACAATTGCCGAAACTACGCTTTTCGAAGTCATCACAAAAGAAAAACAGATATTCAGTAACATCACTAAGTGGTAAACTTCTTCTCACCAATCTGACAATATTTGATGAAAGTGAGATGACTTTTCAGATACCACGACCAGTTACCACGGTCGGACCAGTATCTGAATATCAGATACCACGCTAACTGGCCAGATACCACGATAACTGCAAAAACGCCTTTTGACCGTGGTATCAGATACCACGATAACTGCAAAAACGACTTTAGACCGTGGTATCAGATATCATGGTATCTGCAAAAACGCAACTAATCCCTTCAAAGTCCCATTTATGAGCTGTGACGACCAATGAAAAAGTACTTTATTATATTTACCAGAAAGTCGGCATTGTGGTTCATATTGTTGAACAGTCCTCCAACTTTAGCTGCCAAATGAATGACGTGCGTGGGCTTGTACTTTTCAAAGACTTGCTTCGTTGACTCAATATCACTAAAAGGAAATTTTTTCACTGTTTGTTCCATCACTGTCGTGTAACACAACGCAGCAATCTCGCCTGATAATTTTGAGTCTCAAGCCCATTGCGATTCACTTAGACCGGAAACAGGAATTAAACACTGGATCCAGGTAGAAATGGGGAATTTTCATCAGTCGCAGGATCTGGATTAGTTTTACTCTACAAAGTGAGCAGAGGAGTCAAACATCTTTGCTATCCGTATTAGGACCCAGAACTCTCATTACAGTTTCAGAAAAGGCGTATTTAAGGCACAAAGAGTTGATCTTAGATGGTAAGGATAGTAAGGGTAGCCTAGTGTGCCGATTGTCAAAATACTACAGGGCATAAGAAGCTCAGAAGCATTCTCTTACAGATTACAGTAAAACTTGCAAGTTCTAACCCCCTATGGGCTTTTTCAGAGGAGCTTAGGCTAATATATTTCCAAAACTGAAGGTGTCAAAGTGCTCCCTTCCATCCATTTGAGAGTGAAGTATGCTACAACACAAGGCTTCTATCTCCCACTTCCTTTCCACCTGACAGTCACAGGTTTAAAACAACAAAAACATACTGCCCCTGAAGAGTAAAAAAAGTGACGAATTTTGATCATCTTTGCCAAGAATTGTCATCTGTCAAAGACTGCTGCAAACTAACTAAACCTTTAATTCAGGGGCAGGAAACCAGACTACTAAACTGAGGCAATTATTCAGGTGGCAGCGATAGCCAACCTAGAACTTGAACCATAACTTCAAATGATCCACAAACTTTTTTAAATGAAAATCTCCCGCATCCTCTTCTACCCGACATACTTGATCTTGAGACAGCCTATGACTAACACTGTTGAGCCAATGCCAAACTTTAGGTAGCCCAACCTAATAAAGTACTGATGATTTTAGTGAAGTTCAGAAATCAACCAATTAAAATTTCTTTATAGAAGAATATGTGCCAAACCCTGGATATACCAGACTCTAGGCAACAGTTATTTGAAATTAGCGATGTATGGTGGACTGGTACATTCACAAAACTCTTTAAAATCTTACTTCAGCAACTCTCATTCCAGATCTGTTGAAATTATTTGCCTTTTTCTTCTGATTGACCATAGCCTACAGGAGTGATTACTTTGCTACCATCTGGATTTTTCTTCTGTTGGGATTCAGTGTGAGAAATTCAAGCTCATATTGGAATTAGGCGATTTTGTTTGATATTCAAAATCAGTTTCAATAGATATTTGATGGTGCAAACGGATACGGATACATATCCGTTTGCACCATCAAATATGATTCGCAGTCAGCTTGGGCTGAAGGAATATTTATTTTCAATAGATTCACGAAAAATTGGCTCTCAGAAACGTTTTACTGTTGTATAGATCCAATCTGATATTTTTTTTTATTTACAAAATAATTCCATAGCAACAGTTTTGCCCAAAATAAAATAAGCTGATGTTGGGTGCAAAGTGCTGACATTTTCTGCATGGCAGACATTTTTCATCTGTAAGCCAGTTTTTCCGGAAAAATAAAATAAAAAAGGATAAAGTTTTGCTGTCATTATGGAGCTTTCCTCTTCCTGTAGGGAAGAGTTGGGTAGTATGACACTGAGGGTAGTATGAAATTCTCTCGGAACTGTTGGTTCTACTGGTTGTATCAACTGTGCTGGCAACAGCTAAGAGATATCTAATATAGGCTACAAAGGAGAAAACAACTTTTCAAAAAGAAATAATTACCCAAACAAGAACTTATGCTCAAAAAGTAAGTTTTTTGGTCCAACTACGAACCCCCATGTGATTAGGCATTTCTTGCAGTGACCTAGGTAAGGTAATTAATTATCATAAGCAGTTGAGAAACTGCTGGATTGTCACATCATAATGCAGATCCCATCAAAAATCGGGAGCTGGGTTGTATGAAAATTTTTTTGTTGGCAGGTATGACACATTTCATAGTACCCAACTAATGTTTTGACATGTAAGATTTCTTTAGTGTCTGAATGGTTCTGTTACTTACGAAATGCCATTGGTAGTTTACGGATTTGGTCCTCAGACGTTGTTTACTTGGAGGCGTTATTAAGTGTTAATGATTCATACAGGTACCCTAAATGTCGTCGATAAGGACACTTAATTAATAATACTTGTTACAGATGTTATGAAAAAGATGTGAAATAATAGACATCCTAGGCAAAAGTCCATGTATAGGCCAGGACGAAGATGTCAAGTGGGGACATCAGTCATACACAAATCCTCAATTGTTGGGCATGGTGCTCATACGTTAGGGTACCATATCCTGAAGCAAGGGCATGGTACCCTCTTAAAAGGAAGAGGTATGCTTATCCTCAACTCATCAAAATCAATATTTGCATGTTAGGGAACATTAGCCCCTCACACTTTGATTCCCAAATCTCTAAATCGATTATTTGATTTTGAGGGAACATTAGCTCTGGGCACTTCGATTCCCCGATTACTCAGAGAATGTTAGCCCAGGGCACATCGATTCCCCGACTTGGCAAGGAAGATTAGCCCTGGGCAAGTAGATTCCCCGATCTGTCGGGGAACATTAGCTCCTGACAGATCGATTCCCCGACAAACGGGGAACAATAGCGTGTGGAGTACCGATTCCCAGATAGGGGAACAATAGACACTGCTGTCGTTTTCAACCAAACAGTTGTTTCTACCGGTACCTCAGCTCTCAAGACATTGATACTGATAGCAGATTTTTTCCCATGTTATTTTCTCTAAGTCATTGAAAATCACGGCATCCTAGCTCTCATCCAAACTATTTCCTGAGTTCTATATTCCATGTAGACACTACCGGAACATAAGCTCCAATTAAATAGTTTCCGGTATCACCTACCGGCTCCCGGCTCCCCGTGAGACTACAGGACGAGAAGCTGGCATGATGAAGTTTCCGTGAGCTATTTCCATTTACTACCGGAACGGGAGCCAGCACATACAAATTTCTGTTAGTCAATGATGTCACATCACGGAATTGTAGCTCTTATGGTTTGGTTCCCGTGAGAACTATCGTTTCCACAGCCCGCAGGACGTAAAGTATGGCTCCCGGTTCCCTAGACAGTGCCTTACCCACAAGAATCAAGACTAGAACTAGATCCCATCATAAGACATCACACACAGTCTAGTACACTAGCCCCTTTTCAGGCATGGTGCTCAAATGTCTAGCACCATGCCTGGGTGCTAGACATTCAAGCACTGTACCTTGGATTTCATGCATGGTGCATGGATTTCAGTATACAGTGCAAGCATGAAAAACACAGTTTCTGTCATCACAACTGAGCACCAGCTCTGACAGGGCTGAAATTACTACCATGAATTAGAGAAATCAAAGACAATCCTTCTCAAATTTTTCATAACAAAAACAACATTGCTTGGCTGATGACAGATGTGAAAACCTCATTTCCTTATAGTCAAGGGTTTTGCATGCAAAGTGTCCTGTGCCTCAGCTTTTTCGACCTAGCAGCCAACCAGAATATTGGCTCTTGGGGCACTCTACATGGAAAATAGATAGGGTGCTGTTAGGTTTTGCATCTCCATCATCAGTCTAGCCCTTTTGTTTTTGTTGTGAAAAATTCGATAGGGATTGTCTTTGATTTCTCTAATTCATGGTAGTAATTTCCGCCCTGTCCGAGCTGGTGCTCAGTTGTGATGACAGAAACTGTGTTTTTCATACATGCACTGTTCACTATATACTGAAATCCATGCACCATGCATGAAACCCAAGGTACAGTGCTTGAACCTCTAGCACCCAGGCATGGTCCTAGACATTTGAGCACCATGCCTGAAAAGGGGCTAGTGTACTAGACTGATCAAACAGGATTTGACTGGGCCAATGACCCAGCAATGACCCTTTCCAGCCTCTTAGTGCAAAGTCAATTGTCATTTAGTCTTAGACTGGTCTTAGAGGCATAAAAAATCACTTACCTCAAGTTTGCATCTTTAGAGCTTAAGAATACCCATCGCTCATGTTCATTTGCTTCATCTGAGATGATCTTTTTGATAGCCGAACCAACAAGCCCAGAACCTCCAGTAACAAGGACAGTTGTGTCATGTGACATGTCTCTTTTACTATTCTCTGGAAGACTGGCAAAGAGCAATCTGGTCAGACTATGAGTAACTGGTAAAGCAACTAATCAACTATCCACGTGGCAAGGTTTTAAATTGAAGCCACGGAGGAAAAAATGTTTTCATCTCATCTCTATGCTAGACTTTTCGTGATACAGTTTTTAAACATTGGCCACATTGGATATTATATATTTTAGGTTCCCAAGGTCAGCACAGATAGGTATGTTTATTTGAACAGTTACAGTAGAGGTATGCTTATTTGGTTGACAGTTGGCATAGTGTATCCAGCATTAGGCATAGGTTACTGTATACCAAACGCTGAGCGTGTTCCATCCTACTTACCGTAGTTACCACGCATGACGTCACAAATTCTGCCTTTTTGTCGTCAAGGTTGGAACGATTGTTGTATTTTCCAGCGAAATATCATACCACGGGTGAATCCGACCAATCACGTGACAGAGATTCGTGGTTACTACGCTTACCACGCTCCCGGGCGTGGTAAGCAAATAGTTACTATTGGTTACTATTTGGACAAGGCTGGAACGTTCAGCGTAGTAACTTTTCGTGAGGCTGGAACGGGTTTAGTAACTAATAGTTACTATTGGTACAAGGGTGGAACACGCTCGCTAAATATACCCAACGTTCGGCATAGGCTTTCCCAAAATCAGGGATTTGTGGTAAACTGGTCGGTGTTACTGCATAGTCTGCATAACACTAACAGAGCCAGAGGGGGCGGTAGTTTCAGATGTCTAAAAATAAAAATAAAATTCATGTAAAATCTCAACAAATAGAACTCCAGGCTCATTTCCTTACTATTCTGTTGATGAAGCATCCTCAGTTTTAAGTCTACATGCTTGAAAAAATAGTTAGCTCCATTCTTTAGACACTATTTTGCTGCTTAATTGAGTTTCCTGCCAGAATTAAGCCACAAAATCAACAATCACCTTGCCAGTTGTTTGTCCAATTTGAGTCACAAAGCGAGCCACGGAAATCTTGTTGGTCGCGGAAACATAGTTGTGGACCGCATGAAAGACCGCAGAAACACTCTTTTTGAGCTAAAGTCAACCCACAAACTGTTTGTGGGAGCACAGAAAAACGCCTTTAGTCTTGCTGTTGGCTGCTGACCTGCCTGTGAAAGGCGGATGTCCATTTTTGTGTGTGTTTAGAGGTTATGTGAGGACAACAACTACTATTCTACCGCAATTATGGTTTTGGATAGGTTATGCTGAAGGGTACAGTACCCATTTACCTTAATTACCTTAATTTGCACTTCGGAGCAAATTAAAATCTGTAGATCCATAGTTTTGAGTAGCCTAGAATATGCCAAACATTGGTTACCCTGTGTTATGCCTAATGCTCTTCATCCCTCTGACATCAACTCATTCAAGGAATTTGGAAACTTCACTCTGATCATCAGTAATTTTTGGAATATCCACGATTTGGTTCAGGGTAGCCAGCATCCAGAGGTACCACATATAGGGGGGGGGGACAGTTTGTTGCTATTCAGTTCCATGGGCAGTACTCGTACATGGCAAAACTTGCAAAGAAGCAAACGCACATCCTGGTTGTGTTTACATAAGGGATAAAGTTTCTGTTGTATATTACCATTGGAGTAGTATTAGCCTTACGCTACTTGTCAGTTGCCACTGTCATCAGAACATCAAACTCTGGATGTTTGCCAGCTATTGTACCAACCTAACAGAATTTCACCCAGTAGGCGCTGTTGAAGCAATGGTTAGTCATTCAAAGCTTGGCATTCAAGACATAGTTGAAGGAAGAAAAACATCTGTTCGTGATGTCAAAGTGCCTGACGAAAAGCCAGAATGGTTTGACCAAGAGAAATATAAGAAGGGTCAGCAGTTATTGGAGAAGTACTTATTTTGCGTAGCACTTGCTCAGTTTCTTAGTCTTTTTGTTGGCTTAAGTTTCAGTCGACTTCTGAGACCTTTGATATTTAGCAAAAACTCTGAAACAGCCAAAAAAGCACTTAAAAGATATGCTTTAACCTCGATCCATGTGAATAGTTGGGCCATTGGAGATATTTTTGACCCTGAAGATCCTGGTAGAAAGAGCTTAGAAAGCGTAAGAGCAAAGCATAAGCAGTATGCAGCATTATTTGCTAAAGCAGCAAGCACAGTTGACTCTGCTACTGTTGAGTCTATATGTGGCGTTGAAGCTAAAAGTAAGTATCTCAAGCACATTCAGGAAGACATGAAAGATACTTCTTCAGGTGTCAACTCTCCATTGTACTGCCCATTGTGTTCAGGCTTTTGTGGTAAACAGATACCTGTCGAGTATGAGAATGAGGAAGTGCTATATGTCAGCCAGCTAGATATGAGCTTCACTCAGTATGGTTTCATGGGCCTTCTTGTCATGTACCCTGAGAAATTTGGAGTTTTTGCTTCAGTGGAAGAACTAGAAGGCTTCATACATCTGTGGAGGGTGTTTGGGTACATGCTTGGCATCGAAGACGAGTATAATTTCTGCAGGAGTGACAATTATCAAGACGTACGAGAGCTCTGCTTTGAAGCTTTCCACCACTGCACAAAATATATGATACTTGAAGCTGATGCCGACTATGAACATATGGCCAGTGCTTTAACGGAGGGAATGGCGAGATCCAGGAAAGGTATATCGTTCGAGACGTCTATCCTGTACTTGGCCGATGTGGCAGGCTGGAATATGCCAAGATTTGTATCCCAAGTTGGAGAAGATCAGGTCAAAGCTTTTAGAAAGATGAAGTTTGTGTTTCAAGTTCTGCTAAAGTACCGTGTGTGTCGTTATCTTCTTTTTGGGTTTCATAAGGTCTATATCTGGTGGTTCAAACGGTTCATGAAAAGATCAGGCGGGGATTATAAGAAACACATCAAGAAATTTAAAGACGACTAGCCTGGCCGATAGCCTGTCTAAATGCTATAGAGAAAAATATAATAGGGTTCTATGAGACAGTCCTACTAGTCACCATAGTAGATTTTAGATCTGTAAGCCCCTTAGATTTCGTGTTAGATGTCGAGTCGGGGATTCAACTTCCTTGAGGTTTGTACCATGAGTGTAGCCTACTTTTCCTACTCTAGCTTGCGCAACGTATTAGTGTAGGATCGTAGCCTATATTACCAAGTAAATAGTTAAGTATAACATACATTGCATTTTAAGTGCTTTGGTTATAAAGAGACCTCTCTCAAAATTTTTCTGAGTTGAGCGATTCGTTTATTACGTGCCTTTCGTTCGATTGCAGAGATGAGTTCAGACAGGCTTTCTCCAGTAGACGCGTGATCGCGTTGCTGGTCACGAAGAAATGTGCTGCAGGAGATTGTGCGTCTCTGAAAACAAGGAAACATTAAAGGACCCCTCGCACTATTTACTCTTCAACTTACAGTATTTTAAAATATTTGAATACTTTAAAACTAGGCTGTGCTTTCCACGGTTTTGGCTGTTTTGAGCTTTTTCCGAGACCCGATGACTTGTAGCGAAAACAGGGAAACAATTTACATAACCGGTTTTTCTGATGGAAAAACTTCTCGCAGACAACCGTCGACAGCGTGATACAAATCGAAGGTAGCAACACGGCAAGCGAGAAAATCAGCGTGGTTTTGTTAGAGGGGTTAAAATGTACCGTACGGAATTGGGGTCTCCGGGTTTATAAATATATGGAGTGATTATGGAAGTACGTTGCGTTAGCATTATAGGTAAGACAGATCCTTTAAGTCTCTTTGCAGAACAAAATACAGCATTCAAAGTCTGTTCGAAGTCTGTGAGGGGAACAGCTGATCGGATCCAGTTCCTTTAGCAGACAGATGCTATAAGGTTACCAAGATTGAAGTGTGGAAGCTGCTCTTACAGCCTAATGGATGCTTAAGCCTCGTTCACATGCATGCGTAGCCAAGCACAGATGCCTAGGCACGTTAAAAGGGGAGACAGGTGGATAAGGATTCGGCAGCGCAGATTTGCCCAGGCTTAGCCAGGCACCGAGTTTTACAGCGTAGAAGTCCGTGCCTGGCCCAAAATTTGTCTAGGCATGGGTGTGAACGGTGTAGGCACGTGTCTAGGCATCCGTGCTTGGCTCGGCATGCTTGTGGCTTTAAGCGCTCAGTGAAATCGATTTTTTTTTTCTATCACATGATTCAGTTCAAGAGGCAGAGAAGAGGGCCTTGTTGGCGAGGGTCTTCTTCAGGCCGTAGCAAATGTATAAAACTTTTCGGACTCGCAGAAATTCTTTAGATCGCATTCACTGATTCTAGATTTGTTACTCGTTGAATACACCTGGTACGATTTAGGCCTAAGACTGAGGCTCTGTGTAGACTATCCCTACTCCAAACTAGGGCCTAGGGGTAGTTCAGTCGTGTCCTACAGTTTGTTGGGTTGGTGATTGATTTTTTCTTACCTCCCCTGTGCTATTTGCGTCGAATGAAAAAGCGGTTTCCAGTTGCTTAGACTTTTGCGAAGACCTAGTTGGAGCTGTGCTTGGGCGCCGGTCCTTCGTAAGCGGTCCCCGCTTGTGAAACGGTTTCGTCCCTGAAAATAAAAGGCAGAATTATTAGCATATTATATTCCGTGGTGGAAGCGATTTTGGAGGATTCTTCTGGTCTGGTTGCTCGAAAAAATATTAGGATTCCGTAACCCCCCGTTAGTTGTTTTTTTTTCTAACGAAATCTGAACGTATAGTATCGTGTTTATGTTCATTTTCTTGTATCGTACTATGATATTTAGTAAATACGAATGTATCATATTTGGCTATCGGACATAACTATAAGAAAAATAAAGAATACGAATAAGGACTGCCATCACACCAACATTCAAAATTGCAGAATAGGATATACCTCTAATAGTATTTTATCTGTACGATCCCCAGATCGGGCACAAATCAAATAATTAAATGACTAAAAATAATAGCTTACCCTGCGATGTTCGGAAGTCTTTAGAGGACGTCTGCGTCGAAGAGTCTCGAATGTCGGTTTGGGTACCACAAGAGCACTTCGCGGCCGTCTTTTTCCCGGAACCCGATTCCTTGCTGTTTACTGACAGTGAGGACGGTGCTCTATTGTCGCTCACTGTTGTTAGAAGCTGTGGGGAAGCTCTGGAAATATCTGGTGTAGTGACTACTATTTTTGTTCCAACCTCGTGAAAAGTTACTACGCTGACCGTTCCAACCTT
Organism: Branchinecta sandiegonensis; assembly: GCA_030848855.1. Lineage (NCBI taxonomy): Eukaryota > Metazoa > Arthropoda > Branchiopoda > Anostraca > Branchinectidae > Branchinecta > Branchinecta sandiegonensis. The sequence goes on from JAUPMV010000011.1 coordinate 19,449,334, forward strand.
CTCGAAATAGTAACTATTCTCTGACCACGCTCGGGAGCGTAGTAAGCGTGGTAAATATGAATCTCTTATTGGCCTGATTAGCCCGTGTCATGATATTTTGCCGAAAATAGAAAAATTCGTTCCAGCCTTGACGCCAAGAAGCCAAAATTCATGAAGTCATGCGTAATAACTACGGTAAGTAGGGTGGAACACGCTCGTAGTGTCGTATTTGAGTCCCATAGTGTCGCTCTGGCGTAGTGAAAATCCTTTTTGACGTGGACAGATTTTCCACGCAACTGTGCATGAAAAGTGATCTCGACAAGTCAGCGAGAAGTTGTAAAGACGCAACGAGTTTTCGTTGGTTCTTGGGATCGGCGGATTATCGCTTTGCTTTTTGGAAAGAGAATCCGTGAGATCCCTAGAATCCAGCTAGAATCCGTTATCCAGACGAACGGCGTACCTATATTCGTTTGGTAAATGGTTGGGTGACAGCTCCTTTTGAGAGCTCAATGCCCGGGCCACATTCAGTCACATCTGTACGTAGTTTGGTTTGTCAATTTGGTTATTACCCACTCTTACGTTTCATCCTGGTCACACCATTAACGAAGAAATTCAAGATGTATTGCCACCATCATCACACATAGGTAAACAGAACTAAGGTAAAGTCAGTGACTGTCGTCTGAGATTGGTCCAAAGTGACGTTCAAAATGGTGGAGATGGATTTTTTCCATCTCGTCTGTTATACGTTTTCAGCGTATTTTTTCCCAACTTTCGACCGTAAGAGGATCTTATTACCCGATGAAAACTTTTCGAAAATGAGTCGTATGGAGGTGTACGAAAAAGTAGCATGCAGTAGTAACTCATGCTACTACTGAAAACTTGATGCTACTAATACGCTATCGGATACTACTACATAGTTAAGATTAAGCCAATCGGAGGCATGTTAAATCAAATTATTCCATACTACTAAATATCAATATATGCAACTTTTTCGTACAACTACCATGCAACTACACAGTCAAAGAATTTTTCATCGGGTACCGTTGTTATTACCAGGTGTGACTATAGTGGGGCTAGGGAATAACGATCCCCAGATTATGGAAACGCCGAAACCCTGACGTTTCTTCCTAAATTCTTTGTCAAAATTTTGTTTCGTCCTCAGTCAGCTATCTAAATTGGTTCGTCGTCGAACGAGCATCGCAGAATGCCAACAGAAGCAAGAAGTAAGAGCACAAGCAAGCATCAGACCCTCTACCTCGTAATCTTGATAACAAGCCCAGTTGACTATTTCAACATTAAACGCCCGTTCTACCTGACGGGAAACGTTCAGCAAATCTGATATTAAACTTGGTTTTGAAAAGAAATCATCAGAATTTACAAAGAATTGTATAATACACGTTGCTACCTGAAAAAGTATGGGCATTTCTTCGTTTCCATCCTATTCGTCCTGTTATCCGTTTCCAAGGTTACGCTTCTGAGGGTTTACTCACGTCACTCAAAGCTCAAGTCAAAGATAGAACCGGCAAGATCGGAAATCGCAGCAAGTACAGGAAAACTTGAACAGCATACGGTCTTGGCGACAAGATTATGTTCACACGCAGAGGGAAAAAAAATATTTTTCAATCGAGAAAATCTGACAAAAATAAATTCGCCAGCCAACAAAAAATGTTTTGATGGTATGTCTGACACCAGTACTGATGACTGCTGCTATCAAAAGCTAGCTGGAATTTTTTTAGTCTTTTTACCAACGCCGCCGACGAGATTCCTTACAAGTAGACAGGAATTCCTTTCATCATGAAAGGAACTCTTGCCCCGCTAGACTTGTTTTCTAGTTGGCTTCACGAACGGAATCCTTCCTTTCTACTCGACGGGATTTCTTGTCCGTGTAAACGCTAAATTAGCCAGATACAAAAAAGTTTTATTTATGAGAAATAGAAAAATAAGGAAGGGCTGTCCGCTGGAAAGCTACTGCACATTTGCCTTCCGGAGGGCTAAAAGACCGCTCACGATATCACTGGGAAGGGTCTGAATTGTTGCAAATTCTTCCGAGTTGGCGTATCGCAGTTTCGTCGTAGGATCCATGTACTGAAAAAGGTAACAAAATGAATATTACGATCCTAAAAACCCAGGCTTGACCTTCCAGATTCCGAGATGTTCGGGTCTTCCGCATAGTCAAGCCAACCTTTCATGATAATGATGACAGTTAATTTTGCCATTCTTCAGCATTTCCTAGATGTCCTCTTCGCATTCAAATATCTCTTGCATCCCAATCACAACTGTCAATCAATTTCCCTTTTCTTCCTGCATTTGCATATTTACTACGACTCTCTCACGATGTAGTGCGTTTTCACTCTGTAGATGGCAGCTGCGTGTTACCACGCAACAATTTGGTTAACTTTCCCTTTTGGAATCCAAAGACGTAAGTGGAGGGATCCCTATGACTTTGTAAAAGTTGTCCGTCCGTCTGTAAGCACGATAACTCTCTAACGGAATGAGATATTTTGATGAAACTTGGTTTCAGGATTATTTGGGTCAAGGGAAAGGTCTAGTTAAGGCGAAATAAAATAGTTTTTATGGGACTTGCCCTTCGGCCAAGTGCCATATAGCGATCGCAATTTGTATCCGTCCGTCGGTCGGTCTGTCCAGGTTTTGCTAGTTCGGGCACTTCCACATAAGCTAGGACGATGAAACTTGGCAGGCATATCAGGACCCCAAAAGATTAAGTTGGAAATAGTCACTTCACCGATCTGAGCATTATGGGGGGAGTGGAGGGAGGGGGAATCCGGAATCTAGAGGTATTTATAACTTTTGAACGGGTGATCGGATCTTAATGAAAGTTGATATCTGGAAAGACCCCGTGTTTCTGACGACCCGCTTAAAGTACGGACCGGATCCGGCGACTTTGGGGGGAGCTGGAGGGGGGGGGCGTAAATTTTGGAAAACCCTTAGAGTGGACGGATCGGGATGAAACTTGGTGGGTAGAACGAGCACAAGTCCTAGATATGTTGTTGACATAACCGGACTGGATTCGAGCACTGTGGGGGGGTCGAGGGGGGGGGGCTGAATTCCGGTGATCCCGCTAGTTCGTACTTCCGGATTTGCTAGGACGATGAAACTTGGCAGGCATATCAGGGACCTTAAATGATTAGGCTAGAAATAGTCACTTCCCCGATTCGAGCATCGTAGGGGGAGTGGAGGGAGGGGGAATCCGGAATCTTGAGGTATTTATAACGAACGGGTGATCGGATAGCAATGAAATTGGATATTTGGAGATCTTGTGCCTCAGACGACCCATTTAAAATCCGGACCGGACCCGGTGACTTTGGGGGGGGGGGGGCTAGAGGGGGAAAGCGAAAATTTTGGGAAACGCAGAGTGGAGGGATTGGGATTCCGAAACGGATTTGAATGAAACTTGGCCCCCAGACTGGGGGCAGGTTTGGACATGGCTGGGGCAGCTTCGGACATCATTCAGGAAGGACTTTCAAGAAAACTGTGTACACATTTTTTCATAACACTCTTGATGAAAATCTCTCCCTGCCGATGCAGAATCTCCGGGTACCTGCGGAAGAAAGCAAGAAGCGGTGTCACAGCTGCTGAGATCGCTTGACTGTTTGACACAGGATTTGAGTCGTTGAGTTTGAGTCGTTACGGACACGTTTACTCCTTCTTCCTGAGGATCATTGGCGTGTTTTGGACTTAGTCATATCAGGGACCCATAAATTTCCTGTAATGACTCACCATTCAGGTGGCTTGTCAATACGAGATTTCTGATGCGCTCTTGACCGAGCGTCAGATAGTTCGAGAAATACCCACGGGGATAAAATACCAGACTATCCAGATAGAAATTTTTTTTCGCAGCTGTTGTGCTGAACTAGGAATATTTCTCTGTAACGGAGGAGCATCCTGGATCTTTTGTCCTAGCTTAGGTACATGGTGGCATGCTGGCAATTTTGTCTATTTGAGCAAGAACGCCAATTTGACCCAAGCGGAAGTTTTGGAAACTAGGCGAGGCTCGGGCAACATAGCAACATAGAAGCATAGGAAATGACAAGCCCCATGAATGGCGAGTCATTACAGGAAATTTATGGGTCCCTGGTGATATAGAGTATTCAGTTTCGTCCGTTTGCTTCCGTTTGGGAAAACTCTACAAGTATACCGTCACTTTATCATTATCTGTTACTATCATCCGAATATGCGGCTACCGCTGATTCTGAATATGACTTGTTTTCTTCCGGAATGGGCCTTAAGGACATTCTGAGCCTTTTTGCTGACTTTTTTCCTTCCCTCTTTCGATTTTCTCGTCTTTCATTATTTTTTTCCCCTTCAGCTTCTCCGTCTTTGCTGTCCGAACCTTCCCCAAGTGTTTTTGTCCGGACCTGCCCCTGGTGCTGTTTTGACAGAAATAAATTTGTAACTCTCAAACTTTCTTTTCGTTTCGTTTTGATATGGTAGAACCAGTCTTAAACTGCCTAAAGAAAAATCACCGACGATGTAAGTGGGCTCGGTTCGGAACAGTTCGGAACTACCAAAATGAGGTGCCAACCCGATGACGTAGAGCTTGCTTTCGTGCGCCATCCCCACGGGGATAAAATACCCAACTATCCAGATAGACAAAACTATTGTGCTGAACTAGAAATATACTCTGTAATGGAAGAGTATCCTGGATCATTTGTCCTAGCTTAGGTACCTGGTGGCATGCTGAAAAGTCCCAACAAATTTTGTCTATCTGAGCAAGAACGCCGATTCGACCCAAGCGGAATTTTTTGGAAACTAGGCGAGGCTCGGGCAACATAGAAGCTTAGGAAATGACAAGCCCCCTGAATGGCGAGTCGTTACAGGAAATTTATGGGTCCCTGGTGACACTAACATCGGTTTGCTATGATTGCGTGAATGCAGCTGCGGGAAATTTTGACAGAAGAAGCGTGTAAGTGTGACAGCTGTAAAAAACAGTTTGACGTAATTTAAATTTCAATAGTGAGGTCTGCAGAGCCGATATCCGGACCTGCCCCTATGACGGACCTGCCCCCTCTCCAGTACGCATGACGTCACGGACTTTACCTTATTGGGGTCAAGGCTGGAACGCTTTTTTCTATTTTTGTCAAAATATCTCTCCGCGGGGTAATCCGGCCAACCACGTTACAGAGATCCGTAGTTACCAGGCTACGCTCCAGAGCATGGTAAGCAAATAGGAAGATTATATTTGGAGAAGGTTGGGACGGTCAGTGTAGTAACTTTTAGTGCGGATGGAACGGAAATAGTAACTAACAGTTACTATTGTTAGAAGGGTGGAACATGCTCTATGTACCTGAATTTCTGTCCCCGTTTTGTCTTTTTTTTTGCGGTAATTTCAAATGTGTAAAATAGAAACAAGATCAAGATAAAATCTCAACAGGGAACTTCAGGTTTACGTCCTTAGCATCCTGTGCAAGAAGCATCCCCAGCTTGATGTTTATATGATCGATAAAGTGGTTAATTTTATTATTTAGACTTTTATTTGCTGCTGAACTGAATTTCCCCCCAATTCGAGCCACAAAAATCGAAAATCACTTCGACGGTTGTGTTTCGAATTCGAGCCACAAAATCCTTGTTGGTTTCGGAAACACACGTTCACATAACATTTCTTCGTACCACGAAAACCCTCGTTTTCGAACCACAACCAAGTCCCCAAAAATGTGTGTGATCGCGGAAAAGTCTTTAGTCCCTAGATAACAATTAGACTAGATACTTACTATAAGATAATATAAATTGTACCGTGTTCTTCAAAACTGTGCTAACTACATTTTCATAATTTTTGGGCCCAGTTTTGTGTATGCCATCTGCGTGGAGAAAGTAGTAACTCAGAAATTTAAAACTAATCTACCTGCTAGATGGTGCTCATGTCGTCATCTAACATTTAGCAAAATTCAACAGAATACCAAATCAGCTATGTTCTCGCCAATGGTATAGTTAACACAGTTTTCAAAAAATTTCAGTTAGCACAGTTTTGAAGAACACGGTACAATTTGAAGATGCGAAAAGTAACTGAGCGTGTCCGAAAGCTCGGAAACGAACGACAATGCTGAATTAATTCATCATTTTATGCAGCATTTCGCTTTCGGACTTAAATTTTCGCTCAGTTAATGCAGCATTAATTCAGCATAAAATTCATCGAAAAATTCAGCGAAGATGCTAAATTTTACGCTGAATTTTCAAGAAGAAACTTGGGAGCTGGCGATTAAGGCTAAATTTCGAAATTAGAAGTATCAGAGAAGAAATAAAGAACGTGTCCGAAAGCTTTTAGTGCTGTAAATGCTGCATGTAAGGTAAGAGCTTTCGGACAAAAATAAAAATAAAAATGCAGCATTAAATGCAGCATTTACAGTCCAGAAAGCTTTCGGACACGCTTACTATTTCCCTTGCCAAGGATTCGTTCACACGGATCAAGCCGCTTTCACACTGATGCGTCGTTGCGTACAGGTTGCATAGCGTATCTTTCACGCCTGCGCTAGAAGCTTTCACGCTGGATGCGTATTTACGTTTTCCTTTCTCGGTTTCTGCTGCTGAATTTTCCTTTCTTTCTTCTTTAATAAGTTTTTCTTCATCATTAGTAGGTTTTTTCTTCAAAGGCTTCCATTTTTCATTGAAAATTCTGATGCGTACGCGTCGATGCAACGCAAGAATAGAATTTGGTTCTGTTCTTGCGTAGCCTTTTATTTCTCTTCGTAAGCTCTACGTTGCGTCGCCGCAAGCGTGACGCAGAGGTTGCGTAGCTCAGTGTGAAAGGCTCAATGCGTCAATGTGAAAGCGGCTTTAGATTTTTTACCTGCTTTCTGGTCCGGGAAGAGTATGTGCCGAAAAACGTTGAAAAAAGTTCAGTCTTTTTACGGAATTTGTTAACTTGCTTCGAACGTAAAACCACGCAATGCCAGGCAAAAAATGATGCTGATCGAGACTATTGATTGTCCTCACTATAATTAAAGTTTAACTGAAAAGCCAACTTATTTTTGTGTCATTTAATTGAATACACTGAACTATTTGGATTCTGCAAATGGATTTTTTTTTATTTTCCACTATCCACTCTAGTTATGACGTTCAGAATATCTGCGGCCGTCCCCACAACGAAAATTCTACTGTGATGCGGGAAATTTTAATCTCAGCATAAACGCGGCTTTTCAGTGGGCAGTGGTGAGATTGGTGAACATTGCTTAGTGTCTGAAGAAAAATAAAGTAATAAATCTTTCTCGTAAGACATAGAAGCGTATAGAGGTACCACAAATCACACGGAAATTTCACTATTTGAAATCGATTATTCGTGAATAGCGGAACAACTAAATAACGCATTTTCAGCGGGTCTTCAGGCCAATTTTAGGGAATAACTGATGGGTAACTAGATTGTCGTAACCCAGGCCTTTTTGGTTAAACTTTAAGTGATCAGTACTTATATCGAAGATTCTTAGTGCGATTGAACCAGACACCAGAGTAGGAAAATGCAGGGATAGTTGCACTCTCACCTTTGCTTCTAGTCCAGAGATGTCGCTGTACTTTTTGAAGGGCATGTGCGAAGGTGGAGATTCGATTGACGCGTACGTATTGTGACCATTCGGACCTTTCTCCGTCAGCATTTGCTTCAAAGGTTTGATGGTTCTTCGGGGACCCTGGTTCGACATGGCCTCTGAAATACAACAAGAGCTAAGAGCTCATATGACACTTGTTACGAGTAGGTGGTACGATGAGAACGTCACAAAATACCCTTCCATACAAAAATGCGATTCGGACCTAGAAACAGGATATCTAGTTTCACTCGACTTCGAGCATTAGCGGCATCGCCTCATCTAGGGCAAATGAGTTTTCTACCTTCCAAGTTTCAACCCAACAGATCCATTCGTTCAGTCCCTAGACGTGCCACATGGTTTCCGGTAACCCCTCCAACTCCCCCTACCGTAATCTGGTTCGGACTGCAAAATGGATCATCTGAAGCATTTTCTCTTACTGCCTATAAAGTTTCACTCAAATCTGAGCGTTTTTGGGAACTTCCGGTAACTCTCCCCCTCCCCCACCGTGGTCGGATCCAGTTCGAACCCTAAAATACGTCATCTAGTGTATGTGATCTCTGTACATTCCAAGTTTCGTCCGAATTGCTCCACTTGTTTGACCCCTATGCGAGCCACATCGTTTCCGAAACTCCCAATCCAATTCCCCCAGCTGTGGCTGAATACGACTCAGGAACACAAAACCCGTATATCTGACATGTCCTGTTCCCGTTCATCAAGTTTGACTGGAATGGGGCATAGGCCATCTGCAAATTCCCGCTTCACTCCCACCCCCCTCCCCAATACCCTGACCGGATCCGATCCAGACGCCAAATAACAAATCAAGGCCGCATAAACTCGGTACTGTCCAATTTGCATCTCTTTCTGTCCATCCGTTTGTTTTTTTTGGATGTCACCCCCCCCCCCCCGCTCCAACTCTCCTAACCGTGGCCGCATGGGGTTCGGACTCATCTTTTGCTTGTCTAGGTGATCAGTTCTTATCACCCATAAAGTTTCACTCGAATCGGACTATCTGTTCGCAGCTTACGGAAGCCAGTGATTTCCGGATTCCCCTTCCCTCAACTCCCCAAAGATCGTCGGATCCAGGAAAACAAGTTTTCCTAGGGCACCATGTCTGGTCCTTAAGTCACTAATACGCCTGCAAAGTTTCGCCGGTCCTTCGAAGATCTGGAACTATCCTAACTGGCAATCACCGGAATTATGAGAAACACCCTCCAATTCCCCCCATAGAGCCCTGATTCGATCTGGTTTTGTCAGTTGCGTATCTAGGGCTAATGCTAGTTCTTCCCACAAAGTTCTCCCCACCGAGCCACCGAATGGTTAAAATGATTGTATATATTTAGTAAGAAAATTCATGTGTTAGTGTAATTTTATTATGTGATGTGTAATATCACGAATTAAATAAATTGATTGATTGATTGAAAGTTCTATCCCAATCCCTCGACTCTAAGCTTTTCACGAGATTTCCGGTGCCCCACTCCAATCCCCCCCCCACAAGTATCGGTACGGATCATGACTTGACATGGAACATCTGAGACGATAGCTCTTCCCACTTGCCAAGTTTCATTCAATTCCGATAACCTGTTCAAAAGTTATGCATGCCACTAAATTCGGGCTCCCCATCCATCCACTCTCCCCATGATGGTTGGATCGGGAAACGATTATTCTCAAGCCAGCCTGTTCGGTCCCAAGTTTCATTGTCCTAGCACATCAGGCCGAAGAAGGGTTGCCACCCAAACAAAAATAATGGTACTAATCAGAACGGCAAAAAAGTACTACTTTCCAAAAAATTTTGCGCGTGTTGCGCCTCGCGCAACACGCACACGTCTTTTCCATCTTTTGTTCATCTTTTCATTGTTATTAAAAACGGTCGATTTTCTCAGCAGTTGTTTCGAAATCCCATGCAAGTTTATTTCTAAATTGCGCCAATCGCACATCTGAATGACGTTAAATATTCCTTCAGCCCAAGCTGACTGCGAATCATATTTGATGGTGGAAAACGGATACGTCAGCTGAATTTTATTGGAGCTATATTTCGGCCCTTCTTGGCAAGGGTCCTCTTCAGGCTCAAAACCGGTTTTGAGCCTGAAGAGGACCCTTGCCAAGAAGGGCCGAAATATAGCTCCAATAAAATTCAGCTGACGTATCCGTTTTCCACCATCAAATATGAATGACGTTAGTTCAACCAGGGGCGTCACAAGTTCGTTTTCGTGGGGGGGGAGCCAAATTTTGACAGTGCAAAACGGATACGTCAGCTAACCTTATTAGAGCTATATTGACATATTGACTATATTGACAAGTTCATTTTCCAACTTGAGCCTGAAAGGACCTTTGCCAAGAAGGGCCGGAATATAGCTCTAAAAAATTCAACTAACGTATCCGTTTTGAACTATCAAATATGATTCGCAGCCAGCTTAGGCTGAAGGAATATCTATACTAGGCGTCGCTTTTGCGAATACCACTTGGACTATACTGGAGTAATTTTGTTTATTTTTTATTTATTTATTTATTTATGACCCGCTTTTTGCGTAACAGCGAAGTATGAATTATACAAGTAAAATATACATATTAAAACACTTAAACAAAACAATATAAATAAACATGACAACATTCTTTTCATATAGATAAAAAAAAACACTAAATAGACTTAAAATTTGTACACAGTGACAAGCACATTAATCGGGTTCAGGAATGAAAAACTGGCTAATAATTTCATGGGCTGAGAGGGCAGGATGTTTGTGGAGGGAAAATAGATTTGAATGCGATCGAAAAAGTGTATTAATACTATCCTGAACATTAAAATTCGAAATCGTATTTACAGTACTTAAAGAAACAACTTCTCAAATTTTTTACATCTTTTTTCCTTAGGATATGGTAAACTCCGGAACAATTGTGGATATATGGGCCGCAAAAAGCACTGTACAACCTTCCGAGCGCCTTGCGTGAATATTTTCCTCTATTTGGGATCAAACGCCCGTAGCCAAATCTAATGGAATTTGATACTGTTTTTAAAATAGTGGAGCAATCCAATCCAAAAACTTCTGGCTCTTGGGCTCCGACCCTTCGGAACCCTTTCGGGTTAAAGATAATGTGGATTTGAAAGTAAGCCCGAGCCATTTCAGCGACTCAGACGAGAAAATAGAAAAAGAACCAATTGCAACAGAAGGGCGCTCAGAGGTTGTTGTGTGACCGAAACAAAGATATTCACATTTTGACAGATTTATCTCAAGTCCAGTGTCCGAAAGTTGGTTTGCTAAAATTTTCATATTTTTAGAAAGAGTGGATATTGCTCGGCACGATCTAGCAGCAGCACCTTCTAACTACTATAACTAAGTCAAATGAAACTGAGCGCAGGAGACAAAATTTTCAAGGTCGCATAATCTTTTCCTGTAAAATTCAACTGCTTCCTATATTCTGGCTCTTAATGTGGACCAAACCCCAAAATTTCAAGAATTTCCAGAAACTTTATCACCAGAGGAAGCGAGCCCCGGCAGCATTTCCTAGAGATTGTTGGCTACCCATGAACATGTTAAAATGAGCGCAACACGCGATGCTTTTTTAATCTACCTTTTTGCTGCCAAATTTCCCATGCAGATTCTACCTTAAATGTTTCCAAAGCCCAAGCCTAAAACAAGCTAAAACCCCACCTAAATGATGCGCCCTTCCATAAAATAGCGCATAGGCCTACTATAAAAGGCGTTGGGTACTACTACGACTGAGATCTTGAAGTCTGCTACAGGAATTTAAAAAAACCCTAACAGCGGATGCAAAAATCTAGTGAAAAATCTAGAAGTCAGCAACGACACGAAATGATTTGGAGTTGATTTGAAAAATTATTGAAAAAGTGCCATTTTAGGACAAAAAAGTACTACTTTCGCGAAATAGTATTAAAAAGTACTACTTTCACAGAAAGTATTCAAAAAGTACTTACTTTGATCAAAAAGTACTAAAAGTAATACTTTCGTACTACCCGTGGCTGCGAAGGGCAAGTCAATTGCCATAAAAATCAAATGGAACTGGACGCAACCGGCAAATCTAAGGTTTAGACTCGCTCTCGTCGCGTCATCTAGCGGCGATACCTGCGTTACTTTTTAGTTTTCAGATGTCAGTCTGAACAATTTCAGCTCGAAGGAACAAATTGTGGTTCGGGATGACGGCATTGCAAAAAGTCGTTGTGTTCGGTAGTATTGCAGGAACATTTGTTGGAGGTGCTATTCTGCTAAAGTAAGTAGGGTCTCTTTACTTACTACTTTATATTTCTGCTTACAATTGCCATCAGCGTGCACTCTATCGATTTCTATTTTCGGCTAATCAATTTAAAGGATTGAAGATGGCGTTCCTTGTAGGAGAGCGAGATGGCGTTGTGTCGTTTCAAGGATGAGATTAATAAAAGTGTTTTAAAGGACCCCTCTTGCTTACTCTGGCTGTTGTATTATCCTCAGCAACCTTATGGTATAATCCCATAAGTTATAGGATTATACGCTTGTGAAATCCCCACTTTTCGCCATTCTCTCGTTTTGCAACTACGGCTTTTTAGCGCTTTGTCAACTCAATTCATCAGGTAGCGTTCCAGTGAAGTTAGTACAAGTTACCATGGTAAGAGGAGGGGCGAGCGCCGTATTGTGGTAGTTATCACGCTCCCTGGAACGAAAATAATAACAACGCGAACATACGTCATCGCTCTTACGGGAGTTCCTGCAGAACCGATAGTTATTATCACTTATGATGCTCGCGACCATCATAAGTAAATTGTAACGATCGTAAGAGTCGTGGAACGAAAACAATAAGTGGGAGGAGCCAATTTACTTATTACGGCGTGCTCTGGAACTGCAATAATAACAAGAATAGTAACGATCGTAACTAATAATAAGTTGCTGGAACGCTACCTCAGTTTTATTTCAACACCAATTACGGACTAGCCGAATAGCAGGTGATGAAGTCAAACATACATTAAAAACTAACCAAAATATCAACATATACTAGAAAGTGGTCGAATTACATATAAAATACTGAGAACAAACAATATAAAAAGTAACGATTGGGGAAATAGACAACGGGGGGTAAAATAATAACCTACTAGTTCGACAGTCATGTAACGCAAACATCGCCGAAAGCTTCAAGGTCCGCCGACAACTCTTTCACACATACGTCCTTCATAAAATCCGATGACGAATTGCCGCCAGACGCGCTAGAGGAACAATAATGATCACACGTGACATCGGGGGTAAGTTATCTGACGGGTGGATAAGCGATTAGGCTTTCGCTTCATATCGAGTCGCGCATTAGCCCCGTTGAAAAGTCAGCCAGCACTCGGCACTGAAGTCGGAAGCCAGAAATGACAAACTTGATGACGCTTGACAGAACCGAGGTGGGTAAAGCAAAAAGAGGGAAAGAGGCATTTAAACAGTTATAAACATGGTTAGGCCTAAGAGGAATTGAAAATAGCGAAACAAACCTGGATAAACGTACACCAAGAAGTAACGTGCATTGTTTTCTTTGCGATAGCGCACCTAGCGGCCAAAAAAGAACTAATGTGAGAAGAATTTTATGAGGGGCGTATTAGGACATGAGAAGCTTCCAAAAAAAACTTATTTTCGACGGTAGATTTCTTTTATTTTGCTTAGTTTCTCCACTGTTCCACGGCGTGTTCAGTTTTCAAACATTTTGCGTCCAGCCGCCGCGTCGGAGAGCAGAGCCTCGTTTTTGTCGCACGCTGCAGGTCCTCCGCTTCCGGGCTGATTCTTTCGCTTCTCGAGAATCGTGGACTGGCTTACCGACCAAGTCCGTGCTTCCCTGCAAGGTGCTGCATCAACCAAGAAGAAATCGTGCAGGCATTGAATCCAAAAACGCATCTTGTGCAGAAGCAAATAAGTGCTGCAGCAGCGAAGCGGCAGCACTGTTGCAACAAAAACGAGGCTCAGGAAGGCTGGATACGCCCCTCATAAAATTCCTCTCAGATTAGTTCTTTTTTTGCCGCTAGGTGCGCCATCCTAAAGAAAACAATGACACGTTGCTTCTTGGTGTACGTTTATCCAGGTTTGTTTTGCGATTTTCAATTCCTCTTAAGCCTAACCATGTTTAAAACTGTTTAAAATGCCTCTTCCCCTCTTTTTGCTTTACCGAACTCTGTTCTGTCAAGCGTCATCAAGTTTGTCATTTCTGGCTTCCGACTTCAGTGCTGAGTACTGGCTGAGTTTTCCCGGGGGCTAATGCGCGAATCGATATGAAGCGAAAGCCTAATCGCTAATCCACCCGTCAGAAAACTTATACCCAGATCTCACGTGTGATTTTTATTGTTCCTCTAGCGCGTCTGGCGGAAATTCGTCATCGGATTTTATGAAGGACGTATAGAGTCGATAAACGCTAACGAAAACTCACGTGGCAAGTAATTTGGTATTTTCGAAACCGATATTTCTGAGCTATTTCATCGTGAAAAGATCATTACTAGTCAGTTACTAGTAAGAGTTGTGCTTTGAGAGTCGTTTTACTTCAGCCACTCTTCAGGGACTCACTGGAAGTAATGAAAAAGATTAACCGGATCGTTTTCCATTCCACCTAGGACTCGCGAGAGTGTAGAAAGTCACTGCTTGGAACAAACAAAAAATGCGTATTCTCTGTCGTAGTCTGTGAGCAAAAGTAGAGTGAGAAGCGGCGAAAGTAAGCCTAGATGTCGCGATTGCAAACTGAGTTGAGTTAATCGAAGCGGAATCCCAGTAAGTTTAGAGCCCAGGTCTTGTCCAAAAAAATATGTTATCAAGAACAGATATCCTGTGGGGACGCCTGTATTCAGCACTTGCGGTGTGCAAAAACTATGGCCATTTTACCACAACCTTCGATGGTCTGGGGATACTATACGCAATCGTAAGGCCGTCGCACCCGTGCTCGCCCAGAACTGGCGTGCTCTCATTGGTTGAAAATTGAAAAAATTAGCGATTGCTACACCTTATTTTTTTCCGACAGCTTACGATTGCCATTAGACACCCCACTTTAAGCATGAAGTACGGACAGTGTTCGCAGTTAATACAGGAGACCCGAGTACCGGCGGAAGACAACCCCCACCCTCAAAGTAGTACATCTTACCTGCGACAGTTTCTCGCACATAAACTGATCGTTGCCCATTTTAGGGATGTTTTGAGTGGTAAAATCTACGAAGGCAAGGAGAGGATCGACGATAAAGTGGTCATAATCACCGGAGCCAACTCAGGCATTGGGAAGGAGACGGCTAGGGAGCTAGCGAAAAGAGGCGGAAAAATTTACATGGCATGCCGCGACCTTACCCGCTGCGAAGAGGTGAGTGTCACTGCAAATCCTTAAAGCATTGTCCTAATAGGTGTAATAAGCTGAAAAATGCTTTACGCGATATTTACGTCTTAATACACACGCCCGTTCAAATACGAACCCGAGAGGCTCTTATCAATGCAGCGAGCAGTGTTGCCAAGGTCATACAGTGTTTCGAGTTTCTGAAGATCACAAAAGTGTCCTTAGTGTTACTTGAAGTACACCAGTACAATTTGACGCCCAATACATTGTAAAAAGTAGTTAAATCTACGGATGGGTAGCATTTGTCTTCGAAGTAGCATTATGCAGTCGCAACAGAACAAAACGTGTTATTTTGAAGAAAAGTTGTTTCTTCAGCTTCCAACAAAGTAGAACTTTACTGCTTCCTGTGGCAACCCTGACGGCGCTGCTCCTTTCCTCGGCCCGCTGGCGGAACCAACCAAGCGATCTGATTGGCCCTGCATAAGCCAGAATAGAACGCTAGTCTACTCTCCTTATTCACCTTATTACAGCGCGCTCCGAGGAAAAGAGGAATCTGTAATAAGTCTTATACGCGGTAATACACCTTATTACACCTATTAGGACAATGCTTAAAAGCCTTTTTAGTACACGGACGCAACATCGCATACACGAACAGGACTTTTCGGCCGGATCTTCTGCTCTTCTATCCTAAAGGTTTCAACTTCTCCGTATGGTTACGCGGAAACTTACCGAAACTTGTACAGTTGTGAATAAACTTGTATAGATTGCCATTGTAACATCAGCGTTCACAGGCTCTTTCCCCATCTTTTAGTTAGAAAGTAGACTGAATATGGTACCCTTTCTGTTGCTCCATTCACCTTTTCAGCTAAAGGTATACCAGAGGTATAGCCTACCTACTACAATCAGAGATGGGTTTTCATGTGTGCTTGTTATAGTATGTGTTTCCTCTCGTCAACCAGGACTCGTTAAGCGCAGTGTGTAAAAATTCGTAAAAGATTAGTTTTTAGCTCAAGGTATACCAGAGGTATAGCCTACCTACCACAATCAGAGATGGGTGTTCATGTGTGCTTGTTATAGTATGTGTTTCCTCTCGTCAACCAGGACTCGTTAAGCGCAGTGTGTAAAAATTCGTAAAAGATTAGTTTTTAGCTCAAGGTATACCAGAGGTATAGCCTACCTACCACAATCAGAGATGGGTTTTCATGTGTGCTTGTTATAGTATGTGTTTCCTCTCGTCAACCAGGACTCGTTAAGCGCAGTGTGTAAAAATTCGTAAAGATTAGTTTTTAGCTAAAGGTATACCAGAGGTATAGCCTACCTACTACAATCAGAGATGGGTTATCATGTGTGCTTGTTATAGTATGTGTTTCCTCTCGTCAACCAGGACTCGTTAATGGTCCATTTACACACTGCGTAAAATCCGAGCGTATTTGAAATCCGAGCGCAGTTTACGCCCGTATTTGGGCTTGAAAAGATCTCTAGCATGTACGGACGTATTTGAGAAATCGGTCCGTTTTGTAGTTAAATACGTCCGTATTGCTAGAAATCTTTGCAAGCTCAAATACGTGCGTAAAATACGCTCGGATTTCAAAATAAGGTCGGATTTTACGCAGTGTGTAAACCCACCATAAGCGCAGTGTGTAAAAATTCGTAAAAGATTAGTTTTTAGCTAAAGGTATACCAGAGGTGGAGCCTACCTACTACAATCAGAGATGGGTTTTCATGTGTGCTTGTTATAGTATGTGTTTCCTCTCGTCAACCAGGACTCGTTAAGCGCAGTGTGTAAAAATTCGTAAAAGATTAGAAACTGGAGCGGATTCATAGGATTCAGGGTTTGGAATCCGAGTTCGGATCCAGAGTGACAAGCAGAAGATTCGAATCCGACCAAAAGGACGAATACTGGATTCGAATCCGGATTTGGATTCGCCCATCTCTGACTATAATGTTGGTTTTCTTTTAGGCTCGAAAGGAGATTGTTCTGGAAACGAAAAATAAGCACGTCTACTGTCGACAGTGTGACCTGGGGTCACAGAAATCAATAATCGACTTCGCGAAAGCATTCAAAAGAGGCAAGTCGGTCATTTTGCTATCGAACTGGTAATGTAATATTCTCGGAATGAGGAGCCCAAAATAAGTTCTATATTGTCATCCAGAGGACCGTCCACTATTTATCCTTTGACAGGGCGATCTGCGACCTCTTTGTTTAAAGCACAACTCTTACTAGAAATAGTCTATTCCCTATAAAATAGATCAGAAAAAAACGTTTACGAAAATACCATTACTTTCCACCTGTGACTAGCGATTCTCTTGTTAGCGCTTGTCGATTATATCCAGCCTTCTTGCTCTCCGACGCGGCGGCTGGGCGCAAACGATTTGAAAACTGAACGTGCCTTGGTTAAGAAATGGGAAAACTAAGCAAATAAAAGAAGTAATAAACAGAAGATTACCACATCCGTATGTGTGGAAGAATTGTTAGCGGACAATGAAGATTCCGGCAAACATTTCGTTGGGTGACAGGAAAACTCGGCAAGGCCGAAAAAGCGCTAAAAATTCGTAGTTACGAAACGAAACAATGGGGAAAGGTGGGGATTTTAGAAGCTTATAATTCCATATGGGACCTAAGTATATTGTAAAAGGCAGAATAAGCAAGAGGGTCCTTTAAGGTCGGCTTTGTTGACTGTCTCGTATGGAGCTGTTTAAAACTTTTGTTGGTCAGATAGAGTAACGAAATTGTTAATGTTTTAGTTTGGTTTAAGTCAACATGAGTTTCTCTCTGTTCAGTTAAAGCACAACTCCTACTAGAAATGATCTTTTCACTATGAATTGGATCAGGAAAAACACTTTCTCGAAAATTCCATTGCTTTCCGTCTGAATTTAGCGATTTTCTTGTTAGCGCTTGACGACTCTGCACAGCCTCCCTGCTCTCCAACGCGGCGGCTGGGCGCAAAACATTTGAAAACTGAACGCGCCGTGGATAAAAAGTACGAAAACTAAGCAAATAAAATTAGTCAAAAACAGAAGATTCTCATATCCGTGTGTGTGAAAAAGTTGTCAGCGGACGTTGAAGATTCTGGCAAACTTTGCGTTGTGTAATGGGCAAAACTCGGCACGGCCGAAAAGGCACCAAAAATTCGTAGTCACAAAACGAAACAATGGAGATTTCAAATGCTTATAATTCGATAAGGTAGCTAGGTATATTGTAAAAGGCAGAATAAGCAAGAGGGGTCCTTTAAAAGCCCGGAGAGAACCATCCATTTTAAGCGTAAACTTGTACGTGGCGAAGAAGATTGCAGATAAATATGTCCTAGGCGAAAGACCCTGCGAGGATAAACTATCTGCCATCCAATGGCAAAAAAGAGGCTTAGCTGGTTTGTAGGCCAGTTACATGGTAGCTAGTATAATTGAGTTGTAGGCCTATACATCGCAATACAGCGACCAATTATTTTTTCCCCGCAGTATGATTTTGCCTCGGTAAGATCCTTTCTGTCTCGGTGCATGACTCCTTTAACAGTCAGAAATTTGATAACACTTGTTCAGTTATCAAACCTATGGCGTCGTTTCATCAACCGTTTCAAGTGTTATGTTTCACGAAAAAACAAAGAATGCGATTATTCCAATCAGTTTCAGAAACCTTGGTAAAGAAACGACAAACAATTTTTTATTCCAATTGTGCTTCAAGGACAGAGCAAAGTAACACTAGGGAGTAGTGCCAAGACCAGAGTAAAATAACACTAGCGAGTAAGGCCAAGACCTATGCTTTCCCTGCTTGGCAAATGGGCCATACTCGTAGCGCCGCCCATCACACTTGCGGCATTGAAAGCGAAACAAACTAGCGGGCTTAGAAATTTCCTGGAAATTTCTGGTAAAGCTAAGATGCGGTCTGTACACATCGAGGAAACAGGGGAGGTTGTATCTTATTTTTGCTGTGTTCAGAATATGAAATTATTGGTGCCAGCGCTAGTGCACGACTGATTCAGTTTCAGTAGGGACGTTCTCTATCGTTAGTGGTGCTAGCGTCGCTGCTAGTCGAGTGTGTCACTTCTTTCTAAGGCTTGGCGCTACTCCCTAGTCTTCTTATGCTCTGGCAAAGACCTATGCTTTCTATGCTTTGAAAACGGGCCATACTCGTAGCGCCGCCAACTACGCTTGCGGCATTTAAAGCGAGACAAACTTGCGGGTTTAGAAATTTCTAGGAAAGCAAAGGTGCGGCCTGCACACACCAAGGAAACAATGGAGGCTGCATAATTTTTCTGCAAAGTTCAGGATATGAAATTATCGGAGCCAGCGTTGGTGAACGACTGAATGAGTTTCAGTAGGACGTTCTCTATCGCTAGTGGTGCTAGTATCCGTGCTATATGAGTGTGTGTCAATTTTGTTAAGTCTTGGCGCTACTCCCTAGTGTTATTTTGCTCTGTTCAAGGAGTTCCGACCAGAGCAAAATAACACTAGTGAGTAGCGTCAACACTTGAAAGAAGTGACACACACTCGAATAGCAGCGTCACTAGCATCACTAGCGATAAAGAACGTCCCAACTGAAACTCAATCAGTCGTACACCAGCGTTGGCTCCAATAACTTTATATTCTGAGCACAGCGAAAAAAAGATACAGCATCCCCTGTTTCCTCGATGTGTACAGACCGCACGTTAGCTTTACTAGAAATTTCTAAACCCGCAAGTTTGTCTGGATTTAATGCCGCAAGCGTAGTTGGCAGCGCTATGAGTATGGCCCGTTTGCGAAGCATGGAAAGCATAGGTCTCGACGCTACTCCCTAGTGCTATTTTGCTCCGGTACTGACGACTCTCTTTCAGAGCAGGAACACCTACACATACTTGTCAACAACGCTGGGGTCATGAAGTGTCCACGAATGATCACTGAAGAAGGAATCGAGCTCCAGCTGGGGGTCAACCACATGGGACACTTCCTACTGACAAACCTTCTGCTTGATAACCTGAAGGTGCTAACTTTTAGTCGCGGAAATGACGCAATTCGCCTTAGATCAGCGCTACAAGCGGACTAGTTTCTGAAAGTCCTTCAATGAGCGTTGCTCCACCCTTCTAACAATAGTAGTTACTACGCTGACCGTTCCAACCTCCTGGAAATAGTAACTAAAGGTGCGCTCGTTTTGAGTCCTCCTTGTCTAGGTCTTATCCTCTTGTTACTGCCTTATCATGGTTTAAAGCCGTTTTATTTGGCTTTGTTAGGTGGATTAATCCACGGACAAGCATCACAAATAAAAGGCAGTCGAGAAATCTACCCGAGACAGGGCCGAAACTTGGTCCGAGATCGTGTCATCATTCACGGCGTCCTGTCTGACAGGGCACTGACAATTGTCAGCTGACAGGACAAATAAAACGGCATTAAGCGGACAAGGCAGTTAAATAAAATGGCATTTGGCTGACAGGACCGAGACAAGGATAAATCGAACGCGGCTAATAGTAACTATTTGCTTACCATACTCGGGAGCATAGTAAGCGTGGTAACTCCGAATCTCTGTAACGTGATTGGTCGGATTCGCCCGTGACATAATATTCCGCTGGAAAATAGAAAAATCGTTCCAGCCTTGACGGCATAAAGCCCAGAATGACGTCGTGCGTAGTAACTACGGTAAGCAGGGTGGAGCACGCTCAATGTCTCCTTACCAACGCTTGTGAAAGAGAGATAGTACAATACGGATCCATAAAGCAGAACATAATAGCTTTCACTTTCTAATCCAAAGACAGTGCAAAACTTCCTTGCTCTGGAAGCAGATTACAGCTTTTCTACTCGTGAATCTGTTTTATTGAGCGTGTTCCACCCTTCTAACAATAGTAGCTATTAGTATTATTTTCGTTCCAACCTCGTGAAAAGTTACTACGTTGACTGTTCCGACCGTCACGAAATAGTTTATTTTTTATTTATTTATTTTTATTCAAACTAGGATACCAACTAGGGTCAAACAAATGACAAAATAAGTAACAAACACTGGCATAAATATAAGCTACAAATAAAATAAAACACTATTTCAACACATCAACTTGAAGAGAACCCACAATAAAGTAGGGTACCCCACGACAGCCAAATTGGCAAACTCAGCCGCATTGGCGAAAATAGAAAAACATGTTCCAGCCTTGAATCCAAAATTCGTGACATCACGCGTAGTAACTACGGTAAGTAGGGTGGAACACGCTCATTATATATGTCACATGTGTTGACGGTGAGACATGGGGGACTTATAGAAACTTGGCCGCTTGGAAGCGCTGAACTTTATGGAACCGTAATTGTCTATCAACATCCCTCAAATCGCTTGAATCTTAGGGAAGAAGCTGAAATACTATTTATGCAAAGATGTGGATTGGATGCTCTTCCTTGTGTTAAATGTTATGACGGGTAATATTCGTGTTATGACCCTTTTAAAGGACCTGTCTTAGTTATAATACTAACGCAACCTACTTCAATAATCACACCATATATTTCTAAATCCGGAGACCCCAAATTTCGTACGTTACATTCTAAGAAAAAAAAATCGAGAATTTCTAAACTTTTTCGACATTTAAATTGAAACAAGAACTCAAGAATGACACAAATGTATTCGAGAATGACAAAAATACATTCTAGAATTTAGAAAATCAAGATTCTCGAATACATTCATGTCATTCTCGAAAACCTAATTTCAATCTAAGTGTCAAATCCTTTCAAAACCTTATCAAATACTTTTTAGCTTTTCTCGAATACTTTTTGTAGTTTCTCGAAGACTTAAAAATAATCTCGGAGACTTTCTATCGATTCTCGAATGCAAACACCGATTCCTCGAAGACATTTGAGGGATTCTCGAATACATTTTCGACGTATTTAGCCTCAAATCCATTCCATACACCTATACCTCGTGATTCTTTTCTCACATACCTCGCCGCACGCGAAACCGCTAGCTCATCTGCCGTCTGGCAGTTCTTATCCCAGTGCTGACACTCGAAAATCTGTCCCAGGCTAGCTACTTACCCGTCCACGATCCTATTTTGTAGCCTTAGAATAGAATAGAATAGAATTTTATTTCTCAAAAGCAGCTGTCACAGCGTTACCGCCGAAGTTTACCTTTTTGTCATACAAAATGAAGAATGCATAACACTTTGTAACGAATGATGAAAAAAAAAACTAAAAGGGACTAACTTATCGGTTGTTGTACAACTCAACAAATGCTGGGACAAAACTCCTTCTATATCTTTCATGAAGAGGGGCCACAGGGGCTAGTTTGGGGATTTTCTGGGATTTCTCTCGCTGGGGTCTAATACGTATAGGAGAAAAGGGGGGTGGGAGATTATTACGTAATCGGGGAACAGATAGGGTTTTAATACCGAAATCGATGCTAAGGAGGGTTCGTCTCTCTTCCATGGAAGCCTGCTTGAACCTTTTTAGAACCTTTTTAGTAGGTAACTGAAAGGCACTTTACCCTCCCCGTTTATAATCATGAGGGCCCGTTTTAGAATGTTCTCGATACGGTATGTGTGTTCTGAAGAGAGCCCGAAGTGCCAAACAGGACAAGCGTTCAAGAATAGGTCTGATAAAACTAATGTAAATTTGGAGG
Source organism: Branchinecta sandiegonensis (assembly GCA_030848855.1). Classification (NCBI taxonomy): domain Eukaryota; kingdom Metazoa; phylum Arthropoda; class Branchiopoda; order Anostraca; family Branchinectidae; genus Branchinecta; species Branchinecta sandiegonensis. The sequence continues at coordinate 19,471,660 of JAUPMV010000011.1, forward strand.
AGAAATTTGGAGGAGCCTTGACATGAGACGACTGAGAAATGGCTTTATGCAGAACAACTAAATTGGACAACCCCTTAGGTTGCGTTCCAGAACGTCTTACCTATAATACCAATGCAACCTACTTCAGTAATCACTCCATAAGATAAGATAAGATTTATTCCACTAAAAGCACAGAGGCCATGGGAAAAAAATAAACACAAACAAAAAACACAAACCAAATAAATGCTAACTATTTTACATATTCCTTTACAGGAATCTTTCTCTGTGGTTCATCGAAACAGAAAGGAATCTTCCCAACTTTTCAATATCAGCAAATATTTTACTTCCCATTACTTTTACCAACCAATCCTCCCCCCAATTACTAACACCAAAAATTTCCCCTCGAAGATCTGAAAGCTCAGGACATACGCACATTACGTGAAAAATATTTTCGTCCAAATGTCCACCACATTGGGCAAAAGTAAGGACCAGACAACACTCTTACCTTACCCAAATATCTTCTACGCATTCCTAAAGGTAGACAATCACCTCGTAAACTCATTAACAACCTCAAATGATCTGCTGGAATCCCCGCCTTGAAATAAATTTCCTCCCCCCATGTCTCTTTGGCCCTCGCGTACAACCACGATGAATCAGATGCCTCCACCCCACACTGCCACAATTGTATTTCCTGGTCATGTAACCTAACCTCCACCTCCTTAGCAATACTCACACCATTTCCAGCACTAGGCCCTTTCCCATCACACCAAAAATGAGACAAACCACTACTATCCAAAATATTTTTAGCCTGTTTTGACCACGATTCCTTTGCTCCATCCTGGAGGGATTCCAAATATGCAGCCTTTTACGGTCTTAGTCTCGGCAACGCTATTATTTTTTCCCAAAACCGTATCATACTAACAAGACGCCTACTCCTTAATGAAAATAAACCTAAATCTCCTCTTATTATTAATGTGTTGATCTTACTCTAAGGCCTAGAACTCTTTTGTAGTAGCCTAATTACACTTGTTCTAGCTTAATACCCGGACTATACCCCCAAATTTCCGCGGCGTAATGCATTACTGGGACTAACTTAGACGAAAAGCACCTGTTTATGCATTCTTAAATTATTTATCTCTCTCAACTCGCTTTTCAACAACATATTCAGACACTTCTTCCCCTTCGCTAAACTAGAATCAATATGTTTCCCGTATTTCCCCTTTGACGACAACTTAAATCCCAAATAAATAAAATCTTCTTTATATTCAATTTCTTCTCCTTCGGATTTTATTTTAATAGTATCTAATTTCCCCCCTTTTCTAAAACACATTACTGCCGTTTTACTAACATTTAGTGTCAACTCTTTCTTTCTCAAAAATTCCGCCGTAATAAACATCAAAACCTGCAAATCTTCTTTTGAATCAGCGAGAAGTGCCACATCGTCTGCGAACAATAATAAACACAACTTAACTACATCAACGGATAACATGGGTGCCATTCTCTCATTCATATACTCTTGACAGTCATTTATATACAAAGAAAATAACTTTGGAGACAAACTACATCCTTGCTTTAATCCAATTTTTGATAAAAACTCCCTAGAACATTTCCCTGCAACCCGAACCACCAGTTTGACTACATTATTCTAAATCTAAACCCGGAGACCCCAATTTCGTACGGTACATTCTAACCCCTCTAACAAAACCACGCTGATTCTCTCACTTGGTTCTCTGCGACAAGTTTTTCCATCAGGAAAAACGGTTATGTAAATTGTTTCCCTGTTTTCGCTACAGGTCAACGGGTCTCGGAAAAGGCTTGAAACAGCCAAAACCGTAGGTGCAGAATCGAATTCTGTATGCTTTTGTCGTGCCTCGGTACCCTCGTCGGCACACCGGGTTCTTTTTATACATAAGGAATCCAGAAGAAGGAAGTATTTTATGTTTTTGTCGGGCGTCTCTCAACTCGTCGGCACATCGGGTTCTTTATATACGCAAGAAATGAAATCCTGCAAACATTTGTCGGGCAAAACATTGAAAAAATCGAATTCTGCATGCTTTTGTCGTGCCTCGGTATTCTCGTCGGCACATCGGGTTGTTTTTATAAATAAAGAATCCAGAAGAAATAAATTTTTTATGCTTTTGTCGGGCGTCGGTATGTAAGGTATGTGAACACGCAGTCCGGTTTTCGCAGTCGGTTGCGAATTTCCTCCTTCGCTCAGAATTTTGACGCATCGCATTCAGATTTCCCATTGTGACGCGAATTGGAATACGGATTTTCACATGCGAAATCTTATCGGACTATGTGCGAATGGAGCTTGAGGGTCATAACGTAAAACATCGCGTCATCCACACAATAAGGATGCGCATCGATATGTTAAGTTATTATAAAAATTCAAGTAATGCATACATCGATTTTCTAGTTGGACTGCATGGTGTAGACTACTCAGAAAAAAGGGACCTAGCGACGCATACACTCGACCTACCCCTGATTCTTTTCCCACATACGTCGCCGCGCGTGAAACCCCTAGCTCATCGGCCGTCTGTTCTAACCGAGTACTAACACTCGAACACCTGTCTCCGATAAGATACTTACCTGTACACGACCCTATTTGTGTAGCCTTGATTTGAGACGACTGAGAAACAGGGTCGTCACGACTGGGGGAGGGGGGGATGCCCCCCCCCCCAATGCTGTCGGCCAGTCGGTAAAAAATAACCGAGTCGGCGTGAAGCGCCGCGATTTTTCTTCCGAACAGTTGATTTTTTTTTCATGAAAACAGTCGTTTTTTTCTGAAAATTGGCCGATTTTTCGCCAAAATAGTCGGCTTTTCTGAAAATCAGTGGACTTCTCTGAAAATCAGTCGATTTTTTTCAGAACTGTCATTTTTTGTTGTTGAAAGCAGTCGTTTGCAGAAACAGTCGGTAAAAATTACCAGCCAGTCGGTAAATGGCTCGTCCCCCCCCCCCAAACATTTTGGCTAGTGACACCTCTGCTGAGAAATGAGTGTATGCTAACAACTAAATTGGACAACCCCTTACTATCCTCGAGTTTTAAAGTTAACAATTGGAATTATAAGTCGTTTTTACATGGTATACACAAACTTTCTCCGAGTAAGGGTTACACTGCAGTAATCACTACTGGGATTAATCTTATCTCTACTGAGATAAGATTAATCCGAATTAGAGATAAGATTATCTTTTTAGGAACAAGATTAATCCCAGTAGCAAATACTGCAAGATTTTTTACGGTGTACGGGTCAAATGAGGATCGCTTTTTTTTCTCTCGGTAATGTTTTGCATTTTCTCTTGTTATGGCTGTACCTTCATATTTTCTTTCATTTACCGCCAGGTTGTTGTGCGATATGGAGAGATAGAATATTCTAGTCTCGGTTAAAGTGTGAACACACGATCAGGATCGGGAGCTCCCGGACTGGAATTCCGGCCCGGATTTTCGGCACCATCATCACTTCCAGATAGAAAAGTTGAAATTTTTTCAACTTTGATGATGAAAGTGCAGGAAATCCGGCCAGGGAAATCCTGATCTTTTGTTCAAGGCATTACTCCGAAAAATCGTTTCAGGAGAGTGCTCCCAGTCGGATCGCCAATGTTTCCTCTGTTGCACACGAGCGAGGATTTGTCAAATGGGATGACCTTAATTCAGAAAAGAATTATGAACCACGACAGGCTTACAATCAGAGCAAACTTGCAAATGTCATGTTTACTCAGGAACTGGCGAAGAGATTAGAAGGTGCGTTTGTTTGGAGCTGTTCTGTTATTTGAAGAAAGTAACCGAGTATTTTAATGATCATTTAAATTCATCTTTTCAGAATTTGTTTTCGCAGAATCAAGATATCCACGAGTATTCTACTCGGAATGCCCGGCAGTTGGCGAGTGCTCCCGTAAAACACCTAGAGCTTCTTTCATAATAAAACACTTTGCTCCGGGGGGGTGGGGGCTGGAATTCGATACCTGAGGAGCTAAGGTTGCGTCTACCCTTTCAGCTTTCAAGTCACAGGCCAAGTCCTTTTTCTTATCGAAAACACAATTTCTTTTCTTCTTTTTCCTTCCTTTTTTTGGGGGGGGGGCAAGGGCGCTTTGTTGATGGGAGGTCGTTCCTTAGTGGATTTTTCTTGTCCGTTTGTTATGTCTTCATTCTTCTTTTCTTCTTCTTCTTTTTTTTTCTCTCCTTTTTCTTTTCTTGATTTCTTTGTTTCCCTTAAGACTATATGAATAAAGAATAAGCCCCACCCATTGCCAGGCCTTATGTTAGGCCTTATGATGGGGTCATAAAGAGTTACCGTAATGGTGTTTTTATTTTTATGAATAAACTGAAACTGAGACTCCGTGGACTAAGGATTTCGAGTGTCCGGCTAGACTGGTTTGCAGCGGACAGGGGCGTCACGTATGGGGGGGGGGGGGGGGGTACCCCCCCCCCCCCCCAATGTTACCAGTCGGTAAAAAATAGCCGTGTCGGCCGCGAAGCGCCGCGATTTTTCGTAAAAACAGTCGCTTTTTTTCTTGGAAACAGTCGACTTTTCTTCAAATTAACCGTCGGTTTTTCGTAAAAATAGTCGATTTTTTCTTAAAACAGTCGGTTTTTGGGATCCCAAAACGGAAGTGGAGGGATGCCTATGATATCGCATAAGTTGTCCGTCTGTCCGTCTGTTAGCACGATAACTCTCGAAGGGGTTGAAATATTTTTTTCAAATTTGGCACGATGACTCTCGAAGGGGTTGAGATATTTTTTTCAAATTTGGCACGATGACTATTTGGGTCAAAGTACAGGTCAAGTACGAAGATGGGCTCTGTAGCCCTATATTCAGGGGCGGAGGAGGGGTTTCAAATTAAGAGACGACACAAAATATTTTTAAAAGCTAATGGCAAGGAAACATGCTGAATCCGAATATTATTTTCTCACCGGACAAGTAGTTCACCCGGTTTCCGACAAAACACGGAAATTTTGATAAAAGTAAAAGTTGTATCTGAAGTCGATTAGACGTTCGATTCAGGGGTAGGAACACATGCTGAATCCGAATATGAAAACTATTTTCACGCCGGACAAGCAGTTCGCGCTGAATCCGGAAATTTAGCATGAAGTTTTAACATAGTCGATATAGAGTGAGGAGACATCCTGTTGCAACTTTCGAACATACTAAGTATAAACAAAAAGTGTAAGCGATCAGTTTAGTTATCTCTAAAGTTCCAACCGGCATTTACTGGGTCGAAAAGTCAGAATTCATCCGACAACTATCTGGTAAAAATTTAAGATTCGTTGACCAATTCTTGACCATTGACCAGTCCCTGCCCTACCCCTTTATTCACACATGCGAAAGCTCTGCGCGTGGGGGACGTCACTTTGTTTAATCTATGCACCCTGGAGGGATGGTAAATTCGCTTGCGCGTATATGTGCTAAGTTAATTGGGTTTAATAGAAGACTGTTTAAACCTAGCATACGGGTTCTTTGGGTTTTGGATTGTCGGCGGGGTCGAAGGGGTTGATGTATGTTGTTCAAACTTCGTACAAGGATTCACTGGCAAAGTACAGGCCAAGTCCGTAGATGGGTCCTTTAGCCCTCTATTTAGAGGCAGAGGCGGGGACGAGAACACGTAGAATGCTTCCAAAATGGATTTCGTTCGAAAAAAAATATGCAGTTAACAAAATTAGTCTGGATCCACTTTATTTTTCATTATGTTTGTTCTGATGTTTTTTTGAGTACACCACCAAAATTTATTCCCCTCCGAATCTGAAAGGGAGTCCTTTCTGATGATGGTGATGATAATCGGAGCATTCCCCGTCCGTGAATACGGGGAGTGAGTCCCCGGGACAAACAAAAACAGTCTTCGTGGAACGTCAAGAATAGGGCATTTACACACTGCGTAAAATCCGAGCGTGTTTTACGCACGTATTTGGGCTTGAAAAAATCTCTAGCAGTACGGACGTATTTGAGAAATCGGTCCGTTTGTATCTCAATACGTCAGTATTGCTAAAAGTCTTTTCAAGCTCAAATACGTGCGTAAAATACGCTCGGATTTCAAAATACGGTCGGATTTTACGCAGTTTGTAAACCCACCATATGGTTGGGGTCTACCGTTTGATAAGGGAGAGACAAGAATCCCTTCAATGCCTTCGCCCAAATAGCTTCTCATCTGTAGGATGTGTGATCAGGGTTGCCACATCGAAAAAAAGTAGAGAGTGACTTTTGGTCGAAAACAGAGAGTGATTTGGGAGTGAAATTTTGTTTTCATGAAAAAATGGGAAACGGTCACTTTTGTGAGTGACAAAAATAATAGAGTGACAATTCACTCTATCGTGCGACATGTGGCAACCCTGTGTGTGATACCACTTTGAGAGCTCACCTTTGGAGCGGTTGCACTACACTAATGTCGCAAAATGCACCGCCAAGCACCACTGGTACGATAAAAATTTAACGGATCGCAGTGAGACCGTTGTGGAACCAGTGCCGAGCGGATTCTGTGGCGAGATGCATAGATATCATATTTGATAGTGCAAAACGGATACGTCAGCTGAGTTTTATTAGAGCTATATTTCTTGCGGTTTTGAGCCTGAAGAGGACCCTTGACAAGAAGGGACGAAATATAGCTCTAATAAAATTCAGCTGACGTATCCGTTTTGCACTATCAAACATGATCCGCAGTCAGCTTGGGCTGAAGGAATAGAGATACACCGACAAATCCGTAGATGCGACGGGAAAATTGTCGCAAGTACACTGTAAAAAGTTTTTCCGTATAAAGATTGAAGTTAACTGCAGTAATTGCTACTCGGATTACTCTTATCTCTACGCAGATAAGATTAATACCAAATAGACATAAGATGAATCTGAGTAGCAAATAGTGCAGTTAACTTTAATCTTTATACGGAGGAACTTTTTACAGTCTAGGTTGTCGAAAAGTTACATAATTAGTTGTTCTTATGACTTTTTTAGGAACTGGAGTCACTGCGAACTCTCTCCATCCTGGGCTGGTGGACACTAATATCATCAGACACTTTAAATTTGCTCAAAGTTCGGTATCAGGCGCCGTCTTCAGATTTTCTGCCTGGCCTTTCGTCAGGTCCCCACCTAGAGGAGCCCAAACAGTCCTATATGCATGCCTTGATCCGGAATTCGAAAAATCTACTGGAAAATACCTCGAGTAAGAAATGTCCCATTTTTTGGCATACAGTACGGCGTTACCCTTGGTTCACACTGCTGCTTCGTATGCGACACGATATTTTTTTGGGTGTTCCGACGTGCGACAGAATCGCATGGAGCTTCCCACTACCACGCAGACGCAAATGGAAAACGAAATTTTTCGTCGAGATTATTCGGCAAAAGGACAAAGAAACCCATGGGGTAACAACCTGAAGATGCTGGGAGATTACCCATCTGAATACCACCCAGGATTAGGGAATTTTCAGTCAAAACCCCAAATCCCATCTTGTTCAAAACAGGTTAATACAAGTTTGTTCAGAAGATATTTTGCATTCAGCCATCCTAGGATTACAGTCTGATCAAGGTAGAGCAATTTCTAGTCTTGAAAATTAACTGGTGTTTATTTTTTCTTTTCTTCCCCTCAAGAATCGCATACATTATGTCGGATCAGTTGAAATGTTGCAACGCATCCGACACTGCGACAAAACGCAAAGTTCTGCGTTGCTTGTCGCACGACTTGTGTCGTTTGTTGCACGACGCAGAATTTTGCACGAAATCGCAGTTGTGTGAACCAGGGGTTAGACCCAAATTCTCCGAGAGCGTGTTCCACCCAGGGATACCACATCAAAAATAGTTAGAGAGTGACTTTTGGCCCAAAACAGAGAGTGAATTCATGAAATGTTCACTTTTGGTCGGAATCACCTCTATAAAAATGACACATCTTAATTTTATTTTCATGAAAAAAACTTGAAATAGTCACTTCTGGTCGGAATCCCTGCTGCAAAAATGACACATTTGGTCATTTTCTGAAAGAGAGTGATTTTTATGTCCTACGTAGGACAAGAGTGACAAAAACAAAATAGAGTGACAATTCACACTATCGTGGACACGTGGCAATGCTGGTTCCACCCTTCTAACAATAGTAATTATTAATTACTATTTTCGTTCCAGCCTCGTGAAAAGTTACTACGCTGAAGGTTCCAGCCTCGAAATAGTAACTAATAGTAACTATTGCTTAAAACGCTCGGGAGCGTAGTAAGCGTGGTAACTACGATTGTCTGCGCCGTGATTGGCCGGATCAGCCCGTGGCACGATATTTTGTAAAAGTAGAAAAATTCGTTCAAGCCTTGATGCCAAGAAGCCAGAATTCGTGATTTCATGGGTCGATGAAAAATTCACCTCAAAACAGTAGTATGAAGTTTTACAAAAAAGTAGCATGCAGTACGAACTGATGCTACTACATGCTTCTATGTCAAGGCTACCTTGCTACTGCATTCTACTGCATGCTACTATTAGCAAGACTGGATGCTGCTATAGCAAAACAGGATGCTACTGGATACTACTTCTTAAGATTGGCCCAGTTTGAGGCACATTAAATGATAGTATTCTTTACTATTACATATCAATACATGCAACTTTTTCGTACAACTATCATACAACTACGCAGGCTACAAATTTTAATCGGGTAGTAACTACGGTAAGAAGGGTGGAACACGCTCCGGGACTACCTATTCATGAATCGGATGTCGTGATGATTTCCACAGTCACACAAGTCGATAAGCACCCCTCTTCACATACGCCCCTCATAAAATACCTCTCAGATTAGTTCTTTTTTGGCCGCTAGGTCCGTTATCGTAAAGAAAACAATGCACGTTACTTCTTGGTGTACGTTTATCCAGGTTTGTTTTGCTATTTTCAATTCCTCTTAGGCCTAACCATGTTTAAAACTGTTTAAAATGCCTCTTCCCCTCTTTTTGCTTTACCCAACTCTGTTCTGTCAAGCGTCATCAAGTTTGTCATTTCTGGCTTCCGACTTCAGTGCCGAGTGCTGGCTGACTTTTCAACGGGGCTATGGCGCGACTCGATATGAAGCGAAATCCTAATCGATTATTCACCCGTCAGATAACTTATCCTCCGATCTCACGTGTGATTTTTATTGTTCCTCTAGCGCGTCTGGCGGCAATTCGTCATCTGATTTTATGAAGAACGTATACAGACAGCGCTTGCAGTTGATATACATTGAAGAATTTGCCTAGTCGTTCGTTCTGCAACCATCATTTTCAGCAATGATGAGATAGATAAAGATAGAACGTGTCCGAAAGCTCCGAAACGAACGAAAATGCTGAATTAATTCAGGATTTTATGCAGCATTTTGCTTTCGGAATTAAATTTTCGCTCAGTTAACGCAGCATTAATTCAGCATAAAATTCATCGAAAAATTCAGCAAAGATGCTAAATTTTATGCTGAATATTCAAGAAGAAACTTGGGAGCACGGCGATTCTCCTAATCTTTCTAGAATCTTTTTCTTTCTAGAACAAATTGCCACACAAAATTGTCATAACGTTATCTAGGTCGAATTCCCGTCTGAGCGGCGACAAACTTTACGGAGCATACATTGCGGCAGTCCGAGTCGTCCTTTATATTTTTTTCTTCTTCTTCTTCCCAACTTAAATTTCTGTATTCTAGAAGTGTCAGAGAAGAAATAAATGCAACAGCTTTCGGACAAAAATAAAATAAATATGCAGCATTAAATGCAGCATTTACAGCACTAAAAAGCTTTCGGACACGTTCATAGAATGAGTAAGCACGGATGTGCTTTTCCCGCTCCGGATCGTGAATGTTAACGAAGGGAATGTTTTTGACATAGTGATATGAAAGCGAGCCATTTTTTTATTTTATGCCCTTCCGGCAAATATTCTCAGCTAGTGAAAAAAATAAACTCCGTTCCACCTTCTTCAGATTCTCTAAATATTACTTCGTCTCCCCCCTTGGACAAGAAATACCAAAGTTATGAAATTATATAACATAAGAGACCCTGAGCTTGCTATTGCTAACCTGATTAACAAGTGCAACTAAAAAATCCAGTCCCACCGCTGGAGCAAAATTCTCAGAGTCTAAGTGTGCATGTATGTAATCGTGTTCAGTTGTCAATTAGAGAGTTTTTCAGTTGTATTCGTTGATTTTTTTTTCCTATGGAAGTGTTATGTTTTGCTTTAGTTTTGCTTTTCTTTTCGTTTTTGTACTCCGTGCTTTTTCTTTTTGAAATGACGGGTGATAAATAAATAAAATAATAGTGAACCTTCAACTTAAAATCGCAGTTAGAATACCGAACTGACATTTTTTATACAAAGTGAAAAGGTAGCTGTAAATATCATCGTAAAAGGTTACCGTTATCAAAACAACAGAAATCAAAGTACTGGTCAACCAAACTATCTCCAAAATTAAACCTACAATTTGTTGTTCTGCTGGGATGATCAGTTCATGTCCTGTATGGAACAGGCTTCAGGACCCCTTATACCCTGTAGTAAAAAAAAAGGGGAACAAAAGACATCTCCCTTTTTAGAGCGAGAACTGGCACCATGACATATCTTTGTTTAATTGGGGGTTCTTTACAGCTTAGCTTCATCAGTCATTTTTTCTAGTGACTGTGCGGTTGTAACTCCAGCCATGGCGGCCCGGAATCCAGAGGACAATCTCCGCTTATGGCTGACTAGTGAGAAATGGACCCACCTACAAGCAGCCCTTCAGGAAGTAAATGGAAGTACAAAATCCGCCACGTGACTTTAGGAGTTTATTTTAGGATGAAATAATTACAGACTATTAATTTGATAATATGCTTCACGTAAAGTAGGCTTAAATTTGGCTTGAGCCACTAATGGATATATGAGGTGGCCCCGCCGCTAGTCCAGGAGACCTCTTAGAGGGTTAGTCAAACTTGATGGAACTGGGATCTTTCCAGATACGTTGGTCACATCAACAAGTTGTTTAAGGTCAGCTCAGGGAGGACTGGAGCACGTTCTTGCTTATGTAGCGTTAACACAGACAAGAAATCCCGTCGAGCAGAAAGGAATTCCGGTCGACTCGAAACGATTCCGTTCGTGAAGACGACTATAAAAAAAGTCTAGCGGGACGAGAATCCTTTCATGATGAAAGGAATTCCGGTCTACTTGAAAGGAATCTCGTCGGCGGCGCTGGTAAAAAGACAAAGAAAAGTCTAGCTAGCTTTTGAGAGCAGCAGTCATCAGTACTGATGTCATAAATGCTCTCGGAACTTTTTTTTGTTGGCTAGTGAATTTATTTTTGTCAGATTTTCTGGTTTGAAGAATTTATTTTTTTCACTCTGCCTGTGAACATAATCTTGTCACCAAGATCGGATTCTGTTCAAGTTTACCTGTACTTGTAAACGCTGCATTTAATTCGATTCTCAGTAAAAAATACTGAATACTATCCTCCTGTTTGCCCTTAAGCATCCACTTCTCCTTACGTTTCCCTGCTGGGAGTTTTGTACTTCTAAGTAGGGCAGGGATATGTTCTGGCTTGATACCGATTTCCAATACAAATATCGACTGCCAAAGAGGTGCCTCTCCTTGGTTTCGGCTTAAAGGACCTGTCTTACCCACAATACTAACGCAACCTACTTCCATAATCACTCCATATATTCCTAAACCCATAGACCCCAATTTCGTACGGTACATTCTAACCCCTTTAACAAAACCACGCTGATTTTCTCACTTGTCGTGTTTTGCTACCTTCGAAGTGTACCACGCTGTCGACGGTTATCTGCGAGAAGTTTTTCCATCATAAAAACGGTTATTTAAGTTTTATTTTCCCTGTTTTCGCTGTAAGTCAACGGGTCTCGGAAAAGGCTTAAAACAGCCAACACCGTGGGTTATTCGTTAAAAGCACAGCCTAGTTTTAAAGTATTCAAATATTTTGAAATACAGTAAGTTGAATAGTAAATAGAGCGAGGGGTCCTTTAAGGCTTCCACCTGTCTGTTTGTTGTTCTGAGATAAACGATTTCTTGATAAACACCTTATGAAAGCTGGATAAAAAAATTTCTTGGTCTTTAACAGGTCAAAACCCCGTCATATACCAAGTTTTATGTCGGAACATCAAACAGCTTCGAAAAGAACGTAACTTTGGTATAGTTTGTTTCTTATAGCGTTCAGGAACAAATGACTTTAATGGCTTAAGGCCAGGCTTCACCTTCCAGATTTTTCTTCCGGATTCCAGACAGTCATTTTCGTCGAGACGGATCTGGAATGTGAAGCCAGGCCAAAAACATCTGGAAGTCCGGGGTGTTGGACACCCCAGATTCCGGATATCTGGAAGGTGCGATAGAGGCAACTCGTGGGAGAGACAGAACAAATATGCAAATGAAGGAAGAAAAAGGAAAGTGATTGACAGTTATGATCAGGATGCAAGAGATATTTGAAATGTACAGGGGACATCTAGGAATTGTTGAAGAACAGCACATTTAGCTGTCATCATTATCATGCAAAACTGGAAGGGTTGGCTTGACTATAGCATTGTACAAATAGGTGTTGTAAGGTGTTACGGCGTATAAGGCTTATTACAGATTATCCTCTTTTCCTCGGGGCGCGCTGTAATAAGGAGAATAAGGAAAATGGAGGTCGCCTCAGTTCTCCCTTATGCAGAGCCAATCAGATCCCTTGGTTGGTTCCGCCAGCGGGCCGAGGAGAGGAGCAGCGTCGTCAGGGTTGCAACGGGAAGCACTAAAGTTCTAGTTTGTTGGAAGCTGAAGAAACAACTTTTCTTCAAAAGAACAAGTTGTGTTCTGTTACGACTGCTTACTGCTAGTTCGAGGACCAATGCTGTCCATCCGTAAATTTAATAGCTTTTTACAATATATTGGGTGTCAAACTGTACTGGTGTACTTCAAGTAGTACTAAGAATACTTTTTCTGATCTTTAGAAACTCGAAAAACTGTATCAGCGTGGCAACACCGAACGCTGCATTCATAAGAAGCTCTTGGGTTCCTATATGAACAGACGTGTGTATTAAGACGTAAACATCGCGTATAGCGCTATGCAGCCTATTACACCAATTTAGACAATGCTTATGCGGAAGCCCCGGACGTCTGGGAATCTGGAAGGTGAAGCCTGGCTTTTTACACAAAGTCATCCGGACCGTCGGATTTATTTTCCACACAACGAGACAAACTCTATAAAAGTTTCAGGTTATGTTAGACGTAACATTTCTCACAGTCCTACAGGTAGCTAAACCAGGTAGAGTTAAACTCTCAAGAGATCTAAGTTGTCCTACTGCAAGATTTACAGCTTTCAGCTATAGGTGATTCCTGTGATTTCCTTCATCACTTTCGATACTCTTTCCTCCGGAACAACATAGAAGGACGCAAGTTCCATAGAAAAAATTGCAGTTCCAGAAGTTAAGGTGCGGATGACCGTGGAGTAACCGCGTAGTTCGCCAAGTGGCACGAGAGCCCGTATAACCTTGAATAAATAAACACATTTACTGACGTTACAAAAATGTAATAATTGTTACTGTTTTTATGGTACTTGCAGCCTCTGGCTCAAGTGCCATATACCGATCACAATTCCGTCTGTCGGTCTGTCGGTCGGTCCGAGTTTTTTTGTCCCACATATCCGAGTTAGGGTACTTCCAGATGTGCTAGGACAATGAAACTTGGCAGGCATATCAGGGACCCGACCAAACTAACCTGGAAATAATCAGTTTCCCGATCCGACCATATGGGGGGGAGTGCGGGGCGCTGGAAACTTGCAAATTTAGGGCATTTTGTCACTTTTTTCTGAGTTAGGGTACTTCTAGATGAGCTAGGACAATGAAACTTGGCAGGAATATCAGGGACCCGACCAAACGAACCTGGAAATAATCAGTTTCCCGATCCGACCATATGCGTGGGAGTGGGGGCGCTCGAAACTTGAAAATTTAGGGCATTTTGTCACACTTTTTCGAGTTAGGGTACTTCCAGATGAGCTAGGACAATGAAACTTGGCAGGAATATCAGGGACCTGACCAAAGTAACCTGGAGATAATAAGTTTCCCGATCCGACCATATGCGGGGGAGTTGGGGCGCTGGAAACTTGAAAATTTAGGGCATTTTGTCACACTTTTTCGAGTGAGGGTACTTCCAGATGAGCTAGGACAATGAAACTTGGCAGGAATATCACGGACCCGACCAAACTAACCTGGAAATAATTAGTTTCCCGATCCGACCATATGGGGGGGGAGTGCGGGGCGCTGGAAACTTGAAAATTTAGGGCATTTTGTCACACTTTTTCGAGTTAGGGTACTTCCAGTTGTGCTAGGACCATGAAACTTGGCAGGCATATCAGAGACCCGACCAAACAAAATTAGGAATAATCAGTTTTCTGATCCGACCATTTTGGGGGGGGGGGGTGGAGGGCAGGGGAATCCGGGAAACTGAGAAGTGTGTAACTTTCGAACGGATGATCGGATTGTAATAAAACTTCATAACTGAAGAGAATATATATCTGTAATGTCCCGTTTAAAGTCTTGACCGGATTCGGTAGCCAGGGGGGAGTTGGGGGGGGGGGAGACCGGAAATTTCAAGAAACGGTTAGAATGGAGGGATCGGAGTGAAACTTGCTGGGAAGAACAAGCATCTGCTCTAGATAAGTCCTTTAGACCATTGTACTGGATCCGGACACTTATGGGGGGGGGGGGGGGGGGGGGCGGAATTCCGGTGATGGTGGTTTTTTGGATTTTCACGATGAAACTTGGCAGGCAGATCAGGGACCCAATCAAACTGACTTCAAAATAAAAATATTGTTGATCAGATAATGGTGGGGGAGTGGAGGGAGGGGAATCCGCAGGGGAATCCGGGAAATTGAGAAGTGTGTAACTTTCGAACAGATGATCGGATTGTAATGAAACTTCATAACTGAACAGAATATATATCTGTAATGTCCCGTTTAAAGTCTTGACCGGATTCGGTAGCCAGGGGGGAGTTGGGGGGGGGAGACCGGAAATTTCAAGAAACGGTTAGAATGGAGGGATCGGAGTGAAACTTGCTGGGAAGAACAAGCATCTGCTCTAGATAAGTCCTTTCGGCCATTGTACTTGATCCGGACACTTATGGGGGGGGGGGGGGGTCCCGGAATTCCGGTGATGGTGGTTTTGGGGACTTTCACGATGAAACTTGGCAGGCATATCAGGGACCCAATCAAACTGAATTCAAAATAAAAATTTTGTCGATCAGATAATGGTGGGGGGAGTGGAGGGAGGGGAATCCGAAATTTTCAGTCATGCGTAATTTTAGAATGGTTGATCGGATTCGAGTGAAATTTAAGAATTCAACAGAGGACATTTCTCCGATGATTTTTTTCATATCCGGACCGGATCCGGCAACTATTGGGGGGGGGGGGGGGAAATACGTGCCCCGTTTAGAATGGAGGGATCGGGATGGAACTTTGTGGGAAGAACAAACAGATGCTCTAGGTAAGTCATTTGCTGAATCGGATTGGCTACGTGCACCGCGGGGGAGCTGGGTGGGGTGGGGTGGGGGGGGGGGTGGACCTGAAATCTCGAGAAACGGTTAGAATGATGGTATCGGAGTGAAACTTGTTGGGAAGAACAAACATCTGGTCCATGTAAATCTTTTACATAATTTGACTGGATCCGGACACTTGAGGGGGGGGGGGGAGGAGGGGTATCCCGGAATTCCGTTTTTTGGGGGATTTTCACGACGAAACTTGGAAGGCATATCAGGGACCCGGTCAAACTGACTTGGAATAAAAAAAAAATCCTCGATATGATAATCTTGGGGGGGGGGGAATTGAGGGAGGGGAATCCGGAATATTGAGTCATGCGTAACTTTGGAACGGGTGATCGGATTCGAGTGAAATTTAATAATTGAACAGAGGACATTTTTCTCTTGTGACCTTTTTCATTTCCGGACCGAATCCGGCAATTATCGGGGGGAGGGCGGAAAATACTTGACCCGCTTAGACTGGTGTGATCTGGATCGAACTTCGTGGGAATGACAAACAGATGCTCTGGATTAATCATTTACAGAACAGGATTGGCTCCGGTTATTGTGGGTGGAGTTGGAGGAGGGGGAGGGGGGTCTGGGATTCCGGTGATCGCGCGTTAAGGTACTTCCAGATGTGCTAGGACGATGAAACTTCGCTGGAATATTGGAGACTCAACAACATTTGCTTAGAAATTGCTACTTCCCAAACCCGATTATTCCTTAAAGTACCAATCTTGACCGCAAAGTAAAAAAAATACTTTTAAGCAATATATGCATTTTCGTGATGCCCATCAGCCCATTAGCAGTTTTGCCTCAAGGGTTTTGCTTACAAATGAAGTTCCAGCTCCCTTATAGCGCGCATCTCAACCGTAAAGTCGAAACTTACTCTTGATCAATCAAATCATCTTGACACATGCAAGTGCCATATGAGCTTACAGCTCTTGTTTCTATACCGGCCAATTCGGGCCATTTTACCTAAGGCGTATCTCGCCGTTCCCCGAAGACTCCTTTAGAGAAGTCCCTGCGTTTTGTTTGTCCCAGGGACTTACTCCCCGTATTCTCGCGAGTCCCCACGGACGGAGAATGCTCCGATTATCATCACCATCATCAAAAAGGACTCCCTTTCAGATTGGGAGGGGAATCAGTTTTTGCTTGTGTTTTGCAATGTAAAATTAATTAAAACCAACCAGAATAAAAAACAAAACAAAAAATAAAGTGGATCTGGACTAATTTCATCAAGTGCATATTTTTTTCGAAAAAAATCCATTTTGGAAGCATTCTCCGTGTTCTCGCTGTTTTCCGTACGCGGAGTCCGGGTGGACGGACTCCCTCTATTCTCGCCGTTCCCTTCGATTCCCCGAGGAGTCCTCGAAGAACGGCGAGAATACGCCTCTAAGCTACATAAAGACAGCATGCTCGCGGTCCAAACTGCAGTTTTTAATAAGATTTTCTAATTTCCTATTTATTTACATTCGGAGGGGTTTCGGCCGGGGGTGGGGTTGCCGGTTTTTTTTTTTTGCCTAGACCCCCAAACAGCACCTACGAGAATTACGCTATGAGGAGATTCTGGTGGTCTGGATAGCTCCACTAGTTTACGCGCCGGCTGTTTGTGCAACTTCGTCTACAACTCGCTTCACTCTCCAGAGCTGATTTGGCCCTCTTCTAGTTCCGGAAAGCGGAGCGCTTTGTTCTGAAAAGCGAATCCACAAAACGAGTGGAAAACGGTTCAAGTTCAAGTTCTGTTTATTTTAAACAAAATGCAACAAAAAGAGCAAATTTGGCAGAGAGAAGGCTCGAGGCCAAATGGCGGACATTTCCTTCTACTACAAACTATGAGAACAGCAACGCACAAGCCGGTCTTGGAAATTTGTATAACGGGAACCACTTTCCGTGAATTCTTTCTTGACGAATTTTTGCATGGCTTTTCGGAAAGGGAATCCGTGAGGATGCACGAATGTTGGGTCGAACCAAGAGCTTATTAATATACTGTGTAGTGGAATATTCGTCTCTTGGTAAAAGGTCGTATTTGACTGGACAGCAAAAACCCGTCACAAAAGTTAGTCCGAAAAATCGCTGCGTAGTTGTAGAGCTCCAAGACGTAACGAAAATTAAAATAAAATATAATTTGCAAAGGGGCTGTAGCGCACACTTCAATTTATTTGTGTCCAGTTTTTACGGTAGCGGCCTGCAAAACCACTTCGGCACTCGCATTCGAATCGAGGAATGGCAATCAAGAAGCTTTTACAGCATTCTGTGGTGTGACCTCTCCCCCCCCCCCCCCCCCCGCGAAAGATGGAGGATTCCTTCTCATTTCACTTTCCCAGGGCCCAAGATCTTTCAGGCACAGCCATTCACATAGAGGTCGCGCGTTAACTTCTAATAACACTTACCTTTCGATCCAGCCGTTGTCCGAACTCCAGCTCCGTCGCCCGTCGTTTGGTCAAGTCTCCCACCACACCGTGCGAATACTGGTCATCAAGGACTAGCTCCAGGCTCATGAGGGGCTCAAGAAATCCGGTTCCAACTTCTTGAAGGAGTTGAGAGATGCACTGCGTAGCCGCTGCAGATATGGCGACTTCAGACGTTCTCGACGGAGCTTCATACCAGTGTATTCCAATCTGGAACAAGGCGACGAGGTTAGGTTGGTTCGTAAATGCGCACCACTGGATGTCACAGATGAAGACCCAATGAGGCGTAGCCTCCTAAGCTTCAAACTCACAACATCCGTTCTTGAACAAATAAAATAATTAGCCTCCTTGTCCTACGTGTTTCTGAGCGTTTGACCTATTTTCCTTACTAGCTAAAAAGACAAAAGAAATCAAGCAATTGGTGAAGAGATTAGAACCCAAGTTTATCACTTCGGACAGTAGTTGCGTTTTTGTTGATACCATGGTATCTGTTACCACGGTAACTGTATCTGCAATTAGTCGTTTTTGCAGTTCTCGTGGTATCTGATACACGGTGCTCTGCAAAAACGACTATTGCCGAAACTGCACTTTTCGAAGTCATCCCAAAAGAAAAACCGATATCCAGTTACATCACTAAGTGCTAAACTTCTTTCTCACCAATCTGACAAAATTTAATGAAAGTGAGATGACTTTTCAGATGCCACGACCAGTTACCACGGTCGGACCGTAGTATCTGAATATCTGATACCACGATAACTGGCCAGATACCACGATAACTGCAAAAACGCCTTTTGACCGTGGTATCAGATACCACGATAACTGCAAAAACGACTTTAGGCCGTGGTAACAGATACCATGGTATCAGCAAAAACGCAACTAATAGTTAATTTGCCTTCAGTCAAGGACACGTACGGCGTTTTTCCATGCTCCCACGATCAGTTTTGTCGGTCGACTGTGGCTCGAAAAGAGCGTTTCCGCGGTGTTTTGTGTGGCCAACAAGTGTGTTTCCGCAATCAACAAGATTTTTGTGGCTCGTTTCTGGCGGGAAATTCAAATTTAGCAGCAAAATCCTCAGTTTTACGTCTACATGCTTGCTGAGGTAGTTAATTTTATTGTTTTGACACTATGAGCGTGTTCCACCCTACTTACCGTAGTTACTACGCATGACGTCACGAATTCTGTTTTTTTGCCTTCAAGGCTGGAACGATTTTTCTATTTCCCAGCAGGATATCATGCCACGGGCGAATCCGACCAATCAAGTTACAGAGATGCGTAGTTACTACGCTTACTACGCTCCCGAGCATGGTAAGCAAATAGTAACTATTAGTTACTATTTCGAGAAGGTTGGAACGGTCAGCGTAGTAACTTTTCGCGAGGATGGAACGGAAATAGTAAATAATAAGGATGGAACACGCTCTATTTTGCTGCTAAATTTGAATTTCCCGCCAGAAACGAGCCACGAAAGCGAAAATCACCTTGGCAGTTGTTTGTCGAATTCGAGGCACAAAGCGAGCCAAACAAATCTTGTTGATCGCGGAAAAACACATGTGAGCCGCAAAAAACACCGAGGGAACGCCTTTTCGAGAGACAATCGACCCACAAACTTTTCGTGGAAGCAAGGAAAAACGCCTCTAAACGAGGTTCGAAAAGGTTGCGTACCCCCTTTTTCAGAACGTGAAAAAGACGGTATTTTTAGAAATGTGTACAAAACCAATGAGACATTTGAGGCTGCTTTGTAGCTAATATTTTGCCAGATCTGGGCTCGACGTCATTTCAACGGCAATATTACACACTGTAATATTAATTTGCAACCTGAATGACAATATCACTTGCAATGTCTTCGATTCTTCTTGAAACAATATTGTTTGGCACAGGAACAGATTTTACGGCAGTAGGCTAGCTAGTAGTTATATAAAGGGGATTCTACCCCACCCTCCCCTCAATTTCAAAACCCCATTTTATCATCAATTTCTTAAATTTTAACATCCTTTATTCCAAATTAACCCCATTTTTACAGATTTTTTAGTTTCATAATTACACGAAATAAGGTACCAAGAAATGATAATATTACCCCTTTAAGACATATAAACTAATACAGTATACCCTAATATATAAGTACACTTATTTTATTAACTATTACAACAATTCTAAATCATATCACTGGTAAACAGTTCTAAATCCACATATGTTTCGTTACTCTTATTTACCCGTAAAATCGGTTGCAAAATCAGATTTTTCTTTAGAAGCAACTCACTAGCAATTGCATTGTATCTCTTTGGAATAAACAAATCACAGGCTTTGCCATTATGATTAATAACGACAACCAACTTATCACCATATTTTGTCTTAGCAATTCTCATTTTAACGATGGCATATTTCAATCCTAGAACTATTTCTTCTTTCCTGATTGTCTCATTGTATTTATTCATTCTGATTGTATTCATGACTTCCTTCAGCGACTCCATTTATAAGCGGCTGAATTTCTTTAATAAAAATCCAAATCGCTTATAAATATCTGATAACAGAATCCAGACACTAAATGGGAGAGATTAATTCATTGTAGACGTGGTACTGAGTTTGCGTGATAATGTGACGATTACCGATTTTGGAACTAATAAAATATTTTTGCAAAACCCCACATCCCCAGACTTTGTATAATAGTTGCGTTAAGCACACGCAAAGCAAAATATTGTGATGGCTATTAGTCTGGGGAGCCCCTGAACAGGGAAACTCCTAGGTCACTATAGGAGTTATTGGAATCGCTACCAACAGAAACTGCCAGCAGTAGGATTCGAAAGGTCTGATAGACAGTGATTAGCACGGGCCAGTGCGCTAACCAACTGAGCTATCGGGGTCCTTGTCTAACTCGCTAAGTTTCCGATTTAAGATGAGAATGCATTAGTCATGCCGGAGACTTTATCTGTGAACGATGCAAATCATTAATACGCAAATAAAGAAGATTTTATTAAATAAGAATACAAATCACTTATAAACATTTGATAACAGAAACCGAGCACCTTTAACAAATAAATGAGAAAAGATTAATCATTTTGAAAAATTCATAAAATATTTTTGCAAAACCCCACACCCCCAGACTTTGAAAATTAAGAGGTGTGATGTTGGTACATCCCGATTAGTGTAGTGTTTGTGGTGATTTGGCCTTAGTCTGGGGGGGGCTCTGAACGGGGAACCCGCAAGTTTTTACGATCCCACTATCGACCAAATAGAAACTGCGGTCAGTGGGATTCGAAGGTCTGAATGGCGATGAGTCAACGCTCGGCCAAGCGTTGAACCACTGCGCCAAGGGTCCTTGTCTAATTCTCAAAAGTTTCCGATTTAAGATGAGATTGTGTTAGTCATGCCGGAGACTGAAATTACATCACAAATTGGCGGCGGAAACTTTGAATGACGCAGCTCATTAATGCGCATAGGAAATAAAGATCTGTTTGACAGGTAGGAAAGAATATTCAGTATATGAAAGCAATAGTCTATATTTTTTGTAAATTTTCTTGTTTTCTTATAGATTCATTCTTACAATATTTATAACCGTTTAAGCGAACCTGTTTCATGTATTTTTCTCGAGGAAAGAATCTAAATGTTTTCCGCATTTCCGCTTCACGCTGAATGACTTCTTCAACCGTTAATTGCCCACATTTTAACAATGATAACAGTTCAGTGTAAAAATTATAAGCAGTTTTATACTCTGCTTTTCTTTCTGCAATGTTTAGATGTTTTTGGATTATTTCGATGATAACAGCACCCAAACTTAAAGATGCTAAAGGTAGCATAAGAAATGCGCTGAGACCAGCTGCTGAGAAGACGAATTTGGATAAAAAAAGACAATTGCTAACAGTATTGTAATATTTATAACTTCTACGGTAAACGAATAATTTCTTTTCTAATTCTTCCATTTATAACATAATAAAATTGTTTCAAAAATTATTTGACTGAATGAAAGCTTCACGATTCGGAACACACGCGCCACCTGCGAAACTCTACTTGCTCTTTCTTGATCGGTTGGAGATATTTAGGTGGCGCTTGCTCTATGAAACGCAAAACTCAAGAGTTATCTCGGAAACTGTGCTGTCTGTGTTTCTTGATCGGTCGGAGATAATTAGGTAGCGCTTGCTCTATGAAACACATATTGAAACCAGTGATTTTCTTTACGGCTGAGAAAACGCAGTCGGGAGAAATTCATTAATAAAAATATCCCCCTATTAAATGATGAAAATTAGAGAGGTTATTCAGCGTTGTAAAACCATTATATCAAACAACGAATCGGTTATACGAAGTTTACCGCAATACCGAATTAATGAACTGCGGACATATGCGAAAATTAATAAAATCAAAACAAACGGAGCTAAGAAACATGAAATAACAAATAGTATAATAAACCATCTTAATAAGAATATTTTGCTAGCTGAAGATACAATTAATATTCGACGCAGAAACGAAAGAATCCATAATAAGAACAGACCATCCGACTATAACCCAGAACCGAAATTACGGACAATTCTGGAAGATGAGATAAAAGAAAATAATATCTCCATTAAGAAAATAAAACAAGAATACAATGGTAACAAAGAAAAAGAGACAAGTGAATTAAAGGAATTTCTGAAAAACAAGAACCTATCAACTCGCGGAAACCGAGAAGAAGTACTACAAAGAGTTGGAGAATACGATAATAATATTATTAAATACTATAAAGAAAAATAGAGATAGCATTAGAACTCAAGTAGAAAGAAGTGATAAAAATAAACCCAAAGTGGTCGATTTATCAACTCTCTTTATAAATAAGAAACGAATTAAAGAAGAAACTACCATTCCTAATTATTTATTCAAAA
Organism: Branchinecta sandiegonensis; assembly: GCA_030848855.1. Taxonomy (NCBI): domain Eukaryota; kingdom Metazoa; phylum Arthropoda; class Branchiopoda; order Anostraca; family Branchinectidae; genus Branchinecta; species Branchinecta sandiegonensis. Next base: position 19,494,318 of record JAUPMV010000011.1, read on the forward strand.
CGGAAGAAGAGCAGCAGCCTACTATTTCTAGGGAAATTGAAAACTTGTATACCGTAAATGTTTCAATTGAAAGCAATGGAAGAGAGAAACATACTCTTATAGCTTTTGTTTTCGCTGATTTACAACGAAGAATGAATGAAAGATATCAATATAGAGTTCAATTCGTAACCAGGGTTATTTTCTATAGACAGGAGAATGATGAAGAAGTAGGAGTATTTTACAACAGTACTTCTTGGATTTTAAATAAAAATAGCATACTTACTCATAGTCATTTGGATGATAATAACAAGATACTTAGTTCTTTAAGTAATACTCCTCGATCTGGGCTACAATTTAGTCGGTATGAAGGAATTGATTATAGGATGACACGAATAGAATCGTATATGGGAGGAACGTTTAAAACACTGCCAGATTTCGTAAAAAATAAAAAAGCTTGCCTGAATATTGAAAATAAGGATAAAAAATGCTTTCTTTGGTCAATCTTAGCACACTTATACCCAGCTAAGGATCATGCAGAAAGAACTTCGAAATATAAACAATATGAGAACGAATTTGATTTCAAAGGGATTACTAACTTCCCAATGGATACAAAAGATATACACAAATTTGAAAATAGATACAACATTAAGATTTGTTTATTTCAAATTGAAAAAGAGAAAATTATCAGAAGTCATATACTAAAAAGTACAATCAATGGGAAAACTGCAAAACATATCATTCATTTATTATATTTCGATAATCATTACGTACTGGTAAAGGATCTGAGCAGATTAGTTGGTCCTCAAATCTCTAAAAAGAAAACAAAGACATACCTCTGCACTTATTGCGGAAGACATTTTAAGAAGGAAGAACACTTTGAAAAACATGAAAGTAAAAATAATTGCGAAGATCCTGATATTATAATGCCTCCTGAAGGTTCAAGTATACAATATAAAAATATTGCAAAACAAATGAAAGTACCTTATTGCATAATAGCCGACTCTGAGTCTTATAACGAAGAATACAACCAGGTAAACGGAAAGAAAACAATAAAAGTAGCTGAACAGAAACCTTTTGCGTACGGATTTCAGGTATGCTGTTCCTTTGATACAAATCAAAACAAATACTACGATTATTTCGGTGAAGACGCTGCAAAACATTTTGTTAAAACCGTTACAAAAGTATCCACAGTAATTGCAAACAAATATGAAAACAGGCAGAGAAATCACACTTATACAGCTGTAGAAATTGCAGAAAAATGGAACACACTAATGGATAAGACCTGCCATATCTGTAAGACTGAAATCACTGAAAATCCCCACTTTGATCACGATCACATGACTGGAAAGAATAGGGGTTTTACTCATACGGAATGCAATATGAAATACAGAATTCCCAAGCATATCCCTGTAGTGATGCATAACTTATCAAAGTATGATTCCCATCTATTTGTGAAAGAGTTGATACCTGATAACGGAATATTTGAATCAGCAGAAATTTTTATATCATTCTCGAAATCAATAAGTATTCCAAGACAGGATACAGAAATAAAATATGAAATCAGATTCATAGACTCCATTCGATTCATGGCCGCATCTTTGGACAAGTTATCAGCAAATTTAGCTAAATGTGATTGTAGGATACCCTGTGATCATCTAAGAAAGAATTTCAAATTCACATCAAATAGTTTCGAAAAAGATGACGAATTCCAAGAAATAATTAAGAAAGGGGTATATCCTTATGACTTTATAGATAGCTTAGGTAAAATGGATTGTAAAAAATTACCACCGATAGAAAACTTTTATTCAAGGTTAACGGGGAAAGGTATTAGCAAAGTTGACTATAAAAGAGCGGTGTCTATATGGAAGCAATTTAATTGCGAAGACCTACTGGATTATACGAAGTTGTACTTAAAAAGTGATGTTTTAATATTGTCTGATGTTGTCGAGAATTTCAGAAATGTATGTATTCATAATTATGATCTGGATCCACTACATTACTTCTCAGCTCCAGGATTAACATGGGATGCTTTCCTAAAGCATTCGAAAGTAGAACTACCGTTATTCTCAAAGGAAGACATGTATACATTCATTGAAAAGGGGATAAGAGGGGGTGTATCTCAATGTATAAAAAGATACGCTAAAGCAAATAATAAATATATGAGTGATTATAACAAGAGTAAACCATCTAATTATTTAGTGTACTTGGATAAGAATAATTTGTATGGGTGGGCGATGTCACAAAAATTACCAGCGAATGATTTCCAATTCATTCGCATACCAGATGATTTGAAAGAAAGAAATGAATACAGTTCACTCGAGTATTATAACCATCTAAATAATCATATTAACTCGGTGATGCAATTACCGAATGTAGGTGCTATCTATGAAGTAGATTTGGAATACCCGAAAGAACTTTTCAACTTACACAAAGATTTACCATTAGCACCAGAACATTTCAATGGCAAACTATGTACTACCTTATATGATAAAAACAACTACGTAGTTCACCACAGGAACCTAGAATTCTATTTACAAAAAGGTCTGAAACTGAAAAAAGTACATAGGATACTAGGATTCACTGAAAGTGCTTCCTTAAAGGGATACATAGACCACAACACAGCACTTAGAACTAAAGGTACAAATGATTTTGAAAAGGACTTTTTTAAGCTGATGAATAATGCTTGCTTTGGGAAAACCATGGAAAACGTAAGGAAACGAGCTGATATGGAAATAATAACTGACGATAAAACAAGAGGAAAAATAATAAAGAAATCAAACTAAAATCTGAAATTATTTTCAGTGAAAACTTTTCTGTGGCAAGAATGTCAAAGGAAAAGATAAAACTAGACAAACCAATGTATATCGGTTTTGCTGTACTGGAACTATCCAAGCTCTTGATGTATGAATTCCATTATGATTATATGAAACCTAAATATGGGGATAAAATAGATTTATGTTATATGGATACCGATTCGTTCATATATGACATAAGAACCGAGGATTTCTATGAAGATATCAAACAAGATTTGAATGAGAGGTTCGATACATCTGATTATGCAAAAGATAATCCATACGGGTTTCCTAGTGTAAACAAGAAAGTGATAGGAATGATGAAAGATGAATTTGCAGGACAAATTATGACAGAATTTGTTGGATTACGATCAAAAGTATATGCTTATGATAAGGACAACCAAGAACAATCAAACAAAAAACTAAAAGGAATAAAAATGAACATAGTGAAAGATAAAATTACGATTCAAAACTATAAGGATGTACTGTTTGGTAAAATTGAAAACCTATCTGTAACCCAGTATAACTTAAGATCATACAAGCACAATATGTTTCTAGAAGAACAGAATAAAAAAGCGTTAGATCCTAAGGATGATAAAAGGATAATAACAAGCGATAAATACACAACTTTACCTTTAGGTTATAAACATTAAATTCAAGTCCCTACTTAAAAACTTCAAGTCCCTACTTAAAAACTTCAAGTCCCTGCTTCAAAGATTCAAGTCCCTACTTCAAAAATTCAAGTTCCTACTTAAAAAATTCAAGTCCCTACTTCAAAAATTCAAGTCCCTACTTCAAAAATTCAAGTCCCTACTTCAAAAATTCAAGTACCTACTTAAAAAATTCAAGTAAATCTTATAATGAAAAATTCTTCCTAAATAAATGAATGAAAAGGCACCAATCAAAGTATATGGTTTTAGCGAAAAGAATAACTATCAGAACAAACACGACCTTGCACCTCAGTGGCCATTTAGATTATTAATTTGTGGAAGTTCAGGAACAGGGTAAACCAATCTACTCTTGAATTTAATTTATGAATATATCTGTTTCAACCGAATATACTTGTATGCAAAAGATCTTGAAGAAGATAAATATAAAGAACTTATAGACAATTTAACCACCTTGGAATCAAAATGTAAAACGAATATTTTAACCGTAAGTAATGACCTTAATGATATTATCGATGTTGATGACCTAGACCCTAATTATCAAAACTTGATTATATTTGACGATTTTGTCACTGAAAAAGACCAGAAGAAAATAGAAGATTTATTCATAAGAGGAAGAAAGAAAAATGCTTCAATTGTTTATTTATCACAGAGCTATCATAAAACACCAAAGGTTGTAAGACTTCAGTGTAATTATTTCGCATTCTTTCAGTGTTCTAATCCAAAAGAAATAAAATTAATCAGGCAAAATCATGTATCTTATATAGACAATGATAACTTTCAGAAACAATTCGAGGTTGCAACTAAAGGTTACGGGTTTTTCTTCATAGATTTGAAAACAAAAGATAACCCTGAAGTACAGAAAGAACTTTGAAAAATTTACTGGATATTTTTTTTTCTATTATAAATGAATAAATTTGGTAGTGTTGGAAAAAAGGTTGGTAATGAATCGAAAGTTACTGATGAAAATGGTAACATTAACCTACAAGATAGACGAATTATTAATTTAGGGGATGCGAAAGCAGACCAGGACGCTATTAGTTTCAGATCTATGACTATTATTTTGAATCAATTTAAAGAAGAAATTACCGCAGACCAAGTGGGGATAAATCAATATTTTAGCGAAGATATCAACAGATTAACTGCTGTACATGATTCTCTCGATAATTTATTGGTAAGGATTAAAGATAAAGGGTTATTTGTAAAAGAAATAATTCGAGTTAATGATAAAGAAATTAACGCTGAAAACAAGTTGATAACAAATGTTCAAGACCCTAGAAACAAAAATGACGCTGTTAATTTAGGAACGTTAATTCCGTATCTTTTAGATTTTGACAAAAAGCTTCTTGGTCAACATACCCATAACAATATAACTGAAAAAAAAATTGCTGACCAACAAACCCATATCGATAATATTGAAAGAGCAATCGTAAACATTTTAAAAAGGCTTCTAGAGCAAAAACCTGTTGACAAACCATTCCTTTCCAGAATAGAAAAAATTATGGCTGGTAAATAAATTTATATGATAAAATATTTTTCTAATAAATGGTTGAAACAATGGAGTATACAGTTTATTTGTCAAAGCTTCAGAAAGGAAAGCTGAAGAAATGCTTTGGCGCTAAACAAAAATGTCAAATACGTGTTAGTCATAGTAGACAGAATGAACGAGAACCAGTCAAGTTACTTTTAAGTAAACGACAAATTGATAAAATTGAAACATGTAAAATGAATAATAAGGGCTGTGATATTGATGTATCATACAAACAGATGAAAGAAGCGATTCAAAACGGTGGATTACTTCCTTTCCTAATACCGTTGGCAATTACCCTTGGAAAGGCAGCTTTTGGGTACATTCGCTGGTAAGAAATTGGTGGATAACATAACCAACACAGGTGGGGCGCTAAAACTTCCTGGAATACAAAAAGTTGTAGGTAATGGGGTACGTGGAAGGCCTAAGAAGGAAACCGATGATGTCAACACAGGTGGTGCGCTTACACTTCCTGGAACACAAAAAGTTGTAGGTCATGGGGTACGTGAAAGGCCTAAGAAGTCAAAAAACGGGGACATCAAAAAAGAAGCAAAAGTAAAGTAGGACCTCTAACCAATTTTGACATTATGGATGCATTAGGGGATATACCACATTTTAGAGGTGTTTTCTCTATAGGTACGCTACCCAAACAAATAAATAGCCGAGAATGTGGTGTCATTACATATGATAAACTCGGAATGCCTGGAACTCACTGGGTGGCGTACTGTAATCTACCTGATAATCCTTATGTAGAGTTTTTTTATTCTTTCGGTATACCCCCAGGAAAAGAAATAATTAAATATCTAAAAACTTCAAAGAAAAAAATAGCTTATGAAAATCTTGCCGTTCAGAATATAGATGAATTAAACTGTGGATTGCATTGTATTTCCTACATTAAGCGCAGTTCGTAGTTTATTCATCTCTCGTCTTTTTGTTTATAAAAATTGTTTTCTAATAAATGGAGATTTATTGTATGAAATGTAAAAAGAAAACTGACACTGAATCAATGTTTAAAGCAGTGTCACAGAAAAATAATGTTCCAATGCTGAAAGGTAATTGTGTTATTTGCGGATCGAGGAAAAATCTGTTTTTAAAAAAAACCTCGACGCAGAAAAAGATATTTTAAAGGCGTATTATTCGAATTATTCAGGGTTGATGATATTCACAGAAAATTAAAAGAAAATGGAGTGAACGTTTCTAAAGATAACATAAAACATGTTTTGCAAAATGAGAATGTGTATACGTTACACAAACCTTTCTATCACAATTTTGAAAGGAGGCGAGTCTATGTTCACCATGTTGACGAGCAATGGCAAGCTGATTTAGTTGACCTTCAGAAATATAAAAAAATTGAATGATAAAACAAATTACATCTTGACTATTATTGATTGCTTTAGTAAATATGCTTGGTGTGTCCCTTTGAAAGATAAAACGGGTAAATTTGTAATGAGAAATGTTCAAACATTTTTGAAAATAACGACATACACTGGTTTGCATCTGAAAGTGAATTGACAGCGCAAATCGTTGAACGATTCAATAGAACGTTGAAAGAAAAGTTTTGGAAATATTTTACTCACAATAACACTACTAAATGGATTGATATTTTACCTTTATTTGTTAGGAATTATAATAACACTTATCATCGTTCAATAAAAATGAAACCAATTGATGCTAGTAAAAAGGTAAATCAGAAAAAGGTTTACAATGCTTTGTTTCCTCCATGTGATTACAAAGTCACAGGAAATTACAAAGTACGAGATTTAGTTAGAATTAAAAAAGAAAAAAGTATTTTTGATAAAGGTTATTTACCTAACTACACGAATGAAGTATTCCAGATAGCAACCATTAGACCTACCACCCCCATTACTTATGAAATATCTGACAAAAGTGGGGAATTAATTCAAGGAGGGTTTTATGAAAAAGAACTTTCAAAATTTTTTATGAAATAAAATTACTTGTATATAAATGGATTCAAGACGTTTGAGTGATATGTTATCGGGTATAGTTAAGAACAGAGAAATTCAGAGAAGAAAGGTTCAAGAATATGAGATGGAGAAAGCAGGATTTCAAGAAATGGCTTCAGAATTTAACGCTCCAGTTGTTATGGCCCAAAAAGAAAACACTGAAGCGATCATTAAGAAATTACAGAAGAGTGATGAAAATTCAAGCAGACGGTTTCAAAGATTAGGTGAAAAATTTAAGACTGCTTCAGAGGTATCGAATCGAGCGCCAAATCCTGCTTTAGAACCAACTCCCGCTTTAGGACCACCATCCATTGATATGAATAAAGATATTAATCCAGAGTTGTTAAATCAGATTAATTCAAAACATGAATCGCGGGGTGGTAATGATCATTATTTTAAAATGCCTATGTATTACATTAGTCATCCTACGGATATAGAGGAGGCTCTGGATCATTTAACAAATATAAGTCAAAGTTATGGTGGTAAAGGTTACTCTAGCCATGATCAAATTATTAAATTTATACAAGAATACAAGGATAGGTTAAGAGCCATTCAAAAAAATTTGAGATTAGTCAAACAACAAGGAACTGGAATATTTATGAATTGTGATGAAATGATTAAAAAATTTTACACTTTGATAGGTAGTAGAGTAAACGGGAATACATCTGATGAGGTGAGGAATGAAGCTATTGATATTTTGGATTCGTTAATGCGAAATAAATTCTTAAACAAGAGAGAATACAATTCAATATATAAAAAATATTTCTAAATAAATGGTGTTGTTAAACATTGAAGGTAATGAAAGTATCATTGATATAACATTTAGTCAACCGATTGAACTGAATCGTAATTGGGATTATGAAATAGGTTTGAATCAGTGTACTTTGTGGTATTCGTGGCATAATATAAGTGATAAATTTGGAAATAATACATTTCAATATAGGAAAGATGAAGAGGGGGGATGGGTGAATGTTACTATTCCTAACGGGATGTTTAACGATGATTGTTTGAATTATTTTTTGTGTCAGTATTTTGATACTTCAAAAGATAAATGTCCTATTGTAATCTCATCCAATCCAGCATCTATGAGATTTGTCATACTATTACAATAAAAATATGTGTTTAGATTTAATAGTGAGTTGTGTCAGATTTTAGGCTTTGAGAAGGATAGGGAGATTTCTATGAAAATTAATGAAGGTACAAAGCTTCCGAATATAACAAGAAGCGTTGATAAAATTCAAATTCACTGCTCTCTTGTAAACAGTTCTATCGTAAACAAAAGTAAATCAGACGTAATTTGGACGTCTGTTCCGAATACAGAACCAGGTTGTCAAATTGTTGAGAATCCTAGACAATTAATCTACCTTCCTATTAACACAAAAGACTTTATTTACTCCTTGAGAATGACAATTACTGATCAGTTGGGAAGACCTATTATTATTATTATTTATTTATCACCCACAACTACAAGAAACAAGTAGTACAAGTGGAGTAAACTATAAAAAGAAAAATAACTTCAACTAAACACTATCCTCTTCAACAAAAAACTGAATAAGACCGTGATCAGGGCCTATTTTTCAAAATGCGTCCACAGAAAGCTTTCTGTGTAGGTCACCGAGCTTTTGAACTACATCCGTAACATTATATTTTTTAACCAAGTACAGATTTCTAGTCCACGGTGGCAGAGAAAGCAGAAATTTTAAATACGTAACTTTCATTTTCTTCAAATCTTTTAGCTTCAGAACAGAATGAATACCCGAAAAATAAAGAACAGAATGATCAGAAAACGTTGAGAATAAACGCCCAAGAGCTCTTCTGTTATATTTTCCACGGTTTGCTACAATTTTTGAATAACTAAGTTGAATTTTTTTTACTGCATCTGCAACAATCTGTCTACGGAAGAGAGCTAAAGAATCAGAAACAGTAATCCCTAGCCACCGAAAAGAAGAAACAGAAACAACAGAAAATTCATTACATACTAGAGGAGTAGACGAAGACAGGTTGTAAGACAAGAATTCACATTTATCAAGATTCAGAGATAAGCCAATATCCAGGAAAGACTGAGAAACTAGAGAAACCATCGCAGAAAGAGCTGATTTAGTACGGCTGATCAACAGGATGTCGTCAGCATAAGCTATATAAGAAACATCAGTAGAACCAGTAAAATAAGTGCCTGAGATCTTTTCCAGAACAGTAGAAATACAAATTTTGAAAAGGGTTGGTGATAAAACACCCCCCTGCCTTACACCTCGAAGTACTTTAATAGTTGTTTCTGGAGAAGATTTCAAGCGGAGGTAAGAGTTAGAGTACCAGAACCGTAGAAGGTAAACAACTGAAAAGTTTACACCAGAAGAAGCCAAAGAAAAGAAAAGCTGGTTATGAACAACAGAGTCGAAAGCCTTGGAAAGATCAAGAGTACAGAGATAGACACCTTTACCCTTGGAAGAATTAGAAAGTAGAATGGAAGAAAGGACACGATGTGCATGTTGGCACCCCACACCAGATCTGAAACCAAGCTGATTATCCCCGAAGAAAGAAATATTTTGCGTTAAACTAGGTAAAAGTACATACTCAAAAACCTTGCTAATATTGCAGGAGACGGTAATTGGACGGTAAGAAGAGCAATCTGTAGGCGATTTCCCTCTTTTTGAAATTGAAGTCACGCTCCCACACAGAAAGCTTTCTGGGACAACGGAAGACGCCAAACACATTTGAAACAAAAGCGCAAGATGTGATACAAGTTCCGCACATTCGGGAGCTAGATGTTTTTTTTGAAATGCCATCAGCATCGATGGATTTCGACTTGAGATGTTTTAAAGTATTCATAACTACATGTAGCGAAATGGGAAGCACATAACGCTGACTCAAAAAACTAGGGATTATCTTAAGAAGTGCTTCACTAAACTTACTATGAACACAATAATTTAACACAGAGAATATCTTTGAATAATGAGTATGCCAACTACTTGGTGGAATAGCATCACTACTTACATCAGAATCATCAATTTTACTCGAATTAATTACTTTGTTCCATTCTTTTGATGAAGACGGAAAATCAAGCCCACGATAACGAACACTTTTCAGGTAATTCTTAAATTCTAATTTAGTTTTCTGTTTAATAAGAAAAACATTACCGCACTTCGGCCGACCACATTCTGCCCAGATTTTTAACCAAAATTTAGCTTTGTTTTTACAAGCCTTAAGGTGAGGGTCACGAGACCAAAGAGGTTTTTGAGTTTTCATTCGGACATCCTTTCGGCTTCTTTAATAGCGGAAAGAATAGAATGATAATATCGGTCAATTTCATACTTAGCATAAGCGGGATTCTGACTACACTGCAAAAGCTGATACGGAACATGAATCGTACTTAAAAATGAAGCCAGTGTAATAAGATAAACAGAAAAATTCGCATTTTTCCAATCAAGTTTGTAAAACCATTTAGAACGTGAACCATGATTCTTGGGAGCACTTCCAGAAGAAATTGCTAGCTTTGGTAAACAAAATGACAGCGGAAGATGATCAAGATCTTGCTCATCAAAATGAACCGTAACTGGAGAGCAAACTAGAGTCGCAGAACAGACAACATGATCAATATTTGATTTACTACCTGAATGGTGAATATACGTATAATCATGGGACTTCTGAACAATTTTGTAAGCAGGGAGAGAGTCAAGAAGCTGGTCATTCCTTACATTATCAGAAGCAAGATCAGTATTAAAGTCCCCAGCAATGACAAAATGCAGCCCGTGATCAGAAATCTTTTGAGTTAAAGTTTTAAGACCATTACAAGCACATGAAAACTTCTGAAGTGAACGAATAGAACGGTCATTATACGGCAAATACACATTAATAAACACAATGTTACCAAGTCGTACAGCAAGAAATGTATCATCTGATTGGAAAAGCACAGGACTCGCACCAGGGATATTTTTCTTAAACGCACAAGCTAAACCGCCAGAAGGGCGACCACGCGTAACTTTAGCTGGACGCACAAAGACCATGTGATCATTGCTTCGTCTCAAAAAATTGTCGCTGAGAGCCGTTAGTAAATGCTCCTGGAGACAAACCACATCGTAATTAGCATACAGTTCATCAATCAAAAAGTCCTTGCCTCTCGTTCCATTAACATTGAATGAAACTATACTGATTTCCGAATTCATTTCTGAATTCTATCGATTTGAATGGTGATAACGTTGGATACGTTTTGCATTTGAGAAAAGCTTAAAGGATTCGTGAAATAAAATTATTTACCTATAAATGTTGATTAATAATAAGCGCTTACTTTATAAAAAGCAGTATGGAAGTGGAATCGGTAGTATATTCAAAAATATTGCCAATTCTCAGTTATTTCAAACGTCAGCAAAACAAATAAAAGATGGAGCTATGTCAATGTATAACAAAATTATTAAACCGAGATTTGAGTTGTTGAAAAATAGAGCAATAGAATACGGGAAAGATCTGATTGATGTAAACAGGAAAGAACTCATTGATGTAATTGGAAATAAGAAATCGATTAAGGATCTTATAGGTACAAATAAAAGAATTTTAAATCAAAGAAGTCAGGACTTGATTAAAACGTTAATGACTGGAAGTGGATTAAAGATTCTGAAATAATTTTTATCGAATAATTTCTTTCTTATATAAATGGCAGTGAATAAAGTTATCAGTCCGCAATGGAACATTTTTGATGAGCCGCTTGTGGATGATACAGTGGTCAAATATGAATTTAAAGAAATTCGAGAAACAGATGTGAATGTATCCAATAAAACAGAGTTTGAATTCGTAACGAAGAAATTGGATTCCTGGTTCTATCCAAGTGAAAGTTATCTTGAAGTGGGTGTAAGAATTGTAAAAGAGAATGGAGCTAACATAGATGCAACCGATGCCGCTACGTTAACTAATAATGGATTCAATTTATTTAGTACCGCTGAGTATGTAATAAACGATGCTCCTGTTGAAAAAATTAATCATGTTGGTATTTCAACTACTGTTACAAAGTTGATTGGATATTCCGATGATTATTCTAGAAGTGCAGCTAGAAATCATTTCTGGTATAAGGATTATAATCAGGGAACCGATATCAACCCTATAAGTAGTTCATTTACCGTACCTGCAGGTGGAGCACTAGCAGGAACTGTGGTTGTCAGTTCTAAACCCAATCGAAATTATAATAAAGGGTTTGAGAAGAGATATAACAGAACTAAAAACAGCAAATTAGTAAATATATATTTACCATTATCAGAGTTGTTCGGATTCTTGAAAGGAAACAAACGATTTTTTAGAGGTGCATCGCATAGAATTTGTCTAAGAAGAAATGATGATAATAACATGATTGTAAGAAATGGGGATACTAATTGTAAAGTAGTCATTGAGTATTTATCCTGGAAAATTCCTGTCATAGCTCCTAGTACTGAAATGATGAGTGAATTAGAAAAGGGTTTGGCAAAGGATAAAAAGTATAATCTGATGTGGGAAGCTTGTAATACTTATAAAAGTGATGTTAGTCAGAATAAGGAACACACATGGAAAGTTGTGTCTGAGAGAAATAGTCCTACAAAAATCGTTGTGATGTTACAGAAAAATTAAAAGCATAACAACCAAAAAAAGAATAATATGGTGTTTGATCATGTGAATTTGATGGATGTAGAGGTTAGAATTAACGGGGATAAATATCCAGAAGAACCCCTCAAATGCGACTTTAGTGATGAGAAATGCACGTACTCTAATCTGTACAACAGATACATACATTTGGGTTATAAACAATTAGCGTTTGATACTGGTAGTGTAGTCAATATAGAAGAATTTAAAGAAGTATATCCACTATTCTGTTTCGATGTTTCCAAACACGAGTCAAATATTTATAATGGAACAACTGCTGATATTGAAATAAGTATAACATTAACAGATAATCAACCCATACCATATAATATTTACTGTGTTATATATTATGAAAGAAAAGCTACACTTGATATTATTAATAAAAATATGTATGTGAGTTTGTGAGTCTGGATTTTTATTAAAGAAATTCAGCCGCTTATAAATGGAGTCGCTGAAGGAAGTCATGAATACAATCAGAATGAATAAATACAATGAGACAATCAGGAAAGAAGAACTAGTTCTAGGATTGAAATATGCCATCGTTAAAATGAGAATTGCTAAGACAAAATATGGTGATAAGTTGGTTGTCGTTATTAATCATAATGGCAAAGCCTGTGATTTGTTTATTCCAAAGAGATACAATGCAATTGCTAGTGAGTTGCTTCTAAAGAAAAATCTGATTTTGCAACCGATTGTACGGGTAAATAAGAGTAACGAAAAATATGTGGATTTAGAACTGTTTACCAGTGATATGATTTAGAATTGTTGTAATAGTTAATAAAATAAGTGTACTTATATATTAGGGTATACTGTATTAGTTTATATGTCTTAAAGGGGTAATATTATCATTTCTTGGTACCTTATTTCGTGTAATTATGAAACTAAAAAATCTGTAAAAAAGGGGTTAATTTGGAATAAAGGATGTTAAAATTTAAAATTGATGATAAAATGGGGTTTTGAAATTGAGGGGAGGGTGGGGTAGAATCCCCTTTATATAACTACTCTAGCTGTTTTGGAATCAACATTATTTCATTGACTTTCGCTAGGGCTTGTAATCAGAGGCGTCACACACGGGTTGGCAACACTCCTCCCTCAAAGTGGTCGGCCAGACGGTTAAAAAGAAACGAGTCGGCGCTCGCGCCGCGATTTATCGTAGAAACTTTTTTTTTTGAAAAACAGTCGGTAAAAAATTACCAGCGAGCCAGTAAAAATACCTGCAACCCAACCTGTCTCGCGTGCTATCGGTTGGGAACCACTGGTCTGGGTGGTCCCAAGACCCCCATGATACATACTCTGGCTCCTGAAACTGCAGCTCCAGCCTGGGGTCCCATCAACAATCCAAACTCAATTCCCTCCTTCAACGCTGACATTGCCGCTGGGCTAATTCTAAGCAGGTTCTCCAGGTTGTCCTTCTCTTTCATGATAACAATCTCGTTCTTCTGCCCAAGGTCTTCCAGTGGTGTAATCGATAGCTCCGTTGTCACCCGCACTTTGGTACTGCCAATCACTTTATTATACTCAAATCGCTTACGGCCCGAACTTAGTACATACTCCCGATAGGCCACCTGAAGGGGTCCAAGCTGCACATGGCATTTGTATTCCTTCTCGAGCCGGTCCTTGATAATTTCCAAGTGCAGCTCTCCCATACCACTAAGGATGGTTTGACCTGTCTCTGCATCGTATTTGACTCTAAGAGTCGGATCTTCCAGCTTGATACACTCCAATGCTTGCTCCAAGTTCTTTTGTTCAGAGAGGCTAGCAGCCTCTACTGACGCGAAGAAAACGGGCTCTGGCACGCGGGGTCCGATGAAGAACTGGGGCGGTTTTCTCTCTCCTCTTTGTGCTATCTTATGCGCATTGTGATATACTGACTGGCTACTCGTTAGCACATCCCCTGTGGTCACTCCCTTTAGGCCACTGGCAATGGCGATGTTGCCATTGCCCACTCGTTCAACATCCACATACTCATCAGCGAAAGGTACCATCACTTTCAAAAGCTTGGCCACACTATCACGCGTCACGTTAAATGCTTTCTGATTTGGTTTCAGGTCTCCTGAGTATACCCGGAAATATGTTAGGGGTCCTTTGTGTTTATCGTGCACTATTTTGAACGCCATGGCACACATATGATCGTCGAAGACTTTGCTATACTCCCTCCCCCGTTCCACAGGGTTCGGTAAGTACTTAGTGACGGCGTTGAGCAAAGGCTGGACTCCCACGTTTTTGTAGGAGCTTCCGCAGAGGACTGGAAATCCCGTTCGAGCAAGGGTAGCTTTTTTCAGAGCCGAATCAATTTCGTCAGCACCTACGTCTTCGAGACTTGCTTTTTCGATGGTATCGGTGGCGAAGTTATCGTCAATATCACACAGTCTTTCAATAAGGTCATTTCGTTTGCGAGATGCATTTTCAAAAAGCTCACCATGAACTTGCTCGCTCAAAGGGCTCAAGTCATACTGACGACCTGACGAGTCGGACTTTCTCTGCCAGGTCCACACTTCCTGCGCAACGATGTCAACACAGCCTGCTATCTGATTTGACTTGAAAAAGGGTATTTGCAGCAATAATGGGTTGGCCCTTAGCTTTTGCTCAATCGAGTAAAGACACATGTCAACATTGGCTCCAGGCTTGTCCATTTTATTCAGGTAGAAAATCGATGGGACCTGGTAGCGCTCCGCTTGTGACCACACTGTCATCGTTTGAGCTTCAACACCTATAAAAGCCAATGATATATCTTCAGTTATGAATATTCGAGCTTCTCGCTCCCTGGCGGATCCGGCCTCAGAATCAACAAGGCGTAAAACTGCTGTCATGCGCGAACCGACTATCAGGGTCGGACGGTTGCAGACTGGATTTCTTGCCATGGCTGTTCAAATCATCAATCCAAAATTCGATATTTTTCCAACTTCACTTTAAAAAAAAAACTCTCCGCTTTCAGGTAACTTTAATCTGCAGTATTTTTCATTCTAGCGTCTTAACCCCTCATCGGATTTTAACTCGGTGACGCACAGGGAACAGGGATTCGGTGATGCCCGATGGAGGGGAGACTTTTTACAGTGTTGATGACGAAAGTGTAACAAATCCGACCGGAAAATATGATCCGCACCATCAAACATTAAGACCAAAGATAAAGATTGACAGCTTGACAGTACAAACGGGTGAAAAAAAGCTTATGATGCGGACAGACGACCATATTTTCGGGCAGGATCAGGGCGGAAAACGTCCGTATGGATTTGATGGTGGTGCGGAAAACCCTGTCAAGAATTCTAGTACGCGACCGCCGGCTCTGACAGTATGTCCGCAGCATCGCTACGTCATTTCGTCAATTTCCTTTCCGCTGGAAACCGGGGAAAGAGTGGGTACTACCTGCTTTCAGCCAAAAGGCTGGACTGAAAGAAATCCGAATGACCGACAGCCGAACAGGATCATCTTTCTCGTTCCAGAGCGGAAAAACGGCGACAAAGTTTCAACTACTAGGACTACTCGATCATTCTACCTTGTCCATTCTTGCTAATCCAGGAATCTCTAACAGACTTCACAGTCGAAACCTACTTCTGCAGAACGGCTACACGTCGATTCAGCTTCGTAATGTGCCATTTACACACTGGAGTGTAGTCAGGACTGTATCCAAGGGAGGGGGGGGGGTAATATGGTTTTCCGACAAGTTCGTATTTCCAACTTGAGCGGTTAGCCTGAAGAGGACCCTTGCCAAGAAGAGCCAAAATATAGCTCTAATAAAATTCAGCTGACGTATCCGTTTTGCACTATCAAATAGGGTAATAGGGGGTTCGCCCCCCCCCCCCCAAACATACAACAATAATCTTTTTTTCTAGGCTTTAACCTCTGATCTATATCTTTTTTTAATTTTTAGAGTGGATGCCCGGCCTGCGGGTAGATACCCCCCCCCCCCAAAAAAAAAGAAAAAAAAGTATTATCTCCGCCTTTGACTTGTTTTTTGGGTGGGGAATAAGAACACAGATTCGTTCACCCATTACTGACTTACCTGCTGCTGCATCCAAAATACAGATTCCTCCATCCAAGACACAAAGAGCTCTCTCTACTTCAATGGTAAAATCCACATGACCTGGTGTGTCAATAAGGTTGATTCTGTGGTTCAGCCACGGAAATGTAATAGCAGCGGAAACAATGGTGATCCCTATGAAGGATAACACGATTATTTAATGGACATAAACTTTTTTTTGTTTAATTTTAACGTAATTATAAAGTGGTCCAACAGAATGTTCAAATATTCCAGTGGTTTGAGATAACAAAGAAAGAATAACATTTGACTCCCAGACGGTTTTCTTCTAGCCTTCAGCATAATGGTTCTCCAGCCTGGCTGCAAGTCTGTCGGCACGCGTAAGCTTTCCTGGTTGTTAGTTGGCATGATATGAAAAACACATGGCTTTAATGCTGCCATAGATGATAATGCTTTAGATTGCCTTGTAAATCTCTCAGCACCGCCGAACGCTCAAGATGATCTAAAGTTCTAGCCTAAGAGTTATTATTACTGTACCTCTTGCTCTCTCCTGTTCCATGTAATCCATAACTGTATCTCCTTTATCCACTTCCCCAATGTGGTCAACAAGTCCAGAATAGTACAACATTCTTTCTGTTGTGGTGGTTTTCCCAGCATCAATGTGCGCCAAGATTCCTATGTTCTTTATTTTCTCGATGGGACAGTCTAATATAGCCGAACGACTGTGTAAATTTGAGCTATGGGTCCTGATACTCCCAACTCTCGAGAGTATTCGGAAACCCATTTCCTGAAAAATAGTTAGTTATAGTTTTAACCCTACTACTAGAATTTTCCTATATATAGAATGTGAAGTCAGGTTCTATGCTTGAAATCTTCAAGGTTACTTTCTCATAAACCTTTTAAGGTTAATCAAAAAGATTTCGTACCCAAATAGACCCCTAGTGATTTGACTCTTCACCCCAGTTCTGAAGTTAATAGGGGTTGGTATGGATGTTGGAGAGAACAGCAGACATTCGGGTACCAAGCTATGGGGAGTGGAATCAGCAGGTCTAGGCAAAAAAAAAAGACACCTTCACCCACTCAGTCCAAAACCGTACCAGCGAACCCCCCTCCTCCCCTCCCCCACCCCCAAAAGCAAATATGTAGAAAATATAAGCAGTGTTAGATTTATCCTTGTCTCGGTCCAGTCAGCCAAATGTCTTTTTATTTAACTACCTTGTCCACTTAATGCTGTTTTATTTGTCCTGCAATGATTGCAGGTTTGTTTCCGTCCCTGAAGTCGACCCTGATGATTGACAGCCTGACGAGGGCTCAAGGAATATTTGACTAAATGGAGATCAATTTACCATGGTAACAGAACAGTATCTGCATGCAAAAATTCAACTAATAACCAGAAAATCAGTCTCAAAGCAGGTTAAAAAAAAAAAAAAGGCAGATAATTCAAATCTTTTGGGACTTATAACTGTCCTCCTACCATAGGCTACTGCTCACCATTCAAAGATAGACTCAGATCATGCATCTTCTACAGACTGAAGTCTCAAACCACCCTCCTGAACAAAACCCTGTTCGAATAGGGCACAATCCACTCCCCAAACTGTTGTATTAGCCAGGCAGAAGAAGAAAAGCCCCAACACTTCTTTTTCGAATGCCTCATCCTCCAACGAAGAAGGTTGACAATTAAAAAGCCTGGACCACAAGCTAAAAACTCCCAACCAATTTGAATTCATCATCAGCGCCAAACTCCCTTCCAAACCAAATTTAAATTTTTTAAGATTGTGATTGGGATGCTAGTAGAGAACTGAGCCTACTAAGCAAGACCTCTGACTTTTGTGGCCTGAGTTTCGGCTGGAGTGTCTGGCCTACCCCACAGAATAAATAAAAATAAAATAAGACCTCTGACTGCAAATAATACCACCACTGATCAACCGAGAAGGCAGAAAGAAGGCAGAAAGAGATCAACATCAAGTGGAACTCAACACCTCAACAACGTCAGGTACCTCCAGGGTACCCCTCCTGTAATTTAATTTAATTTAATTTAATTTATTTATCACCCACACAATACATGAAGTAAATATGGTGGAGTAGGAATAAGTAAAGAAACACAAAAACAAGGAAATGAAATATACAAAAAATCAAGGAAAGAAACGGATAGGGTTTTATTTTATTTATTCTTTTTAATTTCATTTTTATTTAGCAACAGAAAATGCTACCATTTCTTCGATCTAGTCTGACTGAATGACTGAATTCTACACAGAAAAAAGGCTAGTGTGACCAAGCTCTCAGAGCCTCTGACAGAGAAAGAAGCACTAAAGCCTCAACAGAACTGTACAACCACATTCTACAATAGCCTAAATCAAACGTCTATTAATCTGTGATGTCTTATTTAGATTTCTAGTGGTCCAAAACAGGTCCAGAACTGTTAAAATATTAAAAGTTAGATGAAGATACTAGTTTAAAACTAACTTGCAACTTAGTCATGACCTTGTTATTTAAAAACTGACGCCGACTTGGAGCCAATAGAGGTTAACAACGAATGCAAGAATTTCTTGGAGATTCCCGTGGGAATTTTCAAAACAACTTCCGCATGCCATCCCAGAAATGACTACAATTCGAAGATTTAAATGTGATGATTTATTTAAGTTCAATAATGTGTAAGTATACTAAGATGTCACCTCCAGATTTTGTCTTCTAACAGTAATAAATCATCAGTAGCATTCACTAAATGAATTTGCACTGAAAAATGTGTTGGTTGTTGATTAACGTAAATTAGGCTACTGAACTTCCAACAGATATTTATGTTCTTAGATATTCCTTCAGCCCAAGCTGACTGTGAATCATATTTGATGGTGCAAAACGGATAAGTCAGCTACATTTTTTTAGAGCTATATTTCAGCCCTTCTGGCAGCTTCTTCAGTTCTTGGCAAGGGTCCTCTTCAGGCTCAAGCTGGAAAATGAACTTGCGGAAAAACAATTTCAAACGAGCAGCAAAACTTAAGAGATAAGAAGAAAAAGAAGAAAAAGGGGAGACATGATTCACACCTATAAACTCATCAGAAACAATCCAATCCATGACCTCTTCATCATCGATTCAGCACAGCGAACTAGAGGTCATTCCATGAAAATCACGAAGCTCAACGCCCAGAAGAGGGAACGCCACCATTTTCTTACCAACCGGGTTGTTGATCTGTGGAACTCCCTAAGCGAAGACACCGTATCCAGCAAGACCATCGAAGAGTTCAAAGTCTCCCTTGACAGAGAGTGGAGCAAGAAGCCATGGAGACTGGAATGGGATGCCCTGGAGTCCCAGACCAGAGCATAAGTTATCCACGTGTCAATTTCCGAAGAAGCGATGAGCAATGCTACAGGATGGAAAATCCTTCAATTGCTCCAAGCTGCAATTTAAGCCATTTTAAGCCATAATATACAGTCTTCAACTGACCGTTGACCTGAACGGTCGCAAATACCGGTTAACTTTTTGTTTGTGAAACCGTTGAAAGCCGTTAGTGAAAGTCTGCGTTTGTGGAATGGCGCCAAGTGAAGGAAAGGACGAGATGTCAGTTAGTCTGGTTTATCAGCCAGTTCTGAATTTTTTTCAGAAAAGTCTCGGCTCGAGCCGATACAAATTCGGTCAAAAAGTTTGCTGCAGAGTTCTTCACTGTTGACGCGATTGTCGCTGCCAAAAAGTTTCTATGGGCTCTTGCCTTTCCTAGTGAGCTCCCCCCGAGAAGAAATGCCCAGGCCAATCATCTGTGTGATATTGTTGATGCTTTCCGTCGCTGTGATGACTTGGACGTTGCTGTTCTGGGTTTCGTCACACAATTTCCGAGTGAAGTTCCAGTCGTTCCAGCTGTTGCCATATCTTTATTAACTAGCAAGCTAAGCGCTGTTGCTAATGATGTCTGTTTTATTGCTGAAGCAGTTTCTACTCTTGATCGCTTCACTGCTATCTCAACTCGTCCCGAGGCTTTGACAGCCATCCCTTGCTCACCACCTTCTGATACGCACACTGTTGTTGTTAGTAATATCCCGTCGGATCTTCTTAACATTGATTCCAGGACGCAACACATTGACACCGTTGAAGGTAACGAAGGGATCACTAATGTCAGAGCGAATACTCAAAGAAATCGTCTCATCGTCCACACTTCAAGTGCTTCTTATGCAGAGGTTGTTGCGAGATCAATCACCAAGGGTTTGCCGGACGGTACTACTGCCAAAATTATCTCTCCTAAATTTTTGGGTGATCTCTCCTAAATTTTTGGGTGTTGTCAGGAGCGTTCCAGTCACCATTACGGCCGACGCCTTGAAGACCCTGATTCCTGATGCGTGTGAAGTCGTGCCTATTTCGGGCTCTCGTTCTTTCAAGATCGGGTTCAAAAGTCAAGTTGGTCTCCTTACAGCTATGAAAATCCGGTATGAAGTTTTTAGTGTTCATGAATTCCACCGAATGCCCAAGCGCTGCTTTCGCTGTCAATCCCCAAACCACGTTGTAGCCAAATGCCCACATCCGTCTGATTCTCCAAAATGCGCTCGTTGTGCTGGTTGCCACAGTTATAGCAAAGACTCGCCTTGCTCACTGCCTCCAAAGTGTGCCAGTTGTGACGGCTGTCATGTCTCTTTTAGCCTTAGATGCAGCGTAATGAGGAACGCCGTGGTCTTGGCAAATAATGGTTTTTCAGGAAAAGAAATTGCGCTGTGTGTCATTAAATGTAAATGGCACAAAGGACAAAGATCTTCTACTTGATGATTTGCTAGGCAGCTCGGACATTCTTTGTCTCTAAGAGCATCTGCTGTCCGCCCCTAGTAGCGAAAGTTTGCGCCGATCTCCTGAGCATTTTGTGTTCATCCAGCCGGCAATGAAAACTAGAGGTCGTCCTTCCGGTGGGTTAGCCATTTTTCTTCGAGCCAGCGAGTGTTCAGCACCACCAAAACTGTTCCAGTCTGGGCGTTATGCTCTTGCCGTTCAGTTGGACAATATTGTTCTTGTTAACATATATTTACCTTGCGACCGGCGAAACATAGCATCACATAGTTCATTTGCTAAGGCTTGTCAGAAAATCAGAACACTTCTATCAGACATTTCACGGAAAGGAATGAAACTGGTTCTTGTTGGGGATATCAACACTGATCTTCTAACTTCTTCTGTACGGACTGACTTATTTTTCGATTCTTTACCGACAGCTCACAGTCTCATTGAGAAGTCTCTACCCTTTTCATATGTACATAATCGTGGCGCTAATGTTTCCAACCTTGATCATTTGATTGTTTCTGAAACAAGTCTCATTGACGGTATTGTTGAGGTTAATGAAGAAAAAATTGAGGACGACCATCTGCCTCTGTCTTTCTGTTTGGTTGTCCCTGTTTCTCGAATCAGATGTCCAAATCCCAAGAAGGCCTGGATCCAAAAGCGTAACTGGAATTGTATAGAGGCTGTGCTCTACATTTCTACGTTAATTAATCTTCTCTCGCTTTTAAAAGTTCCTTTTCACCTTCTTCAGACTGGTATAGCAGCTACTACTTCGTCCGTTGATATTAATTGTTATTATAGCGAGCTTGTCCATTGCTTGAAATTGGCAGCGATATTGCTGTACCGACTGAGAGAATTCGAATTGGTACAAGGAAACCTATTTGGAAGGTCAGTCCTGAAGTTAAGAAGGCAAAAAATACGGCAAAATTTTGGCTAAAATTTGGATTGCTTGTGGACGCCCAGGGAATGGTACTGTCTTTAATCTAAAAGCTAAAACGAAGCGTGAATACAAATCTTCACTTAAAAATGCTCGTTTGAATGGCTTAGATGCTCCCAGTGACAAAAAAGTGTGGCAAAAGGTCCTTCGCACAGATAAAGGTTCAGCTGTACCTCCTTCCGCACTAACTATGGCTGACTGGACCAGCCACTACAGTGGTCTATTCAGTGGTTGCAAAAACCAGATTCGGCAGCACTTTAAAAATTTACTTCTTAAATACCTACCAAGGAAAATATTTCAGCCTTCTGTTCTTCCCGTTACTTGTTCTTCCATCGAAATTGCTTTCCGAAAATTAAGAAGAACTGGTTCTACAGATTCTGATGGCCTTAGTGCCGATTTTTTCAAAACTGATTGTCCAGCTTTAACACAACACCTTCAGCTGCTATTTCAAATTTGTTTATGCCAGGGTTTGGTGCCGAATAGTTTCCTCTTGGGTACTATAACATCGGTGATTAAGCGAGGGAAAGACGCGGACCTTTGCAAAAGCTATCGGCCAATTACAGTTTCTTGTACCATAAGCAAAATCCTGGAATACGTCCTTCTTTCAGAAATAGTTGAAAAATGTCACTTTGGTTCAATGCAGTTTGGATTCCGTTCGAGTGCCAGTTGTGCGCACGCTCATCACATATTGACAAAAATGATGAAACAGGCTACCCGCGACAAGTCTTCTATGCATATATGTTCTATAGATATAGCTGGTGATTTTGACAATATAACGCATTCTCAGGCCCTATTTTCTCTCATTACTTCTGGCGTGAATCTTTCTGTTGTCTATCTGTTACAATTTTGGTATGGTCATTCTTGAGTAAGGTTCAGATGGCAAGGTAGCTTGTCAGAGAGTATTCCTGTCAGAACTGGTGTTCGCCAAGGGGGAGTCTTATCTCCCTACATCTTCAAATCGGCCATATCTTCTTGTCTCGATTCTTTGCATCCTGCTTACTTCTATAAAGACTATGCCTTCAGCTACATAGCCTACGCGGACGACTTGCTCTTAGTAAGCCGTAGCCGATCCGCACTCACAAAAAATGTAAGTAAGCTGTCGTCGGAACTTCTCAAAATCGGCCTTGAAGTTAACCTGTCAAAATGTGAGTACCTGCATTTCAACCCTTCGTCAAATGGTTCGAATGCATCCAACGCTTCTATATCTCTTGGATCGTTCATCGTCAAATCAACAGACTCTCTACGGTGGCTCGGCATAACATTAAAATCTTCATTGTAAAAATTTTGCTCTTCGGTTGTTCAAGAAGTTTATAAATCAGTCCGTAGCGCCTATGGACGAATCGTACCCAACCGGGGGCGCTATAATCGTAAAGCTTTGGGAAATTTGTACAGCACCTTCTGCGCACCTTCTATACTATTTCGTTCTGTCGTCACTCATGTTCTGCGAAAGAAGGAGATTAAAAAGACGAGATCATGTTATTTTAAATATGCGAAACCCCTGCTCCACTTGCCGAAATTATGTCATAACCATATATTGACAGAGAAATTCAAAATTCAAGATGCAAGTGTTACCCTTTTGGATGTTTCATCATCGCTTTAAAAAATCATGGAGAACAGGGCCCAACCAACGCACGACGTCATCCACTGCTTCCTGACCGACGATTGAAAATTTAGTGTCTTTTTTGAGTGTTTTTTTTTTTTTTTTTTTTCTTTATTTACTCCGCCTTTTCAGAATGGCGGGTCATAAATAAATTACTTACTTAATTAAAGATTCTTCCTTAAATATCTGATTTTGTGAACTTCTCCTCTGAAAGTTGGTTGGGGTTGGAGCTGGTTCTGGGATTTATTCTGGACATGTCTGCTGTTTTTGCTGTTCGATTGGATCATCGAAAGGGTAGAGATGCTTCTGCATTTTCGTTTTGAGTCACCAGTCTCTTCTTCTTCTTTCCAGCTTAACAAGTTCATTTTCCAGCTTGAGCCTGAAGAGGACCTTTGCCAAGAGGGGCCGAAATATAGCTCTAATAAAATGTAGCTGACTTATCCGTTTTGCACCGTCAAATATGATTCGCAGTCAGCTTGGGCTGAAGGAATATCCATCACCAAAGTACCGAACTTCAAATCGCCCATACATGCCGCCGACAAGTCTCCATCTTAGCTGGAAAGAAGAAGAAGAGACAGGTGACTCCAAAACCAAAATGCAGAATGCACCAAGGTACAGAACTTCAAATCGCCCATACATGCCGCCGACAAGTCTCCATCTTAGCTGGAAAGAAGAAGAAGAGACAGGAGACTCCAAAACCAAAAGCAGAAGAATCTCTACCCTTTCGATGACCAATCGAACAGCAAAAACAGCAGACATGTCCATCTTTAATTGTTTTTCCACAATTTCATTTTCCAGCTTGACCGGCTTGAGCCTGAAGAGGACCCTTGCCAAGAAGGGCCGAAATATAGCTCTAATAAAATGTAGCTGACTTAACCGTTTTGCATAGTCAAATATTTATGTTCTTTTTCTACTTTGAGGTTTTGCAAGGACAGTGTTACCTTTACAGCTTCATGAATAAGGTGGGATGAAATAACAGAAGATCTCATATTTCTTTGCCTGTCAGTTCTTATTTATTCGGAGTTTGAGATGATGCAAGATGCTATTTAACGACAATTTTGTTAGTAAATTTTGGCGAAACGAGATGTATCCTATAGCGAAACATACTAAAGAAATATCGATATTGATATGTCGATTATCGAATATCGAAAGTGAAAGTATCGATATATCGAAAAATCCAAATATCGTCCAACACTAACCATCGGGGAGGTGGGGGTGGATGGAGGGGGATTTGATTTTGCTACCCAAGTAAAAGCTTTCTGGCTTGGAAGTCGTGCCTCTCTGTTTTCATATTCTGACATAGAGTAACCATTTCAGAGCTATAGGACATTCACCAATGGTAAAATAATTTGTTCAGTAATATGCTTTTAGTCACAAATAGACTCAATCGGGCTATCTGAGTAGAGGGCGATTCTTGCGATCTGGAAAGCTCCACGAGCTTATGCGCTGGCTGTTTTTGCAACTTCGTCTGAAACTCGCTTTGCTTTCCAGAGCTGTTCTCGCGCTCCTCTAGATTCTGCCAGCACTTGGAAAGCAAATCGACTTCGCGATCTGAAAGTGATTTTGGCAAGTCAGCAAGAAGTTGTAAAGCCACAACAGTTCTTCTTCCCCCTTGCAGGGCAGGCGTGGGAGGGGGAGTATCTTCCGCCGCAGAAATAGCATGCTTTGCTCTTGGAGCCACTTGCTTCTGTTTTTTTGTTTCTACCACTGTTCCAGTTTTGGTAGTGAGATATAGCATCAATTTCTTGCTTGATGTGAACTAGCCTTCGTCACTTCGTGGGTTCTGCACATTAAGGTTGCTTTCTCCAGTGTGAGTTCATCGCCTTCAGCCGAGAGCTTCTCAAGCACATGTTGGTTTTGGAGTCTACACATGATTCGGTCACAAAAGATTTCATCTGGGTTTGAGTATGAGCATAACTTTACTAGTGTCCTTAATTCTGTGATATATTTTTCTACACTCTCTGTATTGGTTTTGTCTCGCTTCCTTAACAGGTTTAGTGCAAAAACTGTGTTCTTCTGTTGTTAAGCATATGCTTTGAATTTTGGAAGGTAGGGTTCGACTTTATTGAATTCTTCAGCAGCAGCATTGAAGGTATATTTCTCGATCTTTTGCTCCGGCCCAGATAAGTAGGTAGGCACGCTGTATTTTCTCAGCGGCCCAGCAAACATCAGATGAGCATGTTCTTGGAAGCGGTCCCATTCCTCTGAGAGGGAGTTGATCTCCCAGGCTATTGACGGCTAAAGGACGTCCATTGTTATCCCTCCACTTCTGTGACCATGTAACGTTTGTCTATTGAGTAGATTTATTGACCCAGGCTACCTACAAAATGAATAACATGAGACTTCCATACCAAACTTAAATATAAGAATACAAATGGATGACTGTAAAAAACACAGCTATTTGGAAGTTGTAATGTGGCTTTTTCTATTGACTTAAGTCTCTTCTGCAAGTGAGGATGGTCCACTACTGGTTGTCCAGTCCTATTGAAACAGATTGGAGACATGCAGCTAAAGACTCAGTAGACAGTGAAATTTGGGAACTGTGTTGATTTTATTGAATGAAGGTTGAAATGACATGAGAAACAAACTAAATAGCTCCACTCTTATAAAAAGAGAAAATGAGAAAAATGTCTGATGATAATTGTTTAAAAAAATTGAAATTTCATGGGAAAACATTAGAAGTGGAAGTTGGTTGCTTGAAAAGAGGCGTGTCTTTTTGGCATCTTAGGTAAGGAGGCTACTATTCGACTGCATTGATTTGCTCTTTCAAGATTGCAGAGCTCATCTACAGCCTAGGCTACTGTTTGTAAATATGAAGGGTACGGTAATAGGTTTTTTAAAGGCCAAATTAACTATTACTTCTCTTTCCAGGAACTTCGATCCACTGACTGAAACTGTATCCTTTTGACTGTCCTGATGAATGTCTCTGAATGAGACAAGGCTTTATAGAAGGGTCCATGATGGGACTCAACTACACTGGCTAGTGTGTAGTACGGGCCAAGAAACAAAAATGCAGATTTGTAAAAGCAGGTGAAATGATAATTGGAAGTATCAGTGTTTTGGGGGGATTGTAATTGATCCATGTATTCAAACTTACTGGCTACCTGCTTGCAAATGTTTGGATTCTATATTGACTCCCTGCAACATTAAGGATGTTGCCATTGTCTGCTTCTTCCAGATAGTTGTGTGAAAGTTAACATGGTCTAGTGTATATCCCCCACATTATTGACTTAAGGTGTGTATATATGTACAGTGATGATTTTCAATTTTCCTTAACTGTTTCAACATAGTATGGGTTGCCTTTTTATCTGCAGTATATGGCGCATTGGCCTGAATATTTTTCAGCAGCTGTAGCCCCCGGAGGTGAAATGATGGGATATAGTAAGTTTGTCATCTTTGTTCTGTGATGTGGTGGACAGGATTTTTAATTAGTTCATACATATTAGATCTGATGGTCCAAACTTTGTTTTTGTTTTCAAGCGTTCTGTTTGGAGGTAGATTGAAGGAATCAAGTCCTCATCCTATCGGAAAAAGTCGTTGAGTTGACATTTAATGTTTTAAGTCCGAAAGAGATATGAATTGGCTAGACAATGTTAGGCTTTAAACTTTTGTCTGATGTACAAATTACATTAGACTTGATAGTTGATGGTTTTAGAAACGGCTAGGCTAGGTTTCAGTATCTTTTGAATAGACCCATGTATCTTTTTTTCCTTTTAGTTATGGGGAAAGCTGAAGGGCACGCCCAAAACTGGCACGGGCATGTCACATGCCTTAGCGTTGCTCCTGAATATCGGCGGATCAGATTGGCAGCGCGCTTGATGGCTGAGCTTGAAGACGTTTCTGAAAAGTGAGTACATAGTCCCGGGAAGGATCTGCCCGATGAAAAATTTGTAGCCTGCGTAGTTGTATGATCGTTGTACGAAAAAGTTGCATGTATTGATATGTAATAGTAAAGAATACTATTATTTAATGTGCCTCAGACTGGGCCAATCTTAAGCAATAGTATCCAGTAGCATCCTGTCTTGCTATAGTAGCATCCAGTCTCGCTAATAGTAGCATGCAGTAACACGGTAGCCTTGACGTAGAAGCATGTAGTAGCATCAGTTCGTACTGCATGCTACTTTTTCGTGCAACTATCATACAACTACGCAGGCTACACATTTTTATCGGGAGCTGCATCGCAATTTTTAGTAAAAAAGAATCGTCCGCTCGCTGTTCTGTCGCCGCGGATCTGCAGTCGTGATACAGAAACAATGCGTTTACCGAAGAAGAAAATTCTCAAAATTGAATCACCATGGCACAATAAACTGATCACCACAGACCAGAACCCGAAACACTAATCCTTTCAGCCAGTCCTTCCTTACAACCAAGACATTAGTATCCTTCAGTTTTCAGTAAACGGTATTGATTGAAATTCTTATGAATGAATGAATTTACTGCACGGAAAAACCCATGGGGTCATGGCAACAAAACAAAAGGAAAACACAACAAACTACAAAAATCGCTCTCTATGGGACAAGCCAACGCGGAGGAATCTAGCCACCTTACGGATATCCCCCATATTTGTACTTCCATTCTTTTCTAGTAGCCACTCCTCCCTAGTAATTCCCACCCCAAATACTTCGACCCTTGAATCACTCAACCCTTCACATTCACACATAAAGTGGAACACGTCCTCATCCATCTTTCCACACATCAGGCAAAAGTAAGGGCCATTATTTAACCTATTTTTTCCTATAAACCTTTTTTTCTCCCCAATAGCTAATCCCCCCCCCCCCCCCCCCTATGTATAATTGTATTTTTATTGCGAGAGACCAAATATTGAGACCCCAAGAGATATTCAGCTGTGACTGTAACGGCCCAGACGGGTGACACCTGCAGACCCCACTTAAGTTTAAAGGGGTCTACCGCTGAGTCCTTTTCTATTTCACAGCATATTTTAATGTCTATATGACTAAGTCCAAAACACGCTAGTGCTCCTCAGGAAGAAGGAGTAAACGTCTTCGTAACGACTCAAACTGAACAACTCAAATCCTGTGTCAAACAATCACGGCGATCTTCGGGAGCAGCTGTGATACCCGAGGTGATACCGCTTCTGGCTCTTCCGCTAGGTACCCCGCGATTTTGCATCGGCAAGGAGAGTTAGTCATCAAGAGTATTGCAGTTCAGAATTTTATTTAGAAGAGCTTCTCTCCTGTCGAATAAGGCTTTAGATTTTAGCCGTAGCGATCAGTTTGTTGGTTGTATTGAAACAATAATTTGTTTAAGGAAGCGAGCGTTCTTCGTGGATTTGTTCGTCCGAGTATCCAACTCCGTCGCTATAAATATGTACACCCTTCTTGGCTACAGCGTATATCGGACCGTCCTTGGCTACTACTCCGGAGATCCCGATGAAGATGCCTATGGTAAGTCCGCAAAAACGAACACTGGAATGAACAAGAGCTACGAGCCCGTATGGCACTTGGTACGAGTAGGTTGTACAAGAAAGTAGACAGAACGTCACAAAATACCTCGCCATCCAAAAACGCGTTTCGGACCTAGAAATAGGATATCTAGTTTAGCATTTCCGGCTTCGCCTCGGATCAACTAGGGCAAATGACTTTTCTACCTTCCAAGTTTCAACCCAGAACATCCACTCGTTTGGGCCCTAGACGTGCCACACGATTTCCGGTACCCCTCTCCAACTCCCCTACCGCGGCTGAATCTGGTTCGGACTCCTAAATGGATAGTCTGAAGCATTTTCTCTTACCACCTATCAAGTTTCACTGAAATCTGAGCATTTTTTTGAGCTTTTATTCAAACAATGTTTACAACGGGTACGTCAGCTATGATTCTTCATCAGCGATATTTTGGCACTTTTTGGCAAGGGTCCTCGTCAGGCTGTCAATCCTCTGGTTCAACTTCGGGGAAGGAAACAAACCTGTAATAATCAATTTTTGAGCTTCCGGTAACTTATTTGACGGTGCAAAACGGATAAGTCAGCTACATTTTATTCGAGCTATATTTCGTCCCTTCTTGGCAAGGGTCCTCTTCCGTCAAATATCTCCGTCAGATATGATTCGCAGTCAGCTTGGGCTGAAGGAACATCTGCTTCCGGTACCCCCCCCCCCCCCACTGTGGTCGGATCCGGTTCGAAACCTAAAATATGTTATCTAGGCCCTAGGGTATGTGATCTCTCTACATTCCAAGTTTCATTCCAATCGCTCTACTATTCTTTGACCCCTATGCAAGCCACAACATTTACGGGACTCCCCTTCTAACTCCCCACACTGTGGCTGAATACGACCAAACTCGCGACATCACCAGAATTCCCGATCCCCCGCCCAACTCCCCCACAGTGTCCGAATTCGGCCCGGTTATGTCAACGATGTATCTAGGACGTGTGCTTGTTCTTCCCACCAAGCTATATCCCGATGCCTCCACTCTAAGCGTCTCCCAAGATTCCCGGTCCCCCTCCAGCTCCCCCCAAAGTCACAGGATCCCATCCGGATTTGAAGTGGGCCGTCTGACCACAGGAGGTGTTTCCAAATATCAAGTTTCATTAAGATCCAATCACCCCTTCAAAAGTTATAAACACCTCAAGATTCCGGATTCGCCCTCCCTCCACTCCCCCCACGATGGTCGGATCGGGGAAGTTACTATTTACAACTTATTCTTTTGGGGTCCCTGATTTGCCTGCCAAGTTTCATCGTCCTAGCTTATGTGGAAGTGCCAGAACTAGCAAAACCCGGACCGACCTATCGACGGACAGAAATTGCGATCGCTATATCATAAAAGTGCCATAAAATGTGCATGTTACCCGCATTTTATAAAACTTTCTTCCCCGAAAAAGAAACAAGAATGGAAGACTTTTGCTGTGTAACGTGATGTTTGACAGATGAGGTAAAGCCTTGTTCAAAAAGGTGTAATAAGGTGTATACGCCCAACGCCCATCATAAAATTCCTCTCGGATTAGTTCTTTTTTGGCCGCTAGGTGCGCTATCGTAAAGAAAACAAGGACACATAACTTCTTTGCTTACGTTTATCCAGGTTTGATTTGCTATTTTCAATTCCTCTTAGGCCCAACCATGTTTAAAACTGCTTAAAATGCCTCTTCCCCTCTTTTTGCTTTACCCAACTCTGTTCTGTCAAGCGTCATCAAGTCTGTCATTCCTGGCTTCCGACTTCAGTGCTGAGTGCTGGCTGACGTTTCAACGGGGCTAATGCGCGACCCGATATGAAGCGAAAGCTTAATCGCTTATTCACCCGTCAGATAACTTATCCCCCGATCTCACGTGTGATTGTTATTGTTCCTCTAGCGCGTCTGGCGGCAATTCGTCATCGGATTTTTGGACGTATTACGGCGTATAGGGTGTGTTACAGATTCTTCTTTTCATCGGGGCCCTCTGTAATAAGGAGAATAGACCCGTGTGCTATCTTCGCTTATGCAGAGCCAGTCAGATCGCTTGGTTGATTCCGCCAGCGGGCCGAGGAAAGTGGTGCGCGCTTCTACGTAGACACGTCAGTAATTCGACAAAATCCGACGCTACATGGACAAACTTCCCGACACTACATGGACAAAAAAAACGACACTACATCGACACGCTGGGAAGTCGAAC
Source organism: Branchinecta sandiegonensis (assembly GCA_030848855.1). Lineage (NCBI taxonomy): Eukaryota > Metazoa > Arthropoda > Branchiopoda > Anostraca > Branchinectidae > Branchinecta > Branchinecta sandiegonensis. The sequence continues at coordinate 19,525,702 of JAUPMV010000011.1, forward strand.
GACACTACAGAGACAAAAAAATCCGACACTACGAACCTGTCTCTCTGGTGTCGTGTCTCTGTAGTGTCTGTCCATGTAGTGTCGTGTCTATGAAGGGACTGTCCATGTAGCGTCTGGTAATGTAGTTTCGTGTCTGCGTAGCGTCTGTCCATGTTGTGTCGCACACAAATTCTATTCATGTAGTGACGTGTCTCGGTAGTGTCGGATCATGCAGGTGTCTCTGTTGTGTCGTCATTCTGTTAAAATGTGTTAAAAATTTTATTTTAACGAACTTCGGCTTTATTGCTGCCTAACTTCGCTTTTATTTCTTGGTTTGAGTCCGCCCATGTTTGTAGTCATGTTGTGCGCCCGGATACTAGATGGTGCTATGTGTTTGCGAAAGCCGTTTCATATGATGGCAAACTTGATGGTGGGAATCGGATTGTATTGCTTTGAACTCGAGCATGCGTGGGTCAGTCAGGGGCGTCATGTATGGGGGGGGAGGGGGACGCCCCCCCCCCCCTCAATGTTGTTCTCCAGTCAGTGAAAATAACCGAGTCGGCGCGAAGCCCCGTGATTTTTCGTAAAAACAGTCGATTTTTTCTTGGGAACAGTCGATTTTTTTTGCACTTACCCTTCGGCGAAGTGCCAAATAGCGATCGCAGTTTCTGTCCGTCCATCGGTCTGCCGGTCGGTCCGGGTTATGCTAGTTTGGGCACTTCCACCTAAGATAGGACGATGAAACTTGGCAAGCGTATCAGGGACCCCAAAATAATAAGTTGGAAATAGTGACTTCCCCGGTCCAAGCATCGTGGGGGGAGTGGAGGCAGGTGGAATTCGGAATCTTGAGCTATTTATAACTTGAACGGGTGATCGGGTCTTAATGAAACTGGATATTTGGAAAGACGACTCAGACGACCCAGTTCAAATCCGGACCGGATTCCGTGACTTGGGGGGAGCTGGAGGGGGGGGAACCGGAAATCTTGGGAAATACTTAGAGTGGAGGGATCGGGATGAAACTTGGTAGGAAGAACAAGCACAAGTCCTAGATACATCGTTGACATAACCGGACCAGATTCGGGTTCTGGGGGGTAGTTGGGGGAGGAGAACTCTGGTGATCCCGCGAGTTGGCTTTACTGTGCTGGAAGGTTAAGCCTGGCCTTAGGGTCAACAGTGCGGATATTAAGCAATCCCAGACTTCTCTTAGCGCCTGTGGTGTACAAAGAACTACTACTCAACGTATATGCTGCCAAATATCTACTTTCTGAAGTTTTCTCTCCTTTTAGATATGAGGAAAGCCCTTTCAAGAGACACGGAGAAGCGGTCCATCATCCCTTTAACGCACCCGGTTCGACCCGAAGATGTTGACTAGCTCTTTTAGGTACATTCTCGATTTTGTAACAGCAATCGCATTTACATTTGTGTCCACCCGAAAACTTTGCGTATCAAAAAGTCATGGGTCCAAAGGTTACACTCAATCCTGTGTCTGGGACGGATGTCGACCCTTGTACTCGCCTGCCATGGTCGTTGATTACTTCTGCACGCTAAATATACAGTTTCTTCGACTTGCCAATCCAAACTTCCGTATCCGAATTCTGCGTGTTCTCGCCGTTCCCTGGGAACTCTCGCAGAGGAGTCCCCGTGTTCTGTTGTCTCAGGGACTCACTCCCCGTATGGTTTTATGTCCGGTTTCTACTCGGACAACTTGTTCGCCCGGAATCAGGCCAAAACCGGAAATTTTTTTAAAAGCAAAAGTTTTATTTGAAGTTGATTATATGACAGATTTGGGGGTAAGAAGAGACGCTGAATCTGTAGCTATTTGGCCTTAATCTGTTTCTAAATTTTAATAGTAAAAATATTCAAGGAGTCTGGCAAAGACTGGATCTGGCAAAGACAAAACCCAGTTGTCTGTATCGAATATTAAATTTTTGGGATCCCGTCGAAACCTTTGGTCTTGTTTAGTGATGATACCTGGAGCAATCGCCGTCCGTGGTAACCCGAGGCAATAGGGAAGTGAGTCCCTAGTTCCAGCAAAAATGCAGGACTCTGCAGAGAGAGTCCGTATTGAATGGCAAGATGACGCCTTGTACCAGAATAGCTGAAATTGTGTTGATAGGCTACCTGGCTGATTAGTCAACCGATATTCTCATACTAATCGTCTACACACAGCCAACTTAGGCACAAAAATGCTCCAGATTATGGCCCCAAAGTCCCAAATTTTAGTTTAAAAAGTCCGGAAAACGGTTCCAAACAGCGGCGCACCGCCGAAAATCTTCGGCGCGCCACGGAGCGCCGCCGTCAAAAATAAAATCGGCTTGGCTTCGGGATTTAGTCAAAAGACCTAAGGCGTATTCTCGCCGTTCCACGAGGACTCCTCGGGGAATCGAAAGGAAAGGCGAGAATAGAGGGAGTCACTCCACACGGACTCCGCGTACAGAAAACAGCGAGAACATGGGGATGCTTCCAAAACGGCTTTTGTTCGAAAAAAAAAATATACAGTTGACGAAATTAGTCTGGATTTTGTTTATTCCGATTGTTTTTAATTAAGTTTGTATTGCACCAACACCAGCAAAAAAAAGTTCCCTCCGAATCTTAAACTGAGTCCTTTTTGATGATGGAGATGAAAATCGGAGCATTACCCGTCCGTGGGGACTCGCGAGAATACAGGGAGTGAGTACCCAGGACAAACAAAAACGCGGGGACTCCTCAAGTGGAGTCCTCGGAGAACAGCGAGAATACGCCTCTAGTTATAACATTGAAAAGTATCACCGCCTTGAAACGGAGTTAGCGATGGCGCGCCATTTGAAAACAGCGGCGGAGCGAGGACACTTCTTCGGCGCTGGCACGCCGATAAACGGCGTGGACTCAGGGTCTAGTAGTAATGTATCCGTTTAGCAACGTCAATTATGAAGTCGAAAACGATAAGAAATATGCAGGCTTAGAGTTAGCATAAAGTTTTTCAGGGTTTCTGACCATTCCGGGGTGGAGAGTGCACCTTATCCCGACGAAAATTGACATTGCTACACCATCATCGCCGGAACATAACAAAAAAAATTAACATCAGGAGGTATAGGACTTACGACTTTTAGACTAAATTATCGGCCTTTGGTAATCATTATGAGCCAGTGATTTTCTGGAAACCTTAAAGCACCCCTCTTGCTTATTCTGCCTTTTATAATATACTTAGCTCCTATATGGAATTATAAGATTCTAAAATCCCGACGTTTCTCCATCGTTTCGTTTCGTAACCACGAATTTTTAGCGCTTTTTCGGCCTTGCCGAGTTTTCCCGTCACCCAACGAAAAGTTTGCCGGAATCTTCAACGTCCGCTGACAACTCTTTCACAAATAAGGATGTGATAATCTTCTGTTTGTTACTTCTTTTATTTGCTTAGTTTTCCCACTTTTTAACCAAGGCACGATCAGTTTTCAAATGTTTTGCGCTCAGCCGCCGCGTCGGAGAGCAGGAAGGCTGGAGGTAATCGACAAGCGCTAACAAGAGAATCGCTGGTTTTCAGTCGAAATAAATGGTATTTTCAAAAGTGTTTTTTTCTGATTCATTTCATAGGGAAAAGATCATTTGTAGTAAGGGTTGTGCTTTAATCTGGCTTCTTCTTCTTGGTCTTTTGCAAAAGAGTTTTCTTGAAAATGAGAGTTTGAAGGCAAAGCAGCAAAAACGGAGTCTCGAGTCGTATTCGGCAGTCATATCGCGTTTTTTTTAAATCCAACCAGAGGCGTATTCTCGCCGCTCCCCGAGGACTCCTTGGGGAATCGAAGGGAACGGCGTGAATAGAGGGGACTCCACGTACAGAAATAGCGAGAAGAATGCTTCCAAAATGGATTTTGTTAAAAAAAAATGCAGTTGACGAAAATATTCTGGATCCACTTTAATAATAATAATAATTTTATTTTTCACCCATCAAAAAGCACATGGCATAGACGGAGTATGAATAAAGAAAGAAAAGAAGAAGGAAACACTATGACAAGGAAACACTATAACAAGAGGAAACCAGACACAACATAGAGACTAAGACAACATTATACTATCTATAAAACTATCCTATTGTAGAAGAAGGCTCTCCCATTGATGCTCAATCTTATTGTTGTAATTCTGCATAAGTTGTCCAACTGCTGTAAGTGGGTCAGTGATGTTGTAAGTAGTGACGATTTTACTATTTCGGGTCTAAGGAGGGAGGCGGAGCAGGAATTTACAGAAACGAAAATAAATAGAGCGAATTTGTTTTTTATCAGTGTTAGTTAACATTCGCCAGAACGGTGCGATGTATAAAATGTGAGGCAGGGCCACCGAGTTAAAAATCGTGGCGAGAATAAGACGGTTGAAACGGAACTTATTCGCCACGATGGAACCATAAGCTGCAGCAATCTTTTAGCGAATATGTTGATCAACAGGGCTCTGGTCTCTCTGATCGACCTCCCGATCGGTAGACCAAGATAAATCAGCGAATCTGCTGGTCTGACGTTCGAACTTCCCAGCCGAACAGTTATATCAGAGCTAGTTCTCCAATTAAATAGAACAATTTGTGATTTTTCAGGGTTAAATTTCATTCCTACGCTGCTGTAATCATCACTTAACGTATCAAAATTTTCTTCAAGACGAGTTACTGTGCGACTGGGGTTTAGAATGTCATTCGCGTAACATACAAGACTAACGTCAATTCCACGAATAATACAAGCCGGCTTTACATTACTTTGAGGTTCTATTACAGCATTGTTGAATAGTTGCGGTGAAACTACCGATCCCTGTCTTACTCCTTTCTTAACAGGCACAACAACATGAGCATCCGGAAAACCAGGGATTTGGATAACAACAACTAGATTATCGTAGAGGTCCCGGTAAGCACGGATTATAGATGGGTATACTCCTCGCTGACAAGCAGTAAAAAGAATATGCTCATGGACGAGCGAGTCGAAAGCCCTACTAACGTCGTGGCTTGCAAGAACTAAAGACTCCTTACCAGACTCGGCATCTAACACAATGGAACAAACAGCACTAAGGGCGTGGGAGCATCCCAGTCCCTTTTGGAACCCGAACTGACAAGGGAGCACATAACACTTTGAGTAAATTTCGGGAAACGTGATAAGCTCGAAGAGCTTGCACAAGACATTTGAGACTGTAATCGGGTGGTAAGAGCTACAAGAATCAGAAGGTTTCCCTTTTTCAGAATTGTGTAAAGCTTTGCTTCAGAAAAGTTGTTAGGTGTAATTCCGGTTTCTACGATTACTTGGAACAGGATGCAAACATAATCTACCAGCAGGTCACTTGCCATTCCTAAGAGAGCCGAGCCTGTCTCGTTAGTACCTCGGAGTACTTTTTCTTTAACTTCCGGATAGCACATAAGACCAAACTACGCTCCACTACATAGTAATTAACGCTAATGTAATGTAATGTAATGTTTATTTATGACCCATCGTACAAAAAAGAAAAAATGATGGAGTATAAGAAGAAAAATAGAAGAAACACACAAAAAAAAAACAAATCTTTTCTTACTGAGACACTCATCTAACTTCCGCTGAAATTCCGCCGCGATATCGGGAGCCGGGGAGTCAAATTCTTTATTAAAATGACTGCACCATTCTTCCGGAACAATAGAGCACAGCTCACCACTTGGCTTAGGACGCAGCCAGGGGCGTCCCGAGGGGGGGTGCAGCACCCCCCCCCCCCCCCCCCCAGAAGGTCTGGGGGAAAAAATTCCGGTAAATTTTGACTGGTGCGGCGAAGCCGCGCCAGTCAGAATTTGTCAAATTCAACTGAAGTTGATGATTTTTATGGGGTCTACCGGATCATTGCTCAGGGCATCTACCGGAATTTTGCTCAAGGAATCTAACGGAACTTGTGTCAGGGAATTTACTGTTGAATATGGATCAGGGGGTCTACCGGACTTCACCTCACCGAATCTACTAGAATTTTGGAATCTACCGGGATTTTGCTTAGAGAATCTACCGAAATTTTCCTCAGAGAATCTACCGGAATTTTGCTCAGGGAATCTACCGGAATTTCGCTTTGGGAATCTACCGGAATTTTTCTCAGGGAATCTACCGGATTTTTTTCTCAGGGAATCTAATAGGATTCTGCTCAGGGCATCTACCGAAATCTTGCTCAAGGAAACTACCGGAACTTGACTTAGGGAGTTTACTGGAGGATGGATTAGGGTATCTACCGGATTTCGCCCCACGAAATCTACTAGAATTTCGGAATCTGCCGGGATTTTGCTCGGGGAATCTACCGGAATTTTGCTCAGGGTATCTACCGAAATTTTGCTCAGGGAATCCACCGGAATTTTGTAAGGGCATTCACCGAAATCTTGCTCAAGGAATCTACCGGAACTTGTCTCAGGGAATTTTACTGGAGGATGGATTAGGGGATCTACCGGATTTCGCCCAACGGAATCTACTAGAATTTTGGAATCTAGCGGGACTTTGCTCAGGGAATCTACCGGAATTTTGCTCAGGGAAAATACCGAAGTCTTTCTCAAGGAATCTATCGGAACTTGTCTTGGTGATTATACTAGAAGCTGGATCTGGGAATCTACCGGACTTTGCTCCATATTATCAACCAGAATACCGGATAAGTATAGATTCACAGCTTACCAGGATGACCCCGGCACATAACTTACCAGAGCAATTCTTGGAGACAGACAACATTGCGTGACGAGTGACGAGTACATTTATCGAGTGAATCCGGTTATCTCCTAAGTCGGTCTAGGTCGAAGCCTTTTTAGTTTTAGGTGACAATCTTAAAGTTTAACCGAATAGGCGTGAGGTCCAGCACGTCTAGTAACATCTCACCTATTCACTTAAATATTCCTGAAAACCTGATAAAAATGCGTTTCTTTCATTTCTCCTTTATCCAGGGATAGTCGATTTCATAGGATGAACTTCTTCTTTCGGATTTGTCATACCTCTATGTACTGTCCCTCTACGCTTGAAATATTTACCAACTAGAAATGTAAGCCGTTGCCGAAAAATAAAATAAAAATATCAGATTCATTGCAAGACATATCCTACAATCATTTTCCTACTTTTCTACAGGCGTAACTTCTCCGGTGTCGCATCTATTGCCCTGGAAATGCAGGTTTTTTTAAAGTTTAAAATCTCAGCGTCTGGATGAGTTTGGTTTGTCATGCAAGCAGCGAACGCTCTGAACGTTTTAACGAAAAATGCAAAATCTCTCAGATGTGTCAAAATATTTCAGTATTCAAATATCAGACTGAAAAATAAGCTGAATCTTAAGTAAAACTTCACCGAACCTATTTTTTGTTGTTTGTATAACATAATACAACTCAGAAAACAACAGTAGACCTATGCTAGAGTTTCTGCAGAGATGGTCATTACGGAGACATTTCCGCTAAAACCTGGAAAAATTCCGGTAAAACTTCGAAAAATTCCGGTAAAATTCTGAAGCCGCACCCCCCCCCCCCCCCTATCAGAAAGATGTCGGGACGCCCCTGGACGCAGCATATGTTTCCATAGCTCAGATCTGTTGGCCTGGACCTTATTCGTGTACTCGCGACGCACTTCACTCCGATGCTTTGATAAGACTTTTGAAAACTTCCGCTTGGCCCACTTGCGAACAGTGTTTACCGATCCCTCCCTAGGTTTGTCACTTTCCAGCCATAGACGGCGCCAGAACTTGGCTTTTGCACAGGCTTCACGTAAGGATGGATTTTTTGCCCATTCATGCTCGTTGGAGCCTGTGCGAACTCTTATCACTGGGACCGAAGCTTTTCGCCGCATCTTATTGCATGGCAAATAAGAGCACAAAATGTATTTATATGGATCCTTGCTTCCGACCGAATATCGGCAGAACCGCTCAATAGGTAGTACGGTACCTTCACTTTGTTGAGGATTTCGTCGCATACTCTTTGAAAAATCAAAGGGTTCGCCTTGTCCCAATCGGGCATTGTGAACCATTTAGGCAGTCGGTTGGAAGGTAGGCCTATCTGCTGGGGAGTCTCAAAACAGAGACTTATTGGAAAATTATCCGAGGAGAAACTAGATTCGAATACATGCACAGGGGTCTTGTCACGGACTGAGAGGTCAGAGCATGTTCCAGATTTGACATAGATCCACTGGGGTGGATATAGGTAACATCACGATATTTCTCAGTTAGGCGTAACTTATCCTCCACGAGAGAAAGAATCATGCTCGTACGTGTAGACATGGTGTCAGTTAGGTTATAATTGAAGTCTCCCACTACGAGAACGTGGGGAGTGGATTTTGTATTTACACAGCCTGAAAGACTTTTCACCGCGAACGCGAAGCGTTTTTCCGAATCGTCATCTCTGCAATCAGTCGGGAGATACGCATTGATTACGGCAAGTCCTTGGACTTCTACTGTCGTTGTGATCGCTCTTCTTCAGAAGGACAGAAGAGAGATCAGAACGGACATATGTGGCTAGACCCCCCGAGGGTCGGCCACGCGCTCCTTTCCGTTTAGCAGTTGAAAAGAACAGGACGTGGTATTCTCGAAATTGTAAGAGTTCCTCACTCTCAACAGTTAAGAAGTGTTCTTGTATGCAAATAACCTCAAACTCGGACAGAAACTTTTCAAATCACCGGACGTTTATCCAAGAGGTTTCCATGTATATTCCAAGACATAATTCTATTTACCATGCAGGGTGATGGGATTCTTTATCGAACTTTGGTTTTCGGGGCACCGGATGTGGTAGCACGTATGATTGTCCGATTTACAGGCTAGACAGCACATCAGCTTCAAGCACGGCTCCTCTCGGGTAGCTCCATGATCTTCGTCACCACACCGAGAGCAGCGTTTTGCGCTAAACAGGAAGCCGCAATATGGCCTGTGGCATGACAGTTGTAGCAAAGACCGGGAGATGGACGAATTGTTCTACTCTGAGGCGTTCGTATCCTGTGATGATTCCACGTTTGATTGCTCCGTCCAAAGAAGGCTGGTCGACGAAAAACAACTTGAAGGTACGAGAGTTTCCACAGCACGAGACCTTCTCGCAACCAGTAAGTTGCGACTTCAGCTGATCACCGTCATCCAACTCGGGAGGGACTCCTTTCACTATTCCTATTTTTGTTGGCTGTTTCACTCTCGTCTCAGAACTAGGGTTCCCAGCTTTGATTCCTGCAGCTATGCGATCCGCCGTTTGCCGCTTCGCAACCTTTAGTCGCCATTCCGATTTTCCCGACGTCATTTGTACTGTACCGCGATCGAAGCTTTCACCGCAAGATTCTTCAATAAATTTCTTTCTCTCGTCAGGCGTCTTAAGATTTGTTGGGTTCTTGACGATGACTGCGTACGATGGTTTCGCACTGGCTTCGATCTGGGCAACAGTTTCAGGAACTGGATTCGCAGTTGGCCATTGAATTGGCCTGGTGGTAGCCTGCTCCATCCATCCATCTAACTTTCTGCGTTTGTCATTTACTGCCGTCATTACTCACTACACAGGCTCCAACCTCCTCGGCAGATGCCGGAACTTCATTTGCTTCGTAGATGAGGAAAGTCGGCAAAGGAAGCTTCTCGTTGCAGCTTTTCGTGTAGAGTTTCACAATATCATTGGCGTTGTCTTCCTCTCTGCCGTGTTTGACAAGACGATCACGAGTGCCACTTTTGCTCCATATTATGTCTTTCGCGGTCAAGATAGCTTCATGGGAGTAGAATTCTACAATCCTTTTGACAACAATGGAAGCTTTGATTCCATTTCTGATAGACCGGGATACGAAGTTCAACAATGGGCAGTAGAATTCTACAATCCTTTGACAACAACGGAGGCTTTAATTCCATTAAATATTCTTTGAGCCCAAGCTGACTTTGAAACATTTATGAAATAAACATGTATACATGTATGTATGTATACATGTAACAATAAACATTCATAAACATTTATGAATAAACATTACATATTATGATTACAGGTTTGTAATAATGATTACAGGTTTGTTTCCTTCCCCGAAGTTGAACCAGAGGATTCACAGCCTGACGAGGACCCTTGCCAAAAAGGGCCGAAATATCGCTGATGAAGAATCGTAGCTGACGTACACGTTGTAAACATTGTGATAGACCGGGATACGAAGTTCAACAATGGGCACCATAGCAACTCCGTTTTGTCCATGACGTAGGGATGAGCACGTGACTCGTCAAAAACGGTTGAAATTGACCGTTATTTTCAGCTTAATGATTTTCCATCGGCTATTTTTCTGTGAGATAAGTTGAAAGCTCTTCAACGGTCAAACGAAGACTTTATTTTTCGTTTTATTTATTCGGATTGTTTTTAGTTACTTTTACATTGCACCAACACCAGGAAAAATTGATTCCCCACCGAATCTGAGAGGGAGTCCTTTTTGATGATTGTGATGATAATGGGAGCATTCCCCGTCCGTGGGGACTCGCGAGAATACAGCATTGTCCAAATTGGTGTAATAAGCTGAATAACGAGATATTTACGTTTAAACACACGGCTGTTTATATAGGAACCCAAAAAGGTTCTTATCAATGCGGCGTTCGGTGTTGCCACGGTTAATACAATTTTTCGAGCTCTGCCTTTAGTAACAGTGGTCTCCGCAGCTGCGCAGAACATATTGCTTGGTTGGTGCCGTTAGCTAAGTTACTTTGAACAAAAAATTGGTTTGGAAGTCAATTTAGTAAGTCAAGTTTAGGTTTGTTTGCTAAGCTACAGGATGTGTACCCAAACCAAAGTTGTATAATCTCGAACTTGACCTGAAAATCTTGCAAGGAAACTTCTGTGCAGTTCTAAACAGGTCCTAGGTCATCCACGGTTTCCTTTTTGACAGTTATGACCTTGTTAAGACTGCATTGAAATTCTCTTTCAGTCCTTTTAGGCCAGGTTCAAGGATGTAGACATTCTATCTTAGATACCCCTCCTACATTGGTCATCCATCTCAGTTCAGTTTGGGGTCAGATTGGGTCAGATGCCACATGGGATAAAAGCATATTATATTTATATTTTCAATAAGGTGGGCATCAGGACATCACCATTCAGCTATTTTGACCAGTTTATACCGAGATTTGTACATATAAGTAATATAGGGGAGAGCAAGGGGAGATTTATTCAAACAATGTTTACAACGGGTACGTCAGCTACGATTCTTCATCAGCGATATTTCAGCCCTTTTTGGCAAGGGTCCTCGTCAGGCTGTCAATCCTCTGGTTCAACTTCGGGGAAGGAAACAAACCTGTAATAAATAACTGAAGCTTCTACCGACTATAAATATCTTATTAAAGTAAGTTATCTTCAAATACCACTATAATGAAAAAACTAGTCCTGTGATTTAATTTTTGACACGGATGCTGTTTTTGCTGGACGATTGGGGCGATGACAGGAAAGGTTTTTTTCAAGAGGAGAGGTGCAGGTTCTTACATTTTCGCATTTGTGCATACTAGCCTAAGTTTTTGTTTTAGGTTCTGTTGATACCATTTTGTCTGACTGTCTAGCTAGAATCATTTCTTGTTTGTTAGCCTATTATTACTTTGTAAAATCTTGTTACCTGCAACTTTTTTTGTAAATTACATTTTCCTACTAGCTACTTTTGTCTAGACTTGCCCCGAGTCTCCAGACTGGGGGCAGGTTTGAACATGGCTGGGGCAGCTCTGAACACAATTTTTAAACCTAGGAAGGACTTTCAGGAAAGTTGTGTACTGGAGCCCATACTATTTCCGTCAGTTATTATTTCGGTCAGCACCCGATGGAATTAGTTTTCTTTCTTAGATGTGCCTTAGATGCACCACAACCTGTTTAAAATAGTTAAACCTGTTGGAAGATGTGTGTTTAAAATCATATTCACTGATAAATCTTTCTAAATTCAGATATTTAGGCACTGTTGTGACGGAAATAGAATCACGGCATCCCGAGTCGTTACAGTACAAGAGAGTCGATGTCAATTTCTGTAAGCCAAAAAGACAAAGATCTTCTCTGTTTAAAACACTAAATATTTTTCTTATATTGAATTCATGTTTGTTTCTAACAATCATACAATTTGCTTTCATATTTTTCCAAGTACCTAGGTTAAACAATGATTACGTGACGGAAACAAAATTCTGATGACCAGCCGTAACGGTAACAAAGTCACCAGAAAATTTTTAGGTCATCACAGAAAATCATGTACTGGCAATGCAGCTTGTGCACTATTATCTCGGAAGAAAACCTAGGATGAAGAAGAAGAAGATAGCTTTCTTTTGATATACTGTTTACCTTTTTTGGAAATTGCTGTGGTGAGAAAAGGACAACCAAAGCTGGGCAATAGGAATAGCCAGGTTGACTTCTTACGGAAATAGTATAGGCTCCAGTAAACACTTATTTGATTTCGTTGCCTCAGTTCAGTTTCGTTAATTTGCATCCTCTTGGGATAACTTAACAAATACACAGTCACTTTATCAACATCTGTTATTATCATCCAGATACAGAAAGTTTATTGTAAAAATCGACTATCGTGGTTATAAACCAAATTTGCTATTACTGTCAAACAAACAGAATAAATTACAATATATGTATCTAATGTCAGTATGCTTAAAAGAATTGGCTGGTAGTTAGTTGGTTGGCTACACTTGTACCCATAGAAACAATTTTTGTAGCCAGTTAGTTTTGTCCCCATAAAAACAATCTTTGTAGCCACTTCGCTGGATACACTTGTCCCCATAAAACAATCTTTGTAGCCACTTAGTTGGACACACTTGTCCCCATAGAAACACTCTTTGTAGCTGCTGGGTCTGAATACGATTTGTTTTCTTTCGGAATAGGTCTTAAAGGCTTTCGAGCCTTTTTTCTTACTTTTTGGGATCCCAAAACGTAAGTTGAGGGATACCTATGACATCGCAAAAGTTGTCCGTCTGTCCGTCCGTCCGTCCGTCTGTAAGCACGATAACTCTCGAAGGGAATGAGATATTTTGATGAAACTTGGTGTGAGGATTCGTTGGGTCGGTGGACCAGTCAAGTTCGTAAATGGGTTTTGTAGCCCTACATTTAGGGGTGGGGGAGGGGGTTCAAATTAAGGGGCAAACAAAATATTTTGAAACAGCTAATGTGATAGTCGATTATGGGGTAAGAAGACATGCTGAACATGATGGTGAAAACCATTTTGTAATCAGACAAGTAGTTCGCCCGGAATCCGGCCAAAACCGAAAAGTTTGTTAAAAGTAGAAGTTTTATTTGAAGTTGATTAGATGTTCGATTTAGAGGTAGGAAGACATGCTGAAGACGATGGTGAAAACCATTTTCTCGACGGACAAGTAGTTCGCCCGGAATCCGGCCCAAACCGGAAAGTTTGTTAAAATTAAAAGTTTCATTTGGGGTTGATCAGATGTCCGATTTAGGGCAAGAAGACATGCTGAACTTTTATTTGAAAACAATTTTCTACCCGGACATGTAGTTCGCCCGGAATCCGGCCAAAACCGGAAAATTGTTAGAAGTTAAAGTTTTATTTCTAGCTGACTAGATAACCGATTTAGGGGTAAGAAGAGACGCTGAATCCGTGTGTTACAATCATATTGCACCCGGACATATAGTTCGACCGGAATCCGGGTGGAGTCGGAAAATTTGTTATAAGTTAAATTTTTATTTGAAGTTGATTGGATGCTCATTATTGGGGAAAGAAGATACCCTGAGTTCGTTTTTTGAGTTTTCTTTTTTCGCCGGACAAGTAGTTCTAGAGTTCGGCCGAAACCGGCAAATTTGCAGAAGTGGCAGGAACTTTTCGTCAAAACAGATACGACTTATACGGGTAAACACACATGCTGAATCCATTTCTGAACTTGATTTTCTCAGATGATTAGCTATTTGGCCTTAATCTGTTTCTGAATTTTAATTGTAAGAATGTTCAAGGATTCTGGCGATGACTGGATCTGGCTAAGACAAGACCCAGTTGTCTCGATCAGATATTGAATTTTTGGGATCCCATCAGAAAGTTTGGTCTTGTTCCTTCCCTCTTCCTATTTTCTCTTCTTTCATTATTTTTCTCTTTTTTCCCTTCAGTTTTTCTGTCTTTGCCTCTGCCTCAAGTGTTTTTGTCAGAACCTGCCCCTTGTGCTGTTTTGATAGAAATAAATTTGAAACTCTCAAAATGTTCTATCAGTCACAGAAATTCAAGAAGAACTTACTTTCATGTTAAAAGAGTGACACTAACATTGGTTTCCTGTGAAAGCAAGAGTGCAACTGCGGGAATTTTTACAGAAGAAGCGTACAAGTGTAACAGCTCTGAAAAACAGTTTTTCGTAGTTTAAATTTCAATAGCCAGGTTTGCAGAGCTCCTGATGTTGGACCCAGGGGCGTCGCTAGCCAAAAGTCGAGGGCCACCCATTTTAGCTTTTCTTCGCACATATAGTAATAGAATACCTTGCAAGCGTTGAAGTCTGAAGAAGCCTAGTCGTATCTACGAGCTGAGGTGCGGTGTGAAGGGCTTGGGCGTGGGAGGTGACTACCTCAAAATTTACGACAGATTTCCAGCAAGGCTCAGGAGTCATACTAATTGGAAACAATAGCCAAGAAACACAGCATCGCATTCTGGAAACTGTGCGAAATTACAGAAACTTCAGGTGAACGTCATTTGTAATAACATGAATTCGCTAACGCAATAGCCCGCCCACAGCAGTTTCTAATGACTGTATATCAGACAGATTGAAAAATGAGCGCCGCAAGCAAAATTTTGTAAGTAGGCTACAACTTTTTTCGCGCAAAACATTACTTCCGCCAATAAAATCTGGACTTATAAGGTGACCCCAGCCCTGAAATTCCTAGCCTAAAACACGAATGAAATAGCGCGAGCTTCCAGTAAATAGAGCCTACTACAAAAGGCGCCGCCTGCAAAATTATTTTGTGAAAACCTGTATGATCAAAATACGTCTTTTCGGATCCAAAATGAAATTAAGGGCTACTTAGCACGGCTCTGTCCGTCTGTCTTTTTTTATGCCGAATCCGGAAAATGTGAGACCTTTAGCTGGAAGTTGGTAATGTGCTTCAGTTTGACCCTTTCCGAAAAAGAAGTACTGATTATCCAGAAAAAAAAAATGTGAAACAGAGCAGACTTTCTGAGTTTCTAGTTAAAACACAAAATAAAAATCAAATGACATGTTGCAACAATCAGTCCCGTCATTACACCAACGCTCATTGCTCACGAAGCCGATTTATTTTTAAATGTCGCACTAACTAACTAGAAACTAACAAATTCTTAAAATTGTACGCCACCAGCAAAATTGGCCTGATTTTTACATGAATTAAGAGATATTAGTACATAACAGATCGTGTTAAAATTGTCAATCTGGCAAGCTCGAAACATGCGGCTGAGAATACTATTCCTGAAGTCTCAAGCGCTCGAGAACCCAGAACGGCCTAGGTCCGAGGTGGATGTCAACTCAATTTCTTGGTAACTCTGAACTAGCCTTACTGACCTTTTCAGCCCCCCATTGAGCTTTCCTGGGTGAGCGCCTGTTTAGCTGAACTCTTGTGTTCGGGCGGTCTGTGAGCGCCCAGCTTAGCTTAATTTATTTGGTTGTGCGGTCTGCGAGCGCCCAGATTAGCTTTTTTCTTTCTTCGAGGGGGGGGGGGTACCACCCCCCATAGCGACGCCCCTGGTTGGACCTGCCCCGATCTCCCCTATGTAGCTTATCACCTTCCACTACCAAACGTTTGCAGCCAGTTAGTTGGCTACTCCGGGTGTGCCTTATAGAAACAATCTTTGTAGCCAGTCAGTTGGTTACACTTGTCTCTGGAGAAACACTCTTTGTAACCAGTTAGTTGGCTACACTGGTTCCCATAGAAACATTATTTGTAGCGAGTTAGTTGGTTGGCCACACTTGTACCCATAGAAACAATCTTTGTAGCCAGTTAGTTTTGTCCCCATAGAACCAATCTTTAGCCACTTAGTTGGCCACACTAGTCCCCAGAAAAACAATCTTTGTAGCCACTTAGTTGGATACACTTGTCCCCATAAAAACAATCTTTGTAGCCAGTTGGTTGGCTAAGTTGTAAATCTGAAGTAAATATGAGGAAGGTAAAACACAAGATTCCTTGAATGAAATCAAGCTTGATCCTACCAAATAAAAATTCACATAAAAAAATCTTTGCTCTGTTTAGGCTAACCTGATGCTAATAAAAAAAAGAAAAAGAAAAAAAAAATGAGATAGAGTTTATGGACTAATTGTGGCCATTGCGGGACTCCAAGCAGGTACTACACTGGTGATTAAAGTCTGATGAAGTCTATTGATGGATGGCCTAGCTCCTGTCTAGCCATAGGCCATTCAACTAGCAACTGTTTCAAATCTATCATCATATTATTGACGATGAAACTCAGCCTAGCATCCAAGGCCAACATTAAGCAGATTAAGTCAGTCTACCACAAATCCCTGATTTTTGGATACCCTATGCCAAACGCTGGGTATGTCTAGCATTTGGCATAGCCTATGCCGAACGCTGGATACCCTATGCCAAACGCTGGATACCTGTTGGTAACCTAGCCCTGACCTACCTCAATTTAAAGGAGTCTGATTGGTTGATTTTTTAGCTTCACTCAGATCATCAATATTTTACTGGGTTACAGTATCCAGCACCTGGCAAAGTGTATCCAGCGTTAGGCATAGGGTATGCCAAACGCTAGACATATCCGGCGTTTGGCATAGGGTATCCAAAAATCAGTGGTTTGTGGTTGACTGGATTAAGTTACCCAGATGCACCTAACTTGATATCCAAACATGAGAGGGAAGACCCTTCTGGATTGGGTAAGATTGTCTTCATTCAGAAACCAGGTCTCTCCTGTGCAAACTCTTGTTGGTTAGTTACTACCTCATGTTATTTTTGTTTGAATAGTTGCATTTTCGCTGATACCACGGTATCTGTTACCACGGTAACTGGATCTGCAATTAGTCGTTTTTGCAGTTATCGTGGTATCTGATACACGATGCTCTGCAAAAACGACTATTGCCGAAATTGCACTTTTCGAAGTCATCCCAAAAGAAAAACAGATATCCAGTTACATTACTAAGTGCTAAACTTCTTTCTCAGCAATCTGACAAAATTTGATGAAAGTGAGATGACTTTTCAGATACCACGACCAGTTACCACGGTCGGACCGTAGTATCTGAATATCTGATTCCACGATAACTGGCCAGATACCACGATAACTGCAAAAACGCCTTTTGACCGTGGTATCAGATACCACGATAACTGCAAAAACGACTTTAGACCGCGGTAACAGATACCATGGTATCAGCAAAAACGCAACTAATGTGTTTTCCTGTTAACATTCGACTTTGGCTGCTAGAAATGGTTTGGCACAGATCAACCAACACTAAATTTGAATCTTTCCTTACACAGATGCCTTAAAAAACCTTACAGTTACAAACTTGACTCACAGATTGTACCTTACCTTAAATTGTACCTTACCTTACCTTACCTTACAGACTGCTTTACTTGGCTATCAAACTTCTCCATTTCCTGCTGCATAGCAAATTCCTATGCTGTATGAAAAGGTTCCCGTTTTTCTTTACAGACCAACAACTAGAATGAAAAATGATAATCAGGTTATCCCAAAACTGGCTAGCACAGTAGAAGATAACAAGTGGAAAATTGCTGCAGTCTTCGGTGCAGCTGCAGCAGGCTTGGGATCATATTATGTCTACAAGAAATACTACAGTAAGCCGAGGAAACCCAAGGATGGAGAATCGAGACCGAACGAAGTACCTAAAAGTAAGGGCTTGTCAACTGCAAAGCCGGTTTTGTCCACTTCAACGCCTGTGGTTGCGCTTAGTAAACATTTTGTAATTGGCCTGAGTAGTATTACGACGACTGTATTTGTATGTGAAGAAGCACTCTCAACCTGATGTTATGGCGAGGGGTGTAGTAGGCCGGACATAGATGGTAAATGTCCTTGGATACAGTCATCGGAGTCAGGGCAGCCTAGGGCGTCAGGTGGCCTACTACACGTGCAGACTTCACGGGTTCAAAGTGGATTCCCCCGGTTGATTCACACTAAGGTCTGCGTACCGAAACACAATAGGTTATAAACCACCCATCATACACTAGGCCTTACAGGCCAGCCCAGTCTAAGGAGCTTTAAACAAGACTCATAACAATGACCTAAGGTCCGTAAATAAACAAAAGGTTTTTATTCTATGGTATGAAAGGTACTTACAAAATAAACAACCTTTAGGTCAAAAGGGTTGTTCCCCGGTCGAGGCCCGGAAAGGAAGTGTGTAGAAGATGACTCATCAGCGGCGATGAGTCATGAACATGAGTTAATAAAATAATACAGAATCATGGCAGTATAGAAGATTAAACATACTGGACGCAAAGGGAGTAACGCTGGCTAACGGCGGCATAAGTTAGCAGTGAGGGGTGCAGACGGCACCACCGTAACAGTAGAGCCTGAGGTAGACTGAAAGTTAAAGATTGTTGACCTCCTCCCAATGCTCATGCCTCGGTGCAGAACTGCGAGTCCAGCAAATCTGAGTCCGAGACAAGTCCGAGTCCTTGAAGAAGGCGTCTCGAGACGAGTCCGAGTCCCCAGCTCTGGCGGACGGACAGCTCCGTGAAAGACGAGTCCGAGTCCTTGAAAAAGGTGTCTCGAGACGAGTCCAGAGTCCGAGTCCGCCAGCTTTGCCTCGGTGGTTATAGGTAGGATTTTGCATGAATGTTTAATCATTCAAGCACCAGCTTTCGTAGTCTGTTATGGAGACATGTACCTGTTCTGGAATTTGCCAGTACGTTGCACTCATCAAGGGTGTTTTCCAGCTCTTTGAGGTTGCAACGACAGTGGTAGCTGTAATCAATTATTGGCAAGGGGGTTGTAACTCAACCTAAATGAGGGCTCTGCAAATAGAAAACAAAATAGTAGAATCCATTCATTTGGCTATATTCAAACAATGCATAAAACGGATACTTCAGCTACGATGCTTTGGCAGCGAGAGTATTTATTTGGCTATTTTTATTTTTCTCTCAGGAACTGAACTGCCAGCTGAAAAGACCAGTGGGACTTCCGTCACAACAGAATCAGTAAGTTGTTGTTCTTTATTTACGTATTTTAACATTGTTTTTAACATATTTTAACTTCTAAACAAACATTTGTGAACTGAAAACAAACAGTAAAAATAGTGTTGTGCATTTCAGTGCCATTGTTTTGCTTTTATGGTGCATATGTTTCTTCTTCTTCTTTGAATTGGTCAGCACCTGGGTTCCAGGGAGGGACCCTTTCGGCTTCCTTGTGGTTGATCGTTGGTTTGGTTGAACCGCTGGGTGATGGATAGGTTAGGTTAGGGCAACCTTGGGCCGGGATGAACGGTACTCTCAAGAAATACAGAGGAATTTGAGAGTTTTCTGTTTTCAAGGAAAAGCCTCCAGTGACCAGCCAAGAGCTCAAGAACAAAGGCAACAATGCTTTCAAACAAGGAAAATATGCAGACGCAATAGACTATTACACCAAAGCTATTGAACTTGGTGTCACTGATGTTTCGGACAAGTCTACATTCTTCCAGAACAGAGCAGCTGCTTATGAACAACTGGTAAGACATACTCATAATAGCTCCACCGTAATGCAATCTTTTCTCGTCAAATTCTATCCAGTACATCGCTTTGTGTCGTCCATTTACGTCGTAAATTCGCGCATTTCCTAGTGTGTGCCCATCATTGGCTTAAAGTTTAACTGAAAAGCCGACTTATTTTTGTGTCATTTAATTGAATACACTGAATTATTTTGATTCTGCAAAGGTTTTTTTTTTTATTTTCCACTATCTGCTCTAATTACGACGTTCAGGATATCTGCGGGCGTCCCCACAGCGTAAATTCTACTATGACACGGGAAATTTCAGTGGGCAGTGGTGAGATTGGTGAAGATTGCTTAGTGCCTTTACAAAAAAAAAATCATAAATATTTCTTGTAAGGCATACAACAAAAATACAAGCGCGTAGAGGTACCACAAATCCAGCGGAAATTCCACTATTTGAAAATCGATTATTCATGAATAGCGGAACCACGAAGTAACGCACTTTCAGCGGGTCTTCAAGCCAATTCAAATGAACAAGTGATGGGTAACTAGATTGTCCTATCTCAGCCCTTTTCGGTTAAACTTTAAAGGACACATCGTATTTATGATAGTCGTTCATTCTACTTCAGTAACATTTCCGTCCAACCCCCCTTCCCGAGATCATCCACTTCATAGGTGTATCATATCCCCTCTATTTGCAATACTCTGATTATCAGGCTTGCCACGATTTCTTCTCTTTACGTGACGTATCAGGCGCCCGATCATTGTTTGCGAGGAGCTATTTCCGTCCGAACAGCGGTTATGGACATCCTGCCAAAATTGTCATCCAAGGCAAGGGGCATGGAAAGAGGCTAGACACAGCCGAAGCCGTGTGTAATTCTCTGTAAGCATAGCTTAATTGTAATATCTCGGAACATCCGAACAGGAACGCTGTGTTATGCGAGGTCTTCTTTAAGGCTAAAGAGACACCCCAACAATTGTGCAGATTTAAATCCTGAAAACCGTCCGGCTTTAAGGGGTCAGTCTTGGAAATAGGTACTCAAGTTATCCCAGGCTGGAAGCTCAGTACGAGAGATGCAACCTCATTTTACCTCATAGTGAGACCGACCGGAATTAAGAAACGGTCTGGCGTCCGTGCGAGCAGCGTCTTTTGGTATCTCCTATTAAGCCTCAGCTGGTTCTGTATGCCTTAAAGGAGAACAGAAACCTAATACTATTATATTATTTTGCACCAAGCCCCACACGACTCCGCCCATTTTTGACTTTCCTTTACAGTTGTTTCATGCTTTTGCTCTCTAGCCAGCTTCTTTCTTCCAGTGTAGAGTCTTTTCACAATTAAGCTCCGCCTCTCACGTTGTATGTGATTGGCTCGTTCGGAGGTACGGAGTGTACAAACCGTTAAAGGACCCCTCGCACCATTTACTCTCCAACTTACAGTGTTTTAAAACATTTGAATATTTTAAAACTATGTTGTGCTTTCAACAAATAACCCACGGTTTTGGATGTTCCGAGACCCGTTGACTTGTAGCGAAAACAGGGAAACAATTTACATGACCGTTTTTTGGGATCCCAAAACGTAAGTGGAAGGATACCTATGACAACGCAAAAGTTGTCCGTCTGTCCGTCCGTCTGTGAGCACGATAACTCTAGAAGGAATGAGATATTTTGATGAAAGTTGGTGTGAGGATTCTTTAGGTTAAGTGTAAGGTCAAGTTCGTAGGTGGGCTCTGTAGCCCTACATTTAGGGGTGGGGGAGGGGGTTTAAATTAAGTGGTAAACAAAGTATTTTTAAACAGCTAATGTGATAGTCGATTATGGGTAAGAAGACATGCTGAACACGATGATGGAAACTATTTTCTCGCCGGACAAGTAGTTCGTCCGGTATCCGACAAAAAACGGAAAGTTTGTTAAAAGTAAAAGTTCTATTTGATGTTGATTAGATGTTCGATTTAGGGGTAAGAAGACATGCTGAAAATTTATTTGAAAATCATTTTCTACCCGGACAAGTAGTTCGTCTGGAATGCGGCCAGAACCGGAAAGTTTTTAAAAAGTAAGGGTTTTATTTGTAGTTAATTAGATACACGATATAGGGTAAGAAGAGATGCTGAATCCGTATATGACAATTATTTTTAACCCGGACATATAGTTCGCCAGGAATCCGGCTGGAACCGGAAAATTTGTCGTAAGTTAAATTTTTATTTGAAGTTGATCAGATGTTCGATATTGGGGAAAGAGATACCCTGAATTCGTTTCTAGCTTTCTTTTTTGGCCGGACAAGTAGTTCCGGAATTCGGCCGAAACCGGAAAATTGGCAGAAGTAAGGCTGGAAATTTTCGTCAAAAGAGATATGACTTATAGGGGTAAACACACATGCTGAATCGATATCCGAATTTGGTTTTCTCGGATGATTAGCTATTCGGCCTTAATCTGTTTCTGTATTTTTAAATGAAAAATGTTCAAGGAGTCTAGCGAAGACTGGACCTGATGAAGACACGACCCAATTATCTGGATCAAATATTGAATTTTGGGATCCCATCGAAACCTTTGGTCTTTTTTCTTCTGGGGACTTCGAACTGGAATGCAGGAACTGTATGCCGTTGGTGGGAAATTTGCTGTTCACAGCCATAATAGGATGTAATCACTCGCAAATTGCGTCGCCTTTGAGTGCTGTTATATCTCCCTCTCTCTATCTCTGTAATATGATTATGCGGGGTCGAATATTTCCCCATACCCTGTCCGCTACGAACGAGCGGAGGTTAGTAGCTTCGCGCCACATCACGTTTCGTTACCTCTACAAATAGCTAAATCGCTGTAAAACCGCTGGTGAGGAAAACTAGAAGTCAAAGCTGATTGGTCCTACGGACGCGCTCCAAAGCGGGTCAGCGCGCGGAGTACGTCTCATGCCAGCCTCTTCAATATTTGTTTTGGGATAAGCAACGGCGAAGACGGAAGGGGGAACGGGTATCAACATCATCTCAAAGCTATAGTAAATACCTCTAGGTCCGCTTGGTTTCTCGGGGTATTCACTATTCATAGTCGCTGTATGGAACTAAAGACAGAAGTTCGGTCAGATTATTTGTTATTGGTAATATGCAATGCAGCACATGAATGAAGGATGGATGCACAGAAGTTCCGGCCATTCAGAGGTGTTGGGGGATTTACAAATTCGTTTGTCGGGTCGATATGACTTAGCTGTGTGCCTACAGCTTACTTACAAAGAAAAATCCTACAAGTGGGTCGAGACACTTAGTTCATAATCTGGCTCATTGCAACCTCCACTGTCATTGGTCTGTCTGAAATGCTGATTAGGCCACGAAGACTAGCCACGTCCTTAGGTTGAATAACATAGTGGTGTTTGTGTAAACTATATATCTGGTTTTATTTGGTTTTCACCATGAGACCCCGCCTTGTGGGTCCTGGTATGTCTACGTGGCCCCGACAGTGGAGTCCTAGACTTCTAAATTATAGCTGCGTTCGTTGCACTCCGGGCTGTCTCTGGTGTTTAGTCACCAGTGTCCGGTTCTTCCTTTAAAACGTGTTTTTTTGGTTCACCGGTGAGTTGATAAAAACTGGTTAACTCCTCGCTGAAGCCGGGCTATCGAGCAGGTTCTGGTTAGTCCACACTGGTGAGATAAAACCGGACACTGGTTAGTTCAAAACCGTGTTATAAGACTGGTGAGAAGTTACCGGTGCGCACCGGTGGATGCAAAAACGGCTTATAAGAAAAACCGGAGACCACCGGTGAGAACTCCCGTGACAAAGAACGCAGCTTATATTCGAAAAACTGTTTCTGGTTTGTTGGTCCCGGTCCCTTGTGTAAAGTGCCATCTGTGTCTTATTATTAATTTCCGTGACATGGGGATGTGAACTGGTTAGATGAATTTGTCTTCTGGCGGGGTCACTGTTACTATGGCCGGCTTCTACCAGACTATTGTAGTTGCTTGCGAACTCTGTTCACATGCCCCTCGGTAGCTCAAATGGCTAGAGCGCCTACCTTGTAAGCAGAGGGTCCTGGGTTCAAATTCCGGCTGAGGAGCATTTTTGTCTTTCAGTTCACTACTTATAAAATCTTTGTGACTCGTTTGCTTACAGTTGCTTTGCTTCCAGAAAAACTACACAAAAGTCGTTGAAGATTGTTCAGTAGCTATTGAGTTAAATAGCAAATATGTGAAAGCTTACTTGAGGAGGGCCAAGGCGCATGAGCACCTGAAGAAGCTGGAGGAAGCATTGGAAGATGTTACCACAACCTGCCTTTTGGAGGGATTTCAGAACCAGTCAACGCTAACCATGGCGGACCGAGTACTAAAAGAGCTGGGTAAGAGCCTGTTCTCATACAAAAATACAGAAGCGGGCCCTACTGATTATGTCACGACCCCCAAAGTTCCTTGCAATGAGCTCCTTCAGAAATTTAAACTCAGTCCCGTAGGTTGAAACTGTACATGGCTTCTGGTAAGAAAATGCTTGAGCACCCTATCCATAAGTAAATTTTTCCGCCACCATTCGAGACTGCTCGCGAACGACCTGCAAGAGCGGCAACCTCAGTGGTGATCCCAAAACTCCAACACGTAAAATGTGACCATGTACGGTATGAAAAGACGTTTGTACAGTCTTTCGTTAAAATTTTTAATCTTATTTAGTGTTTACTTTTATATATGACGTTGATATATTTATATTGACATATTTATATATGGGTGTTTACATGTATATATGACCAGGGGCGTCACGACTGGGGAGTCGGGGGGAGTCTTCAAACCAGTTGATTTTTTTCATGAAAACAGTCGGTTTTTCTGAAAATTAGTCGGTTTTTCGTCAAAACAGTCGTTGTTTCTGAAAATCAGCCGATTTTTTTTGGAACTGTCGTTTTTTTGGTTGAAAACAGTCGTTTTTTCTGCAAAAACAGTCGGTAAATGCCTCTGGCCCCCCCTCCAGACATTTTGGCTAGTAACGCCTCTGTATATGACGATTTCGACAAATTTGGATTTCACCATGATAGTTCGAAAAGCATAAAAACAAAAGATATCTATCTATCTATCATGGAATTCAACTGGAACTTCTTGTCCTTTAAGAAAACCGCAGTCAGCGACTGCACTTCCCGACTTGAGTTGGGATGAGGAGGGGGGGGGGGGGGGTGCTATCTGGAACTCAACAATCTGCTCATTGCTATTTTACATATGCCATAGAATATGAGTCGGGGTAGCACTCGTTGAAGACGCAGGACCCAACAAACCGGACCGAAGTTTCCAGTAGGATCATCAGCATCAGTGTCCTAACTTGCTCTTCGTTTCGATTTATTTCAGCAATATCTCATGCTAGAAATAGTTAGACGGACGCAAGGTATCAAAGCCTTTCAGGTCACCGCCGACTGCGTAATATCCTCCACGAAAGATGTTTACCCATACGTCTTAGACCAGAACGTAGAAAAAACATCAAAGTTTCAAAGTTAACTCCGCGTCGGTCTATCTTCTCTCTTCAGACCCGGATCCTTCGGTCTAGCAATCCACTCCTTGTGATTCTCTCGGGCCCAAACATGCGGCTATCGTTACCTGTGTGGATGGCATGGAACCATGAGCTGCATTCAGCATTTAATGTTGGGTAGATTTTTGTTTTTATATTTTTGCCCACCCCCATTGTTAGTTGTTAATATTTATTGTTAGTTGTTTTAGTATGGCCCCAGCTGGCCGTTTTAATAGATTAAATAAAAAACAAATAAAAAATTGCTCCAACACATGAAAGGGACACAATGAGCTTTGTTCCGTCTTTTGTTGGGCTCTAGAGTAAATTAACAACCATACTCTAGTCGCTTTTTTGTCTTGTATTTCAATGTTTATTTTTAAATAAAGTATTTTGTACGTAGCGACGTAGCTAGCGAGTATTTTTATGTTGACGACTAAGTCAAATTCGGAGTAAATTCTTCATGAGTAAATTCTACTCTCCTGTCTTTCTGTCTTTTTTTTTTCAAAATTTTTTTCTGTCTTTTAGGTTCTCAGCACGCAAAAGAAGCCTTGGCTACTAGAGTACCTGTACTTCCTTCTTCGCATTATATCAAGTCGTTTCTTGCCTCGTTCAGTGATGACCCTGTGATTAAAGCTGCTAAAGAAATTAAAAGCAGCTCAGACGTCGAATTAAGGTACGTGTTCCCACATTTATTATCTGAAAATTTGCAAAAACACGCGATCGCAAGCCAGATTCCTATAGCCATAGGACTTTTTATCGAAAACATAGAAGAAAATTGGGAGCGGAGCTCGCGTAGTATTTATACCATATCCGGTCTTAGTGGTTGAACCAGGCGTGATATTGAGAGGGGGTACTGTTAGGCGTTCAGTTTTCAGACTGCGCGTCATCTGCGACTGCGCGACATAATCTTCTCATGCGTTTTGGCCACCAAATTTTGAATTCTCGACACCACAGGACCATCCTTCCGGACTTCGTTACACCCTCTCATGGACCTAACACGCGAAGCAAGAACGACCCGTAACCCAAGCTTGTTCCCCCGCCTACGAAATCTTCAGAAAGATATCTATATTCATTCGCTCCGTATTTCACTAAACATTTTAACTGTACTTGATTTATGTTCGTTTCGTATTTATTGTTTGTTAGTTTGTGTTTTATTTTTATTGTTAGTGAGTGTTTGTTTTCCAGTTCCCCGCCCGTGTTAGCCTAGTGCTATTAGGGTGGAAATAAAATTGATTGATTGATCAAGCGGAATTGGAGAAAACCAGTAAGGGGCGAAGTAGGGCAAACCATGTCACTAGGAGTCTCTTTTGAATAACTACGAACGTCATATCAAGAACGAATAATCTGACAGAGCCTCCGTCTCCCTATCTCTGTAATATGACTATGCGGAGCCGAACATTTACCCATACCCTGTCCGCTACGAACGAGCGGAGGCTACTAGCTTCGCGCCACGTCACGTTTCGTAACCTCTACAAATAGCTAAATCGCTGTTAAGTCGCTGGTGAGGAAAAGTAAGAGCCAAAGCTGATTGGTTCTCTAGACGCGCTCCGGAGCGGGTCAGCGCGCGGAGCACGCCTCCTGCCAGCCTTGTTCACTATTTCTTGTGCGATAAGCAACGGCGAAGACGGAAGAGGAGTAAACGGGTATCAACATCAGTTCAAAGCTAGAGTAAATACCTCTAGGTCCGCTCTGTTTTGTCGGGGTTTTCTTAGTCGCTGCATGCGACAAAAGACAGAAGTTCTATCTGATTATTTGTTCTTGGTCATATCACGGACCGATACCGTGACAGGTCAGAGCGTGCTATCTGGGGATAGAAATAGAACGTCGGTAAGATCACGATATGTGCAGTTAAATATTATTCCTTTGTCTGGGCTTGGAAAATTTTACCGTGCATTATTTATGTTTAAGTATTTTTCAAACAAGGTTCCCAATTGTTTCTCGAATATGCTTATTTCTGGAGGTGCTGTACATAATTATCCAACGCGCAGTACAAGGTCACTATTTTCACTACGTCATGCTGGGCCGATTGTATGGAATAAGTTGCCAGAATCATTAAGAAGGTCAGAGAATCTGTGTGAGTTCCGTCTAGATCTTAAAACCGTTTGTCTCCACCAATATGAGTTTTAATTTGTCATTATGTTGATTTGAGTCGTTCTCAGGTTGGCCCAGATTCCGTTATGTTTATTTAATCATTTATACTTTATTTATATATTTGGTTTTGTTTGTTTTTGGAGACCGGATTTTGGAGTGTACAGTTTTTTTTTGTTGGGTGTTTGACCAAGAACCGAGTAAGTGTATAAGTTTGTTTATTTTTTTCTTTTCTCTTCCTCTCTTTTTTCTTATTTCTTTCTTTATTATAGTGTTATGTAGGTTAATCTCTCAAAGGGGGTTTGTTAAACCTCTTAACAAGTGTAAACTTCTAGAGGGTTTTGTAATTCTTAGTATTTTTTTCCAATAATATATAATTTAAAAAAAAATTGCCCGCTTTCTACTGCCTCGGAAGTTCGGGCCCTGTTAGCACCGTCAAGCGATTGTCTCTCAAATTCTGTCGCTCCCCGTCTGAACTTAGCTTAAAGTCAAGCAAAACTTCATCAGTGGCTCGGGCTCGGTTGTCACGTATCATCTGATTGAATATTGTTTGATAAATAGATACATAATTTGTAAGAAGATTGATGGCTCTCGTCTTCTTTTCTTTTTTTTTAGTGCGAAGGTTACCTGCTAGCAGAGGCGTTACTAGCCAAAATGTTTGGGGGGGGGGAGACAAGGCATTTACCGACTGGCTGGTAATTTTTACCGACTGTTTTGGCAGAAAAACTACTAATTTCAAGAAACAAAACGATAGTTTTGAAAAAATCGACTGATTTTCGGAAAAACCGACTGTTTTCATGAAAAAAATCAACTGTTTTGACGAAAAATCGCGGCGCTTCGCGCCGACTCGGTTATTTTATACCGAATGGCCAACAATATGGGGGAGGGATGCCCCCCCCCCCAGTCGTGACGTCCCTGCTTGCTAGGTATCCCCTTTCTTGGGATCGGATGGTCGCTGTTACAGTTGGTACAGTTGTGTATGACCATGATTAAGTTGTACTATTTAATTTTGTCTTCTGGCCATCGAGCCTGGTCTCTGCCATGAAGCTATGTAAAAGTACTTGTTTTCATTATTTGAAATTAAAGAACCTGAACATCGGTCGTGTTACTCGTGTTATCTGTGTTCCACACAGATCTATTCGATTGAGCTCCTACCTCTACCCAGACGCAAAGATGCTGCGCCTCGGACAGAGATTGATAGTTTCGCGACACGGAAAGCAGTATTAACATGGAAAACAGAGGCACGCAATTGCTTATGCCAGTGTGAACGGGATTTGATTTTCTAAAAGGGCTAGCTGTGTCTGGCCTAACTATAGCGGCGGATACTGGGTCTATGCTACTTTAGATCTGAAGATGCTCATTACAAGGTTCAGTTATTTGATAATTTTGATGCTGCGTATGAACTTTTTTCTAAGATGTCAGAAGATTCTTCTAACCACCCTTGGAAGGGTTTTCTGTTCTGGTTCTGGTTCTGTTGTCGTTGTGGTGTTTTTTGTATGGTGTTATGTCTTTCCGTATATTACTTTTTCCTCTTTTTTGTATTTATACTCCGTCTTTCTCTTTGTGAGTGTATGATGGGTCATAAATAAATTATTATATTATTATAAAGGCTCCTTCTTCTAGTTCGATACAGAAAGCCTTGGTCCACTTGCGTGATGGCTCATATGATGACGTCTTGTCATTATGTGAAGAAGCTCTTGCTGCTGATGAAAATGACGAACATGCTCGACTTCTGAGGGGGACTTTCAAAATGCTGTCATGTGATATCACTGGTGCTGTCAAAGATTTCGACTGGGTGGTGGAAAATGCAAAGGATCCCAAGGTAGGTTTGGTTTTGAGGTGACAATATTCGCTGATCATATTAGCTCTTGTCCGAAGCTTTTTCAGGAATATTAAATATTTCTGACTCCCACAAAAGTAGAAAACAAATGGAGAAAGAATAGTAGGGATATGATAGATAGTCATCACCTGTGATGGAGCAGGCTACAAACTCACAATTCGGTTTATTGATATAAAATATCGTCTACAAAAAATAGTACTGGATATGACATCACTCATGCACGTGGGACAGTGCAATAGCGCTAATTCATACCGTTTCTGCAGTAGTATTTCGAGAAACTTTCCTCTCGACCATGGTAGAAGAACTTCCTGATTTTTTTAATTTTTGTTCATTTTTTAAAGGAAATATGGACCTCTTTTTAATTTTTGACAGGACTTAAGCGTTTTCCTTTTTATTTCAAACAAGTTTACCGCCTCGTTCATCTTCTGTCCTAATTCCCCCCCTCCCTTCGTAGGTGTACTCAAGTATCACTAGATGTACTCAAGCACACTCCTTAGATAGATTTTGAGACATTTCACTACTCCTATAGCACAGACGACACGAAAACTTGTTCTTGAGTACTTTATTACTCAAGATCAAATTTAATCATTAAATCTTACGGAGTTACTGACATTTTTGTCACGGCTGCAAGAACTGCACGCTGATTTCCGTCAGAAGTCTACTCTACATCTGTTGCCGCATCCCCGACTGATTAGACTTTTTTTATTGATAGCTGGAGGCCTATTGTATGTTTCGTATGTTATTCTCCTGTTGTCTTTTGTTCATTTCTTTTTTCTATTTATCTCTACTCCACTTTTGTTGTAAAACCTTGTGGGTTACAAATATACTTACTTACTTAATTAGGGCCTTCCAGCTTTCTATCCATTCTGTATTCCGAGAATCGTGTGGAGTAAACTCTCTCGCGCCGACCAATAAGTTAGTGTTTTGTTGGTCTCTATGTCAAGCGCTTAACTAACTCTATGTACATAGTAAAGTGAACACGAACCGTCGGTACTTCCTAGAATTTAATCGCACAAGTGAAGATTCGGAACTAAATAACATCCTGCTAAACTTTAGTCGACGACGAGCAGGGTACTCGTTTACCCTAAGCCTACAGTGTAAGAGGCCTTAGCACATGTGTAATCTCGGATCGATACCTCACACTAGCTGCGTGAAGTAAGCATGGGTTTGCTTGACGAAACCTGTCCTGCGTTTGTGATGAATGATAGTTTTCGGTGTTCAGTTGGAACATAACTCGGGGTAAAATTTGCGGCCAACTTTGAATTTCCCGCTAAATTTCGAGCTTCAAAGTCGGAAATCACCTCGATTGTTCGTCAAATTGACCCACAAAAACCTTAGGAAAACAGCGAGAACACCAGGAATGCTTACAAAATGGATTTTGTTCAAAAAAAAAATGTGCAGTTGACAAATTTAGTCTGGATTTTGTTTTGTTGTTTTGTTTATTCTGATTGTTTTTACCTAATTTTACACTGCACCAACACCCGCCAAAATTGATTCCCCTCCGAATTTGAATCAGGTGACAGAAAGTACGAACGTAAGTACTAAGGTGATCAGATAACGTGATATGTTACTGAGGATGGTTGGTGGTGGTGGGACTCCGCGTACAGAAACAGCGAGAAAACGGGGAATGCTTCCAAATTGGATTTCGTTCAAAAAAAAGTATGCAGTTGACGAAATTAGTCTGGATCCACTTTATTTTTTGGTTTTGTTTATTCTGATTGTTTTTAATTAAATTTACATTGCACCAACACCAGCAAAAATTGATTCCCCTCCGAATCTGAAAGGGAGTCCTTTTTGATGATGGTGATGGTAATCGGAGCATTCCCCGTCCGTGGGGACTCGCGAGAATACGGGGAGTGACTCCCCGGGACAAACAAAAAAGCGGGGACTCCTCAAGTGGAGTCCTCAGGGAACGGCGAGAATACGCCTTTAGCGAAATGGGAAATGACATGGTTATCTTTCGCAGGTGAAAGTCAACGCAATAATCAAGCGGGCCTCTTTGCGCATGACGCAAAATAGCAGTGCCGACAGCCTAGAAGATTTCAAATCTGCTGTTGAGATCGACAAAGACAACGCCGATATCTACCACCACAGAGGACAGGTAAGAACCTTGAATTTTTATCTTGCAACTCAATAGTTCGTTTTTGCAGATACCTTGGTATACCACGGTCTAAAGTCGCTTTTGCAGTTATCGTGATATCTGACAAAGACAGTAAAAGTGGGAAAGACCGGAAACTGCCGTAAGCCCCATGAGTCACAACAATCAGCGCCGTTTAGCGGATGTTGTTTCGTTGAAAAATCGCTCTGTAGACATTTTCTTCCATCGCTTTTCGCAGAATCATCATCAAAGCATGTTTTGTTGATTTTTTCGTTCCGTTTTATGATGAGCATCCTCTCTCCATTCAGATTTCCTCTTTAATTGGAATAAAAAACAAGTAGGAAAAGAATCAATCGCTTTTTTATGGAAGAAAAGGTTGAATTCACGATTTCAATCAATTAATGTTGACAGACATTGCCTATTCACGCCCTCTTGCTTTGGTTATATTAATCCTCTACCGCCCGTGATTGGACAAAGTCCAAACGCTAGGCGGCGTCTCGATCGATTTTCAGAGACCCAGTTTTAGCGAAGTCACCGGTCTTTCCCACTATTATTGTCTTTGGTATCTGATACCACGGCCAAAAGGCATTTTTGCAGTTATCGTGGTATCTGATATTCAGATACCACGGTCCGACCATGGTAACTGATTGTGATATCTGAAAAAGTCATCTCACTTTCGTCAATTTTTGTCAAATTGGTGGGAAGGAAGTTTGGCACTTAGTGATGTAACTGAATATCAGTTTTTCTTTCGGGATGACTTCGAAAAGCGCAATTTCGGCAGTTGTCGTTTTTGCAGAGCAACCGTATATCAGATACCACGGCAACTGCAACGACTAATTGCAAATCCAGTCACCGTGGTAACAGATACCATGGTATCTGCAAAAACGCTACTAATACTTAGTTGTATTTTTTCGGATTTACCCACTCGTGTCGTTACCACACTAAGGCCTCATTTGGATTGACCCAGTGCCATATCACTGTCGTGGTTCACTCACCCTGAAGTCTTTCTATCCAACCGCCAATCCACCTTTCAAAGCGGCTGTGCGCCCTAGTTTGATCTCACTGCTAATGGTAGGTTTACACACTGCGTAATATCCGAGCGTGTTTTGAAATCCGAGCGTATTTTACGCATGTATTTATAGCTTGAAAAGATTTCTAGCAAGACGGACGTATTTAGGTATAAAACGAACCGATTTCTCAAATACGTCTGTACTGCTAGAGATCTTTCAAGCCCAAATACGTGCTTAAAATACGCTCGGAATTCAAATACGCTCGGATTTTACGCAGCATCTAAATGCACCATAAGCGTGGATGAACTGGAACGTTCATAAGCAGACCATTCAAATTCAAATTCACTTTATTTATCCAAAAATTCTTCGTTGCGAAAAATAGCATAGGAAAACGTCAATAAAAATTCACTAACGTACAAGTAAATATACTATTACTTTACATAAACTTCATGCAATATACAATTTTGGTACAATTTTGGCTAATATTAAATACAATTTGTTTCTGTTACAGTAATATTCAATCATCGGGTTAAATACTTATGACTACATGTAGAAACAACGCACTGAAATATACATAAACTTGGTCACGTCACAACTGATAAAATAACAACAATATAATCAAACGGAGTTAAAATGGCGAATAAAATAAGGCGCAAAAGATGATTGAGATGGAGGGAGCTTCAGCTGGGGTTTATTAGCAAGTTTAACCGCTCTTCTTGTGGCCCTTGCGTCTTCCTGCTCTATGAAATCCGGCAGTATGTCCCTGTGATCATCGGAGTTTAGTATTTTTTCCCCGAAATTCATGACTAGTTAGTGACGTCTTTCCTTTAACGTTTGTAGTTTTAGGACTTCGAGGCTTGCCTGGTACTCGACGTCCTCGTTTCCCAAGATAATTTTGCAGGCACATTTCTGTATATTTTCGATTCGGTCACTCTGATTGACAGTAAGGGCACTATGCCAAACAGGACAAGCGTATTCGACACTTGGTCTCACATATGTTTTATAGAACAAGCCCATTGAGCTGGACTGGTAAAGTGCTGCGATCGAGTGTGGCCTAGGTATAATGAAGTGCTATGAAATATATATTTGTCGCCCATCACACAATTAAAGAAGAACCGATGGAGTGTACTAATTATGGGATAAGAGGAAAGGACGAAAAAGCACAGAGAAAGCTGACAATTAAAAAAAATAAGAACTTAGTCGCGACGTACAAGGTTATAGTAATCCAAAGGCTGGAAAAGTATATTTTTTTTTTTTTTTTTTTTTGGGGGGGGGGGGGGTATAGCGAACTTGGCGCTATAGCCTCGACAATTCGGAGCTGCACTGGATGTTATTTGAATTAAAGCGAAATGGCGGACTGAAAACCAGTCGCCGTTTGTTACATTAGTTGCGTTTTTGCAGATACCATGGTATCTGTTATCACGGTAATTGGATCGGCAATTAGTCGTTTTTGCAGTTACCGTGGTATCTGATATACGGTTGCTCTGCAAAATCTAGAATTGCAGAACTTGCGCTTTTCGAAGTCATCCCAAAAGAAAAACTGACATTCAGTCACATAACTAAGTGCCAAACTTCTTTCCCACAAATTTGAAAAAAACTGATGAAAGGGAGAAGACTTTTTCAGATACCACCATCAGCTACCACGGTCTGACCGTGGTATCTGAATATCAGATATCACGATAACTGGCCAGATACCAGGATAACTGCAAGAACGCCTTTTGGCCGAGGTATAAGAGACCACGATAACTGCAAAAACGAATTTAGACCATAGTATCTACAAAAACGCAACTATTTGTGTTTCAGTAGGAAATGAGGACTGTGTAGGAAATTCATCGTACCCATACTGCGATTAACCGAAAAGGAAAACTTCCTTTCTTTCAGGTATAGCTTTAGGACCGTTTATTATAAGGAAACCTGGAAGAAACATGAACAGTCGGACTGACGAAAACATAATTTATCGTGTTATCGGTAGGCCTAAAGCTTTATATATATATATATATATATCGTTTATTGAACAAAATAGCAAAGATAGCCAGCAAAGGTAAGTCAACCTAATACTTTCAACGGGATATAAGATGGCCAATGACAAATGACAAATAATACCAGATAAACACGACTAAGAACTGTTGAACGAACGAACAAAGTGCGGCAGAAACGAGTTAACATATCTTTCAGTTGCATCCGCTGGATAACCTGTTAATTTAGCTGGGTTTGAGTACGCGTGTTGGGCCTGTTTTTGTGTTGTTCAATATACTCAGGCAACACTGATCTGTGAAGTTCAGAATTAGACATTTGTGGCCAAAACTTGTTGTTAAATGGTGCCTAAGTTGCTAAAGGGAAGGGAGACCGAGACTTGAAAGGCTGTCTTCATAACTAACGTACACCGGGCCCAGGATAAACTTAATTGCTCTTTTCTGGATTAAATCCAGTCTACTGGATTGCTCCTCAGTCAAACCGGGATCAGGGACGTCACGACAGGGGGGGGGGGGGGGGGGGGGGGCAATGCTGTCGGCCAGTCGGTAAAAATAACCGAGTA
This sequence comes from Branchinecta sandiegonensis, assembly GCA_030848855.1. Lineage (NCBI taxonomy): Eukaryota > Metazoa > Arthropoda > Branchiopoda > Anostraca > Branchinectidae > Branchinecta > Branchinecta sandiegonensis. Next base: position 19,560,176 of record JAUPMV010000011.1, read on the forward strand.
GCGCTGCTATTTTTCGTAAATCAGTTGATTTTTTTCATGAAAACAGTCAGTTTTTCTGAAAATTAGTCGATTTTTCGTCAAAATAGTCGGTTTTCATGGCACTTGCAGGCTCTGGCTCAAGTGCCATATACCGATCACAATTCCGTCGGTCGGTCGGTCCGAGTTTTTTGTCACACCTTTTCGAGTTAGGGTACTTCCAGATGTGCTAGGACAATGAAACTTGGCAGGCATATCAGGGACCCGACCAAACTAACCTGGAAATAATCAGTTTCCCGATCCGACCATATGCGGGGGAGTACGGGGCGCTGGAAACATGAAAATTTAGGGCATTTTGTCACACTTTTCCGAGTTAGGGTACTTCTAGATGAGCTAGGACAATGGAACTTGGCAGGAATATCAGGGACCCGACCAAACGAACCTGGAAATAATCAGTTTCCCGATCCGACCATATGCGGGGGAGTGGAGGCGCTGGAAACTTGAAAATTTAGGGCATTTTGTCACACTTTTTCGAGTTAGGGTACTTCCAGATGAGCTAGGACAATGAAACTTGGCAGGAATATCAGGGACCTGACCAAAGTAACCTGGAAATAATAAGTTTCCCGATCCGACCATATGCGGGGGAGTGGGGGCGCTGGAAACTTGAAAATTTAGGGCATTTTGTCGCACATTTTCGAGTTAGGGTACTTCCAGTTGTGCTGGGACCATGAAACTTGGCAGGCATATCAGAGACCCGACCAAACAAACTTAGAAATAATCAGTTTTCTGATCCGACCATTTGGGGGGGGGGAGTGGAGGGCAGGGGAATCCGGGAAACTGAGAAGTGTGTAACTTTCGAACGGGTGATCGGATTGTAATGAAACTTCATAACTGAATAGAATATATATCTGTAATGTCCCATTTAAAGGCTTGACCGAATTCGGTAGCCAGGGGGGAGTTGGGGGGGGGGGAGACCGGAAATTTCAAGAAACGGTTAGAATGGAGGGATCGGAGTGAAACTTGCTGGGAAGAACAAGCATCTGCTCTAGATAAGTCCTTTAGACCATTGTACTGGATCCGGACACTTATGGGAGGGGAGGGGGGTTCCCGGAATTCCGGTGATGGTGGTTTTGGGGATTTTCACGATGAAACTTGGCATGCATATCAGGGACCCGATCAAACTGACTTCAAAATAAAAATTTTGTCGATCTGATAATGGTGGGGGGAGTGGAGGGAGGGGAATCCGAAATTTTCAGTCATGCGTAATTTTAGAATGGGTGATCGGATTCGAGTGAAATTTAATAATTAAACAGAGGACATTTTTCTCTGGTGATCTTTTTCATTTCCGGACCGAATCCGGCAATTATTGGGGGGAGGGCGGAAAATACTTGACCCGCTTAGACTGGTGTGATCTGGATCGAACTTCGTGGGAATGACAAACAGATGCTGTGGATTAATCATTTACAGAACCGGATTGGCTCCGGGTATTGTGGGTGGAGTTGGAGGAGGGGGGGGGGTGGGATTCCGGTGATCGCGCGTTAAGGTACTTCCAGATGTGCTAGCACGATGAAAGTTCGCTGGAATATTGGAGACTCGACAACATTTGCTTAGAAATTGCTACTTCCCAAATCTGGTTATTCCTTAAAGTACCAATCTTGACCGCAAAGTAAAAAAAAATACTTTTAAGCAATATATGCATTTTCATGATGCCCATCAGCCCATTAGCATTTTTGCCTTAAGGGTTTTGCTTACAAATGAAGTTCCAGCTCCCTTAGAGTGCGCATCTCAACCGCAAAGTCGAAACTTACTTTTGATCAATCAAATCATCTTAACCCATGCAAGTGCCATATGAGCTTATAGCTCTTGTTCTGAAAATCAGTCGATATTCTTCAAAACTGTCATTTTCTGGTGTGAAAACAGTCGTTTTTTCTGCAGAAACAGTCGGTAAAAATTACCAGCCAGTCGGTAAATGCCTCGTCCCCCCCCCCCCCAAACATTTTTGCTAGTAACGCCTCTGACCGGTATGCGATACTTGGCAGCAGTATTCAAGACAAGGCCTGACATAACAGCAGTAAATTAGGACTAATCGTTGCACGGAATCGCAAATCTCCTCAGGACCGAGAAAGATTTCAGTAGATGCGACCCATTTTTAACAAGAGCGTCAATATGAGTATTCCATTTGAGTTCACTCTGGATATACACGCCAAGTAATTTAACACAGTTTTGTGTACTGAAACGAACATCTTCAATAACCGGAACATCTTTCTTGAGGATGAAAACCTTATAACAACACTCTTCACGCTGCTTACCGTTAATTTAACTCGACTTAGTTCAGGCTGGAGATTTTCATAAATATCACTGAGCGTGGTAGTATGATTAATTTAATTTAACTGAATTTATTTATCACCCACACGATACATGCAGTAAATATGGTGGAGTAGGAATAAGTAAAAAAACACAAAAAAAGAAAACGAAATATACACAAGATCAACGAAAGAAACGGATAAGACGGTGGTGAGGGGATAGGCGCGCATAAGCCGTACCGGAGAGTTTTCTGTGCAGTATCTCCAACTTTAAAATTGTTTCAGGAACAGAAAATTTGCTAACAAGAATCCGGTTTTTTTGTCCAAGGTGGAACGTACAGAAGAAATTTGCAGAATTTGAAGTAATTTATCCGGATTCTTTTTAAATTACCTTTCTTAAGAAGGGGGAAAAGACCTGAAGCATAAAGGACAGAGTGATCACAGAAAGTAGAATAAAGTTTGGCCATTAGGATGATTTAACAGGTTTCTCAATGAAAGCACAGATAGGTCATCAGCAAATTTAAAACGGTCACGAGTTAAAGTTAAAATACGGTTAAAAACAATGAAAAAGACGCAATCTTTAGAAGCAGCGTTTGATTTAGCTAACCTCAGTAGAGATAAACTACCAGATGGGCCGATGATGACATAATTGATTGTCTTTTAGGCATCGCTGTAGGAGCTTGTTTTGATTTAGCAAACCTGAAAAAAAGAAATTAATACGAGCCGTCCTGTCACCATTGTTTATTGAGAAATGACGTAAGTGAAGAGTCTATTTCATGACGGCTCGTCAGATGTGGTTCGTCTTTCCTTCGGTTCGATGATTCTTCCTTTGTAAACAAAGTTATGAAGAATTTAAAATTTAAAATTGAATCCCTTTCTTCCCGCCGCGAAAAACTATGCCACAACTTTGGCTCCTCCCTTCTCCAGCACCCCATGTACCGTTCATTCCTTCCCCCACCCTTTGTTCCTGTAAGATCTCGCCCCCCCCCCACCCCCCCCCCGAGAAGTGGCTGAAAAGGTTCCCAAATTGACCCCAATCTACTGTAACACTATGCGCTACAGTAGAAGCTTTGTGCCGAGCTTCGTAAAGCAGTACAATGATCTTTAGCATTTATCTGCCTTGTTTTTTTTTCTTTTAAATTATCTGTTGACAACTTAGACTACAAAAACATCGTATTTGGGCTGTGCCCACGAGAGATATGTTTTGCTTTATTATTAAATAAATTGAAATTGAAATAGAAAAAACGAGATTTTCAGTTTTTTTTTCTTGATCAGCTGTACCGTGTTCTTCAAAACTGTGCTAACTGAAAATGTTTTGAAAACTGAGTTAACTATACCGTTGGAAAGAGCATGGCTGATTTGGTATTCTGTTAAATTATGCCAAGTGTTAGATGACGACATGAGCACCATCTAACAGGTAGATTAGTTTTAACTTTCTGAGTTCCTACTTTCTTCATGCAGATGGCATACCGCTATACAAAACTGGGCCCAAAAATTATGAAAATGTAGTTAGCACAGTTTTGCAGAACACAGTACAGCTATAGTTACCCCTCCAAGATGATGTGCGAGGGATAAATAAAATTTCGGATATTTCGGTTGCACTTCCGGTTCATCGTACCCATACTGCGGTCAACCGAAAAGGATAACTTCCTTTCTTTTCCTTGTTTTAGGTATAGCTTTAGGGCCGTTTAATTTAGGAAACCTGGAAAAAAACAAAAACAGTCGGGCTGACGATACCATAATTTATCGTGTAAGTAAAGGGTCTATTTCATGAGGGCTCGTCGGATGTCGTTCGTCTTGCCTTCGCTCCGATGATTCTTTATTTGCAAACAACGTGTTTTTTTTCTTGATCAGCTAGTTACCCCTCCAAGATGATGTGCGAGGGATAAATAGCACTTCCGGCAAACCGTCCTCAACGAAAAACATTTATCCCTCACATATCATCTTGGAGGGGTAACTAGCTGATCAAGAAAACCCCCCGAAAGTCTCGTTTTTCTATTTTGCTTGACTTCAAACGTTAGATTCTTTCTTCGTAGATTAACTTGCTTCTCGAGAGGATGGATGAATCGAGGAGCGACTTCGCCAAGGCTGTGGAGTTGAATAGCAACTATCCCATCGCTTACGTTCAGAAGCTCTACGCTGACTACAAGTACTACGCCTACATTAGTGGAGACCAGCGAAGAGCCGAGGGAGTGATGAGAGAGTTCGAAGAGGCTATCACCAAGTATCCGGACTGCACTGAATGCTACTCCCTATGTGCTCAGGTAGGATCAGAAAATTGGGCTGCTCTGACGCGATGAAAAATTCTTTGACTGTGTAGTCGTATGTGGTAACAAGTTGTATGTAGTAGTAAGGAACACTTTGATTTAACATGCCGTTTCTCTCCCGCAGAGTAATTTTTTGACGGTTGTTTATTTGTTTGAAGTTCCCGGAGGGGGTCTTCAGTCAGACACGGTGGCAGCATCTAGGGAGTCACTTTCCCTACCCTCGTGGATCCAGCATTGGTCTTATATATGTCATTTTGTGGGAGAGTGTGGGGAACTGAATGGGTTGAGACAAGATTTATTTTGAGTGAGAGCGTATGGGAGTTAGCGGATAATTGAGAGAATGAAAGAGAAAAGTTTCCAGGCTATTCAACTGTTTGGAAGGTTCCTCCGGATAGGGTTATCACACAGGGATAATCGTATATCTCCATAGTTTTAAATACTGGCATAGTGTTCGTATTTTTATATATTTTTTGTTTTGTTGTTTTGGTGCGATGGCCCTTGTTGGCTTTTATGCATTAAAATCTATCTATACACTTCAAAAAACTATTCCATTGTTGGGTACCACATTTCCTCTTCCAGGTGCTAACAGATACGGGACGTTACGAGGAAGCTGAGGCTTTGTTCAAGAAGGCACAATCCCTGGACCCACTGAATTCAAACATGTCGGTTCACATTGCTTTGCTGGCCCTTCAGACGAAAGGAGATGTAGAAGAAGCCGCAAGGTTGCTAGAGCGAGCTATTGAAATGGACCCAAAATGTGAATTTGCACTCGAGACGATTGCTACAATAGAGGTTCAAAGGTAAGCTGCTGTCTCCCGATGAAAAATTTGCAGCCTGCGTAGTAGTATGGTAGACGAAAACGTTGCATGTAGGCTAATACTATGTAATAGTAAAGAATATTACGAATAATACTATAGTTTTTGAAATTTTTACAAAATTTGCAGCCTGCATAGTAGTAAGGTAGTGGTACGAAAACGTTCATTTAATACTATGTAATAGCAAAGAATACTATGAAAGAATACTATACTATGTAACAGCAAAGAATACTATCATTAATGTGCCTCAGACTGGTCCAATCTTATGTAGTAGTATCCAGTAGCATCGTGTCTTGCCATAGTAGCATCCAGTCTTGATAATAGTAGTATGCAGTAACACGGTAGCCTTGAAGCAGAAGCATGTAGTAGCATCGTTAGTACTGCATGCAACTTTTTCGTACTACTTCATATACTATTTTGAGATACATTTTTCATCAGGTCTTGCTGGAGTGCTGGCAGTTCTTTAGCAGTTGTTGGTCGGCAGATTAGCCTCAATAGCGTTTCGTCAAATAGGTAGTCAAGATCACACGGGCCGGTAGCCCACAGTCTTTTAAATGCGGGAGTTTTTTTTTCTTATAAGGAGTTTTCGCATCCACCGGTGACTACTCACCAGTCTTATAACCCGTTTTTGAACTAACCGGTGTCCGGTTTTACCTCACCGGTGCGGACTAACCAGAACCTGCTCGGGAGCCCGGCTTCAGCGAGGAGTTAGCAAGTTTTCATCAACTCACCGGTGAACCAAAAAAACGCGTTATAAGAGAAGATCCGGACACCGGTGACAAAATACCAGAGACAGACCGGAGTCAACTGTAATTTATTGTACGACGAAACGAAAGTGTGTAGAAAAATCTGACGAGATGGTAGCGATAATGTTGAGAACTAAGGTCCTAAGGCTGTGCGGATTGCGCGATCGCTACGAATGATCGTGTGGCCATTCTCATAGTGAACCGAACGTTACGTCAGGTGATAGAGCTCATAATCGGGCGGGATCTGAATAGTTGATTTTATGCTTCACTGCGATAAAGGTGAAGATGGATGCTTTCCTACTTCCTACACAGTACAGTTATGATCAGTTCTTGATGACAGGCAGCAAAGCAAAGCTGTGTTTGGGTCTATTATAACATAGTGTGGTTCCTGATGGGAGGTATACTTGCCCACTTTGTGAGAAGGAGGAAGAAAATTTGAACCATTTCCTCCGTAGATGCCCGGAACTTTCTGATTTAAGAAAAATTTATCTAGATTGTGTAATTTTGTCACTTCCCGAAATTTTGAGTAATACTAACCCTACCGTTATTACTCGGGTGTTTAGAATTAAGATGGAGTCTGATTGTTTAAGTTATATTTTTTTGTGTATATGGCCCTTGGGCTTTTGAAATACACTGATCTATCTATTGTTGTTAATGATTCCATTTTCATGATTTGTGCTACTGCTTGTCCTGTTGCTAATTTTTTTTACGATACCTCAGAATCTAAATCCGGGTCCGATTCCTTGGTCAGCCATTAACTTACTGTCCCTTACTCTAGGGGTAACCTGCAAAAGGCCGTCGCGTACTTCAAGAAGGCAATACCACTGGCCCGATCAGAGCCCGAACTATCGCACTTGTATTCCCTAATGGATGCAGCAATAGCACAGTCCAAAATTGCCGCAAAGCTTGGGCTCCCTGTGCCTCAACAGTTCTAGGTGTTTTCAGCGTAGTGTGATCACTTGCAGTAATTCCAACTTGTAAATTTTTGTTGATTTGAGTAGTACCTTTTAAGTAAAATTCAAAGACCAGGTAACGTTTGGATTTCTATTTTTACAGACGGGTAGCTCTTAAAAACAAGTACAGTATTTAAACTTTGTAGGCAATGATAGATCCTTTTCCTATGCATTCACCAACAAAGAACCACAGGAGAACTTCAGTGGCTACAAGTGTGTTGACCCAGGCCTCCTGCAATGCAAATTCCATAGGTTAGAAATCTAAAAGTGCCGGCAATTCTGTTAAACACTTAACTTCAACATATACTTCTTAACGTGACTATAGCTGTAGCCTTTGAACTCTTGTGTCGGGGAGTCTCGGTCTACTGGATGACAGCTGCACTGTTAGAAAACTGATCGCACCTAACACTCGGATGTGCATCTGTGTGTTAAACATTATAAAGATTAACAGAACAAGAGCTACGAGCTCATATGGCAGTCGTTACGAGTAGGTGGTACAAGAAAGTAGATGGTAATATTGGAAAATTGTCTGTTGAAACCGCCCACCCTTGTGTTGTCTGTTATGAAACTTCTGACAGTGTGTCCAACTTGCATCCCAGTCGGTCTATCCGTTTGGCTTTTTGTGCATGTCCAGAAGTTTCAGGAGCCGTGGCCGCTTGCGGTTCGGACGCATTTTTTGCATGTCTAGGTCATCAGTTCTTTATCACCCATAAAGTTTCGAATCGGACCACCCGTTCGCACCTTACAGATTCCGCTTCCCCCAAAAGTGGTCGGATCCTGGAATGGAACTTTTCCCTGGGCATTGTGCCGGGTCCGCAAGTCAATTTGGTTGGGTCACTAATATGCCTTCAAAGTTTCATCGTCCTTGGCACATCTGGAACTATCCTAACTCGTGATCACCGGGATTCAGGGAAACCCCCTAGAGCCCCGATACAATCTGGTTCTGTCAATTACATATTTATGTCTAATGCTTGTTCTTTCGCCAAGTTCCGTCCCAATCCTTCGACTCTAGGCGTTTCCCGAGATTTCCGTGTCCCCCTCCAACTTCCCCCTAAAAGTATCGGATCCGATCCGGACATAACTTGTCGCTTGGCAAGTTTCATCCAAATCCCATCACCCGTTCAAAAGTTATGCACGTCACTAGATTCCGGATTTCCCATACCTCCACCCACGATATTAGGAGAGGGGAAACGACTATTCTGAAGTCAGTCTGTTCGGGGCCGAAATATAGCTCTAATAAAATTCAGCTGACGTATCCGTTTTGTACTATCAAATATGTCCCTGAGACGCCTGCCAATTTTCATCGTCCTAGCACACTAGGAAGTACCGAACTCACGGGATCATCAGAAATCCGCCCCCCCCCCCCTCCCCAACTCCCCCAGTGCCTGATTCCGGTCCGGTTATGTCAATAACGTATCTAGGACTTGTGCTTGTTTCTTCCCACCAAGTTTCATCCCGATCTTTCCAGTCTAAGCGTTTCCCAAATTTTCCGGTCCCCCCTCCAACTTCCCCAAAAGTCACCGGATCCGGTCCGGATTTGAAGTGACAGAAGAAATACCGGAAAATACTAAGTAAAAATCAGTAACTAGCAGGAATGCGGCGAACGCGGTTTTTTCTAGCACAGTGACTACGGAGGGGGGCCGCCCTGAAGTGAGAAATGTCTCGAGGTCTTTCTAAATATCAATTTTCAATAAAGGACACCTGAATGAAAAGTACCAAGTATCGTCCCTATCTGTATGGCTTCCGTTAACATTGCCTGCAGAAAATCCAATCCAAATACGAAATAGTGTTTCCAAGCTATGATTTTTGCTCCATTTTGCATCTGTCCTTATTTCAGTACCGAACAATTTTAGAAATATATAAATGTCTCCAATCAACCCCTCCTTCTGGAATATTTTTTAACCAGTTAAGCCCAAACGATCTCTAGAAGAAATTCCAATACGATCCGGCCAGCGCTGTACAAGATTTGAATGAATTGCGCTTTTTGTCTTGGAGTCTGCATGTGCAAACCTCCAGAAACGAACACCCCTATTTTGAAAACGTCACGCTCAGGAGAAGAATGCTCTCCGTAGCCATGTCTGTAAATGCATTTTCCATGGTGTGTTCAAGTATGGTTTCATTGTTCAGATGTCCTTTAAAAGCCTGTCATCCATTCGAAAGTTATACATATTTCAATTTTCCAGATTCTTCCCCCCCCCCCCCCCTTCGCGCCCCCAAGATGGTCGGATCAGGGAATGACGACTTCCGAGTTAGAATGGTCGGGTCCCTGATATGCCTGCCAAGGTTCATCGTCCTAGCTTATGTGGAAGTGCCCGCAGAGGCGTTGCTAGCCAAAATATTGGGGGTTGAGGAAGGTTTTTCCGACTGGCTGGTCATTTTTACCGACTGTTATTGCAGAAAAAAACGACTGTTTTCAGAAAAAAACGACAATTTCAACGAAAGATGACTGATTCCGAAAAAAAAATTCGACGTTATAGAATGGTTTTTATGGCACTTGCCTTTCAAACAAGTGCCATATTTCGACCACTTTTCCGTCGGTCTGTCGGTCGGTCGGTCGGTTAGTCCGGTGTTTGCGAGTTAGGGTACTTCCAGATGTGCTAGGACGATGAAAATTGGCAGGCATATTAGAGATCCGACCAAACTTACTTGGAAATAGTCACTTGCCCGATCCGACCATCGCGGGGGGAGGGACGGGAGCCGGAATCCGGAATTTAGTTACATGCATAACTTCGAACGGGGGATCGGAATTTAATGAAACTTGATATTTAGAAAGACGTCATGTCTCAGATGTCCCGTTTCAAGTCCGGAACGAATCCGATGAATATGGGGGGAGGGGGGGGGGGGCGGAAATCTTGTGACACACTTAGAGTGGAGCGATTGTGATGAAACTTGGTGGGAAGGGCAAGAACTAGATACGTCAGTGACAGAGCCGGATCGGATTTGGACACTGTGGGGGAAGTCTGGAGTTCCGGCACAAAGCACAAGCCCTAGGTACATCATTGACAGAACCGGACCGGATTCGTGCACTGTGGGGGGATACAGGGGGGTTCCGGAATTCCGGCGATACGGGAGTTAAGTTACTTCCAGGTGGGCTAGGACAATGAAACTTGGCAGGCAAGTCAGGGCTACGACCAGATCAACCTGGAAATAGTCAACTTCCCGATCCGACCACCGTGGGGGAGTGGAGGGAGGGGGAATCCGGAATCTTGATGAATGTATAACTTTGGAACGGGAGATTGGATCTTAACGAAACTTGATATTTGGAAAGACATCGTGTCTCGGATGACACATTTAAAGTCCGGACCGGATCCGATGAATGTGGGGGGGGGGGAGCCGGAAATCTTGTGAAACGCTTAGAGTGGAGCGATTGGGATGAAACTTGGTGGGAAGGGCAAGAACTAGATACGTCAGTGACAGAGCCGGATCGGATTTGGACACTGTGGGGGAAGTCTGGAGTTCCGGCACAAAGCACAAGCCCTAGATACATCATTGACAGAACCGGACCGGATTCGTGCACTGTGGGGGGAGTTACAGGGGGGTTCCGGAATTCCGGCGATACGGGAGTTAAGTTACTTCCAGGTGGGCTAGGACAATGAAACTTGGCAGGCAAGTCAGGGCTACGACCAGATCAACCTGGAAATAGTCAACTTCCCGATCCGACCACCGTGGGGGAGTGGAGGGAGGGGGAATCCGGAATCTTGATGAATGTATAACTTTGGAACGGGAGATTGGATCTTAACGAAACTTGATATTTGGAAAGACATCGTGTCTCGGATGACACATTTAAAGTCCGGACCGTATCCGATGAATGGGGAGCCGGAAATCTTGTGAAACGCTTAGAGTGGAGCGATTGGGATGAAACTTGGTGGGAAGGACAAGAACTAGATACGTCAGTGACAGAGCCGGATCGGATTTGGGCACTGTGGGGGAAGTCTGGAATTCTGGTTATCGCGAGTTAAGGTATCTCCAGATGTGCTAGGACGATGAAACTTGGCTTGAATATTAGAGACTTGACATGATTGGCTTAGAAATTAGTCAGTTCCCCGACCCAACCATCGTGGGGGAGTGGATGAGGGGGAATCTGGAATCTTGAGGTATGTATACCTTTTAAACGAGTGGTCGGATCTTAAAGAAACTTGATATTTGGAAAGACCTCGTGTCTCGGATGTTCCATTTTAAGTTCCCCCCCCCCCCCCCCCGATGAATGTGGGGGCGGGGGACCGGAATCTTGTGACACGCATAGAGTGGAGCGAATGGGATAAACTTGGTGGGAAGAACAAGGACAAGAGCTAGATACATCAGTGACAAAACTGGACCGGGTTCGGGCACTGTGAGGGGGGTCCCCTTTCCGGTGACCGCAAATTAAGGTACTTCCAGAAGTGCTAGGGCGATGAAACTTGGCTAGAACATTAGAAACGTGACAAGATTGGCTCCGACCGTCCCTTAAACTACTAATCCTAACCACAAAGTACAAAAAGTTTTTTAAGCAAAGTATACATTTTAACTCAAATTAATTTTTAGAACCCTTAAATGTGCGTTTCTTAACTGAAAAGTAAATAAAATACTTTAACCAAACGATATATATTCATGATTCCCAAGGACCATGATCATTTTTGCTTCAAGGGTTTTGCTTACAAGTGAATTTCTTAAAGTACAAACAGCAATTTTGAGCAACATATAAATTCCAATTCCAATGAGCTTATCATCATTTGTGCTTTAGGAGTGTTCATTAAAGATGAATCTCTAGCGCCATTAAAGTGCACATCATCGCGGCCAAATGCACAAATAAAATAGTTTTTACGAACAAATACATTCTCGTGATTTCTAAGGACCCATGCTCATTCTTATTACAATTCGGTTTATTTATCCATAGATATCTTTTATCTCAAGGGGTTTGCTTACAAATGATCATAACAAACCCACGAATTGACGAATTCCTTTCTTTATCCTCTGACCCAGCCTTGCAAGTGCCATATGAGCTTCCAGCTCTTGTTAGTGTTATGTTTTGCGACAAGTGGAATCTGAGTAAAATTCACCACAAGGATTCGCATCTGTGCATTATGTGTAGTCACAACCTTTTGACAGTGTAGCACCAGAATTAAGTAAACATCCACGGCAAGAAGAAAGACCAAACGAGACCGACTCTTAACTTTACCAGCGTTAGTTAAGTTAAGTGCTGTTAAAATCAATGAATAGTTCGCCAGAGTTCCAGAAGGACCAACTCAGTAAAATTTATAAATATTTCAAGAAAACGGTAAGCCCATTGAGACCTGTCATTCAGGGGGTACAGGTGATTCCAGAAATCCCACGATAAAAACAATGTTCTTGGTAAGGTAAGGTAAGGTACAATTTTAATAGCAAATATGAATAAACCTGGAGTTTCTCAAAAGCATCTGACATGCCAGTGGCATAAAAAACGACGCTTCACTAATTCTGATGGGTTTGTAAAAATTACTAATTCTGATGGGTTTGTAAAAATGGATTAAGTCAAGTGCTGTTTAAAATTGTAAAAACTGGAGCTTATACTTAAGACTAAGCAGGAAGTCCAACATACATAACATGTATCCTAACTAGTTTCAGTTCTTCATTTACCTTGACTGACAGCTGCTTCCATTTTCCGGTCTTTGCACTATGGATAAGGTGCTGAATGCCTTCCTGGATTTTGGGCACATCAGAAGGACCAGGGGGAGTCAGCTCGACTTTAGCATACTTCAAGAATGTGTTTAATTTTGGCTTGGCAACAGCCACAACATCTAGAAAAGAACAATCAATTTTATTTTGGCTGGTTAAGGGGCACCAGTCTAGACTGACCCCCCTTTTGATCTACAGATGTATAAAAGTTACTCCCTGACTATTGCAGGAAAACATATCCAGATTAATTCCCTTTTTGGGATCCCAAAACGTAAGTAGAAGGATACCCAGTAGCGTATATTCCGATTCGTTTCGGGAGGGGCGGCAGCTCAGTGAAAATATGCGGCCGAAGGCCACCCCCTTATCGGCCGGAAGGCCTAAAATTTTTCCTTTTTTTTTGCATATTTTGACCGTTTTTAACACCTCTTTGCACCTCTCTAGGTGCAAAAAACACCTTTTAATCTTGTAACCATGCACACTACGACTCAAAAACTGTTTCTAAGATCAGTTACTGAACCATACTGTAAATAATTTCGATTTAGCTTCTCAATTTGTATTTTCGCGTACGTTTTTCCCGTAAAAAAACTCCTTTTCCGAGAATTTCGGATGAAGATCGCCCCTATCGCCCGTATTTCGCACACGTTTTTCCAATTAAAAACCCTTTTTTCAAGAATTTCGGGGGGGGGGGGGGGCGATCGCCCCTGTCGCCCTCCCCCCTAATGTACTCTACTGAGGATACCTTTGACTTCGTAAAAGTTTGTCCGTCGTCCGTCTGTTAGCAGAATAGCCCTCGAAGGGGTTGATATATTTTGATCAAACTTGGCATGAGGACTCTTTGGGTCAAAGTACAGGTCAAGTTCGAAGAGGGGTTTAGCCCTATATTTAGGAGTGAGGTAGGGGTTTGAAATTAAGGTAAACAAAAATACATTTTTAAAGCTAACGAAACAGTCGATTTAGGGGTAAGGAGACATGCTGAATCCGAGTATGAGAATTATTTTTTCGCCGGACAAGTAGTTCACCGGGAATCCGGCAAAAAAAGGAAAATTTGTGAAAAGCAAAAGTTTAATCTGAAGTTGATTCGAGGTTCGATTTAGAGGTAAGGAGGCGTGCTGAGCCGGAATATGAAGATTATTTCCTAGCCGGACAAGTAGCTCAACCGGAATTCGGCAAAAACCGAAAAATTTGTGAAAAGTAAAAGTTTAATCTGAAGTTGATTAGAGGTTCGATATAGGGGTAATGAGGCGTGCTGAGTCCAAATATGAAAACTATTTTCTCGCCGGAAAATTACTCCGGCCGGAATCCGGCGAAAACCGGAATTTGTTAAAATAAAAGTTTTATTTGTGTTTGATGAAATGTTTGATTTGCGGGTAAGAAGACATTCTGAATACCTATATGACAATCATCTTCTCATCGGATGTATAGATCGCTCGGAATCCAACTGAAACCGGAAAATTTGTTAAAGTTAAAATTTTATCTGAAGTTGATTAGAGGTTCGATGAGACATGCTGAATTCGCTTTCGAACTTTAGTTTTTTGCCAGGCAAGTAGTTTGTCCGGAATCCGGCCGAAACCGAAAATTTGGCAGAAGTAAGGAAGGAAGTTTTGATGAATTTCTTTAAAGTAGATACGACTTACGGTACATGGTAAACCACATGCTGAATCCATGTCTAAACTTTGTCTTCTCAGATAATTACCACTGGCTTTAATCTGTTTCTAAATTTTAATACTAAAAAGGTTTAAGAAGTCTGTCGAAGACCGAAGATCTACAAGACCCAATTGTCTGGGTCAAATATTAAAGTTTTGGGATCCCATCGAAACCTTTGGTCTTGTTAAAGCAGATTCAAAGAACAGAAAAGCCAAATAATGCAAACAGACTGGGAAATGTTGAAAACAGGAAAATTTTGTTTCTTGACTGTTTGGACTGCATGAAAATTTCATTCGAACTTTTTTGTGGACACTTCTCGAGCTTGCATAACCTGAGGACATTGACTCCTCCTATACTTGTTAACTACGACCCATCAAAGTATAATTCGCAACTGTTAAATGGGTAATTAGGGCCAGAAACTCAACTTGCCTCAACTGCAGCTGAAAAGTGACCATCAGACTGGAGCTGCTCTTTCTGTGGTTAGAGCACTGTCGCCCATACCTCTTTGTGTGAGGCCACAATTTCATTTTGATATTTGTTCAACATTTGCCACAGCCTAGCCCAGTCTAGTATACCAAACCTTTTTGTAATACCCATGCTCAAACGCTGGGGCATGCTGACAAGGTTTGGCATAATACTCATACTTATGTGCACCCCTTATTCCCACCATCTTAAAGTGTTCACCCACCACCCATCTGCCGAAATAATAATTAAGTAGCTTATATTTCATGCGGTTATTTTTAATACTTAGTGATGATGGCGCTGTAGGCTCTAGGCTGAGCCTGGACGTTGTTTTCCATGACTTTGTGTGCGAAAATCTTTAATAAGCCTATCCAGTTTCGTCTATAACACATCAGCTCAGACATCTTTTTGGTCTTGCTGTAGGCTCTAGCCTAGGCTCAGTCAACCACAAACCCCTGAACTTTGGATACCCTGTGCCAAATGCTGGATACGCCATGCCAGGTACCAGGTACTGGATAATGTTACTTTTTGGTGGGCATAACTTTATTTTTCTCTCAGGCACCCAATAATACTAATCAACTATTGAGTAATAAGAAATGTGTAGTTCGCTGTCTGTAATTTCCTAACATCTTCTTTTTCTTGATGGTGTTGGTGTTTAAAGGTCCAAAGATCCAAAAACGAAAGTCTTCCTAGCGTATTGTGTCAAGTTCTTCAGTCTATTTGGTCGGGTCACTAATATGCCTGCTAAGTTTCATCGTCCTTAGCACATCTGGAACTCCTAACTCGTGATTACTGGAATTCCAGAGAACCCCTCCAACTCCCCCAAAGAGCCCAGATATGATCTGGTTATGTCAAGAACTTATCTAGGGCTTACGCTTGTTCTTGCAACAAAATTCCATCCGGATCCCTCGATGCTAAGCGTTTCACGAAAATTCCGGTGCCCCCCTTCAATCCTCCCCTCACCAGTATCGGATCCTGTCCGGACTTGACAAGGAACATCTGAGACGACAGCTCTTTTCACCTGCCAAGTTTCATCCAAATCCGATCGCCCGTTCTAAACTTATGAATGCTACTAGATTCTGGGTTCCCCATCCCTCCACTCCCCCCACGATGGTCGGATCATGCAAATGACTATTCTCAAGTCAGTTCGTTCGAGTCCCTGACACGCCAGCCGAGTTTCATCGTCCTAATACATCAGGAAGTACCGACTCACGGGATCACCAGAACTCCGGACCCCCCCCCCCCCCCACCAGCTCCCCTTGCAGTGCCCGAATTGGTTCCACGTATGTCAATTATGTGTCTAGGACTTGTGCCTGCTCTTTCGGCCATTTCACCCGATCCTTCTACTTTAAGCATTTCCCAAGATTTCCGGTTTCCCCCTCCAGCTCCCCCCAAAGTCACCGGATTCGGTCCGTATTTTAAATGGGAAGTCTGAGCCACAAGGTATTTCCAAATATCAGGTTTCACTGAGATTTGATCACCCGTTAAAAAGTTATAAATACCTAAAGATTCTGGATTACCCCTCCATCCACTCCCCCCATGACGCTTGTATGGGGGAAGTGATTATTTCCAACTTAGTCTTTTCAGGTCCCTTATATGCCTGAAAAACTTTTAAGGTCCTGGCTTATGTGGAAGTACCCGAACTAGCAATACCAAGACCAACCGACCGACCGACATACAGACAGAAATTGCGACTGCTATATGGCACTTAGCAGATGGGAAAGTGCCATAAAAAGTGACAACACTGGGTATCGCATGATCCTTGAAAATAAAATAGATCTTTGTTCACTCAAAGACAGCATTACATGCTCATTAACTACCTTTTCGAAAATAAGATGTTGTTTCAGCTGTTATATTTCCAGTGGAAATGTGATTATCACAAGGCAGGCTATGACCTAAGTGCATCCTGATTAAGTGAGGGAAACTAGCACTTTTCTCTTCAAAAGTTAGTGAAAGTAAGTAAGTATGTAATTAAGTAAGTAATTTATTTCTGACCTGCCATTTACAAAAGTGGAGTATGTAAAATAAAATAAAGAAATCAAATAAAACAAAGCACAACAAAAAAAAAAATTTTTGTCTTAAGCCAGAAAAGAGTGTAGAATGTCATGCGCTCGCTGGGCCCAGTTGTCCATGATTTTTGGCAGAGCTGACAAAATTTAAAAGTAAGATGTTCCTTCAGTTGACCAATTGTATTTTTATTCAAAACAATTTTTGTTACATAGTGTGACCTAGGCTGGATGAGTACCATAGGGATGCTCATTCAGTGGACTAATTGTATTCTCAGTTGAGAGGTATTTTTTATTTCTTTTTTGCAAGGTATGACCTAAAAGGCTGGTTCTGGTCAATGATGGAAATTAGCACTTTTAGTAGGTACAACAGCAGTCTTACCAAGTTCCATCCTACCTTGCTAGAGTACCTTTTCTGCTGAAATGAACCTCTGGAGAGGCTGATACGATATCCTATCAGCCTCAACACAAGGGGGAGGATCAGGAAATTCAACTTTGGCCTGAACAGACTGTTAATTCAGAGACTCTGAAAGATTATAGGAATATTAAAGAGTCGGTTGGTTTGTGCGTTTGTGGTTCCAGATCCGAGCGAACAGTCTCCCTCTTAAGAGTAGGGTTAAATTATTTGAAAGAAATTCCCGAAACCCGAAGTCATGTTATACTTGCTCGTTATGTGGTTTGGAAGAGGAGAATCTGTCCCACTTCCTGTCAAGATGCAAGGGGCTCTCTGATTTGAGAGTAAGATTTTTTGGTGAAGATGGGTTGCTCTTTCCTGGTATCCTAAAGTTATCTTCACGGTTAGCGATAATGGCAGTTACAGGTTTTGTTAAAGAAGCGTTAAAGAGATGTAAATAGTTATCAGTGGTGGGAGTTTAAAGCTTTTTACATGTGAGTTTATATAATCGCTCTCTCGAAGTGTTTAAAAATTTATGATTTTGTGTATGGCCTAACGGCTAAATTAAAGTATCTATCTATCTATAACCGCATATTTCCCTTAGCATAAAAATATCTCCCTTTTATGCTGATAAAGATTGTCATAACATGGGTCATAACATTGGACATGGGAAGAATCGCATTACACACCTGTTTGAGAAAAGTTAAATGTTTATCAGCACCAAAAGTCCTTACGGGCCAGGGTTAATAATATAAAAAAGTAACTTCAAATAAATAAAGTAAAAACAAATCCAGATTTTTGTTTTCAAATAATATAATCTAATAAGCAACCTTTTTTCCTAACTCACTTTAAAAAAGAACAACAAGAACAAGAAAAACTTAAAAAGAAATTTGTCAATAATTATTCTTGAAAGAAAAAACATTCCACATTATTAGATACCACATACAGATTTGAAGCCTTCTCTAGCTGTTTCACTACCCTGTTTTCTCTACTACAAAACAGTGAAATGGAAAGGAAACATAACAAACTTGATGTCAGCTAGATTTCAGGCATTTCCCTGCCAATGCTGGCACAAATTTTGAGTCCAAAATATTTTATTATGAATTTTTAAATGTGCTTCTCTTTCTTCTTAAGAGAACCTGCAGGTTTGAAGCCATCTAGTTGGTTATGTTATGTTCAGCTTAGCTAAATAAAATGAATCCCAGATAGCAGTTAACAGCAAACTAACAGCAATTTTTCAAATAAAGAGTTGCTCATGTTTCTGGACTAGCTGTTCTTGGCAAGTATTTTGCAGCAAGAGTTGCCTTGTATGGATGTTAATTTTTTCTTTGCGACTGTTCACTCTTATACGATATCCACAGAAGCATGCCCCTACTGTATAAACCATAATCATCACCATCTCAGCATTTTTCATGAGGAAGTAGTTTCCTGATCCCATTTTCACATTTGTTTTAAAATATTGTTTTGGATCTCTTCTCCTATTGGTCAACCTTACTAACTTAACAAAAAAAGTTAAGTAAAGTTGAACTTCTTGCTTCTAACATGCTTTAAGACGGTTAAAGTAACAACTTTACAAGCTTTGCAAACAACTTTCTGCTCTTTACAAATACCGTCTGTCCCCTCCTTTACACCACACATAGCCGAGAACTTCTTTCTCACTTGTCACAACACAACTGTAAGAATAAAATAGAAAAAATAATAATAAAACAGAAAAAATAACAAAAACAATAATAAAATAATAATAAAACAGAAAACGCTTTTATATGCTTTTGTCGAGTGCTGATGGTCTTGTCAGCAAATCAAGTTCTATTAATACAGAAGAAATAAACACCTGAAAACATTTCTTGGACAAAACGCAGAAGAAATCCAATTCTGCATGCTTTTTTGTCAGGCCTCTGTATTCTCTATGGCATGTCAGGTTCTTTTTAAACGTAAGGAATACAGAAGAAATAAAACTTTGTCGGGCAACTGTAAGAATAAAAATTAAAAATGCATCACAGGTTTTCTATCTTCTACCTACACTGCTTCTACAGGAGGGGTATCCGACCTCAGACAAGATTTCAAATTTCCAGAGAAGTCGTTCCTTCAGAATAATCTATCTGGCTTAAAAAGGAATCAACAAATATAACAAACATACTAGACTGAAGCTAACTGAATGGTTTAAATATTGGATAGACAGATTTTGCATTTCTAGTTAAACATATTTTTCTTTTCAAACAAGATCACTTCATTCTAACCTTACCTCGATTGACCTACAAAATGATGAAAGAGGTAAGGTTAGCAAAGTCAATAGCCAGAAAACCCCTTTTCAAGGCAGCTTCAAAACAAAGAGAATGCACACAATTTGAATATTTTGGACACATGACTTTGAAAAAACTCATATTTTGCCTCTTTACTGTCAGGACAGAATGTACATTTCATTTTAACATTTGTACAGCAAAAAACAAGGTCAAGTACCCATCCTGTACTATTATTAGCTGATTATTAGCAATAACTTTAGTACTGCAATCAGGCTTTTTCAGGCAACTGGGCAAGACTTCTAAGCTGTTAGATATCACAGGTTATGCACTGATATTACTCACTTTTCAGAACAACAGGACCTGAAGTAGCGACTTTCTTTGCCAATGCAGCCATTTCAAATAATATTCTGAAGGTTTTCTGTAGGAATCTTTTCTTCCAAGAAATATTTTAGAATTCCTCTATTTCTTCGCTTGAGCCTGCCAGAATAATTTCCATTCATTTAAGAAAGAAGAAGAAGGCAAATAGAATTTGAATTTCTGATCTCTTCTCAGTTTTGACATTTCAAAATGGTAATATCAAAGCTTTTTACTAGTTAGTCTAGCTATAACTTGACCCATTCTCATGTAAAAATAGTATAAAGATCTGTTTTCCAATCCAGTGCCGAGTGTGTATCTGCATCTGCATACTCTGTTAAAAGAGGCAGTTCTCTCCAACTTGGATTCCAGTTTAAAGTTTTTTCTCACTCAGTGGCCAGGGCCATTACATACATTGAAATGCCCGCCACCCCCAGTGTTGTCCTCCAGTCGGTAAACAAATTACAGATTCAGTGCAAAGCCATGATTTTTTGTAAAAACAGTTGTTTTTTTGTAAAAACAGTTGTTTTTCACAAAAACAGTCAGTTTTATTTAAAAAAGAGTTGGTTTTTAAGATAACCAGTCAAAGCCAAAGGTTGTTTTTTCTGGGAAAACAGCAGTCAACCACAATTCCCTGATTTTTGGATACCCTATGCTAAACACTGGATATAATTTATCCAGCATTTGGCATAGCCTATGCCTAACGCTGGATGTCATATACCAAACGCTGGATACCTGTTGGTACTCTAACCCTGACCTATCTCACTATAGGTGAATTCTGATTGGTTGATTTCCGAGCTTCAGTCAAATCATCAATGCTTTCTTGGCAACAGGTATCCAGCGTTTGATATAGGCCATGACAAATGCTAGATATATCCATCGTTTGGCATACAGTATCCAAAAATCAGGGGTTTGTGGTAGGCTATACTGAAAAACAGTCAGTAAAAATGACTAATAAACCCTCCCCGTAAACATTTTGGCTAGTTATGCCTCTGCCAGTGCCAGGCCAGTGCAGTGGTGGTTGTTCAACAAAAGGAGGAAGTTGTGATGAATTCAGAGATGGGTAGTTTTGTCAAATATCGAAGCTTTGTTTCTTGCTTAGGCTATAAAACAGTCAAACTGAAGAAATTATGAACGTAATATCAGCTGACATCATACTAACGTCCAGCTATTTCAGCTTTACTCTGGGATGAACATTGATTGGGTTCAAATTCTAGTTTTAGGATTGTTTTTTTACCTTTAAATATGCTTTTTCTTTGAATAGGTATAGGCTAGGGTATGCAGATACGTCCTTCTTAAAATACGATGACGAATTGCCGCCAGATGCGCTAGAGGAACACAAACAATCACATGTGAGATCGAGGGATAAGTTATCTGATGGTTGAACAAGCGATTAGGCTTTCGCTTCATATCGAGTCTCGCATTAGCCCCGTTGAAAAGTCAGCCAGCACTCTGCACTGAAGTCGGAAGCCAGACATGACAAACTTGATGAAGCTAGACAGAACAGAGTTGTGTAAAGCAAAAAGAGGTGAAGAGGCATTTTAAACAGTTTTAAACATGGTTAGGCCTAAGAGAAATTGAAAATAGCAAAACAAACCTGGATAAACGTACACCAAGAAGTAACGTGCATTGTTTTCTTTACGATAGCGCACCTAGCGGCCAAAAAAGAACTAATCTGAGATGAATTTTATGAGGGGCGTATTAGTCCAACACAGAAGAGGTATGCTTATGTGAACTTCTGCTAACAGTGAATGATCGCCAAAGAAAAAACTAAAACCTATAGGGGAGAGTAGGTTATTATTTATTCTGTTAGGGTAGGCAGACAGTCAAGTCCAAACTCGACCACAAATGGGGGGTAGGGTAGTATGACACGCTCGTGGAACTATTGTTTATATTGCTTTTATTCAGCAGTTAAGAGACATCTACTATACAATGGAGAAAACGAGTTTTCCAAAAAAATAAGTAGTCACTCAGAACCTAAAAAACATACTTTTTGACCCTCACAGTAAGATTTTTGTCCAACTACGAACTCCAAAGTGTTATGACATAGAATAACCACTTCTTGCAGGGATCTAGGTAAGGTATTTATAGTTACTATTTCCATTCCAACCTCACGAAAAGTTACTATGCCGACCATTCCAACCTTCTCAAAATGGCATGCCTCTCAATATAGTAACTAATAGTAATTATTTGCTTACTATGCTTGGGAGCATCGTAAGCGTGGTAACTACGGATCTCTGTAACATGATTGGCTGAATTACCCCGTAGAGTGATATTTTACCGAAAATTTAAAAATGCATTCCAGTCTTGTCGCCAAGAAGCCAAAATTTGTGACATCACAGTCAACGGCAAACCCCTGATTTTTGGATGCCCTATGCCAAACGCTGGATATATCCAACATTTGGCATAGCCTATGCCTAACGCTGCATACCCTATGCCAAACGCTGGATAGCTGTTGGTACCCTAACCCTGACCTACCTCACTAGAGATGAATTCTGATTGGTTGATTTCTGAGCTTCACTCAGATCATCAGTATTTTATTAGGTCCCAGTCAGCATTTAGCATAGTGTATCCAGCATTAGGCATAGGCTATACCAAATGTTAGATATACCCAGCATTTGGCATAGGCTTTCCCAAAATCAAGGGTTTTTTGTAGACTGTGACATCATGCGTAGTAACTACAGTAAGTAGGTGGGACACTCTCCTTGTGACATGCATAGGTTGGGAGCTGGTCAACCGGTTATAGCGTGCGACTGGGATGAAAGTTGTGGAGCTCATATCACCTAGATAACCCATTTATGATCACTGCCAGATTGAACTAGTTGATGTCAAAACAGGATTTGGGCATGGGGGGGGGGGTTCAAGAGCCCCGAAATTGTTGGGTATGCCTAGCTAGGGATCAAACGATCGGGTGACTGCCATGGAACTTGGAATGTTTTTTTCTAGTTAATGTTGCTGAAAACACCATATGTAATCACCATGAGTAATCAAGAGATTACTCATGATTCCATTTTATTTTTTTTAATGAAAGTTTTGAGTGAAACATAATGAGAAAACTCAAAAATAAAGATGTGTCATACTGCATCGAGGGTGTGTCTGTCATACTACCCTCCACCAGCAGGTAGTATGACACAGTGACCATGTCCAGAATTAAGCCTATTAGCCTACTGAGAGAAAGATTCGAAAAAAATCAGAAAGATTCTATAAGGAACCCAGTAGCCTACATGCTGCCAAATACTTGGAACAAACATATATATTTCAAGGAAATAAAAAAATGTGTCATACTACCCTCTCTCTAGCCTACCAGGCAACGTTTACTGCAAAATACTTGCCTAAAACATTTAATTCACATCTATTTTGTCATGCTTCATCTCTTTTTGAAAAGGTTGCTGTCTGTTAACTGCCACCTGGTGTTCCTTTCACAATTTGAATCTGGAACATACCGTCAGCAGAGAAGACAGCGTGCCAAATCAACAGATACCTCAGATAGAAAAATGAGCACACTTGGAAATCCTAACTAAGTTCATTTTTATCAACTTCCAACTTAAGGTTTGTGCCAGACAACCCTGAAATAGTTGGCTATTAGCTAATGTCTAGTTTGTTATTTGTTGTGCTTTTTGACTGTTTTATAGGCAGGTAACAAAGCCAGGGTAGTGAAACAGTTAGACAAGTGTTCAAATAAGCATTCCTCTATTGTAACACCTATTGTTGAAAGTTTGCTCAGCTTAGCTACAAATGCAGAAAGAAATTAAGAGGAAATATTAAAAAAATAATTCTGGCATATGATAATTTGGGCATGAAATAAACATTTTTGGGAAGTAGGTTTCTGTCATTTTGCCTGTTGTGTGTTATTTATAGTGTTTACTTTCATGACCAAAATGCGACTGACATACAATAATCCGGTTATGAAAATAAACATTTTAGGCAAATGTCTGAGCCCTCAATCAGTGTTGATTATGATCCTCCTGTCTTTTAACTTTGTTTTGGGTCCAAAGTTACCTTTCATCCCCCCCCCCCTCCCCCACCCCTCTGGGTACTTTAATTTTTTTTGAAAGTTCCATACTTTCTTAGAAGCAATCTTGAATCCAAGGAGTTCGAACAAACAACTGTCTTATTTCGTCTCCGTATAAAAATGGTGTGTCATGTTTGTGGACAAGGACTAGCGTAATGTAAAAACTCTTGGTTAAAAGGGTTTATGCTCCAAATCTTGTGTACGAGATCCTTACCTCTTAGGGCTTTCCCGAGATTGGTAGCGTGGAGTGTGGAGAGGCGCTGGGTTCTATCTCCTAGAGCTGTGTTTATAATCATAGGCTACTTACACGTCGGAAGAGGCACATTAAGGATGGTAATCCAAGTTAAGACAGAACTGCAACTGGTGCAACGAAACGGGATAGTGCTGAAATATTACAGAGCGCGACTGTAGTAGGCTACTGAACTGCGCGTAAATTGAACTGCAACTCCAACTATCCCTGAATTCACGCATGACTAATTAACTCACGACAAAGAACTAACTTCGCTCGTGTAAATAACTAACTTCGCTCGCGGAAATAACTAACTTCGAATTGGTTAAATCTCCTAACTTATATACATCCTTAAGTTCTAACTCAGCAATACTGAACCTTTTTAAACAATATCAGCTGACACAGTAGTGACACCAGAACCTTCCAGCGAATGTCAGCCTATGTTTCAGCTGACTCTAAACTGACATCTTAGTTGACGAAGAAATGCTGACGCGATAGTCACAACATTAAAGAGAGTGTTCCACCATCTAGTAACTATTGGTTACTATTTTCGTTCCATCGTAAAAAGTTACTACGCTGACCGTTCCAACGTTCTCGAAACTAATAACTATTTGCTTACCATGCTCGGGAGCGTAAGTAAGCGTGGTAACTAAGCACCTCTGTAACGTGATTGGTCGGATTTCGACCGTGGCATGATATTCTGCTGGAAAATAAAACCAGCCTTGATGGCAAAAAGCCAGAATTTGTGACGTCGTGCGCAGGAACTACGATAAGTAAGGTGGAACACGCTCTAAAATCTTCCAGCTGACTGTACTGGTGTCTCAGCTGGTTGATGTGTCATTCTTGTGAACTTGGGAATTTACGACTGTCAGTTGAAGCATTTCGTTACACTAGGGCCAATTGGAATGTAATAGAAAATATGTGAATGCTCTTCAAGTGCTAAAAAGATTGATTTAAGTGAATCATCAGTTGTTGCTTTTTAGTCCATCACATTTTTAAGGAAAGCATAGTCTTTAGAGCTTTATTTTTATATAAAAAATAAATCAGCTTGGATACTTCTACTCTTAGTTGCTTTGGCCACGCCCACTTCTACTGTGAGACACTAGTAGGCAGAGGTGTCACTAGCCAAAATGTTTTTTTTTTTGGGGGGGGGGCAGGTATTGACCGACTGGCTGGTCATTTTTACCAACTGTTTTTGCAGATAAAAACGACTATTATTGAGAAAAAAACGACTCTGTTGACGAAAAATCGGCTGATTTAAAGGAAAACGACTTTTTTTAAGAAAAAATCGACTATTTTTACGAAAAAATCGACTGTTTCCAAGGAAAAAATTGACTGTTTTACGAAAAACCGCGGCGCTTCGCGCCAGTCTCCCCCCCCCCCTCCCTCACCCTAGTCGTGACGCCCCTGCTTGTAGGCTATGTTTAAAAAGGTGATGTGTTTATGACTAGGTCTCTTTTGACAGCCAGTAAGTATCGAATCTTCGATGTTTATGTGTCATTGTGTTCCAGAGTCTTTAGCACACGCTCAAACCTCCCAGCCATGCCCAAACCTTTAACAGCTGATAATCTAGCTCATCGACAGTTTGCTCATGAAATTCTCGATGCACAGCCTATTGTTACTAACTGGAATTTCATTTCATTCCATTTATTTCTGACCGCCAAAGCTGGCGAGTATAAAAAGGAAATATGAATACAACACGGCCAAAAATTACATTAAACGTTGCCCAACACTTGTACAATCAAATACTCAACAAATTTTGAAAAAAAAAACAAATAAAAAAGAACATACCATACTAACAGACACAATCTATTTCAAACCTTGACCCAGGTTATGCTTTAGGCTATCAAGCTTAATCATGAACTTCGCGTGTTTCTGCTTCAGGATTCCAACCGGATTTTTAATAAATCCATACTTTTTTTCTTGGGATATCTCTTGAAGTACTTAAACTATTCCCTTAAACGATTTGCAAGATCAAATGTTAAAAGCTGTACTTCTGTTGATTTCCATCTGTTTATAAGCTTAATTCGCTTGAACAGTTCGTCCTGAGTCTCGTCTTGAGTCCTTGTTTGATCCAGTTAAGCAATTATTTTTTATCTCAGGGAATAGTGGAAGAAAACTCAAGAATGGAGGCAGTAAAGGATGAGCCATATGAAGGACATCCTGTTCAGATAGTCAAGAGCAATGACGATCACACATTTGAACTGAATGATGATGCACTGGAAGAAATTGTCAACCAAGAACATGTTAAAGACAAACCATTGGTTGTCATTTCAGTTGCTGGTGCGTTTAGGAAAGGAAAGTCCTTCCTTCTTGATTTCATTCTCCGGTACCTCAAGACTAAAGTGAGTAGCCTTATACCTATCAAATAACTACCCTATTTTGTTCCTGCTGTTTTTTCGGTTGCTTGCCAACTTAGAACTAGAGGAGTATTTATTAAGGCTTATTGAAGCATCTGAAAGGTCATATAGATAGGAAAGTGGATTTGGTACCCGGTACCCATAAATTGAGCTACTTACTTATTAAGCGTAAACAGTTGACCAGCCAAGAAAGGCTAACAATCTGGAAAGAAAATCTGCATTTGGTACAATCTTCCCTCATTATTCATTGTTAGCCGAGAATATTTCCCCTTAGATTTTAAGGTCATTTAAATTTTGGTTATTTTAGTGTAATTCTTGTTAATTGTAAATATTATGAATTTTGACACTAAGATTAAGTGATATTAATCATTGTAATTTTATTGACAAGTTACGTGACATGAAAGACAAATGGCCAGTTATGAGCCATAGTGTGATGTGTGATTAAGGTCTATGTATATTATTCAATTTCAAACATTATAGTTTTAGTGTATACATTGTTGACGCAAAATAAACTAGCCGGCTTACCGCCGTTTCAAGATTTTTAATGAATAAACTAAATTGAATGGACAGTTCGGCTTGGAATACAAGTAGTGACTAATTGCGGTTTCAACAATTCAACAAATTCAACAGTACAATTCACAACAGTAGGCTATAGACACCAGGCGTGAAAGAAATTAGGATTTTTTCTAATGAAATTTGGTTAAAACAAATTTGATTAAAATAGCATTTTTATGTTTCTTATTCAGCTATTTATTTGGTATTCAACTGTGACCTATAGGTGGGGTGTAAGGATACCGATTGGAGTTTATTTCTCCCCCACGGCAAAGTAGGCAGGTATGGTAACAACACTAATAAGACGCTTTGCAGCAACAAGGAATATATTTATATATGTTGTATATATTTGTATATGGATTCGGATTTGAATCGGCTGGGTAGGGATTCATAGTTTGTTTCTCTCTAGGGTAAGGAAGATTGGCTTGGCTCTGAAGAAGCTCCCCTCACTGGTTTCAAATGGCGCGGTGGTTCAGAGAGAGAAACAACTGGTATTATGGTGTGGTCAGAGGTGTTCCTAATCGACACTCCAGGTGGAGAGGTGAGCTAACCAGTTTTCTCCCGATCTACAGGGTTAGGTTACAGGTAAGGACAAAACATGATCTGCACCTGGCAGCCAGTAAGAAATGGAAGGATGGAGAAGGTCCTACGATCACATCGTAAGTCATGTCTTCCTTTATGTATAAGCTGGATAGGGTGTTAGTCGTTAAGAGCTCTGAGACTAGTTTTAATATCAAAGGACTTCCTAAATTCAGCGTAGCATTCAGCCACCCATTTAGACATTGCCGTGGCAATAGTTGCGTTTTTGCAGATACCATGGTGTCTGATACCACGGTCTAAAGTCGTTTTTGCAGTTATCGTGGTATCTGATACCGCGGTCAAATGGCGTTTTTGCAGTTATCGTGGTATCTGGCCAGTTATCGTGGTATCAGATATTCAGATACTACGGTCCGACCGTGGTAACTGGTCGTGGTGTCTGAAGAGTCATCTCACTTTCATCAAATTTGGTCAGATTGGTGATAAAGAAGTTTAGCACTTAGTTATGTAACTGGATATCTGTTTTTCTTTTGGGATGACTTCGAAAAGTGCAATTTCGGCAATAGCCGTTTTTGCAGAGCACCGGGTATCAGATACCACGATAACTGCAAAAACGACTAATTGCAGATACAGTTACCGTGGTAACAGATACCATGGTATCAGCGAAAACGCAACTAATGTCTACGCTGTGGCAACCTGTTTAATATCCTTGTTCTTTTTTTGCGTATAGTGTGCATTAGACGTTTCTACATGAATAGATGGATAAAATTGAATTTCTTCTATATTTACGTTTGAATTAGTTTTTATTTTTGTTAATGTACTGTAGCATTTTGTAAGTTCTGGTTTTATGTCAGAACCATAGTCAGACAGAAATCTAGTATTTTAAAGTCGCTAGTGTTACATTATTGTACACGAGTTTACACACTAAGACCGTTATGACACATTTAATTTGAAATCGTACATATATACGTTTTCGTACTTATTCCGAGAAAGACGAGAAACCGACAATCAGTTACGGTTTTTATGATGAATGGTTGATTGATTGGTAGTGGCACGTGGTAAACATCTGAGAATTGTTGGATCTGACAGTAGTGTCGAAATTTCAGGTGGCCGTTTTGCTGATGGATACACAGGGAGCGTTCGACAGTGAAAGTACGGTTCGGGATTGTGCTACGATTTTCGCACTTAGCACGATGGTTAGTTCTGTTCAGGTGTTCAACCTTTCACAGAACATCCAGGAAGATGACCTGCAGCACCTCCAGGTGAGATGATTCGCTTTTCTCGTTGTGGGTTCCCAGGTGGTTGCATTTCATTGCTGGAGGGTAAAGCCGCTTTCACACTGACGCGTTGAGGCTTTCACACTGAGCTACGCAACCTCTGCGTCGCGCTTGCGGTGACGCAACGCAGAACTTACGCAGACAAAAAAACGCTTTCACACCGACACGTCGTTGCGATTCTTTGCGTATGCGTTTATCTTGCGTTGCGTACATGTTGCGCAGCGTATCTTTCAAACCTGCGCGAGAAGCTTTCGCGCTGGATGATCATTTACATTTTCCTTTCTCGGTTTCTTCTGCTGAATTTTTGTTTCTTTCACTAGTAGCAAGTTTTACTTCATCGTCAGCATGTTTTTTTTATTGTTTTTCTTCAGAAACTTCCATTTTCCACTGACAAATCTGATGCGTACGCGTCGAATCAACGCAAGAATAGGACTTGTTTCTATTCTTGCGTTGCGTTTTATTTGTCTGCGTAAGCTCTGCGTTGCGTCGACGCAAGCACGATGGACAGGTTGCGTCGCTTTGTGTGAATGGCTCAACGCGTCAATGTGAAAGCGGCTTAATTAAAACGTTGCATCGACGCATACGCATCGGGTTTTTCAGTGAAAATGGAAGTTTCTGAAGACAAACTTGAGTACACGTAAATACACATCCAGCGTGAAAGCTTGTCGCGCAGGTGTGAAAGATACGCTACGCAACCTGTACGCAGCGCAAGATAAACGCATACGCAGTGCACCGCCGACGCGTCAATGTGAAAGCGGCTTAAAAAGCATCATGGCCAGGAGAGGAGTGAGATATTTTATTCAACTTGTCGAAATCGCATGGAAACCAGAGAAACGTAAACCGTCTAGTAAAGATAGTACCATTGAGGTAGGTTCACCCGCTCTACGGCTGTTACAGAGGGTCGTATCGTCTAATTCCAAGCCAATTAATGTAAAGTAGTATTTCCAACAAGTCTCTGAACATCTGCAGTACAAAGGGCACTCGATAAATCTGCCTGCGATTTAAGGGTAAGAGCTATTATGTTCATTCTTTGAAATTGATTATCTTTGGATAGCGGACAAACGAAGTAACGCGTTTTTATCGGGTTTTCAGGCCTTTTGAAATAAATAAGTGAAGTATAAGTAGACATGTTTGAGCTGAAATTTTATTAGGGCTATAGGAGGGTTTTCGCGAGATCTCGGAATCACTTTCCGGCGAGCGAAGCGCATCGCGAAAACTGTGGGAAAGGGATTCCTGGAATAACTTTCCACTTTCCCGCTGGACTGATCGCGAAAACACATGGAAAGCTGATATCGCCGAGAAAATGTTGAATTACAAACTTTTTCGAATATATATGGTTCACTGAACGGTTCTTTGATTCTCAGATATTCCATCGAAGTCACCTAAATTACGATTGCCATTTTTTTTAATTTATTAGTGACACTTGCACTGTTTTTTCTCCACACCTTTGAAACTCCCGCCGAAATATTAACGTCGTACTTAAAGGATACGTCGTAGATTCTAAACTTCTTAGGTGTAGGCTATCCTATCTCCTCTATTAGCATTGCACGTATTTTCAAGCTTGCCGAGTTTGTTCTCTTTACGTGGAAGACGAGGCAAGTTGGCAGACCGAGTACTGGTTATGCAAATTTTGCCAAGTTTTTCGTCCAAGGCAAGGGACATGGTAAGAGGCTAAAAGCAGCAGAAGACCCGAAGACAATTTTCTGTTAGCATAGCGAAGTTTTAAAGTAATCAAACACTTACTTACTTAGCGTAAGCATTATTAGAACGAAGTGTGCTTATAGCTTAACGTGAAGATCAGTGATGGAAGAACACAATAAATAGTTCCTTTATTGCAGAGACCATGGTAGCTGATACCACGGTCTAAAGTCGTTTTTGCAGCTACCTGTGGTATCTGATACCACGGTCAAAAGGCGTTTTTGCAATTATCGGTGGTATCTGATCAGTTCACGGTCGAACTGATCGTGGTATCTGAAAAATTCATCTCAAGGAGTCTAGTTTCCTGTCGAACTGGTGGGAAAGAAGTTATGTCAGTCTAGATATAAGTGAATATCTGTATTTCTTTTTGGATGATATCTAAATGCTCAAATCCGACAATTATCATTTTTGCACAGCAGCTCGAGTTTCAGAGCGCGTTCCACCCTTCTACCAATAGTAACTATTAGTTATTATTTTCGTTCCAACCTCGTGAAAAGTTACTACGCTGACCGTTCCAACCTTCTCGAAATAGTAACTAGTAGTAACTATTTGCTTACCATGCTCGGGAGCGTAGTAATCGTGGTAACTACGCATCTCTGTAACGTGATTGGTCGGATTAGCCCGTTGCATGATATTCTGGTGGAAAATAGAATAATCGTTCCAGCCTTGGCGGCAAAAAGCCAGAGTTCGTAACGTCATGCGTAGTAACTACGGTAAATAGGGTGGAACACGCTCAGTCGTTTCAACCCGCACCGTCAACCGCTGAAGAAGCCTTTCGAACCTTTTTTGTTTCTTTACAGCTTTTCACTGAATATGGAAGGCTTGCGTTGGAGGACAGCGGTGACAAGCCATTTCAGAGGCTTATGTTTCTGGTTCGGGATTGGAGCTACCCGTACGAAGCCCCATATGGCGCTGAAGGAGGTCAGAAAATTCTCGAAAGGCGACTCCAACTCTCAGAGAAACAGCACCCAGAATTACAGGCGTTAAGGAAGCACATTAAAGCCTGTTTTACGAACATTTCCTGTTTTCTGATGCCGCATCCGGGTTTGAAGGTTGCGGTGGATCCAAGCTTCACTGGTCGACTGGGAGGTAAGCCGCAAGCTCGGAAGTGATATAGATAGATAGATATCGCTTTTATTCTTTTCAAACCACAGTAGAGGTATGCTTATGTGAACACTTTTTTAACAGTTACACTACCTTGCTTTTGTCAATTGCATATAAAAAAGAAAAATTACAAACTTAATATCAGCTAACAGCCAAGTATTTAAGGGTTATCCTAGCACAAAGTTGAAGTAGAAATTCAGTTGACTTTCTTGGATTTTGAATTTTAAGAAAATTTTCTTCCTCTTTTGACTGCATCTGGAGGTTCGGACCGCTATATTCTCCATTAAAGTTGCGTTCCACTTGGCAAAATTTTCAAATTAACAAAGGAAATCAGCTGATAGTTCAGTCACTTTCATCAGTGAATTAGCAAAATCTTCAAAAAGTGCAAATGGCGTGAATGGTTATTATCAGTATTTATTGAAAAAAATACCTTGTTTGGGTGTTAGCTTTTTCTTCGGCGATCGTTCACATTTACCAGACGTCCACATAAGCATATCTACTGTATCATGGTGAAATCCAAATTTGCCGATATCGTCATATACACATATAAACACTCAGATGTACATACAGGTACATATTTACATACATGTAAACACTCGTATGTACAGTACATACATGTACATATTTACATTGATGTAAACACTCATATGTCGTCTGCACTGTGGGGAGATGATCAGTATCTGTCGCGCATTGTAATTCCGACCAGGATTATCAGCACCATCATCAGTTTGCTACGAAAAATCGGACATTTTTAAAGTTTAACCGAAAAGGGCTGGGATAGGACAATCCGATACGTCAGCTGAGCTTTATTCGAGGGATATTTCAGCCCTTCTTGGCAAGGGTCTTCTGCAGGCTTAAGCCAGAAGTACGAACCTGCGATAAAAATCAAATAAAAATTCTAGCAACTGTAAGATTCTGATTTCGGGGGGGTTAAAGTTTAACAGGGCTGGGATAGGACAATCTAGTTACCGATCACTTATTCACTTAAATTGGCTTGAAGACCCGCTGAAAATGCGTTACTCCGTTGTTCCGCTATTCACGGATAAGCGGTTTTCAAATAGTGGAATTTCCGTGGGATTTGTGGTACCTCTATGCGCTTGTATTTTTGTTGTATGCCTTACGAGAAAGATTTGTGATTTTTTTTTTTTTTTTGGCACTAAGCAATTTTCACCAGTCTCCCCGCTGCCCACTGAAAAGCCGCGTTTGTGTTGAGATTAAAATTTCCCGCGTCATAGTAGAATTTACGTTTTGGGGACGGACGCTGATATTCTGAACGTCACGACTAGAGCAGATAGTGGAAAAAAAAAGTCCTTTGCGGAATCCAAATAATTCAGTGTATTCAATTAACTGACACAAAAATAAGTTGGCTTTTCAGTTAAACTTTTAACCTTCCTAACCCGAACAGACGAAAATGGAGATAATCCGGCCGGGAAAACTTGATCGTTTGTCCACGTCATTATGGGAGTGTCAAGTAAAACCAAACTTGAAATTTTAATGACCTTAATTAGCGGTATTTGTTATACTGGAACTGCCTTTCTTGATGGTACGTCTTGTTACGGCGAACAACTATTGATCCGGGCCGTCCTAGCTTCTTTTACGTCAACTCTTACTCCAGGAATTCTTAGAGAACCCATCCTACCTATAATACGAATCTGTTTCGGTAACTTAGGCATCCCTTCTTATCGAGACTCTGCATTCAATGCGTAGTATTTTGTCCCACTGCCGACACTGCGCTGATTTTCACGCCTGCAATATTAATTTTTTCCAGACGTACTGGACTCTCGACAAAGACCGGTTATTCATACTTTTCTCGTGAATCAGTGAGCCTGGATAGATGCTGTAGCAGCCAAAGCCGTGTATAACTTGTTTAAAGCAGAGCTGTGTTTCAAAGAAGTCCGTTAGCTTAGAATATGGGAGTGGAAACAGGGCATTTGGTGAGAAGGAGTCCTTTAAGGCTTTGCGAGGTGGTGCTGAAAGTTTGCTGAAAATTATTTGCGTTTTTGCAGATACCATGGTCTAAAGTCGTTTTTGCAGTTGTCTTGGTATCTGGCCAGTTATCGTGTATACCACGGTCCGACCGTGGTAATTGATCGTGATATCTGAAAGTCATCTCGCTTTCATCAATTTTTTTCAAATTGGTGGGAAAGAAATTTAACACTTAGGGATGTGACTGGATATCAGTTTTTCTTTTGGGATGACTTCGAAAAGCGTAAGTTAGGCAATTGTCGTTTTTGCCGAGCAACCGTATATCAGTTACCATAGTTACTGCAAAAACGAGTAATTGCATATCCAGTTACCGTGGTAACCAAGGCCGTATCCAGGGGGGGGGGTAGGGGGTTGACCCTCCCCCCCCCCCCCGAAACATACAAAAATAGTCATTTTTATAGGCGTTTCCCTCTGATCTATGAACTCTACCTCTGACCCCCCCCCCCCTCCCCCCGAAAGGCCCCCCTCCCCCGAAAGCCCCCCCCCCCCCCGAAAAAAAATCCTGGATACGGGCGTGGTAGTAACAGATACCATGGTATCTGCAAAAACGCAACTAGGGTACTTGGTGAGAGGAGTCCTTAAACCTGAGGAAAAATTTGTAGCCTGCGTAGTAGTATGGTAGTGTTACGAAAACGTTGCATGTAATACCTATGTAATAGCAAAGAATACTATCATTTAATGTGCCTCAGACTGGTCCAATGTTATGTAGTAGTATCCAGTAGCATCCTGTCTTGCCATAGAAGCATCCAGTCTTGCTAATAGTAGCATATAGTAGTATGCAGTAACACGGTAGACTTGAAGTAGAAGCATATAGTAGCATCGTTTGTACTGCATGCAACTTTTTCGTACTACTTCATAGTACTATTTTGAGATAAATTTTCCATCGGGAAACTTCGCGAGGTGGTGCTGAAAATTGTTTTCAGTTGCCATTTGCTATTCTTGAACCGCAGTTTGGTTAAACGCAGAAAACGGTGAGTCTGATTTGGTCGTTTTTTCCAGACATCGAATCTGAATTCAAGAAGCAGCTCCCCGCCTTAATGCCCCTTCTTCTTGCACCTTCCAACATTGTTGTGAAGGAAATTGGTGGTCAGAAAATACGGACCAAGGAGCTCCTTCACTACTTCCGGTCGTATATCAACATCTATAAGGGAGGGGAACTCCCGGAGCCCAAAAGTATGCTGGAAGCGACAGCCGAAGCTAATAACCTAAGTGCTGTTGCGGCGGCGAAGGAGTATTACGCCGCTCATATGGAAAATGTCTGTGGTGCGACTAAGCCATACTTGGCGTCTTCTACGTTGGAGCGTGAACATTTGAAAATGAGCGAAAAGTCGGTAGAACAGTTTTCGTCGAAGAGGAAAATGGGAGGTGCCGAGTTTTCGGAGAAGTACAAGCTCAAGCTTGAGCAGGTCAGTACAGTTTTTCTTACTCTGGGTTGCTAAAAAAAAAAATCGGATCAAAAACGCAATAGTTGCGTTTTTGATCCGATTTCTCCGTTTCGAATTCTCGCTTTACTGAATTCTCGATTCTCGTACAAATTACCGTTTTTGATCCTCTGACTTCTCCATTTTCGCTTTTAACAAAAAAACTAATTTTGCAGCTCGTCCGCAACCAGGTACGTGTATACGTGCTTATGCAGCTTGAACACCCGCACTCTGTTGACCAGTTAGGGAGGAGAACGGAGAGAGGAGAATCGAGAATTCACCATCGGAGCAACTTCTCGATTCTGGAGAATCGCGAGGCTTTTCCCGTTCTCGATTCTGACAAAAACGCAAGAAAAGGAGAATTCACTTCATCTGAGTAGTCCAAAAACGCGAAACAGGATAATTCGGAGAACAATTGCGAGGAGAATTCGGATCAAAAACGTAACCAATGTCTAGATTAAATTTTGTAGGTGTGGGACGAACGTGATTCCACCAGAGAATATTCCTGTAACTCAACCACTAAACCGCTGCAATACGGAACATAGGGTATACAGTCTTCTTTGTCCCAAAGCTTGTGACTGTATTGTTAAACCTGCGCCTTCGAGTGTCTTCGGTCCGACCAAAGTGAAGAAGATTGATAGATAGATAAATATATGTAATATTCAGCTTTCGCCATAAACAATCACCACTAAAAGAAAGCAAAGATAAAAATAACAGGGCTAAACAACAACATCCCAGCCATCACTCGAGCAGTGCTTGGTTAATCTTGGTTTGAGAGGAGTGGGTCAATTGCATGTTTAACTAGCACATTATCCGACTTGTGGAGTCTCAAAAATAGGCTTGACCTAGCCTTACGGTTTAGCTCATCAAACGTTAGACCATTTACTCCGCCTTATCAAAATGGCGGGTCATAAATAAATTACTATTACTATTACTACTATTACTATTACTTAGAAGAAGAACCTTCCACTGTTAAAGTGAAATGATGAACTATCCTGTATGTATAATACTGTTATCGTGTAGTATCGACCATAACGACGTTATAGGAATTCCCGTATAACTACAACTTTTTTGCCCTCTTGACCCTTGTGCAAAGTTATCTTCAATTGTCCAGGACCTTCACGTTTCTGCCCTTGGCCATTTCTCCGCATTCCATCTAGGAAGAAGATTTTTTAGACCCGAGTCCCTTATTTTTTTTTAATGTTTATTTTTTTATCTTGTGCATTTACTACATTATTTTCTTTGTCTTTTCTGCGCTATTTCCCTCTTCTTAAGTGCGTAAATAAAATTTCATCATCATCATCATCATTGTTGTATTAAATCAGGTCTTTGCCTCTTAGTGTACTCTCATTCCATTGCTGGCTTCGGCCAAGTGGTGAGTGAACAAATAAATAATTTTAGTTAAAAAAAAAGTAGTCCGGTATTTTCTTTAGATGAAGGTTGGTTCGAAGACTGAAGGAAAGCACCTTCTTAAAGTGTAACCGAAAACGGCTAAGATAGGACAGTGTAGTTACCCATCACTTGTTCACTTAAAAAGGCTTGAAAACCCGATGAAAATGCGTTACTTTTATCCTCCACTATTCACGAATATTCGACTTTTGTATAGTGGAATTTTCCTGTCTGATTTATGGTGCCTCTATGCGCTTGTAAGTATGTTGTATGCTTGATGAAAATGATCTACGAAAAATACGTGCTCAAGCAGTGAGCCGCGAGCGGATCACTGATCACACAAGAGCCGCGTTTGTGTGAAGATTCAAATTTTCTGCGTCACAGTAGAATTTGGAACACACGGCACCTTCTTAAAGTTTAACCGAAAACGGCTAAGATCTGACAGTGTAGTTACCCATCACTTGTTCACTTAAAGAGGCTTGAAAACCCGATGAAAATGCGTTACTTTTATCCTCCACTACTCACGAATATTCGATTTTCGTATAGTGGAATTTTCCTGTCTGATCTATGGTGCCTCTATGCGCTTGTACGTATGTTGTATGCTTGATGAAAATGATTTACGAAAAATACATGCTCAAGCAGTGAGCCGCGAGCGGATCACTGATCACACAAAAGCCGCGTTTGTGTTAAGATTCAAATTTTCTGCGTCATAGTAGAATTTAGAACGCATGGCCGTAACTACTCCAAACCTCGTACTAGAGTTAATATTGAAAAAAAAAAAAAAAAAAATCCTAAACACAATCTATTTAATGCAATGTATTCAGTTAAATGATACAAAAATCATTTGGCTTTTTAGTAGAACTTTGAACAGTTGACTGATTAGCTACTGTCTCTTGGCCAACCATCTAAGCGATGAAGTGTGAAATATTCTAGACAAAGTTGGGGTAGTCGAATGCAGTTTGTGTTTAGGAAGTGGCTAATGTTGAGCAGTTGGGCAGTTTAGGGGTTTAGGCAGGGTAAAGTGTCTAGGAGATAAAGTACGTTTGGGACTTCCTTTCTGTGGAGTTTAGGGTATCAACGTAGCCTCAGTGAATATTCTCCGGCTTCGCTGCGCTGATTGCGTCGTCCTACTTAGAGGCTTCAGTAACGGACAGTTGTCATCCAGGTGTCTCGACTCCTGTCACTCTTCCTTGTCGATTGGGTTGACTGCGCCATGCAGCTTATGGGATTCGTAGTTCGTCTGTTTGAACTTGACACTTCCCATATCCTTTTGGAATATTTTTTCCCTTTGGATTTCTAAGAGCAGTGGTTGTTCAGTCATTTTCTGTATATCCGCCTCGGAGGCAGTGGCCATCAAATGCAAAACTGAACAGAAATAAGACCTTATGCAGGAACCCTATGGGTTAGGGCTACCCTGAGGAACCTTGCCAACTGTGTTCCCTTTTATCATCAGCTCAACCAACTCTCTACGATGGCTTGGCATTACTTTAAAACCCTACACTTTCAAAAACTTGCTCTTCGATTGTTAAAGACGTATGTACATCCATCCGTACCGCTTATTGACGCATTGTCCCGAACCGTGGGCACTATATAATCGGGAAGCTTTAGAAAATTGATAAAGGTCTTTTTGTGATCCATCCATTTTATTTCGCTCTGGTGTCGTACATGTTCTACGGAAGAAGGAGTTGCAGAAACTTGCAGAAGATGAGAAGATGATATTTTAAGTATGCCCTGCTTTATTTGCCAAAGTTATACCACAGCCACATGCTAACGGAGCGTTTCCAAGTTAAAGATGCAAGCGTCGCACTTTTGGAAATTTCGTCGGTTCTGCCAAAAATCATGGACAACAGGGCCTAGCCAGCACATGACACTCTACATTCTTTTCTGGCCGATGAATGAAAAATTGTATATTGTATTTGTTGTGTTTTATTTAATTCTTTTATTTTATTTTACATACTCCGATTTTGGAATGGCGGGTCAGAAATAAATTACTTACTTACTTACTCCCTACTCTTTCTAATCTAAGTTAGCTCGAGTATTCCCGTTTACACACCAAATGCGTTAGGTTTGCGTTCATACCACCAAACATCCGACATAATGGACGGTATAAGGACTTGACGGGTTTTTTTTTCTCTTGTAGGAAATCGTTGAATCCTACGCTCAGTTGAAGAAAAATAATGAGAGCAAGAATATCTTCAAAACTGGGAAAACACCCGGCACTCTCATTATCCTCGTTGTGATATTCTACATCCAGTCCGGAATCTTTGGACTGTTGGGAATATATGGATTGGCCAACTTTTGCAACATGCTCATGGGGGTTGCTCTGGTCACGTTGTTTACCTGGGTGTATGTCAAGTAAGTACAGTCGTTGTTTTAATAGAAATCGGGCACTGAATAAGACTGTTGGTAAAAAAAAAATTCCCACGCCCAGTAGGTAGAGACACCCTTGCCGAGTGTCGGTGGGTTTGTGGGGCGGATTCCCGTCTAGTGGTGAGTCATGAAATTATTAATATTTATTATATAATTAGTTAATGTGTCAAATAGGTTTGTTCCATATTGTACCGGGTTTTTGGGATCCCAAAACGTAAGTGGAGGGATACCTATGACATTGCAAAAGTTGTCCGTCAGTCCTCACAGTAACTCTCGAGGGGATTGAGGTATTTTGATGAAACTTGGTGGGAGGATCCTTTGGGTCAAAGTACAGGTCAAGTTCGATGATGGGCTCTGTAGCCCTGTATTTGAGGGTGGGGGAGTGGTTTCAAATTATGCGACAAAGTACGATGGTGAAAACCATTTTCTTGTGGGACAAGTAGTTCGTCCGGAATCCGGCAAAAACCGGAAAGTTGGGTAAAAGTAAAAGTTTCATTTGAGGTTGATTAAATGTTCGATTTAGTGGTAAGGAGACATGCTGAGCACGATGGTGAAAATCATTTTCTCACCGGACAACTAGTTCGCCAGGAATCCGGCCAAAACCGGAAAGTTTGTTAAAAGCGAAAGTTTTATCTTTAGTTGATTATATGACAGATTTAGGGGTAAGAAGAGACGCAGAGTCTGTATATGATAATCATTTTTTACCCGGACAGATAATTAGTCCGGAATCCGGTTTTAACCGGAATTTTTTTTAAGTCAAAGTTTTATTTAAAGTTAATTAGATGTTCTTTATAGGGATAAAAATACCCGCTGGATTCGTTTCTGAATTTTCTTCTTTGTTTTTGCTAGACTAGTAGTTCGCTCGGAATTCGGGCAACCGGAAATTTTGCAGAAGTAAAGCAGGTTAGTTTCGGTCAGTATCGTCAAAATGGATATGGCTTATAGAGGTATATCTCACCTTGTTTTTTTCTGATGATTAGCCTGGCGAAGACTGGATCTGGCGAAGACAAGACCCAATTGTCTGGATCAAATATTAGATTATCCTGTCGAAACCTTTGGTCTTGTTGTCAATCGACCTTGTATCCTCGGCCTGACCCACTATTTATTATCATTTTATACATTTATTATCATTATATATTATATAAGTGTAATTAAAAGCTTGAAGTGTGTTTAGCTCGTAATGTAGAGTTGTGTTGCTTCGGACATCGCACAACTTTGAACGGCGCCTAAGAATATGACGGAATTCAAACCCAGCAAATCTTAATGCACAATACTGAGCCCAAACAGTAATTTAAGACAGTTTTAATTAATTTCAATTTTTAGACAGTTTAATTTAAAGACATCAAAACAGATTGACGCTGTTTTATCTTTTGGTATTTTTTTTCCGTTGTGTTATCTTTTATATTTGGCTAATTTTTGCTCATTTGCTTCAACACACTTTACCGACGAGGTTGCAGCGTCCAGAGAACTGAACGTTTCCCTACTCTAATGACTGAGGTATCCTAGTAGAAGAAAAAGAACATTCTAGAAGGAATAAGAAAGTTCATTCATTTTCAGTCTCACACTTTGTGTTAAATGAAAGCTAAAACAATTGACGGATAATGCGTTCTTTTTCAATTTCAAATCGATCAAAACTGATACAACGGTCAAGCCGATTTGGTGGTTCTCTAATTCTACACTAGTTGGGATATAACAAAGGCTTGTCAAACATAACGCAACAATGATTGACTTCATAAGTCAAACATTCTTAGTTTATTGTTTCCGTGTGGCGGTTGTTGAAGCGAAAAAAAAAACCGAGGTGGTGTAGAATTAATAGGAATGCTGACAGAGTCATATGCGAGCAACTCTCAGATCCCAGGAGACATTTTCTTAATGGGTATACTATCAAATTTCCCGATGTTCTTGAAACAAAAATAAAGCTAAGATACTTAAAATATGCCAACTCTTAAAGAGTGTATTAGTTAAATAAAGATAAGTATTGAGTGATGTAAAGTGTGTTTTATAACCATCATGTATTTTTTACGGCCGATTGGCTATTAAATATATTCATATATATATATATATCGGTTGGAACTGCGCACTCAAATGTGAAGCTTATTACCTGCTGACAGTGTCGCTATCAAGAAACCCTTTGGCAAAATCATGAGGCTCTTTTCTTTTCAGGTATTCTGGCGAATTCAGAGAAGTGGGACAAGCGATAGACCTTTCTGCTGCGGTTGTTTGGGATAATGTAAGTTACGGAAAATGTTTGTTTGAGGGTAAAGTGACTGTCTTTTAGAGTGTGAGTTAGGAATTTACATACCATATGAAAAGGCTTCCGTAATGCGTTACACGATAAAATAGTCAATTTCCCGATCCGACCATCGTGGGTGGAGTGGAGGGAGGGTGAATCCTGAATCTTGAGGTAGGCTATGTATAACTTTCGAACGGGTGATCGGACCTTAATAAAACTTGATATTTGGAAAGATCTCGTCTCAGATGTTCCATTTCAAATTCGGACCGGATCTGATTAATGTGGTTGGGATCGGAGGGAAGAACCGGAAATCTTGTGACACGCTTAGAGTGGAGCAATCGGGATGAAACTTGCTGGGAAGAACAAGCACGTGTCCTAGATACATCAGTGACAGAGCCGGTCCGGATTCGGGCACTGTGGAGGGACTTAAGAGGGTGGGTGGGGGTGGGGGTTCGGAATTCCGGTGATCGCGAATTAAGGTACTTCCAGATATGCTAGGACAATGAAACTTGGCTGGAGCATTAGAGACTCGACAACATTGGCTTAGAAATTGTCACTTCCCAGATCCAACCATCCCTCAAAGTACTCATATTACCGCAAAGTACAAAAAATACTTTTAAGCAAAATATACGTTCTCATAATCCCCATGAGCCCATGATCATTTTTGCCTCAAGGGTTTTGCTTAGAAATGAATTTCTAGCACCCTTAAAGCGTCCATCTTAACCGAAAAGTGAAAAAAATACTTTTGACCAGACGATATATATTCTTTTATTCAAACAATGTTTACAACGGATACGTCAGCTACGATTCTTCATCAGCGATATTTCGGCCCTTCTTGGCAAGGGTCCTCGTCAGGCTGTCAATCCTCTGGGTCAACGTCGGGGAAGGAAACAAACCTGTAATAAATTAGAATAAATAGGTTCTACGGAAGCGCTACAGAGCGGGTCGGCGCGCGGAGTACGCCTCCTGCTAGCATCCTTCAATATTTCTTGTGCGATAAGCAACGGTGAAGATGGAAGAGGAGTAAACCGGTATCAATATCAGCTCAAAGCTATAGTAAATACCTCTAGTTCCACTCAATTTTGTCGGGGTTTTCATAGTCGCTGCATGCGACTAAAATCAGAAGTTCTATCTGAGTATTGTAACCTGTAATATTTTAGAATAAATAGATTTATTACAGGGTTTTTTTCCTTCCCCGACTTTGACCCAGAGGATTGACAGCCTGACGAGGACCCTTGCCAAGAAGAGCCGAAATATCGCTGATGAAGAATCGTAGGTGACGTATCCGTTGTAAACATTGTTTGAATAAATGTTTCAAAGTCAGCTTGGGCTCAAATAAGATATATATTCATGATCCCCAAAGGCCCATGACCATTTTTGTCTCAAGGGTTCTCCTTGCAAGTGAATTCGTTAAAGTAAAAAAAAATACTTTTGAGCAAAATATACATTTGCAT
Organism: Branchinecta sandiegonensis; assembly: GCA_030848855.1. NCBI lineage: Eukaryota > Metazoa > Arthropoda > Branchiopoda > Anostraca > Branchinectidae > Branchinecta > Branchinecta sandiegonensis. The sequence continues at coordinate 19,602,589 of JAUPMV010000011.1, forward strand.
GATCCCGATGAGCCCATCATCATTTTTTCCTCAAGGATTTTGCTTTGAGTTGAATTTCTAGCGCCCTTAAAGTTCGTATCATCACAGCCAAGTGCAAAAATAAAAGGCTTTTCACCAAACAATACATTCTCGTGATTTCAAGGGCCCATGCTCATTCGTTATCTCAAGGGTTTTGCTCACAAATTACCACAACAGACCCACGAATTGGCAAATTCCTACTTTCATCCTCTGACCGAGCCTTGCCATATCAGCTTCTAGCTCTTGTTTGCAGATACCATGGTATCTGATACCATGGTATCTGATACCATGGTATCTGATACCACAGTAACTGGATCTTCATTTTGTCGTTTTTATAGTTGCCATTGTATCTGTTACTACGGTTGCTTCGCAAAAAAAACTATTGCCGGCTTAGCGCTTTTAAAAGTCATTACAAAATTAATACAGATGTCCACTCACTTCACAAGTGCCACAACTTTTTGCACACGGAATAGTGCAGGAGTCGCGGTCATCACTTATGTTGAATCCCGACCATGTCCAGGGAGGGGGGGGGTCAAATTGTGGAGAGTAGGGAGTTACAGGGAATGAACTGCGAGAGAATTTGAAAAACAGTGTGATAGTAAAGGTATGGCTTAGTAAGGTCCATTTTGCTTCCTACCATGTTCATCGACCTCATTGGTTTCGGTTTGTCACCCAGAGTTATTAAAGGACCCCTCTTGCTTATTCTGCCTTTTATAATGTACCTAGCTTCCTTATGGAATTATAAGCTTTTGAAATCCCCATCTTACTCCATTGTTTCGTTTTGTGCCTACGAATTTTTAGTGCCTTTTCGGCCGTGCTGAGTTTTGCCTGTTACACAACGCAAAGTTTGCCAGAATATTCAACGTCCGTTGACAACTCTTCCACAAACAAGGATATGAGAATCTTCTGTTTTTGACTAATTTTTATCGACGGCGCGTTCAGTTTTCAAATCTTTTGCGCCCAACCGCCGCGTCGGAGAGCAGGAAGGCTGTGCAGAGTCGTCAAGCGCTAACAAGAAAATCTCTAAATTCAGATGGAATGTAATGGTATTTCAGAGAAAGTTTTTTTCTGATCCGTTTCATAGTGAAAAGATCATTTCTAGTTGGAGTTGTGCTTTAAGAGCGTGTTCCACCCTACTTACCGTATTTACTACGCATGACGTCACGAATTTTGTCTTCTTGGCGTCAAGGCTAGAATGTATCTTTCTATTTTCGCCAAAATATCACTCCACGTCGTAATCCAGCCAATCACGTTACACAGATCCGAAGTTACCACGCTTACTGCGCTCCCGAGCATAGTAAGCAAGTAGTTACCATATCGAGAAGGTTGAAACGGTCAGCGTAGTAACTTATCGTAAGGTTGGAACGGAAATAGTAACTAATAGTTAGGTGGAACACTCTCTAAATGCAAGGCGACAGTAGACCAAATGAAGTCGCGGTTACACGTGGTTTGAATCGTCAGTGTGTTCAGCTTGGTGTAATAAAGTGGTTAAAAAGTGTACTACACTATACTACATACAGAAAGCGTTGGTTAGTTTTGTTGCAAGGTTAGAAGTGTCCGAAAATCCACTTTTAAGGGCAATTCGCGAGAATGCAGAATTCCGTTCCGACCATTTCTACCGCCTTTTCCGTCGACTGTGCTATTGCCTCGAGCCACCGAATGGATGAAATGATTGTATCTATTTAGTAAAGAATAGTCCTGTTTTAGTGCAATTTTAATATGTGATGTGTAATATCAAGAACAAATAATCAGATAGAACTTCTGATTTTAGTCGCATGCAGCGACTATGAAAACCCCGACAAAATTGAGCGGAACTAGAGGTATTTACTATAGCTTTTAGCTGATATTGATACCGGTTTACTCCTCTTCCATCTTCACCGTTGCTTATCGCACAAGAAATATTGAAGGATGCTAGCAGGAGGCGTACTCCGCGCGCCGACCCGCTCTGTAGCGCTTCCGTAGAACCAATCAGCTTTGACTGCTAGATTTCCTCTTCAGCGACTTACCAGCGATATAGCTATTTGTAGAGTTAACGAAACGTGATGTGGCGCGAAGCTAGTCACCTCCGCTCGTTTGCGTCGGGAGTCGGCCGTATTTTACTCGACTCAGCATGTTTGTATGACAGAGATAGGGAGACAGCAATTGTATCTCGTTATTTATTCTTGGTAATATCACGAATTAAATAAATTGATTGATTGATTCCAGATCCTGCGGCCGCTGTACCGACTCTTCTTGGAAGGACAGGTTAACAAGACTCTTGACGAAGAGCAGCGAAAACGGCTCGTCGAGTCAGCAGTTTCCAACATTACGTCTCATGTGATTAATGGCAAATTAAAGTCCTCGTGATTTCAGTGAAATGCAAATAGTTATTAGTTCACCGGTTGTGCCTTATTGTGGTTCCAGTGTTTATCTCAAACCAGACAATATCTACTAACTTAGCTTCTAATAGGTGAGCGGCCAAATGCCCCCAAATGGAAAATCCCGACCATTTTCGCCTTATTTAGCGTGGTTTTTAAAAGTGCCTTTTAAAAGGTATTCGGTATGTTACGTTTTATGATTACTTGCTCCATTTACTTGTGTCACCCTTGTGCGCTTGTAGGATTCGCCGTAGGTTGAATGTCTTTTGAGGATGTCTCTCTGTTTAACTGCTTGTAGCTCTTTTGCTAAAGATGGAGAAACGGTGAAGGTGTTAAAGAACGGCTGCTGAGCATCACCAAGTATGGCATTGTGATCGTATAAGCCTAGTCCCTCATAAATACACCATTTTAAGTTTCCCAGTAATCTGTGCCATTTGAAATCATAGTTGCGTTTTCGCTGATACCATGGTATCTGTTACCACGGTCTAAAGTCGTTTTTGCAGTTATCGTGGTATCTGATACCACGGTCAAAAGGCGTTTTTGCAGTTATCGTGGTATCTGGCCAGTTATCGTGGTATCAGATATTCAGATACTACGGTCCGACCGTGGTAACTGGCCGTGGTATCTGAAAAGTCATCTCACTTTCATCAAATTTTGTCAGATTGGTGAGAAAGAAGTTTAGCACCTAGTGATGTAACCAGATATCTGTTTTTCTTTTGGGATGACTTCGAAAAATGCAATTTTGGCAATAGTCGTTTTTGCAGAGCACCGTGTATCAGATACCACGATAACTGCAAAAACGACTAATTGCAGATCCAGTTACCGAGGTAACAGATACCATGGTATCAGCGAAAACGCAACTCATGTCTCTTCGTAGAACGAGAGTTTTGATACGTAGCAGCAAGAACGGATACTGATCAGAACCCCTGTCCCGTGATGGTCTTCCATAAATATTGAGCGGGTGATCATACTCAAGATCTTACTCCCGGGCCACATTCAGTCACATCTGTACTCAAGTTGGTTAGTACCCACTCTTTACGTTTCATCCTGGTCACACTTGGAACAAAATTCAAGGCATACTACCACCATCATCTCTCATAGGTAAACAAAACTAGCTAAAGTCAGTGACCGTGGTCTGTGATTGGTCCAAAGTTACGTTTCAAAATGGCGGAGATGGGTTTTTCCATCTTATGCCCGGGACACATTCAGTCACATCTGTACGTAATTTTGGTTCGTTAATTTGGTTATTACCCACTCTTATGTTTCATCCTGGTCACACCTGGAACCAAGAATTCAAGACATATTACCACCATCATCACTCAAAGGTAAACAAAACTAGCTAAAGTCAGTGACTCTGGTTTGTTATTGGTCCAAACACTCCAAAGATACGGTTCAAAATGGCGGAGAGGGATTTTTCCATCTCGACTATCTTACGTTTTCAGCGTCTTTTCCTCCCAATTTCGACCGCAAGACGGTCTTACCGGCGTTATTACCAGGTGTGACTATAGTGGGGCCCGGGCATTACGTTTTCAGCGTCTTTTCTTCCCAATTTCGACCGTAGAATGGTCTTATTTCCGGCGCTATTACCAGGTGCGACTATAGTGGGGCCCGGGCATTAATGGACCCGTCGCACCTGTTATGTCAATGCAATCTACTTACGCAATCGCTCCATCAAGTCTTAAACTCGGAGACCCGAATTTCATATGGTACATTCTTACCGCCCTAACGACAAACACTTGCCTTGTTTAGCGTATCCTTCTTCCGGTGGTTGTTTACGAGAAGTATCTTTTGTCAGAATTTGTTTGCTAGAAGTCAAACGGGGCTTCATGCTTAAAACAGCCACAGCTGTGGGTAATTTGTTAAAAAGAAGAGCCTAGTTTTGAATTATTAAACTATGGAAAATACTAGAACTTAAACAGTGTGAGGTGTGCTTTAAATGCCATCTGTCCTTCATAGCGCCACAAGGCTAGAGTTTAGAACGTTCAGGAGAAGTGGGAAAACAGAGTTCTCTAAAGTGATGTCGTTTATTCTTCTAGACAGTATTATGGGTTCTTGGTAGCAGCAAGGCACAGCGATTGGTATTTATTTTGTAAGAACTTTTAAAGCTGAGGTAGGGTGAATAACTTGCCCCGGTTTGACAGTGATGTGTCATATTCTCTCTTCAACGTGAACCCGCTATACGAAATAGCCAATTTTACTGTGTTCGACCATAGCGCTTAATCTTTTGCTAAAATCTGTTGTTACTTGAATACAACTGTTTCTCGTTTGTTAGCGGGAGAAGTGCGTCGGAGCTACAAACCGACTTGATCATTATGTCTCATCAGATCTAGACACAGTTGGCTTGGTGGATTTTTTACTGTGAACGAATTCAAAAGATGGTCTGCAAATGACGGTGGCAAAAGTTAGGTCGTTCGGTCAGGGACGAACCAGTTAGCAAAGTTGAACTATCGAATCTGTACTTGGCTGGTGGGTAAGCTACGCTACAAGTTATAAACTGGGCCTCTTGAAATATGATGACAGGTCCGGTCCGCCCGAAAAGTGTCAAAACATTGTAGATTTTTCAGTATTTTTTCTGTAGTTGTAAAAAGGGGAGACGAGTAATAATGATGACATAAGAGTAAAAAAAAAGAATCAAAACCCTGGTTGGATCTACACAAATTAGTGAATATTTGTTATGTTGGAAGGGACCGGGGTGGTAATAACGATAGGTTTTAATTCATGAAATCGCGATGTAGGCTAGTCAGATCACGCGAAGTGCGGGTTCTTTATTAGGGGAGGGGGTTCTGGTACTACCTAATCGTACACCGGCACGAGTTACTTCAGTCGGGAAAGAACAGAAGTGGCACCTCTGTTGTGATATGTTGTTAATAAGGTACAGACTGGTTCGTTTGTTAGGTGTATAGAAGGCTTCGTATTGGCCATATCGTGAGCTTTAGCGCTTTGATCAAACTCTGCTACATCGGAGTTGGCTCAGCAGATGTGTTCGAGTCCTAAGAAACTAATCAAGAAGTTTTTGTTGCGCCTAAAATGCAAAAAAAAAGAAAAATGCAGTTTGGTCGAATAGAATACGGGATACGTCGTTCAGTATTGAAGCTCTTTTCGAGTAAGTCTCTGTGTGCTTGGAATCCAGTGTTACGAATTTGTGTTTAGTGAGTGTACATCGTTAGTCGTTGGGGAAGCGTTTTCGAGGATTGCAATAAAGGCTATACGTTATTTTGTTGAGTCACTTCGATTGTGCCATATAAGGTGTAAAGCATGCATGTGTGTTAGTTCAAACGACTGCGGATGTAGTCCGTACATTTTGTTAACCGTGGTGTGTATAGAGGGAAATAAAACGAAGTATTCGATAACCTATCTTCTGGCATGCAAAAATCTGTCGTCCAAACGAAAATAGCCTTCTGGGATCTGAACATCGTGTCCTATATTAGTATCCGTGTCCAATACTAGTTGCGTTTTCTCTGAATTCTCAGTCCTCACTTCTCTCTCGTCGATTGACAGTTTTTGCTTTTGACAAAAACACTAATTTAGCCACCCGTTAATACCTGTTTATACGAACTGAACTTCCGCCCTTTGTTGACCAATCGGGACGAATGCAGAACGAGAAGTGACTGTCGAAGTAAATAACCTTCCGGATTTTTCTTCTGGACTCCAGACAGGCGTTTTCGTCGAGACGGATCTGGAAGATGGAGCCAGACCAAAGTCCGTGGTGTTGGACAACACAGATTCCGGATGCCTGGAAGGTGGGAATTGACTAAACTTTAGCCGATTATCTACGGCTCGTGACGTGATGAAAAAAAATAGGGAAATTGGATTAAGTTAATGTTGCAGAATATATATATGCATATATTATCGACCCATAAACTTCCTGTAATAACTCGCCATTCAGGGGGCTTGTCAACAAGAGGTTTCTGATGCGCTCTTGACCGAGCGTCAGATAGTTCGAGAAATACCCACGGGGATAAAATACCCGACTATCCAGATAGACAAAATTTTTCGCAGCTGTTCTGCTGAACTAGGAATATTTCTCTGTAATGGAAGAGTATCCTGGATCTTTTGTTCTAGCTTAGGTACCTGGTGGCATGCTGAATAGTCCCAACAAATTTTGTCTATCTGAGCAAGAACGCCGATTCGACCCAAGCGGAATTTTTGGAAACTAGGTGAGGCTCGGGCAACATAGCAACATTGAAGCATAGGAAATGACCAGCCCCCTGAATGGCGAGTCATTACAGGAAATTTATGGGTCCCTGATATTATATAGAGCCGAGCGGCCAGCGAGGCGCCGGACGTTTACACTTATAAACCGTTCTTGGGACAATCAGATCCGTTGGTAAATGGAAAATATAGACTTTTTCTGCGACGACCCGCAGATAATCGGCTGAATCAACACCGGAAGGTGCCATAGAGTATAGAGGCAACCCGTCGGAGAGACAACAAATATGCAAATGAAGGAAGAAAAGAAAAGTGAAGTATTTGACAGTTGTGACTGGGATGTTAAGAGATGTTTGAAGTGTGAAGGGGACATCTAGGAAATGTTGAAGAATAGCAATTAGCTATCATCATTATCATGCAAATCTGGAAGGGTCGGCTTCACTGCGCGGAAGTCTCGGGCATGTAGGAATCTAGAAGGCGAAGCCTGGCTTTAACTTCTCCATTCTGCAAAATTGCGAAGCATTCTCCGTTCTCGACCCTGACAAAAGCGCAAGAAAAGGAGATTTGGCTTCATCTCAATAGTAAACAAGACCAAAGGTGGCGATGGGATCCCAAAAATCTAATATTGATTCAGGCAATCGGGTCTTGTCTTCGCTAGATCCAGTCTTCGCCAGGCTAATCATCAGAGAAAACCAAGTTCAGACATACCTATCAGCCATATCGATTTTGACGATACTGACCGAGACTTCCTGCTTTATTTCTGCCAAGTTTCCGGTTTCGCCCGAATTCCGACGAACTACTAGTCCAGCAAAAAAAGAAAATTCAGAAACAAATCCAGCGTATCTCCTTATCCCTATAAAGAACATCTGATCAACTTTGAATGAAAGTTTGACTCAAAAAAAAAATCCGGTTACAACCGGATTCCGGACTAATTTTATGTCCGGGTAAAAAATGATTATCATATACAGACTCAGCCTCTCTTCTTACCCCTTGACCTGTCATCTAATGGAACTTTAGCGTTTAATAGATTTTCAGGTTTTGGCCGGATTCCGGGCGAATTAGTTGTCCGGCGAGAAAATTGTTTTCACCATCGTGTTCAGCATGTCTTTTTACCCCTAAATCGAACATTCAATCAACTTGAAATGAATTTTTTACTTTTAACCAACTTTCCGGGTTTCGCCGGATTCCGGACGAACTACTTGTCCGGCGAGAACATGGTTTTATCGTGCTCAGCATGCCTTCTTACCCCACAATCGACTATCACATTAGCTGTTTAAAAATATTTTGTTTGTCCTTTAATTTGAACCCACCCCTAAATGTAGAGCTACATAGCCCATCTGCGAACTTGACCTTACCCTTGACCCAATGAATCCTCACACCAAGTTTCATCAAGATATCTCATTCCCTTGGAGAGTTATCGTGCTCACTGACAGACGGACATTTTTGCGATGTCATAGGTATCCCTCCACTTACGTTTTGGGATCCCAAAAAACGTGAAATAAAGAATTGAGACAAAAAAACGTAACTATTGTGTTGAATGCGAGGATACTAGAAATCTGTTTTGCCGGAAAACGGTCATTTCCCCTGTCCTGGTAAAATACTAATCGACTGTGAAAGTTCCAGTTTGGGAACGGCCCAGCTCTCTACACAGTTACTAAAAGCTACCCACGTCGTTTCTGCGTCATAGTTGCCACAGATACAGTGCTTACCCTCGATAGTCATCGTTGCACAAATTAATAATTTTGTCGCTGGGCAAATCCAGTAAAACATTAATGATCGTCTATATATATTATCATCTGTCCGATCAAAAAGGGGCTCTAGATCTCCAAATCCTGGCCTGCACGCTACCCAAGCAACTAATCGCCTACTCATAACACCGTGTCTGCCTCGACGGAACTTCAACTTCAGACGTTAAGCATTGTCCAAATAGGTGTTGTGAGGTGTAGTATGGCGTATAAGGCTTATTACAGATTCCTCGTTTCCTCGGGGCGCGCTGTCATAAGGAGAATAGAGCCCGGTTCTATTTTCCCTTATGCAGAGCCAATCAGGACGCTTGGTTGGTTCCGCCAGCAGGCCGAGGAGAGGAGTAGCACAAACAGCAATTGTTAAAAAGCAAAAGGTATTTAAATAACTAAAACCAAGATAAAAACATAAGAAAATAAATAATATAAGAATTAAAAGCTCTAGCGTCAGGGTTGCCACGGGAAGCACTAAAGTTCTACTTTGTTGGAAGCTGAAGAAACAACTTTTCCTCCAAAGAACACGTTTTGTTCTGTTACGACTGCTTATTGTTAGTTCGAGGACCAATGCCTGTCCATCCGTTAATTTAGTAGCTGTTTACAATATTAAGAGCATCATGTACTTAAGAACAGTTTTTCTGATCTTTAGAAGCTTGAAAAACTGTATTAGCGGGGCAACACCGAACGCTGCATCGATAAGAACCTCTTGAGTTTATATTTGAACAGGCGTGTGTATTAAGATGTAAACATCGCGCACAGTGCTATTCACCTTATTACACCTATTTGAACAATGCTTTACAAGAAGAAGGGGAGAGATTTCCGAGTTATCAAGAAGAGAATTGTAGCTGATTCAGCCTCTGAGTTCGGATTGTCCCACCAAAGTTATGTATGTACACGGAATGTTTTATTTGTGAAAATAGTTACAATAGCAAACACAGCCGTACGTAAAAGTAGAACCTGGAGAGGTAGCAACCTCATATTCTGCCTCAACCTTGAAACCTGACGCAAGCTTCTGCTACTGAGTGGGATGAAAAGGAAAACGCCTGTATGATTAGATAACTCAAGTTTTGTCACTGACGCTTCTCAGAAGACATTGCCCGAAGTTCTTTACAAGACCAACTTTGAGCTGCTGGAATACTCTTCTGCCTCCTGTCGTTATGAAAGAATCTCTCAGTTCTTCGAAGACATCCTAGGACAATCTCTATGTCGGAAGTATGTTCACTCGAGCTTCCTTGGGGCACATGACCTTTTTCGCATTGTATCATCTTTACTACTATGCACCAGTTCGACTATTTAAACGAATATAAAGAGTTTATAACGAAATCCTGAAGTGACGTCTGAAGAGAAATTGTGCGAGAAGTGAAAGTTAAAAAACGTGGGCTTCAAACAGGAATTAGCGCATTGGACAGGCTTTAAGATAGGACTTGCAGTATCATCAATTCACACGAATAGATATCGCACTGCACTTTGCTAGCACGATACTGTTAGTACACAGACTAGATGTTAATCCGCGTGGGCGAGTGGGTCGTCTCCAAGCTTCTCGGTAGTGGTCAATGTTCGCGTAGCCGTCGCGTGCCATCTGCGGACGATTCAACTGAAACGAAGAGATCCGCAGCCACAACGCGATGAAAATCAGCTACCATAAAACGGTAGATGGCGTCCAATCTAGGCAATAGTCTACTGGCAACCGCAGTGATCGACGATCATGTCGTCGTACTGTTTAAGAACGACATTGTCATTTTCGTCATAAAATAGCATTGTCAGCGGAAGGAGTTTCGCTGGAGTACAGCAGGGTGCGGGGATGGTCTTGAGCTCTGGCAACTGCGATACGATGCTTTGAATCGTGGCGTGGTTTGTTGGCTTGTACTCCTCCCCAATAGGAAATTTGCAGGCGCCGGTGCATCTAGGAAATAGAAAACGTCATCCAGGGGCGTCACGACCGGGGGGGGGGGCGGGGGGACGCCCCCCCGCCCCAATGATGTCGGCCAGTCGGTAAAAGATAACCGAGTCGGCGCTAAGCGCCCCCGATTCTTCGCCAAAACAGTTGATTTTTTTCATTAAAACAATCGATTTTTCTGAAAATCAGTCGATTTTTCGTCAAAACAGTCGTTTTTTCTGAAAATCAGTCGATTTTTTCGAAACTGTCGTTTTTTTCTTGAAAACAGCCGTTTTTTCTGTAGAAACAGTCGGTGAAAATTACCAGCCAGTCGGTAAATTCCTTGCCCCCTGCCCCCCAAACATTTTGGCTAGTAACGTCATAAAATACTTCATTCAGGGAACTCTTTTTTCAAAACATTGGCGGGTACCGCCCAGTCTTGTCTTTCGATGGCTTAAAAACGCAAAATCGATACGCGAACACACCCGCGAAGTCGATATTTTGCACGGCCTTTCTCGACCCAGGACCAACTGCTGACAATGTAAAATCTGTACTCGAGATTATAGGAGGGTTTTCGCGAGATCTCAGAATCACTTTCCGGTGAGCGAAGCGCATCGCGAAAACTGTGTGAAAGCGATTCCTGGAATAACTTTCCACGTTCCCGCTGGACTGATCGCGAAAACGCATGGAAAGCTGATATCGCCGGGAAAATGTTGAATTGCAAACCTTTTCGACTAAATATGGTTCACTTAACGGTTCTTTGATTCTCATATATCCCATCGAAGTCATCTTAATTACGATTGCCATTTTTTTTATTTATTAGTGACACTTGTACTGTTTCTTCTCCGCACTTTAAAATTCCCAGCGAAACATTCAACTTTCCGCGGAGATTTCCACAACCTCGTGGAATCACTTTCCGGGAAAGCTGCTTCGGTTTCCAAAGCGCGAAAACCGGGTTGGAAAGTTTGGCAATATTCCGAAATGTTGGTTTCTTGGTTTCTTCCGACTTTGGTTTCCAGCTCACGAAAACCCTCCTTATATCCTCCGATAGGCCGTTAACCAGTTCACCACCAAATCACCTTATTTCTTATTTGTGATAAAACTTCTCTGAAATTGTGTATATGTTTGTTAGCGTTTTTTATGTCATATTTTTGGTCTCCTACCGCACTTCTTTTGCTCTTCGTTCTGCCCTAGGGCGTAATAAATCATTCATTCATTCATTCATTCAATAGGGAACATTGCTGGGATTTTATTTACTCTAGGATGACCCAGCAAACAGACACGCAAATTGGTTGTGGTGCGTACACAATCATACAGCCTTTCTTATGTGAACAGCGATTTAAGGGCGATTCTGGCGGTCTGGAAAGCTCCGCGAGCTTATGCTAAAACTCGCTTCGCTTTCCAGAGCTGTTCTCGCGCTCCGCTAGTTTCCGCCAGCACTTGGAAAGCGAATCCACTTCGCGAGTGGAAAGTGATTTCGGCAAGTCAGCGAGAGGTTGTAAAGGTGCAACTGAGGCGCAACGACTTTCCGTGTTCTTGCGCTATTTGAATACCCTTAAAACTAGGCTTTGCTTTCAACAAATAACCCACGGTTTTGGCTGTTTTTAAGCCTTTTCTGAGACCCGTTGACTTATAGCGAAAACAAGGAAACAATTTACAGAACCGGTTTTTCTGACGGAAAAACTTCTCGCAGACAACCGTCGACACCGTGATACACATCGAAGGTAGCAAAACACGGCAAGTGAGAAAATAAGCGTGGTTTTGTTAGAGGGTTAGAATGTACCGTACGAAATTAGAGTCTCCGGGTTTAGAGATATATGGAGTGATTATGGAAGTAGGTTGCGTTAGTATTATAGGTAAGACAGGTCCTTTAAGTATTTGATGTTTACACCTTTATTGCCTCATCTTTCGGTTCCCGTATAATTAATAATTATTTATATAATTAATTATATTATTATATAATTAATAGGGAGGAGCTAAAGTGGGTTATTTTGGCAAGGGGAAGTTTTCTACCACTTGGAGATAGGAGGAGGTATTTAGGGAGGGTGAGGTCGGATGTTGGTCCCCATTTTTGTCCGATATGTGGAGATAGAAATGAGGATTTACTGCATTTTCTGTGTTTTTGGAAAGAGTTAAAAGAGTTGAGGCAGGAAATTAATCCGGGGAGTTTTGAAAGGGAGGAATGGGCAGAGATTATTTTGAAGGATAGAAATTATGTGGGGATAAAGAATTTGGGAAGGTTGGTTAGTTTGGGCATGGCACATAGAGAACATTTTTTGTAAGGTGAGTTAGGAAGACAGGGGTGTGTATTGGATTATATTATGTGAAATTTATTTGTTGGATTAATTTAGAAATTTTCGTCATTGAAGTTAGTTTTTCTTTTTTTTCTTTGTATTTGTATTAACCATGGCCCTTTAGGGCTTTCAGTGTTAATAAATATGTATCTATCTATCTATATCAGAGAAAGGGCCTTACCTGTGGGCATTATATCCCTTAGGCGAAATGATCCACGAAGTCCAGCCAATCTTCTCAAAATCGACCTCCATGTCCACCTTCCCGCAACCGCCGTTCTGGATTGTCGCTTGTCGCTTGCTTCTCTTCGTTGCCGATTCTTCCGCCTTTTGGATACCTTCAGAGTAAACAACCAAATAGACTTTGGTGTCAGGCTTGAATTTTGCTGTTTCCATGACAAATTCCTTGGTTTTCTTGTCGACAAAGTCATGGACATCGATAACAGTCCATCCAGGACCGTAAAGACCATCGTCATTGTGGATTGTCACTTTGCCGACTTTTGTCATGGCTTTGATAGATACCTAAAAAGGGAGAACAAATTTTGACGTCTTCCGTCTCATCGAAACGTCTTCCGTCTCATCGAACGCAACCACATTAGTGTTCATGTCAAGCTGACAACCATCGTGTAATACTCCTACACTTTAACAAAAAATCTTGCAGTATTTGCTACTGGGATTAATATTGTCCTCTACGTCTCGTTAGTTTGGGAATGAATCTGAAAAGTTCAAACTGCACGAAGCTACCACTTAAAATGGCTACGACCGAAAGCATACTACGCTGTTCAAGGTTTTCGGTTTTCGAACGTCGTTTCCCCCCACGAAATCGATCCCCGGTTTTCGTTACATGAAGCGCAGCTACGAAAAGCAGTAGATGGCGCTGTGCGTGACATAATTTGGACAGATAGAAAATTTAACTCGTCTTTAGGCGCATTCTCGCCGTTCCCTGAGGACTCCTCGGAGAATCGAAGGAAACGGCAAGAATAGAGGGAGTCACTCCACGCGGGAATGGGGGAATGCTTCCCAAACAGATTTTGCTCGAAAAAAAAATATGCAGTTGACGAAATTAGTCTGGATCCACTTTATTTTTGGTTTTGTTTATTCTCATTGTTTTTAATTAATTTTACATTGCACCAACACCAGCAAAAATTGATTCCCCTTCGAATCTGAAAGTGAGTCCTATTTGATGATGGTGATGATCATCGGAGCATTCCCCTACCGTGGGGAGTCACGAGAATACGGGGAGCGAGTCCCGGGGCAAACAAAAACGCGGGTACTCCTTAAGTGGAGTCCTCGGGGAACGGCGAAAATGCGCCTTTTCTACTGAAAACAGGCCATTGTGGGTGGCACAGCTATGACAAACTTATCATGGTCCCATGCAGGCCCATATCCAGGAATTTATTTCGGAGGGGGGGGGGGGGGGGCTTTCGGGGGGGGGGGGGGGGGGTTGCCTGCTGGTGGGACAAAAAAGTACAAAAAAGACATAGATCAGAGGGAAAAGCCTATACAAAATGATTATTTTTGTATGTTTTTTTGGGGGGGTAGGTCAACCACCTACCCCCCCTCCTGGATACGGCCCTGGTCCCATGATAGGACGCATTTGGCTTACCAGTTCCGGCATGATGTCGTTTTCTGCTCCATAAACGTGCAGCTCGGCTCCAAGACACGACTCTTCCTTGAGGATGTCCAAGTTGAATCTAGTAAGACCATTGGCAATATCTGAAACAAATTGAAATGACTGTTTTGCAATGGCCGTCTTCAGGCCACAGCCCATAATCTAAATTTGTGATTAAGTTTATATTATAAAGAGTAAGGAAGCAAGTAAGCATTTATTTATAACCCGCCATTTTGAAAAAGCGGAGTAAATGAAAGAAAATAAATAAAACACATAAACACACAGAAAAAGACAATTAATTTTCAATCTTCGGCCAGGAAGCAGTGGATAACGCCGTGCGCTGGTTGGGCCCTGTTGTCCATGATTTTTATAGCGACGCGGAAACGCATCCAAAAGGTTAACAATTGCATCTTGAATTTTGAACTTCTCCGTCAATGTATGGTTATGACATAATTTCGACAAGTGGAGCAGGTGCTTTGCATATTTGAAATAACACGATTTCGTCTTTTTAATCTCCTTCAGACTTGCGATTAAGTTCAGATTTTCTATACGGTCTCGACAGGGTGCTTGTAAAGAATGACAGAAATATCGTCGAATAAACAAAAGGAAACCTGCAATTCACTCCTCATAGGCACACGTGCTAATTTTGACCTTACTGATAAAGAAGGCACACTCTACGATGGCGAATATTCTATAGTTGTGTTTTTGCACATACCATGGTATCTGTTACCACGGTAACTGGATCTGCAATTAGTCGTTTTTTGCAGTAACCGTGGTATCTGATATGGTTGCTCTGCAAAAACGAGAATTGCCGAAATAGCGTTTTTCCAAGTCATCCCAAAAGAAAAAAAGATATTCAGTCACATCACTAAGTGTCAAACTTCTTTCCCACCAATTTGACTAAACCTGATGAAAGTGATATGACTTTTCCAGATACCACGAACAGTTACCACGGTCGGCCGTGGTTTCTGAATATCTGATACGACGATAACTGGCCAGATAAAATGATGACTGCAAAAACGCCTTTTGACAATGGTATCAGATACCACGATAGCTGCAAAAACGACTTCAGACCGTGGTATCAGATACCATGGTATCTGCAAAAACGCAACTTATATGACTAAGTCTGAAACGTACGAATGAGCCTCGGGAAGAATAAGAAACGTCTCCCAAACGAACCCTCTAAATTTATTCAAGTCCTCTGGAACTGGAAACCAATCAACGACGTTTGTGGTCGTGGTGTTTCTGACTCTTCGTTGGGCACACGGCGATTTTTCATCGGTGCGAAGAGTTAGCCATCAAGAATGTTGTTGTCTAGTTTTATATAGCTATTAAACTCGCAGGCAGCAAAATCGCTGTCGCTACAGCAAAAACGCTGTATTCTAGGGGGTGACATGTGACATCATGATAGTTTGATCGAACTTCAATACTGTTCAACTTTGATACTGTTCTGTGGTGCCGAATTAGTCAGCTGAGATTTTCGGCAATATTTCAGCACTGCTTGGCATGTCGTAGTTGGAAATAAATATTCTTTGAGCCCAAGCCCATTGATATTATTATATTGATATTATTATAATATTGATATTATTGTATTGATATTATTATATTATATTGATTACAGGTTTGTTTCCTTCCCCGAAGTTGAACCAGAGGATTGACAGCCTGACGAGGACCCTTGCCAAGAAGGGCCGAAATATCGCTGATAAAGAATCGTAGCGACGTACCCGTTGTAAACATTGTTTGAATAAAAGTAGTTGGAAACATGAACTTACGATCAATCATGAATATCACCGAAACCCAATCTTAGCCGATTAATCCGCTGAGTACCACCAATCATGATTCGCAGAGCGTGTTCCATCCTTTTAACAATGGTAACAACTAGTTACTATTTTCGTTCCAACCTCGTAAAAAGCCACTACGCTGACCGTTCCAACCTTCTCAAAAATAGTAACTAATAGTACCTATTTGCTTACCATGCTCGGGAGCGTAGTAAGCGTGGTGGAAATCAGACATTCTTTCAAAACTTTTTCTTTCAAATCAGACAAAACAAACACATCATCTATTGGTTTTAATCTATTAGTTACTACGGGTAAATCGGATTAGCAAAGCCAAGCATGATTCGCAGTCAGTTTGGCTGAAGAAATGCTTATTTTTTTCTTTTCAATTTGACAAAACCTTAATGGGTTACTGACCTATCCCTTTGATGCTTCTGACGATGGATGCGTTGTAGGGATTCACAGCCTTAGCATCTAGTTCGTGACTGGTTGCTCTCTGGTAGAGTTCGACCATGAACTGTGGAGGCTCTTCTCTAAACCTGCCGATAGCCTGTAAAACAAGTATATGAAATGACTTATAGTGAAAGGGAGGGCTATTGGAACAGGAATCGATACCTGCAGTGCACGTGCCTCCCTATAGGCACACGTGCGACTTTTAACCTTAGCCTTTGGCTTTGCTTCTAATTCGGTTTCAGTTTTTCAGTTTCGTTGGACACTATTTAAAGACAAAGAAAATACACAATTAACATTCCTGCCAGGAAAGCACAAAAGCAGTGCTTGGCTAGGGCAGGGGAACAACCAATATACAACAAACAGAATCAACTAACTGAATAGACGAAAAAATTTGCCAAAACCATCTGCTTTTATCTGTATTGAAAAACACCAGAGGAGTATAAAAAAGGAAATAAAATAAATAACCAACAATTACAAAACTATCAATTTTTGTGTCAGCGTGCCATTTTCTCCTTTTCTCTTAAAAACAACGCCACATATACGAAGACAGCCCGTTGTGTGTTGGTAGTTTGTTGTGAGTTATTTGTATTGGTTAGAAGTCCTCTGTTACATTTGTATTCTCTTCTCTTCTACCTCCTATCTGATTTCAGGGTTACAACAAAAATATACAAATACGAAAACACAAGATATTCTTCTTTAGAACAGACGAAAATAACTGTTTAACAGTGCACATTTTGTTACGGAAATTCCCAAGCCATTAGTACACTGTAAAAAGTTTATCCGAGTAAGGATTAAAGTTAACTGCAGTATTTGCTACTGGGATTCAATCAATCAATCAATTTATTTAATTCGTGATATTACACATCACATAATAAGATTACACTAACACATGAATTTTCTTACTAAATATATACAATCATTTTAACCATTCGGTGGCTCGGGGCAATAGCACAGTCGACGGAAAAGTCGGTAAAAAAGTCCAGAACGGCATTCTGCATTCTCACGAATTGCCTTTAAAAGTGGATTATCGGAAACTTCTAACCTTGCAACAAAACTAACTATCGCTTTCCGCCTCATAACATCAAAAGATTCAGTTTCATTTTCTAAAAACATTTGACTAGCAGAGTAACGTCGATTATATGAAAGGAGATGACGGAATGCATTGTTAAAACAAACTTTTAGTTTACGCATCGTCGTCTCAAGATAGTTATCAAAAAGTGGGAGACAGTATAGTTGTGTGCAATACGTCTTAAATAAAAGAATTCTAACCGACACAGTACAAAATTTAAAATTACGAATTAAGTGGTTCGCACGCGCGCAAAGACCCCGATACTGACTCGAAACTGCTGAATCGTCATACAGGTCATCATCTAAAAAATAACCTAAGTACTTCACTTTATGCACTCTCTTTAAAACAAAATCACCAAGTCGAATAGCCGGAAATATCAGGGATTTAAAATGTTTCGGGATAAAAATCATGTAATTGCACTTCGCAGAATTGAAAATAATGTCATGCGTCGCTGCATAATTTGCGCAAATCTTCAACAGGAGATTTAATGCGTTCGCCGACGGCGCCATTAGAACCATGTCGTCAGCGTAAGCGATCGAGTTCAAAAACACACCAGAGATGTTACAGCCTACACGGCTCTCCATGAATTGTTTACAAAGGTCATCTATAAAAACATTAAATAAAAGAGGAGAAATTATTCTATATTCTATATTAGAAATTATTCATCTATAAAAACATTAAATAAAAGAGGAGAAATTATTAATGTTATCTCCACTGGGATAAGATTAATCCGAATTAGAAATAATCTTATCTCAATAGAGAGAAGATTAATTAATCCCAGTAGCAAATCTGCAAAAAAAGTTTTACAATGTAGTCATATTGAAAATACTAGCCTGCACTCACTTAATCTGTACGACCGAATAAAAAGAAGGCGTCATCGCACTTACGCTAAAAAAGGAGGTTTGTCAACTCTAAAAATAGAATTCTATTTCCTATCATAAGTCATTGCCGGATTGGCTTGGACGAATTTCTTGCAAAACACCGGCACAATAGCTTTCAATCAATCCCTATATCAGACGGACGGGCCATTATTTAGTCAGAGGAGTGGCAGACGTACACCTGTTCCGCACGCCACGAGAATTCTCGGTCATTGATAAAGCAATCCATAAGAACAACACTCCCACGATAGTGACATATGTCGCTGTGGTCGGTTTTCCGCTACTTGATTGTATTATCCCCGAAGGAAGTACCCCACTGGTAACATGATTCGATTTGGTTTGCTAAGTGAGCAAAAGTGAATATTGAAGTGGGACCACTAGCAGAGACTTGTCTTATCTGATCAACGGAAGGAAGCTTTTAGATTAATGACCAACTATAAATCAACCGAGCCCCTGCAAGACACTAGCTCAATTTGGTTTAGTTGAGTTTTTCATTTACAAAGCCGGAGGGTATAAAAAAGGAGGAATAAAAAAATAGAAGAATCTCATACTGAAGTATTTAGCTTAACTCATTCAGACATAGTACACTCACCCAAATCATAATGCACTTTTCTTAACCAAGACCACGGGCTTAACTTTGACAATTCGGGCTACGGCGTGAAGAAGGGAAATTTGGGTTAATAAAGGTCGGACTTCACTACCCAGACACCCCAGAATCTGGGGTCCGGATTATGTGAAGACGGTCCCGAAAACCAGAACAAACTGAGCCCAGAAATAAAATCAAATGTCAACAGTCCAGTTTTGGGCATTTTTCAGTACTTCT
Source organism: Branchinecta sandiegonensis (assembly GCA_030848855.1). NCBI lineage: Eukaryota > Metazoa > Arthropoda > Branchiopoda > Anostraca > Branchinectidae > Branchinecta > Branchinecta sandiegonensis. The sequence goes on from JAUPMV010000011.1 coordinate 19,621,629, forward strand.
GTCATTTTCTTAGATTTTACCATCTCAACACAATTCAATCCAATCCAAAAATCTCAGTTTCTCAAAATGTACTTTCAAATTCCCGCTTCTTTTCACCCAGAATCCGGGAATCTGGTAGATTTTTCTACCAGATTCCCGGACGCGTCCGGGGTGTTTTCAGACCTGTCTTCACTACCCAAACCGATATCGAAGAAAATGGGTACCCAGAATCCGGGCGAAAAATCTGGGTAGTGAAGCCCGACCTTAAGAGTTCTGCTTTTTTCTCAACTTGAAACTCCAACTTTGTTCTGTTCTTAATTCTTGTGTTTACCAACTGATCTTCGGTAGCAAAGATTTCGTTCCTGGTGGAACTAGCACAGAGTCACTACCGCAGCAAGCTAACCAAACCATTTGGCCTATATGACCTGACCACCTTTTCGGTATTACGCGTTGCTGTCTCCGTAAAGGTCCGGCAATGGTGGCTCAGCTGGCAGACTCCTAGTTGGAAGATACAAGCAGTTCAGGTAACACCAGTAGTTTACAGCCATAACTCCAAATTGTATCCTACCTTTAAAGGTTTCTTGTTTTCTCTGGATCCACCAATATATTTACACTGGACCACATGCACTATGACAAGGGCAACTAGAATGAAGTATCTGAAATTCATCTTCAAACTGCTTTCACGTCTTAGAACACCAGAAGACACTCTGAGACTGGAAACGACGTGTCTAGTGCTTAAGATCCTAATTGGAGGGGTGTGTTCCAGGAAGACTGACCAATCGGACGCACTGGAAAATGGGTTCCAGGCTGGGGATGAACAGAAATAGCTCGATTGAACTAATCATGTGCTGCGAAGTCAATTTATCAGATAATCGTGATTCACCTTGTCAGCAAGGAATCCAGGCTGTCATCGAGCTGTACGAACAATTTATGTGCTTTGGAAGCAAGTTCAATTACTTAGTTTAATTAGTCAGTAATTGCGGAGGGAGCACTTTGTTTTGTATGTTTTTTTCTATATTTTCAGTTACGTTTTGCCGTGCAAGTATATTAGTTGCGTTTTTGCAGATACCATGGTAGCTGATACCACGGTCTAAAGTCGTTTTGGCAGTTACCGTGGCATCTGATACCACGGTCAAAAGGCGTTGTTGCAGTTATCGTGGTATCTGATATTCAGATGCCACGGTACGACCGTGGTCACTGATCTTGGTATCTGGAAAGTCATCTCACTTTCATCAAATTTTGTCAAATTGGTGGGAAAGAAGTTTGGCACTTAGTGATGTAGCTGGACATGAGCTTTTGGGATGACTTCGAAAAGTGAGACCTATTCTGGTCGTTTTTGCAGAGCAGCCGTGTATCAGATACCACGGTAACTGCAAAAACGACTAACTCTAGACCCAGTTACCGTGGTATCAGATATCGTGGTATCTGCAACGCAACTATTAAGTATTCCTTGAGCCCAAGCTGACATGAAACATTTATTCAAATAATGTGTACAACGGATACGTCAGCTATACGATGCTTTATCAGCGATATTTTGGCCCTTCTTGGCAAGGGTCATCGTCAGGCAACTATTATTTGACGACTCAACTGGAACTGCGATGAAACGCCTGGCACGCTCAGGCCTTCTTAGTGCTATCCTACCAAAACCTTCTTTCTATATCTTGATGATTTCCGAGCTACGAAATCTAAAAGATTGGGTACCATGGACATTTGATCGATGTTCGTTGGTGATAGCTTGGGGTGCGGTAGCCGATCCTACCGTCTAAACATGCAGCAGGTTTCGTCGTTGTAGTAGAATAGTTCTCAAACTTCAGTCGTCGGGACAATCTGGGTCGGCTTGCCCATTAACCGGGAGGATGGGCCTTCCAAAAGTTACAGCATTACACACATTTGGACCACAGCGCCTAGAAGTGTACTAAGTTCTCTTTCTGCAGAGCTCTCTGATCGCCTGGAAATGTCCAAAAGAGAGCAGTGAGAATCATTCTGGGTTATCATAATATTTCATATGAAGAGGCTCTCCTTAAACTGGACGTTCTAAATTAACTGACCACAGAAATGCTATTTCAAAAAACTTTGCGGCAAAGATAGTGTATTGTCCCTAGATGGCCCATCTATTCCCTCCTCCCACATCTTTCAAATGTCAACTTTATTTCTATCAGGTTGTGCTAACCCTAAAAACACTCAAATAGGCCCCAGGTTCACCAAGTATACAAATTTCAATTGATACCTGGAATAGTTCCCGAACTTAACTCGCGAGAAATCTGAAGTTGCGTGGACAGGAAAAGTGGTCGAAATGCAAATCCAAAACTCTTTCCTTGACCCTAGGGTATGTAGGTGCAAGAAATTTCATCGTCCTAATCCCAACCGTGGTCAAGTTGCCATATTAAGTTGCTGGGCAATTTGGGCCCAATTGCCCATGAATGGGGAGGATGGGGGAGGTACAGCTCCAAAAGTGTCTTACCAACCTTAGGGTATATAGGTACAAGAGATTTCATCGTCTTAACTCCAACCGTCATCAAGTTGCAATCTTAAGTCGATGGGCATTCTGTGCCCAATTGCCCAGGAACGGAGTGGGTAGGGGCCTCTTCAAAGAGTGCAATCCGACGCTACTGTCTAAAAGTATATATCCCAAAGTATACCCAACATTGAATTTGATACAAATCATGGGTTACAAACTTAACTCATGGGCAATCTGGGCCCAGTTGCCCAGGAACGTGGAGGGTGGGGGTGGTTCAACTCCAAATATGCCTTCTCAATAGTTCTCAACCCTACGATCTAAAAGCAAAAGGAGTTTCATCGTGCTATCTCCAGTTGTTGTCAAGTTAAAAACAATTAACACTGGGCGGTCTGGACCCACTTGGCCCTAAATCAAATGGGAGGGGGGGAGGGGTCAATAGGCAAAAGTTTACCACAATACCCATAAGCTTACCAAGTTTCGACTTGATGCCTCTTGCTACCTGTCACAAAATTTGTTCTTGGGCAATCAGAGACCAGTTGCCCATGAACCGGGTGGGTGGGGGAGATGCAACTTCAAAAGTATTTCCACGACTCTAGTGTCTACAAGTGCAAGGAATTTCATCATCCAATATCCAGCTCTGTTTAAGTTATGAACATTAGCCGCTGGGAAATCTGGGCCTGATTGCCCCTGAACCGGGTAGGTGTGGGGGTGGGACCCCGAAAAGACACAACTAGACCTTACTACCAAAAGTATGCCGAGTTTCAACTTGATATCTATCATGGTTCTGGAGCTATGAACTCCAGTAAAAACCGAAAACAGGCTACCCCAGCCGCAAGAGTTGATTGTTCATAAATGAACACTCCACTAAAAACGAAGTGGGTGTCCCAGCGTCACCGTGTTCCAGCGCCACCGTATGTTTTTCGCCACATTTAGTAGCCGTGATATTTAATCCGGTTGGCACTCGAAACCCCATCAGAATATCATGTCTGACAAGATTTGACCCTACCCTCTAATCCTCTTGGGAACATAAGATTTCCTGGTGGCGGTAAACACCCTTTTCACATTTAAAGAAAGTACTCAGTCTCGTCAGATCCTGGGATGTCACACAACGTCGGGCCCGGTCAGTACTTAGATGGGTGACCGCTTGGGAACACCGGGTGCTGTTGGCTTATTGCAATTTTTGCTAAGTCCAAAAGTTGGTTAAAAAGTGAAAAGTGCAGCGATGAAACTACCTGCACTACCTGAATTAAAAGGTGGCGGAAAACCGCTCTGGCGTTAGAACACTGCTACCCTTAAAACCTTTCTGACAAAATCCATGAATAGACCAATGCCTCACACGTGAGTGACTCAGTTTCCTATCGGCAGGTCCAATGCCGGATCTGTTAACAGGTGTAAAGGCTCTCTAGGGTCTTCTTCTGTCAAATATGAAAGCGATCAATTTTACGACTTCGGGAACGAGTCATTATCGAAGCACCAGCAGAGGAATAAATAGATTGTGACATCATCATTTCTTGCCTGAACGGCGAGGAGAACTACGATCCAATTAAAAGCGATGAGATCATAGGCTTCTTCAATCGTCTACCAACTGACCAAACCCTCTACTGTTTTGTTTTCACGATCGTGGTTGATGATCTCACCACCAGAAGTAATGACGTCCTGTCAGGCTGGAACAATAGTCTTGGCAAATATTTATCTCTGTTAATCGAAAAGCGATCTTATAGTAAGCAAGTAATTTATTTATAGCCTGCCATCTTCAAAAAGCGGAGTAAATGAAAGAAAATAAATAAAACACATAAACACACGGAAAAAGACACTTAATTTTCAATCTTCGGCCAGGATAACAGCAGTGGATATCGTCGTGCGCTGATTGGGCCCCCGAAAGGGCAACACTTGCATTTTGAACTTCTCCGTCAATGTGTGGTTATGACATAATTTCGACAAGTGGAGCAGGTGCTTTGCATATTCAAAATAACAAAACCTCATCTTTTTGATCGCAGAACATGAGTGACACCAGAACGAAATAGTGTAGAAGGAGCGCAGAAGGTGCTGTACAAATTTCCCAAAGCTTTACGATTATAGCGCCCCCGGTTGGCGACGATGCGCCCATAGGCGGTACGGATGGATTTACAAACTTCTTGAACAAAATTTTGACAGTGAAGATTTGAACGTTATGCCAAGCCGTCGTAGAGAGTCTGTTGATTTGACGATAAACGATCCAAGAGAGCATTCGAATCCGTTGACGAAGGGTTGAAATGCAGGTATTCACAATTTGAAAGGTCAACTTCAAGGCTGATTTTACGACCGAAGTTCCGACGACAGCTTACTGACATTTTTCGTGAGTGTGAATCGGCAACGGCTTACTAAGATGTGCGAAGTCTTTATGTTTATGATCTTGTACTGAAAGTGTTTTCATTTATTGTGAACATCGCGAGAAAATAACATCTGACAAAATACTTTCTAGTCCTAGCAACAATCGAGTATAGTATATAATATACACATATTTATACCGGTTGAAAATCAACCATAATGCACACTAAAAGGATGAAAACTATCTCAGTTATCATCACTTAATCACAGTCCAGCTATACCGCAGAGCCAATATAAGACGGTCCATTGTCATACTTTTCCACTTCCTTCTTACCATTGAGTGATACGTTATCATCAATTGCAACTGCAATTTCTATCTTTGTCATAACACTTTTAATCTGGCATGAGTGGCAAGTTGTTACATTCTTGACGACCACAATCTGACAGAACGGCGAACAGCTGAAGTTTATCACAATCCACGGAGGCTTCTGGTGTGGCTTCCAGGATCACTGACAGGAGCAGTGCGTCACCATTAATACACTTTTCTTTTCGCCATATTTATTAACATAAAACTGACTCTCGAATCCTGTTGGTACGCATCCCGTCGGTCGGTGAGACAGAGATGATAGACATTTCTTCGGATTTGCTGGGTCCCTAAAAGATATCAGTAAATGGTATAAATCGCTAGGCTAAAGGAAGTGCGGCAAAACTCTATATGACTAAAAATAGGTGCACACAGAATGCGATTTTTTTCCGCAAACGAATTTTGTTCTTTCACACCGCTCAACGAATACGTCATTCATAAAATCCGATGGCGAATTGCCGCCAGACGCGCTAGAGGAACACTAACAATCACACGTGAGATTGCGGGATAAGTTATCTGACGGGTGAATAAGCGATTAGGCTTTCACTTCATATCGAGTCGCGCATTAGCCCCGTTGAAAAGTCAGCCAGCACTCGGCATTGAAGTCGGAAGCCAGAAATGACAAACTTGATGACGCTCGACAGAACAGAGTTGGGTAAAGCAAAAAGAGGGGAAGAGGCATTTTAAACAGTTTTAAACATGGTTATGCCTAAGAGAAACTGAAAATAGCAAAACAAACTTGGATAAACGTACACCAAAAAGTAACGTGCATTGTTTTCTTTACGATAGCGCACCTAGCGGCCAAAAAAGAACTAATCTGAGAGGAATTTTATGAGGGGCGTATTCGTTTCGTAAACGACACTGGCATCGAATACGTGAACGAATTCGCCAGGACTAGATACTTATACGTGGATTCGATACGTAGGACTCGAACGAAAATAGGGGAAAAGTCAACTTTATGCTTATATACTCCATATCTGGTTATATATTCTACTTTGGCCAGGTTGATTGTTGATCTCCTGAATTTCCTCAGCGCGAACTGAGGCGACGCGAAAAGTAATTCGACTTGGAGTTGAAACGGCGCGGCGCGAAATTTTTGCCAAGCGAAGCGAATTTTTTCCGCCAGCGACGTCAAATTCGCCTAGGCGATCGCGAATTCGCGTTCTGTGGGCACCTATCTTAAGTCCGAAACAAGCCAGTGATCCTAGCGAATAACGAGTAACGTCACCGAAACGAACCCTCAAAATTGACTCAAATCCTATATAAACCAATCAACAACGTTTGTACGCGTTTGCTGCGGTGACGTTTCTAGCTCTTTGCTGGGCACTCGGCGAATCGTCATCAGCATGAAGAGTTAGTCATCAAGAGTATAGAAAGGTTTTCTCCTTTACAATCGTTATCTAACTTAATTAGAAAAATACATGCGTTTTTAAACATATTTTAAAAATTTAGATTTTAAAAGCTTCCACCCCAGAAAATGGATAAACCATTTTTTTTATGTATTTACGGAGGTAAGCTACCGTAGGCACGACAGGAGGCTGAAAGGTTTCGAAAAAACCGATCGGAAGTAAAACCGTCAGTATGACAAGCCTTTTGTCTAACATTTACCCGTGGTTCACACTTTCGTGTTATATGCGACACGAGTTTTTACTTTGATTTTGCGATGTACGACAAAATCGTATCTTTTACACCGCAACGCTAACGCACCGCAAAACAGGTCTTGTCTGCCAAGCTGATTCTGCCTGAGACAAAGAATCCATAGGGAAAACGTCTGAACTACCCCAGAGACAATACTCTATATGACAAAGTCCAAAACACGCCAGTGATCCTTAGGAAGAACGAAAACGTCTCACTAACGACTCAAACTCAACAACTCAAATCCTATGTCAACCAATCACAGCGATCGTTGGGGACAGCTGTCGTTTCTGGCTCTTCCGCTAGGTACCCAGCGATTTTGCATCGGCAAGGAGAGTTAGTCATCAAGAGTATAAGATAGATAGATAGATATCTGTTAAAGCACAACTCTTACTAGAAATGATCTTTTCCCAATAAAGTGGACCAGAAAAAACGTTTTCGAATATACCATTCCTTTCCCCCTGAAATTAGCGATTTTCTTGTTAGCGCTTGTCGATTACCTCCAGCCTTCCTGCTCTGGGCGCCGAGCATTTGAAAACTGAACGCGCTGTGGTTAAAAAGTGGGAAAACTAAGCAAATAAAAGAAGTAATAAACGATACTTATGAGATCCTTATGTGTGAAAGAGTTGTCAGCGGACGTTGAAGATTCCGGCAAAAGTTTCGTTGTGTGACGGGCAAAACTCGGCAATGCCAAAAAAGTGCTAAAATTTCTAGGCACAAAACGAGACAGTGGAGAAAGGTGGGGATTTTAAAAGCTTATAATTCTGTATGGGAGCTAGGTATATTATAAAAAGCAGAATTAGCAAGAGGGGTCCTTTAACACTGAAAGCCCTAACGGACATGGTTAATACAAACATACATCAAAATAACGAACTCCCAATAAATAAATTCCGAACAAATCCACTAAATAAATTTCCTATGATATATAACAAAATAAACCCTTTATTTCGAACTCGTTCATGAACCAAATCGTCGGCCAACGCCGCCGACGTGTCGGTTATGAACCAAACTGTCGGTCGACATCGCCGACGTGTTGGTCATGAACCTAGACACAAACCAAAAAAAAAACAAGAGCTGTAAGCTCATATGGCACTTGCATGTGTCAAGATGATTTGATTGATCAAGAGTAAGTTTCGACTTTGCGGTTGAGATGCGCGCTATAAGGGAGCTGGAACTTCATTTGTAAGCAAAACCCTTGAGGCAAAACTGCTAATGGGCTGATGGGCATCACGAAAATGCATATATTGCTTAAAAGTATTTTTTTTACTTTGCGGTCAAGATTGGTACTTTAAGGAATAATCGGATTTGGGAAGTAGCAATTTCTAAGCAAATGTTGTTGAGTCTCCAATATTCCAGCGAAGTTTCATCGTCCTAGCACATCAGGAAGTAACTTAACGCGCGATCACCGGAATCCCAGACCCCCCTCCCCCTCCTCCAACTCCACCCACAATAACCGGAGCCAATCCTGTTCTGTAAATGATTAATCCAGAGCATCTGTTTGTCATTCCCACAAAGTTCGATCCAGATCACACCAGTCTAAGCGGGTCAAGTATTTTCCGCCCTCCCCCCGATAATTGCCGGATTCGGTCCGGAAATGAAAAAGGTCACAAGAGAAAAATGTCCTCTGTTTAATTATTAAATTTCACTCGAATCCGATCACCCGTTCCAAAGTTACGCATGACTCAATATTCCGGATTCCCCTCCCTCAACTCCCCCCCCCCCCAAGATTATCATATCGAGGATTTTTTTTTTATTCCAAGTCAGTTTGACCGGGTCCCTGATATGCCTTCCAAGTTTCGTCGTGAAAATCCCCCAAAAACGGAATTCCGGGAGACCCCTCCCCCCCCCCCCTCAAGTGTCCGGATCCAGTCAAATTATGTAAAAGATTTATATGGACCAGATGTTTGTTCTTCCCAGCAAGTTTCACTCCGATACCATCATTCTAACCGTTTCTCGAGATTTCCGGTCCACCCCCCCCCCCCCACCCCACCCAGCTCCCCCGCGGTGCACGTAGCCAATCCGATTCAGCAAATGACTTACCTAGAGCATCTGTTTGTTCTTCCCACAAAGTTCCATCCCGATCCCTCCATTCTAAACGGGGCACGTATTTCCCCCCCCCCCCCCAATAGTTGCCGGATCCGGTCCGGATATGAAAAAAATCATCGGAGAAATGTCCTCTGTTGAATTCTTAAATTTCACTCGAATCCGATCAACCATTCCAAAATTACACATGACTGAAAATTTCGGATTCCCCTCCCTCCACTCCCCCCACCATTATCTGATCGACAAAATTTTTATTTTGAAGTCAGTTTGATTGGGTCCCTGATATGCCTGCCAAGTTTCATCGTGAAAATCCCCAAAACCACCATCACCGGAATTCCGGGACCCCCCCCCCCCCATAAGTGTCCGGATCAAGTACAATGGCCTAAAGGACTTATCTAGAGCAGATGCTTGTTCTTCCCAGCAAGTTTCACTCCGATCCCTCCATTCTAACCGTTTCTTGAAATTTCCGGTCTCCCCCCCCCCCAACTCCCCCCTGGCTACCGAATCCGGTCAAGACTTTAAACGGGACATTACAGATATATATTCTGTTCAGTTATGAAGTTTCATTACAATCCGATCATCCGTTCGAAAGTTACACACTTCTCAATTTCCCGGATTCCCCTGCGGATTCCCCTCCCTCCACTACCCCACCATTATCTGATCGACAGTATTTTTATTTTGAAGTCAGTTTGATTGGGTCCCTGATATGCCTGCCAAGTTTCATCGTGAAAATCCAAAAAACCACCATCACCGGAATTCCGGCCCCCCCCCCCATAAGTGTCCAGACCCAGTACAATGGTCTAAAGGACTTATCTAGAGCAGATGCTTGTTCTTCCCAGCAAGTTTCACTCCGATCCCTCCATTCTAACCGTTTCTTGAAATTTCCGGTCTCCCCCCCCCCAACTCCCCCCTGGCTACCGAATCCGGTCAAGACTTTAAACGGGACATTACAGATATATATTCTCTTCAGTTATGAAGTTTCATTACAATCCGATCATCCGTTCGAAAGTTACACACTTCTCAGTTTCCCGGATTCCCCTGCCCTCCACCCCCACCCCCCCAAAATGGTCGGATCAGAAAACTGATTATTCCTAATTTTGTTTGGTCGGGTCTCTGATATACCTGCCAAGTTTCATGGTCCTAGCACAACTGGAAGTACCCTAACTCGAAAAAGTGTGACAAAATGCCCTAAATTTTCAAGTTTCCAGCGCCCCGCACTCCCCCCCATATGGTCGGATCGGGAAACTGATTATTTCCAGGTTAGTTTGGTCGGGTCCGTGATATTCCTGCCAAGTTTCATTGTCCTAGCTCATCTGGAAGTACCCTCACTCGAAAAAGTGTGACAAAATTCCCTAAATTTTCAAGTTTCCAGCGCCCCAGCTCCCCCGCATATGGTCGGATCGGGAAACTTATTATTTCCAGGTTACTTTGGTCAGGTCCCTGATATTCCTGCCAAGTTTCATTGTCCTAGCTCATCTGGAAGTACCCTAACTCGAAAAAGTGTGACAAAATGCCCTAAATTTTCAAGTTTCGAGCGCCCCTACTCCCCCGCATATGGTCGGATCGGGAAACTGATTATTTCCAGGTTCGTTTGGTCGGGTCCCTGATATTCCTGCCAAGTTTCATTGTCCTAGCTCATCTAGAAGTACCCTAACTCAGAAAAAAAGTGACAAAATGCCCTAAATTTGCAAGTTTCCAGCGCCCCGCACTCCCCCCCATATGGTCGGATCGGGAAACTGATTATTTCCAGGTTAGTTTGGTCGGGTCCCTGATATGCCTGCCAAGTTTCATTGTCCTAGCACATCTGGAAGTACCCTAACTCGGATATGTGGGACAAAAAAACTCGGACCGACCGACAGACCGACAGACCGACAGACGGAATTGTGATCGGTATATGGCACTTGAGCCAGAGGCTGCAAGTGCCATAAAAATACAAAATACAAAATTTTCTCTATGTGCTATAAGCAACGTAACCAACCTACCCAAATTCTTTATCCCCCCAAACATTTTTAGCCCTCAAAATAGTCTCCAGATATCATGTGAATGTTTGTCGAACTTCATGTGTCATCTAGTTGGAATCGGGTTGTTCAGTTTCAGTTTCAGTTTCATTGGACTATATTTAAAGACAAAAAAATTACACAATTTACATTCCTGCCAGGAAAGCACAAATGTAGTGCTTTGCTAGGGCAGGGAAATAACCGATATTAATTGAAACACCAAACAGAATCAACAAACTGAATATTCTATTGAAAGAAAAGGGAGAAGAGGAAAAAACTAACCTATGGTTTCAACTTTAAATAAAAGGAGAGGAAACATAAGGGAAAGAAGGAACGAGAAAGAAAGAAAAGAAAAACGGGGGGGGGGGTCTAAAGGAGGATAACACTAAACAATTTTCCTGTAATGACCTTTCGCTGCTCGCTTGAAGGAAATGAGGTCATTTGAATTCCGGATATCTAACAGTAGTATTCCAAATTGTCGGTGCAAAAATGGGTTCGGTGAAATCGGGTTTACTCCGAACATATTCGTGTTCAACCATCGAAGGACTGAGTGTTTCGTTCAGGGCCTTATCAAGGGGGGGTGGTAGGGGGTTCGAACCCCCTCCGAAATATACAAAATAATCGTTTTTTATAGGTTCTAACTTCTGATCCATGTCTTTTTTGTACTTTTTGGTATGGACTAGGTCTGACCCGCGGGTAAAACCCCCTCCGAAATAAATTCCTGGATACGGACCTGGTTTCGTTCATAAAAAGATAGACTTGCAGAATGTGTTTCGATCTTTTTGCCCCAAATGCGTTTTGTCCGACGAGTGGAAATTTTTTATCGCATCCAACACTGGGTCAAAACGTCGCACGATTTGTGTCGCACGACGAAAAACGCAGAATTTTGTGAAGTGTGAATCAGGGAGGGTTCATGTCGCAGACACGCGTCATAGAAATCAACCATACTTATGACGAAGCGAAGAAGACTGTCGAGAAATCATGCCCGTGAAAGGCCTTAGTGAATGGGTACGAACTCTGTAATAGTTAGAACAGAATAGCCTAACAACCCTGTGTTGCCGATGCACAAGCCGACACACAAACAAGGCCGCGGGCAAACGTAACAGTTTTAGAAAACTTACCTTAGAACGCACTTCCTGACTCGATGTTTTTCGGAATCGCAAGAGCCGATGCAAGCACCAACATCAATCGTCTAGAAAAATCACACCTCTGATTACAAAGTTTTCATGCGATCTAGATTGATTGGTGAGCAGTATTTTTGTTAAAGAACAGCTTCTGCTTATTCTACCTTTGATAATATGCCTAGCTCCTTTATGGAATAATAAGCTTCTAAAATCCCCAGTTTTCTCCATTGTTTCGTTTTATACCTACGAATTTTTAGCGCTTTTTCGGCCATGCCAAATTTTGCCGGTTACAAAACGCAAAGGTTGCCAGAACCTTTGCTTGAAACTTGTCACATACAAGGATATGATAATCCTCTGTTTTTTCTTTCTTTTGTTTGTCTAGTTTTCCTACTTTATAATCACGGCACCTTTAGTTTTCAAATGTTTTGCGCCCAGCCGCCGCGTCGTAGAGCAGGAAGGCTGGACAGAATGGACAAGCGCGCGCTAACAAGAAAATCGCAAAATTCAGATGGAAAGTAATGGTATTTTCGAGAAACGTTTTTCTGATCCGATTTCATAGTGAAGAGATCATTTCTAGTAAGAAAAATAAAATGTGCGCTTAACACAGTCGATTTCTAGTAAATTTGTAAATATCCATCCCCGCATACGCTCCAGGGTTCTCTCCAAAGCGACTGAATATTCAATGTAAATATCCGTGAGCATTTTTCTACTGTATCCATGCCACAACCTGGATTTCTTGATTCTATTCCCATCTTCACAATCTTCTTCATACCAACCCACCCTCTGCCGTAGGGTCACGACGAGACAAGATTTTAGTCACCAACATTCTCTTAAATATCAAAAGGTTTCTAGCAAGAAAGATAATACAACTTAAAGAAGGTACTAAAAATGTTTCTATGAATCATGTTCACAAAATGATACCCCGTAAATATGGCCTTTTTTTTTTATAACCCGCTGAAAAACAGAATAGCGGAGTGCAAACAATGAAAAAGAACACAAAACACTAAAAAACACTACAGTTCACTATAGAAGAGGGGACAAGCCGTGGTGTGCGGGGAAGCTGAGATGGGACGTTTTGGAGAATTTTTTACTTAGGGCCGAAAGTTTCACGATATATCCGGAAGCTTGTTACGCGAAATCAGATGTCTGTTTTTGTACCACGGGGTGGGAAAAGGAGGAATTTTGCATATCGGTAATAACAAGAACGGAGGGAATGAAGAACTTTTTTCTTTAAAACTAAGGAGAGGTAAGAAATAAATAAAATAGAATGGTCAGTAAAACTGCTGTAAAGTTTACTAAAGGCTTTTTTATTGTTTCCCACGATTAGCAACGATCTTCGAGGATGATACTTGAATCTTTCTTTTTGCATCATTAACCGATTGAGACAGGAACGATTTGAGGCTGTTAGTAATGTGGATGCCCAACCACCGAAGAGATGTGACAAGGGGGATAGACTTAATTGGGAGAACAAGCGGCTCTTGGTTGGATGAATTGAAAGATAAGTATTCTAATACACAGATGGCACTTTACACAAAGGACTTGTACCGTGACCAATAAACCAGAAACATTTTTCGAATATAATTTAATGGGGATATATAATGGGGATGTGAACTGATTAGATGAATTTGCCTTCGGGCGGGATCACTGTTCCTATGGCCGGTTTCTACCAGACTATTGTAGTGGTTTGCGAACTCTGTCCACAGGCCCCTCGGTAGCTCAGATGGTTGAGCGACTGCCTTGTAAGCAGAGGGTCCTGGGTTCAAATCCCGGCTGAGGAGCATTTTTGTCTATCAGTTCACGACTTATAAAAAAAAGAAGAAGATAAGTATTCGTATTTATTAATGTTCAGAGTCAGACCGATCCGGTCGAAAGCAGTTCCAACAAAAGAAACTGACTTCTTTAATCCGGTCTTGCTTCGACTTATCAGCAGAAAATCATCGGCATAAGCACTATAAGAGATATTAATGGAATTAATAATACAAGTGGTGGGTAAAGAAGAAAGGATGTGGGTAAAGAAAAAATGATGACTAATTAGGGATCGACTAAAACCAGGAAGGGAAGGGACGCGAGAAAAGCAGGAAGGCATACTAAAACCAGGAAGGGCACACTAAAACGAGGAAGGGCATACTAAAACGAGGAAGGAATTCAAGGCTGCGAAAAAATGGAAAGCTGCACCGTTCCCTTCCTCTGTTTAGTATTCTTCGAGGGGTCGTCAACTTTTCAAACTCAAAGTTCACCATCCATTCCTCGTTTTAGTATCCTCAATTCTGATATGGGTAGGCATTAAGTTCAGTGAGGGGTCGGCAACTATTAAAATTGTAATTCACCTTTTCATTTCTAGTTCTAACGGTAGGCGACTAAAATCCTCCGAGTCGAGCGGGGGGTCGGCAACTCAGATATTTCAAGTCCACCATTTCCTTCCTCGTTTAAGTACCTTGAAAGTACTAAAACGAGGAAGGAAATTATTCTTATTGAGGGGTCGGCAATCCAGCGAGGGGTCACTAACTAAGATATATCAAGTCCACCATTTGCTTCCTCTTTTTAGTACCTTGAAAGTACTAAAAAGAGGAAGGCAATGGTGGACTTGAAATATCTTAGTTGCCGACCCCTCGCTGGACTCGGAGGATTTTAGTCGCCTACTGTCAGAACGAGGAATGAAAAGGTGAATTACAATTTGGATAGTCCCCGACCCCTCACTGAACTTAATGCCTACCCATGTCAGGATACTAAAACGAGGAAGGGAGGGTGAACTTTAAAATTGAAAAGTTGCCGACCCCTCGAGGAATACTAAACAGAGGAAGGGAACGGTGCAGTTTCCAGTTTTGAATTCTGGCGACAGCCTTCCTCGTTTTAGTATGCCCTTCCTCGTTTTAGTATGCCCTTCCTGGTTTTAGTCTGCCTTCCTGCTTTTCTCGCGTTCCCTTCCCTTCCTGGTTTTAGTCGATCCCGATTAATTACGCTAATGGAAGGAATTTGATAATCCTAGCGCCGCAGAGCTAAGGATATAGAGTGACGGGCGGTGAGCGAAGGAGTTAGAGACCCTGCAATTGGGAACCTGAAGAAAGCGAATGTTTATGACACTTCAGTCAGTGGAAGAAAAAACTTTCACGTTTCCCTCAAAACAGAATAGATTTGGTTCCGAGAAAAAGACAGCGTATTTAGAGGCCATCTTTAGGACAGTCTGTTTACTTATGTATATAAATATTATTTTGTTTTCGGTTCCATCGTTCCAACTCAAGACCCCAGAAGAAGAGTCTCGCTGGTCCAAGAACACGAAAGGATGTAGTTAAAAGAAAGCCGGGAAACTGAATGGCACTAACCATTAACTGAGGCTCGACTTCTTCTCCACTTTCAGATTGCTCCTCAACACCCGAATAGTCATAAACGTGCTCAATTCTCGAAGCTCTATAGCAAGCCGGCTTGCAACCGCACTCTGCAACGACTTCAATGCATCGATGTCCGTTGGGACCTTCAATCGTTATCGTCTTGTTCTTGGTCGGTTTGCAAGTTTCATCTGGAAAGGAAAACAACTTAATTACGCGACCAGGTCTTCTCCTCATCGGAGCGTGATACCGGTTATTTTTTCCAGTCCGTCACTACTAAACTCACTACGAGAGTATAACTAATACCGTGGCAAAAGATTGTTGCGATGCTGTGTTACGTCCAGCCAAACTTCATCTTTTTATATCTGAGGGATTTGACAGGTTGCGTTGCATGCTTGAACGCTTCAAGGGAATTACGTACGAACATATTGACTTCGCCCGGTCAAGTAGTCCTGGTTTGACGTCAGCCGAATTCCCTATTCTTTTTTTATCTGGTCAAAATTAGAACGCCACCCAAACAATTTTAAAGTATGTCAATCAGTGGCAAAACCGGAAAGACAAAGAAACGTC
The DNA here is from genome assembly GCA_030848855.1 of Branchinecta sandiegonensis. Classification (NCBI taxonomy): domain Eukaryota; kingdom Metazoa; phylum Arthropoda; class Branchiopoda; order Anostraca; family Branchinectidae; genus Branchinecta; species Branchinecta sandiegonensis. The sequence goes on from JAUPMV010000011.1 coordinate 19,637,429, forward strand.
CAGTTGGACCCACGTCACCCTCGATAAATGTCGCTCATATCTGAAAATGGATTGCTTTCAATAATTGCTAATGGTAGGGAAGTGCGTAGGTTTTTTTCTGCAGTCTTCGGCGTATGAAAGAAGATAATAGTTGCGTGCAGATACCATGGTATCTTTTACCACGTTCACTGGATCAGCAATTAGTCGTTTTTGCAGTTAGCGGGGTATCTGATATACGGTTGCTCTGCAAAAACGACAATTGCCAAAATTGCATTTTTCGAAGTCATCCCAAAAGAAAAACTGATATTCAGTCACACCACTGTCAAACTTCTTTCCCACCAATTTGACAAAAATGATGAAAGTGAGATGACTTTTTCAGATAGTACGATCAGTTACCACGGTCGGACCGTGGTATCTGAATATCAGATACCACGATAACTGGCAAGATACCATGATAACTGCAAAAACGCCTTTTGACCGTGGTATCAGACACCAGGATAACTGCAAAACGACTTTAGACCGTGGTGTCAGATACCATGGTATCCACAAAAAAGCAACTAATGAAAACAATCGAATCAAATACGCTGGGAAGCCAAATAACCTATTAGTACGGAATCGACTAAAACCAGGAAGGGAAGGGAACGCGAGAAAAGCAGGAAGGACTAAAACCAGGAAGGGCATACTAAAACCAGGAAGGCTGTCGCCAGAATTCGCAGCACTGTTTCCTTCCTCTACTTAGTATTATTTGAGGGGTCGGCAACTTCTCAAATTCAAAGTTCACCATCCCTTACTGGTTTTAGTATCCTGACATGGGCAGGCATTAAGTTCAGTGAGGGGTCGGCAACTATAAAAATTGTAATTCACCTTTTCATTTCTCGTTCTGACGGTAGGCGACTAACCCGGAAGGGCATACTAAAACGAGGAAGGGATGGTGAACTCTGAATTTGAGAAGTTGCCGACCCCTCAAATAATACTAAATAGAGGAAGGGAACGGTGCGGGAATTCTGGTGACAGCCTTCCTCGTTTTAGTATACCCTTCCTCGTTTTAGTATGCCCTTCCTGGTTTTAGTATGCCCTTCCTGCTTTTCTCGCGTTCCCTTCCCTTCCTGGTTTTAATCGATCCCTATTAGTACATTCAGGCCCGTATCCAGGAATTTATTTCGGGGGGGGGGGGGGGTCGCATTTCGAGGGGGGGGGGGGGGGGGTTCGCCTGCGGGTCGGACAAAAAAGACATAGATCAGAGGGAAAAGCCTGTAAAAATGATGATTTTTGTTTGTTTCGGGGGGGGGGGGTCAACCCCCTAACCCCCCCCTCCTGGATACGGCCTTGAGTACATTGCACTGTAAAACCAAAACCTTGCAGTATTTACTACTGGGATTAATCTTGTCTCCACTGAGATAAGATCATCTCTAATTCGGAATCTTATCCCAGTAGAGATAAGATTAATCCCAGTAGCAAATACTGCATTAACTTTAATCCTTACTTGGAAAAACTTTTTACACTGTGTAGCGAAACACCCGAAGGTTTCAAAAAGAGACTCGACGAGGAGTGGCGCCGGCAGCAGCATCCAGAATATAGCACCATCATCATCCGCAAGCTACTCATCGGGATACAACATCCTTGCAAGTGCAATTAAAGGTAATTAAGACTGAATTTAAACTGACATGCTCGTTATTATGTTTGTTATCAGATTGTATTTTAAAATTGTAACATATATGTGATTATTTATGACTCTGTTGACCATGTATGACGATCCATCACTATTTTTGTGAAAAGATAACATGGAATTAAACTATTAAGGTAATTACCTTTAGAACATGAACTTGTTCCTTGGCACACGCCAATGTCAACCATTCGCTCATACGGTGTTCCGGGAAAATAAAGGTGTAGATTCTCTGCTACTGCGCATTCAGCGCTGATTTCTGAGCAAGAGCAAGTCCTGATAACGGGAACTTCGACAGCTCCATCAACTGTGAAATATCTTTCAATCTGCGTAAGTGACGGTCTGCAGGATGATCCAGTACTGCAACTGTCGAACACTGTCTCTCTCTGGAGGTTGAGGAAAAACTGAAAGGAAATACCTGGTCACCGAAACTGCAGCCTACTTGATAACTTAAGTTAAAATCTTTGACTCATGTGGGCCGCGAAGGTGGGAGACACCGTAATTTTTCGATGGGTCGGATTTTTTTCGAACACACTGTTACCTTTGTTTTCTTCAAAATCCTCACGGCAGCCAACGTTATCCGCAAATTACTTGAAGACACCTCCTGGAAGCAAGTCCGCCATTGCTAATTAATTATTCATTGATCTCCCGGCGCAGGTCAAAAGAGTTACTAAAACCGTCAAGAAGATTGAGTGGCGTGTAAGAGGATTAAAAAATACAACTATATCACCATGTGGACGTTTAGATATGTCGGAAGAAGAAATCATCGGCCAGTTTGGTCTCGGGTGTCTCGGGGTCTCGGGAGCTGAATATTAGTTAGCTCAGTTTCAGAATCTTCCAGAAATCACTATGACTAATTTAGTATAATTTACGGCGTTTGTTTATTGTGATCTAGTTTACATCCTTAATTCTTTGGACCGATCGATAATGCAAATAATTAGTTTAATTTTCTACACATTTTCCATATGCCTGCTATAATAGAAACATTTTGTTAAATCCATAGTCAAACTAAGACCCCAGCCTCCCCATGTCGGGCACTTCCGAACCCCGCCACTAGATGACCCAGCGGTCAGATCGAGTCGGGGCTTCATTTTGGGTCTTGGGTGGGTGGTGGGGGGTGTTCTAGACGTTACAAGTGCTAGAATGCTTATGATACAACTCCTTTAAGTAAGCTGATGCGTCTTTTACTGGACATGTAATACTTGAGAGGACACCACGACACCGCCTACATACTGGAGGATCCAGAGGTCTTCTTTCAGGGTCGCTTGAATTCGTGGTTTTGACGGAAACCAGGAGTACCACTTACAGACTGCTTCATCTCTATGTATGTGTATGCGTGTGTGAGTGCGTGGGGGGGGGGGCATCCCGTCAGTGCGCCAAAATAGCACATGGGATCTAGTTATGACTGCAGATGGGATTTGTATCTTGACATGTCCTTACTAAACAAAATAAATAAAACAAACATTCACTCAAGGTTCATGCCCCCTAGAAAGAAGAAATAAACAATTAGTAAAAACGACGTAACTTACCTCAATAGGATCGACGTTTCCATCCAGTTCATTAAGCATCATTTCAAACTCTTTCCTCTTAATTTTTGACGGCTTCTTTGCACAGCTTTGCCGACAAGATCCAACATCAACCTCTACATCTTCACCATTTGCTCCTGAAAAGGTTAAGTTGGTTGGTAAAGTTTAACCGAAAAGGCATGAGATAAGACAATCTAGTGACCCATCATTTATTCACTTACATTGGCTTGAAGACCCGCTGAAAATGCGTTACTTCGTTTTAACGCTATTCACGAATACTCGATTTTCAAATAGTGGAATTTCCGTGTGATTTGTGGTACCTCCATGCGCTTGTATTTTTTTTGTAGGCCTTACGAGACAGCTGTATGATTTTTTTTGTTCAGGCACTAAGCAATCTTCACCAATCTCGCCACTGTCCACTGAAAAGCCGCGTTTGTGTTGAGTTAAAAATTTCCCACGTCATAGTAGAATTTACGCTGTGGGGACGGCCGCAGATTTTCCAAACGTCATAACTAGAGCAGATAGTGAAAAAAAAAAACCTTTGCAGACTCCAAATAATTCACTGTATTCATTTAAATGACACAGAAGTAAGTTAGCTTTTCAGTTTAACTTTAAGTTGGCTCTACGATTTTCTCGCCAGTCAATTTCTAGTAGACTATCGGTCAAGACGAAAATACGCATGACATCACTACAATTAAAGTGTCATCGACGTGTACCCGTCTCGGAGTCGGAGGAATGTTTGAAAATCTACTAAACTTCGGGAAACGGCGCCACGCTTGGGCTCCAAAAACAAGGCTGATGGATTGGATTTTCTTACCTTTGCCTATCACGATTTTATTCGTCACTCTCTTACAGCAGACATTCCGTATCTTGTCTGAGTCACCGTCCAATTCTTCAATGTCATCAGAGGTCCGGATATGCAATCGAGGTGACACTAAAATGCAAAGCACTTATAAAAAAGAACAGATTTTGAAGTATTGATAAGCGAACTATCCGCCATGTGCTAGTTGCTACACTGTCAGGACAGTTTATCACCAGGATGTGCAATTTCGACAGGCAACACTTTGGATGATATCTGCAAGGGGGGGGGCGCCACCTAGGAGGGGCAGTGGGCGGCGCATGGCCCCCTAGATTTCAAATTCGTCCTCCTTGATCATATTTTTGGGCAGCTAAATCGGTTTCAAAAGGAAATCTGCAAAGCAATAACCTTACGTCATGGTATATTCGAAAATGAATTTACATTTATCCCTACAAAAACAACCTGGGATTGGGGTCCAAAAATTGTTTTACCCCCCCCCCCCCCCCCTAAAGTTTGCTGAAAAGGCGCCACTGTCAGCAAGTGTTACAGAACGTTTCCATTACGACTCTTTAAGTGTTACGTTTTCATTAAGGTAAGATTGCAAACTATGTCTAGTGTTATATTTCCATTACGACCGTTTAGGTGTTACGTTTTCGTTAAAGGTAACATTGCAACCTGCGTCTAGTGTTATATTTATCAGAATTAACACAGACTCCGTGCAACACATTAACAAATTGATCCAAGGTGTGATTTCTCGAAGTATGCTTAAATTGAACAAATCACGCAACTAATACCTTCTGAAACTGTAGCAAAGAATGCCTAGAGTCGGATTGTTTTATGCAAAATGACAATTAAATAAACATACTATGCCGACAGAAAGCTGTATCCAAAATGCTAATCGCAACGACACATATAAGTAGATTGTTGACCATGTTTACTGTTTAGAACTGCATACACAACTAGCAACCAGACAAGTATATCCGAGACTAATAAACAGTAACTAAATAGGTGTAGTTTGACTGCTACTACGATTTCATTCATGAAAAGATACGCGTCCTACGTCACCTAAGACTGATGCTGATTGGACGAGCGTCTGGTTGAAGTGGAGGTGATCAATTAGCCTGCCCTTTTTCATTGGAGGGAAGACCAGTTTTTGCAAACTGTTTGTAGCAAGCGATTTGTTTACATTGCGATGAGGTAATGCGGGATCATGAATATCATGATAGACATCTCAACAGAAGACTCATCTGTCACTATCACTGTGAATTTGGTGGATTAGATTTGCCCCTGTCAGAGACGAAAAGGAGTGTATTTACACTTGTATTAAGAATTGGTTTCACCAAATGAGTGATGACTTCCGATACAACGATGAAGATTCATCAGAAAAGGTGTATGACGTAAGACTAAATGAGAATGAGTTATCGAAGGCGTATGTCCTGGAGGTTGTTTCTGGAGCTTATTTGGAAAACAATAACATGGTTGAATAATTAACAGTCACTGTTACAGAAACTGTCCAGTCACTGTACAGAAAGTCAGACTCGGAAATATTAATAAAACAAGAAAACAAATAAGGGTATCACAATATTTCCGCCCCTCCTCCAACTCTCCCCCTCCCACCGTCGCCGGATAAGTTTTATAAAGTGACCAATCTGGTGCATATAGCCTGCTCGTACCACTCATCAAGTCCCGCTCTCACCCATTCATATTGAAAGCTGCATTTCCGGGAAAACTCCGATGATGTTCAACTCCCCAAACCTATGTTGGATCGTTGCCGGATCTTAAACGGCACAACCACAGCCCTCACCCCCCCATTTCCAGGAAGTGTCCGGTACAGAAGAAGGGACCGCAAGGAAAAAGGAGCCTTGTTCGTTCAGTGTTATGTCTTTGACAGTTTCCACCATTTCGGTTCATAATTCCTAACCCCGTGCGACTTCAGCTCCAACCTCCAACTCCGCCCCTGAAGTTGGATTCGGCCTGGATCACAATAGAATATATCTAAACCACATCTAACCCTTTCAGACCCAGCGTTGTCAATTGACACCGGCTAATGTCGGATAGTATCGTTCTGCGTGAACATATCGGAATCCCAAAGCCCATGATAGCTTCTGACGCAAGCAATCGAACAAGCTCAAACATGACTTGCTTTGTGCTAGAGGAATAGGTCTGGCATGAGTTGAAAGACAAGCAGGTCCAGGCACTTGGGAATTTTTGTGAAAAGGGGGTATTTTCTAATTAGAAAGAAAAATAGTCTCTTTTCGGGAAATGAAGGGAAGGTGACAAGAAGAGGTTTAGATTGAGTAGGCTTAAGTGGGACTGTAGAAAATATTTCCTTGTTCGCCTTCGGTTACCGTCCGGAATTTTCTAAAGTTGAGTGTTGTCAATAGATAACCTCCGGCAGTGAAGGAGGTTCAAATACCGTCAGTTTTCTGAAAATGTGGAACGACATCGGTAGTTGTAGGAAGAGAAAGAAGCCTACCTTTCTCACAAAGGGATTTGTCAAGGGCAAAGGTACATATCTTTGAAAGATGCAGATCTTCTTCTGAAGATGGAAGGACTGACAAGAGCGTCGGCGATCCGCACGTCCACACAGCGCATGAACTCTTGACTGCGATGCTACCACTGCTGTCTTCCATGGAGATGATTCTGACCTCATCGAATTATCTTACGACTGCGATGACGGTGATCCAAGTTACACTGTTACAGACCTTGCTTCCATGACGGTGGCTGCTGTTCCTGGAGATTCAGATGGAGGAATCCCTCACGTTCACAGACTGGTTGGAGATCTGACTGCAATGCTGCCATTGATGTCTTCTTCCGCCTTGGAGATTGCTCCGACCGCGGCGATCTACCTGAGGACTGCGACGACATAGAACCAAGTTTCGCCGTTACAGACCTATCTACCACGAAGGTGGCTGCTGCTCCTGGGAGACTCAGAAGACGGAACCCATCACGTTTGCAGACCGCTCAGAGACTTCGCTGCAGTGCTGCCATTGATGTCTTCTTACGCCTTGGAGATTACTCCGACTTCCGCCACCCACCCGATGACTGCGACGACATGGAACCAAGTTTCGCCGTTACAGACCTATCTACCACGAAGGTGGCTGCTTCCTGGGAGACTTGGAAGAAGGAACCCATTACGCTTGCATACCGCTCAAAGACTTGATTGCAATGCTGCCATTGATGTCTTCTTACGCCTTGGAGACTACTCCGACTTCCGCGACCCACCCGATGACGGCGACGACAAGGAACCAAGTTACAGTGTTACAGACCTAGCTAGACCTACAGATCCTGCCATGGAGACTCGGAAGAGGGAACCCATTACGCTTGCATACCGCTCAAAGACTTGATTGCAATGCTGCCATTGATGTCTTCTTACGCCTTGGAGATTACTCCGACTTCCGCGACCCACCCGATGACTGCGACGACAAGGAACCAAGTTACAGTTTACAGACCTATCTACCACGAAGGTGGCTGCTACTCCTGGGAACTTTGAAGAAGAAACCCATTACGCTTGCATACCGCTCAAAGACTTGATTGCAATGCTGCCATTGATGTCTTCTTACGCCTTGGAGATTACTCCGACTTCCGCGACCTACCTGATGACTGCGACGACAAGGAACCTAGTTACAGTGCTACAGACCTAGCTAGACCTACAGTTCCTGCCATGGAGACTTGGAAGAGGGAACCCATTACGCTTGCATACCGCTCAAAGACTTGATTGCAATGCTGCCATTGATGTCTTCTTACGCCTTGGAGATTACTCCGACTTCCGCGACCCACCCGATGACTGCGACGACAAGGAACCAAGTTACAGTTTTACAGACCTATCTACCACGAAGGTGACTGCTACTCCTGGGAGACTTGGAAGAAGGAACCCATTACGCTTGCATACCGCTCAAAGACTTGATTGCAATGCTGCCATTGATGTCTTCTTACGCCTTGGAGATTACTCCGACTTCCGCGACCCACCCGATGACTGCGACGACATGGAACCAAGTTTCGCCGTTACAGACCTATCTACCACGAAGGTGGCTGCTACTCCTGGGAGACTTTGAAGAAGGAACCGATTACGCTTACATACCGCTCAAAGACTTGATTGCAATGCTGCCATTGATGTCTTCTTGCGCCTTGGAGATTACTCCGACTTCCGCGACCTACCTGATAACTGCGACGACAAGGAACCAAGTTACAGTTTTGCAGACCTAGCTAGACCTACAGATCCTGCCATGAAGACTCGGAAGAGGGAACCCATTACGCTTGCATACCGCTCAAAGACTTGATTGCAATGCTGCCATTGATGTCTTCTTACGCCTTGGAGACTACTCCGACTTCCGCGACCTACCTGATGACTGCGACGACAAGGAACCAAGTTACAGTGTTACAGACCTAGCTAGACCTACAGATCCTGCCATGGAGACTCGGAAGAGGGAACCCATCACGTCTGCATACCGCTCAGAGACTTGATTGCAATGCTGCCACTGACGTCTGTTTAACCTTGGAGATTACTCCGACCTCAGCGACCTACTTGACGACTGTGACTGCGAGGACCAAAGTCCCAGACCCCCACCTACCATGAAGAGGACTGCTGCTCTTGAAGACTGGGAAGAGGGAAACCGTCAGTGCCGCCGACGAGAAGAAATGGAAGCCGAACTCGACCATGAAGGAACAGCAGAAGCTGGTCTATCTAAAGATCTGATACTGCCTGACTAATTAATATTTTGTCGTTTTTTCCAAATAATGTGAACGATGCATTTACGACCGCGTATATAATTTCCATGATTCTCATTATTTTGTTTTTCCAAGACACAGTTTGGATTCAGGAAGCAACACAGTACCCAAGAAGCTATCCTAGCAGTGGTTCAACGTATACATGACCGTTTCGATAAACAAGACCAAAGGTTTCGTTGGGATCCCAAAATTTAATATTTAATCGGGACAATTGGGACTTGTAGATATCCGGTCTTTGTCTACTCGTCCTGCACAAATCAAAGGCTCAAAAATGAATACAGCATATCTCCTTACCTCAGTATCAAAACTCTAATCAACTTCAGATAAAACCGGTCCCTGATCTGCCTTCCAAGTTTCGTCGGGAAAATCCCCCAAAAAATGGAATTCCGGGAAACCCCCCCCTCCCCCCCCCCCTCAAGTGTCCGGATCCAGTCAAATTATGTAAAAGATTTACATGGACCAGATGTTTGTTCTTCCCAGCAAGTTTCACTCCGATACCATCATTCTAACCGTTTCTCGAGATTTCCGGTCCACCCCCCCCCCTTCCCCAGCTCCCCCGCGGTGCACGTAGCAAATCCGATTCAGCAAATGACTTACCTAGAGCATCTGTTTGTTCTTCCCACAAAGTTCCATCCCGATCCCTCCATTCTAAACGGGTCACGTATTTTCCGCCCCCCCCCTCAATAGTTGCCGGATCCGGTCCGGATATGAAAAAAATCATCGGAGAAATGTCCTCTGTTCAATTCTTAAATTTCACTCGAATCCGATCACCCATTCCAAAATTACGCATGACTGAAAATTTCGGATTCCCCTCCCTCCACTCCCCCCACCATTATCTGATCGACAAAATTTTATTTTGAAGTCAGTTTGATTGGGTCCCTGATATGCCTGCCAAGTTTCATCGTGAAAATCCCCAAAACCACCATCACCGGAATTCCGGGACCCCCCCCCCCCCATAAGTGTCCGGATCCAGTACAATGGTCTAAAGGACTTATCTAGATCAGATGCTTGTTCTTCCCAGCAAGTTTCACTCCGATCCCTCCATTCTAACCGTTTCTTGAAATTTCCGGTCTCCCACCCCCAACTCCCCCCTGGCTAACGAATCCGGTCAAGACTTTAAACGGGACATTACAGATATATATTCTATTCAGTTATGAAGTGTCATTACAATCCGATCATCCGTTCGAAAGTTACACACTTCTCAATTTCCCGGATTCCCCTGCCCTCCACCCCCCCCCCAAATGGTCGGATCAGAAAACTGATTATTTCTAAGTTTGTTTGGTCGGGTCTCTGATATGCCTGCCAAGTTTCATGGTCCTAGAAACAACTGGAAGTACCATAACTCGAAAAAGTGTGACAAAATGCCCTAAATTTTCAAGTTTCCAGCGCCCCCACTTCCCCGCATATGGTCGGATCGGGAAACTGATTATTTCCAGGTTAGTTTGGTCGGGTCCTTGATATTCCTGCCAAGTTTCATTGTCCTAGCTCATCTGGAAGTACCCTCACTCGAAAAAGTGTGACAAAATGCCCCAAAATTTTCAAGTTTCCAGCGCCCCAACTCCCCCGCATATGGTCGGATCGGGAAACTTATTATTTCCAGGTTACTTTGGTCAGGTCCCTGATATTCCTGCCAAGTTTCATTGTCCTAGCTCATCTGGAAGTACCCTAACTCGAAAAAGTGTGACAAAATGCCCTAAATTTTCAAGTTTCCAGCGCCCCCACTCCCCCGCATATGGTCGGATCGGGAAACTGATTATTTCCAGGTTCGTTTGGTCGGGTCCCTGATATTCCTGCCAAGTTTCATTATCCTAGCTCATCTAGAAGTACCCTAACTCGGAAAAAAGTGACAAAATGCCCTAAATTTTCAAGTTTCCAGCGCCCCGCACTCCCCCGCATATGGTCGGATCGGGAAACTGATTATTTCCAGGTTAGTTTGGTCGGGTCCCTGATATGCCTGCCAAGTTTCATTGTCCTAGCACATCTGGAAGTACCCTAACTCGGATAAGCGGGACAAAAACTCGGACCGACCGACAGACCGACAGACGGAATTGTGATCGGTATATGGCACTTGAGCCAGAGGCTGCAAGTGCCATAAAAAGGTCACCAGAGAAAAATGTCCTCTGTTTAATTATTAAATTTCTCGAATCCGATCATCCGTTCCAAAGTTACGCATGACTCAATATTCCGGATTCCCCTCCCTCAACTCCCCCCCCAAGATTATCATATCGAGGATTTTTTTTTATTCCAAGTCAGTTTGACCGGGTCCCTGATATGCCTTACAAGTTTCGTCGTGAAAATCCCCCAAAAAACGGAATTCCGGGAAACCCCCTCCTCCCCCCCCCTCAAGTGTCCGGATCCAGTCAAATTATGTAAAAGATTTACATGGACCAGATGTTTGTTCTTCCCAGCAAGTTTCACTCCGATACCATCATTCTAACCGTTTCTCGAGATTTCCGGTCCACCCCCCCACCCCCAGCTCCCCCGCGGTGCACGTAGACGTAGACATCCAGCAAATGACTTACCTAGAGCATGTGTTTGTTCTTCCCACAAAGTTCCATCCCGATCCCTCCATTCTAAACGGGTCACGTATTCCCCCCCCCCAATAGTTGCCGGATCCGGTCCGGATATGAAAAAAATCATCGGAGAAATGTCCTCTGTTCAATTCTTAAATTTCACTCGAATCCGATCACCCAAATCCAAAATTACGCATGACTGAAAATTTCGGATTCCCCTCCCTCCACTCCCCCCACCATTATCTGATCGACAAAATTTGTATTATGAACTCAGTTTGATTGGGTCCCTGATATGCCTGCCAAGTTTCATCGTGAAAATCCCTAAAACCACCATCACCGGAATTCCGGGCCCCCCCCCATAAGTGTCCGGATCCAGTACAATGGTCTAAAGGACTTATCTAGAGCAGATGCTTGTGCTTCCCAGCAAGTTTCACTCCGATCCCTCCATTCTAAACGTTTCTTGAAATTTCCGGTCTCCCCCGCCCAACTCCCCCCTGGCTACCGAATCCGGTCAAGACTTTAAACGGGACATTACAGATATATATTCTATTCAGTTATGAAGTTTCATTACAATCCGATCATCCGTTCGAAAGTGACACACTTCTCAATTTCCCGGATTCCCCTGCCCTCCTCCACCACCCCCCTCCCCCCAAAAAAAATGCTCGGATCAGAAAACTGATTATTTCTAAATTTGTTTGGTCGGGTCTCTGATATGCCTGCCAAGTTTCATGGTCCTAGCACAACTGGAATCGCCCCGCACTCCCCCGCATATGGTCGGATCGGGAAACTGATTATTTCCAGGTTAGTTTGGTCGGGTCCCTGATATGCCTGCCAAGTTTCATTGTCCTAGCACATCTGGAAGTACCCTAACTCGGATAAGTGGGACAAAAAACTCGGACCGACCGACAGACGGAATTGTGATCGGTATATGGCACTTGAGCCAGAGGCTGCAAGTGCCATAAAAAGTGGGAAACTAAGTAAATAAAAGAAGCAAAAAACAGAAGATTCTCACATCCTTATGTTTGAAAGAGTTGTCAGCGGACATTAAAGACTCGGTCAAATTTTGCTTTGTGTGACAGACAAAACTCGGCATGGCCGAAAAAGCGCTAAAATTCGTAGGCACAAAACTAAACAATGGGGAAGGTGGGGATTTTAGAAGCTTATAATTCCACAAAGAGCTAGGTAGATTATAAAGGGCAAAATAAGCAAGAGGGGTCCTTAATATGCATGCCCTCATTGCACTACCTGTGCCCCTGTGCCAAACCAGCAAAAGTTGGACAGACAGAGAGACACATAAGGAGGGTTTTCGCAAGATTCCGGAATCACTTTACAGCGAGCGAAGCGCATCCCGATCAATGTGGGAAAGGGATTCCCGTAACTGTTTTCTACTTTCCTGCTGGAGTGATCGCAAAATTCCATGAAAGCTGAAATAGAAGGGAAAATACCGAATTCCAAACCCTTGTGATAAATACGGTTCACTGGAAATTTTTTCGATTCTCATTTCTTCCAACGAAATCGTCCTGAATGACATTTGCTGTTTTTTCTTCTTCGTCGGTAGTGTCCAGTTTTAGAATTCCCACCGATGTACTGAACTTTCCAAGTAGCGTTCCACTAACTTTCTGGAATCACTTTCCGGGAAAGCTGCTCCGGTTTCCAAATCCAGAATCCAGGTGGAAAGTTTTGCAACTTTCCGAAGCAGCGCGGAAACCGTTGGAAAGTGATTCTAACTTCGCTTTCCAGCTTGCGAAAACCCTCTTATACATTACGATCACAATTTGGCACTTCAGCTGCAAGTGCCATAAGAAAAGGGACCTAGGATAGATACTACAAGGAATAATCATGGGCCATACTTACGCGAGTCACAATCCAAGTTCTGTTTGCACCAATTACTCACTAAAGAATGGGTTTTCTGGACTCCTATCTTCACCAGATTCCGTATCCTGTTCAACCGCTTAACCAGATGCATCAGTTAATACTTTTCTGTCTTTTCTTTCCGGTCTAGACCAGGCACGAACGGAATTTCAAAGCCAGCCGGTGGACAACCTAACTGTCTGATGAGATATGGATTTAGTAATAAATATGAGTTGCGTTTTCGCTGATACACGGTGCTCTGCAAAAACGTATTGCCGAAATTGCACTTTTCGAAGTCATCCCAAAAGAAAAACGGATATCCAGTTACATCACTAAGTGCTAAACTTCTTTCCCACCAATCTGACAAAATGTGATGAAAGTGAGATGACTTTTCAGATACCACGGCCAGTTACCATGGCCGGACCGTAGTATCTGAATATCTGATACCACCATAACTGGCCAGATACCACGATAACTGCAAAAACGCCTTTTGACCGTGGTATCAGATACCACGATAACTGCAAAAACGACTTTAGACCGTGGTAACAGATACCATGGTATCAGCAAAAACGCAACTATGGATTTGGTATGTATCAAAACCACTATATCGAATCTATTTTTACTTCCACCGTATTTCCTGTTTTGGCAAAATTCCGGACGAACTACTTTTCTGGCAAGGAAATAAAGTTCGAAAACGGATTCAACATATAAATTAAGATACGAACTTTAGTTTTACCAAAAAAATCCGGTGTTGGCCGGATTCCGGGCGAAAAGAAAATAAATTTCAAGAATGTATTCAACGTTTTAACTTACCCTTATATCGACTCATATTCAGAGAAAACTTTTACTTCTACCAGTTTTCCGGTTTTGGTCGGACTCCGGGCGAACTCCTTGTCCAGCGAAAAAAAAAAAGTTTCAAATATTGATATCAACATGTATCGGCTATCTCATTACCTTTAACCAAATATTTGTGTCAACCCTCAATCTACAGTTACGAAGCCACCCAATGAATCCTCACACTAAGTTTGATCAAAACATCTTAAGCCTCAACCCCTTCGAGAGTTATCGTGCTAACGACTGACAGACGGATGGACAAACTTTATGAAGTCATAGGTATTCCGTCACTTGCGTTTTGGGATCCCAAAAAAGGGGCTTGTCAGTCAGAACTTTGCGTAGACTACATCACCGCTGGCGTTCTTTTTACATCAAAATTGCCACAAAAATCGAACATTTTTGCAAACATAACCAATTTTCCGGGATCGACTAAAAACGGGAACGGAAAGGAACGACACGGTGCAGGAGGAACGCGTACTAAAAACGTGAACAACGTACTAAAATCTGTAACACTGCACCAGGAGGAACACTACTAAAAGGTGGAACGCTGCACCGTCCTTCCTTTTTTTTAGTAGTTTGCTTTGGTACGAGTTCCAGATCGTTCCCGTGCACGAGGGGCAGGGCCCCTGTTCTTTCATTCCGGTCCTTCATTCCCTTTTTTAGGAATTGGTTTTCATGAAAGTAAGTGCTAAAGAACAGGGGTCCTGTCGTACCCGTTTTTAGTACTTGTTCCTCCTGCAACAAGGGCGCTGCGTGCTAGCGGCTAAGCGAAGAAACACCACTACTAGAACAGGGATCGTCCGGAATGAAAGAACAGGGGCCCTGTCCCTCGTGCGAATCTGCACGGGAATGATCTGGAACTCGTACCAAAGCAAACTACTAAAAAAAGGAATGACGGTGCAGCGTTCCCCTTTTTAGTAGTGTTCCTCCTGGTGCAGTGTGCCAGATTTTAGTACGTTGTTCCCGTTTCTAGTAGGCGTTCCCGTTTTCAGTAAGCGTTCCTCCTGGCACCGTGTCGTTCTGTTCCTGTTTTTAGTCGATCCCCAATTTTCCTTAAAGTGGACACTGCATTTCTTCCAATGTATCATCTTTCAGACAGGGACAAACTAGTTTTAATTTCCCATTGTTTCAAATTTGCCCTTTTGACACTGGAAATTCTGTTTGATAATCTCAACGGAGTGGGACGTCACGCTGTTCCTCAAAAGAGCCGATGGCACCTGTGGGGGTTGTAAAATGTTCCCTGCGTAGCTCTGCCAACAAACGAAATGGATCATCTGACATGATAGTTTTATTTTCCCATTGGGTCGGGAGGAATGTTCTTTTTACCTGATTTTTACTATTTTTGATGACACCAAATGCCAAATTTGTCCCTTTTTTGCTAGAATCAGTTTGCTTCGAATGACACTGGAAATTCTGTTTCATAATCTAGAAGGAGTGGGAAGTCACGCTGTGCCCTTCTTCTAGGCTGCCAGGAATTCCGTACGTCAAAGACTTGGCCGAAGGCAATTTTCACAAGTCACCAGGCGAAAAGTAATCATTTCTAAGACTGAATAAATTGGGCTGGTCTGCCGAAAGAATTCGCTTGCGTTTACAAATTTGACGAGCATTTATCTAAGAAACTGTGACTTATTGGCCTTTTTCGACCTTAAATAGAATACGATGGCATATATTTGAAACTAGTGTTTGACCGTCAAGATCTTGGCACAATGTGTCATGTCTGTCCAGGAACCGAATTGATAACGAATCCCGAAACAGAGCGGTCGTTTATCAAAATCGAATCACGAGATATCAACACACATTCCTGGCTGGACAGTCCGGAATTAGAACTGTTTTTATTTCAGTATATATAAATTCCTGAAGCTTTGGTCACGGATCGTAAGATCTGGAGTTCCGAATTAGGTCCAAAATAGAAGCCGTCCTCCAAGTACG
This sequence comes from Branchinecta sandiegonensis, assembly GCA_030848855.1. Taxonomy (NCBI): domain Eukaryota; kingdom Metazoa; phylum Arthropoda; class Branchiopoda; order Anostraca; family Branchinectidae; genus Branchinecta; species Branchinecta sandiegonensis. Next base: position 19,653,251 of record JAUPMV010000011.1, read on the forward strand.
CCAAGTCTCAGCCTAGGGTTGACGTAAGAAGGGAAAAAGGCGCGCGGCAGAAAAAAAGTTTGAAGGGAATCTCTGAGCAAGTGAAGAGGTGTAACGAATGGCTCATTTCTCCGAATATTTTTCATCGATTTTTTTTTCTTTAAAGCACAACTCTTACTTAGAAATGATGTTTTCACCATGAAGTGGATCATAAAAACGTTTTTCGAAAATACCATTACTTTCCACCTGAATTTAGCGATTTTCTTGTTAGCGCGTGTCGATTCTATCCAACTTTCCTGCTCTCCGACGCAGCGGCTGGGCGCAAAACGTTTGAAAACTGAACGCGCCGTGGTTAAAAAGTGGGAAAACTAAGCAAATAAGAGAAGTCAAAAACAGAAGATTCTCATATCCTTGTGTGTGAAAGACAGCGGACGCTGAAGATTCTGACAAAATTTGAGTTGCGTAACGGGGCAAAACTCGGCACGGTCGAAAAAGCGCTAAAAATTCGTAGGAACAAATATAAAAAATGGAGAAAGCTGGTGATTTTAGAAGCTTATAATTCCATATGGGAGCTAGCTATATTATAAAATGCAGATTAAACAAGAAAGGTCCTTTAAAGTCGAGATCTTTTCCCCATCTTAGAACACAGCCCCCATGAAAGGACGCCCAAGGAGAAGGGACAACTAGAATCGGAAACTTGAAGCAGCACGTTACTCTTCTTTTTCGACATTCTAAAATACGTGACGACTTTGAAATTCTGCTGGACTCCTGTACCAAGAAACAGTACATACTGTTTTAATAAAATATAATATAAGCTATAGACTTTCCTCATGAGAGTGACATCGTAGTAGGCAGGAGTACCTTGTCCTACTTACGCCTTCAGATCTACTTTAAAATGTAGAACTGTAGCCTACAGTCGTGGACACGCAAAAAATAATCCCACCTCCTCAGTCGTCAAAATAAGATGGAACAAGGAAAGCTTTTATCGGAATACCGAACTCGGATCCGTCCTCGAATTTATTTCGCTACTGAAATCGGAAGCTCGACCAAACAAATTCTGTTATGGTTCTGTAGGCAAACGTTATCGCCCAAAATTGGTCTCGTAGAATTGCGTCTCCACATCCCACATGGTTTATCGTCACGAACAACGTGACCGGATTCCAAATCCGGATTTGTTTCCAAGGGCGCATAAACCTCAAAACCATGAGCTTAAAATTCCTAGCCCATCACTAAAAAAAACGGGAGGGAAGGGGGGGGGATATTTATGTTGCGCACGACATCCACACTTTACACATTTTATTTAGACATACACTTAAAGGACATTCAAATGAAGAGTACCAAGTATCATCCCTATCTGTATGACTTCCGTTGACATTGCCTGCAGAAATGAAGAAATGTCTCCAACCAACCCTTCTTCTGGAATATTTTTTAACCAGTTAAGCCCAAACGTATATCTAGAAAAAATTCCAATACGGTCCGGCCAGCGCTGTACAAAATTTGAATAAATTGCGCTTTTTGTCTTGGAGTCTGCGTGTGCAAACCTCCAGAAACGAACATCCCTATTTTGAAAACGTCACGCTCAGGAGAAGAATGCTCTCCGTGGCTATGTCTGTAAATGAATTCTCCATGGTGTGGTCAACTATGGCTTCATTGTTCAGGTGTCCTTTAAGTCTCGAGTTTAACAAAATACAAACAAATTTATGACACAACGAACGTGATTCCCAACTGTCAATGTTTTGTGGGAGAAGAAAATGAAAAATCGTGATTCGTTCCAAACCGAACGGGAAGAACAAAGTAAGAGATGATGAGGGGGGGGGGAGTGAATAGCACAAACAAGGGCGGGCTGAGCACGACTACCTGCACCTGTTAGTACCTACATGTTAAGAGTAATGGCGGCCTCAGACGGGGTCACACGAAAGGGCGGGTGGAACAAATCAAGCAAGCTTTTTCTCCTCTCTAGCCTGACAATCGTGATATATCGGCGAGAGGTCGGCACACCTAAATCGAGGGTGTGCTTATCGAAACTGCTTCGTCGGTCCACTTCCGACTCGACGATCTGATAACGTCTCTCCTGTGCGGGAGTAGCACTTAAGCGATTGATTTCACGCTGTTTTACATACCCATACACGATATTTAGGCGGTACTTTAAAAGGCTGATTGAATGCCCTGACCTAAACCGAAGATAAAACAAGTACTGCATCCGATCATTTTCTCGCCTTAATCAGCACCTCAACTCAGTGTCAAACTGTGTGGTGGGTCAGAGCATTAACGTGCAATTAATGGAACACCCACTACAGTTAAACCACTACACAGGAAGTGCTAAACAAAGGGTCCAGTGGCTGGGGAAGGGGTACGAATGTGGAAAAGACCAAAGGTTTCGATGGGATCCCAAAAATCTAATATCTGATCCAGACAATTGGTCTTGTAAATATCCGGTCGTCGCCAGACTCCTCGAGCATTTTTACTATACAAATTTAGAAACAGAATAAGGCCATTGGCTAATCATCTGAGAAAACTAAGTTCAGGTATGGATTCAGCATGTGTATTTACACCTATTCGTCATATCCACTTTGACGAAATTGATCGAAACATCCCTGCCTTATACTTCTGCCACATTTTCGGTTTCAGCCGAATTTTGACCGAACTACTTGTCCGGCAAAGAAATAAAGCTCAAAAATTAATTCACCACATCTCCTTACCCATATATCGAACCTCCAATCAACTTGGAAAATGATTGTCATATACGGATTCAGCATGTCTTCTTACCCCTACATCGAACATCTAATCATCTTCAGATATAACTTTTACTTTCAACAAACTTTTCGGTTCTGGCCGGATTCCGGGCGAACTACTTTTGCGACGAAAAAAATGATTTTCATATAAATCTTCAACATGTCTTCTTACCTCTAAATCGAACATCTAATCAACTTCAAGTACAACTTTTACTCTTAACAAACTTTCCGGTTTTGGCCGGATTCCGGGCGAACTGCTTGTCCGGCGAGAAAACGATTCACATATTCGTATTCAGCATGTCTCTTAACCCTGAAATCGACTTTTTCACTAGCTATTAACAAATATTGTGTTCGTCCCTTAATCTGAAACCCTTAACCACCCCTAAATGTAGGGCTATAGAGCCCATCTACGAACTCGACCTGTCCCTTGACCCAAAGAATGCTCACACCAGGTTTCATCAAAATATCTCATTCCCTTCGAGAGTTATGGTGCTCACAGACGGACGGATAACTTTTGCGAAATCATAGGTATCCCTCCACTTACGTTTTGGGATCCCAAAAACATAGGTGATCCAAAGGAAACTTTCCACTTTTGGAGGACCACTTCACCTACAAAAAATACCCAGGAAGTGCGGTGCAGAAGTGAGAAAAACATAGGCCATCCTATGGAAATTTTACGCTTTCGGAGCTCGGAATCTACGAATGAAAACAAAAAAGTTTCTAATACTCTATCTATATGACCGAAACATGCCAGTGAACCTCGATGAAGAACGAGAAATGTCACCCGAACGAATTGATTCAACCCACCAAATACACAAGGTGGTAGCGGAGTAAAGAGAACAAAAACAACACAAGATAAATAACAGTATAAACACACAAAATTTAGACATAATTTCTAATTGGGCCTGAAAAATTCATGAAAAACATCTCGATGACCAGGATGACGCGATGTACGTAGTAGTGACGCTGACGTTTTCTCTAGTGAACATCTTGTACGCCGAACTTCTGAACAACTTTGTGGTTGCGGCAGGAACGAGGAAGGTACATACAAAATTTAGAATGATTATGATAACACGTCTTCAAAGCTTTAATGTCTTTTATTCGCAGAATGTGATAAAAAAACACAGAAACACAAGATGTAAGGAGTGCAGAAAGCGCTATAAATTAGCCCAAGTGCCTTCCGGTCAACAACGTTTGACATGTGGAAAGTTTCCGAGTTGTCGGAGCTCGACATCTATGACTGAAAATAAAAAAGTTTCTACTACTCTATATGACTAAGTCCGAAACATGTCAGTGAACCGTATCCAACAATTTATTTTGGAGGTTTTTTTCCTGTGGATCGGACCTAGACCATAGCAAAAAATTACTAAAAAGATATAGATCAGAGGTTCAAGTCTAAAAAAAATGACTATTTTTGCATGTTTCGGAGGGGGTTTGGACCCCCTAGCCCCCCCCCTCTGGAGTCAGTAAACCTCGGGAAGAACGAGAAATGTAAACCAATCAGCAACGTTTGCCATGGTGACAGTTGGGGTGTCCTTTCTGGCTCTTCACTAGCCACACTTCGATTCTTCATTGGTACGAAGAGTTATTCATCAAAAGTATTATTGTCAGAGACACGGCTCCCATACATGTTCTTGATGGTGTTGGCGTTTACACGATTTGGCTGATAACACCCTTAACGACACGTACGACATCTTTAAGCTTGTCCCTATTTTCATAAATTTCCACAGCAATCACGTATCTTTCTTAGATGGGCCAGGGACCCATAAATATCCTGTAATGACTCGCCATTCAGGGGGCTTTTCATTTCCTATGCTTCTATGTTGCTATGTTGCCCGAGCCTCACCTAGTTTCCGAAAACTCCGCTTGGATCGAATCGGCGTTCTTGCTCAGATAGACAAAATTTGTTGGGACTATTCAGCATACCACCAGGTACCTAAGCTAGGACAAAAGATCCAGGATACTCTTCCATTACAGAGAAATATTCCTAGTTCAGCACAACAGCTGCGAAAAATTTTGTCTATCTGGATAGTCGGGCGTTTTATCCCCGTTAGTGTTTCTCAAACTATCTGACGCTCAGTCAAGAGCGCATCAAAATCTCTTATTGACAAGCCCCCTGAATGGCGAGTTATTACAGGAAATTTATGGGTCCCTGGATGGGCCTATATGGCTAAATACTAAACCATACATACATTATATAATTTCTCCTCCTATACTAAAGCTGGGACTAGAGAGATACGTTACCTAACGTTAAGACAGTATAGAATCATTGATTGGGCAGTGTATGAGAAAGTAAACAAAGAATCTGCGCATCTTTCGGGTTGTTTCGGTCGAGCATTGAAAAAATAGCCAGATAATAATTCGATAGATAATAATTCGGGTCGGCACCGTTTCTGTTTTTGGCTAAAATAGAAACGGTAAAAAACGGCAAATAAAAAACGGAACAGAAACAGAAGCGGTGATAAAACAAGAGCTGTAAGCTCATATGGCACTTGCATGTGTCAAGATGATTTGATTGATCAAAAGTAAGTTTCGACTTTGCGGTTGAGATGCACACTCTAAGGGAGCTGGAACTTCATTTGTAAGCAAAACCCTTGAGGTAAAAATGCTAATGGGCTGATGGGCATCATGAAAATGTATATATTTCTTAAAAGTTTTTTTTTTACTTTGCGGTCAAGATTGGTACTTTAAGGAACAATCGGATTTGGGAAGTAGCAAATTCTAAGCAAATGTTGTTGAGTCTCCAATATTCAGCGAAGTTTCATCGTCCTTGCACATCTGGAAGTACCTTAACGCGCGATCACCGGAATCCCAGACCCCCCCCCCTCCTTCCCCAACTCCACCCACAATACCCGGAAAATCCGGTTCTGTAAATGATTAATCCAGAGCATCTGTTTGTCATTCCCACGAAGTTCGATCCAGATCACACCAGTCTAAGCCGGTCAAGTATTTTCCGCCCTCCCCCCAATAATTGCCGGATTCGGTCCGGAAATGAAAAAGATCACCAGAGAAAAATGTCCTCTGTTTAATTATTAAATTTCACTCGAATCCGATCACCCGTTCCAAAGTTACGCATGACTCAATATTCCGGATTCCCCTCCCTCAACTCCCCCCCCCCCCCACAAGATTATCATATCGAGGATTTGTTTTATTCCAAGTCAGTTTGACAGGGTCCCTGATATGCCTTCCAAGTTTCGTCGTGAAAATCCCCCAAAAAACGGAATTCCGGGAAACCCCCTCCTCCCCCCCCCCTCAAGTGTCCGGGTCCAGTCAAATTATGTAAAAGATTTACATGGATCAGATGTTTGTTCTTCCCAGCAAGTTTCATTCCGATACCATCATTCCAACCGTTTCTCGAGATTTCCGGTCCACCCCCCCCCCAGCTCCCCCACGGTGCCCGTAGCCAATCCGATTCAGTAAATGACTTACCTAGAGCATCTGTTTGTTCTTCCCACAAAGTTCCATCCCGATCCCTCCATTCTAAACGATTCCCGTATTTTCCGCCCCCCCCCCCTCCCCCAATAGTTGCCGGATCCGGTCCGGATATGAAAAAGATCATCGGAGAAATGTCCTCTGTTCAATTCTTAAATTTCACTCGAATCCGATCACCCATTCCAAAATTACGCATGACTGAAAATTTCGGATTCCCCTCCCTCCACTCCCCCCACCATTATCAGATCGGCAAATTTTTATTTTGAAGTCAGTTTGATCGGGTCCCTGATATGCCTGCCAAGTTTCATCGTGAAAATCCCCAAACCACCATCACCGGAATTCCGAGAAACCCCCTCCCCCCCCCCCCCATAAGTGTCCGGATCCAGTACAATGGTCTAAAGGACTTATCTAGAGCAGATGCTTGTTCTTCCCAGCAAGTTTAACTCCGATCCCTCCATTCTAACCGTTTCTTGAAATTTCCGGTCTCCCCCCCCCCCCAACTCCCCCCTGGCTACCGAATCCGGTCAAGACTTTAAACGGGACATTAAAGATATGTATTCTATTCAGTTATGAAGTTTCATTACAATCCGATCACCCGTTCGAAAGTTACACACTTCTCAATTTCCCGGATTTCCCTGCCCTCCACCCCCCCCCCCCCAAAATGATCGGATCAGAAAACTGATTATTTATAAGTTTGTTTGGTCGGGTCTCTGATATGCCTGCCAAGATTCATGGTCCTCGCACAACTGGAAGTACCCTAACTCGAAAAAGTGTTACAAAATGCCCTAAATTTTCAAGTTTCCAGCGCCCCCACTCCCCCGCATATGGCCGGATCGGGAAACTGATTATTTCCAGGTTAGTTAGGTCGGGTCCCTGATATTCCTGCCAAGTTTCATTGTCCTAGCTCATCTGGAAGTACCCTAACTCGAAAAAGTGTGACAAAATGCCCTAAATTTTCAATTTTCCAGCGCCCCGCACTCCCCCGCATATGGTCGGATCGGGAAACTGATTATTTCCAGGTTAGTTTGGTTAGGTCCCTGATATGCCTGCCAAGTTTCATTGTCCTAGCACATCTGGAAGTACCCTAACTCGAAAAAGTGTGACAAAAAACTCGGACCGACCGACTGACCGACAGACGGAATTGTGATCGGTATATGGCACTTGAGCCAGAGGCTGCAAGTGCCATAAAAACGGAAAACCGTTTCTGTTTTTTCGTTTTTTTCCCGGGAAAACAGAAACGGACCGTTTTCATAAAAAAACCGGCCGTTTAAACAGGTATTTCTGTTTTTTTTCCTACTTCTTTAGGTTTATAAGATAACAATAAGGCGACCATGTGGAACGATAAGGCGGCTGTTGGAAAGTGAATAGCGCGAGGAGCGGACTCACGGAGGGTCTGAAAGGAGAAGATTGTGAGAAGTTGTGTAAGGTGAAAAAAAGGACTCTGCACCTGTATAGTAAACTAAGCCCTTTTTTATGCCCATGGTCAAATGCTGGGGTATCTGTTAGGGGTAAGTATGGGAGTCATACGTATGTGTGCTCCTTATTCCCCAGAAGGGTACCAGTACCCTTTAAAAGCAGAAAATTTCAAGGTAAAAAATTAAATACTAAATTGTTTTAGTTCCCAAAGTACTGTATACTGATACCCCTATACGGAAAAAGGGGTACAACCACGTGTGAGAACCATAGTCACCCCTGTCAGCATGCCCCAGCGTTTCAGCATGGGCTTCATTCAAGTGCCATATACCGATCACTTTTCGGTCGGTCCACTGTTCTCGAGTTGGAGTACTTCCAGATGTCCTAGGACGATGAAACTTGGTAGGCAAATAGGGATCTGACAAAACTAACTTGGAAATAGTCACTTCGACGATCCGACCACCGTGGGGGAATGGAGTGAGGGTAATCCGAAATATTGACATGCGTATATGTATAACTTTGTAACGGGTGATCGTATCTTAATGAATCTTGATGTTTCGAACGACCTTGTGTCTCAGACGTTCCATTTCAAGTCCGGTTCGAATCCGATGAGTATGGGGGGGGGGGGGGAGTCGGAAGCGAGGACGGGGAATTTTGTGACACGCTTAAAGTTGAGCGATCAGGATTAAACTTGGTGGGAAGAACAAGCACAAGTCCTTGGTACACCATAGATAGAAATGGACCGGATTTGGGCACTGTGGGGGAAGTTGGATGGGGTTCCGGAATCCCGGTGATCCGGAGTTAAGGTACTCCCAGGTGGGCTAGGACGATGGAACTTGGCAAGCATATCAGAGACCCGACCAAATTAACTTGGAAATCGTCAATTCCCCGATCCGACCATCGTGGGAGAGTGGGGGGAGGAGGAATCTGAATCTTGAGGTATATATAACTTTCGAACGGGTGATCGGATCTTAATGAACCTTGAGATTTGGATAGACATCGTTTCGCGGATGTCCCATTTCAAGTCCGGACCGGATCCGATGAATGTGGAGGGTGGGGGGGGAGTACTGGAAATCTTGTGTCACGCTTGGAGTGGACTGATCTGGGAGAAACTTGGTGGGAAGAACAAGCACAAGAACTAGGTACACCCGGGACAGGACGGATCGGATTTGTGCACTGTGGGGAGAGTTGGAGGGGGGGGGGGGGCCGGAATTCCGGTGATCACGAGTTAAGGTACTCCAGATGTGCTAGAACGATGAAACTTGGCTGGAACATTAGAGACTCGACAAGATTGGCTCACAAATTGTCACTTTCCAGATCCGACCATCCCTTAAAGTACAGAAACGAACTGCCAGCTCCCTTGAAGTGCGCACCTTAACCGCAAATGAAAAATTACTTTTGACCAAACTATACATTTCATGATCCCCCGAGGGTCCATGATCATTTGCGCCACAAGGGATTTGCTTAAAAAATAATTTCTAGCACCCTTAAAGTGCGCATCTTTACCGAAAAGTGAAAAAAAAAACTTTTGAACATTGGAAAAGTTCGCTGGCTCTTTCTTAGTTGTGTAATTACAGCTTTGTAGAAAAGTTTCATCAGAAATGGGAGCTTGAAGGCTTCAAACTTTCAGTACAAAACGATTCGTGCTTCCTATTGGTTGAATTTCAAAAAACGCGTCTTAACCGACCAATGGGAGGCGAGACTCCGTTTCGCAAAAGTGTTATACCAACAAGAAATAGCCAGATTAGCGTTCCCAGCAAAAGTGTTATTATACCAACAAGAAATAGCCAGATTAACGTTTCCAGCAATTCACTTGCTAAGAATGGTTATCAAAAGCTAGACCGATAATAACTAGTCGAAAGTCCTATACCTCCTAATGTTAATTTTGTTGTTATGCTTCCTCTAATGATGGTGTAAAAATATCCGTTTCGTCGGGTAGGGTGCATTCTCTTTATTATGACTCACAAATCTTTCCTTCCGAAAAGCGGAAAATATCGGTAGATGGCATAATCGCCGGGAGAATAAAAACCGCTACACTACGCCGGGACGCCACGCGTATAAGTTGTAACAAAAAAACGGAAATTTGGAAAAAAAACAGGTAAAACAAAAACAGAAACGGCAAAAACGGTCATAGAAAAAACGAAACAGAAACAGAAACGGCATTAAAGAAACGGCTACCTGTTTTCTGTTTTTCTGTTATTAAAAAAAAACAAGAGCTGTAAGCTCATATGGCACTTGCATGGGTTAAGATGATTTGATTGATCAAAAGTAAGTTTCGACTTTGCGGTTGAGATGCGCACTCTAAGGGAGCTGGAACTTCATTTGTAAGCAAAACCCTTGAGGCAAAAATGCTAGTGGGCTGATGGGCATCATGAAAATGCATATATTGCTTAAAAGTATTTTTTTTTACTTTGCGGTCAAGATTGGTACTTTAAGGAATAATCGGATTTGGGAAGTAGCAATTTATAAGCAAATGTTGTTCAGTCAACAATATTCCAGCGAAGTTTCATCGTCCTAGCACATCTGGAAGTACCTTAACGCGCGATCACCGGAATCCCAGACCCCCCCCCCCTCCTCCAACTCCACCCACAATACCCGGAAAATCCGGTTCTGTAAATGATTAATCCAGAGCATCTGTTTGTCATTCCCACGAAGTTCGATCCAGATCACACCAGTCTAAGCGGGTCAAGTATTTTCCGCCCTCCCACCCAATAATTGCCGGATTCGGTCCGGAAATGAAAAAGATCACCACAGAAAAATGTCCTCTGTTTAATTATTAAATTTCACTCGAATCCGATCACCCTTTCCAAAGTTACGCATGACTCAATATTCCGGATTCCCCTCCCTCAACTCCCCCCCCCCCAAGATTATCATATCGAGAATTTGTTTTTATTCCAAGTCAGTTTGACCGGGTTCCTGATATGCCTTCCAAGTTTCGTCGTGAAAATCCACCAAAAACGGAATTCCGGGAAACCCCCTCCTCCCCCCCCCCTCAAGTGTCCGGATCCAGTCAAATTATGTAAAAGATTTACATGGATCAGCTGTGTGTTCTTCCCAGCAAGTTTCACTCCGATACCATCATTCTAACCGTTTCTCGAGATTTCCGGTCCACCCCCCCCCCCCAGCTCCCCGACGGTGCCCGTAGCCAATCCGATTCAGTAAATGACTTACCTAGAGCATCTGTTTGTTCTTCCCACAAAGTTCCATCCCGATCCCTCCGTTCTAAACGGGTCACGTATTTTCCGCCCCCCCCCCCAATAGTTGCCAGATCCGGTCCGGATATGAAAAAGATCATCGGAGAAATGTCCTCTGTTCAATTCTTAAATTTCACTCGAATCCGATCACCCATTCCAAAATCACGCATTACTGAAAATTTCGGATTCCCCTCCCTCCACTCCCCCCACCATTATCAGATCGACAAAATTTTTATTTTGAAGTCAGTTTGATCGGGTCCCTGATATGCCTGCCAAGTTTCATTGTGAAAATCCCCAAAACCACCATCACCGGAATTCCGGCGACCCCCCCCCCCCCCCCATAAGTGTCCGGATCCAGTACAATGGTCTAAAGGACTTATCTAGAGCAGATGCTTGTTCTTCCCAGCAAGTTTCACTCCGATCCCTCCATTCTAACCGTTTCTTGAAATCTCCGGTCTCCCCCCCCCCCCACCTCCCCCCTGGCAACCGAATCCGGTCAAGACTTTAAACGGGACATTACAGATATATATTCTACTAAGTTATGAAGTTTCATTACAATCCGATCACCCGTTCGAAAGTTACACACTTCTTATTTTCCCGGATTCCCCTGCCCTCCACTCCCCCCCAAAATGGTCGGATCAGAAAACTGATTATTTCTAAGTTTGTTTGGTCGGGTCTCTGATATGCCTGCCAAGTTTCATGGTCCTAGCACAACTGGAAGTACCCTATCTGGAAAAAGTGTGACAAAATGCCCTAAATTTTCAAGTTTTTAGCGCCCCCACTTCCCCGCATATGGTCGGATCGGGAAACTGATTATTTCCAGGTTAGTTTGGTCGGGTCCCTGATATGCCTGCCAAGTTTCATTGTCCTAGCACATCTGGAAGTACCCTAACTCGAAAAAGTGTGACAAAAAAACTCGGACCGACCGACAGAACAAGAGCTGTAAGCTCATATGGCACTTGCATGGGTCAAGATGATTTGATTGATCAAAAGTAAATTTTGGCTTTGCGGTTGAGATGCGCACTCTAAGGGAGCTGGAACTTGATTGGTAAGCAAAACCCTTGAGGCAAAACTGCTAATGGGCTGATGGGCATCACGAAAATGCATAGATTGCTTAAAAGTATTTTTTTTTACTTTGCGGTCAAAATTGGTACTTTAAGGAATAATCGGATTTTGGAAGTAGCAATTTCTAAGCAAATGTTGTTGAGTCTCCAATATTCCAGCGAAGTTTCATCGTCCTAGCACATCTGGAAGTACCTTAACGCGCGATCACCGGAATCCCAGACCCCCCCCCCCTCCTCTAACTCCGCCCACAATAACCGGAGCCAATCCGGTTCTGTAAATGATTAATCCAGAGCATCTGTTTGTCATTCCCACGAAGTTCGATCCAGATCACACCAGTCTAAGCGGGTCAAGTATTTTCCGCGCTCCCCCCAGTAATTGCCGGATTCGGTCCGGAAATGAAAAAGGTCACCAGAGAAAAATGTCCTCTGTTAAATTTTAAATTTCACTCGAATCCGATCACCCGTTCCAAAGTTACGCATGACTCAATATTCCGGATTCCCCTCCCTCAACTCCCCCCCCCCCCAAGATTATCATATCGAGGATTTTTTTTTTAGTCCAGGTCAGTTTGACCGGGTCCCTGATATGCCTTCCAAGTTTCGTCGTGAAAATCCCCCAAAAACGGAATTCCGGGAAACCCCCTCCTCCCCCCCCTCAAGTGTCCGGATCCAGTCAAATTATGTAAAAGATTTACATGGACCAGATGTTTGTTCTTCCCAGCAAGTTTCACTCCGATGCCATCATTCTAACCGTTTCTCGAGATTTCCGGTCCACCCCCCCCCCCCCCCCCCCAGCTCCCCCGCGGTGCACGTAGCCAATCCAATTCAGCAAATGACTTACCTAGAGCATCCGTTTGTTCTTCCCACAAAGTTCCATCCCGATCCCTCCATTCTAAACGGGTCACGTATTTTCCGCCCCCCCCCCCCAATAGTTGGCGGATCCGGTCCGGATATGAAAAAAATCATCGGAGAAATGTCCTCTGTTCAATTCTTAAATTTCACTCGAATCCGATCACCCATTCCAAAATTACGCATGACTGAAAATTTCGGATTCCCCTCCCTCCACTCTCCCCACCATTATCTGATCGACAAAATTTTTATTTTGAAGTCAGTTTGATTGGGTCCCTGATATGCCTGCCAAGTTTCATCGCGAAAATCCCCAAAACCACCATCACCGGAATTCCGGGAACCCCCCCCCCCCCATAAGTGTCCGGATCCAGTACAATGGTCTAAAGGACTTATCTAGAGCAGATGCTTGTTCTTCCCAGCAAGTTTCACTCCGATCCCTACATTCTAACCGTTTCTTGAAATTTCCGGTCTCCCCCCCCCCCAACTCCCCCCTGGCCACCGAATCCGGTCAAGACTTTAAACGGGACATTACAGATATATAATCTATTCAGTTATGAAGTTTCATTACAATCCGATCATCCGTTCGAAAGTTACACACTTCACACTTTTCCGGATTCCCCTGCCCTCCACTCCCCCCAAAATGGTCGGATCAGAAAACTGATTATTTCTAAGTTTGTTTGGTCGGGTCTCTGACACGCCTGCCAAGTTTCATGGTCCTAGCACAACTGGAAGTACCCGAACTCGAAAAAGTGTGACAAAATGCCCTAAATTTTCAAGTTTCCAGCGCCCCAACTCCCCCGCATATGGTCGGATCGGGAAACTTATTATTTCCAGGTTACTTTGGTCAGGTCCCTGATATTCCTGCCAAGTTTCATTGTCCTAGCTCATCTGGAAGTACCCCAACTCGAAAAAGTGTGACAAAATGCCCTAAATTTTCAAGTTTCGAGCGCCCCCACTCCCCCGCATATGGTCGGATCGGGAAACTGATTATTTCCAGGTTCGTTTGGTCGGGTCCCTGATATTCCTGCCAAGTTTCATTGTCCTAGCTCATCTGGAAGTACCCTCACTCGTAAAAGTGTGACAAAATGCCCTAAATTTTCAAGTTTCCAGCGCCCCAACTCCCCCGCATATGGTCGGATCGGGAAACTTATTATTTCCAGGTTACTTTGGTCAGGTCCCTGATATTCCTGCCAAGTTTCATTGTCCTAGCTCATCTGGAAGTACCCCAACTCGAAAAAGTGTGACAAAATGCCCTAAATTTTCAAGTTTCGAGCGCCCCCACTCCCCCGCATATGGTCGGATCGGGAAACTGATTATTTCCAGGTTCGTTTGGTCGGGTCCCTGATATTCCTGCCAAGTTTAATTGTCCTAGCTCATCTAGAAGTACCCTAACTCGGAAAAAAGTGACAAAATGCCCTAAATTTTCAAGTTTCCAGCGCCCCGCACTCCCCCGCATATGGTCGGATCGGGAAACTGATTATTTCCAGGTTAGTTTGGTCGGGTCCCTGATATGCCTGCCAAGTTTCATTGTCCTAGCACATCTGGAAGTACCCTAACTCGGATATGTGGGACAAAAAACTCGGACCGACCGACAGACGGAATTGTGATCGGTATATGGCACTTGAGCCAGAGGCTGCAAGTGCCATAACAAGAGCTGTAAGCTCATATGGCACTTGCATGGGTCAAGATGATTTGATTGATCAAAAGTAAGTTTCGACTTTGCGGTTGAGATGCGCGCTTTAAGGGAGCTGGAACTTCATTTGTAAGCAAAACCCTTGGGGCAAAACTGCTAATGGGCTGATGGGCATCCCGAAAATGAATATATTGCTTAAAAGTATTTTTTTTACTTTGCGGTCAAGATTGGTACTTTAAGGAATAATCGGATTTGGGACGTAGCAATTTCTAAGCAAATGTTGTTGAGTCTCCAATATTCCAGCAAAGTTTCATCGTCCTAGCACATCTGGAAGTACCTTAACGCGCGATATCCGGAATCCCAGACCCCCCCCCCCCCTCCTCCAACTCCACCCACAAAAACCGGAGCCAATCCGGTTCTGTAAATGATTAATCCAGAGCATCTGTTTGTCATTCCCACGAAGTTCGATCCAGATCACACCAGTCTAAGCGGGTCAAGTATTTTCCGCCCTCCCCCCAATTATTGCCGGATTCGGTCCGGAAATGAAAAAGGCCATAAGAGAAAATTGTCCTCTGTTTAATTATTAAATTTCACTCGAATCCGATCACCCGTTCCAAAGTTACGCATGACTCAATATTCCGGATTCCCCTCCCTCAACTCCCCCCCCCCCAAGATTATCATATCGAGGATTTCTTTTTATTCCAAGTCAGTTTGACCGGGTCCCTGATATGCCTTCCAAGTTTCGTCGTGAAAATCCCCCAAAAAACGGAATTCCGGGAAACCCCCTCCTCCCCCCCCTCAAGTTTCCGGATCCAGTCAAATTATGTAAAAGATTTACATGGACCAGATGTTTGCTCTTCCCAGCAAGTTTCACTCCGATACCATCATTCTAACCGTTTCCCGAGATTTCCGGTCCACCCCCCCCCCCCCCCGAGCTCCCCCGCGGTGCACGTAGCCAATCCGATTCAGCAAATGACTTACCTAGAGCATCTGTTTGTTCTTCCCACAAAGTTCCATCCCGGTCCCTCCATTCTAAACGGGTCACGTATTCCCCCCCCCCCCTCCCCCAATAGTTGCCGGATCCGGTCCGGATATGAAAAATATCATCGGAGAAATTTCCTCTGTTCAATTCTTAAATTTCACTCGAATCCGATCACCCATTCCAAAATTACGCATGACTGAAAATTTCGGATTCTCCTCCCTCCACTCCCCCCACCATTATCTGATCGACAAAATTTGTATTTTGAAGTCAGTTTGATTGGATCCCTGATATGCCTGCCAAGTTTCATCGTGAAAATCCCCAAAACCACCATCACCGGAATTCCGGGACCCCCCCCCCCCATAAGTGTCCGGATCCAGTACAATGGTCTAAAGGACTTATCTAGAGCAGATGCTTGTTCTTCCCAGCAAGTTTCACTCCGATCCCTCCATTCTAACCGTTTTTTGAAATTTCCGGTCTCCCCCCTGGCTACCGAATCCGGTCAAGACTTTAAACGGGACATTACAGATATATATTCTATTCAGTTATGAAGTTTCATTACAATCCGATCATCCGTTCGAAAGTTACACACTTCTCAATTTCCCGGATTCCCCTCCCTCCACTCCCCCCACCATTATCCGATCGACAAAATTTTTATTTTGAAGTCAGTTTGATTGGGTCCCTGATATGCCTGCCAAGATTCATCGTGAAAATCCCCAAAACCACCATCACCGGAATTCCGGGACACCCCCCCCCCCCCCCATTAGTGTCCAGATCCAGTACAATAGTCTAAAGGACTTATCTAGAGCAGATGCTTGTTCTTCCCAGCAAGTTTCACTCCGATCCCTCCATTCTAACCGTTTCTTGAAATTTCCGGTCTCCCCCCCCCCAACTCCCCCCTGGCTACCGAATCCGGTCAAGACTTTAAACGGGACGTTACAGATATATATTCTATTCAGTTATGAAGTTTCATTACAATCCGATCATCCGTTCGAAAGTTACACACTTCTCAATTTCCCGGATTCCCCTGCCCTCCACCCCCCCCCCCCCCCAAATGGTCGGGTCAGAAAACTGATTATTTATAAGTTTGTTTGGTCGGGTTTCTGATACGCCTGCCAAGTTTGATGGTCCTAGCACAACTAGAAGTACCCTAACTCGAAAAAGTGTGACAAAATGCCCTAAATTTTCAAGTTTCCAGCGCCCCCACTTCCCCGCATATGGTCGGATCGGGAAACTGATTATTTCCAGGTTAGTTTGGTCGGGTCCCTGATATTCCTGCCAAGTTTCATTGTCCTAGCTCACCTGGAAGTACCCTCACTCGAAAAAGTGTGACAAAATGCCCTAAATTTTCAAGTTTCCAGCGCCCCAACTCCCCCGCATATGGTCGGATCGGGAAACTTATTATTTCCAGGTTACTTTGGTCAGGTCCCTGATATTCCTGCCAAGTTTCATTGTCCTAGCTCATCTGGAAGTACCCTAGCTCGAAAAAGTGTGACAAAATGCCCCAAATTTTCAAGTTTCGAGCGCCCCCACGCCCCCGCATATGGTCGAATCGGGAAACTGATTATTTCCAGGTTCGTTTGGTTGGGTCCCTGATATTCCTGCCAAGTTTCATTGTCCTAGCTCATCTAGAAGTACCTTAACTCGGAAAAAAGTGACAAAATGCCCTAAATTTCTCAAGTTTCCAGCGCCCCGCACTCCCCCGCATATGGTCGGACCGGGAAACTGATTATTTCCAGGTTAGTTTGGTCGGGTCCCTGATATGCCTGCCAAGTTTCATTGTCCTAGCACATCTGGAAGTACCCTAACTCGGATATGTGGGACAAAAAACTCGGACCGACCGACAGACCGACAGACGGAGACTTTGCGGTTGAGATGCGCGCTATAAGGGAGCTGGAACTTCATTTGTAAGCAAAACCCTTGAGGCAAAACTGCTAATGGGCTGATGGGCATCACGAAAATGCATATATTGCTTAAAAGTATTTTTTTTACTTTGCGGTCAAGATTGGTACTTTAAGGAATAATCGGATTTGGGAAGTAGCAATTTCTAAGCAAATGTTGTTGAGTCTCCAATATTCCAGCGAAGTTTCATCGTCCTAGCACATCTGGAAGTACCTTAACGCGCGATCACCGGAATCCCAGACCCCCCTCCCCCTCCTCCAACTCCACCCACAATAACCGGAGCCAATCCTGTTCTGTAAATGATTAATCCAGAGCACCTGTTTGTCATTCCCACGAAGTTCGATCCAGATCACACCAGTCTAAGCGGGTCAAGTATTTTCCGCCCTCCCCCCGATAATTGCCGGATTCGGTCCGGAAATGAAAAAGGTCACAAGAGAAAAATGTCCTCTGTTTAATTATTAAATTTCACTCGAATCCGATCACCCGTTCCAAAGTTACGCATGACTCAATATTCCGGATTCCCCTCCCTCAACTCCCCCCCCCCAAGATTATCATATCGAGGATTTTTTTTTTATTCCAAGTCAGTTTGACCGGGTCCCTGATATGCCTTCCAAGTTTCGTCGTGAAAATCCCCCAAAAACGGAATTCCGGGATACCCCTCCCCCCCCTCAAGTGTCCGGATCCAGTCAAATTATGTAAAAGATTTATATGGACCAGATGTTTGTTCTTCCCAGCAAGTTTCACTCCGATACCATCATTCTAACCGTTTCTCGAGATTTCCGGTTCCCCCCCCCCCCACCCCACCCAGCTCCCCCGCGGTGCACGTAGCCAATCCGATTCAGCAAATGACTTACCTAGAGCATCTGTTTGTTCTTCCCACAAAGTTCCATCCCGATCCCTCCATTCTAAACGGGGCACGTATATATCAATAGTTGCCGGATCCGGTCCGGATATGAAAAAAATCATCGGAGAAATGTCCTCTGTTGAATTCTTAAATTTCACTCGAATCCGATCAACCATTCCAAAATTACGCATGACTGAAAATTTCGGATTCCCCTCCCTCCACTCCCCCCACCATTATCTGATCGACAAAATTTTTATTTTGAAGTCAGTTTGATTGGGTCCCTGATATGCCTGCCAAGTTTCATCGTGAAAATCCCCAAAACCACCATCACCGGAATTCCGGGACCCCCCCCCCCCCATAAGTGTCCGGATCAAGTACAATGGCCTAAAGGACTTATCTAGAGCAGATGCTTGTTCTTCCCAGCAAGTTTCACTCCGATCCCTCCATTCTAACCGTTTCTTGAAATTTCCGGTCTCCCCCCCCCCAACTCCCCCCTGGCTACCGAATCCGGTCAAGACTTTAAACGGGACATTACAGATATATATTCTGTTCAGTTATGAAGTTTCATTACAATCCGATCATCCGTTCGACAGTTACACACTTCTCAATTTCCCGGATTCCCCTGCGGATTCCCCTCCCTCCACTCCCCCACCATTATCTGATCGACAATATTTTTATTTTGAAGTCAGTTTGATTGGGTCCCTGATATGCCTGCCAAGTTTCATCGTGAAAATCCAAAAAACCATCATCACCGGAATTCCGGGCCCCCCCCCCCCCCCCATAAGTGTCCGGATCCAGTACAATGGTCTAAAGGACTTATCTAGAGCAGATGCTTGTTCTCCCAGCAAGTTTCACTCCGATCCCTCCTTTCTAACTGTTTCTTGAAATTTCCGGTCTCCTCCCCCAACTCCCCCCTGGCTACCGAATCCGGTCAAGACTTTAAACGGGACATTACAGATATATATTCTCTTCAGTTATGAAGTTTCATTACAATCCGATCATCCGTTCGAAAGTTACACACTTCTCAGTTTCCCGGATTCCCCTGCCCTCCACCCCCCCCCCCCCCAAATGGTCGGATCAGAAAACTGATAATTCCTAATTTTGTTTGGTCGGGTCTCTGATATGCCTGCCAAGTTTCATGGTCCTAGCACAACTGGAAGTACCCTAACTCGAAAAAGTGTGACAAAATGCCCTAAATTTTCAAGTTTCCAGCGCCCCGCACTCCCCCCCATATGGTCGGATCGGGAAACTGATTATTTCCAGGTTAGTTTGGTCGGGTCCGTGATATTCCTGCCAAGTTTCATTGTCCTAGCTCATCTGGAAGTACCCTCACTCGAAAAAGTGTGACAAGTTGCCCTAAATTTTCAAGTTTCCAGCGCCCCAGCTCCCCCGCATATGGTCGGATCGGGAAACTTATTATTTCCTGGTTACTTTGGTCAGGTCCCTGATATTCCTGCCAAGTTTCATTGTCCTAGCTCATCTGGAAGTACCCTAACTCGAAAAAGTGTGACAAAATGCCCTAAATTTTCAAGTTTCGAGCGCCCCCACTCCCCCGCATATGGTCGGATCGGGAAACTGATTATTTCCAGGTTCGTTTGGTCGGGTCCCTGATATTCCTGCCAAGTTTCATTGTCCTAGCTCATCTAGAAGTACCCTAACTCAGAAAAAAAGTGACAAAATGCCCTAAATTTGCAAGTTTCCAGCGCCCCGCACTCCCCCCCATATGGTCGGATCGGGAAACTGATTATTTCCAGGTTAGTTTGGTCGGGTCCCTGATATGCCTGCCAAGTTTCATTGTCCTAGCACATCTGGAAGTACCCTAACTCGGATATGTGGGACAAAAAAACTCGGACCGACCGACAGACCGACAGACGGAATTGTGATCGGTATATGGCACTTGAGCCAGAGGCTGCAAGTGCCATAAAAAAACAGAACAGGAAACGGTTCAATTTTTCGCTTTTCACCGCTAGCCGAGATTTTCCTAGGTTGCCAGACAATAACTTTTTTTTGGCTTGAGATGTGAGCGAGCAGGCACTGCCAAATCTGTTGTCGTCGCCACGCGGACGGGCGCAACGTGGTTCGCTATGATTTCTCAGCTTTTAACCACGACGCGTTCAGTTTTCATATATTTTGCGTCCAGCCGCCGCGTCGGAGAGGGGGAAGGCTGGACAGAGTCGACAAGCGCTAACAAGAAGATCGGTGTTTTCGGAAAACGATATTCTGTGCCAAGTTGTCGTGGAAAGATCGTTTATAGTAAGAGTATAGTGCTTTAAACTAGCTTGTATTGTAAACTAAATTGTATTAATAATTTTTACAAACCCATCAGAATTAGTGAAGCGTCGTTTTTTATGCCACTGGCATGTCAGATGCTTTTGAGAAACTCCAGGTTTATTCATATTTGCTATTAAAATACCTTACCTTTAGCGAAATAATTCTGAAGCGCTATGCGGAGAATTCCGAAAGGGAGCGTCTAAAGACTAGGACAACGATACGGACTTTGGAAGACAAACTGACAGTCAGAACCTGTATTGTAAATTAATTTGGATAAAGTACAGAGAAACAGGTAAAAAACAAAACAAAAATAACATGATGACGATGTCAACAGCACCGATTTTGGCAATAATTCTGAAAGTATCTGATGGCCCCTGTACACCGTTTCTCGCAACTCCTAGTTAACTCTCGACCCAAGGAAAGTCGTGAACTACTAATTTTATTCGGGTATTATTCTTGTGATTCAACGCCTTTCTTACGTCAAAATATTTGAGACACGTTAGGAACGTTTGCATATATCCAAATTATGGTATCGAGGCTTTTCATGTATCACACACGTGCCAGGGTAGCTGTAAATCTCGGATTTACCGATCCAAAACCACCCTCCCAAATTTAGAAATTCTTGTGATCCGACGCCTTAAAGTTCCCAAAACATTTCTAACGTCAAACTATTTGAGACACGCTAGTAACGTTTGCGTGTATCTAAATTATGGTATCAAGGCTTTTCGTGTATTAAACGTGTCAGGGTAGCTGTAAACCTCGGATTTACCGTTTCAAAACCACCCTCCCAAATTTAGAAAAAAGACTCAAAACGCAAATTTACCGTTTCCATAACAACCTAAGAAATGTAGAAAAAAGAGATCTCATCCAAAGTCTTATCCTGGACGTCCTAAGTCGATTGGACACGGGAGTCGCGCAAGCCAGTTATACAAGGAAGCAGTTGAACGAGGAAGGACTTCTTTGCTTTTTACTTCCTCTTGATTGCAGTCCTCGACACGACGACGATACCTAGGACATCAAGAGCTTATAGTTGCGTTTTTGCAGATACCATGGTATCGGATACACGGTCTAAAGTCGTTTTTGCAGTTACTGGTACCACGGTCCAAAGGCGTTTGTGCAGTTATCGTGGTATCTGATTTTCAGATACCACGGTCCAGCTGTGGTAACTGATCGTGGTATCTGAAAAAGTCATCTCACTTTCATCAATTTTTTCAAATTGGTGGGAAAGAAGTTTGGCACTTGGTGATGTGACTGAATATCAGTTTTTCTTTTGGGGTGACTTCGAAAAGCACAATTTCGGCAATTGACGTTTTTGCAGAGCAACCGTATATCAGATACCAAGATAACTGCAAAAACGACTAATTGGAGATCCAGTTACCGTGGTAATAGATACCATGGTATCTGCAAAAACGCAACTTATGATACAAATTTGTAGTTAAACATCCGTCTCTTTATTTCCGCAACGGATCCTTTGCAACGACTGTGAAATTCCAGACCCGAGTGACCTCTATCACCGTTTTGCATCCTCACGTCCAACGCTCCACACACCACACTAGCTCTATGGCGCTATGCAAAAGATATGTATTCAAGATCTCGGAAATCAGCACCCGCTCAGTGTTTACGGAACACAATCGTGGATATTCGCTCGGCGCAGGGTCCGAAAGATATAAGTTCTTATTGTTATACGTTCTTGGCGACTTGGAATCATTTTCGCCTCTATAAATCGAATATGGTAAGTGGTGAAAAAAAAAGAAGTGAACATAAAATTTGTTGATAGATTCCAAAGGGGGACTGACTTAAATACGAAATGATATACGAAATAAATGACTTAAATGCGGATCGAAAGCAAGAATAACGACCGAAGGGATTTGAACCAAGGCTACATTCGACCAAGAACGGTAACAAGCATAACAGGTGTGTCTCCCTTCTCGCAAAATACCTTTGTTAGACTTATTCCCGACCCAAATGAGCGCTATCACTGTATCCTAAACTTGTGAATAATCACGTCTGTCCAATACACTACCTCAATGGTGCTATGCATTATGCATACAAATGGTCTGAGAGCTGTCCGGTTAAGCTATCTCGGCGAAATACCTAGGAGACACAGTTATTGGGATCCCAAAACGTAAGTTGAGGGATACCTATGACATCGCAAAAGTTGTCCGTCTGTCCGTCCGTCTGTAAGCACGATAACTCTCGAAGGGAATGAGATATTTTGATGAAACTTGGTGTGAGGATTCGTTGGGTCGGCGGACCAGTCGAGTTCGTAAATGGGCTTTGTAGCCCTACATTTAGGGGTGGGGGAGGGGGTTCAAATTAAGGGGCAAACAAAATATTTTGAAACAGCTAATGTGATAGTCAATTATGGGGTAAGAAGACATGCTGAACACGATGGTGAAAACTATTTTGTAATCGGACAAGTAGTTCACCCGGAATCCGGCCAAAACCGGAAAGTTTGTTAAAAGTAAAAGTTTTATTTGGAGTAGATCAGATGTCCGATTTAGGGCAAGAAGACATGCTGAACTTTTATGTGAAAACAATTTTCTACCCGGACATGTAGTTCGCCCGGAATCCGGCCAAAACCGGAAATAGTTAAAGTTTTATTTCTAGCTGACTAGATAACCGATTTAGGGGTAAGAAGAGACGCTGAATCCGTGTGTGACAATCATATTTTACCTGGACATATAGTTCGACCGGAATCCGGGTGGAGTCGGAAAATTTGTTATAAGTTAAATTTTTATTTGAAGTTGATTAGATGCTCATTACTGGGGAAAGAAGATACCCTGAGTTCGTTTTTGAGTTTTCTTTTTTCGCCGGACAAGTAGTTCTAGAGTTTGGCCGAAATCGGCAAATTGGCAGAAGTGGCAGGAACTTTTCATCAAAACAGATATGACTTATACGGGTAAACACACATGCAGAATCCATATCTGAACTTGGTTTTCTCAGATGATTAGCTATTTGGCCTTAATCTGTTTCTGAATCTTAACTGTAAGAATGTTCAAGGATTCTGGCGATGACTGGATCTGGCTAAGACAAGACCCAGTTGTCTGGATCAGATATTGATTTTTTGGGATCCCATCGAAAAGTTTGGTCTTGTTATTTCTCGCAACTACGTTGGAAACCGATCAAGACATCATATGTTGGGCGCCGAGTCTCTTACACTTTAGCAGTGTTTCGGCCACCCCTAGGACTGGCCAGTGTGTTCTGCTTTGGCCCATATCAAGTCTGTATATACTCAATACACCCTCTTATTCTCTACGGGGTGAGCTTGAAGCCGCTTTCACATTAACGCGTAGAGCCTTTCACACTGAAGGCGTGTTCTCGCCGTTCCCCGAGGACTCCTCGGGGAATCGAAGGGAACGGCGAGAATAGAGGGAGTCACTCAACGCGGACTCCGCGAACAGAAACAGCGAGAACACGGGACATGCTTCCAAAATGGATTCTGTCCGAAAAAAAATATACTATAGATAGTCCTTTAATTTTCGAGCTTAAGCGGCTTGAGCCTGAAGAGGACCCTTGCCAAGAAGGGCCGAAATATAGCTCGAATAAAATGTGGC
The DNA here is from genome assembly GCA_030848855.1 of Branchinecta sandiegonensis. NCBI lineage: Eukaryota > Metazoa > Arthropoda > Branchiopoda > Anostraca > Branchinectidae > Branchinecta > Branchinecta sandiegonensis. Next base: position 19,677,097 of record JAUPMV010000011.1, read on the forward strand.
TGACTTATCCGTTTTGCACCATCAAATAAAAAATATACTGTTGACGAAATTAGTCCGGATCCACTTTATTTTTGGTTTTGTTAATTCTGATGGTTTTTAATTGATTTTACATTGCCCCAGCACCAGCAAAAATTGATTCCCCTCCGAATCTGAAAGGGAGTCGTTTTTGATGATGGTGATGATAATCGGAGCATTCCCCGTCCGTGGGGACTCGCGAGAATACGGGGAGTAAGTCCCCGGGACAAACAAAAACGCGGGGACTTCTCAAGTGGAGTCCTCGGGGAATGGCGAGAATACGCCTTAAGGTACGCAACCTCTTGCGTCAAGGTTGCGGCGACGCAACGCAGAGCTTACGCGGACAAGTAAAACGCAACGCAAGAACAGAGCTAAGTTCTACTCTTGCGTTGCGTCAATGCGTTACGCAACAGTTTTTTCGGTGAAAAACTGAAGTTTTTGAAGAGAACCTGGAGAATTATCTACTCATGATGAAGAAAAACCTACTAAAACTTACTAATCGATGAAAGAAATGAAAATTTGGCAGAAGAAACCGAAAAAGGAAAACGTAAATAGGAATCCAGCGTGACATGTTCTCGCGCAGGTGTGAAAGATACGCTACGCAACCTGTACGCAAAGCAAGATAAACGCATACGCGACGCATCGCAACGACGCGTCTATCTGAAAGTGGCTAACAACTAAGGACCCTTTACAGCAAATCTAGAAACTTAAAAAAATCGGTTAGTCGCTTTGGCGAATCTGCGAAAACGATAGCCTATTTCTGGCAAAATGGGGTCGCGAAAATTTGCAACTGTTGGCCTAATGACTGTGTGGTAAGGCGCCTTTAAAGTTTAACTGAAAAGCCAACTCATTTTTGTGTCATTTAACTGAATAAACTGAATTGTTTGGATTCTGCTAAAGGATTTTGTTTTATTTTCCACTCTCTGCTCTACGACGTTGAGAATATCTGCGGCCGTCCCCACAGCGTAAATTCTACTATGACGTGAAAATTTTTAATCTCAACACAAAAGCCGCTTTTCAGTGGGCAGTGAGGAGCTTGGTTAAGACTGCTTAGTGCCTGAACAGAAATCAATCATAAATCTTTCTCTTAAGGCATACAACACAGATACAACCGCATAGAGGTACCACAAATCACACGGAAATTCCACTATTTGAAAATCGATTATTCGAGAATAGCGGAACAACGAAGTAACGCATTTTCAGCGGGTCTTCAAGCCAATTTAAGTGAGTAAATGAAGGGCAACTAGATTGTACTATCCCAGCCCTTTTCAGTTAAACTTTAACTGAAAAAATAAATAAAATCAAAACATAAGTGCCTTCTTGGGGTTAGCTGTTAACTGTTACATACAAAATACTTTCTTCAAAGTGAAGAATGTTTTGTCGTAACTTGTCTATTTCTCCCCCCCCCCCCCCCCACGCAAAGCCGAACCGTCAAGCCTGGAAGCGATCCCACTCTTGCCTTAGAGAATCCCCCCTCCGTCTTACCTCAATCAGTTCTGGATCATTTCCATCAATTTGTGCTGTATTATCCCGGATCTAATATACGATGCCTTAATTATCCCTGAATATTTGCTTCGCGATCCAGAACGGAGGAGTTTTCGCATTCCAACAGTCATAGTTTGAAGCATAACCTACGCCGGTTTACCCGAATTCTAAACGTTGGTACGGGTTTTACAAGCGGTTCCTGACATTCGCAGCCGCGTCCGGAAATTTAAGAACACGGTCATACCGTTTTCGCAGTGGATTTCCAGAGAAACAGCGTCCAGATTTCCCAGCGGAATTTGTCGAAAGAGTGGGAACATGTCCGGTGGTGCTAAACGGATTAGTCAGCTGGAATTTTTTGTTCTGCGACATTTCGGTCCTTCTCGGCAAGGGCCCTCTTCACCCGAAACAAAAATCTAAACTTGTGAAACAAGACCAAAGGTTTCGACGGGATAAATATTCCTTGAGCCCAAGCTGACTTTGAAACATATATTCAAACAATGCATAAAACGGATGTGTCATAAAACGGAAAGCATCGTACCTGACACATCCGTTTTACGCATTATTTGAATATTCGATGGGATCCCAAAAATGGAACATTTAAATATTCCTTCAGCCCAAGCTGACTGCGAATCATATTTCATAGTGCAAAACGGATACTCAGCTGAATTTTATTAGAGCTATATTTTGGCCCTTCTTGGCAAGGGTCCTCTTCAGGCTCAAAGCCGCTGAAGTTGGAAAAACGAACTTGTGGAAGAACAAAATAAAGATTCTACCTTAGCGTTAACTATTTGACTTCGTAAATTCCTTCGTGAGAGTTGCTTGGAGTTAAAAAGGTTGTTGTGATTTCATTTTGGACACGGCTGCTGTTTTTGTTGCTCGATTGGTTCGTTGATCGGGTAGAGATTTTTCTGCATTCGGGTTGACTTTGGTTTTGTTGTAGAGAAGAGCTTGGGGTCTGCATTTCCTTTCGCTGACGATGCCGTTCCATGTTTCTGGTAGTGAATATTCGCCTGTGTCTCTGTTGATCCCTGAACGGTTTTTCATAATCTCAACGGCTTCTCTTATGGTTTGATTTGATATCAAACTATTTGACAAACTATGTGATGATTCAAACTTCAGAAGTGGATTCGCGGCCTGTTCTTACCCCTGATACGAACCTCTAATTGACTTTTACTTTAGAATTACTTTAGAATGGACTTTTACTTTCACCCAATTTCGGGTTCTGGCCGATTCCGGTCGAACTACTTGCTCGTATAAAATTTTGTTAGATATTCCTTCAGCCCAATGACTGCGAATCATGTTTGACAATGCAATACGGATACGTTAGCTACATTTTGAAAATGTAGCTAATAATAAAATAAAATTTTGCTGCTTAATAACTTTCCGGCTTTGACAGGATTTCGGACGAACTATAGTTGTCGGGCGAGAAAACAAGTTTTAGAAATGGATTTAAGGTAAGGTACAATTTTTTTTTAATAGCAAATATGAATAAACTATATCGAACCTCTAATAAAGTTCAGATAAAACTTCTTATTTTGTAAAATTTTCCGGTTTTGGCCGGATTCAGACGAACTAGTTGTCCGGCGAGAAAACAAGTTTCAGATATGGATTCAGCATGTCCCCTCGCCCCAGATGGACTATCTTTTGGCTTTTTAAAACTATTTTTTCGTCCCTTAATCTGAAACCCCTCTCCCACCCCTAAATACAGGCTATAGCTATCTCGAAAATCCTTCCTATAATCGAGCAGCAAAAATAGCAGCCATGTCCAAAATGAATCTGAGCAGCAATTCCCACAAACTAACTTACTCAGATTTAAAGTTGCTAATTTTTTTTTTTTCAATCAATCAATCAAGTTTAATCCGAATAGCTAAAAGCTAGAAGAGGATTACAAATATACGAAATACACAAACACGAAATAAATTAACTAATACACTTACAAGATATTACCAGAAATAAATGATGATACTAGATACTCCTTTGGCTTTGACACCATGTTCAGATTTTAGATACGGCCTGAAGAGGATTCTTGCCAAGAAGGGCCGAGACCACCGATTAAAAATGTCAGCTAACTAATCTGTCTAGCACCATGATACATGTGGTAACTACAACAACGACCTGCGGCAATTTCATGCCTCATTACAGCCGGAGTGGGAAGACATCGTAGCAGCCGCAAGTTTCAGAGACGACTGGAGACTCTTCTTGGACGCCCTGGGCGCCTCTGGAGGCACATGAGGATCTAAGGTCTAAGGTCTAAGGTAAGGACCATGAAACATGATTCGCAGACAGCTGGAGCTGAAGGATTACTTAGAGCGTATTTTACATCCTTCTAACAATAGTAACTATTAGTTACTATTTTCGTTACACTGAGCGTTCCAACCTTCTCGAAATAGTAACTAGTAGTAACTACTTGCCTACCATGCTCGGGAGCTTAGTATGCGTGGTAAATAAGCATCTCTGTAGCGTGATTGGTCGGCTTCACCCGCGGCATGCTATTCTGCTGGAAAATAGAAAAATCGTTCCAGCCTCGACGGCAAAAACCCAGAATTCGTGTCATTCGTAGTAACTACGGTAAGTAGGGTGGAACACGCTCTTATAGCAGGCCCAACACGCGACAGAAGGACGCTGATTCCCAGAGACTAGAAAAACTACCCATAAACTCGACAGATCGCCACCAGAAATCTTTTGTACCCTATTTTACCCAATATTTTAATTCTAGTTAAGTCAAATTGTAATTTCAAGTTGTACGTGTAGATGAAATGTTTACTTATGTAATTGTCATATGTTATTTGCGTGAATGACGATCCAGTGCTAGCGTGTATAATACAAGCAATTAAGGAAATAAAGTACATTATTATTTAATAAGTGGGAATGCATCCTAATCTTACCTTTGCTCCCTGAGGTGGTCTTTAGCACGCTAGATGGCACAAACATACCGTGCCCGTTCTCGTAGCTGTCCCACAGTTGGTTCACAACCACATTCCGCTCTGCCAGCCTCTCCTTCGCCACCATAATATCCGACTGGTATGGTCCATTCCACACTTTCACACCCCTTCGCGCTTTCTTCACTTCAGTCTTGTCGTTTTGCTTCTCTTGGCAGATATTTAAGGCTTCACCATGTTCATGGGTGTGTTGCAAATACTCGGCAACTTCAGCAGTATCTATCGGTCCTGGTTGAAGCACAGACATTTCTTTATCAGGGTGAGAAACTGTTATTTTAGGGCCTTGTGTTACGGTGGCTCGACACGTCACTAGGTCGGACTCTAACGACTCCAGGTGAGACGACACACTAGAAGCGTTTGCTACTGCTTCACTTCCCCCTCCGCGCACGGGGTCGGACAGCCCACTGTAGAGATCACTCGATTCGGGATTGTCGTTCACTGAAGAATCAGCTTCACAGCTTAATTTAAGAGTTTTGGAACAGGGACCAATGTTGTCGTCGGGGAGAAGGAGTAACTTCTTGCTTTTCGGGCAGGGACGATTGATTTTCAGGCGAATTTCGCTAGGCGCAGGTTGAGCCGGGACAGGCAGAGGGGAAGGAATGTGTATTGGATGCTTCTTCGACTTGGGTCCGGGTTTGTACTTTCGTTCAGGGAGATTAGATGCAGCCAGGCGAGTGGGGGGCTGTTCCGGAAGCACAACACTCTGTAAAAGAAATAAATTGTTACAATGAATATGATTATATTTAATAGCCAATTGGCCGTACAAAATACATGATGGTTACAATACACTTTACATCACTCAATACATATCTTTATTTAACTAATACACTCTTTAAAAATTGGCATATTTTAAGTATCTTAGCTTTATTTTTTGTTTCAAGAACATCGGGGAACTTGATAGTATACCCATTAAGAAAATGTCTCCTGGGGTCTGAGAGTTGCTCGCATTCAACCAGAAAATGGCCCTCTCCCTCTGTCTTAAAGCACAGGGGGCATTGTCGCTTACTATTTGGGATCTTATTATCCAAATTACTCCGACCACGTACTGGCAGGCAGTTCGCTCGTAGCTGAAGCTACAGGCGCCAGATCTCCGCCGGTAGGTATAGCTTGAAGTAAAATTCCATTCCGAAAATCTGCTTTACTTCTTTGTAATACTTTAATGTATTTGAATTTTGTGTCCGTTAGTACCAACAATGTGTTCCTTTTTTAGGGGAATCCAGGTCGTGTATTTTTTTTTCGTCCGGACTAATATCCGTCCAGACCGAGATATTCCAAGCACAATCAGACTTACTAAATATCCTCGTATCTAATTTCGACGGGGTCTATACAGCTTCAGGCAAAAACTAGCCCATGTAACATATCATATTGTAAAATCTTGAGAATGTTAACGAATACCATTTCTAAAAACTTCTTTATCTTTATTTCCATTTCTAAACACATGCTCCACCCAGGGGCGTCACGACCGGGGGGGGGGGGAGTCCAGGGGCGATTTTTCGTCAAAACAGTTGATTTTTTTTCGAAACTGTCGTTTTTTTCTTGAAAACAGTCGTTTTTTCTGCAAAAACAGTCGGTAAAAATTACCAGCCAGTCAGTAAATTCCTTGCCCCCCCCCCCCAACATTTTGGCTAGTAAGGCCTCTGGCCTCCGCCTACCTCCATTGACTTGCCCCACACAAAGGTAGATGCGGCACTTTGGGACCGATGGGAAAATACTAATTTTTGTCTGCAAATTTTTGTACTAATTACTAGAACGATTTATTTTGGCTACGGGGCAGGAAACATTTGTAGGCTACATCCAACGGCATATCCAGTTTTTAATTCATCTTCGACACAAAATTAGTGCCTGCCTGACTGCGTGCTAGAACAGAGCTTTCCACTCGAGAGCAGAAACAGTTTGGACAAACGGAAGATTAACTGCTTACTTTGGGACAGTCCACCCAAACATACATACAAGTCTCCATTCAGGCTCTTTTATAATTCAAAATATTTACAGACACGAATAGTCATTTTCACCCTGCAGTGATAAGGGGCGTCACGACCGGGGGGAGGGGGGGACGCATGTTTGTATGTCTTCAGAGGTACCACACTGGTCTTGGTTTTATAATTATTTGTGTTTGTGATTGTGATAAACAGTTGGAGCATTAGATGGAAATTATTATTTTGACCCTTGGCTCCCTACGTGCCATAACAGCTGTCCGGGATAATCGGCTGAGATTTAGTCCAGACAGAGTTATTTCAAACCTAGGAAATTTTTTTTTTTTTTTTTTAATTTGCTCATTGTTTTACGGTGTTTTTAGTGGTTTTGAACATTCATAGTGACAGTAGGGATGGTTAGCATTGCGTGTGTGGTAGAAAGACCATTTTTTGTGGCCCGCTTTAAGGTTGTAAAAAGTATCCAGACTCATAGGCGCCAGGATGTCACTGATTTTGCTGTCGCAAGTTACAGGTTTTATCGGAGAAAAGCGGCAACACTTAAAGCACAACTCTTACTAGAAATGATCGTTTCCCTATGAACTGAATCAGATAAAACGTGTCCGAAAATACCATTACTTTTCACCTGAAACTAGCGATTCTCTTGTTAGCGCTTGTCGAATATGTCCAGCCTTCTTGCTCTCCGACGCGGCGGCTGGGCGCAAAACGTTTGAAAACTAAACCTGCCTTGGTTACAAAGTTGGAAAACTAAGCACATAAAAGAAGTAATAAACAGCAGACTATCACATCCTTACGTGTGAAAGAGTTGTCAGCGGACGTTGAAGATTCCGACAGACTTTTCGTTGGGTGACGGAAAACTCGGCAAGGCCGAAAAAGCGCTAAAAATTTGTAATTACGAAACGAAACAATGGAGAAAGGTGGGGATTTTAGAAGCTTCTGATTCCATATGGGAGCTAAGTATACTATCAAAGGCAGAATAAGCAAGATGGGTCCTTTAACAATAACAAAACCACGTGTTGGCTCTTAAAAAGTTTGAGAAAAAAGACAGTGATCAATGCTGAATAACTATAGCTTTAGGAAAGAAGGGGATAGTCGGATGTTGTGTCCGCTGACAAGTTCTATTTTCAGTGGAAATCTGAATGTGACAAGGTCTGATCTAGGGCATAGTCTGGTTGTCTCAGCTTCTACTTTCAGTATTTGAGGAAAAGTGCTCGATAAACATCTGTGGAGGCTGATAAGGCTTCGTATCAGCCTCTCTAGAGGATGACACGATATCATAACAACCTCCATGGTACATAGGAAGATTCGCACTGCTTCGAGAAAAGTTATTAAAGGTTAAACTTCAGCCATCGAGATTGATATCGGATTGTAACAACGAGACGGCCATCGAAAATAACCTGTCCGAGCTGAAGGCAAGGTTGATATTTTTAAATGCCCTTCGATCTTGTTTTTCCGATATCAACTGAGATGGAGGTTTGTTAACTACTATGACTTTTTCGTTTTTGTTTAGGTAGTAGCCTACTAAATCTTCTTTGGTAGTACTTATTTGCTACTTCATAGGGAATCATGTTTAGTGAAATGGCAACTCTAGCCTAATGTGGGAATGTGAAAATGACTACTGGACCCGGGCATTCCTGTTTATAACAACACAATCTTTATCCAACGCCATCTCTTTCATTCGTGGCCATCTAGAGGCGGAATCTTAGAGAGATATAATTAATCAAGGCGGGCTCTTAGAGAGATAGAATTAACCACGCTTAAATCGGTGTTGCCACTGGTTGCAGAATACTGCGATTGTCATTTTCGTTTCTTCGACAAAGCGAGCAAGAACTCTGTTTCAGTTTCAGTTTCAGTTTATTTCTAAAACGTGAAGCGGACAAGCCGAATATTCGTTTAGTCGTCAATAAACATATATATACAATTTATAGTCAACACTTACGAAATAATTTAAAATAAAGTAATCATCTAGCCTAGTCTGCGACCGGTTCCTTACCAGTAAATACAAAAAGGAAGCATAAAAGTTGAGGCGTATAATAATGAAGATGATAAGCGAGATTTGTCGTAATAATTGGTGAAAATGACCAAGTTTCGTAAATGCCATAATATCACTGTTTTTTCCTGCCAAAAGTCACAGGTTCTATCAGAAAAAGTGGCAACACTGAAGTTTTTATTAATGGACTGTTTAATCAGAGCAAAGTCAAGTAAAAAGACTGATAATTGCTCAATATCTTCTGCCTTTGGAGAGTAGAGGAAAATATGTTGAAGACGCTGGAAGTAGTTGACAGTTGACAAATTGCATCTTGAGTGGGAATGTGACTGTAACAAGGTATGACCCAGGCTGGTTGGTTAGGAAAGGAACATTTTCTTTCAGTTTTGAACATTTTTTTTCTCTAATATTTAAAAAAAAAAATTCTGTATTATCTTTTAGTATTTTTTTTTGTTTTTCTTTCTGAAAGTGATGTCTTTTATTTATTTTCTGGAGGTCAGGTCCTACTTTTCTGTAGTTGAGGAAAAAGTCCTCGATGAACTTCTGCAGATACGGCTTCGTATCATCCTCTCTGGAGGCTGATAAGATACGGCTTCAGGAACTCGCTGTCATAATATACCTACATGTGGGACATAGCAAGATATACCCATACCTGCTCGAGAAAAGTTATAAGGTCCATGGTCATGACTCGCCATTCAGGGGGCTTGTCAATACGAGGTTTCTGATGCGCTCTTGACCGAGCGTCAGATAGTTCGAGAAATACCCACGGGGATAAAATACCCGACTATCCAGATAGACAAAATTTTTCGCAGCCGTTCTACTGAACTAGGAATATTTCTCTGTAATGGAAGAGTACCCTGGATCTTTTGTCCTAGCTTAGGTACCTGATGGCATGCTGAATAGTCCCAACAAGTTTTGTCTATCTGAGCAAGAACGCCGATTCGACCCAAGCGGAATTTTTGGAAACTAGGTGAGGCTCGGGCAACATAGCAACTGTGAGGATACAGTTATCATCAAATAAGATTCACTAACTTTTTATCACACTCTTTTAATTCCAACAACCTTTTCCCCTGTTTCTTCAGACAGGAAAATCTCCTTGTCTCTCAGTCTAAGTAATTAAATGGGTAGAGTTAGAAAGCAACAAATCTAACAGAGAGGACAAGCTAGACTGAGATGAACTATTTTAACATAGCAGACAGGGATATACAATGAGAAATACAAAAAGAATACTAGATGCAATTGTTGCATCCTTTCCTCTGTATCCTGACTAACTTATGACCACCCTGGAAAAGTATCCTTCGTCCAATCAGACAGTAGAAAACACCCTGTAAAGTACCCTTCCTCCAATGAGACAGTACAAACAAGTTCGGGCATGCTCCCTGCAAGCGATCGGAAAAGTGGGTAAAAAGAGCCAGCTTCCCAGTTAGCAAGGCAGTTCAATTTGGGGCATAACCTCAGTTCCTTCAACCTTATAGTGCAGTGCTGTATCCTGATTCAATGTAAGTAATAAAGACTCTGTTTAGTTATTGACCTACGAATTCTTTATACATATCGAAAAGACTCGGTGCATAACGGTGTATTCGCACCCAAACCAGTCGCCAATATTATCATGCTCGCACGCCACACGCTACTATCGTAACTGAACCCTGTACACACAGCACACTTTTTTGTTTATCATACAACATTGAAGCATAGGAAATGACAAGCCCCCTGAATGGCGAGTCATTACAGGAAATTTATGGGTCCCTGGTAATACTCACAAGAATTCTGCCATCAGGTCCGACGCGGAATCTCAGCTCTTCTGTCAGTTTAGGAGGAGGGCTCGGGGACAGAGAGGACAGGCTGGACGTCTCTGAGCAAGATCTGCAAACGAACAACCACAATTATTCTAATCCAAGGATAGACTGATGGCACTGACCGAATTTTTCGCTTGGCTCTCCATGGATGATGACGTGACGCGCTTCCTGAACTTCCTTTCCCTCCCGTCTTCCGTGCGTCGGTCCGAGAGGAATAACTGGCAATCAGTTTTCTCCATATCCTGCTAGTTCTTCCGCCCAATTTTTCGTAGTTTCATCCGCCCACTAGTGGAATATGCATGTCCTGTTTGGCATTTCGCTCTTACAAAAGAAGAAAGTGATAAAATTGAACGGGTTCAGAAGAGGTCTCTACAAATCATATACGGAGGTTCCCCACTGCCTTACTCTTTTTATCTAAAAGAATACAAACTTGACCCCCTTTTTGTCCGTCGAGAGAAACTGTGCCTAAAATTTGGCTCAACCCTCCTCCTCCACCCCATCTACAAGAACTTCCTCCCGCCTCCCTTTGTCCCCCTCAGATCCCGACTCCCCAGAGAGGCGGCTGCGAAAGTTCCAAAACTGACACCGGTTTACTCCAGGTCACAGCGTTATTCTCGAAGCTTTGTGCCGAGTTTTGTTCGTACTTTTAACAATTCGTAACTTGTGCGTTTTATCCTATTCTTTTTGTGTTTCTCGTTGACAAATCTTTCTTGTATTAACTGTTTGACTAAAAGATACCATATTTGGGCTATGCCTATGAGAGACTGTATCTTGTTCACATTAAATGATTTGATTTGATTTGATCATTTATTTCTGGTCATTTCTTGTAAGTGTATTAGTTAATTCGTTTCGTGTCTTTGTATGTCGTAAATATTTTATTCCTATTCTAGCTTTAAGCTATTTGGAAATTAAACTCGACTGACTGAACCTGAAAGCAGACTGCACGGATTCGTACGGAAAGCCGAAATACTTCAAAGGAAATTATTCGGAAGCAAATGTTTTCATTATCGCTCAAACTTATGTCAATTGCTCAAACAAGGACCCGGTACGGCCGAGGGGAAGATTTAATGACGCGTTTTGGAATTACATGACTCGGTGCTGTCTACTAGCTACCAGCTGAAAAAAACAAAGAGAGAGTAAGCGCGTGTCCGAAAGCTTTCAGGACTGTAAATGCTGCATTTAATGCTGCATTTTTATTTTTATTTTCGTCCGAAAGCTCTTACCTTATATGCAGCATTAAATGCAGCATTTACAGCACTAAAGCTTTCGGACACGTTCTTTATTTCTTCTCTGACACTTCTAATTCCGAAATTTAGCCTTAATCGCCAGCTCCCCAGTTTCTTCTTGAAAATTTAGCGTAAAATTTAGCATCTTCGCTGAATTTTATGCTGGATTAACTGAGCGAAAATTTAAGAAAGCGAATTGCTCCATAAAATGCTGAATTAGTCGTTCGTTTCCGAGCTTTCGGACACGCTCTAAATGTTTGGTTCTTATACGACTGAAAGAAAAAAAAACTAAATATTTGACAGTATCTATTTCTTTCAACATTTTTTTTAGTTATACATAATTTCTGCTTAGAATTCACCATATTTTCAAGAAGAAATGGTATGTCCACTAAGCTAAATGAATAAGCTACTACCCCGCTCAATAATTAACGAGCCGTTGGTGCGATAAGCCTATTGCGCTATAGGGTTGATTCGATTTCCGTGAATGGTGTTGGCTGGTGTGAGGCGCAAGACGTTTATTTCGCTTCTTTTTACTGGGCATCTATAGTTTAAACGGTTTAAGATGGAGGACTCACTCTTCACTACCATTCCGGTGCAAGCTCCTTCCAGCTCCTCTGAAGCCACCACGTTTTGCAACATTCCTGGCTGGATGTTCCGCCTACGAAAAGATGAAATAGAACATGATGGCCATTTTGTTAGTTTGGCTGAAAGTTTACTATCTGAATTCTCTAGTGATCCCACGAGTTCGGTGCTTCCTGATGTGATAGAACGATGAAAATTGGCAGGCATGTCATGGACCCGAACAGATTGACTTGAGAATAGTCGTTTCCCCGATCCATCTGGGGGGGGGGGGGGGGAGGTAGAGGAGGGGGAATCCAGAAAAATGAGGTATTTTTAAAGCGGGCCACAGAAAATGGTCTTTCTAACACAAACACGATGCTAACCATCCCTACTCTTACTATGAATGTTCAAAACCACTAAAAACACCGTAAAACAATGAGCAAATAAAAAAAAACACCAAATTTCCTAGGTTTGAAATAACTCTGTCGGGACTAAATCTCAGCCGATTATCCCAGACAGCTGTTATGGCACGTAGGGAGCCAAGAGTCAAAATAATAATTTCCATCTAATGCTCCAACTGTTTATTACAAATACAAATAAATTATAAAACCAAGACCAGTGTGGTACCTCTGATGACATACAAAAATTATCAGTTAGGTCTTATAATTCTTTGCTAATCAATCCTGGAAAATTCCGCCATCTAGAAAAGAAGATGTTGTGATTGGGTTTTTTCTCGAGCCAAAACAGCAACTCGGCAAATGTAAACAAACCCGTGGCATGCGATCACTAAGAGAAGGTAAACAGAATGTTTGGATTAGGTCTTTAACTGAGGAACGGGTGATCGGATCTCAATGAAATTTTTCCTTTTCCAGTTTCTTTTATTATACTCCACTAGTCCTCACTGTAGTGCAGTGGGTCAATAAAATTCATTCACTCATTCATTCAATGAAACTTGATATATAGAAAGACCTCGCACCTCAGACATCCCAGTTTAAATTTGGTGACAGTGGGGGGGGGGGGAGTCGGAGGGGGAACCGAAAATCTTGGGAAACGCTTAGGGTGGAGAGATCGGGATGAAACTTGGTGGAAAGAATAAGCACAAGCCCTAGATACGTGATTGACATAAACGGACCGGATCCGTTCACTGTGAGGGAATTGGGGGGGGGGGGGGGGCGGGACCGGCCATAAACCTGTAGCGGGACTATATAAAACCCAAAGAAGACAAACGCAGTCCTTCTAGAATGGAATATAAATACGAATGAAGAAATTTAGGTGTTCTACTGCACTTTTTTTTAGTTTAGCTGTATCGTAATCATAAACAATTACGCTATCTAGCGGGCATCAGCATAATTACTCCTTATACTTTGATATTCCACTGAACAAGCTCTAGGCAGCAAGTAGCATCTGATCTGACAGGTTCAGGTTCTTTAATAATCTATATGACCAAGTCCAAAACACGCCAGTGATTCTCAGGAAGAAGGAGTAAACGTGTCCGTAGCGACTCGAACTCAATGACTCAAATCGTGAGTCAGCGCAGCTGTGACACAGTTTCTTCCTTCCTTCCGCAGGTACCCGGAGGTTCTGCATCGGCAGGGAGAGACAGTCATCAGGAGTATTTACAACACTTGTTAAAGTTCAACTCAAAAGCTAATTTATTTTTATATGTTTGATTTGAAAACAATGAATTATTTTGACTCATGTAAGGGATTTTTGTTTTTTACGTCGCGTAGTCTAGTAGTGACGTTTGGAATCTCCGCTGGTTGCACGACAAATAACTTTACGGCGAGTCGCGGAAAATTTGAATGTCTGCAAAAGCGTGCGTTTCAAGGGAAAGGGGTTTCAAGCGAAGATTTTGAAATGTTCTATTCCAGATTGCAGAATCACATCTGAAGATCTGTTCCGTGCTTCCTGGTCATTTTCACTTCCCATGTTACTTTCATCTTCCTGGCTTGAAGAATGCAAGTCCGCCATGAATTACGGCAATTGGCTGCCGCTGTAGTTGCTAAACATTTCAAAAATTGAGCTACGTCCGTATAGAGGTACAACAGTTACGGACGAGAAATTACGTCAGCTAAAATTCAAGAATCGTGGATAACAAAGTAACGAAGTGACGCGTTTTTGTCGGTTCTTCTAGCCTAATTAAGTAAAAATATGATGGGTAATCAGACTGTCGTATCTTAGCCCTGTTCTGATAACCTTTGACAGTACAAATCGGTCACTGGGGGCCGGCATGGATACATGCTCGTTAGCTCCGCCCTCTGTATGTTCATGGGACCCGGACTGCGGAAGTCAGTGCGTGAGAGGCCTGCATAATTAAAACTTCTTAACTTGTCCTTCATGAATATTTTTTTTCAGTCCAGTATCATACAAAAAATCATAGGCAAGCAGCCCAGGTTGTTAGTCTTTTTGTTGAATCTGTGAGTTTTTTCAACGCGACGTTTTTAATAAAATCTTTTTCCTTTTTTTGTGTTAATTTTTTAAGTTTAGCGCTTTAATTTGTTGCAATTTTTGTTTTTGTATAATTAATGAATATCTGACTATGTAAAAGCGCAATTGTATATAGACTAGTTATGTGTGACGAGAGAACACAGATTCGGTTTTTTGTTAATACCGTAAGCAAGGCCGTGTCCAGGGGGGGGGGGGGGGGGTAGAGAGTTGAAACCCCCCCCGAAACATACAAAAATCATCATTTTTACAGGTTTTTCCTCTGATCTATGTCTTTTTTGTCCGACCCGCAGGCAACCCCCCCCCCCGAAATAAATTCCTGGATACGGACCTGACCGTAAGAAATGTTTTTCGAATAATAAAGATTGATGGATTGCCAGAGTCCTTCGTTAGTGCGATCAGTGGGCAGAGCATTTATGAGAAAATCCACAACTCTGGATCATCACCACACCCACCCGATGAAAAATTTGTAGCCTGCGTAGTTGTACGAAAAAGTTGCATGTGTTGATACGTAATTGCAAAGAACATTATCATTTAATGTGCCTTAGACTGGGTCAATCTTAAGCAGTAGTATCTAGTAGCATCCTGTCTTTCTATAGTAGCATCCAGTCTTGCTAATAGTAGCATGTAGTAGAATCAATTCGTACTGCATGCTACTTTTTCGTACAAATGCATACTACTGATAGATAAATTTTCCATAAGTCATAGGGAGGGGGGACTAGGCTAAGCACCACCTCCTTCGCATTTACCTTGTGTTCATTCGCCCTTCCCTTGAATACTGCTGTCCGGTATGGCATTTTGGTTTAACACGGGAGCAGTCGGAACGCCTCGAGAGGATCCAGTCCCGATCTTTACTAATAGTATCAAAATCCCCCAAAATCCCGTACATTTCCCTTCTAAACGAGTTTGGTCTCGCATCTTTGTCAAACCGTAGGCACCAACTTTCTACCAAGTTCGGTGACCAACTACTGGAAGACCCCAACCATCGGCACATCCTTCCCCCTCCCCACATTCCCGACCGCATAAGGCCACAGAGAATGGCAGCACAACCAGTTCCTAAGATACAACCCATTCGGGCAATTCATGCGCGGTACGAAAGAAGTTTTGTCCCCTCCTTTGTGAGTTTTTTCAACGCGAAATTTTAAATTCTTTTCCTCTTTTTATGTTAATTATTGAGGTTTAGCGCTTTAATTTCTTGCAATTCTTATTATTGTGTAATTATTGAACATTTGACTATGTAAAAGCGCAATTGTATATTGTTATGTTTGACGAGAGAACAAATATTCGGTTTTTTGTTAATACCGTAAGGAATGTTTCTCGAATAATAAAGATTGATAGATTGATTGATTGATTGAAATACCAAAAGACAAACGAAAAGGGACAGGAAAAAAGCTAACGGCTAACCTTTCTCTTAACTGGATCGAATAATGGAAAGTTCTTTTCTGACATTTCGGCCTTTTCAAGCAGTTTCTTCTTGACGCTAAGAGGAGCAGGTTTCACCTTAGCAACGACTCCAAAAGACAGACCGTTATTTTGGAGTGCCTGAATTTTTTCTTTCGCTAGTGGCTCCAACCGTGTCTCTTGTGGTATAGCTAGAAGAAACAAGCGAATTAGCAAAAATTCCATATTTTCAGAAACACCCAAGCAAATCTAAATGATGTTCGATATTGCAAAACGGATAATGGCCAAGAAACGGCGAAAACGGCAAATGGCCAAGTTCTTGCTTGATATACCTTTGTGGGCCAGAAACCGGCGCCTGGTTTCTCTGTATGGGATCGCAGATCCGATCAAAGCCATCGCGGAACGGAGATTGCGGTTTGAGAAGTCGTTAAATTTGACGAATAGCTTGTTCAGCGCCTTTCTGTAAACTGTTACCTGAAGTTGTTAAGCGTGTTTCTTCTTTTTTTGCAGTTGTTGTGATGAGAAGGTGTTTTGTCTATATTTGTATCTGCTTTTTCTTCTTTTTTTCTCTTTGCGTTTACTCCGTGTTTACACCATGTGTGTGTTTCGGGTAATAAATTTATTGATTGATTGTCAGCTGAATTTTATTAGAGATATATTTCGGCCCTTCTTGGCAAGGGTCCTCTTGAGGCTCAAAGCCGCTCAAGTTGGAAAATAAGAACTTGTGGAAAAAAAACAGCATTATCGCCTCGTAGACAGGTAGCGCAAGATCGTGAATTACCAAGAACAAATAAGCGCCAGAACCTCCGTCTGCCTATCTCTGTAATACGACCATACGGAGTCGATTAGACTCCCGATGCAAACGAGCGGAGGTAGGAGCTACGCGGAACATCCCAATTCGTTACCTTTACAAACAGCTATATCACAATAAAAATACATATATGGCACTTTACACAAGTGACTTGTACCGTGGCCAATAAACCAGAAACAGTTTTTTCGAATATAATTTAGAAGTCTAGGACTCCATTGTCGGAGCCACGTAGACATACCAGGACCCACAATGTATTATTTTTAATTTCCTTGACATGGGGATGTGAACTGGTTAGATGAAGTGTAGTGGTTTGCGAACTCTGTTAACAAGCCCTCGGTAGCTCAAATGGTAAGAGCGCCTGCCTTGTAAGCAGAGGGTCCTGGGTTCAGATCCCGGCTGAGGATCCTTTTTGTCTTTCAGTTCACTACTTATAAAAAAGCTATATCGCAGCAAAACCCCGGAGAAGAAATTTCGAGAGCAAAAGCCGATTGGTTGTCTACCATGGTGACGTCGCATGTCACGCGCTGCAGAGCGGGTCAGCAAGCCTGCTGCGCTTTTTCTTATAATATGCGCAGCGGCGAAGAGGAATGTAGACGGAAATCAACACAAAGCTCAGCAAGTACCTCTAGCTCAGCTCAGTTTTGTCGGGGTATCCATAGTCGCTGCATGGGACCAAGACGGAGGTTCTACTGGCTTATTTATTCTTGGAATTACTAAGTTAGTCCCCAGGTGAGCCGTCTATTCCCCCCTCCCCTCCCGTCGTACGTGCGTTGGTCCGAGAGGAACACTGGCAATCAGTTATTGACGTATCTTGCCAATTCGTCAATTCAATTTTTACACAGTTTCGTTCCTGCATTTACTTGAGGTCACATCTTGTATTAATTAATTTTTCTGGTCGTTTTTAGCTTTAGCTTTAAGCTATCTGGAATTAAATAAGATTGACTGGCTGGAGTTACAAACAACCAATTATGGGCCCTGATTGTGCATTTATACACTGTAAAATGTTTCTCCGAGTAAGGACTAAGGTTAACTGCAGTATTTGCTATTTATCTCTACTGGAATAAGATTAATCCGAATTAGAGATAATCTTATCTCAGTAAAGAAAGGTTAACCCCAGTAGCAAATACTGCAAGATTTTTACAGTGTAACACTAGACGCGAACTAACATTTTGTCAACTTCGGCGCAGGATTCACCCTTTCCAAGGTGGTAGGCATCTGGATATTATTCGCTTGGATACTTCGCATCAAATAGTCGAAATCGAGATTCAGCTGAGTGGCTCCAAACTTCACAAGACGACGTCCGCTATGAGATGGACCAGCGCCTTCTACCGTCTTCTCCACTTTGTCGGGGGAAAGTCCGACACCGTTCTTGGATGTGCTTTTGCGAGCAGTCGTCTGAAAAACATACACGGTCAAAACACAAGCTGCGTTCGTTGCACTTTGGTCTCTCTCCGGTGTTTTGTCACCAACGTCCGGTTTGTCTCTTATAACCCGTTTTTTGGTTCACCGGTGAGTTGATGAAAACTTGCTAACTCCTCAGTAAAGCCGGGCTCCCGAGCAGGTTCTGGTTAGTCCGCACCGGTGAGGTAAAACCGGACACCGGTTAGTTCAAAAACGGGTTATAAGACTGGTGAGCAGTCACCGGTGGATGCAATAACGGCTTATAAGACAAGAGCCACGAGCTCATATGGCACTTGTTACGAGTAGGGGGTGTGAGAAACCAGAAAGTTAATCTGAGAATTTTCCGGGAAGTCCAATACCCCTCCCCATCGTGCTCGGATCCTGTCAAACCAAAAGATATGTCATCTATGGCATACGATCTATCTACTTTCCAAGTTTCTCATTCAGATCACTTCACTCGTATAACCACTATGCGAGCCACAATATTTCCGAGACTCCCCTTCAACCCCCCCCCCCCCCCACTGTGGCCGAATACGACTCGGACACATAGACTTCACATCTCTAACATCTTCTCTTCCCGACCATCAAGTTTAACTCGAATCGGAGCATATCTGCAATTTCCGATTCCCGCTCCATCCTCCTCCTACCTTGGTCGGATCCGGTTCGGAAGACAAATAACAAATCTAGGCCGCATAAGCTTGGTACTGTCCAGTAGTTCGCCGGGAATCCGGCCTAAACCGGAAAGTCTGTTAAAAGCAAAAGTTTTATCTGAAGTTTATTAGATGTCCGCTCCAGGGGTAAGGAGACATGCTGAGTCCGAATATGAAAACTATTTTCTCACCGGACGGGTAGTTCACTCGGATCCGGCAAAAAACGGAAAATTTGTCAAAACTAAAGGTTTAGTCTGAAGTTGATTAAGAGGTTCGATTTAAAGATAGGGAAACGTGTTGAATCCGAATATGAAAATTATTTTCTCGCCGGACAAGAAGATCGCCGGATCCGGCCAAAACCGGAAAATTTGTTAAAAATATAAGTTTTATACGAATGTCACTAGGTGTTCGGTTTACGGATAAGAAGACAGGCTGAGTTCGTGTATGACAATCGTTTTCTACCTAGACACATAGTTCGCCGCGAATCCCACTGAAATCAGAAAATTTGTTAAAAGCTGATGTTTTATGAAGTTGATTAGAGGTTCGACATTTGGGTAAGGAGATATGCTGAATCCGTTTTTGAACTTCAATTTTTGCAAGACAAGTATAGTTTGCCCGGAATCCGGTCGAAACCGGAAATTTGGCAGAAGTAAGGCAGGAACTTTCGTCAAAGTAGATATGACGCCAACTACAGGGGTAAACACACATACTGAATCTATATTTGAACTTGGTCTTCTCAGATGATTACCATTTGCCTTAATCTGTTTTCTAAATTTTATTAGGAAAGTGCCCAAGGAGTCTGGCGAAGACTGGATCTCTGCAAGACCCAGTTGTCTGGATCAAATGTCAAATTTTTGGGATCCTATCTAAACCTTTGTCTTAAAAAACAAAAAAAAGTCACGAACAGAAGATTCTCACATCCATATGTGTGAAAGAGTTGTTAGTGGACGTTGAAGATTCCGGCAAACTTTACGTTGTGTGACGGGCAGAACTCGGCACGGCCGAAAAAGCGCTAAAAATTCATAGGCACAAAACGAAACAATGGAGGAAGGCGTGACTTCCAGAAGCTTATGATTCCACAAGGGAGCTGAGTATATTATAAGAGGCCGAATAGGCAAGAGGGGTCCTTTCGGGGATTTTATGTTTGGATTCGAAGATTAAAGGTCGTTCTACTTACCTAGTTACCAACGCTACCGAACAACAGGCTCACAACCTTAGAGGACACTTTGCACTATTTACTCTTCAACTTACAGTATTTTAATATATTTGAATACTTTAAAAATAGTTGTGCTTTCAACAAATAACCTACGGTTTTGGCTGTTTTAAGCCTTTTCCGAGACCCGTTGATTTATAGAAAAAACAGGGAACAAATTTACATAACCGGTTTTTCTGATGGAAAAACTTCTCGCAGACAACTGTCGACAGGGCGATACACATCGACGGTAGCAAAACACGGCAAGTGAGAAAATCAGCGTGGTTTTGTTAGAGGGGTTAGAATGCACCGTACGAAACTGGGGTCTCTGGGATTAGAAATATATGGAGTGATTACGGAAGTAGGTTGCGTTAGTATTATAGGTAAGACAGGTCCTTTAACACCTTACACAAGACGTCGTTAAAGCTGAATAGGCAAGCACCTTCAAGTGTATAGTAGACAAAATTTTCGCTGTTCAGTGTGCGTAGTCCCATATCTTCACGACATGCTGATGAGAAAGCCATTTATATTTTATTTGTTTATTTATTTACCACCCGTCATTTCAAAAAGAAAAAGGGCAGAGTACAAAAACGAAAAGAAAAGCAAAACCAAAGAAAAACATAACACTTTCATAGGAAAAAAATCATCAAATAAAACTGAAAAGCCTTTTATGAAAAGACCTATATGACGCAATTTGTTATTATTACTATCGTTATTAGTATCCGACTTAAAGATGTACTTTACCTTTTGTTTGGCAGCCGTTTTCGACATTTCTCCCAAAAACATCGAACCGACAACCTTCGACAGCTTATCGGTTATCTGTGTCATCGGAGTACAGACATCAATCTCCTCGTCCGAATCCGAAGCGTCATGAATAACGTTAATAACTGGTCTCACAACAGGTGACTTGGGCAGTTTTTCCAACTTATCATCCCGTGCCAAAGTGGCACAGTTGGTACACACCCAGTTGCTATCAATACTGCTCAAGTTCGAACACCCTACATGGGATCCTTGGGAGCCACACCAATCACAAAGCACAATCCCCCACTTCCCCCCATTCTTCCCATCGTGGGATCGCCCTCGAGGGCATATGCATTTGGCAGCATCACAGTGGCAGTACCTCTCGTACAATTCTTGGTAAGGATTGGGCACTTGCTCCCAAGCAGCATCTTGGTCGGGGATATAAATTCCGAACTGTTTCATTTCATTCTTGAACACTTTTTTGTCATTGCACAGTGGACATCGGAAGTGGTATCCGGCACTGAGCGCCATCTGCTGGACGCAGTCGCGATGGAACCAAGCGCGCTTACGGCAGCATGGAGCCCAGAGAACATTGTTGGAGATCTCGGGGACAATAGCTTCGTAACAGATAGGGCAGTCGGCAGGTTCATCGGTCTGTTCGAGGAACAAAGTCTGGGGCTTTCCTTTGCCCTTCCCTTTCTTTATCGCTGGGGTAAGTCCGAAGGTCTGGACGGGTCGGTGGTCACAACAGAATGACCTGCAGAAAAGTCCGATAGATAAAGGATGGATAGATAGATATCGCTTTTATTCTTTTCGAACTATCATGGTGAAATCCAAATTTGTCGAAATCGTCATATGTACATGTAAAAACTAATATCTAAATATGTCAACGTCATATAACTGAAATATCTACTGAAATCTTTCTCGGTCCTGAGGAGATTTAAGATTCCCGTGCAACAATTAGTCTTAATTTATTGTTGTTATGTCAGACCTTGTCTTGAATATTGCTGCCAGGTATGGCATCCCGGTTTGACTAAGGAGCAATCCAGTAGACTGGAGCTAATCCAGAAAAGAGCACTTAAGATTATCCTGGGCCCAGTGTACGCTGGTTATGAAGAGAGCCTTTCAAGTCTCGGTCTCCCTTCCCTTGAGCAACGTAGGCACCATTTAACAATAAGTTTTGGCCACAAATGTCTCAATTCTGAACTTCACAGATCAATGTTGCCTGAGTGTGTAGAACAAAATAAAAACAGGCCCAACACGCGCACTCAAACCCACTCAAACAAAACTAAATTAACAAATTATCCAGCGGATGCAACTGAAAGATATGTTAACTCGTTTGTGCCGTACTTTGTTCGTTCGTTTAATAGTTCTTAGGCGTGTTTATCTTGTATTATTTGTCATTTGTCATTGGTCATTTTATATCCCGTTGAAAGTGCTATGTTGACTTACCTTTGCTAGCTATCTTTGCTATTTTGGTGAATAAACGATATTTATATATATATATATATATATAAAAGTATACACTAAAAGATTAAAATTTTAACGAAAGACGGAACAAACGTCTTTTCATACCGTACATGGTCACATTTAACGTGTTGGAGTTTTGGGATCACCATGCACTGAGGCCGCTCTTGCAGGTCGTTCGCGAGCAGCGTCGAATGGTACCGGAAGAATATACTTATGGATAGGGCGCTCAAGCATTTTCTTACCAGAAGCCATGCACAGTTTCAACCTACAGGACTTAAAGGGACTCGAGTTTAAATTTCCGACGGAGCTCATTGTAAGGAATTCTGGGGGATCGTGACATAATGAGTAGGGCACGTTTCAGTATTTTTTCGATCCGATAAGCCTCGATTAATAAAAGGATCTCGAGATTACTCGCTTCTGCACCGAGTTTCTATCAGGCGGGGTACCAAGCATAGGCCTACTGTAACGACTTGATTGTGCAGCCTAAAAAAAAAACGCGAGATGGTGCGCCTGACAAAAGCATTTCCAGAAAGAAGTAAAGGGTATTTTTTGTTTGCTTTCTTACCAATATTTCATGTGTCCTTTGTTGGGAGGGCAGAATGCACTTGCATAAGCGAAGTTTACAGAGAATTACCCAAGGAGAACTGAAGAGATTTTAAAGTTCCCTGGACCCCGCCCGCTATCCCACTTTGTAAGAGGAATTTCTAACAATTTCAAAATGTACAACTTTTGATTTTCTTTACCGCAATTGAAAACAAAAGTGTTTTAATTTTCACATTATACACAAATCGTCAAATCTTCGGCCGGAACTTCAATTAGGACTGATCTCAGAGCACTTCGGAAAGGGTTATAAAAAAGGTGTGGGAATATATTGACGGAACGCTGAAGCTAAGAGCGACTAAGCTTAGTAGTGAGGCTTCATAGAAGTAGGAAAATATTGTTGCCGTTATCTTTTGTAATGTGTCTTATTGTTTTGTTATGTATTTATTATTATTTATTTATTTATTTTCTTACCAACTAATAGCAACAAAGGTAAATAGCGGAGTGAACTCGAGAACAAAGAAAAAAAAAAGAGAAAAGAGAAACATAAACTACAAAAAATAAAAACATTCAAGACCGTGAAACGGTGGCAATTGGCTTGCGTTGATATAAGAAAGCTTATATGGCCCCTGGGTTTTTGAATACACTTATTGTTATAGCCGTCCACAAAATCCATTGGGTTATCAACTGAAGTGTATGTGTACGTCAGCCGCCTCGCCCTTATCCTAACCTGCTGTCGCAACGACTTTCGCTGTTTTGACCGCGGCTGACGACTTTCGCTGTTTTTTTCGACTTTCGTGACTTACGCCGTCGCTGTGTTTTGACCTGTCGCGGTTTTTACTGTTTCGTTGTTTTTGCCTCATTTTGGCATTATTTTGCAATCACGGTTTTAACTGTCGTCTTCGAGACCGAACCGAAGACAGAAGTCTTTGTCATTACCGGCTCTAGTTCCTAGGTGACTTACTTGAACTGCCCGAAGAACTGATATAGGGCACCATTTTCTACTCCACAGGGTCTGTGAAACTGCTTCCGACAGGAGCCCAGGACACATCCTATTGTAGCAGAGAGTCCATCGCAGTAGCAGCATTTCTAAAACAAAAAACCTCTGATCAGAAACTAATATGAAAGAAATAGAAAACCGTGATTTTCGGTTGTTTTTTTCTTGATCAGCTAGTTATCCCTCTATGATGACGTGCGAGGAATAAATATAATATCGGTTTCGGTTGCACTTCTGGCAAACCGTCCTCAGCGAAAAAAACAACAGAACTAAATCATAAGATCCAACACAATACCAACAGAACAAGTGCGCAAGCGCTCAGACGTGGAGTGTAAAAGTAAAATGTTTATCACATTTTATATACAAACAGCTTTAGAACCAAGACATTTCTCATCCCCAATAACCAAACAAGGATTGAAATAACCTAATCTGTAATCATCCCACTTTAAAAGCTTTAAATGAAAACAAACCGCCAGTATAAATCCAAAGAAATGTTGAAGATCTTGCACGAATAGCATTAGCTCGAACACTGAATCTTCTGCCAGCCAGTCCCACCCTTTAAACCTCTTTTCAATTAGCAAGGTAATAACAAGTGCAATAAACCAAATCGTAGTGGCCTAATGCCCCCTTTGTCTCAATTCATGGAGAACGGCATATCATCGATCATGTGACAAAACAGTCAAGTTTCCAACTGTTCATTAAAAACTAGAGTACGGTACGTCGCGTCGTCTTATTTGTTGCTGCTACACCAAATCCTCATCCATAGATATATCTCCCCAAATATACAAGAGTTGGACTTGAGACCTGTCATTGACGAACTTAACTCATGGGAAATCTGGGCCCAGCTGCCCATGAACGGAAGGGGTGAGGGGGGGGGGACCCATCAAAATGCGTATTTACACCGTATTTTTCCTCAAGCATACCGGCTTAGAGTTTGATTCCAATCACGGGTCAAACCCTTTTTCCATGGGCAATTTGGGCCCATACTTGCCCATGAACGGGGAGGGTGGGGGTGGTTCAACTCTCCTCACCCCTATGATCCAAAAGCACAAAGGAATTGCATCGCCTTGTCTCCAGTTAATGTCAAGTTAAAAACATTACAAAATGGGCAATCTGGGCCCAATTGCCCCTTAACCAAGTGGTAGTGGGGTTTTGTTTTATTTTAATAAAATAAAAAAGAGACCCCAATGCTCACAATGCTACCAAGTTTCAACTTGATACCTGTTGATTCCTGTCACGGGTAACGAACTTTACTCCTGGGCAATCTGGGTCCAGTTGCCCATGAACGGGATGGGTGGGGGAGATGCAACTTTAAAAGCAATTTCCCAGCCCTAGGATCTACACGTCCAAGAAATTTCATCGTCGTATGTCCAGTTCTGGTCAAGTTATGAACATTATTCACTGGGCAATCTGGGCCCATTTGCCCCTGAACCGGGTGGGTGTGGGGGGTGGGACCCCCAAAAGGCACAACTAGACCCCAATATCCACAAGTGTACCAAGTTTGAACTTGATACTTGCACTCGTTCACGAGTTATGAGCTCCACAAAATATGGGGAAAACCGAAAGCTGCTACAGCGCTCGCAATAGTGGATTGTTCCAAGGAACACTCCACTAAAAACGATGCGGAACCAATAAACCCTAAAACGGCATGTAACTAAAAAAACAGAAGAACGATGCGGACTGAGCGAGATACAAATGTAAATAAAATAACGAATAATAAAATGTGCGTGTTAAAAGTGAATATGTGTAGCCTATATGTATATTCAGTTCTATGAAAGTATTTGACAGTGATGAAAAACAAGGATGTGAAAATGTTGGGTGAAAGCTTCTGCGCTTTCCCAGGGAATAATTCAAAAAAAAAAGTTGGTAAATTGTAAATAGACACAGACCTAAGAATTGTAAAATACTCATATATTTATACATATACACTTTTAACGCGCACATTTAAAAATTTGTTATTTTATTTACATTTGTATGTCGTTCAATCCGCATCGTTCTTCTGGTTTTTAGTTACATGTCGTTTTATGGTTTGTTGGTTCGGCATCATTTTTCTGTTGGTATTGTGTTGGATCTTATGAATTAGTTTTGTTTTTTTCGCTGGAAGTGCAACCGAATATCCGAAATTATATTTATCCCTCGCACATCATCTTACAGGGATAACTAGCTGATCAAGGAAAAAAACCTGAAAATCACGGTTTTCTATTTCTTTCGTAATGAATGGTCAGCTTGGCTTCAAACCTTATATTGGAAGCTAATATGAGGGGCAGGACGAACATCCGAAGATCCAGACTTGACTTTATTAGTACAATGGACAAAGAGTAATTCTTGTTTACTACAGCTTTAGCAGACAGATTATTGCAACAACAGCATTTTCAAAACAAAACGAAAATATATCGTCCAGAGGGAGAGGCAAGTACAGCGTGAAGATCTAGATTTAACTTCATTAATATATTATTTATATTTATTTTATATTATTAAATTGGCCATTTTATAGTATTGAAAGTGTTACGTGGACTTACCTTTGCTAGCTACCTTTGTTATTTTGGTCAATAAACGACATATATATATATATATATTATGTACCGTGAATTATTCTTATCTCTACAGGTTTGATGGCGCTACCCGGATAAGTCATTTTATTTTTTATTTTTATTTATTTATTTATTAATAGAAAAAGAGCATTTCAGCCGTTCTTGGTAAGGGTCCTCTGAAATATCACTGAAATAAAATCTAAGCTGATTTATTCGTCCAGCGCACATTCACGATTCCGATTTGTCGGGGTAAAGTCCAGCACCGTTTTTTATACGTATCGCCAAAATGTCCAAAATAAAGCCCGCTTCATGAAAAATCCAAATCAAATCCAAAGCTTGAAAACAAGAGTTTACTTCCTATAACAATATGGGAGGCTGATTGTGAAAATCAACTTCCCGCAAACTTACTGAGCTGGGCAAAGAGCCTTGCAAGACATAACCTTTTGGCAGCGTACGTGTTATACTTTCTGAGAAGACTGATTTGACTCTGCCTAAAATATTTTGATTTGCTTGAAAAATCCTTTGCGTCAAACGGAAACTGGGTCAAAGGAAACAAGGGCTTACGGGAACAACAACATATTGTGAGAAGGTACGCTGACAGATTCCTAGGATGTCACCCTTAGGCCTATTCTAGATTGCCTCAACTGACTTACTAGTTTTTTCCCTCTTTTTCCTTCCTTTATAATGTCCTCTTTCAGAAATCCAAGTATGCCTTCACTATCATCTCCTTTCTGCTCCAATGCGCAGGCAAACAGCTGCAAAATATTTACCATAGGAATTATGCAGGGACACAGTCTTACCCAGAGCAAAATCACACTAGGAAGTAGCGCCACAATATTGACACACACTCTAATAGCATCTACACTAGCACCACTAGCGATAGAAAACGTCCCTACTGAAACTCATTCAGTCGTTCACCAGAGCTGGCTCCGATAACTTCTTATTCTGAACATTGCAAAGAAATGATACAGCCTCCATCGCAACTTCGCTGTACTAGACATTTATAAAACCGAAAGTTTGTCTTGCTTTAAATGCCGCAAGCCTAGTGGGCGACGCTACGAGTATGGCCCGTTTGCAAAGCATGGACAGCATAGGTCTTGGCGCTATTCCCTAGTGTTATTTTGCTCTGGTCTTACCGACAGCCCCCAGTCTATAACTTCTAGACCTACGAAGCTGCCAAAACTGTCTCAGAAATCGGACTGAATACTCCGCAGTTAAGCTTAAGCTTGTTCCGAGCTTAAAAGGACCTGCTTTACCTATATTACTCATTCCCTCTACGTCTCTAACCGTTCATTTCTGAGATTCTGAGCTTCCGACGTCATTCTCCTTTCACCCAAACTGCACTACGACGATATTTGCATCTGCCGGCTCCCACTTCTTGGGATTCCCATGACTTCGTAAAAGTTGTCCGTGTGTAAGCATGACAACTTTCGAAGGGAACGAGAACTGTTCAAACTTGGTGGAGGATCCTTTGGGTCAAAAGACAAGTCGAGTTCCTAGATGAGCTCGCTCTATATTTAGGGGTGGAGGAGGGAGTTTAAGTTAAGGGACTAACAAAATATTTCTTAAAAGCTAATGACAGAGTCGATTTAGGGGTAAGCAGACATGTCGGATTCCGTACATGATAATTTTTTTCTCGCCGGACAAATAGTTCGCCCGGAATCCGACTAAAGGCGGAAAATTTGTTAAAAGTAAAAGTTTTATCTGAAGTTGATTAGAGGTTCGATGTAGAAGTAAGGAGACATACTGAATCCGCGAATGACATCGCAGGACCAAAACCAGAAAATTTGCTAAAATTAAGTTCCTTTGAAGTTGATCAGAGGTTCGATGTAGGGTTGAGAACACATGCTGAAGTCTGTTTCTGAGCTTTACTTTCTTGCCGGACAAGTAGTTTGCCCGGAATCCGGCCGAAGTCGGAAATATATTTGGTAATGCAAAACGGATACGTCCGCTGAATTTTATTCGAGCTATATTTCGGCCCTTCTTGGCAAGGGTCCTCTTCAGGCTCAAGCTGGAAAATTAACTTCACACCTCCTCAGGCTCAAAGTCGCACAATGGTTTTACCACAAGTTCGTTTTTCCGACTTCAGCGGCTTTGAGCCTGAAAGGTCGTGCATAGAGACAGGCCGACGGATGGACAGACAGTAAACAGACATACCAAAGAGAAGAACATACAGACAGACAATTGTGGTGTTATAGGTATTCTTCATTTTTGTTTTGAAGAGCCTAAATCTTTCTGCCCCAGAAAGCTCAAGACCTCGGGAACAGAGGTAAGCACTATTTCAAGTTCCTTTTCAAGCTTAAACACTTTGTGGGGAAAAGCTTTTAAGTTTATTATTTTAAAGCGGGATTGAAAAGGGAGGAAATAAGGGATTTGATTAGTTGTAGGGCAGACGGTCTGCCTCTTGGGGAGAGAAGGCGGTATATTGGGAGGGCAAAGGGTCGGTCCGGTCCTTACTCATGTCCGATTTGTGGTAGTATGGATGAGAATTTAAAACACTTGTTGTGTGAATGTGAAAATTTGAATGAACTTAGGTTAGAAATTTTTGGAGTAAATGAAGGAGGGGTAGATGAAGAATGGATGTGTAGGATCATGGGAAATAGTTGTTTCATGAGTATTAAACAGTTTCATGTATTTGCCATGGCCTTTGGCTCTTAGTGTAAATAAATCTTATCTTATCTTATTAAGTAGGATGATGAAAATAGGTTTGTGTGGGATATAGGGTAGCTTACCCTTGGAGAAAAAAAGTAAATAATTAAAGTATTTTACATTTAATGAGAATGTTTGATGGGAAAATGAAAAGTTTGAAAATAGAAGGTATTTTTTTATTAGTTTGGAAACTATGAAAATAAAGTAATTCTCTTATGGTGAAAGTGTAAGTGTCGTTAAAGCAGGGTAAACTGTTAGGTAATTTTGGTATTAACGTCACTGAGTTGGAGGTGGAGACGTAGCAACTGTTTAGTTCAATCTAACAGGAAAAAATAGAAAAAGAAGCTACGCGGGAAATAAAACAAGAGCTGTAAGCTCATATGGCACTTGCATGTGTCAAGATGATTTGATTGATCAAAAGTAAGATTCGACTTTGCGGTTGAGATGCGCGCTCTAAGGGAGCTGGAACTTCATTTGTAAGCAAAACCCTTGAGGCAAAACTGCTAATGGGCTGATGGGCATCACGAAAATGCATATATTGCTTAAAAGTATTTTTTTTACTTTGCGGTCAAGATTGGTACTTTAAGGAATAATCGGATTTGGGAAGTAGCAATTTCTAAGCAAATGCTGTTGAGTCTCCAATATTCCAGCGAAGTTTCATCGTCCTAGCACATCTGGAAGTACCTTAACGCGCGATCACCGGAATCCCAGACCCCCCTCCCCCTCCTCCAACTCCACCCACAATAACCGGAGCCAATCCGGTTCCGTAAATGATTAATCCAGAGCATCTGTTGTCATTCCCACGAAGTTCGATCCAGATCACACCAGTCTAAGCGGGTCAAGTATTTTCCGCCCTCTACCCAATAATTGCCGGATTCGGTCCGGAAATGAAAAAGGTCACAAGAGAAAAATGTCCTCTGTTTAATTATTAAATTTCACTCGAATCCGATCACCCGTTCCAAAGTTACGCATGACTCAATATTCCAGATTCCCCTCCCTCAACTCCCTCCCCCCCCCCCCCCCAAGATTATCATATCGAGGATTTTTTTTTAATTCCAAGTCAGTTTGACCGGGTCCCTGATATGCCTTCCAAGTTTCGTCGTGAAAATCCCCCAAAAAACGGAATTCCGGGATACCCCCTCCTCCCCCCCCCCCCTCAAGGGTCCGGATCCAGTCAAATTATGTAAAAGATTTACATGGACCAGATGTTTGTTCTTCCCAGCAAGTTTCACTCCGATACCATCATTCTAACCGTTTCTCGAGATTTCCGGTCCACCCCCCACCCCCCAGCTCCCCCGCGGTGCACGTAGCCAGTCCGATTCAGCAAATGACTTACCTAGAGCATCTGTTTGTTCTTCCCACAAAGTTCCATCCCGATCCCTCCATTCTAAACGGGTCACGTATTTCCCCCCCCCCCCCAATAGTTGCCGGATCCGGTCCGGATATGAAAAAAATCATCGGAGAAATGTCCTCTGTTGAATTCTTAAATTTCACTCGAATCCGATCACCCATTCCAAAATTACGCATGACTGAAAATTTCGGATTCCCCTCCCTCCACCCCCCCCCCCACCATTATCTCATCGACAATTTTTTTTTTGAAGTCAGTTTGATTGGGTCCCTGATATGCCTGCCAAGTTTCATCGTGAAAATCGCCAAAACCACCATCACCGGAATTCCGGGACCCCCCCCCCCCCCTCATAAGTGTCCGGATCCTGTACAATGGTCTAAAGGACTTATCTAGAGCAGATGCTTGTTCTTACCAGCAAGTTTCACTCCGATCCCTCTATTCTAACCGTTTCTTGAAATTTCCGGTCTCCCCCCCCCCAGATCCCCCCTGGCTACCGAATCCGGTCAAGACTTTAAACGGGACATTACAGATATATATTCTGTTCAGTTATGAAGTTTCATTACAATCCGATCATCCGTTCGAAAGTTACACACTTCTTAATTTACCGGATTCCCCTCCCTCCACTCCCCCACCATTATCTGATCGACAAAATTTTTATTTTGAAGTCAGTTTGATTGGGTCCCTGATATGCCTGCCAAGTTTCATCGTGAAAATCCCCAAAACCACCATCACCGGAATTCCGGGACCCTGATATTCCTGCCAAGTTTCATTGTCCTAGCTCATCTGGAAGTACCCTCACTCGAAAAAGTGTGACAAAATGCCCTAAATTTTTCAAGTTTCCAGAGCCCCAACTCCCCCGCATATGGTCGGATCGGGAAACTTATTATTTCCAGGTTACTTTGGTCAGATCCCTGATATTCCTGCCAAGTTTCATTGTCCTAGCTCATCTGGAAGTACCCTAACTCGAAAAAGTGTGACAAAATGCCCTAAATTTTCAAGTTTCGAGCGCCCCCACTCCCCCGCATATGGTCGGATCGGGAAACTGATTATTTTCAGGTTCGTTTGGTCGGGTCCCTGATATTCCTGCCAAGTTTCATTGTCCTAGCTCATCTAGAAGTACCCTAACTCTGAAAAAAGTGACAAAATGCCCTAAATTTTCAAGTTTCCAGCGCCCCGCACTCCCCCCCCCCCCCATATGGTCGGATCGAGAAACTGATTATTTCCAGGTTAGTTTGGTCCGGTCCCTGATATGCCTGCCAAGTTTCATTGTCCTAGCACATCTGGAAGTACCCTAACTCGGATATGTGGGACAAAAAACTCGGACCGACCGACAGACCGACAGACGGAATTGTGATCGGTATATGGCACTTGAGCCAGAGGCTGCAAGTGCCATAAAAATAAATGAAAAAAACACTTTGTGTGCGAAGTAGTCAACATCGCTACTGTTCTTTTACACTGGTGCTTTACGCAAGTGAACTAAAAGTTGGGGATTTCTGATTGACAGGACCAAATTTTCAGTCGAATTATCAACTGCTTGTTCACTAATGCCAAGTTTCTCAAATTCAATACTAATAGACTGTGCTGCTTACCAAGCAATAATAGTGGACAGAAATCTCATCAAGGACATAAAATTTTCCATGGATGGCATCGTCTTCTACTGTCTTAGTGCATAAAATGCAGGGTGATGGCAGCTTTCCTCTTTGGCCATCTTCAGTTTTGCGGAATTCCATTTCTGTTAAAAAGTAGACTTCATAAGACAGTGTATAGGTTAAACAAATACGAAATATTTTACACACATCCTATGTTAAGCCGGAAAGAAACAGACCTCCAAGAGAAGCAGCTATGAAAGTACCAAAACTCACACCTGTCGCTTGTAAAACTGAAAGGTACTGTAATAGTTTTGTGCCTCAGTTTACCTTGTATCATAACAACCTTACCTGAATTAGTGTATTTATTTTATGACAATTGTATATATGTTTTAGTTGTAGGTTAATGACAAGCGCCAATTAATTTGCTCGCGCATGAAATGTTGTGCCGCATTCATTTTGAAATTAAATTAAAATTAAAATAAATTAAATGTTACAAAACCAGCAATCAATCACACAAAGTAACCCAAACCCCCTGATGTATTTCTTATTTGTGGTCCAAATCACCACCTAGTAAGCAAACCACTGTTCATTTTTTGTGTGACTTGTGTAGGTATTAACTGATTATAACCAACTGCCATTTTCTGATCAACAACAGAATCATCAGTAACCAATTAGATGCTGATCGTCTCAGATTGTGATCTCTCAACTGTGTTGGTTTACTGGTTGTACAGGTGGTCATGATTCTAGTCAAGGGGTGTTGATAAACTGGGTTATGCATGGATTTTATGTTATGGGGCAAAGCGACAGAGTCTCAGCTTGCAGTGTGTAGTTCTATAGCTGCCTCTGCAGAGTAGGCTATAATACAAGCTTTCAATTGAGATCCTAAACATATCACAAGGTGGTCAGAAGTCCCCAGGCTTTTAAACCAGGGTTTGGTTCAGTCTACCACAAATCCATGATTTGGATAGCCTATGCCAAACGCCAGATATATCCACTGTCTATCACAAACCCCTAGTATCGGGATACCCCATGCCAAATGCCGGGTATATCCAGCGTACAGCAAAGGAAGGGTGTGCCAAATGCTGGGTATATCCAACGTTTGGCATATACTATGTCTCAGAAATAAACCAATCAGAATTCCTTTATATTGGAGTAGGTCCGGGTTAGGGTACCAAAAAGAAACTTATCAAAACACAGTAAAATAACCCCTGTTGTTTCTCCAGTGAGGGTCTAAAATAAACACCTAGTTAACCAATCATTGCTTTTTTTTTTAATCCTGACTAATGTCATGAAGGTATTAGCTGATTCCAGCAACTACGGCTGTTTCTGAAGGACAGAATAACTATTAACCAATTGTTGCACATTGTGTCAGATTGTAATCTCTCTACTGGGTCGGTTCACTGGTTGAACACAGTACAAGTATCATAATACTGGTTGGGGGTGTTGGTAAGGTTGGTTATGTAGCCTACTGATTTTATATGATTGGGGCAAAGCAACAGAGCCTTAGCTTGCAGACCAGCTGTATAGCTGATTCTGCACAGTATAAAAGAGCTTTCTTACAGGTAGCTTCAAATGGTTCAAACAAGTCAGGTAGGCTGCAATCTCTCTATAGATAGATACTTTAATTTAGCCGTTAGGCCATACACAAAATCATACATTTTTAAATACTTCGAGAGAGCGATTATATAAACTCACATGTAAAACGCTTTAAAGTTCAAAGTTCGTAGTTCCATAACTAAAAACAAAGTATGTCAAACTACACAAAAAAACGCAACTTAAGCCGCGTCTGATTTACCCTTGTCTCGGTCCTGTCAGCCAAATGCCATTTTATTTAACTGCCTTGTCCGTTCAATGCCGTATTATTTGTCCTGTCAGCTGACAACTGCCAGTGCCCTACGAGACAGGACGCCTGAATGATAGCATGATCTCAGAACAAGTTTCGGTCCTGTCTCAGGGAGATTTCTCGACTGCGTTTTTTTTTTGTGATGCTTGTCCGTGGAGTCATGCACTTGACAAGGCTAAATAAAACAGCTTTAAGCCGCGATAAGGCAGCAACAAGAAGAAAAGACAAATACAAGGAGGACTCAAATCGAATGCAGCTTTAAAAAAAAAGTATGTCAAACTTTTTGCAGATACCATGGTATCTGTTACCACAGTAACTGGATCTGCAATTAGTCCTTTTTGCGGTTACCGTGGTATCTGATACTGGTTGCCCTGCAAAAACAAGAATTGCCTGATCTGCGCATTTAGAAATCATCCAAAAAGAAATACTGATATCCACTAACATCTAGAGTGACATAACTTCTTTCCCACCAATTTGACAAAAAAATAGACTCTTGTACTAGTGATGGTGAAGCTGAGATGAATTTTTCAGATACCACAATTAGTTGCCATGGTCCGACTGTGGTATCTGTATATCAGTTACCACAGTGACTGGCCAGATACCACGATAACTGCAAAAACGCCTTTCGACCGACAGTGCCATCTTTTACTTTTGGTGGACCCTAGGCCATCCATAGGTTTTTGGCCCCGAGTCAACAAGAGCTATGAGCTCGTATGGCACTTGTTACGAGTAGGTGTTGCAAGAAAGTAGACGCGAAAGTCACAAAATACCCCCTTCAACCCCCATAGGTTCGGACCTACAAATAGGATATCTAGTTTCACATGAGTCTGGCATTTCTGTCATCGCCTCGGATCATCTACCGCACACTGGCTTTCTACGTTCTAAGTTCAGATCCACTCGTTTAATCCCTAGACGTATGCATGCCACACTACTTCCGGTGCCCCCCCCCCCTCCCCTCCCAAGTCCCCGTGCGGTGGCCGAATCTGGTTCGGAAAAACAAATGGACATCTAAACCATCTTCTCTTACCGCCTATTCAATTGCCCTCGAATCTAATAATTTTTCGGAAAATTCCGGTACCCCCCCCCCCCCCCCACACATACACACCATGGTGGGATCTGGACTGGAACCTAAAATATGTCATATGGGGCCTGAGCATTCAAACCGATCTAATCATTTGACCCCTATGCAAGCCACAGAGTTTCCCGGACTCCCCCTCCGACTCCCCCCAGTGGCAGAATACGACTGGGACAAATAAACTTCGAATCTCTGACATCTCCTCTTCCCGTCCGTCAAGTTTGACCGGAATCGGAGCATAACTGAAAATTTCCGGTTCCCGCTTCATCCTCCTCCTACCGTGGCCGGATCCGGTCTGGGCGCCAATTACACATCTAGGCTGCACAAGCTCGGTTCTGTCGAACTTGCATCCCATTCGGCCCATTCGTTCGGTTTTTGTGCACGTCAACAAGTTTCCAGACACCCCCCCCCCCCCCCCTTACTCCCCTAACCATGACTACATGTGGTTCGGACACATGTTTCGCATGTCTAGGTCATCTGTTCTCATCACCCATAAGCCTTCATTCGCATTGCTCCACCCGCTCGCAACCTACGGAAGCCCGTTCTCTGAAACTCCCTCCAAAATGGTCAGATCCAGGAACAGAAGATTTCCTAGTGCATTGTGTCAGGTCCTTGGTCTATCTGGTTTGGCAACTAACATGCCTGCCAAGTTTCATCATCCTTGGACATCTGGAAATGTCCTAACTCACAATTTACGGAATTCCGGGAAACCCCCTCCTCTCCCCAAAAAGCCCTAATACAATCTGGCTCCATCAAGAACGTCTCTAAGGCTTATGCTTGTTCTTTCCACCAAATCTCGAATCCTTCGACTTTTAAGCCTTTCACGAGTTTTCTGGTGCCCCCTCCAATCCCCCCACAGGTACCGGATCCGGTCCGGACTTGACATGGATCATCTGAGGGGATAGCTCTTTCCATTTGCCAAGTCTCATTCAAATCTGACCACCCATTCAAAAGTTATGCATGCCACTAGATTCCGGATTCCCCATCCCTCCACACACCCCACGATGGTCGGATCGGAGAAAACGACTGTTCTCAAGTCAGTCTGTTTTGGTTCCCTGATATGCCTACCAAGTCTAATCATCCTAACACCAAGCTCCAGGGATCACTGAATTCTAGATCCCACCCAACTCCCCCCAAAGTGCCAAAATCTGGTCTGGTTATGTCAACAATGTATCTAGGACTTGTGCTTATACTTCTTACCAAGTTTAGTCCTGACCCCTCCACTCTAAGCGTTAACCAAGGTTGGTTTCCCCCTTCAGCTCCCCCCAAAGT
The DNA here is from genome assembly GCA_030848855.1 of Branchinecta sandiegonensis. Lineage (NCBI taxonomy): Eukaryota > Metazoa > Arthropoda > Branchiopoda > Anostraca > Branchinectidae > Branchinecta > Branchinecta sandiegonensis. The sequence continues at coordinate 19,712,992 of JAUPMV010000011.1, forward strand.
CACCGGATCCGATACGGAGCTGAAGTGGGTTGTCCGAGAAACGAGGCCTTTCATAATATCAAGTTTCACTGAGATTCAATCACCCTTTCGAAAGTTATACATACCCCCAATTTTCCAGATTCCACTTCCCTCCACTCCCCCCCAGATGGTCGGATCGGGTAATGACTATTTCCAAGTTAACTGATCAGGTCCCTGATATGCCTGCCAAGTTTCATTCAGTTTCGTTGTGCTTATGTGGAAGTGCCTGAACTAGCAAAACCAGGGCCAGCCGACAGAAACTGCGATCACTATATGGCACTTGGACGAAGGTCCCTGGCCCCCCAGCACCAGCCTAAATGCGTTTTTCCGTGCTCCCACAAACAGTTTGTGGGTCGACTGTGGCTCGAAAAGAGTGTTTCTGCTGTCTTTTGTGCGGCCCACAAGTGTGTTTCCGCGACCAACAAGATTTTCATGGCTCGCTTTGTGGCTCAAATTCGACAAACAACTGGCAAGGTGATTGTCGATTTTGTGGCTCGATTCTGGCGGGAAATTCAAATTAAACAGCAAAATAGTGTGTAAACAATAAAGCTAACTACTTTTTCAAGCAAATAGACTTAAAACTGAGGATGCTTTTTGTGCAGAGTGGTAAGGAAATAAGCCTGAAGTTCTATTTATTGAGATATTACATGAATTTTATTATTACTTTCAGAAATCTGAAATTACCACCAATAAAATAGGCAAAAGGTGTTTCCGCGAGTCTCAACTTGTGGCTCGACTGTGTGGCACACAATCATGTTTCTGCGACAAACACTCAAAAGTGTGTGGCCCACAACTGTGTCACGGAAAAAGGCCTTAAGGGTAAGATGGCACTGTTGACCGTGGTATCAGATACGGTAGAGGTATGCTTATGTGAACGTTTGCTAACAGTGAACGATCACCTCACGCTTTTATCACTTTTTGAATATTTTGCTAATTCACTGCTGAAAGTGACTCAACTGACACCTAAGGCACAATTGTGACACAACTGTGGGCCACACACTTCTGAGCGGGAACACGATTGAGTGCCACACAATCGAGCTACAAGCTGAAACTCGCAATAACGCCGTTTTGTCTATTTTTTGGGCTGTAATTTCAAAGTTTGAATATACAAATAAAAATCATGTAAAACTCTCAATAAATAGAACTCCGGGCTTTCATCCTTACCATTCCATGCAAAAAGGATGTCCAGTTTTAGGTCTACATACTTGAAAAAGTTTTAAATTTTATTGTTTTGATGTTATTTTGATGCTAAATTCAAATTTCCCGCCAAAATCAAGCCGTAGATCCATCCTACTTGCCATAGTTACTACGCATGATGTCACAAATTCTGACTTTTTGTCGTCAAGGCTGGAATGATTTTTCTATTTTCCAGCAGAATTAGCAAGGAGCGCTAGCTCCTTCCATTCGGGATTTACTTTCCACACATGGAACCCATTAGCAAGGAGCGCTAGCTCCTTCCATTCAGGATTTACTTTCCACACATGGAACCCATTAGCAAGGAGCGCTAGCTCCTTCCATTCGGGATTTACTTTCCACACATGGAACCCATTAGCAAGGAGCGCTAGCTCCTTCCATTCGGGATTTACTTTCCACACATGGAACCCATTAGCAAGGATAGTATTTATTCAACTATTTAATCTCTTAATCCTAGCTAAAGAGAGAGAGAGAAGAATCGAAACCTGTAAGCTTTATGCCACAGACGAATCCGACCAACCACGTTACAGACATGAGTGGTTACTACACTTACTAGGCTCCCGAGCGTGGTAAGCAAATAGTTACTATTAGTTACGATTTTGAGAAGGCTGGAACGGTCAGCGTAGTAACTTTTCGTGAGGTTGGAACCAGTCTAGTACACTAGCCCCTTTTCAGGCACGGTGCTCAAACGTCTAGCACCATGACTGGGTGCTAGACGTTCAGGCACTGTACCTTGGATTTCATGTATGGTGCATGGATTTCAGTATACATCAAAAACACAGTTTCTGTCATAACAACTGAGCACCAGCTCGGACAGGGCTGAAATTACTACCATGAATTAGAGAAATCAAAGACAATCCTTTATATATTTTTCACAACAAAAACAAAAGGGCTTGGCTGATGACAGATGGGAAAAACTTCATTTCCTTTTCTACATAGTCAAGGGTTTTACATGCCAAGTGTCCTGTGCCTCAGCTTTTTCTACCTAGCAGCCAACCAGAATATTGGCTCTTGGGGAATAGATAGGGAAAATACATGGAAAATAGATAGGGTACTGTTAGGTTTTTCATCTCCATCATCAGTAGAGCCCTTTTGTTTTTGTTGTGAAAAATATATCAAGGATTGTCTTTGATTTCTCTAATTCATATAGTAATTTCAGCCCTGTCCGAGCCGGTGCTCAGTTGTGATGACAGAAACTGTGTTTTTCCTGTATGCACTGTATACTGAAATCCATGCACCATACATGAAATCCAAGGTACAGTGCTTGAACGTCTAGCACCCATATTTATACTAAATTCAAAATTAAAGAAAGGTAACTGAATTTCTACTTCAAGTTTCTGCCAGGAATCCAGGATAACCCTGAAACAGCCCTGAAGTCATTGGCTGTTAGCTGATATCAAGATTGTTATTTTTCTTTTTTATATGCAAGTAACAAAGCCAAGGTAGTAGAACAGTTAAAAAAGCGTTCAAATAAGCATACCTTTCATGTATAACAGTAACTGCAAAAACGAATCTACCATGTTATCAGATATTATGGTATCTGTAAAAATGCAACTGATGTCTGAGGAGTTGACTTGGAGCCTGAGCTAACCCTCCTCCAAATAAACTAAAGAGTTTTTACTCACATTCAAATCTTGAGTCTTTCTTTCTGTCAGTTCTTCTTCTTCATCAGCTCCGACAGTGAAGGTAGCAGAGATTACTATTGCTTGGGAAGAAAGAGAAGCGACGTATGAAAGTGGTCAGACAGACGTGTGATAAATCGAATGAAACGAAAATCTTTCTCTATGGTGTATTGGACCCAAAGATCTTACCAAACCCAGATAGGAGAACGACAGTGACATGATAATGACTGCCACACAGGGAAATTCACTCTGCCGCCTTCCTGGCTCATCCTGGCATCCTGGAGGTAATGAACGAGACGTTTCTAAACAGTTCTCACTCTAGACCCAACACCTTCTTGCTACAGCTTGAAAAACTTGGTCTAAACGCATCGTAATTCCATACAAGCGTGACGTAATACCCATTTTACAATTACAATTCGGTTTATTTATCCATAGATATCTTTTACTGACAAAAAATAGTGCTGGACATGTCATTACAAAGAAAAAGATCAACCAAGGGACATATTTACAATGGTAACCTATGATTTATATATACAATTCACGGTTTAAAATACAATTCATCAGAATACGAACGCGAATTACAATGACAAGTACAAAAATAATTCGTCATAATGGTCACTACTATTATACAATTCACGGTTTAAAATGCATTTCATGAAAATACGGACGCGAATTAAAACGACAAATACAAAAATAATTCATCATAAGTGTCACTACTATTCTAGAATTTAAACAAATGTGATTGAGATAAAAAGATGCAATGGTCAAGCTTGTCACAACAAAAAATAAAGAAACGGGCTGAAAAGAAATAGACGACAACAACTTTCAAAGAGCGTTAAAATGTTCGGTAAAACATGGCACGAAAGAATTGAGGAATCGTTCCGGTGAATCGCCATGAGACGGGGACTTCAGTAGTTTTTCCCCGTTTGAAGTAAATTTAGCCAAGTGTTTCGCCGGCCGATGTTGCTGGCATATTCTGGAAGGATGTCCCTATGTAGATCAGGTGCCAGTATCTTTCTGCCAAAGCTCATGACTAGCTCGTGCCTCCGCTGGCATAGCGTCGTTATGTCCAGCGTTTCTAGACTGTTCTCATAGTCTTTGTAGTCAGTCCCAAGGATTATTTTGCATGCACGTTTTTGGATTTGTTCTATCCTTTGAGTTTGGGCATCAGAGATAGAACTGTGCCACACCGCACATGCATATCCCGTTAATGGTCGAACATACGATTTATAGCAGTTTAGAGGCGTAATTCTCGCCGTTCCCCGAGGACTCTTCAAGGAATCGAAGGGAACGGCGAGAATAGAGGGAGTCATTCCACGCGGACTCCGCGTACAGAAACAGCGAGAACACGGGGAATGCTTCCAAAATGGATTTTGTTCGAAAAAAAATATGCAGTTGACGAAATTAGTCTGGATCCACTTTAGTTTTGGTTTTGTTTATTCTGATTGTTTTTAATTAATTTTACATTGTACCAACACAGCAAAAATTTATTCCCCTCCGAACCTAAAAGGGAGTCCTTTTTGGTGATGGTGATGATAATCGGAGCATTCACCGTCCGTGGGGACTCGTGAGAATACGGGGAATGAGTCCCCGGGACAAACAAAAACGCGGGGACTCCTCAAGTGGAGTCCTCGGGGAACGGCGAGAATACGCCTTAGGAGGGCCTTTCTGCTAAAGCCAAACCTTCGTAAACAGGCTTTGATCTAAGGAGGGTTTTCGCGAGCTGGAAAGCAAAGTCGGCATCACTTTCCAATGGTTTTCGTGCTACTCCGGAAAGTTGCCAAACTTTCCAACCCGGTTTTCGCGCTTTGGAAACAGAAGCAGCTTTCCCGGAAAGTGGTTCCACGAGGTTAGTGGAAAGCTCCGCGGAAAGTTGAATGTTTCGGCGGGAGTTTCAAAAGTGTGGAGAAAAAACAGTGCAAGTGTCACTAATAAAATAAAAAAAATGGCAATCGTAGTTAAGGTGACTTCGATGGGATGTATGAGACAAAGAATCGTTAAGTGAACCATATTTAGTCAAAAAAGTTTGTAATTCAACATTTTTTCGGCGATATCAGCTTTCCATGCGTTTTCGCGTTCAGTCCAGCTGGAAAGTGGAAAGTGATTCCAGGAATCACTTTCCCACAGTTTTCGCAATGCGCTTCGCTCGCCGGAACGCGATTCCGAGATCTCGCGAAAACCCTCCTCTATTTTACCTCAGAAAACAAAAACTGATATTTTATTCAGATCGGTGAATATATATTTAATATATATACATAGAGCCGAGCGGCCAGAGAGGCGCTCGCGTTTACATTTATAAAACGACCTAAGGCGTATTCTCGCCGTTCCCGGAGGACTCCTCGGGGAATCGAAGGGAAAACCGAGAATAGACAGATAATAGAGGGAGTCACTCCACGCGGACTTCGCGTACGGAAAACAACAAGAACACGGGGAATGCTTTCAAAATGGATTTTATTCGAAAAACAAGAGCTGGAAGCTCATATGGCACTTGCAAGGCTGGGTCAGAGGATGAAAGTAGGAGTTTGTCAATTCGTGGCTTTGCTGTGATCATTTGTAAGCAGAACCCTCCCGATAAGAATGATCATGGGTCCTTGAAATCTTGAGCATGTTTCGTTCGTAAAAATTATTTTATTTTGCATTTGGCGCACTGTAAGGGCACTAGAGATTCATCTGTAACGAACATTCTTGAAGCGCAAATGATGATAAGCTCATCGAGATCATGAAAATGTATATTTTGCTCAGAATTATAGTTTGTACTTTAAGGAATTAACTTGTAAGCAAAACCCTTGAGGCAAATAATCATGGGCCCTTGGGGACCCTGAATATATATCGTTTGGTCAAACGTATTTTTGCCCCTTAAGGCAAAAATGATCATGGGCTCATGAAAATGTATATTTTGATTAAAAGTATTTTTTGTACTTTGCGGTTAGGATTAGTACTTTACGGGATGGTCGAATCCGAAAAGTGACAATTTCTAGGCCAATCTTGTCAAGTCTCTAATGTCCAAGCCAAGTTTCATCGTCCTAGAACATCTGGAAGTACCTTAATTCGCGATCACCGGAACTCCGGACCCCCCCCCCCCAACTTCCCCCCAGTGCCCGAACCCTGTCCAGCTCTATCACTGATATTTGTAGGGATTGTGCTTGTTCTTCCAGCCAAGTTTCATCCCGGTCGCTCCACTCTAATCGCGTCACAAGATTCCCCCCCCCCCTAACATTCGTCGGATCAAGTCCGGACTTTAAATAGGAAATTTGATACACGAGATCTTTCCAAATATCAAGTTTCATTAAGATCCGATCACCCGTTCAAAAGTTATGCATACCTCAAGATTCTGGATTCCACCTCCCTACACTCCCCCCCCCCACGATGGTCAGGTCGGGGAACTGACTAATTCTACGCCAATCATGTCGAGCCCTTAATGTTCAAGCCAAGTTTCATCGTCCTCGGACATCTGGAAGTACCTTAACTCGCGATCACCGAAATTCCGGACCCCCCCCCCCCCTCTAACTCCGCCCAAAGTGCCCAAATCCGGGCCGGTTCTGTCATAGACATATCGGGCTTGTGCTTATTCTTCCCACCAAGTTTCATCCCAATCGCTCCACTCTAAGCGTGTCACTAGATTTACGGTCCCCCTCCGACTCCCCCCCCCCCCCCCCCCCCCCACATTCATCGATCCGGTCCGGATCTGAAATGGGACATCCGAGACACTAAGTCTTTCCAAATATCAAGTTTCATTAAGATCCGATCCCCGTTCCAAAGTTATACATTCCTTAAGATTCCGGATTCCCCTTCCCTCCACTCCCCCCACGGTGGTCGGGTCGGGGAAGTGACTATTTCCAAATTAGTTTGGACGGGTCCCCGATATGCCTGCCAAGTTTCATCGTCCCAGCCCTTCTGGAAGTAACCTAACTCAAGAACAGTGGACCGACAGACCGACCGAAAAGTGATTATTAGTCTGGATCTCTTTATTTTTGGTTTTGTTTATTCCGACTGTTTTCAATTAACTTTACATGGCACCATCACCAGCAAAAACTGATTCCCCTCTGAAAGGGAGTCCTTTTTGATGATGATGATGATAATCGGAGTATACCCCGTCCGGTGGGGACAAACAAAACACGGGGACTCCAAGGGCGGTTCGAAGGGCTTAGGCATAGGGGCAGGCCCAAGAAATCTTAACGTTATAAGTTATAAAATGTTACGGAAAATGCCATTGTAGTAATAAAATAATAAACAAATAAGTAATAGGAATTAGACGATGCCGTTCACATCAAATTTCGCTGGAGAGAAGACAAGCCTCAGTACCAGCTTCTGACATATCTAATCAAGCAAAAATAAAGTGAGCGCCACAGGCGAATTTTTTTTCAATCCAGCAAAATTCAACTACTCTTTTACAACTTTAACCTTTTAATGTGGCTTAGACCCCAAATCTCAAGCTTTTCGCGCACTAATGATGCACATTTCAGCTAAATAGAAATAGGGTAGGACTACGAAGAAGCCGCAGGAAAAATTTGTTAAATCGGCCTTGTTCGGCAATATTCGACTACTGCTCACACAAACTCTTGCTTTTAACGTGGATCAGATCCCAAGCAGCAGCTTTTATCGTATCTACCCAAGACAAATTTAAACTCAGCGCCGCAGGTGATTTTTTTGTAATCCGACCCTTTTCTGGCATTTCTAGCTTTTAAGGTGGCTGAAATATTGGGTTTAAAACCTCAACTAAATTACGGGCCATTCAACCAGATAGCGAGTAGGCTACTGTGAAAGACGGCGCAGGTAAAGTTTTGAGAACATTTAAAGGCTGCCTACGATATCAAATATCTGTCCGTGCCCCGATAACTCGCAAACGTATTGGGATATTTTCCCGGAAGTTGGTACGTGGTAGTACGTCCACTTTGAATTTAGACTACAAAAATATAGTACAACCATCATGCCCGTCATACAGTGCTTACAAAGCCTGTTTATGTGCAAGCCTTACTCCGCAAGCCATTTAAAAAAATAAACCTGTTTGTTTTTACGATAATGAGATTTTTGCATAAAACCAGATACTGTTGAGCGTCGCGCAGCAGGCGAAATTTTCGCAAATCGGCCTGTTTTCAGCGCCACCGAGTGAAAATCACGATTTGTAATGGCATTTATATCACTCTGACAAGTTCTAAACATACGACTGTCATTCTAACAAGCTCAAAACACACGATATTTATTACATGATGACTTATAAAAAATCTCTGTACAACCATACGACCAGAAATAGGTCATTTGCTGTCGAAATTCACCTAACCGCCTCATACGGCAAGCTCAAAACTTACGACTGTTTCTAACATACGACTATAAAATCTCTTCGTAAAATACGACAAGAAACTGGTCATTTTCAGGGAAAATTCACGGTTGATGTCATTCTGGCAAGTTCCATACGACTGTGATTCTGACAAACTGAGAACACAAAACTGTGAATATGACAAGCTTAAAACGTACTACTAAAAGCTCTAATGAACAATACGACCAGAAACAGGTCATTTGGAGGCGAAGTTCACGATTAGCTAACTGCTTTGTCTGCCTTTATCTGGCAAGGTCAAGACTTACGAGTTACGACTTGAAAATCCCTTCGTAAAGTACGACAAGAAAAGAGTCTTTTCAGGCGGAATTCGCGGTTGATGTCATTCATTCTGGCAAGCTCAAACATACGACTTTCATTCTGGAAAACTCAGAACACACAACTGTGAATCTGAAAACATACGAACAGAAATTTCTTCGTAGCACATACGACTAAAAACTGTGATTTGAGATTGAGGGTGAAATTCACGTTTCATTCTGAAAAGCTCAAAAGTCTCAAAATACAGACAAACCGAAACATACGACTGAGAGTAGATTCTCTGGAGCATGGGTGGGGGAGTCACTCCCCCCACGCCCCCCTTCGAACTGCCCCTGGGGAACTCCTGAAGTTAAGTCCAAGTCCTCGAGGAACGGCGAGAATATGCTTAGGGACAATCAGATCCTATATGTTGGGTTGGGTCCTCTATCATTTGACGTCACCATGTACGTCACGATTGTTTTGAATTACGATACAATTTAGTTACCACCATTGGTGGTAACTAAATTGTATCGTAATTCAAAACCACGGGTAGTACGAAAGTACTACTTTTAGTACTTTTTGATCAAAGTAGTACTTTTTTAATACTTTCTGTGAAAGTAGTACTTTTTTAATACTTTTTCGCAAAAGTAGTTCTTTTTTGTCCTAAAATGGCACTTTCTCAATAATTCTTCAAATCAACCCTAAATCATTTCGTGTCGTTGCTGACTTGTAGATTTTTCACTACATTTTACATACGCTGTTAGGGCTTTTTACATTCCTTTAGCAGACTTCAAGATCTAGGCATAGTAGTAGCCAACGCCTTTCGTGGTATTCGCTATTTTATGGAAGGGAGCGTCATTTACGTGGGGTTTTAGCTTGTTTCAGGCTTGGGCTTTGGAAAACATTTAAAGGTAGAATCTGCATGGGAAATTTTGGCAGCAAAAAGGTGGCAAAAAGCATCGCGTGCTGCGCTCACTTTAACACGTTCTTGGGTAGTCAACAGTATCTAGGAAATGCTGCCGGGGCTTCGCTTCCTCTGGTGATAAAGTTTCTGGAAATTCTTGAAATTTTGGAGTTTGATCCACATTAAGAGCCAGGATAGGAAGCAGTTGAATTTTGCAGGAAAAGATAATGCGAACTTGAAAATTTCGCCTGCTGCGCTCAGTTTCATTTGACTTGGATATAGTAATTAGAAGCTGCTGCTAGGATCATGCCGGGCATTATACTCCAAGATAGGTTTACAGGTGGTATTCGCAAAAGCGACGCTTAGTTGACTGCGAATCATGTTTCATAGTTAAAACGGATACGTTAGCTGATTTTTTTAGAGCTATATTCCGGCCCTTCATGGCTGAGCTCCTTTCAGGCTCAAGTTGGAAAATGAACTTGTCAATATGTCAATATAGCTCTAATAAGATTAGCTGACGTATCCGTAGCTGTCTAATCATCGTTCGGGCTGCCTTTTAGTGTTTGTACTTCATAATATTCGTTTTTGTGGTTGATAATTTAAAGCTCGAATTGTCAGTTGGTCAGTTAAAATTTGGCTCCCCCCCCCTCCACAAGAAAATACACTTAGGTCGCCCTTGGTTAAGCTCACATCAATCAAATATGCGATTGGCTCAATTTAGAAATAAACTTGCCTGGGATTTCCAAGCAAATGCTGAGAAAATCCTCGAGAAAATCGACCGTTTTTAATAACAAAGAAAAGATCAACAAGCGAAACCTGTCTCAACTATTTTTACTATGTGATAAGCCAAAGAGAAATGTATGGGATCGACATGCGCGCGCCACACGCGCAATTTTTTTTGGAAAGTAGTACTTTTTTTTCAAAATAGTACTTTTTTGACGTTCTGATTAGTACCATTAATTTTGTTCGAGTGGCAACCCTGCCACCAAAAAATTAAACAAATAAAATCCTACAATAAGCCAATAGGGCAAAGGGTGGTTTGCAAAGACAACAAAAAGTTCTTTGAATCGTGAGGAGTCCATAAATATCAGTTGAAAAATGCTTGCAAGCTGGACCAAAAGGTAAGTAGGGATAAGACCTACATAATGTTGAATGACATACCCTGGACATACTGTACCAACTTCAATCCAACTTATTCAATAAAAAAACAACCTAATAATCCATAAAATGTTATGGATTTTTGGAGTTGGCCGTCTCTGGGTCAAAGCTTATGCGCTTTCCGAGATGGATGATTATACACAGATTATATATAGCCTACTAGCAGGCCTGTAAGTTTTAAATATACACAGAATTCACAGTTGTAAATAATCACAGATTTGTATATATAGTATATACACTTTGAACACGCACATTGTGAACACATACATTTTATCCTTCTTTATTTTACTTCTATCTGCATGTAGTTCAATCTGCATCATTCTTCTGGATTTTACTGTAGTTACATGTTGTTTTAGTGTTTGTTGGCTCTCTAGAAAGCCAAACTGTGACAAAAGAAGTGATCAAAGATATAGCGGATACACACGTATACGGGCGATTGATTCGCCCAAACGTCAACCTTCAAACAACAACATCATTTTCCTGTTGTTATTGTGCTGGATTTTATGATTTTTTTTTTTCTGCTGAGGATGGTTTGCCGTAGGTCCGATTGAAATATCTGAAATTGTATTTATCCCTCGCGCATCATCTTAAGAGGGGTAACTAGCTGATCAAGAATAAAACCCAAAGAATCTTGTTTTTCTATTTTGTTCAAAATATTGATGGTTTGAATAAAATGAAACAACCAACCAGAATTCCTTTATAGAGTGGGTTAGGTCAGGGTTAGCCTGTTAGGGTGCCATGCATTTTGCATGGAGTAACCAGTGTTAGGTGGAGGATGTTTCAAACTGTGGGTATGTAGGCTTTACCCTACATTGCCAGTCTAGGCTATACCACAGTCTAGTACACTAGCCCCTTTTCAGGCACAGTGCTCAAATGTCTAGCACCATGCCTGGGTGCTAGACGTTCAAGCACTGTACCTTGGGTTTCATGCATGGTGCATGGATTTCAGTATACAGTGCATGCATGAAAAACACAGTTTCTGTCATCACAACTGAGCACCAGCTCGGACAGGGCGGAAATTACTACCATGAATTAGAGAAACCAAAGACAATCCTTATCGAATTTTTCACAACAAACACAAAAGGGCTCGACTGATGATGGAGATGCAAAACCTAACAGCTCCCTATTTATTTTCCATGTAGAGTGCCCCAAGAGCCAATATTCCGGTTGGCTGCTAGGTCAGTGCTAGGTAGAAAAAGCTGAGGCACAGGACACTTTGCATGCAAAACCCTTGACTATGTAGAAAAGGAAATGAGGTTTTCATGTCTGTCATCAGCTGAGCAATGTTGTTTTTCTTATGAAAAATTTGATAAGGATTGTCTTTCATTTCTCTAATTCATGGTAGTAATTTCAGCCCTGTCCGAGCTGGTGCTCAGTTGTGATGACAGAAACTGTGTTTTTCATGCTTGCACTGTATACTGAAATCCATGCACCATGCATGAAATCCAAGGTACAGTGCTTGAACGTCTAGCACCCAGGCATGGTGCTAGACATTTGAGCACTGTGCCTGAAAAGGGGCTAGTGTACTAGACTGTGGTATAGCCTAGACTGGCAGAGTGTAATAGTAACTAGCCAAGTTACGACTTCCTGTTTGAAAGGAGACCTAAGTTATAATATAAGGGCTTTGAATAGGCCAGGTTGCATTTGATAGTTTATTCAAAAGAGTAATTCAGATCACTGTAAACTAGGCTATATTAGAATCAAAACCATTATTCAGAGCTGTTGTTTTATTACAGGTGTCTGATAGGCTTAGCCAAAATTCCATCACCTATATCAAGCTTCCATTCTTCTCCTGTAGTATGGTGAGTTAATTTGTTTCATTTTGCCACTGAAGAAAAATGTCATCCCCAGAGTGTCTGTTCTCTTGAGACTGAAATTGGTGTCACTTTCAACATACACCCCTGCACCTTATGTGATTATTTTGGGGGATGCTGCAGCAAAACCTGCTCAACATGTTTAAAATGTTCGACTTATCTTCTGCCTAATGGTGGGTTTACACACTGCCTAAAATACGAGAGTATTTTACGCACATATTTGAACTTGAAAAGATTTCTAGCAATACGGACGTATTTAGATACAAAACGGACCCATTTCTCAAATACTTCTGTACTGTTAGAGATCTTTTCAAGCTCTAATACATGGGTAAAATACGCTCGGATTTTATGCAGTGTGTAAATTCACTATAAGACAGTTTTCAGTTTTCTGAAAAGTTTTCTTATTTGTGGAAATCCAAAACGGATTCCCATGGGTTACCTATACCATTGTAAAGCTTGTCCGTCCGTCTGTTAATACGATAACTCTCGAAGGGGCTTAGATATTTTGTTCAAACTTGGTGTGAGGATTCTTTGGGTCAAAGTACAGGTCAAGTTTGTAGATGGGTCCCGTTGCTCTGTAATAGGGGTGGGAGCGGGGGTTTCAAATTAAGGGCGAAAAAGTATTTTGTGAAAGCTAATGAGATAGGCAAGTTAAGAGTTAGGAGGCATGCTGAATCCATGTCTGAAACTTATTTTCTTGTCGGACAAGTAGTTCGCCCGAAATCTGGTCCAAGCCGAAAGACTGCACTGTCAGAAGTTTCAAAACAAGGCACAAGGTTTCGCGGTTCCAACAGACAGACAACACTTGGGATGTAATCAGATTGTCGTGACAAGCGTTAAGCACCTGCTGAATTTTCCAGTATCATGACGACAAACAAAAAAATCAGCAGATACCTTTTTGGCGTTTTTCCGACTCTTCCTGGCAATGTGTGTTATGCATAACGTTTGTTGCGACAAGTGATTACATCCCAAGTATTGTCTGTTGAAACCGCGCATCCTTGTGTTGTCTGTTATGAGACTTCTGACAGTGTGACAAAATAAAAAGATTTGTCTTGAGTTGATTAGATTCAATTCAAATAATTTATTTCCTCCAGAAATCGGAGAGTAAAAAACATAGTAAACACCTACATACGATAGTGGTAAAGAGACATGCTGAACCCGTTTTTATGGCACTTGCCCTTTGGCCAAGTGAGGATGAAACTTGGCAGACATATCAGGGACCCGACCAGGTTAAATTGGAAATAGTCACTTATGGGGGAGTGGAGGGAGGGGGAATCCGGAAAATGGAGGTATTTTTAACTTTCGAATGGGTGATTGGATCTTAATGAAACTTGATATATAGAAAGATCTCGTGTCTCAGACGTCCAATTTTAAATCCGGACCGGATCCGGTGACATATGGGGGGAGTTGGAGGGATACCCGCAATCTTGGGAAACGCTTAGAGTGGAGGGATCGGGATGAAACTTGGTGGGAAGACCAGGCACAAGTCCTAGATACTTGATTGACATAACCGGAACAGATCCGGGCACTTTGGGGAAGTTGGGGGGGGGGGGGGCGAATTTCTGGTGATCCCGCGAGTTCGGTACTCCCTGATATACTAGGACGATGAAACTTGGCAGGCGTGTCAGGGACCACAAACAGATTGACTTGAGAATAGTCGTTTCCCCGATCTGACCATCGTGGGGAGAGTGGAGGATTGGGGAATCCGGAGTCTAGTGGCATGCACAGCTTTTGAACGGGTGATCGGGTTTAAATGGAACTTGATATTTTGAAAAAACTCGTGTCACAGCCGTCCCATTTGAAGTCCGGACCGGATCCGTTGATATTGGGGTAGTTGAGAGGGGAACCGGAAATTTTGGGAAACGCTTATACAGGCGGATCGTAGATACGTCATTGACATAATCGGACCGGATTCGGGCAGTGTGGGGGAGTTTGGATTTCTAGTGATCGCGCGAGTTAGGTACTTCCTGATGTGCTAGGACGATGAAACTTGGTAGGGATATCAGGGACCCGAACAGATTGACTTGAGAATAGTCTTTTACACGATCCGACCATCGTGGGGGGAGTGAAGGGATGGATAATCCTGAATCTGATGGCATGGACAACTTTTGAACAGGTGATCGGATTTGAATGAAACTCGGCAAGTGGAAAGAACTACTGTCTCAGAAGTTCCATGTCAAGTCCGGATCGGATTCGATACTTGTGGGGGGGGGGGAGGGGGCACGGGAAAACTTGTGAAACGCTTAGAGTCGAGGGATTGGGATGGGACTTGGTGGGGAGAACAAGCATTAGGCCTAGATACGTAATTGACGGATCCAGATCGTCTCGGAGCTCTGTGGGGGGAGTTGGTGGGGGGTTCCGTGAATTCCGGTGATCGAAGTTAGAATAGTTCCCGATGTGCTAAGACGATGAAACTTTGCAGTGATATTAGTGACCGACCTAGTTGACTTGAGAACCCGACACAATGCCCTAGGAAAACTTCCGTTCCTGGATCCGACCATTCTTGGGGGAGTGAGGGAAGGGGAATACGGAAATTGACTTCCATAATCTGGGAACGGGGGATCCGATTCGAGTGAACTAAATGGGTGATGAGAATTGATGACCTAGACAGGCAAAGCATGCGTCCGAACCACATGCGGCCACGGTTGTGGGAGGTGGAGGGGGGCCTGAAACTTTTGACGTGCACAAAAACCAAACTGATGGACCAAATGGGATGCAAGTTGGTTTTTTTTTTTTTTTTTTTGACAGTGCAAAACGCATAAGTCAGCTACATTTTATTAAATGTAAAAAATGTAGCTGACTTATCCGTTTTGCACCGTCAAATATGATTCGCAGTCAGCTTGGGCCGTAGGAACATCTAGATTTGTTATTTGGCGTCCGCGGTAGGGGGGGGGGGGGGCTAGATCCGGAAATTTTCAGATAGGCTATGCTTCAATTCCAGTCAAACTTGATGGACGGGAAGAGAAGATGTCAGAGATGCAGCGATTTAAAAGAAACTTGGAATATAGAGAAAACATATGCCCTGGATGACATATTTTAGGGTCCGAATCGGATCCGACCACGGTGGGGGGTGGTCCAAAAAAATGCTCAGATTCGAGTGAAACTTGATAGGTGGTAAGAGAGATGCTTTAGGTGATCCATTCTTGAGTCTGAACCAGATTCGGTCGCTGTAGGGGGAGTTAGAGGGAGGCACCGGAAATCGTGTGGCACGTCTAGGGATCAAACGAGTGGATTTATTGGGCTGAAATCCGGAAGTTAGAACAGTCATTTACTCCAGATGATCAAAGGCGATGCCGGAAATGCTCAAACTTGAGTGAAACTACATATCCCATTTCTAGGTCCGAACCGCATTTTCGTATGGCGGGTGTATTTTGTGACGTTCTCATCCACTTTCTTTGTACCGCCTACTCGTAACAAGTGCCATATGAGATCGTAGCTCTTGTTAAACTTCCCCGAGAAGTAGTTCGCCCGGGATCGGTTCGAAACAGGGATAAGAAAACACGCTAGATCAGTATGCTTCACTTAGTTTCCTGCCGGACCGATAGTCGATTGGAATCTGGACCCGCGTCGTCAGCCCACAAAATTCGCGTCCTGCCGTTCTCAACTTAAATCGAGATTTTATTCGAGTCGCGTTCAATTCTAAACCGGAGAAATTTCGCTTGGGGGCACCAGTTTTTAGCAAGCCGTGAGCCCAAGTATCTACAAAGTCACTGCCTGCTCTACCGTAACGTTCATTGCTCTGTGAACACCTGGCACGCCCGAAAAAGACAATTTGTTATATTTCGGCTATTTTAAGTTTACAAAATCGCACCCTAATCCTACGTCCGTGCCCCAAACAAAACTGAAGCAGTTGATAGATTAGACCAGAGCCTCGTTTTTGTTGAAATAGCGCTGCCGCATCGCTGCTGCAGCACTTCTTTGCTTCTGCACAATATGCTTTTTTAAATTCACTTTCTTCTTGGTTGAAGCGGCAGCGCTGCAGCACCTTGCAGGGAAGCACGGACTTGGTCGGTGAGCAAGTACGTCATTCTCGAGAAGCAGTGCCGTCTTCCTCGGAAGCACAGCAGTGCAAAAACGGCTGTAGAAAGAATCAGTCCGGAATCGGCCGAGAAGTGGACCTGCAGCATGCAACAAAAACGAGGCTCAGGGAATAGACTATGATACAGCTGTCATCAGCACCGTCATAGACCACAAAACAATCCACTCATGGTCAAATGATCCTTTTCCCATATCTGAAAGTGGCTCTTTATTCTGGGGTATACTAATTGGCGTTCCACCAGCCTAACCTCCCATTGTTCAGAAAAGAAAATGTTAGTTAAAGCACAACTCTTACTAGAGATGATCTTTTTCCCTATAAATGGATCAGAAAAAATGTTTCCGAAAATACCATTACTTGCCACCTGAAACTAGCGATTCTCTTGTTAGCGCTTGTGGATTATATCCAGCCTTCCTGCTCTCCGACGCGGCGGCTGGGCGCAAAAGATTTGAAAACTGAACGTGACTTGGTTAAAAAGTGGGAAAACTAAGCAAACAAAAGAAGTAATAAACAGAAGACTATCACATCCTTATGTGTCAAACACCTGTCAGCGGGCAAACGAAGACTCTGGCAAATCTTTCGTTGGGAGACGGGAAAACTCGGCAAGGCCGAAAAAGCGCTAAAAATCCATTGTTACGAAACGAAACAATGGAGAAAGGTGGGGATTTTAGAAGCTTATAATTCCATATGGGAGCTAACTATATTATCAAACGCAGAAGAAGCAAGAGGCGTCCTTTAAGTTTAAGGAATCTTGCTGAGAAAGGGTTACCCGTATCGGCTGGACCTTTCTAAAAACTACAAACTTTGTGTAGGAAAATTTCGGACTGTTACTATCCACGCAGACTGACCTTATTTAAAGCCTTACAGTCTTACATTAAAGTCGTACAGTCTTACATGCGTATATACACACTAACACACTCTTAATATTTTTAATTTACTCTGAATACTTTATTAACATTAAAAACACAACTTCCCCATCAAAAGAAATCTTTCCGGTGTTGAAAAGGTAACTTGGTAACATTTCTTATTTCTTTAAAATCTTTACTTCCCATCATTTTAATAACCCATTTCTTTATCAGTTCCTCCCACCCCGAAAATCTCCTCCCTTAGTCCCAGTAACTCTCTAAAATCACACAAAAGGTGGCATATATCCTCATTCGTTTCTCCACTCATGGGGCAGAAATAGTAAGGACCCGATGTTTCCTCTTGAACTTGTCTTGCTCAAACCTGGAAGTGACAAGGTCAGGAGTTGAATGTGAGAGTGTGATCTATCGATTGATTCTCGTTTTTCAGTGCCGAACCTCTTAAGAAAAAGAAACGATTAGATCCTGCTATCGTCCGAGCCCGAGAACAGCGGCGAGTCAAAAAATTGGAGAGAGCCATCAGAAAATTGCAAAAAGTTGAAAGGCCGCTTAAACCTCTCGAAGAAATGGAGGTTCCTTTTTCCCTGACAAAGGAACTTGGGTAAGAAATATTCTGAGATACAGTTTTTTAGAGCGATTGGTTTGGTTAAGCTTGGGGTGGTGAAAGCGAGCCTGTTTCTGCTTGAAAACCAACTATTCTCTGTATTTTGTGATTCATTCGTTCATACTGTACAAAATACATAACATAGATATATGGCAAGAGACAAGATCCCCTGAAGCTGTCTTGTCGGAGATCCACTACCTATAATAATAATAATAATAATAGATTTATTGCCCATCATAATGCACAAAAGTACAAAAAGACGGACTAACTAAATGAAGAAGAAAAAGAACAAGAGAGAGATGAAAAAAAGAACATAACTATCAACATAAATAATGGAAAGAACACAAGAAACTTAAAAAGTAAACTAACCTACACTAAATATTATCACATTGCAATACCTAGAACATATTACAAGCATAAAAAACTGCACACACACACCCCCAAATATTAACGACAACAAAAAAAATGCACTGTGGTGACTGCAACCTGTTTCCTCCACGAAAGTATCACAGACACCGACATAACTGCACATACGTTCACTTCCTTCAGGTTGCGACCTGCAAGTGTCTAATCCAGTCAGCCACAAATCCGTGATTTTCTATGCCAAACGCTGGGTATATCTAGCGTTAGGCGTTGCCTGTGCCTAACGCTGAATAGCCTATTCCAAACGCTGGATAGCTGTTGGTACTCTAACCCTGAACTACCCCACTGTAGATGAATTCTGATTGGTTGACTTCTGTGCTTCACTAAAATCATCGATATTTTATTGGGTTCAGGTATCCAGCATTTGGCATAGTGTATCCAGCGTTAGGCAAAGGGTATACCAAACGCAAGGTATACCCAGCGTTTGGCATAGGCTTTCCCAAAATCAGGGGTTTGTGGTAGACTGGTCTAATCCTTTTCCTCACCATCCGGATGCAGTCTGGCGACGCCGGAATTTTAAACTCCTCCCAAGCGCATAGCGAATCATCAGTAAACTAGCAGTGTCATATCTGAGAGTTTTAAATGTCACTTGGATGAAGTTCATTATTAAAGGGCACCTCGCATTGCATAGTTTTCTGCTCAGGGGGGTTCGCCAAGGCGGTTTTGGTACCGGGGAGGGGGTTTCGCCGTGGGGGTGGGGGGTCGTTTCACGACGTTTATAGAACGTGCCAAAAAAAACACTAATATGAAAATATTTAAACGACGCTTTTTGTACCGACAACGACGAACCACTAAAACGAACGCGGCTAATAACTTCATGATGGTCGCGAGCTAGCTAAATATCTTTCTTTTGAAGATCGCTCTTCTGAGACGATCAGGGACGATTCGAAGACGGATCAGGCTCATGCGAACTGTAACTCGGCACCACTGTCAATAACATCCTTTTTTTGTGAACTTCCCGATCCTAAATTGAGAAAATCGGGCCCAGAAAAAACGTCTGTCCGTACCATAACACAGTTGATCCGAGGACGCCTTTATACCGCTCTGGTTATCCCGCACATTCTCGCTCTGTCGTCTTTTTGGAACTCACACTGAAGGAAAAGAAAGCAATAAGAGTTGTTTATTTCAAGGTTGCGAAGTTTTTGCTTGGATTACCTCTTTGGACGAGAAATACTTCACTAATTATTAAATACGGTGTTCTTGATCCCACGGATGTCATCAACATCCGTAGGGAAAAGTTTCTACAGTCCCTGGATCCCCAGCACAGCCTGTACCAGGCATTTCTAAAGTAGGCAAGTTGTGCTAGTTCTTTGCTTATTTGTTAGTTTAGTGTGATTCGTTTTGCCTTTTTTTTCTTCTTTTTTCTTCCCTTCTTATACTCCATTTGTCATATTTTGTGTTTAGAATGGGTTAATAAAATCATTCATTCATTCATTCAGTTTCGGGTCAAAAACACGAAATCGTATTGGGGACAAATTAGAAGCAGTCAATAGTAGGCTATCGGATTTTTCTTGACTCAGCAGTTTTTCTAGAATGCGGAAGAGGAACTTGGCCCCACATAGCAAAGATATGCAGCTAGCAAGAAAAGAATTGCTTTTGGAGTGGTGCCAACACAGGAGCGAAGAAGCTGGTCGCGATTCCATGTGTATTACCCGAATGCTGAATGCACAAGAAAAAGCTCTCAAAGAGCTGCGTTTGGAGTCCGAAGAACTTTACGTAGAAGCTGTACAGGTGAGCAAAAGGTTCTAGAAGTGTTTCAACCTCCTAAGTAAGTAAGTAAAAAACGAATTTATTTAAAAAAAAAACACTATCATGGCAATGCCAAATTTGGGTTTTACGTCAAGTATAATAAAGCTACAACGGTCGCTCAATCTGTATCTATTCAAACAGATTTGGACGACTATGGTAGCTTTTCGTAAATATTGGTTGGGGCTGGAACGCACCCGTAGTAATATCGGTAGATTCGCGTTTGGTCAACCCAATAATCTTTGACCCCCGTGGGCACCGAACTTCGCGCGCGCGTATTATTTACCTTCAGTGCCGGAAATCTTAGGTCCAGAGAAAGCTCACTGGTGAATCGTGGTCAGGGCCATATCCAGGGGAGGGTTCTACCCCCCCCCCCCCCCGGGAAACATACACAAATAATATTTTTTTTAGGCTTTAATCTCTGATCTATGTTCTTGTCTTACTGTGTGGTTTGGGTTAGGTCCGACCCGCAGGCAACTAGAGCTGGACCCGCAGGCAACTAGAGCTGGTGGACTCGGACTCTGGATTCGCCTCGAGACGCCTTTTTTAAGGACTTGGACTCGTCTTTCACGGAGCTGTCCGTCCGCCAAAGCTGTAGACTCGGACTCTGGACTCGCCTCGAGACGCCTTTTTTAAAGCACAACTCTTACTAGAAATGATCTTTCCCCAATGAAGTAGATCAGAAAAAAACGTTTTCGAATATACCATTACTTTCCACGTGAAATTAGCGAATTTCTTGTTAGCGCTTGTCGATTGCCTCCAGCCTTCATGATCTCCGACGCGGCGGCTGGGCGCAAAACATTTGAAAACTGAATGCGCCGTGGTTGAAAAGTGGGGAAACTAAGCAGATAAAAGAAGTAATAAACAGATGCTTCTGAGATCCTTATCTGTGAAAGAGTTGTCAGCGGACGTTGAAGATTCCGGCAAAAGTTTCGTTGTGTGACGGGCAAAACTCGGCAAGGCCAAAAAAGCGCTAAAAATTCATAGGCACAAAACGAGACAGTGGAGAAAGGTGGGTTTTTTAGAAGCTTATAATTCTGTATGGGAGCTGGGTATATTATAAAAATCAGAATAAGCAAGAGGGGTCCTTTAAGGACTCGGATTTGCTGGACTTGCAGCAGCTCTGCAGGTACCCCCCCCCCCCCAACAAAAAATTTGACGGGTACGATAAACAGGTCTTCCGTTAGAATCTTTCCGAGGCAAAATAAAGCAGTCGTGCTGGTCAAACTGGAGTGCGGCACTGTCAGAAATCCATGTTTCGGTCACGCAAGCTATGTCAATCTTGTGGTTTGAGAGCACCTCGTTTAGTTCTTCGACCTTGTTTGATATCGAACGAACATTAGCAAGCAGAAATCTTGGGTAATGCTTTTTAGAAAGTACAGATTTTAGTACTTTTGGTTCTAAGCTTCGGGATTTAGGCACAGAAGAGGGGCGTATTTGTTGACACCTAGAAACTGCAGTTGTGGCTTCAGCTGCCTGGGACACTGGTTTTTTGTTGGTGTGGTGATCTGGGTTCCGTGAGGGCCCTGGTCCAAGAGGGTTGTTCCGAGTGGGGAAAGAAATTAGAAGCTGTGACTGTTTCTGGGTTGTTGGATTGTCTGGGTGGTGGCGCATTCCTGTGGGCCTGTAGCCAGATTTGTAAAAAAACTATTGTGTCTTCCGCGCGGATGTACAGTCGTGCAAGGGCGTTTGCAGTTTTTGGAACAAGACTTGTTTATCATGAATAATATGGCACTTGGCCGAAGGGCAAGTGCCATAAAAACTAGGACTCCTATGCGCATCCTAGACAAACTAGGACCCACATGGCAGGGCCTCAGTGCGAAAACCAAAGATTTAATTTGATGGGAAAATACGCGGGTGACATGGACTTGTGTAAAGTAGTGAACTAAACGACAAAAGTGCGCTTCAGTCTGGGATAGCCCAGGCTGAGGTGAACTTTCGTCTTTCAGTTCACTGCTTAATCGAAATCGAACTCACTAAATCGAAGTGTATACAGTTATTTTTCTAGGAAAAAAAAGAAGAAAAACACAAAATATACACTCGCCTATTCTGGTATTAGTTTGAATATTCCATGCTATTCTATATTTTCGGTAATTTCAGTAATCCTCGCAAGCCTTTACATTACTCTTAGTTTACAGTAGCCCGACAAAGTTGAAACTCAATGGGTCGTGACCTCAGTGAGTGCGCTTCAAATCCCGGTTTTTCATTGTATGGTTCTCCCCAGAGACATGAACAGGCATGTCACAATGTCCTGACTCCAAGTTGGACTTAGTCAAATTTCAGTCAACGAACTCGGATCCTGACTCCAAGTTGGACTTGGACAAATTTCAGTCAACTGTCTACAATGATGGTCATGGTATAACAAACGCGATTACGAACGACCATCGTCAAGTTAGCCCAGCGTCTAGTCATAAAAAATCAGCGCTGTTTCCTTCCCGTGTGAACAGGCCAGAACATCTGCCTAGCTAGTGGTTACGTTGTTTTCTTCCCAAATGACTCAAGTGTGTAACGGCGGAGATCAACGAGTATACACGGGCGACCAAGAAGGCTCTATATACGCCTATAGGACGAAGTCCAAAACACGCCAGTGATCCTCAGGAAGAACGAGAAAACGTCTAACTAACGACTTAAACACAAGAACTCAAATCCTCGGCGATCGCTGGGGACAGCTGCGGTGCCGCTTCCGGCTCTTCCGCTAGGTACACGGCGATTTTGCATCGGCAATGAGAGTTAGTCATCAAGAGTATTGGTTCCACCTCCGCTTATTCTTGTCGGAACATGTTGATCGATGGATGGACGAAAGACGGAGATTCTTGCTCTTATTGGTTCTTGGTATCAGTTACTACTTACGTTCCAACCTCGTGAAAAGTACTACGCTGACCGTTCCAACCTTCTCGGAATAGTAACTAATTGTAGCCTATTTATTTGCTTACCACGCTCGAGAGCCTAGTGTTACGTGGTAACTATACGATCTCTGTGGCGCGATATTTTGCCGGAATTAGGAAACGAGTTGACAGCATGCGTAGTCAGTAAGTAGGGTGGAACACGACCCAAAGAACGGCGAACAAGTGATTACGTGGTAACTACGATCTCTGTGGCGCGAGATTTTGCCGGAATTAGAAAATGAGTTGACGGCATGCGTAGTTACTAGAGTAAGTAGGGTGGAGCACGACCTAAAGAACGGAGAACAAGTGAGACAATCTGGTGGGACCCAAAGACAAGTTTTTGCGCTTTTTTGCTCTGCTTTTTATAATTGTAATAACTAGTTTTATTTTTCAGATTGACCCGACCTTCCTGCCTTACAAAGCTTTTGGCCCTACCAGGACGCCAAAGATCAAAGGGTACGATGCACCTGATGGCGAATACGTTGACACCACCCGGAAATGGGATTAAAGCTATATTTGTAAATTAAGTAAATAAGCGTTTAATAAATCAATCCTCAAGCATGAAATAATTCGCAGGCACCCTCCTCTTGCCCCTCAATTGATGAACACAGAAGGTTGGCTTGTAATGGGGAAAAATAAGTTTTTTTAGATCTGGGGACTGTTTTTCTCACTGCAAGCCAAGTTCCGAGTTAAGCCACAAACTTATAAGATAATCCAGTAGGGTCGGTTCCAAATAGGACCCAGCTGTAGCCGGCGCTAAGGTCATCTTAAAAACCTGACGCACTAAAGCGGAATCGAAGTTAAGCCGCTTTCACATTGACGCGTTGTTGCGTATGCGTTTATCTTGCGTTGCGTACAGGATGCGCAGCGTATCTTTCACACCTGCGCGAGAAGATTTCGCGCTGGATGCTCATTTACATTTTCCTTTCTCGGTTTCTTCAGCTGAATTTAGTTTCTCCCACTAGTAGCAAGTTTTTTTTGTTTGTTTTTTTTCTTCAAAAACTTCCATTTTCCACTGACAAATCTGTTGCGAACGCGTCAACGCAACGCAAGAATAGAACTTGGCTCTATTCTTGCGTTGCCTTTAATTTGTATGCGCAAGCTCTGCGTTGCGTCGACGCAAGCACGACGCGGAGGTTGCGTAGCTTAGTGTGAAAGGCTCAACGTGAAAGCGGCTTTAAACACAGTGTAACTGGTTCTCTCACAGCGCGATCTCAGTCGTTTACCAGAACGAAAGCTAGGAACCGGTCAGCGCTGTGTCACATGGAGTGCTACGTTCAAGCGTAGCTATATTTCTTGGTTAATCTGAAGGATAGGTGACAACTACCGTGGAAACAACAACATTAGCTGACCAAAAAAAGACATTTTAATGTTTACCCGCTGTTATGGAAAGAAATGGTTTTCTAACCAGGCGCCCTTTTCTTTAGCATTAGCTCTCTATCCGACAAGGACAAATGGCAACAATAACGAGTCCTGAAATAAGGAATACACTTTACTCGCCCTTCCTTCTTACCTTAATTTTGCTGTCACACAATCCACAAAAATCGCCGGAATTTCTGTCTTCTTTAGCACTGAAACAGTATTTTATTTTATCGGGTTCTGGACCACAGTTCACTTGATTTTCGCTAATAAGGCAGCACGCATCTCTGTGTTCTGGAACAAGGCACGAATGGTGTGTTTGACCTAGAAGGGTAGATACATAAAAACACCCCCATGTGATCGGACGCACTCCTAAGAATGCAAGGAAATACAGGGAAAGAAATAAGAAGGGAGATAAATACTCCTTTAGCCCAAGCTGACTGGGGAACGTACTGTATGCACTGTTTGAATATAAGAAGGGCGATATTGACATGTTCCACCCTACATACTGTAGCTACTACGTATGACGTCACGAAACTCGGCTTCTTTGCGTCAAGGCTGGAAGCATTTTAAATTTTCGGTAAAATATCACTCCACGGGGTAATCCGGCCAATCACGTTACAGAGATTCGTAGTTACCACGCTTACTACGCTCCCGAGCATGGTAAGCAAATAGTTACTATTAGTTACTATTCCGAGAAGGTTCGAATGGTCAGCGTAGTAACTTTTTACGAGGTTGGAACGAAAATAGTAACTAATAGTTACTATAGTGTTAGAAGAGTGGAACACGCTCATTGTTCCACTTTTTATAGTTGCGATTTTTCAAATGTTGTTTCGGTGTAGTTTGGCGCAGTTTTGTCTTCGGTGTGAAAGTACAGTATGTTGAATGACAAATAGAATGCTACATCTACTGTACTTCTACGTGAAACTACAGTGAAACTACACACCCGCAAAAATGCAAATTAAGCCTGGCGCTGCTAAGTCACAGGTTTATCCAACATGTTTGCTAGCTGTAAGTGTTTACAGACGGCCATTCCGGCCAGGCGCCGGAAGAATTAAGATAGTTGAAGATTTTACAAGTGAAGAGCTAGTGTAACAGCGATTCCGAGCGAGGATCCTATGATCAGGCGCAGTAGTGGTTAGTGAACAAAATTCCCAGACCGCTTGAGAACTCAAGAGATCGTAGCGCTGGTCCTGCAACCCAGAGGCCGCAAGCGGCCGCAAGTTCAAACCCGGCTGATAAGCATTTTTTGGATCCCAAAGAAACTTTACGCTTCTTTTTGCGACCCGGCTGTGCTTTTCTCGGTTGTTCTGTTCGATATTTTTGATAAAGGGATCTATCCAGAATAAGGATAGATTATTTCTGTTACTGTAAGTTTCTTCTGTGTCTGCCCCGGTCCCATAGTAATTCTAAGATCTTTCCACTATAGTCTGTTCACTTTAGTCTTTCCACTTTAGTCTTCCCACTATAGTCTGTCCACTTTAGTCTTTCCACTATTCTCTGTCCACTTTAGTCTTTCCACTATAGTCTCCACTTTATTCTGTCCACTACAGTCTTTCCACTTTAGTCTTTAAATCTTAAGCTACACTGTCAGCAGGTACACAACATATTTTTTTGGTTGAGACACTTTTTTCATAACAAAAACGTCTCATTTTGCTTATAACTCCGGTATTTTCTGTCAGATTCAGTTCAAATTTAGAGTACAAGTATAGAATCATGTATCTATTAACGCTGTCATCTCTCGACATGATAATTCGGACTTTCTTTTTGCGACCTTCTGTGACGTTTTTTTTACAAAAGTGTCTCAGATGTATTTTCATTTTTTTTTAGCTTTTTTCAAGTTCTTGATTAATTGAATGTTTTAAAACCTTTAGACAGGGAGATGTTCGGCTGTTTTGTTAGGATAGTGGACTCCGGTCAAGATTTTGATCTCCTGGCTACAACACTTTTTGTAACAGTAACGTTTTTCTGAGACGTTTTCCCTTTAAAACAACACTTTTTTCAATGTAACGTTTTTTTTAGACGTTTTCTCTTTGGGAACAACACTTTTTTATAATTGCAACATTATTTTCAAAAAGAGTGTGACACTTTTCAAAAAAGCTACACTGTCAGCAGGCATACATCATAGTTTTGTGTTTAAGACATTTTTTCCGTAACAAAAACGTCTCATTTTGCTTATAACTCCGATATCTTACGTCAGATTCAGTTCAAATTTAGGGTGCAAGTAGAGAAGCAAGTATCTGTTAACGCTGTTACCTTTTGACATGATTATTCGAACTTTCTTTTTGCGACTTTTTTTTGTGACGTTTTTTTTACGAAAGTGTCTCAATTTTATTTTTAAATTTTGCTTAGCTTTTCAAGCTGTTGAATAACTGGATGCTCTCAAACCCATAGACAGATTCTCGGTTGTTTTGTTAGGACAGAGAACTCCGGTCAAGATTTTGATCAACACTTTTGATTACATTAACGTTTTTCCGAGACTTTTTTTTCAAGAACAACGCTTTTGCTACATTAACGTTTTTCCGAGACATTTTTTCTTTGAAAACAACACTTTTTTATAACTGTAACATTTTTTCAAACAAAGACGTCTGAGTCTGACACTTTTTAAATAAGCTACTTAATTGTATAAGAAAACACATTTTCAAAGTGTAACTCCATATAATTAGTTTCATATAGAAGTTGTAAAGCAGGACATCTGAGCTGACTGAAATTTTTTTTATACTCCTCAGTACTTTGACGACGGATTAAATAGCTTGCTTTCCGACAACACCCGCGGCAAAGAAAGAACGTTTTGAACTACTCTTGTTCACGGTGAACAACTTCCGCTTAACAATGGGATATCGAACTGCCCTGCAATATGACCAGAATACTTCCGAAGGTGCAAAAATTCTGGTTACATGATGCTCTGAATTCAAGTTCTGTGTAAAATAAAAGACATGTGATTCCGATATCCCTGTGCGGTTTTCCGAAAAGAATACGTGGAATCAGCCACAAAAACTACTGAGATCCACATTTCGTTTTTTCGGTACTGCAAGGAACGTCTCTGGACATGTGCATATGACAAGTCGCCTTGAAAAATAATAGAAAATCTTCCTTAACTTCTGTCAACAGTTCGTATACATTCATTTGAAACAGTACACAATTTGAACAAGTATATTATTTTCGTCGCAATAAGCAAGAGCTGTGCAAGGGAATGCAAACGCTGTTCCTCTTTAACGTCACGAGCCTCAGTATGCACATGCTTTAAGTGACATTTTTCTCAAGAGATACATATTTGATGTTAACTGGCATCCGACTGCGAGTTCTGAACAGAACGGGATTAAAAGCGGGCAAAGCAAAGTACATTGTCCGATCGCTGATTTGCGTTTGGACTTAAACCATCACTTTTCCATCCGTTTTACCCATTTTTATTTTTGTTTTGGCAACTCAAAAAGCAGCTTTGAACCGGCCGACAGTTCTCAAATATTCAGAAATTTCTTAATATATCCAGTATAACGATATAGGATATCGTAAGATCGCTACAACAAGCTACAGACTTAAAATCAATTTTGGTGACTCCCTGAGTAAGAAAGTGCCAAAAACGCTCGTGAAAGCAGAGGAGACTTTGGAAGCACAACGTTTTATCCGGCACCAACATTTTTTGCTAGTAGTTCTTACATTCAGAACGACCTAACACATATGTTCCTAAGCCAGTTCTAAAAGAAAAAAGGTTTAACTAGTTCTCAGCCCATCGCCTTTTAAGAAAACCAATGCGGTCGAAAGTTTATATGCGTTCAAATGCATTTAGGGTCATTTCCGGCATTCTCTTCCGGAATATTCCCAGATCATGGATTCAGTATTGCTAAGGTTTCATTTGCGGTTGCCCAAGACCCTTCAAAGAGCTCCTAGGGAACGCCGAAATCGGGCTAAAGGTTCTTCCCTTCGCCTATATTTTTTCCCGATTCTTGTTCTCAGGTTCTCTTATGCCATACTCTTATGACATACTAGCTCTATGGCAGTGTGCATCGATCGAACGAATGGGCACAAAATTCAAATTTCGAATCGTGCATGCGTCTTGCGAATCAGGCTGAAAGGGTCACAGCCCAAGAGCCAGAAGTATTTTTTGGATAGGACTGTGGCAATGGAGGACAACGGAGACTGACCTTTCCATGTTTCAGTCTGTAGAAGAGTCTTACTGGGATGGAAAACTTAGTGATCGTAGAAGATGGTTTCTCGAAGTCAAATGT
Organism: Branchinecta sandiegonensis; assembly: GCA_030848855.1. Classification (NCBI taxonomy): domain Eukaryota; kingdom Metazoa; phylum Arthropoda; class Branchiopoda; order Anostraca; family Branchinectidae; genus Branchinecta; species Branchinecta sandiegonensis. The sequence goes on from JAUPMV010000011.1 coordinate 19,741,413, forward strand.
AAATGTTAGTGTCAACAAGGATGTTAGTGCTAGTATTACCAATAAGGGTCGATAAACAGCAGGAAGACAACTAAAAGCTGAGAATTTTGTATTCTGTAGTCATCTGGTAAATTTAAGAAGAACAAGATTGAAATACACTGGGTGCTGACTCTGAACACTTATTCGGATTTTAGACAACCCTGGGCTTTGTTCAAGTTTTAAAAGCCCTGAACACAAAATTAAATGGGATGGTATGTAGGTTATAAGAATTCAGTGAGCTAAGAGCCAAGTGCTTCAGAGCTTTTAGACTTTCCCTTTTTAGTCGAGTGTTTCATGGAACAATGCACTATTTCGGGGGCTGTAGCAGCTTTCAGTTTTCGGTTTTCACTGTTTTTTTTTTTCGCTCATTACTCGTGAACATGTGCAACTATCAAGTTCAAACTTGGTACACTTGTGAGAATTGGGGTCTAGCTGTGCAGTATGAGGGCCCCTCCCTGCACCCATCCCGTTGAGGCGCAAATGGGCCAGATTGTCCAGTGAATAATGTTTATAACTTGGCCAGACCTGCACATAGGACGATGAAATTCCCTGTACCTGTAGATGCAAGGACTGAAAAATTTCTTTACAGTTTACACCTCCCCCTCCCTCCACGTTCATGGGCAACTGGGCTCAGATTACCCAGGAGTAAAGTTTGCTACAAGTGACAGGAATCAAAAGGTATCGAGTTAAAACTTGGTTGGTTTGTGAGCATTAGGGTCTTTATTTCCTTTTTGCAGGTCCCAAACTCCACTCCCACTTGGTTCAGGGGCAATTGGCCCAGATTGTCCATTTTTATGGCACTTGCAGCTTTGCTCAAGTGCCATATACCAATCACTTTTCGATCTGTCAGGCCACTGTTCTCGAGTTAGGGTACTTCCAGAAGTGCTAGGACCATGAAACTTTGCAGGCGTACTAGTGACCTGACCAAACTAATTTGGAAGTAGTCACTGTCCGGATTCGACCACCGCAGGGGGAGTGGAGGGAGGGGGAATCCGAATACTGACGTATTTATAACTTTTGAATGGGGAATCCGATCTTAATGAAACTTGATATTTGGAAAGACCTCTTGTCTCAGATGCCACACTTCAAGTCGGGAATGGATCCGGTGACCGGGAATCGTGTGACATGTTCAGAGTGGACGAATAGGGATGAACCTTCTTGGGAAGAACAAGCCCTAGATACATAGTTGACAAGACCGGACCGGATCCGAGCACTGCAGGGGGTGTTGGAGGGAGGGTTCCGGAATTTCGGTGATCCAGACTTAAGATGCTTACGCATGTCCTATAGGACGATGAAACTCGGCAGGAAAATCAAATCATTTTAACTTAAGAACAGTTGTTTCTCCGACTTGACCAGGGAGGGACGGAGGGGTAATCCGGAATCTTGAGGTATGTCCAAATTTTGAATGGATGATCGGATTTTAATGAAACTTGATATTCAGAAAGAACTCTTGTCTCAGATGCCCCATTTCAAGTGCGGACAGGATCCGATCAATGTGGCGGGAGGTGGAATGAGTGTTCAGAAATCCCGGGGATCCCAACTTAAGATGCTTACACATGTCCAAGGACGATGAAACTTGGCAGGCATATCAGGGACTCTTCAGTTTTAACTTAAGAACAGTCGTTTCTCCGAGTTGACCATCGTGGGGGAGTGGAGGAGGAGGAATCCGGAATCTTGAGGTATTTCCAACTGGAATCGGATCTTAATGAAACTTGATATTCCGAAAGAACTCATGTCTCAGATGTCCAATTTTAAGTTGTCTCAGATGTCCAATTTCGAGTGCGGACAGGATCCGATCAATTTGGCGAAGTCGGGGGGGGGGGGGGGGGGGCAGAATTGTCTGACATGCTTAAAGTTAGCGATTGACAGGACACTTGGGGGAAGAACAAGCATCAGGGACAGAAAACGGACCGAATTCGATCACTCTGGGGGGAGTTGAAGGGGGGTCTGGAATTCTGATGATCGCAATCCAAGGGACTTCCAGATGTGCTAGGACAATGAAACTTGGCTTGAACATTAGTGACTTGACAAGTTTGACTTAGAAGTTGTCACTTCCCAGATCCGACCATCCCTTGAGGCACTCAGCTTAGCCGCAAAGTACACAAATACTATTAAGCAAAATCTACATTTTCGTGATCCCCAAGAGCCCATGATCGTTTTTGGCTCAAGGGTTTTGCTTAGAAATGAATTTCTAGCACCCTTAAAGTGCGCATCTTAACCGAAAAGTAAAAAAAAATACTTTTGACGAAACCAGATATATTCATGATCCTAAAGGGCCCACGGTCATTTTTGCCTCGAGGGTTTTGATTACAGATTGATTTCTAGCGCCCTTACAGTGCACATCATCACAGCCAAGTGCAGAACAAAAAAAATACTTTTTTTTTACCAAACGATACATCCTCGTGATTTCCGAGGGTCTATCGCCATTCTTATCTCAAGGGCTTGCTTACAAATGATCACAACAAACCCACAAATTGGCGAATTCCTACTTTAATCCTTTTTCAAAGCCTTGCGAGTGCCATACGAGTCTCCAGCTCTTCTTTAATGTTTTTAACTTGAATAACTGGTGATAGGACGATGAAATTTCTTTGTGGTTTTGGATCATAGGTTGGGGATATATATGTGGAATAGACCCACCCCCTAGCCTCTCCGTTCATGGGCAAGGGGGCCCAATTTGCCTATGAGTTAAGTTTTTGACCCGTGGCTGGAATCAAACTCTAAGCTGGTCTAGTCAAGGATATTTAGGTCTAGATATGCAATTTAATGGATCCTGCCCCCCCCCCCCCCTCACCCTGCCGTTCATCGATAACTGGGCCCAGATTTGCCATTAGTTAAGTTTGTCCATGACATTTCTTGAGTTCAACTCTTGTATTGCCTACTTGTGGATATGTATGTATAGATGCGAATTTTGGTGTAACAGCTGCTACTTCAGTCCTTAAAGCACACTTCTTACTAGAAATAATCCTTTCCCTATGAAACGATTCAGAAAAAAACGTTTTTGGAAATACCATTACTTTCCACCCAAAACTAGCGAGTCTCTTGTTAGCGCTTGTCGGCTATATCCAGTCTTCCTGCTCTCCGACGCGGCGGCTGGGCGCAAAACATTTGAAAACTGAACGTGCCTTGGTTAAAAAGTGGGAAAACTAAGCAAATAAAAGAAGCAATAAACAGAATATTATCACATCATTATGGGTGAAAGAATTGTCGTCGGACGTTTAAGATTCCGGTAAGCTTTTCGTTGGGTGAAGGGAACACTCGGCAAGGCTGAAAAGGCGCAAAAAATTCGTAGTTACGAAACGAAACAATGGAGAAAGGTGGGGATTTTAGAAGCTTATAATTCCATATGGGAGCTAATTATATTATAAAAGGGAGAATAAGCAAGAGGGGTCCTTTAATGATCGGTTGGAAACTGGACGGTGTTGTCATATGATCCATGATATGCCGTTCTTAATGAAGTTGTGATAAAGGGCTTATTAAGCTGCTACGATTTGGTTCAGCGCACTTGTTACTACCTTGCTAATAGAAAAGAGGTTTAAAGGGACGTTGTAACTTGGCAGTGAAAAAGTTCAGAATAAACCGAGCCAAAGGAAAAGATTCAAAGGAAGAATAATAGTTGGCGCCTACAATTTATTCTTAACTTAAATTACTATTACGGCTCAGCAATGTGCATGAATATTTGTTGTTTTGATTTTCATCATGTTCTTTACTGCTGTTCAAAGTTCAAATAAGTTTATTCCAGTGTATATTCCTTGGGATTAGTCGGGATAGTTATTTAACTTCAGGTGGTGCAGTTTTTACCAAGTGATAAAATGGATTTAAGACCACCAGCCTAACATAAATATCTGATTTGTGGACAGCCTATGCCAAACACATATTCATGATTTTATATTTGTTTTAAGCTCAAGTGCCATATGGCAATGGTTTTCCCATCTGTCTGGCCATCACGAGTTAGGGTAGGGATACGCATACTTCCAGATGGTTTAGAACGATGAAACCAGACTGATTAAAAAATTGTCACTTCCTGAACCTGGCAATCTTAGAAGTAGTGGAGGGAGGGGGAATCTGGAATGTTGAGGCATGCATAACTTTCGAAAAAATGGTCGGATGAATGAAACGTCATAACTGGCAAGTGCATGTATCTAAGATATTTCATTTAAAGTTCGGACCGGATCCGACTATTGCGGTAGGAATTGGATGCGCATGAGGTATGTTGTGACAGGCTTAGAGTATAGGGATCGGGAAGGATGATACTTGGTAAATGGCAAGAGCACACGTCTTAGATGTTCTATTCACAGATCGGACCCAGATCCGGCCACAGTGGGGGATTGACAAGGGGGGGGGGGGGGAGGGGGTATCTTGTGGTATGAAGGGTACTTTTATATAGGCAGGGACGATGAAAGTTGTAAGCTGTATTAAAGACCTCAACAGGTTGTCATTTCCCTGAATTCCCTGATCCGAATATCCAGGACGAGTGGAAGGAGGGGAAACCGTAAATCAAGCATAGCTTTCATACGAATTGCTCGATCTGTATGATACTTGAAAACTGACTGGAGAACTTATCCCAGATGTTACATACGAGGTCTGGACTAATCAAGATACATTTTCATCTTACCCATGGGCCCAAGATCAGTTGTACCTAGGGTTTTGCTCAGAAAAGATTCCAAACCCCTCTTAAAGTGCGCATATCAACCACACACTCAAACGTATTTTAGGCAAAACGTCATATTTTGGTGTTCCGCAAGCGCCCACAATTGTTTGTACCACGAGTATCTTTGCCACAATAGCAATTCAACTGTCGTGTTTTGGTCGTCGCTAGAGTCCGCTGTACGTTGAGACATCTTATTTATACACAAAACGTACAACCATAGTGAAAATTAAAAGAAAGAAGATGTAATTTTAGTATACATATATGTAAATATCATTATGGATTTACATAAAAGTAATGGGATTTAATGGAACCACTTCCATTGCGAAGTGCAAATAACTAATCGATTAGCCTAATAACCCCTTCGTCGCAGCTTCAAAGAACGGCATATCATCGACCATTAACGAAACAGTGCAGTTTCCACATTTTCGTTAAGGAGTAAAGTATATTGCGTGACCTTATTTGTTGCTCTTACACCTCAAGATCCACATCCATACATGGGTCGGGACCCATCAAAATGTATAAAGCCAAAAAAAATATAAGAAAGTCGGCTAAGTAAGTTATTGAATATAATATATAGATGCAAAGTAAAGCGTTATCAACAGTGTGTCCATTTTGCATTTCAGTATTTGATTACGTTTATTTCTGCCGTGCATCCAGTACAGCACAACGTTAACGGGCGTACAACGGAGCGCGTCCGGATTCCAAAGTACAACGAAGCGACACTACAACATTATATTCCAGTCCAACGCTTTTTCATGTGCAACACTTTTTTGTGTACAACGGAGCGCGTTCGATTTAGAAGTTTTTTCTACAACGGTAAAATGTAGCATAACGTTTTTCACCTAAAACGTTTTTTTGAACACAACAGAATTTACAAGAGTAACACTTTTGACGAAGTAAACGTTTTATTACGGTCCAACGTTTTTGTCGCAAAACGTTTTTCTTACCACAACGGAATTGACGAGAACAACACTTTTGACGATAACGTTTTATTACGGTCCAACATTTTTGGTGACAAATGTTGACAAAACGTTGTACAAAAAAAAACTTCTAAATCGAACGCGCACCGTTGTACAAAAAAAAAGTGTCACCAACCTGATGACAGTGTACTGACAGTTTGTCACGGCTGCAAGAATCGCAAACTGCTTTCCGTCAGAAATCTAGTCTACGTCTGTTGCCGCTTCTCCGACTGATTAGACTTTTTTTTATTGACAGTTTGAGGCCTAATGTATGTTTCGTATGTTATTCTCCTGTTGTCTTTTGTTCTTTACTTTTTTCTATTTATCTCTACTCCACTCTCTTTTGTTATAAAACATATGTGGGTTTTAAATATACTTACTTACTTAAAACGTAAGTGATGGGATACCTATGATTTCGTCACAGTTCCCTAAATATACGACAACTCTCGAAGAGGTCAAGATTTTTTGTTTAAACTTGGCACGAGCAGGGAGGGGTATAGTACGGTTGACCAGATTTACACGCTGAGTATTTTAGTTAGGAAACATTTATCTGTAAGAAAGGGAAGGTTATACGTAGGTTTCGTGGATTTGAAAGGAGCGTTTGATAATGTTAAGCGAGGACTTCTACTTAAAACCCTTATGGATACAGGTCAAGTTCGAAGATGTGGTATGTAGCGCTATATTTAGGGGTGGGGGAGGGGTTTGAAATTAAGGGTAAAAAAAGTATTTTTTGTTTAAGCTAATGAGATAGTCGATTTAGGGGTAACGAGACTTGCTGAATCCGAATATAAAAATATTCGGAATGAAAATATCCGGGAGGACACCCGGAATCCGGCGAAAACCGGAAAATTTGTGAAAAGTAAAAGTTTAATCTGAAGCTCATTCGAGATTCGATTTAGGGGTAAGGAGACATGCTGAATCTGAATGTAAAATTATTTTCTCGTCGGAAAAGAAGTTTGCCCGGAATCCGGCCAAAACCAGAAATTTAGCATGAAGTTTTAAAACCCAATGATATGGTGGATATAAGGAGAGGAAACATGCTATGGCAGCTTTCAAACATTCTAAAGATAAACAAAAAGTCTATGCGATCAGGTTATTTATCTCTAAAGTCCCAACCGGCATTTACACAACCGGCATTATGGTCGTTCTTCAGTAAGGTTCAAATGGCAAGGTAGCTTGTCAGAGATTATTCATGTACGAACTGGTGTTCGCCAAGGGGGAGTCTTATCTCCCTACATCTTCAAATCGGCCATAGCTTCTTGTCTCAATTCTTTGCATCCTGCTTACTTTTATAAAGACCATGCCTTCAGCTACATAGCCTACGCGGACGACTTGCTCTTAGTAAGCCGTAGTCGATCCACACTCACAAAAAAAAATAAGTTCTCAAAATCGGCCTTGAAGTTAACCTGTCAATATGTGAGTACTTGCATTTCAACCCTTCGTCAAATGGTTCGGATGCATCCAAAGGTTCTATCTCTCTTGGATCGTTCATCGTCAAATCAACAGATTCTCTACGGTGGCTCGGTATAACATTCAAATCTTCATTGTCAAAATTTTGCTCTTCGGTTGTTCAAGAAGTTTATAAATCAATACGTAGCGCCTATGGGCGCATCGTCCCCAACCGGGGGCGCTATAATCGTAAAGCTTTGGAAAATTTGTACAGGACCTTCTGCGCTCCTTCTATACTATTTCGTTTTGGTGTCACTCATGTTCTGCGAAAGAAGGAGATTAAAAAGATGAGATCATATTTTAAATATGCAAAGCACCTGCTCCTCTTGTCGAAATTATATCATAACCATACATTGCGGAGAAGTTCAAAATTCAAGATGCAAGTGTTACCCTTTTGGATGTTTCCTCGTCGCTTTCAAAAATCATGGACAACAGGGCCCAACCAGCGCACGACGTTATCCACTGCTTCCTGGCCGACGATTGAAAATTAAGTGTCTTTTTTATGTGTTTGTGTGTTTTATTTTTTTTTCCATTTACTCCGCTTTTTGAAAATAGCGGGTCATGAATAAATTACTTACTTACTAGTTCAAAAAGGTAGAATGGATTCGACAACTGTCTGGTGAACAATTTAATAAAATTTGTCGACCAATTCTGGAAAACCAAGTGGCGATACCAGTCCCTATCCTACCCCTATACCCATACGAGGCGAAACCTTATCGTGTGTTGGTGACGCGTGTTGTCGTAGGGTCGAAGGGGTTGAGGTATTTTGTTCAAACTGGTATGAGGATCCATCGGATCAAAGTACAGGCCAAGTTCCTACATGGCTTCTGTAGGCCTATACTTAGATGTGGGGGAGGGGTTTTCATATTTAGGGTAAAAAAATATGTTTTTTTAGCTAATGATATAGTCGTTTAAGGGGTAAGGGGGCAGGCTGAATCCATATCTGAACTTCGATTTTTGCCGGACGAATGGTTTACCCAGAATCCGGCCGAAACCGAAAATTTTTTTGAAGCTCAAAGTTGCTTTTGAAGTCGATTAGAGATCGTATCGTGTTAAGGAGACATGCTGGATCCAATTTTGAACTTTATTTCCTTGACGAATAAGCTGGCAAAATTTGCCAAAACCCGGAAATTTGGATCGAAAAGTTCGCCTCTCAATGTCACCAGCTCTTTTGCTCTTTACGCAGTTCGCCAGTAGTATTGCTAAAACGAGGAATTCCTTCAAACTAAAAGAATTTTCTTAAGTCGATTAGAGATGAGACACTGGAGCGCATGCCGAATCCATATGTGAACTTGGCTTTCTCATCTGATTAGTTGTTTGGCTGTAAGTTGTCAAAAAATATTGTGTACATATTCAAGCGGTTGATTACGGATAAACAGCAAAATGTTAAAGGGGCCTGGAAGACTGGAAATCTACAAGATTCAATTGTCTGGATCAAGAAGTCTGATAAACATAAAATTTTTGGATCCCATCGAAACCTGTGGTCTTGTTTTGCCATGTCACGCGAATTTCGCACGCGAAATCTCATTTGACTGTCCCTGCTCGAAGCTATGCAGTGCAGTTTACAGGCAGGCCTAATATTAATATCACGCGTACAAGTAATCTATAATAACGTCAGGTCATATTTTTATCGAATTCATCATCATTTAATCTTGATCAAGATGATAAAAGCACAGCAAACCAGTTAAATTCCCATCTTTCAAAAATAGTCCAATCACTTCCCCCTCTTGTTGTTGAAAGTATCCCCCAAGAACCAGTTGATGAGAAAGAAGTACCAAGAATTTCACGCGACGAAGTTTCAAAAAAGTTAAGTCCTTTAAGACGTACTAGTGTTATAGTTTATAGTTTTTTTAGTTTATAGTTTTATTTAATTACAACAAACATAGATAAAAATCACGGACCAGTGCACATGCCTGGTGGCATACTTTAGCACTGACAATGTTGCACAACGAAAATAAAATAAAAAGCCGTCTTCTAACTACATTTTAACATCAACAAAAAGAGAACAAAAACAAAAGAAATTGCTCAACTACGCGTCGTAAATTTTTTTTTCAGTAATTTTAGAAACTGTCGCTTATTGCTACATTCTCGCACTGATACTGGAATTGAGTTCCAGATTTTTGGCCCAGTGTGACGGATGCTGAAACTCGCTCTTGACGTAGGGCGAAATTCGCACGAAAAATCTGAACGATGAGTGGTTGGATAATTATGAAATTGGGAATTAGTTGGAAAAATACCAGAGAAATTTGAAGGTAAACTATTGTATAGATAATCATGGCAAATATTAGAAATAGAAATTGTATGAAGTTGATCCAAGGAATATATTCCTGAAGTCCCATATAGGTGTCTAACTGAAGATCTATATTCAACATTAAAAAGAATCCTCATTGCTTTATTCTGGAGTATTTGGAGAGGTTTAAATACAGATGAAAAGGTAGAAGCCCAAACAGAAATACAATAAAGAAAATATGGGTGGACAAAAGAATAATAAATTGATTTTAGAATATTTTTAGGAAAAAAATAACGAAGACGTGATAGCATACCAATATTTCGGGAAATTTTTAACGATAGTGTTTTCACATGTTTATGAAACGACAAATTTTCATCTAAAATTACACCAAGGTATTTAAACTGATCAACCCTTTTTAATTCAAGACCATTTAACAAAAGAGAGAAGCTATCTGAACTGACTGATCCAGTACGCGAAAATAACATATATTGGCATTTTTTCTCGTTAAGAGCTAGTAAATTCCTTGAGTACCAATCAGATACAGCTAGTAACGTGCTTTCAAGGTTCTGGAAAAGAACTGCTAGGTCCCGGTGAGAAGAAAAAATTACTACATCATCAGCAAACATTATAATTTTGCAAAGAGGCAAAACTTCCGGTAAATCATTTAAAAAAAGAAGAAATAGAATAGGCCCAAGGACAGAGCCCTGAGGTACTCCGTAGTTAATCTGGAAAGTATCTGAACGAAGATCACGGGATTTATCAACACATTCTAGTCGTCTCCCAGAAAGATAAGATGCAAACCCCTGTGTAACCCCTGTTGACATACCTGTCGAGTTAATCAGGGCTTTTCCCAATGAACTGGCAGGTCCACTTACAGATATTTTTAATTCAATTTCACTTACAGGTACATACCCTGAAATTTGGAAAGTTGGTTATATCACGCCTATCCCGAAGAAAGGAGCAAAAAATGATTTTGATGGGACTAGACCCATTACTCTAACACCAGTTTTTAGCAAAATTTACGAGAGTTTCGTATCCACGTGGTTGAAAGCAGAGATAATGTCGCAGATCGACCCGAGACATTTCGGGAACCGTCCTAAAACTTCAACCAGTCATTACTTAATCAGTCTTATTGATTGTATTTTAAAGAATTTGGACGACCCTAATAAGTGGATTAATTTAATAACCATAGATTTTAGAAAAGGTTTTGATCTCATTAATCATACAATTTTGATAAAAAGACTTATCGAAAAGTTCAAGGTCAGTCCTTTTATTGTAAATATTTTAGTTGGATTTTTGAAGAATAGAAAACAAACAACGAAGTACAAAAACGTGTTCTCTGAACTATCGGATATTTTCTGCGGTGTTCCACAGGGAACTTTACTTGGACCTATCCTGTTCCTTGTAATGATGAATGATATAGCGCAAGAGCACCCAGATCGCTGGAAATTTGTGGATGATTTAAGCTTAACCGAAGTATGCTACAGAAATATTAAAAGCAAAGCTGCAGGCATAATAGAAGACATTAAAGATGGAGCCAGGTTGTTGGACATGCAGGTAAACGAAGATATAAGTGCAATTTTAACCTTTTCCTTCCTCAAAACTAGCTTTTCCTTTGAAGAAACACTGCCTTCTGGTTTACAGGTACAGAAGCTAAAGCTCCTTGGTGTAACAATCACGTCTGATCTTAAATAGGAGGACAGTACCAACGTAATGCTAAAGCGTGCAAACGCTGGTCTACAGCTGTTAAAACTTCTGGCTAAGTTCCAAGTACCTAATTCCCATCTTGTCCGAATTTACGTTTCTTTCATTCGGTCCACTTTGGAATATACGGCTGCTGTTTGGCACTTTGCCCTTACTGCCGAACATACACAACATATAGAAAGAATACAGAAACGTGCACTCCTAATAATAAGTCGTGAGCCCAAAGTTCCCTATTGTGCTCTCCTAAAAAGTTTAAGACGGAAACCCTTGAGAGTCGGAGACTGCGGCTGAGCTTAGCGGTTGGTCATAAGCTCCTCCACCATCCTGTTCTATCCGATATCCTTCCTCCTCCTTATGAAAACACAAGAAACCGACAGGAAAGGGTTGCAAGTTCAAAGGTTGCAAAGTTGTCCCCCGTACCTGCAACACATACGCGGTACCAGAAAAGCTTCGTTCCGAGTTTCACAAAAATTTATATGATGGTGGTAGCTGTCTGTGATATTATTCCAACGTCTGTGTTCTGTTTTTGGTTTTCATTTATATATTATAACAGGTCAGTGATGACGAATCGATGATCAACTGTATAGATTTTAAAATGTGCATTATGCTTGACGTAATACCCAAATTTGGCATTGCCATGATAGTGGTTGTTTGAAATAAATTCGTTATGTACGTTATGTTATGTTATGTAAACCTTCGGTCTTGTTTACTCTATAGGCCTCGCATAAGGCGTATTCTCGCCGTTCCCCGAGGACTCTACTTGAGGAATCCCCGCGTTTGTTTGTCCCGGGGACTCACTCCCCGTGTTCTCGCGAGTCCCCACGGACGGGGAATGCTCCGATTATCAACACCATCATCAAAAAGGACTACCTTTCAGATTTGGAGGGGAATTTGATAGTGCAAAACGGGTACGTCAGCTGAATTTTATTGGAGCTATTTATTCAAACAATGTTTACAACGGGTACGTCAGCTACGATTCTTCATCAGCGATATTTCGGCCCTTTTTGGCAAGGGTCCTCGTCAGGCTGTCAATCCTCTGGTTCAACTTCGGGGAAGGAAACAAACCTGTGATTACAGGAAGGAAACAAACCTGTGATTACAGGTTTATCGCTTCATCAGCGATATTTCGGCCCTTTTTGGCAAGGGTCCTCGTCAGGCTGTCAATCCTCTGGTTCAACTTCGGGGAAGGAAACAAACCTGTGATTACAGGTTTGTTTCCTTCCCCGAAGTTGAACCAGAGGATTGACAGCCTGACGAGGACCCTGGCCAAAAAGGGCCGAAATATCGCTGATGAAGAATCGTAGCTGACGTACCCGTTGTAAACATTGTTTGAATAAATGTTTCAAAGTCAGCTTGGGCTCAAAGAATATTTATTGGAGCTATATTTCGCCCTTCTTGACAAGGGTCCTCTTCAGGCTCAAATTCGTGAATTCCTTGACTTCCTTCGTGAAGTCAAATATTTAACGCTAAGCTAGAATCTTTAGTTTGTTTTACCACAAGTTCGTATTTCCAAACTTGAGCGGCTTTGAGCCTGAAGAGGACCCTTGCCAAGAAGGGCCGAAGTATAGCTCCAACAAAATTCAGCTGAGGTATCCGTTTTGCACTATCAAATATGATTCGCAGTCAGCTTGGGCTGAAGGAATATTTATCCTCCAAGTTGGAGGGGAATCAATTTTTGCTGGTGTTGGTACGATGTAAAATTAATTAAAAACAATCAGAATAGACAAAACCAAAAATAAAGTGGATCCAGACTAATTTCGTCAACTGCTTTTTTTTTTTTTTTACAAAATCCATTTTGGAAGCATTCTCCGTGTTCTCGCTGTTTCTGTACGCGGAGCGACTCCCTCCATTCTCGCAGTTCCCTTCGATTCCCCGAGGAGTCATCGGGGAACGGCGGGAATACGCCTATAACATCCCCTCCTTTAGTTACCTGGTCAGCCGTGAAATAAAGCGCGAGCGGCCCACTTCCATTGGCCCACCTGTCTTCCACATCCTTCAGTGAGGCATCCAACAGCTTGAGAAGCTCCTTGAACTGTTCGAACCGGGAAACAAATCGACACAGCTTCGCGGAAACCTCGGCGTCATTCTCCTATGGAAAACAAATGAGCATTTCGACTCGCCAATAACGAACGCCAACAAAGAGCAACAGACTTCCTCACGCATTAGTTGCGTTTTTGCAGATATCACGGTCTAAAGTCGTTTTCGCAGTTATTGTGGTATCTGATACCACGGTCAAAAGGCGTTTTTGCAGTCGTCGTGGTATCTGATATTCAGATACCATGGTCCAACCGTGGTATCTGAAAAAGTCATCTCACTTTCATCAATTTTTGTCAAATTGGTGGGAAAGAAGTTTGGCACTTTGTGATGTGACTGGATATCAGTTTTTCCTTTGGGACGACGTCGAAAAGCGCAATTTTGGCCAATTTTGTTTTTGCACTGCAACCGTATATCAGGTACCACGATAACTGCACAAACGACCAATTGCACGTTTTAATTTTTTTTTTTTTAATTTAATTTAATTTCAAAATAAATGCGGCACAACATTTCATGCGCGAGCAAATTAATTGAAAAGTTACCGTGGTAACAATACCATGGTATGTGCAAAAACACAACTATTGTTTAACATATCAGCATAAGCTCAAACACCTCAGACCACAGAGCATGTTAAAGTAAGAATTTTCAAAATGGCCATCAGCTTGTGCTCTCTGCCAAATTAGTTGCGTTTTTGCAGACACCATGGTATAAGTTACCATAGTAACTGGATCTGCAATTTGTCGTTTTTGCAGTTACCGCGGTATCTGATACCACAGTTTAAAGTCGTGTTCGCGGATACCGTGGTATCTGAACATCAGGTACCTTGCCAGATACCACGGTAAATGCAAAAACGCCTTTTGACCGTGGTATCAGCTACCACGGTAACTGCAAAAACGATTTTTGACCATGGTATCTGCAAAAACGCAACTATTGGCTTCTTCTGTATTAATTATACTTACCTTAACGTCAATATGGAAGAAAAGGTCGAAAATTGCGAGAAATACATCTTCGGGAATGTTGCATATAAGATATATAAACACAGAAATGTTGATCAGTGACATGCTTTCAAAAGAAAGTTCGCCTACCTCTCCAACCCTGAACAGATTTGGCAGGGCAGCTGTGATGAAACTCCCATGGGCGACTAGTGAAACTGCGATCCCGGCGGGTATGTCCTCCACACTTGTGATACGGGTCACTGTCTCCTCAAGAGCTGAGTTCGTCAATGTTCCTGAAAACGAACCAAGTAAAGGCCGGATTCTCATCAAAAGCGGATTCCACAAGGTTCCCCGCCTCCCAAAACAACACCACAGGATAACAGGTGTGGTCCACGATCGGCTATATGCGTATTCTCGCCGTTCCCCGAGGACTCCAGTTGAGGAGTCCCCATGTTTTTGTTTGTCCCCCAGGACTCACTCCCCGTATTCTCGCGAGTCCCCACGGACGGCTCCGATTATCATCCCCATCATCAAAAGGGACTCCCTTTCAGATTCAAAGGGGAGTCAATTTTTGCTGGCGTTGGTGAAATGTAAAGTCAATCAAAAACTTTAAGAATAAACAAAACCAAAAATAAAGTGGATCCAGACTAATTTCGTTACTGCATATTTATTTTTAGAACAAAATCCATTTTGAAAGCATTCCCCGTGTTCTCGCTGTTTTCCGTACGCCGAGTCCGCGTGGAGTGACTCACTCTATTCTCGTCGTTCCCTACTCCTCGGGGAACGGCGAGAATACGCCTCATGGAACCGTTCTTTACGACTTTTCCGAGGTGTTTTTTACGTAACACTTTGGATGCTATCTGAGCCTCGTTTTTGTTGCACGCTGTAGGTCCACTTTTCGGCCGCTTCCGGGCTGTTCTTTCTAAATCCGTTTTTGCACTGCAGTGCTTCCGAGGAAGACGGCAGCGCTTTCCTAGAATCGAGGACTTGCTTATCGACCAAGTCCGTGCTTCCCTGCTAGGTGCTGGTTCAACCACGAAGAAATCTTGCAAGTAGTGCATCCAAAAACGCATCTTGTGCAGAAGCGAAGAAGTGCTGCAGCAGCGATGCGGCAGCCCTATTGCAACAAAAACGAGGCTCTGGCAACGTTACACAAAACTACAACAAAACTGAGTGGTATGTTTCCATAAGACATAACATTGCACGTGGTTTGCATTTTTGAGAAAACAGTTACACTTAAACGGGAAATATTCTTCAAAACGTGCAGATAAGCATAGTACAGTCGGCACTAAACCGCCAACCGCATGGGGGAGGTCTTATGGTAAACAAAAGTTAAGCACGGATAACGTACAACATATCTTCAGCCCAATGAGATAATATAACCGCCGAGGCACAGAAGAGCCTTGTCTAAAGGGACTTCTCAGCCGCTCACAACAACCGATTGCGCAGGCGTCGACGTACGACGAGCAAAAGGCGTTTTCTCACCGTTCCCCGAGGACTCCTCGGGGAATACGGCGAGAATAGAGGGAGTCAATACACACGGGCACCGCGTACAGAAACAGCGAGAACACGGGGAATGCTTCCAAAATCGATTTTGTTCGAAAAAAAAATATGCAGTTGATGAAATTAGTCCACTTTATTTTTGGTTTTGTTTTTTCTGACTATTTTTAATTAATTTACATTGCACCAACACCAGCAAAAATTGATTCCCCTCCGAATCTGAAAGGAAGTCCTTTTTGATGATGGTGATGATACTCGGAGCATTCCCCGCCCGTGGGACTCGCGAGAATACGGGGAGTGAGTCCCCGGGACAAAAAAAAACGCGGGGACTCAAGTTGAGTGGTGAACGGCGAGAATACGCCTAGAGACGTCCCCATCTAGCAATATTCCAAACCAAAACGTCCTCGTAGAAATCGATCTGGGTTTCAACTATGGATCGTTGTCAGAAGTTTGAGGCAGTCAGAAGTTTGATAACAAATGACACACGTTTGCGTGCATGTCCTGGTGTTAAACGTTATGAAAACGTATCTGTTCTGTAATCTTTCAGTTATCTTACCGTCTCTGTTCCGTTATTTTTTCGTAAACATTACGTTTGAAAGGGTCATCCTGCCCTCTCAGCCCATGAAATTATTAGCCAGTTTTTGGGATCCCAAAACGTAAGTTGAGGGATACCTATGACTTCGCAAAAGTTGTCCGTCTGTCCGTCCGTCCGTCCGTCTGTAAGCACGATAACTCTCGAAGGGAATGAGATATTTTGATGAAACTTGGTGTGAGGATTCGTTGGGTCGGCGGACCAGTCGAGTTCGTAAATGGGCTTTGTAGCCCTACATTTAGGGGTGGGGGTTCAAATTAAGGGGCAAACAAAATATTTTGAAACAGCTAATGTGATAGTCGATTATGGGGTAAGAAGACATGCTGAACACGATGGTGAAAACCATTTCGTAATCGGACAAGTAGTTCGCCCGGAATCCGGCCAAAACCGGAAAGTTTGTTAAAAGTAAAAGTTTTATTTCAAGTTGATTAGATGTTTGATTTAGAGGTAGGAAGACATGCTGAAGACGATGGTCAAAACCATTTTCTCGACGGACAAGTAGTTCGCCCGGAATCCGGCCCAAACCGGAAAGTTTGTTAAAATTATAAGTTTTATTTGGAGTTGATCAGATGTCCGATTTAGGGCAAGAAGACATGCTGAACTCTTATGTGAAAACAATTTTCTTCCCGTACATGTAGTTCGCCCGGAATCCGGCCAAAACCGGAAAATTGTTAGAAGTTAAAGTTTTATTTCTAGCTGATTAGATAACCGATTTAGGGGTAAGAAGAGACGCTGAATCCGTGTGTGACAATCATATTTTACCCGGACATATAGTTCGACCGGAATCCGGCTGGAGTCGGAAAATTTGTTATAAGTTAAATTTTTATTTGAAGTTGATTAGATGTTCATTATTGGGGAAAGAAGATGCCCTGACTTCGTTTTTTAGCTTTCTTTTTTCGCCGGACAAGTAGTTCTAGAGTTCGGCCGAAACCGGGAAATTGGCAGAAGTGGCAGGGACTTTTCGTCAAAACAGATATGACTTATACGGGTAAACACACATGCTGAATCCATATCTGAACTTGGTTTTCTCAGATGATTAGCTATTTGGCCTTAATCTGTTTCTGAATTTTAATTGTAAGAATGTTCAAGGATTCTGGCGATGACTAGATCTGGCTAAGACAAGACCCAGTTGTCTTTTTTCTGTACATAGTTCGCTCGGAAGTCGGTCGAAACCGGAAACTTGGCAGAAGTAAAGCAGGAAGTCTCCGTCAGTATTGTCAAAATGGATATGGCTTATAGAGGTATATCTGAACATGGTTTTCTCTGATCATTAGCCTGGCGAAGACTGGATCTGGCGAACACAAGACCCGACTGTCGGAATCAAATATTAGATTTTTGGGATCCCATCGACACCTTTGGTCTTGTTCATTCCTGAACCCGATTAATGTGCTTTTCAATGTGTACAAATTTTAAGTCTATTTAGTGTGCTTTTTATCTATATGAAAAGAATGTTGTCATGTTTATTTACATTGTTTTGTCTAAGTGTTTTAATTTGTATATTTTACTTTGTGTATTTTATTCATACTCCGCTGTCACGCAAAAAGCGGGTCACAAATAAATAAATAAATAAAAAAAATAACAGAAATATCCTCGGCACCCAACATAACATTTAAAAAAGGATGCGCAACCACCTGTTATCTGCTATCAAACTTCTGACAGTGAAGTGAAGCCGTGGACGTTCGACAACTAAGTCACGCAGGCGGAGCTAAGTTCTAATCAATCCGCTGCAACCGCGCTTGAACAGCAGACAGCTCGTATCTTTATTCGATAACAGTAAACTGCCTTACCTATTGCCTTGCCGTATACAGTGTCTGGCAACACTGGTTGCCAGACCTGTTGCAGGTGCTTCAAGTGTAGCATACACTGCCTGAAAGCCTTTTCCAGAGCAGGTCCCAATGAAGCATCAATGCCAAGTCGGTTTAGACCTGGAAGACAGAAGATTGAAAGTTAGGCAAGAAAATTGCGCGAAGGCCTTTTGCTAAACATTTAAGTCCAGTTAACGAAGGTATGTAACTACGGACGTCACCTAACTCCAGGAACCACCGTAAAATATGACCAGAATCCAATCTAACAGTATTTTTACGGAGTGCTGGGCGCAGATAAGATTTTTCAATAAAGTTAAGTCAAACAAACTTTTGTTTCTCTCTTTCTTACGAGCCCTGTACGGCCAGGTTCTGGCGTCCCTGGTCTAGGTGACCCCCCCCCCCCCGGCGGCGAAAACCCTCCAGGAAAGACCTCCCCCGCCAAAAAAAAACTGGCGAAAAGAACCCGCCCCCCCCCCCCTCCTCATGAATGCAAATATATTGGAAATTAGAGCAAATTATTAAAAACTGCAGTTTGCAATTAAAGTTTAACTGAAAACCCAACTTATTTTTGCGTCATTTAACTGAATCAACTGAATTATTTGGATTCCGCAAAGGGATTTTTTTTCCACTAATATTTGCGTCCGTCCCCAAAACGTAAATTCTACTATGACGCGGGAAATTTTAATCTCAACTCAAACGCGGCTTTTCAGTGGGCAGTAGTGAGAGTGCCTGAACAAAAAAGATCACAAATATTTCTCGTAAACAAAAATACAAGCGCATAGAGGTACCACAAATCACACGAAAATTCCACTATCTGAAAATCTAGTATTCGTGAATAGCGGAACAACGCAGTAATGCATTTTCAGCGGGACTTCAAGCCAATTTAAGTGAATAAGTGATCGGTAACTAGATTGTCCTATCCCGGCTCTCTTCGGTTAAACTTTAAGGATTTCCCTAGACTTGCCAGTTAAATGAAACGCGTGACGGCGGCTCGCTGGCCGCTCGCCTCTATATACTTTTCATAAAAACACATTGCATTTTATCAACACTGTGTGGGAGTAGGATTTGGTATCCGGGGACTTTTCGTACCGGGGGGGGGGGGGGGGTCGCAGGGCGGGTTTTGGAACGGGGGGGGTATGTCCGGTGGGGAGTCGGAACCCGGCGTCACTAATGCAACAGTGCTTCATTACTCACGTGAACGGCAACACGTCCTTAAGTATCTCAACATAAGAACAACATCGAAACGAAATTCAATTCAAAATTTATTCCGAATGAAAGCTGAAGCACGTTTCTCTTAAAGCAGAACTCTTACTAGAAATGATCTTTTCCCTATAAAATGGATCAGACAAAACGTTTCCGAAAATACCATTACTTTCCACCTGAAACTAGCGATTCTCTTGTTAGCGATTGTTGATTGTATCCAGCCTTCCTGCTCTCCGACGCGGCGGCTGGGCGCAAAAAGATTTGAAAACTGAACGTGCCTTGGTTAACAAGACCTAAGGTTTCGATGGGATCCCAAACATCTTATAGCAAAAAATTGGTCGACAAATTTTGTTTCCGGTTTTCGCCGGATTACGGGTGAACTACTTGTCCGGGAAGAAAATAGTTTTCATATTCGGATTCAGCATGTCTCTTTACCCCTAAATCAACTATCTCATTACCTTTAAAAAAAAATTTTTGCCCCTTAATTTTAAACCACCTCCCCCACCCCTAAATGTAAAGCTACAAAGCCCATCTACGAACTTGACCTTACCCTTGACCCAATGAATCCAAGATACCAAAATATCTCATTGCCGGACATCCATATACAGACTCAGCCTCTCTTCTTACCCCTTAATCTGTCATCAAATCGAACTTTCGCTTTTAACAAATTTTCCGGTTTTGGCCGGATTCCGGGCGAACTAGTTGTCCGACGAGAAAATGGTTTTCACCATCGTATTCAGCGTGTCTCTTTACCCCTAAATCGAACATTTAATCAACTTCAGATGAAACTTTTACTTTTAACCAACTTTCCGGGTTTCACCGGATTCCGGACGAACTACTTGTTTTGCGAAAAAATGTTTTTCACCATCGTGTTCAGCATGTCTTCTTACCCCTAAATCGACCATTTAATCAACTTCAAATAAAACTTTTACTTCTAACCAACTTTCCGGTTTTTGCCGGATTCCGGACGAACTACTTGTCCAGCGAGAAAATAGTTTTCGCCATCGTGCTCAGCATGCCTTCTTACTTCTTAATCGACTATCACATTAGCTGTTTAAAAATATTTTGTTTGTCCCTTAATTTGCACTCCCCCACCCCTAAATGAAGAGCTACATAGCCCATCTACGAACTTGACCTTACCCTTGACTCAATGAATCCTCACACCAAGTTTCATCAAAATATCTCGTTCCCTTCGAGACTTATCGTGCTCACAGACAGACAGACAGACGGACAGACGGACATTTTTGCGATGTCATAGGTATCCCTCCACTTACGTTTTGGGATCCCAAAAAGTGGGAAAACTAAGCAAATAAAAGAAGTAATAAACAAAAGATTATTACATCCTTATGTGTGAAAGAGTTGTCCGCGGACAGTGAAGATTCCGGCAAACTTTTCGTTGGGTAACGGGAAAATTTGGCAAGGCTGAAAAAGCGTTGAAAATTCGTAGTTACGAAACGAAACAAAGGAGAAAGGTGGGGATTTTAGAAGCTTATGATTCCATATGGGGGCTAAGTATATTATAAGAGGCAGAATAGGCAAGAGGGGTCCTTTAACATAACTCATCTACGACTTCACCATTTCCACCAAAGCAAGGACCTTCGAAATATCGATTATACAAAATCCACCAGTTTATACATTTATGCTAAAAGGCACAGAACATCCCCCTAAGTTCCCGTCAGAACATAACTGACTGCGCTAAACGGATACGTCAGCTGATTTCATTCGAGCGACATTTCCGCCCTCTTGGCAGGGGCCCTCCTCAAAGCTAGAAAAGTGATCACAGGCAATAGTAACTATTAGTTACTATTTTCGTTCCAACCTCGTAAAAAGTTACTACGCTAACCGTTTCAACCTTCTCGAAATAGTAACTAACAGTAACTTATGCTCGAGAGCGTAGTAAGCGTGGTAACTAAGCATCTCTGTAACCAGATGCGTTACTATCCAAAATGTCTGGGGGGGGGGGGGGGGCAAGGTATTTACCGACTGGCTGGTCATTTTTATCGACTGTTTTTGCAGATAAAAACGACTATTATTGAGAAAAAAACGACTGTGTTGACGAAGAATCGGCTGATTTTAATTTTTTTTATTTTTATTTTTATTTTTAATTTTTTTTTTTTTTTTAAATCGACCGTTTCCAAGAAAGAAGTCGACTGTTATTACGAATATCGCGGCGCTTTCCTCCGACTCGGCTGTTTTGTACCGACTGGCCGACAACATTCGGGGGGGGGGGGGCGTCCCCCCCTCTCCCCCCTAGTCGTAACGTCCCTGTCTGTAACGAGATTAGTCGGATTCACCCGTGGCATGATATTCTGCTGGAAAATAGAAAAATCGTTCCAGCCTTGACAGCAAAAAGCCAGAATTCGTGACGTCATGCGTAGTAACTACGGTAAGTAGGGTGGAACATGCTCTATGATTCGTAGTCGACTTGGGCTGAAGGAATCATGTGTGAATAATTTAATTCTGTAAGTGTTTTAAACTGTTTTTGACTTCCGCTGTTATTTTTGTCATCGACAAGAATATTAAGGTAAAATAAAGTGAATTTGAATTTGAATACCCGTCAGATACACATCTCCCTCCTCCCTCCTTGGAAAGTGAAAGCGAGTTTTACCTCCATCGTTTAGCATCGTCAGAAGATGCGATTTCTGCGTCCTCATTTGCGCCAAGAAAATCTGCGCGCCCAACTGCCTCAGACTCTGAGCTTGCATCACAAAGGGTAGACTACCGGCATTAATCGTCATCAGAAAATGGCCAAAGTACATGCAATTATTATGGGCCAAAGCGGAGTGCTGTGGGAGGTTTGCCAGTACCCCCTTGTGAACGACCGGCAACGTACTGATGTAAAGGTCCACGACTGAGCGACAGACATGGTCCAGTCTTGACGAAAGCTCGGGGCCATTTCTCGCCGCTTCGATAAGTGTGGACCTCATGAGTTGAAGAATCTCGACGGTCGATTTGCTGGAAATATACGAACGATGTATTTGGAAGGAGTGGAAGCAAAGCAGACAGCATTTATAAACAACTGCTCACCTTTTAACGTTTTTCTTGTCTTTATGTGTACTATTTATTTTCTTTCATTCACTCCGCTTTTCCGAAATGGCGGGTTATAAATAAATTACTTACTTACTTACTTACTTCCCAAGAAGTTTACTTAGAAAGATCTTAAATTGTGTACATGTTCACGAAACGCTCTCAATATTCCTCTCAAGCGCTCCTGTGGGTTTTAGCACACGCTACTATGTTAGGGAAGTTTGCACTCAACCCACTTATTAGAATGTCGCAGCTATAGGCGTTTTTCCGTGCTCCCACAAACAGTTTGTGATTGTGGCTCGAAAGAGATGTTTCCACGGCCTTTTGTGCGGCCCACAAGTGTGTTTCCGCGACCAACAAGATTTGTGTGGCTCGCTTTGTGGCTGGAATTCGCCAAATAACTGCCGAGGCGATTGTCGATTTTGTGGCTCAATTCCGGCGGGAAATTCAAATTTAGCAGCAATTGTAAAAAAAACAAAATTTAAGCATGTAGACATAAAATTGAGGATCCTTTTAGCACGCAATGGCAGGGACGAAAGCCTGGAGTTCTGTTAATTGAGATTTTGTTTTTATTTTAAGACATTTGAAATTACCGCCCAAAAATAGACGAAACGGCGTTTCCGCGAGTTTAAACTTGTAGCTCGACTGTGTGGCACACAATCGTATTTCCGCGACAAACACTCAGAAGTGTGTGGCCCACAATTGTGTCACGGATAAACGCCTTAGATACCGGTACGCAATAAGCCACGCCTAAAGCTGTACAGATGCGAAGGAGGCTTTACTTTTTCTGGCGGCTGGATTTTAACCGGAAGGACATAAATGTTATTCTCTGTCCAGGAAAGAATCTGGCATGATTGTCTCCAAATCATGGTGTTTTTCTCAGAAGAAGGAGCGGACAGAGCAAAGCCCGTTTTCGACGTCTGCACTTGGGCTTTGCAGGGAATAGACAGAGCGTGTTCCACCCTTCTAACATTGGTAACTATTAGTTGCTATTTCCGTTCCAGCCCCGTGAAAAGATATTACGCTGCCGTTCCAACCTTCTCGAAATCGTAACTAATAGCTTAGTTCCTATTTGATTACCACGCTCGGGAGCGCAGTAAACGTAACTACGATCTCTGTGACGTGATTGGCCGCCCGATTTGCCCGTTGCACGATATTTTGCCGAAAACAGAAAAATTCATTCCAGCCTTGACGCCAAGAAGCCAAAACCCACGACGCCAAGCGTAGTAACTACGGTAAGTAGGATGGAACACGCTCACAAATCCGGAAAAAAAATCTTGAAATCGGGGAGAACCTATATCTTTACATAGCTCAAACGAACGTATTGCTTACCTGATGGTGCACTCAGGGAACAGGAAAGGGCTCTTGTTAACATCGATCCCAAGGCTAGCCAAAACCTCCCATTCCTCTGATCCCTTGGATTGGTATGTAGAGGCAATGAGCCCAACATCCTACGGACAGAATCCGCTGTTTAGAAGACCAAATGAAAGATTCATCACTGGTTCGCGAAATATAACACTTAAAGCACAACTCTTACTAGAAATGATATTTTCTGTATGAAATGGATCAGAAAAAACATTTTCGAAAATACCATTACTTTCCACCTGAAATCGGCGATTTTCTTGTTAGCGCTTGTCGACTATGTCCAGCCTTCCTGCTCTCCGACGCGGCGGCTGGGCGCAAAACATTTGAAAACTGAACGCGCCATTGTTAAAAAGTGGCAAAACTATGCAAATAAAAGAATTAATGAACAGAAGCTTCTCAAATCCTTATGTGTGAAAGAGTGGTCAGCGGACGCTGAAGATCCCGACAAACGTTTCGTCAGGTGACGGGCAAAACTCGGCAAGGGCAAAAAAGCGCTAAAAATTCATAGGCACAAAACGAAACAATAGAGAAAGGTGGGGATTTGAGAAGCTTATAATTCTGTATGGGAGCTAGGTATATTATAAACAGGCAGAATAAGCAAGAGGGGTCCTTTAAGGCACAACTCTTACTAGACATGATCATTTCATTATAAAATGGTTCACGAATGCTGTTTTCAACCAATAGCCCACTTTTCCCGAGGAATTGACTATTTTCTTGTTGGCACTTGTCGACCAGAGGAGGTTCGACCGGGGGCATCACTATGGGGGGGGGGGGGGTCTCCCCTCCTGGAGGTCTTGAGAAAGTTCACCAGACAGAAAAAAAATTGTATACTTTTGTCGGGCGTCGGTCTTCTCCCCTGGACACTTCGGGTTCGTTTTATGCGCAAGAAACCAAATTCTGCAAACACTCTTCGGGCAAAACACAGAAGAAATCGACTTCTGTATACATTTGTCTGGCCTCAGTATTCGAGTTCTTTTTATACATAGAAATACAGAAGAAATACAATTTTGTATGCTTTTGCGTCGCTTCCCTGGACACATTGGGTTCTTCTTATACGCAAGAAATCAACTTCTGCAAACATTTGTCGGGAGCACCCGGGAAGTTCAAGTCTCGTCGGCACATCGGGTTATTTTTTCACGCACGAAATCAAAGGCTTATTCTCGCCGTTTCCCGAGGACTCCTCGGGGAATCAGTGGGAACGGCGAGAACAGAGGGAATCACTCCTCGCGGACTCCGCGTACGGAAACCATGAGAACACGGGGAATGCTACCAAAATGGAACTTGTTCGAAAAAAAATATGCAGTTGACGAAATTATTCTAGATCAACTCTATTTGATTTTGTTTCTTCTGATTGTTTTCAATTAATTTTACATTGCTCCAACACCAGCAAAAATTGATTCCCTTCCGAATTTGAAAGGGAGTCCTTCTGACGATGGTGAAGATAATCGGAGCATTCCCGTTCGTGGGATTCGCGAGAATACGGGGAGTTCTGGGACAAACCAAAACGCAGGGACTCCTCAAAAGGAGTCCTCGGGGAACGGTGAGAATACGCCTCAAGTTCTGTACACTCCTGTCGGGCAAAACACAGAAGAAATCAAATGCTGGATGGTTTTGTCGGGCGTCGGTCTTCTCGTCGGCACATCGGGTTCTTTTACACGTAAGATATCAAATTCTGTAAACGTTTATCGGGCGCATCCGGAAAGTTTTAAGTTACGCCGGCACATCGCCTTCTATTAAAACGTAAGAAATAGTTTCTTTAGAGTCTTGTCGGGCAAAACACAGAGGAAATCGAATTCTGAATGCTGTTGTCGGGAGTCAGTATTGTTGTCGGCACTTCAGGTTCTTTTTGTGCGTAAGAACTTAACATCTGTCGGGCACACACGGAAAGTTCAAGTCTCGTCGGCAGATCGGGATCTTATTTATTACAAGCAGTAAATCAAATTCCGTCAACTTTTGTCGTGCCAATCCCGAAAGTTTATATCTCGTCGGCAAATCGAGATTTTTCTACACACAAGAAATCAACTGCAAAGTTTTGTCGGATGAAGCCCGAAAGTTTAAGTTTCGTCGGTTAATCGGGGTTTGTTTTTACGCATAAAAAAAAATTCAGCAGACTAGCTTAAGTCTAGTTCGCGAATCGGGATTTTTTTTATACGTAAGAAACCAATCGGATTCTGTGTACTTCTGTCGGGCGAAGACCAAAAGTTTAGACCTCATCGTTAAAGTTTTTTTTATTTTTTTAATGCACCGTCAAACACTTTTTCATTCTTCTCGTTCCTTCTCGTCAAAATTCGGGCAAACCTATTTTCCTAGTTTTGTTTGTGGGTCGCTTGTCTGTTCGTACCCACAAACTGCCCTTTTTGGTAGTTCTGGCTGCACGTCGATGATCGAAAAAAGATTTATTGGCAAACTGGGATTCTTATTTCTTTTCTTGGTCGATTCTCGGTGTGCCCTAATCTCGAAGAGTGAATGAGGGGATGCAATGGCAATGACGATCGCAGTATTCCAGTATTAAGTATGTCTTTTAATATGAAAACTACTTCTTTTGCTGTAAATTCAGAACACATCTACTTGGTGTCTACTTTACTGCGAATGGACACTACTTTTTTTTACGGAAAGATCTGTGATCTCACAGGTAGCCTTACTTTTCTTTGGGATCGCAAAAAGGCGCTCTGCTCATCAGCGTTTCCAAAAGATTTCGCCTGCGGCAAATTTCTTGTATTCTCTATTTGGAAGAACGGTATTTCATTCAGTTGGCGTTTTAGGCTTGAAATTCTTGGGGGTTTGAAACACATCTTGTATGTAAAGATCAGATTTTTCCGGAAAAAGGCAGATTTAAAAAAAAAAATCAGCTGCGGCGCTTAGTTTAACTCGTCCTGGATATAGTCGTTGGAAGCTTCACTTTTTAGCAAAAGGTGAAATGAAAAGCCGAAGTTGTGAATCTAAATTTACGAATTTACATTAAGGAATAATCTAAACTGATTCATGGCCATTAGTTTTACACAAAATTTCACTTGCGACGCATTCCGATGTGTTTTCTATCAGGAAGAACGTTGTTTCATTTAGTTGGCGTTTTAGGACTAAAATTCTTCGGGGTTCGAAAAACATTAAAAGCTAGAACTTGTATGGTAGGTATAGCTAATTTTTTTCCGAAAAGGCAGATTTAAAAAATTTCGACTGCGGCGATTAGTTTAACTTGTTCTGGGTACATTCGTTGGAGCCACGAAGCGGCAACGGCGTTTTCTGTCGGCAAACGTTTTAATCCATCGGCACAAACTGTACGTCCCCCCGCCCCCAAAGTTAAAAGGCTAGTGACGCCCCTGGGTTCGACGCAGTATATTTGAAAGCTAGCTGTGCAGGCCGAGATTTAAAAGTGTGAAAAGCCAAGCAAAAGAAAAGTAGTCCGAACACAAGATATCGTTGGCCTACCAAATCCTCTTAAATGAATAACAAATTTTAAAGCTTCTCAAGCCCCATTTCTGAAAGAGTGTACGGCACTATCAGATCATCAAGGTTTGCGTGGATAGAGGATAGTCAAGTTTTTTACATAAATATTCCTCGAGCCCAAGCTGACTTTGAAACATATTCAAATCGTGTATACAACGGATACGTCAGCTACGATGCTATATCCCCGATATTTCGACCCTTCTTGGCAAGGGTCCTCGTCAGGCTGTCAATCTTCAGGGTCAACGTCGGGGAAGGAAACAAACCTGTAATCAATCTAGCATGATTATTAATGATTACAGGTTTGTTTCCTTTCCCGGCGCTGACCCTAAAGTTTGACAGCCGGACGAAGACCCTTGCCAAGAAGGGCCGAAATATCGCTGGCGAAGCATCGTAGCTGACGTATCAGTTGTATACATTATTTGAATACTTTTCACATAGCCTACTATTCCCTTTCCAAAGTTCATTTCACGAAGATAAATAAAATGAGCAGCTTACCTCCAGTCCCAGTCGGACAGTATCATGCAGGTCCATAGCGATGATTTTCCTAGCACTGGCCAAGACCTCCTGGCAGAGCTTATTGGCATAGAGGAAGTTCACGTTTTGCACATAATCGGAAAGCATGTTGTCGTCTTGGCTGAGAAAACCTAAAATAAAACGTCAATGAGAAATAAGCGTTCCTGGAAGCTGACTGGGAATCATATTTGATGGCACTACGGATACGTCAGCTAAGATTCGTTCCTGGATTCTAGATTAGTGAACCTTTATGGAAAGTATTTTTTGAGTGTTTTGCGATTATTTTATATTTTTTTGTCCTTTTCTACTGCACGTACGCCCTTGGGCAGTGCGTTACAAATCCTTCATTCATTCATTCAGATAGTGAGATTTCAGCTGACTTGTACATTTACCCCCAATACGAATGAGAACTGACACTGGGAACTCAGCAGGTAGGTTGAAAAATCAAAACGGTTTGCAGATCATTGACAGAAATTTCGACACTCGACGAAATTCCTGAGTAGTCAAAGTTTGTCGTTTAGCATGACAAAAATTTGTTTCATCATGTTGAAATAGCAAAAATTTTGTTCGTTATTTTGTTCTGTTCAACGAAATCCATACGGAAGTGAGGCATTCACCGTGTTCTCGTTGTTTTCCGGCCGGAGAGCCCTCAGGAAGT
Organism: Branchinecta sandiegonensis; assembly: GCA_030848855.1. Lineage (NCBI taxonomy): Eukaryota > Metazoa > Arthropoda > Branchiopoda > Anostraca > Branchinectidae > Branchinecta > Branchinecta sandiegonensis. The sequence goes on from JAUPMV010000011.1 coordinate 19,769,497, forward strand.
GACTCTCTATTCGTGGTGCCCCTCAAATATAAGGTTCGAAGCCAAGCTGACCATTCATTGCAAACAAAATAGAAAAACGAGATTCCAGTTCTGTAGAAGGTTTTATTCGAAGTGTTTGTAAAATATTATGGATTTTTGGAGTTGGCTATTTTCTGGGTGAAAGCTTCTGCGCCTTCCCAGACGGATGATTATACATACAAGTAGTAAATTTTTGAATTTAAATAGAATTCACAATTGTAAATAATCACAGATTTGTACATATACACTTTGAACACGCACATTTTATCTTTCGTTATTTCACTTTTATCTGCATGTCATTCAATCCGCATCGTTCTTCTGTGTCGTTGTGTCATGTCGTTTCATTGTTTGTTGGATCCGCCAGGGGCGTCACGACCGGGGGGGGGGGGGAGAAGGGGGGACGCCCCCCCCCCCCCCCAATGTTGTCGGCCAGTCGGTAAAAAATAACCGAGTCGGCGCGAAGCGCCGCGATTTCTCGCCAAAACATCTGATTTTTTTTCATTAAAACAGTCGATTTTTCGTCAAAACAGTCGTTTTTTCTGAAAATCAGTCGATTTTTTTCTTGAAAAACAGTCGTTTTTTCTGCAAAAACAGTCGGTAAAAATTACCAGCCAGTCGGTAAATTCCTTGTCCCCCCCCCAAATATTTTGGCTAGTAACGCCTCTGGGTTCCGCATCGTTTTCCTGTTGTTATTGTGTAGATTTTATGATTCAGTTCTGTTTTTTGCTTAGGACGGTTTGCCGGAGGTGCAACCGAAATATCCAAAATATTATTAATCCCTCGCACATCATCTTAGAGGGGTAACTAGCTGATCAAGAAAAAAAACGAAAATCTCGTTTATCTATTTTGTTTGGGGCCCCTCGATACCCAAGGAGCCCCGGGGGAATAACTTAAGAATAAAACCCTAAATTCCTTAGAATAAGGGTCTTAAGGCCCTGAGCAGCACATACCTTGTTATCACTGCAAAAGCAGGAAAGCGCCACTCCAAGAAGAACTGCATGAAGTTGCCTTCCGTCTGGAAGGTTTTTCTATGTTCTCATCGTAGTTTGTGTGGTCAAATGTATAAGAAGTTTTTTTTAACACTGTTCCGCTTCAAAAATTTCATGAACAAATAATTAGGGTACCGCGAACCCGAGTGAATATATTATTTATACCTTGGAACAGAAAATGAAGATTTTGTATAAGAAAATGAATAGAAATTGTATAAAAAATGAAGTTAGTAATGAAGAGAAATAAGATGTCAAATGCAAAAATAAAAATGAGATTGTTAAAGGTAAAATATTGTTTAGAACCCGATGAAACATTTGTAGCCTGCTTAGTAGTATGGTAGTAGTACGAAAACGTTACATGTAATACTATGTAATAGCAAAGAATACTATCATTTAATGTGCCTCAGACTGGTCCAATCTTATGTAGTAGTATCCAGTAGCATCCTGTCTTGCCATAGTAACATCCAGTCTTGCTAATAGTACCATATAGTAGTATGCAGTAACACGGTAGCCTTGAAGTAGAAGCATGTAGTAGCATCGTTAGTACTGCATGCAACTTTTTCGTACTACTTCATAGTACTATTTTGAGATAAATTTTTCATCGGGAAGGAAAACTTAGTCCGCTCTTGTGTTCAAAGTTCGACAGCGTGAACTGCGTGCTAGGGTCTATTTATTACCATGTTGTTTTTAGTTTGTTTAGAAAGTTGAGAAAACAAAATTAAGAAATATGAGAAAAATGAGAAACGACGTTATGCTGATCAGAAACCGAAAACAGAAACAGGCTAGCCCTTCTTTAACTTGCCTACGGATTTGAGACCATCTTCAAGTTCTACGGTCTGGGATATGAAATTGTCAAAAGACTGTAGCTCTTCTGCTGAAGATGGTACAGCTGGTGCCAAAATCTTCTCCACAACAAGTTCACAGATCTGTGACTTCCAAAGGTTTCCAAGCATTTCGACCGTATACGATCCAAGGATATCATGAAGACCAGAGAGCAGAGTGAGCAAATTATTACGGACCTCGTCGAAAGTCGGCGCAGACGGCTAGAAGTAAAAGGAAGTTAGTCTTTGCTCTTGCCATACTGATAGACAGCTCTCCAAACAACCTGTGGGTTCCTCAACAAAAACAAATAGGATATGGTATGTGTGGAATCTCTTTCCTCGGTGTTTGTATATCTCAGAGACGAACATGCATTGGCCGCTGACATCTTGTACTGAGGAATCTGGAAACAAAAACCGAAAGTACGAAAGTGATATTGTTTACGACTAGGTGATTCATGAACAACCCACTGTTGCAGCCGCTCTAGCCGTTTTTTGTGGGGTTCATAACTCGTGAACCGTGACAGATATCAAGTAGAAATGTGGTACACATTGACATTGGAGCCTAGATGTGCCTTTCTGGTCATCCCCCCCCCCCTCACGCATCCGGTTCAGGGCTGGCCCAGTGACTTAAATTCGAGACTTGATAACGGTTAGAGGCAGCCGTAGCACAATGAAAATTTTCGTTCTAAACGACCAAAGAGTCTGTCAGAACTGTTTGGAGACTTTGTCGTCCCCACGCTGCGGTTCAGTGGTATCCAGTAATTTGAGTTTCGTAACTTGAAAACAGTTTGCTTTAGGACAACGAAAATAGTTGTTTCAAGTTGACTAAAGCTGGTTACCGACTGACAGGGTCCCAAGTCCTCCCCTCTTATTAATATTGCTTCAAGGGCTTTACGGCAATGGTCCCAAGTTCCCTAAAACGGTGAGGATAAATTCGGATACTGAGGATATAATTTGATAATTATCCTACGCCTATCAACCTCCATAATACTGAACAGGCGTGCGCGTAATTTTTAAAGGTCAATGTGGATTTTAACGGTCCCCTTTATTAGCCTCACATATGTTATCACGTACAGAAACGGGATTTACAAACTAGATCTACGTTGTCTCGGAGAGCAACACTTTGGTTTTTTGTTTCTTTGCTATCGGTTGAATGCTGAAGTTGTCAACCCATCAAAGCTTTCTAAATGTCTAAGAAGAACACAACCAGTTATCACATGATCATAGGCTCTTCCTCAGCGCTGAAAAAAACGACAGAATATCGGAAGAAGGGACTAAGTTGACTTTGCAGCCAGTTGAACTTTATCTTTTTCAATCGTAGACATCGTGGCGGATGAAAACTTTGAACATTATCTTATATAACCTAGTTTATTATATAGCTATCCGTAACTTTTCAGGATGAAAATACCATATATGAAACTCTATCAATTATAGCGAAACTACATCATTGTTTTACATTATTATTTGTACCGAAGTGTAAACACTTTGCTCTAGGTTACAGTGATAGACCATGGAGACAAATTTTCTTACCCTCAGATTTATAGAGATAAAATAAGATGTGCATCAATCTGCACAAATTTCTAGCCCTTCATGAACCCCCTCTAGCAACCGATTCTCACTTACAAGTCCCTCTCCCCGTGATAGACATCAAATACACCGGAAAGAAATAATAGGTACACCAACTAGATAAAGTGGCAAACCCCTCATCGCCGAAGATGATTATGGTCTAGCAGCCGACCGTTACTTACATGTCCCTGACATGCCTCACACTTGCTATTCGCCTATTTTTTGTTTTAATGTGTACCTTAAATACGAAGTGGTCAATCCCTCGAAGCTTTCACATGCTCAAAGGCTATCCCTCAGCGTTGAAAACAAGACCAAAGGTGTCGATGGGATCCCAAAAATCTAATCTTTGATCCAGACAATTGAGTCTTGTCTTGTCTTAGAGTAGAGTAGAGTAGAGTACATTTTTAATTCTAAAAAGTAACTTTCACAGCGTGAGCACCGAATTTGACTTCTACGTCCAAACATAACTAAACACTCGAATCAATTTGTCATTTCAATAATAACTGCAACACAATTCATAAACAAATTCATCAGTCGATACAAAACTTATCCACCACAATTTACACAATAGACTCATTCGCCAGATCCAGTCTTCGCCAGGCTAATCATCAGAGAAAACCAAGGTCAGATATACCTCTATAAGTCATTTCTAATTTGACAATACTGACCGAAAGTTCCTGCTTTACTTCTGCCAAATTTCCGGTTTCACCCGAATTCGGAGCGAACTACTAGTCCAGCAAAAAATAGAAAATTCAGAAACGAATCCAGCAGATCTTTTTATCCCTTATAAAGAACATCTAATCAACTTAAATAAAACTCTGACTTAAAAAAAAATTCCGGTTGCAACCGGATTCCGGACTAATTATATGTGCGGGTAAAAACTGATTGTCATATACAGACCCAGCATCTATTCTTACCCCTAAATCTGTCATCTAATCAACTTCAGATAAAACTTTCGCTTTTAACAAACTTTCCGGTTTTGTCCGGATTCCTGGCGAACTAGTTCAGCATGTCTTCTTACCCTTGAATCGAACATTTAATCAACTTCAAATGAAACATTTACTTTTAACCAACTTTCCGGTTTTTGCCGGATTCCGGACGAACTACTTGTCCAGCAAGAAAATGGTTTTCACCATCGTGTTCAGCATGTCTCCTTACCCCTAAACCGAACATTTAATCAACTTAAAATTAAATTTTTACTTTTACCCAACTTCCCGGTTTTTGCCGGATTCCGGACGAACTACTTGTCTGACAAGAAAATGGTTTTCACCATCTTGCTCAGCATGTCTTCTTACCCCATAATCGACTACCACATTAGCTGTTGAAAAATATTTTGTTTGTCCCTTAATTTGAACCCCTCCCCCCCCCCTCAAATATAGGGCTACAGATCCCATCTTCGAACTTGACCTGTACTTTGACCCAAAGAATCCTCCCACCAAGTTTCATCAAAATATCTCAATCCCCTCGAGGGTAATCGTGCGGACAGACGGACAACTTTTGCGATGTCATAGGTATCCCTCCACTTACGTTTTGGGATCCCAAAAAAATGTCGGAAAAAGGGACTAAAGTGACTTTGCAGACAGTTCGACTTTATCCTTTTCAATCGTAGAGATCGCGACGGATGAAAAACAGGAACATTATCGTATATAACCTATTGATATTTTAAAGCTATCCGTACTTTTCAGGGTCAGTTCTAAGTTACAGCGACAGACCATGGGAGACAACTTTTCTTACCCTCAGATTTATATAGATCAAATAAAATGTGCACTAATTTGCAGAAGTTTCTAGCCCCTCATGAACTCCTTCTAGCAACCGATTCTTACTTACAAGTCCCTCGTCCCGTGCAACGGTACCAAATTGATCTTAGTCATCAAATACAATGGAAACAAATAATAGGTACACCAACTAGCAAAAGTTGCAAACCCTCATCTCCGAAGATGAGTATGATCTAACAGCCGATTGTTGCTTTCAAGTCCCCTACATGTCGCACAACTGGGATCGGCCTATCTTTGGTTTCAGTGTGTCCCTTACTACTGAAGTTGCCAACCCCTCGTGATTTTCAAGATGGTGTATCTCGTGAAGGAAATTTTGTACCAGAAGATGGATGACATATGCTTTGACGAAGGGCTATCGACTGCCGTTGGAAATTAAAAATATTTCTCTATTAGTTCAAAAGTTGACTTTCTTGCCGTAGGCCAACTTTCTAATATCACCACTTAGAAAGGAGCAAAGGACAAGCTCTAATTTCTATAGCAATGAGAGAACTTTTAAAGTTGAAGAGGCACATGTGATATCATTTCTCTACCGCAGTCTCAAGTGCATAAAATGGAATGATAAACTCAGCTGAAATCACGAACAGAAATGGGTAGAAATAATAGATGGCAGCAGTTTCGGACCCGTGTGAAAATGATACTTACTTTTTTGTGTAAATTTGTCTATTTATCACTCAAAGATGACATATCGGCTGTGAGGCCGGGTAACTGCCGCACATATTTAGCACTTACAGGTTTTAGTCCATTTTCATCTGAAACTGGTGTCTGCCTGCTTGCCTGCTATAACGGAGCTTTCCGCTCGAAAGCAGAAACACGGTTTGATGAAACGAAAGCTTGGCTGCACAACTTCAGATGGTCTTCTGTGACATAGGCCAAACAACTCCACTTCACTTCACGCACCACAGGCTCTGGCTCGAGGACAAGCAAAACCCATCCTTTTTGGCCTCAGGCCAGAGTTCTATGGAGCTTTCCAAAATGTAAGGTCATATTCATCAATCCGGTCTAAGGTCCACACTTTCCGTAAAAAGCGAAGAGGTTAGACCCTTACCACTTTCTAGTAATAAGCTGAAACTGGCGGCATAGGAAACAAGACCAAACTTTTCGATGGGATCCCAAAAATTCAATATCTGATCCAGACAACTGGGTCTTGTCTTAGCCAGATCCAGTCATCGCCAGAATCCTTGAACATTCTTACAATTAAAATTCAGAAACAGATTAAGGCCAAATAGCTAATCATCTGAGAAAACCAAGTTCAGATATGGATTCAGCATGTGTGTTTACCCGTATAAGTCATATCTGTTTTGACGAAAAGTTCCTGCCACTTCTGCCAATTTCCCGGTTTCGGCCAGACTCTAGAACTACTTGTCCGGCGAAAAAAGAAAGCTCAAAAACGAACTCAGGGTATCTTCTTTCCCCAATAATGAACATCTAATCAACTTCAAATAAAAATTTAACTTATAACAAATTTTCCGACTCCAGCCGGATTCCGGTCGAACTATATGTCCGGGTAAAATATGATTGTCACACGGATTCAGCGTCTCTTCTTACCCCTAAATCGGTTATCTAATCAGCTAGAAATAAAACTTTAACTTCTAACAATTTTCCGGTTTTGGCCGGATTCCGGGCGAACTACATGTCCGGGAAAAAAATTGTTTTCACATAAAAGTTCAGCATGTCTTCTTGCCCTAAATCGGACATCTGATCAACTCCAAATAAAACTTTTAATTTTAACAGACTTTCCGGTTTGGGCCGGATTCCGGGCGAACTACTTGTCCGTCGAGAAAATGTTTGTCACCATCGTCTTCAGCATGTCTTCCTACCTCTAAATCAAACATCTAATCAACTTCAAATAAAACTTTTACTTTTAACAAACTTTCCGGTGCTGGCCGGATTCCGGGCGAACTACTTGTCCGATTACAAAATGGTTTTCACCATCGTGTTCAGCATGTCTTCTTACCCCATAATCGACTTTCACATTAGCTGTTTCAAAATATTTTGTTTGCCCCTTAATTTGAACCCCCTCCCCCACCCCTAAATGTAGGGCTACAAAGCCCATTTACGAACTCGACTGGTCCGCCGACCCAACGAATCCTCACACCAAGTTTCATCAAAATATCTCATTCCCTTCGAGAGCTATCGTGCTTACAGACGGACGGACGGACAGACGGACAACTTTTGCGAAGTCATAGGTATCCCTCAACTTACGTTTTGGGATCCCAAAAACAAGACCAAAGTTTTCGATGGGATCCCAAAAATTCAATATCTGATCCAGACAACTGGGTCTTGTCTTAGCCAGATCCAATCATCGCCAGACTCCTTGAACATTCTTACAATTAAAATTCAGAAACAGATTAAGGCCAAATAGCTAATCATCTGAGAAAACCAAGTTCAGATATGGATTCATCATGTGTGTTTACCCGTATAAGTCATATCTGTTTTGACGAAAAGTTCCTGCCACTTCTGCCAATTTCCCGGTTTCGGCCGAACTCTAGAACTACTTGTCCGGCGAAAAAAGAAAGCTCAAAAACGAACTCAAGGCATCTTCTTTCCCCAATAATGAACATCTAATCAACTTCAAATAAAAATTTAACTTATAACAAATTTTCCGACTCCAGCCGGATTCCGGTCGAACTATATGTCCGGGTAAAATATCCAATCATCCAGATCCAATCATCGCCAGACTCCTTGAACATTCTTACAATTAAAATTCAGAAACAGATTAAGGCCAAATAGCTAATCATCTGAGAAAACCAAGTTCAGATATGGATTCATCATGTGTGTTTACCCGTATAAGTCATATCTGTTTTGACGAAAAGTTCCTGCCACTTCTGCCAATTTCCCGGTTTCAGCCGAACTCTAGAACTACTTGTCCGGCGAAAAAAGAAAGCTCAAAAACGAACTCAGGGCATCTTCTTTCCCCAATAATGAACATCTAATCAACTTCAAATAAAAATTTAACTTCTAACAATTTTCCGGTTTTGGCCGGATTCCGGGCGAACTACATGTCCGGGTAGAAAATTGTTTTCACATAAAAGTTCAGCATGTCTTCTTGCCCTAAATCGGACATCTGATCAACTCCAAATAAAACTTTTAATTTTAACAAACTTTCCAGTTTGGGCCGGATTCCGGGCGAACTACTTGTCCGATTACAAAATGGTTTTCACCATCGTGTTCAGCATGTCTTCTTACCCCATAATCGACTTTCACATTAGCTGTTTCAAAATATTTTGTTTGCCCCTTAATTTGAACCCCCTCCCCCACCCCTAAATGTAGGGCTACAAAGCCCATTTACGAACTCGACTGGTCCGCCGACCCAACGAATCCTCGCACCAAGTTTCATAAAAAAATCTCATTCCCTTCGAGAGTTATCGTGCTTACAGACGGACGGACAGACGGACAACTTTTGCGATGTCATAGGTATCCCTCCACTTACGTTTTGGGATCCCAAAAACACGACAAAACCCGTGCTGCTCTCGCAACACAATGAGTGAAAGTTAGGTCATTCAGTGGCCTAGTTTATATGTCATATCTTCAGTATCAGAATTTAATTCATAGTTTCAAACTCCACGTTAGAGCGCTTGCGCACTTTTCTTTGCAACATATTAACCTGAAGCAATTAGATACGATGAGCTGACAACACCCCCTGGCCCATGCAGCATAGAGGGGATTCTAGAAATACCTAATCTATCATATATTCAAATAATGTATACAACGGATACGTCAGCTACGATGCTTCATCCGCGATAATCTAATTACAGGTTTTGTTTCCTTCCCCGACGTTGGACCTGAAGATTCACAGCCTGACGAGGACCCTTGCCAAGAAGGGCCAAAACATCGCTGATGACGCATCGTAGCTGACGTATACGTTGTATACATTATTTGAATATATGTTTCAAAGTAAGCTTGGGCTCAAGGAATACTAATCTATTATATGACTGATTTGCTGTCGCTCACAGATTGGCAGACAACACAACACGTCCGAATACAGAAAAATGAAAAAGCTAATGAAATAGTCGATTTAGGGCTAAGGAGAAATGTTGAATCCGAATACGAAAATTATTCTCGCCGGACAAGTAGTTCACCCGGAATCCGGCAAAAGCCGGAAAATTTGTGGAAAGTAAAAGTTTAACCTGAAGTTCATTAGAGGTTCGATTTAGGGGTAAGGAGATGTGCTGAGACCGAATATGAAAATTATTTTCTCGCCGGACAATTAGTTCGGCCGGAATCCGGCCAAAACCAGAAAATTTGTTTAAAGTAAAAGTTTTATGTGTATTTGATAAGATGTTCGATTTGCGGGTAAGAAAACATGCTGGATACGTAAATGACAATTATCTTCTCGCCGGAGGTATAGATCGCTCGGAATCCGGCTGAAACCGTAAAATTAGCTAAAAGTAAAAAGTTTTATCTGAAGTTGATTAGAGGTTCGATGTAGGGGTAAGGAGACACGCTGAATTCGTTTTGAGCTTTAGTTTTTTGCAGGACAAGTAGTTTGTCCTAAATCCGGCCGAAGCCGGAAATTTGGCAGAAGTAAGGAAGGTAGCTTTGATCAAAGTAGATACTACGTGGGCTATAGGGTACACACACATACTACTTACCATTTGCCTTAATCTGTTTCGAAATTTTAATACTAAAAATGTTGAAGAAGTCAGTCGAAGACCGAGTATCTACAAAACCCAATTGTCTGGATCAAACATTAAATTTTTGGGATCCCATCGAAACCTCAGATCCGCGTCCGGCCTACGAGCGGGTAGCGTGCTGGGCTAGGCTGAGCCCGTGATACAACTTTTTGGAGGTCTACCAAAAATAACCCAACAAAACCTAGGGCTGGGAGGGTTGGAGCTGAACTCTCACTTCGCCAGTGCTCTCCTTGTTCGGGCTAACAAGGATCAAACTTCACCTCTGGTAAGGCTTGTTTAATCCTCCTACTGTCCCTCACCAGAGCACTGGCTCGTGATAGTTCAGCTGAGATTGTTATTTACCAGGAGCGTGTTCCATCCTACTTACCTTAGTTACTACGTATTACGTCACAGATTCTGCCTTTTTGTCGTCAAGGCTGGAACGATATTTCTATTTTCCAGCAGAATATCATGCCACGGGCGAATCCGACCAATCACGTGACAGAGATCCGTGGTTACTACACTTACTACGCTCCCGAGCGTGGTAAGCAAATAGTTACTATTAGTTACTATTTAGAGAAGGCTGGAACGGTCATAGTAGTAACTTTTCGTGAGGTTGGAACGGATTTAGTACCTAATAGTTACTATTGGTACGAGGTTGGAACACGCTCCAAATGTCATAAGAAGCTGCCGAGATCTATGGAGATCGGGCTACACTGATCATAATTCCCCACAGGATAATTGAAAAAAAAAGAGCAGCGCGCTCTGAAACTACTTGCCTTGAATCTGACCCTCAAATGCACAGTTCCATCCGACTTCTTCTGAATCAGGTCACACTGCTTCACTGGAAGATGTTTCAAAATATTCTCGAACAACTTCCTTGAAAACTGTCTCACAATCAAACTATATTCACCAATGTTCTCCAGAATGACAACGAGCTTCGGCAAATTTTCTATCTGCTGCAGAACCAACGTGGCTTCGTACTCCGTTTCGTAATTCTGCCAGGACACCAAGTCGTGCCAAAGGTGGATCAAAACAGAAGTCAGGTCTGACTTGAGATTGGCAAGCTCGAGCTGCAGGACTGGAATAATTTCCAGCTCTTTCAAATCCGTCAAAGAGGAGAGTAGTTCCTCGCCTTCGACAATGAGACTGGCGAAATTTTCAAATTCTTTAGGATCACGAGGGTTCATCTTACTGAGCTGGCTCAGAATGTTATCAACCTGCAGAAGTTTCTCGATAACTTCTGCCTCACATTTCAGTTCGCTAATTTGTGTATGAAGGGCATCTCGCTTCGCAGGCGCTGTCACAGCATCAAGGAGCTTAAAAAAAATGTTTGGTGATAACACTGCAATGGCAGCCTAGCCGAAAGCGACGAAACATTCAATGTCACGGAAAAAACAAAGAAAAACAGGCGAAAAGGCGTTTTTTGAGAGTTTGTCACTCGCTAGTACCGAGCGCGAAGTAACTGTTATTCGCAGGTATTGGTGAGTGGCTCGTTGTTTCATTTAGGCTTTTGAATTCTTCCAATTTCGGTTTTCGTTTTTGTTTGGTTGTTGGTTTATCGCTTCGTTTTCGTTTTCTCGTTTGTCGATCTTCATACATGTTTAGGCATTTTTCCTCGAAATTTTCCGTCTGCGCTGAAGAAGGGAGGCGGTTGTCCTCCCGAAATATTCGCTTTTATTTCAGTATATTTTTTTTCCTTTAAAACCACCATTTGCGCCTGTTTTCTTTGTTTTTTTTGTGTGATACGTCAGGCCATTGTGGTTTACGAAATTATCTTCAACATCCAAATGGGAAACCAAGTTGCAAGCGACAAAACGTTGAAGTCGGAGTATCCAAGGCTGAATTCAAAGACTGTAAATACATAAAACACTAACAGATAGGGGGTCCTGGAGTGCCCAGATGTCCCAAAGATGAGGTTATAATCTTTACAAAGCCTTGGTCTGGGTCAAGTCGGACGACGGTAATGATCTTGCTTCCCCCTTCTATAAACAGTTCAGGAAGCTAATCTAGGGGGTATAGAGGCGTGCAACAAAATCCATCTGCGGCCTTAAGGCACTAACCCCTCAATTATAATTGCCTCTCCTTCCTGGTCACTCCCGGGGAGCGCTTCTGAAGGTCCTGCTCCTCCCCACCACACTTCTTCAGTAAACGAGCAGATCCTTCGTGGAACGTCATGTCTGAGTAAACTATGATTAGCGAGATACCTGAGGGATTCAAAAATCAACTCGACGAGGACTCGCGTGCGCAACCGTAAAGAGAGGACTGGAGCCAGGGTTGCCACATGTCGCACGATATTGTGAATTGTCACTCTATTTTGTTTTTGTCACTCTTGTCCTAAGTAGGACATAAAAATCACTCTATTTCAGAAAATGACTAAATGTGTCATTTTTTCAGCAGGGATTCCGACCAGAAGTAACTATTTTAAGTTTTTTTTCAATAGGTAAAATTAAGATGTGTCATTTCTACAGAGGCGATTCCGACCAAAAGTGAACATTTCATGAAAATAGATTTCACTCCCAATTCACTCTCTGTTTTGGGCCAAAAGTCACACTCTAAATATTTTTGATGTGGCAACCCTGGCTGGAGCGCCCCAGAAGCAACCAGAGCCTCGTTTTTGTTGCATGCTGCAAGTCCACTTCTCGGCCGATTCCGGATTGATTCTTTCTACATCCGTTTTTGCACTGCAGCACTTCCGAGGAAGACGGCAGCGCTTCTCGAGAATCGCGGACTTGCTCACGGACCAAGTCCGTGCTTCCCTGCAAGATGCTGCAGCGCTGCCGCTTCAACCACGAAGAAAGTGAATCCAAAAACGCATATTGTGCAAAAGCAAAGAAGTGCTGCAGCAGCGATGCGGCAGCGCTATTGTAACAAAAACGAGGCTCAGGAGATAATCAAATTCATCAACCGCAAGCTATTCATCAGGATACTACATCCTTATTACTAGCAACTCTTGCAAGTGCAATTTAAGGTAGTTTAGCATAGCAAACAGTCAAACACAAATACCTTGTTTTCAACTGTGGATGAAATATCATCTAGCTCTTGCAGCAAAGTCTTGACACGATTTGACAGCTGTGTGGCACTCTCGAATGCTGGGGCAAATTTGACATGACGGGTCTCTAAATAATCAACTAGCAGGGACCGATTTTCTTCCAACTGCTTAGACAGTGAAAATATTGGTGAATCCAAATCTTTTCCAGTGACATCTACAAAATTAGAAAAATTATCATCATCAGGAAAAACTCCTCGGTACGTGTATAGGCTAAATGGTAAAAAAATGGTCACTTTACTGCCTTCCTCTTGCGTGTAATGTCAGTGTGAAATGTGAGAATTCTTTTCGGGTTATGTATAATAATTCGTTCCGGTGGCTTCACGGTCTTCCTTGGAATTGTAGTGCATCGGGAATGTTTGTTGGTGAAGGGCTTCCATCTTTTGGTGAACTTCGGAGGCGGTCAATTCTTTCCCTTCAAACCAGGATCCTCCGATCCCATAGCCCACTTCTTAGGATCCTTTGTGGGCCTCAGATGCGGCTTTCTCTGCCTGTATGGCTTGCGTGGACTCGTGAGTTGTACGCGGGGCTTTTGACGGGAGTCACGTAAGTGACCTGGTACTTACATTTGTTTGTTTGTTGAGTGTGTTTTTGTTATATTGTGGCCCATGTTGGCCTTATTTGAAATAAAAAACAAACAAAAAAAAACGCAACCCTCAGGAACAGCAAGAATAACTCTTTTATTCGCGGCAGGCTACGACAAAGACATGATTTTTGGATAGGCTACACCAAACGTTGGGTATATCCGCAGATAACCCCGACCCTTCAAAGGCTTAAGTGAAAAGGAGTATTCTGGTGAACCCAAACAAATATCCCAGAAATGGTTGAATTCAGACATCGGAGTCTTCCGAGTCCGATGGTAAGTCAGCGGTGATGAGGATTTGCTGAGGTAAGTGAGCTGCTATTTAATTAGAATAGCCATTGCCAAGTGTTGGCCATAATTATTTATCAGTGAGTAAGGTCTGAGTTGTCCAAATGGTTACCACCAGGGTATACGAATCGTTTGGCATAGCCTATCTAAAAATCAAGGATTTGTGGTAGATTTAGGCTAGCATGCATCTGTCGGTTTCTTTGGGATGTTACTTACCAGAAGCTGTATTCTTACCAAAAGTTGTAAGATTACTCTTTGACCTGGTCCGTTGGGAACCTGTGTTATCACTCAGGCAGTCAGGCTATCACAGTCTAGTACAATATGCCCTTTTTTGGTAGTCATGCATGTTTGCATGTTGGGAGGGTTGTGCATGGTACCAAAACTACAATAGAGGTAAGCTTCTTTTGACACATAGACACTAAATTCTGGGCCACCATTCCTTGGTTTTGTGATCAGCCAAAAGACAGTCGAATAGGGATAAAAACTAAGGACTTAACATCTACCGAGTGCCAAGTGTTTGATTTTTTTTTTACATAAAGAATGAATAGATTATTTTATTCATCTGCTGCTCCTTCTTTTAATGTGTTTTTCTTCACGTGGGATACTTTGGGCAATCATTAAAAAAATGCAATGCTGTTGGAACACTGTAGACGCTATAATTTGCTGTTAGCGTAAACAAAACAGAGCAAGAAAAGAGCAAAAGCTTCACAAAAATTAAAGTATGTGGTTTTGATTCTGTCCTGTCTTATTACTGTCTGGACTCATCATTATGCTTAAGCATTAACAGTTGGTAGAATAGGGTAATGTAGACCGTAATAATTCCTTTATTATTAATTAACCACATACGATAGAGTTATGTAAATCAGAAGATAAATATCCATGCAGAGTAAGTACTGAGTGGCGTTACTAGCCAAAATGTTTGGGGGGGGGGGGCAAGGAATTTACCGACTGGATGGTAATTTTTACCGACTGTTTTGTAGAAAAAACGACTGTTTTCAAGAACTGTTTTCAAGAAAAAAAGACAGTTTCAAAAAAATCGACTGATCTTCAGAAAAACGACTGTTTTGACGAAATATCGACTGATTTTCAAAAAAATCGACTGTTTTAATGAAAAAAATAAACTGCTTTGGCGAAAATCACGGCGCTTCGCGTCGACTCGGTTATTTTTTACCGACTGGCCGACTCCCCCCGTCGTCCCCCCCCCCCAGTCGTGACGCCCCTGCTGAGTGGTAAAAGCAATTTAAGTAATATGGAAGGTAGGTAACAGTAGTTCACTCTTTATGGCATGAAGTACGTCCCTGTTTAGCTGAATATCTGAATTTTAATTAGGCTTAGTTTGACCAACTTTTGAAAGGTATGTGGTTAAAAAAAATTAAAAATTAGCCTACTGTCCGGCTTACTGGACATTACTGTATATGCAAAAATATCATAGGAATTTGTAAGTACCTAATAAATCAACTAGTAACAGAAAAGATGAAAATGAAGCGGAAATGTTAAACGGAATATCACTTGTTGTGAAACTTCTTGAAACATTTGGGCCCAGATTGTCCATTTTTTCATGTTTTAACTTGGCAATAACTTGAAATAAGGCGATGAAATTCCTTTGTGCCTTTGGATCATAGGGGTTTGGGGATACTAACCATTTTACTAACTAAAATGTTTGGGCGGGGCAAGGTATTTACCGACTTGCTGGTCCTCAAACGGACAGGTTCTGCAGAAAAAACAGCCGTTTCCAAGAAAAAAATGAAAGTTTTGATGAAAAATTGACTGATTTTCAGAAAAAATGACTGTTTCTAAGAAAAAATCGAATCTTTAAATAAAAAGCCAATGTTTCCATGAAAATCAACTATTTTTTACGAAAAACCACGGCGGCCAACTGACCCAAACTGCGGCGTACCGACTAGGGGTGCCCCCCCCCCCCATACATGATGCCTCGGGTGACATGCCACATTTTTGTGTCACAAAATGCACAGAGTCACAAGTGCGCAGAGTGTGCATGGTAGCCTAATGTAACACTGAGTCACATAATGCACTTCACAAAAGTGCATGCCTGTCTTCCACAAAATCTAGCACCAAGACCTGAATCGACAAAAGGTTCAGATTTTGGCCATCCCAGCATAAATAGGATAGCCATAAAAAGCGAGGCAACAGGGCACATTTACCGTTTTTAATAATTCTAAAAGACAAATTCAGTTTCAACAAAAATCACAAGACAAAATGGTGGTGGCCTTGCATCGGCATTTTGATTGCCAATGTGATGCCATGATCTTCAGAATTTCCTATGCGCCAAAAGTGAAGCGGGACCCATGACTTAAACACATGTAATGTTGGCATGGTCCCATGGCCCATGGGAGTTAGTGTTTTTCTAATCAAGAATTGGTATACTTAGCAGCAAGTTAGAGATGTAATACTGAACTCAAAGCAAACCTAAAGTTCAAGAGAATCATTCCAATGACCAAAGATTTATTTATTTAGTAACTACCAGCACAAATAAGATGGCTGTAAAGGTAATATGGCTTACCTGGAAGAAAACTCTTGGTCTTACTTTCAACTCAAATTTGGAAAAAATCACACAATCAAGTAAAAAAAAATTCTTGTTCAGAAATATTCAGGGTTTCATATGAGAAATAAAAGAAACTTATTGTTCACAAAAGTCATTATGTGACTGTTAGGCAGCTGTTAGGGTCAAGACAAAGCAAGATGTCACTACAGGATACTATGCTATTTGTACCACCCCTTGTAAAATTGTGTAAACAAAGACTAAATTATAAGGATCGCATGAGGAACCTTAAAATAAATCCATCCTGACCAAATTAATTGATATCAAATGTCATTCACTTACTTCTATTGCTTCTTTGAAGAATTGCCTGGCACTAATTTGAGTTATCCTGGTAATGCTAATAAATCGGTAAAAGACCCAAAAGAAATTGGAGACGGAAGCTGGCGCAAAAACAATTTGGCTGTGGTCAGCGGGTGTTGGGTCATTCCAGCGAAATAAAGCCAGGCAAAAAAATCGATTTCTCAGATTTTGACGAAAATTTCTCAGAATGATCTACAAGGGTCCAGGACCTTCCCCAAATTTTTTTCGGCGAATTTTCTATTTTTGATGGTCGAAAAAGTCAATATTTTTCAAAAATTCGACAAAAATTAGGGAAATTCAACACGACCCGATTTTTTGAGCTTCTTACCTACCTTTAGGACTTCAAATCTCCAGATGTTCAAGTACCTAGGTATTTTTCTTTTTTACGGTAATTTTGGCAAGGTAAGGTAAAAAAAAGTGGGTCTTGGTAGATCCACTCCAGAAGAACCGGCCAGATCGCAAAAATTCTGAGATTCCCCATGGTACCGGTAGTAGAGTGAAAAACGAGCTACGTTTCTGCATTAGCATTTTTGTGGCTATCGAGCCAGAAATGGTCTTAAATAGCGATTTTAAAAAACTGAAATTCTTGGGAAAATGCATTGTTTTTATGACACAATGAATTAGTCTCACAACCTAAAAATAACAAGTGTGCAAGCGCTCAGACGTGGAGTGTGAAAGTAAAATGCTGATCAATTTTCATATAGAAAAAGCTTTAGAACCAAGACATTTCACATCCCCAATAACCAAACAAGTATTGAAATAACCTAATTTGTAATCATCCCAATTTAAAAGCTTTAAATGTAAACAAACCGCAAGTATAATCCCAAAGAAATGTTGAAGATCTTGCACGAACAGCTTGAGCCAGTCCGACCCTTTTAACCTCTTTTCCATTAGCAAGGTAATAACAAGGGGCGTCAGCCAGTCGATTTTTCGTCAAAACAGTCGTTTTTCTGAAAATCAGCCGATTTTTTTCAAAACTGTGTTATTTTTCTTGAAAACAGTAATTTTTTTCTTGAAAATAGTCGTTTTTCTACAGAAACAGTCAGTATAAATTACCAGCCAGTCGGTAAATGCCTTGTCCCCCCCCCCAAACATTTTGGCTAGTAACGTCTCTGATAACAAGTGCAATAAACCAAATCGTAGCAGCCTAATACCCCCTTTGTCACAATTCATTAAGAACGGCATATCATCGATCATATGACAAAACAGTTCAGTTTCCAAATGTTCATTAAAGATTAAAGTACGACGCGTCGTCTTATTTGTTGCTGTTGCACCAAAATCATCATCCATAGATATATCTCCCCAAATATACAGGAGTTGGACTTGAGACCTGTCATAGACAAACTTAACTAGTGGGAAATCTGGGCCCAGCTGCCCATGAACGGGAGGGGGGGGGTCGGGACCCATCAAAATGCGTATTTACACCTTTTGTTCCTCAAGTATACCAGCTTAGAGTTTGATTCCAGTCATGGGTAAAAACTTTGTTCATGGGCAATTTCGGCCCACTTGCCCATGAACGGGGAGGGTCGGGATGGTTCAACTCCACATATATGTGGAGATCCCCAAACCCCTATGATCCAAAGGCACCAAGGAATTTCATCGCCTTATTTCAAGTTATTGCCAAGTTAAAACATGAAAAAATGGACAATCTGGGCCCAATTGCCCATGAACCAAGTGAGGGTGGGGTTTGGAACCAGCAAATAGTAAAAAGAAACCCCAATGCTCAAAAACCTACCAAGTCATACCTGTGACACTTGATACCTGTTGATTCCTG
Source organism: Branchinecta sandiegonensis (assembly GCA_030848855.1). Classification (NCBI taxonomy): domain Eukaryota; kingdom Metazoa; phylum Arthropoda; class Branchiopoda; order Anostraca; family Branchinectidae; genus Branchinecta; species Branchinecta sandiegonensis. The sequence continues at coordinate 19,787,833 of JAUPMV010000011.1, forward strand.
TCATGGGTAATGAACTTTACTCCTGGGCAATCTGGGCCCAGCTGACCATGAACGGGGTGAGTGGGGGAGGTGCAACTTTAAAAGCAATGTCCCAGCCCTAGGATCTACACGTACAAGGAATTTCATCCTCCTATGTCCAGTTCTGGTCAAGTTATGAACCTTATTCACTGGGTAATCTGGGCCTATTTGCCCCTGAACTGGGTTGCAGTGGGAGGTGGGACCCCCAAAAGGCACAACTAGACCCCAATACCAATAAGTGTACCAAGTTTGAACTTGATTCTTGCACTGGTTCACGAGTTATGAGCTCCACAGAATACAGTGAAAACCGAAAACCGGAAACCGAAAGCTGCTACAGCGCTCGCAATAGTGGATTGTTCCAAGGAACACTCCACTAAAACTTGAGAAATGAATGCTGCTCTAACCCTGGTTTCTCAATTTCTAGTTTGTTAGTTTTAGCTCGGCGGAATGCTGCCGGAGTAGTGTACATAACAGATGTTGATAGACTGAGATAGAAAAACTTGTAACTTCGCCATACTATTAACATGTTCTACATTTTTTTTGTACATAGTTGCAAACACAAAATTTCATTTTCTTAAATAGATGCAGCATATAGATAATAAAATGTACTGACAACGGAACTCGGTTAGCGTTTCATAATTGCGTATAACCATGTATATGAGTAATTTACCACCCTCCCGCAAACTTGCACGTGAAAAGAGCATAAGCGTGCATTGTAGTAAGTTTCTGAAAGTAGGCCAAAGAGAAGATGTCGGGCCCTTGGACAGCTAAGAATTGGTCCAGGCAGGTAGTGATCTAACAGTCAAGCTAACAGTAAGATCTGAAAACTGAAATTCATTTCTCAATTTTAATTTTTAGGTTGTGGGACTAATTTATTCTGTCATAAAAATAATGCATCTCCCCAAGAATTTCAGTTTTCTTATATCGCTATTTTGAGACCATTTCTGGCTCTATAGCCACAAAAGTGCTAATGCAGAAATGTAGCTCGTTCTTCACTCTACTACCATGGGGAATCTCAGAATTTTCGCGATCTGGCCGGTTCTTCTGGAGTGGATCTGCCAAGACCCACTTTTTGTACCTTACCTTGCCAAAATTACTGTAAAAAGTATAGAAGAGTACCAACATACTTGAACATCTCAAGATTTGAAATCCTAAAGGTAGGTAAGAAGCTAAAAAAATTTCAAGGTCATGTCAAATTTCCCTGATTTTTTTAGAATTTTTGAAAAATATTGACTTTTTCGACCATCAACAATGGAATATTTGGCCAAAAATTTCAAAAATTCCAAAAAAAAATTCTCTGAAATAAAATTTGGGGAAGGTCCTGGACCCTGGTAGATCATTCTGAGAAATTTTCGTCAAAATCTGAGAAATCGATTTTTTTTGCCTGGCTTTATTTTGCTGGAATGACCCTGTTTAGACTTGAAGAAGGGCATTTGGCAACACTGCAACTTTGTTCAATGAAAATGGAAATAATATTGCATTTTCGAGAATAATTAAAGCTTTCAAGGCACAATTACAAAGAAACGGTGGGAATTGAATGCATATATTTCATTCACAATTTAAGAAAAATGCAGATCAAACTGAAGCCACAAACTGTTTTTCTTTTGAATCTGAGAGTATGTGAGATTAGATGCCAAAGAAAATCTTAGGCAACAATTCCAGTGTCAACATTTTTCAAACACTGAACTAAACTAACCTTGAAATAGCTTTTCTGTTAGAGCCGGCATTGCGACAGAATTTTGAATTGGTCGCGCCAGTCTACAATTCAAAGTCCAGCATCGTTGCCATGTCGAAGAAATACTGCCGAAACCGTCAAACTGTTAGTCATAAAAGCTGCCATGGCAACGGTAATGGTACAAACCAAAAATGAAGGACTGTGTTTTACAGATACTTGCTCTAAATTCAGAAAATAAGCTTCAGGTTAATTCCGGATTACAGAAGAAGCTTTTTGTGTGAGTGAAGTACGGTGGTAGAGGTGCGAGTCTTCGGACATAAATTAAATACGAACTGTTCCGTTTTATCGAGTAACTGTGACACAGTTCAGTTACTGGAAACAAGTAGTCTCCCAAAAACGCCTGAATGAGTGTTTATATTTTATTTTCCCCACTAGCCAGAAATTGCCCCGTCCAGAATTGAAATAAACCCCATACCCCCAGTCCCTACCCCCTGTCCCAATAATATAAGCATTTTCTTCCCTTTTTTTGCAGTGGATACTTCAGTCACCCGTCCAACCCTGGGGAGCAATACCAAACTTTCTTGGAACTATGCCAGGACCTCTTTGCCGCGATTGGAGAGAAGATCAAAGTCTCAAGCGATGACCCTAATGTTGCAGCTATGTCAGTATTAGATGGGCTGAAGACTATAGTAAGTTGTTGGCCACGTTAGATATCCGAGGTCTCCTTGACTAGTAAGAGCCGCTGACGTGTTCAGGGAAAGTTTTGAGAGGGGCAGATGACCACAGGGGAAAAGCAAAACTAGACATAAATAAGAGTGTAGCAGTTCGCACTGCGATTTTCCGCGAACAGTCGCTAACTATTGGTCAATTTTCTAGGGTCTGGATGTTGACTATGGTCCTAGTAAGCTTTTACCCGGATGGGGAGGAGCTGTGCAGTCCGTGCTGAAATTACTGGTCGGAAGAGTTCGTGAGGTCAACGGGATATCTGACATCAGGTTGGTAAATCCTTTTTCATCATCGAGAACTACAGCACATATCAAATATGTTCCTTCCCTGTTCTTTTGCGAGTTTTCCACGCTGGTCGAATGATTGACTCACGTCTACAGGTTAAGAGTATATCCTGCAATCAGATGAAGCGATTGACAAGTTTTGCAATGATGACATGAAAGGGGAAAGTAGCGAGAAGAACTGGCGTCATGACGATGACTGCCGAGAAATAACACGATGAACGTAGGCATTTTAACCTACTTTCAAATTAAATTGAATTTTATTTGTAACCCGTCTAGGTAAAGACGAAGTATGGTAGAAAATAAAAGAGAGAGAAACAACATAACATCAACAACAACCAAAATAATTGAAATTCAGTAAACTGGAACATCATGGAGCTCCAAGGGTGGTTACAGTTTTCCTTCATCGTTGATGGATCTCAAGACAGCCGCAGACGGATCAGCTATACGGAACTTTTCGATGAGATGGCTGTTCCTTGTCCAGGTACTGTCCTGGACCTGACACACTAGATTCATACACACAATAACATATCTTATTTCCGATTCCTATTTCCACAGAGACAAGGTGGTTTGGACAGTCAATGAAGTAGAAATCGAAGAAATGCTCGAAGAAGACGGTAGCGACGACGAGGACTCGCTAGAAGACCTTGAAGACAGATCACTGAAGGACGAAGAAATGCACGGCTCTCAGGTTAGGCAGAATCTAGAAATTTCAGTACACGACGATTTGGGGGGATCAGGAACTTAAAACATCGTTAATACTCTAGACGACCAAGTCCAAAACACGCCAGTGATCCTCAGGAAGAACGAGTAAGCGTCTCACCAACGACTCAAACTCAACAACTCAAATCCTGTGTCAACCAATCACGGCGATCTTTGGGAGCATATGTGATACCGCTTCTGGCTCTTCCGCTAGGTACCCGGCGATTTTGCATCGGTAAGGAGAGTTAGCCATCAAGAGTATTAGTCATGCTCGATTATTACTACTTTTCGGCCTAGAACTTCTCTTTTCTTACAGGACTTCGAAAAGGGGAACTGCGAGCTTCCAGCAATATTTAAAGAGGAAAACTGGACGCACGAATCGGAGAGAGCCACGGGCAAACTGAGATCATTCTTGAAACCGAACGGTTAGTTAAAAAAAAAAAAAAAAATTTATCGATTTAGTCTTACCGCAACGGTCTATCATGTCGTCAACAAGAGTTGCGTTTTGCAGATACCATGGTCACGATCGAAAGTCGTTTTCGCAGTTACCGTGGTATCTGATACCACGATCAAAATGCGTTTTTGCATTACCGTGGCATCTGATATTCAGATATCACGGTCTAACCGTTGTCGATGAAGTGGAAATCGTGGTATCTAAAAGATTCACCTTACTTTCATCATCACGAACACAAGAGTCCAGGGCAGTATCCAGGGGGAGGGGTAGGGGGTTGGACCCCCCCCCCCCAAACATACAAAAATAATCATTTTGATAGGCTTTTCCTTCTGATCTATGTCTTTTTTGTACTTTTTTGTCCGATCCGCAGGCACCCCCCCCCCCCCCCGAAATAAATTCCTGAATACGGGCCTGCAAGAGTCTGTTGTTGTTTTTTGTCAAATTGCTGGGAAAGAAGTTATGATACTCTAGATGTCAGTGGATGTTAGTATTTCTTTTTGGATGATTTCTAAAAGCGCAGATCCGGCAATTGTCGTTTTTGCAGAGCAACCGTAGTATCAGATACCACGGTAACGGCAGATCCGGCAATTGTCGTTGTTGCAGAGCAACCGTAGTATCAGATACCACGGTAACTGCAAAAACGAATAATTTCAGATCCAGTTACCATGGTATCTGGAGCAGGGGCGTCACCACACCAGCCTTTTACTTCTTTTTTTTGGGGGGGGGGGTCCAGTTTGTGCCGGCGGACTAAAAAAACTTGCCAACGAAACACGCCGTTGCCGCATTTCTCGCCAGCACAGAATAGAACCAATATAAAACTAATATTTTGCTTTTCATTTCAGCTTTCGTTATAAGTGAAGCTTCCAACGACTGTACCCAGTAAGCGCCACAGGCGAATTTTTTTTAATTTGTCTTTTTTGCGGACAATTTAGCTGTACCTACCATACAAGTTCTAGCTTTTAATGTGCTCCAAACCCCCAAGAATTTCAATCCTGAAACGACAAGACTATATGAATAAAGAATACGCCCCGCCCATTGCCAGGCCTTATGTTAGGCCTTATGGTGGGGCCATAAAGAGTTAATAGTGTTGACTATATTTTATGAATAAAACTGAAATTGAAACAACTAACAGAAACACCGTTCTTCCAAATAGAAAGCACTACGAAATGCGTCGCAGGTGAAATTTTTTGTAAAACTAACTATAATGCATCAGTTGAGGTTATTCCTTTAAAGGAAAGTTGTATTTTCAAATCCGCCTTTTTCCGGGAAAATTGATCTATACCTACCATACAAGTTCTCTAGCTTTTAATGTGTTTCAAACCCCCAAGAATGTCAAGCCTGTCAAGATCTATCCGTCAAAAAAAGTAGTGGCCATCCACAATAAAGTAGGCACAAAGAAGATTTGTTCTGAATTTACAGCAAAAGAAGTAGTTTAAAAAAACAACAGAGTTTTAAAACGACTGGGCATTTCCAACATTACCACGCATCAAGGTTCCGTCGGCCACTTCATTCTCATTTCCCGCAACTGGCGTGACGTATCGATGCAAGATTTCACAAACACAAAGTCATGCCCGAATTCTCCGATGATCCAGAGAGGTTGTATACTACTTACGACTAGAAGCCATTCGGTACTGTATTTGCCATTTGAGTTTTATATAAAAATGTGTAAAATATAGTATGAAATATATTGAACACTAAGTATAAAGTCATCATTTTTCGTACCACTTGTGCTTTAAACTCCGCTACGTTGGCTAACTTTCTCGAGTGAATAGACCTCAACGAATTCCTTACCTGAGGCGTATTCTCGCCGTTCCCCGAGGACTCCACTTGAGGAGTCCCCGCGTTTTTGTTTGTCCCGGGGACTGACTCCCCGTATTCTCGCGAGTCCCCACGGACGGGGAATGCTCTGATTATCATCACCATCATGAAAAAGGACTCCCTTTCAAATTCGGAGGGGAATCAATTTTGCTGTTGTAGGTGGTACGTAAAATTAATTAAAAAGAATCAGAATAAACAAAACCAAAAATAAAGTGGATCTAGACTAATTTTTTCAGCTGCATATTCATTTTTCGAACAAAATCCGTTTTAGAAGCATTCCCCGTATTCTCGCTGTTTCTGTACGCGGAGTCCGCGTGGAGTGACTCCCTCTATTCTCGCCGTTCCCTTCGATTCCCCGAGGAGTCCTCGGGGAACGGCGAGAATACGCCTCTGGTAATTCCGAGAATTAATACGCGATAAGAACTGAGTTAATTCTCCCTTCACTAGACGGTCAAGGGTGGAGGCACCGACTGGCGGCAATCAAAATGTGCAGTCAGAACTTCCACGAAGCGAACAACAAGGTGACAACAGCACTTGAGAAGATCAGTAAACAGCTTTCTACAAGCCTCGGTAGAGTAGAAGCTAGGGAAGACTACCTGAACAATCAGCTTTCAACAGTTATACGCAACTTCCAGCAGTGCCAGGTAAAGCAGTTAGATCACCTATCTGTAGTGTCACCACTGTGGCCGTTTTTGGGGTCCGAAAACGTAAGTGGAGGGATACCTATGACATCGCAAAAGTTGTCCGTCCGTCCGTCTACGTCTGTAAGCACGATAACTCACGAAGAGAATGAGATATTTTGATGAAACTTGGTGTGAGGATTGTTTGGGTCAAGAATAAGGTCGAGTTCGTAGATGGGCTGTGAAGCCCTATATTTAGGGGTGGGTGAGGGGGTTTAAATAAAGGGGTAAGCAAAATATTTTTTAACAGCTAATGGGACAGTCGATTATGGGGTAAGAAGACATGCTGAACACGATGGTGGAAACCATTTTCTCGCCGGACAAGTAGTTAGCCCGGAATCCGGCCAAAACCGGAAAATCTGTTAAAAGTAAAAGTTTTATTTGAAGTTAATTATATGTTCGGTTTAGGGGTAGTAAGACATGCTGAACACGATGGTGAAAATGGGGCAACTGGGGCCAGATTTATCAGCGAATCAAGTTTCAGAATTCGTGGACTGAGGGTGATCAGAACGATGAAGATTCTTCCGTTTTTTTGCTGACGGGGTCGTTTTGTGAGTTTTGCCCCAGTACCAACCGATGAAGTGTTTAAATCTTTTTAGGACGAGCTTCAGCATGTCCAGGCCAGATTTAATCAAGTTGGCGGTGGTATTACAAGACGAAAAGAACAACTTGAGAAACTTGAAGAAGATGTTGCGAAACTGAAGCAGCAGCTTGAAGAAAGAGGACAGGCAGTGACAGATGGCGGTAAGTCGAACTGAAGTGCCTCGTATCGTATTTTCTGAGACGATGTCTGAGCTTCAGCTCATGGGTTTATAAGAGTTTACTCGCAATCAAATTCGAGTCAGCTTTAGTTCTTTGAAAGGTATTTCGGAGCTCAGGGACATAACTGACTAAGAAGAGTATGTTCCAGTCGTTGATCAAAGCTTCCATCGCTACTCCAATCTTTACATCCCTTCACACATGTTGGACGACGGCGGTGGTTTACGGTAATTTTTTGTAAACAGTTGGAGCCACCCTAAACTGCGGTATATTTTCAATTAAAGCTTGTACCGGAATCGGGGAGATTGCAGATATAACCACCTGAATCTAGAAATTAGAATAACACCGAGAAGAGAAAATTGAAAAATGTTGCTTCGGTATAGTACGACCGACTTGTCCCTTAGTAGAACCGAGCGCGACTTAGGCCCCCCAAAACAGTGATGCCGCGCTTTATTTGACACACATCAAATGACGCCACGAAATTCGAAACAGCTTTCATGGGGTGTTTAGCCGGATCCTTTTTGCGTCAATGAACGCGACCGCACTCTTTGCCGGGCCCTAAGCTAAAGTCGTAAATACTATACCGAAGCATTTTTTTTTTCTCAGGGAGCCGGAGAACCAGTTTTTGTTCAAAAACTGATTGAAAAATTAGAAAAAGAAATGAGAAGGTTAAGACGAGAAATGTGTGTAATAGTTTGTAACAGGTGATTAAAAGTTGTGCACCCCGCACAGGACACGGTTGTGCCCTTCTTGGGAGCGTTCTGTTTGTTGTTTTGTTTAAAGAATGTTTAAATTAAAATGAATTGAATAAAAATTTAAAATTGAATTTTAATTTCTCTTTTGTTATGATATTTTAATTTCTAGCACCGAAGCATTTTTTTTTCTCACGAAGTCGGAGAACCAGTTTTTGTTCAGAAACAGATTGAAAAATTAGAAAACAGATTGAAAAATTAGAAAAAGAAATGAGAAGGTTAAGACGAGAAATGTGTGGAATAGTTTGTAACAGATGATTAAAAGTTATGCACACCCGCACAGGACACGGTTGTGCCCTTTTTGGGAGCGTTCTGTTTGTTGTTTTGTTTAAAGAATGTTTAAATTAAAATGAATTGAATAAAAATTTAAAATTGAATTTTAATTTCTCTTTGTTATGATATTTTAATTTCTAGCTTAAATCGATTACGCATGCAACCTGTCAGGTGACAATACTTACTACACTGTAACAAAAAAAGTCTTCCAGCTACTTGGATTAATCTTGTCTCTACTGAGATAAGATTATCTCTAATTCGGATTAATCTTATCCCAGTAGAGATAAGACTAATCCCAGTAACAAATGCTGCAACTAACTTTAATCCTTACTCGGAGAAACTTTTTACAGTGTAAGTGAGGCTTGTCAAACCAGAGCTACAAAAATGCGAGCCGAGCTGCACAAGGATAATAAAGGGAGAGACTCGACTTATTGTTCATAGGCTTACGGTAGGAAACTAGAGATTTTCCCATTTCCTGTTATAGTGCCAGTAGATAAGCACTGGGAATGGAGGGAGGGATCTCTGGGGGATTGTGTGGTTGTGTTCCTTGGGATCTTATGCAGCACCCAGCGAGCACAACAAGTTGGGCACGGGGCTTACTGGAGAAGGTACCAAAAACCTGTGTTCTCTGTAATGTGTGTTTTTATAACTAAACGAAAAAGAAACCTAAAAACTAAATAAAGGACGTTATTGTTTCTTCATATCCTGACGCTACATTTGTAGCCTGCGTAGCTGTATGATAATTGTACGAAAAAGTTGCATGTAATGATATGTAATAGTACAGAATACTATCATTTAATGTGCCTTAGACTGGAACAATTTTAAGCAGTAGTATCCAATAGCATCCTGTCTTGCTGATAATAGCATGCACTAGAATGCAGTAACACGATAGCCTTGACATACCCTTGGTTCACACTGCTGCTTCGTATGCGACACGATTTTTTCTTTGATGTTCCGACGTGCGACAGAATCGCATGGACCTTCCCACTACCACGTAGACGCAAACGGAAAACGAAATTTTTCAACGAGATTATTCTGCAAAAGGACAAAGAAACCCTTGGGGAAACAACCTCTGAAGATACTGGGAGATTACCCATCTGAATACCACCCATCATTAGGAAATTTTCAGTCAAACCCCATATGTCATCTTGATCAAAACAGGTTAATACAAGTTTATTCAGAGGTTATTTTGCATTCAGCTATCCTAGGATTACAGTCAGATCAAGGTAGAGCAATTTTTAGTCTTGAAAATTAACTAGTCTTTGTTTTTTCTTTTCTTTCCCTCAAGAATCGCATGCGTTATGTCGGATCAGTTGAAATATTTCAACGCATCCGACACTGCGACAAAACGCAAAGTTCTGCGTTGCTTGTCGCACGATTTGTGTCGTATGTCGCATGACGCAAAATTTTGCGCGAAATCGCAGCAGTGTGAACCGGGGGATAGAAGCATGTAGTAGCATCAGTTCGTATGCATACTATTTTTTCGTACAACTTCATACTATTTTGAGCTAAGTTTTTCATCGGGATATACTTCTAGGTTCAGTCATGACGGCTCAGAAGGCGCTGCACCGTGTGCAGAACGACCTAGTCCAGCTGAACATCAGACTTGGCGTCGCCCAACACCTCTACATCCAGGCAAAGCTCAAAGACGCCCAGAAAAAATAAAAAAGCCCGAAGACCTAGCTGTTTTGTATTCCTAGCTACTCATTTTCGGTACCGCGTAATTACTCTTTTATTTTCTTACAAAGCTACAAAAAAATGTCGGTTTTACTGGAGTCAGCTCAACTGAGATATGCTGACATTCACTGGTGCTGAACTGCAAAGAGCGTGTAATCGTTCATGGTTCCCGCTCTTCAAGAGATCGTATGCCCTACCAATATCAGGCTGTCCGATTGCTTGCGAGAAGATGATCCTGGAACAAAAGGAGAGTCAAGTCACGGTCAGATAAGAGAAACAAAGGGTAATAATTTTATGCGGTCAGTGCAGCGAAAGGATTATAGTCCAGTGGGTCGACTGACGGTACAATACACAAGTCTGCTTAGGCAAAACGAAGCGTAAATCCCCGGGGATTTTAGCTGACTTCCTCACTTTCGTAAACCAACTAATATTTTTCAAAGAAGATTTCGTCGGCGACTACCACAATACACATGGCCTGTCTCTGCCAATTTGGCAGAAGTTGTATGAGCCTGGTAAGGTATTTTTGCTTTTTGTCCATGTGATATTTGCACTCGTTGCCGCGTTCGTTCTTTTTTGTCTTCTTCTTTTTTCCCTGTTTTCTTTGTTTTTGTTTGTGATAAGGTAATTTTTTTACTGGAATAAAATTGATTGATTGATTGAAAGGTGTGTAGTATATTTGAAGTTGTGTGCAAACAGCGAACTAATTTAGAAATGGAAAGAAGCATGTACTTGGTCTGTATGCAGTATGCAGATAGGCTGACACCTATAATTGAGCGAGTGGATGGCAAGTAGAATGAAAGTACGGATGACATTCGATCAGTTAGTCCAATAGGACCGATGATTATTTGCAAGGAAAGAAGAAAACAAAAGATACCTGACCTGACAGAGAAAGAACACGGCGATTTTTTTTTCGAAAAGTTTAAGAAAGGGCGAGAGGAAACGTAAAGTAGTCGCACGTTTAAGATAGTGGATTTTCGCAGTAGACCATATCCAGGGGCGTCACGTCTGGGGGGGGGGGGGGGGATTCGGATTTCTCTGAAAATCAGCGGATTTCTCTGAAAATCAGCGGATTTCTCTGAAAATCAGCGGATTTCTCTGAAAATCAGCGGATTTCTCTGAAAATCAGCGGATTTCTCTGAAAATCAGCGGATTTCTCTGAAAATCAGCGGATTTCTCTGAAAATCAGTCGATTTTTTTCAAAAGTGTAATTTTTGTTGTTGAAAACAGTCGTTTTTTCTGAAGAAAAAGTCGGTAAAAATTACCAGCCAGTCGGTAAAAATTACCAGCCAGTCGGTAAATGCCTCGTCCCCCACCCCCCAAACATTTTGGCTAGTAACGCCTCTGACCATATCTACAACGGAAGTCAGGAAAAAAAATTGCTGAGTAAGTGTGAAGTTGATTAAGAACTTACATGCCAAAGCTTATGATGTTTTCGTCCAATATATGGCTGGCTTCTTCGGCTTTGTCTCCACAAAAGAGGGCCAGAGGTGTTTTCTTCTTATGATCTCTCCATAATCGATTAAAGAAGCTAGAAATATCGTTGAAGACAGGTTCGCGGATGTGGTAATTTCCACTATCAATAGCATCTTGTACAGACTCAGGCAGATCAGACGCCAACAGGGGGTCGTCAAGATCATCAATATCAATCGATCGTCTTGTACGCGTGGCAATAGCGTACAGAAGGACACCCAGAAATGTTAGAAAAGCTAAACCCCCCAAAACAGAGAAAGAATCATACCCGCCACCTCCCCCGTAACCGCCTCCTCCGTAACCACCACCACCGTGTCCGCCTCCCCCATATCCTCCACCCCGACTGTACTGACTCTTTTCAGGGACTGAGTCACCCACATTATCGTCATACCGATAATCGCTATCGTAGTATGACCCCTGTAACGATCCAAAATCTTTCTCGTTCTTATATCTACTGCTATCAGCTGCATAATACGCTCGTCCCGAGCGTCGACCTTGTTCGGCCTGGCTCTGGCTGCTTTCGCCACTAATCCACTTGGTAACTTTAGTGCGCAAGTTAAAGGTATATGCACCGACATAGTTCACAAGGTCTGGATCAAATCGCTCGATCAGAAGTCCCCCTTCGAAGGCACGACTTCCAATATCAGAGGCAATCCCAAGGACTTTATCACTGATCGCGATCACTTTCGACGTGGATGGAATATTCTCTACAAAGTTTCTTGCAGAATCCAAAGTTGGCTTTATTTGGGCCCATCTCGTCAGGAAGTTTATCAAACTATTGTAAGTACTGGTATCGTCTGCTGTTTTGCTGCTGCTAGCATGCGACTGTGACGTTTCCGTATCATTCCTTGCACAGCAGACATCAATGCACAGTACAAGCACGATCACCAGAGTGGCAAATTTTACCTGCAAAACAGGCGAATGTTATGAACTTCACAATCAATGAAATGGCAAAAAAAAATAAGTATATAATGATAAACGAACATAATGGGCGTGTTCCACCCTTCTAACAGTAGTAGCTATTAGCTACTATTTTCGTTCTAGCCTCGTGAAAAGTGACTACGCTGACCGTTCCAACCTTGTCGAAATAGTAACTATTTGCTTACTACGCTCGGGAGCGTAGTAATGGTGCACTTACACACTGCGTAAAATCCGAGCGTATTTGAAATCCGAGCGTTTTACGCACGTATTTGGGCTTGAAAAGATCTCTAGCACTACGAACGTATTTGAGACGGTCTGTTTTGTATCTAAATACGTCGTATTGCTAGAAATCGTTTCAAGCTCAAATACGTGCGTAAAATACGCTCGGATTTCAAAATACACTCGGATTTTTCGCAGTGTGTAAACCCACCATAAGCGTGGTAACTACGGATCTCTGTGATGTGATTGGCCGGATTAGCCCGTGGCACGGTATTTTGCGGAAAATAGAAAAATATGTTCCAGCCTTGACGCGAAAAGTTAGAATTCGTGACGTCACGCTTAGTAACTACGGTAAGTAGGGTGGAACACACTCAATATTTCATACTTTCTAAAACTCAAGCGATACGTCTCTAGAGGCGTTTTTCTGCAGGGTTGCCACATGTCGCACGATAGTGTGAATTGTCACTCTCTTTTGTTTTGTCACACTTGTCCTACGTAGGACATAAAAATCCCTCCATTTCAGAAAACGTCCAAATGAGTCGTTTTTGCAGCAATGATTCCGACCGGAAGTGGTTCTTTCATTAAAATAAAACTAAGATCTGTGAATTTTGCAGAGGCGATTCCAACAAAAAAGTGACTATTTCGCGTTTTTTCATGAAAATAAAATTCCACTCCCAATTCGTTTTGGGCCAAAAGTAACTCTCTAAATGTTTTCGATGTGGCAACCCCGTTTTTCTGGCTCTGTTGTGTTTCGGAAAGAGTGTTTTCACGGTCGATTGTGTGGCCTACAACTATTTTTGTAGCCCAAAATCGACAAACAACTGCGGAGGTGATGTTCGATTGTGTGGTTCGAATTTGGCAGGAAATTCAATTTAACAGCAAAATGAAGCCTAAATAATAAAATCAGCTACTTTAGCAAGAAAATAGACATAGAGTAGGCTTTTTGTACAGAATAGTAAGTACGTAAGGTTGAAGTTGTATTTATTGAGAATTTATCTGGATTTTTTTTATTTACAGACATTTAAAATTACCGCAAAAAAAAGACAAAACGTCGTTTCCGTGAATTTCAATTTGTATCTTGACTGTGTGGCACACACTCGTGTTTCCGCGACGAACACTCAGAAGTGTGCGGCCCACAGTTTGGCTGCAGAAAAACGCTTCAGGTGCTCGTCACCAATTTCTTCCTTATGAAGGCGACACATCTGACAACCATAGTGGACGAACTGGAGTATAGGCGCAGAAAGGACGGGCATTAAAGTGGAAACTGATGAGAACGGTGCCCAGAAGCATTGAAGGACCTGTCTTACCTATAATACTAACACAACCTACCTCCATAATCACTCCATATATTTCTACGGTACATAATTCTAACCCCTCTAACAAAACCACGCTGATTTTCTCACTTGGCGTGTTTTGCTACCTTCGATGTGTATCATGCTGTCGACGGTTGTCTACGAGAAGTTTTTCCATTAGAAAACCGGTTATTTAAATTATTTCCCTGTTTTCGCCATAAGTCAACGGGTCTCGGAAAAGGCTAAAAACAGCCAAAATCGTGGGTTATTTGTTGAAAGCACAGCCTAGTTTTAAAGTATTCAAATATTTTAAAATATTCTAAGTTGATGAGTAAATAGTGCGAGGAGTCCTTTAAAATTTGTGCAGAACACATAAACCATTCTTGCTGGCTACCAAAATGCACAGGTTTTTTCGAAACTTCCTTCCTCGACAGTGTATGCAGCGATTTAATTTTCGCGCCAAACCACCCAAGGCGTATTCTCGCCGTTCCCCGAGGACTCAACTTGAGGAGTCCCCGCGTTTTTGAAAAACAATAAGAATAAACAAAACCAAAAAATAAAGTGGATCCAGACTAATTTCGTCAACTGCATATTTTTTTTTTTTCGAACAAAATACGTTCTGGAAGCATTCCCCGTGTTCTCGCTGTTTCTGTACGCGGAGTCAGCATGGAGTGACTCCCTCTATTCTCGCCGTTCCCTTCGATTCCCTGAGGAGTCCTCGGGGAACGGCGAGAATACGCCTCTAGAGACTGTCTGGACCATTAAATGGAGCGGTTAACATGCTGAAACTCGAAAGGGGGAACCAGTGGAGTGAGGAGAACGAAATTGCAGCTATCAAAATGAAACACGAGAGTACGCGCATGCCCAGTCAGGCACTAATGAAGACTGAAGATAATGTTCGCAATAAATAGTCGAAAGTTACACAATAAAACTTACGGAATAAGTCATTTCGGGAAGTCGGTGTCACAAAGGTTGCACAAGTACTCCGAGTTCTAGGTTCATCACGATGTGGATAGTATCTGTTTCCGCTCCTGAATGTTTATGGGACAGGATCGCAACGCAGTGTCCAAAAACAATAGTGCTATGACTGCAACTTACGGTTCTATTGCGGATCACGGCGCATTAGGAATAAGACCAAGCTAGTGGAACTGTCCGTTATGTGACTCTTTGATCTGACACAGAGAGGACTGAAATACTATTATCTTTAATTATACTTCTTGGATGTCCACTCCAGAGCAAATACAACCTGGAACAACTTGGATTACCAATCGGAGTACCAAACCAATTAAATTCTATTATAACTCAATTAAAAGTACTCGGAAACTACTTACAGCCAGGGGCGTCACGACTAGGGGGGGGGAGACCCCCCCCCTCCCAATGCTGTCGGCCAGTCGGTAAAAAATAACCGAGTCGGCGCGAAGCGCCGCGATTTTTCGTCAATACAGGTGATTTTTTCATGAAAACAGTCGTTTTTTCTGAAAATTGGTCGATTTTTCGTCAAAATAGTCGGTTTTCTGAAAATCAGTGAACTTTTCTGAAAATCAGTCGATTTTTTTCAAAACTGTCATTTTTTGTTGTTGAAAACAGTCGTTTTTCTGCAGAAATAGTCGGTAAAAATTACCAGCCAGTCGGTAAATGCCTCGTCCCCCCCCCAACATTTTGGCTAGTGACGCCTCTGCTTACAGCACATCTGCTTAAGCGTACAAGTGGAAAGGAGGTGCCACTCTAATTGAATTGTGGTGCTCTTGCAGTGACATTGCTATTTCATATGTGTTGCACCTTTCCCTATTTTGGACTATCTTCAATAACGAAATCTTCGCCTAATTCATCAAATTTTCTTGTTGTTACAAACACTATAGACATCAGATTTGGGTTGCAGCAAACAAGGAGGGGTTTGCGAAATGGCAGGCATTCGACCGATCAAAGAAGTCCCAGATTTTTATTTGGCATATGAAATATACACTACAGTGATATATAGTGTAATGTAATTCAATATATTACTGGCCTTGAAGCTTTGAGGTCAATTTTTCTAATTTACTTTTTCTAGTCTATTTAAGTTATTCCTTTGAAAAAGCAGGCAAGCTGCAAAATAGCACGAACCATATTGAAGGACCCGTCTTACCTATAATACTAATGCGACCTACTTCCATAATCACTCCATATATTTATATACTATATTTATATACTAAAGCCGGAGACCCCAATTTCTTACGGTACATTCTAACCCCACTAACGAAACCAAGCTGGTTTTCTCACTTTCCCTGTTTTGCTACCTTCGATGTGTATCACGCCAGAAAAACCGGTTATGTAAATTGCCTCCCTGTTTTCGCTACAAGTCAACGGGCCTCGAAAAAGGCTTAAAACAGCCAAAACCCTGGGTTATTTGGTGAAAGCACAGCATAGTTTTAAAGTATTTAAGTATTTTAAAATACTGTAAGTTAAAGAGTAAATAGTGCGAGGGGTCCTTTAACAGTTCTAATGAGTACCTCGCACAATAGTTCTAATTTAATGCCTCAAACACCGGGGTCCGGGAGGATGTATTTTCAAAACCCGTACATACAGAATCAGCCGAGAACTCTAGCTGGGCGTGACATTAATAAAAATAATGTGCAATTATTCTCTATCTTTACGGCAAAAAGACAATAACAGTAACCTACTTTTACTGTTTTTGTAACTGCAGCCCCGAAGCCTCGCCGATCTTATTGTCAGCGACGATGCGCCGCGGTTGTAGAGCTTCGTTAAACTGGGCTCAAAAAGCCGCCTATTCCACAAACAATTGAAAATCCCTAAGGGACGTGAGATTTAATGTGCTTTGTGGCAGCTTGAAGATAATGAGCAGACTGCGACTAGGGGTCAATTATGGTTCCTGTAACATAATTATACACGCTGTTTTGCTCTAATTGATCTCCTGAATTTAAACGACACCATTCGGAATTAGTTGTTTCTTGTTCCTTTTTCTTTTTTCCACTTTCGCAACCCAAAAAGCCAGGAAATGAGCAAAGTGTGACCAAGCTCTTACTCCATTTTCCGGACTTATTTAACTATAATTTCGGATTCTTGGGGCCATAATTATAACTGAAGCTTTTTGCGGCTAAATTGGCGGTATTTGTATATGAATATTATCAAAATGTCGATTTAGCTTCCCAGCCAGGGGTAACACAATTTCAGCAATTTTAGCATTAGGCGCGCTCTGGTCGTTCTACTACAGTGACTCCCGCAGCGGAGTCACTGCCTTTTTCTTATCCTAGGGAGTCACTTCCCCGATTCTCACGTATCCCCACGCACGGGGATTGCTCCGATTAGTATCGCTATTATCAAAATAGTGACCCCCTTTCGGATTCGGTGGGGAGTCGATTTGGGGAGTTGCTGGTGCCGTTGGCTTATAAAAATGCGTTAGGGATGGTTAAAACGAATTTCCAAGATCAAAACTGAGTTTAAGCATAGGACTAAAACTTCGAAAATGGAGTTTATTTTACTGTGAAAAGGTTTTTATTGTAAATTGTGCAGTTGCAAAATTCAATAAATTAACTATTACGTAGAGTAAGTAAAAATAGGGAAAAACAAACCTAAAGTGGACCATAGCCTTCACAGACCAATTTTCTCATAGGTTTTGGCAAGGAAGTAGATAAATAAATTTTCGAACAAAGTTGATACGGATACCCTGTGTTCTCGTTGTTTTCCGTCTGAAGAGTCCCCACGAAGTGACTCCCTATATTCTCGTGACTCCCCTCGACTTCCCAAGGAGTCCCCGGAAGAGTAACCCTATGCCCTAACAACACTTTTCAGATGTATCAGACAAATTGAATGAAATGGAAATAAAATTCAACGGAAGATCTAATGGTGGGATTTAACGCATCTGTTACTTGTACACAAAGAATAACATACTCCGATACGAGTACTACCTGAAACTGTTTTAATTAAAACAAGAGCTGCAAGCTCATATGGCACTTACCACGACTGGATGGTGTAAAAGTAAATGAGGTCGTAAAAAATGTATAAAAAGGCCCGTTATCCCTCTTTATACCCCCCTCCCCGCAGATGATCAGAAAACTGAAGTAAGGTGTCTTCCGGGTCCTTTCGACGCATGCCAAGTTTCACTGTCCTGGCTTATCTGGGAAGTGCTTGGACTAGCGACGTTCGGACAGACATCACGATCGCGTATTACGGTACTTAATCAAAACGATGCCAGTGCCACACGCATGTATCACGTAAGGGGTCTGCGGACAACTTTACTAATCAACAAAGAACAGAGACATACACAGAAAAAGAATACCACTGCTTTCCGTCGAATTCGATTTAATCAACCAGCGAGGGGTTACCCTCTCCCTGGCACCTAAACATTCGAAACATGCTGATTATAATGAGCGTGCTCCATCCTACTTACCGTAGTTACTATGCATGACATCACAAATTCTGCCTTTTTGTCGTCAAGGCTGGAACGATTTTTCTATTTTCCAGCAGTATATCATGCCACGGGAGAATCCGACCAATCACGTTACAGAGATGCGTAGTTACTACACTTACTACGCTCCCGAGCATGGTAAGCAAATAGTAACTATTAGTTACTATTTCGAGAAGGTTGGAACGGTCAGCGTAGTAACTTTTCGTGAGGATGGAACGGAAATAGTAACTAATATTAACTATTGTTAGAAGGGTGGAACACGCTCAATGTCGTGGTGAACGTTGCCGTCACCGACCGGGCACCTCGGCACCGGGCACTGCTGTACATTAAAATCGAGAGTCGGCAACCCCTCGTTGACCAGTATCTTTTTTCAACCATAATACTTTTTTTGTCATTTATATTAATTTACCAGTAGGCTCTTCGTCGAGGATTGCAGATATCGTGAGGGGGATTAAAGCTCCCGGGAAGGACCCCAACACAATTCCTCACAAGGGCGGCAACCCATCCCGATGAAAAATTTATCTTAAAATAGTACTATGAAGTAGTACGAAAAAGTTGCATGCAGTACTAACGATGCTACTACATGCTTCTACTTCAAGGCTACCGTGTTACTGCATACTACTATTTGGTACTATTAGCAAGACAGGATGCTACTGGATACTACTACATAAGATTGGACCAGTCTGAGGCACATTAAATGATAGTATTATTTGCTATTACATAGTATTACATGCAACGTTTTCGTACTACTACCATACTACTACGCAGGCTACAAATTTTTCATCGGGATGGGATCTCTAGTTCTCATATTTGTTTCAGAATACAAGACCCGGGTTTGACCTGGGACGACAAATCACTCTGGAGACTATGTTTGACGTTGTGCGCTAAATTCAAAATAAACATCGGAAGATCTGCAACCCCTCCCCAGAAAGCTGGAATCACCCTTCAGATCACGCAAAGCAAGTACTACGTTCTTCCGCCTAAAAAGCCAAGTGGTATCTCAGAATAAGAAACTGTTCAGATGGAAGCAGTCATCATCATCATTATGTAGATTCTGTCACATATGGGAAGAATCTCTCCAGCATGTCCTCTTTGAATGCAGAGAACTATCAACCAAGAGGAACAAAGTGATTTCAACTTTCAGATTATACGGCCTAGATCTGAAAGTCATGACTCTAAAATACACGACGAAACTGGAGAAAGCCAAGGAGTCAGCAGTCTTTAAGGAAGTCCTCGACTTCCTTGCAGAATCAGACGTTCAGATTTAATTCAGTGAAGTGGATGCAAAGTGCTCCCCAACCACAAGAACGAAGTGCATTCGAAACCCATAGTTTCGGAAGAAGAAGAAGTCGGAAAGGGTTCGTGGAT
The DNA here is from genome assembly GCA_030848855.1 of Branchinecta sandiegonensis. Lineage (NCBI taxonomy): Eukaryota > Metazoa > Arthropoda > Branchiopoda > Anostraca > Branchinectidae > Branchinecta > Branchinecta sandiegonensis. The sequence goes on from JAUPMV010000011.1 coordinate 19,807,320, forward strand.
CCCGACGACTGTACATTGGAAGGAAGGAAGAATCTGACGGTCCTTCTGACTACTTTGTCATTCTCGAGAGACACAGTGACACTCTCGATGACACGAACGAAAAGCATTCGGCCAAAAAAGAACGGCGGCGCGTGGCCGCCGTTTAGGTTCAAGCCCGAGTCAACTTGACCTATAGGCGTATTCCCGCCGTTCCCCGAGGGTTCTCGGGGAATCAAGGGGAACGGCGATGATAGAGGGAGTTGCTCCACGCCGACTCTGCGTACGGAAATCAACGAGAATATGGATTTCGTTATAAAAAAAATGCAGTTGACGTAACTAGTCTGGATCCACTTTATTTTTGGATTGTTATTCTGATGGCTTTTAATTGATTTTACATTAATAATTACATTTTAATTTACAGTGAAAAAGATGACTGTTTCTCAAAAGCAGTTTTAAACCATGACCAAATTCAATATTGATATCTCAGAAACCACCTCTACTATCTGTTTTTTCAAAAAAACAAGAAAACCAGCAACTTCCAAAATTAATTGATTCCCCTCCGAATTTGAAAGGGAGTCCTTCTTGATGATGGTGATGATAATCGAAGCATTCCCGTCCGTGGGGAAGAATTCGGGGAGTGAGTCCCTGGGACAAACAAAAACGCGGGGACTCCTGAAAACGAGTCCCGAGGGAACGCCGAGCACAAGCCTAATGATAAAATCGCATAGCGGCCCCTAGATGATCAGGCAAGAAGTCGCATAAAATATTCCATATCGCAAAACTCTTTTGTTTCCCTCAGTGCCATCTTACGTTACAGTTTACAAACGAAAGGACAATGTCCGCCCGCTCAAACCAGATAGAAAGTTTTGTTCTGCTAGTGCTGGCTGGCTTGGCTGTGGTTGTGTAGGCTACTGTTCTCAGCAAGATAACTTTAAAACATCACTTGCCTGGCACAAAATGAAGACGCTATTTGAAACGGATCTGTTAAATCAACTGAAGTACAAGTGCCATGAGCAAGTCCTTACGTCTGCAGGCTCTGACTATGTGATCCGACCGTTGCAGAAACATGACCATAAAAAAGGATACTTGAACCTATTGACAGAGTTGACAACTGTTGGAAGTGTATCAGGAGAGCAGTTTGAAGGTAGGCTATACTGTTCCATTTGTATTTTTTGTTGTTTTTAAGAGGAAGGACTTAAAATTGAAAGCGTCAGTGCGGTTTCGAGCTAGAAGGTAGTACAAAGATCCAAATACCTGTTCAGGTGTTCTCAAGTGCCCTTAGGTAGATGCTTGGCCAACTGGTAGTTGACATTAGCTTTAGTCAGAGCAAGTGCATGAAAATCACACTATTCAAAGTCAACAAACATTCATATAATCATACAGTTGCTGTACTACAATAGGCCTAGAGCTTGCCTAGAGGTGTGCACATTTGAGTACCACCAAACCATGAATGATCCAGCCATACACAGATCCTAAATTTTTGGGCATGGTACCCCAAAGTCTGGGGCTCTGAGCATGCCCCAAAGTATCGGCATGGTGCTCATATGCTGGGGCACCGTTCCCTGCAGTAAGGACATGGTACCCCATACATTTTTTCTTGAAAAGCTCATTTCCATTTCAAATTCTCAGTTCAACAGATTTTCGTGGGGGAACTTATACCCTTCTTGCAGGGCATGGTGGCCCAACATGAGCACCATGCCCACATGTAAGGGCATGCCAAGATGTTAGGGCACCATGCCTAAAAATGAGGATTTGTGTATGACTGGAATGGTCCCCCGTAGAACAGTAAAATCCATACTAGGCAACTTCTACTACAAAACATTTGCAAAAAATATTTATTTAAATATCCAGTTTACCACAAGATAGTAAAATATGTGGCATGGGGGAAATAATTTTTAAATTTTGCTCTTAACTTTCTTCTGTTTCTTCGTTCTGAAATTCTTATCAGATGATCCCTCCGCTTACTCAGACCACACAAATTTCCTCTCTTTTTATGCCTTTTAGCCAAACTACTCTGGGATGGGATAACTGAATTCATTGTTACGGTACTGAGCTTCCTGATCTTCCAAGATGATATCATCCTGTATTCAATCTGTCTGCTAACGGTTCCTCTTTATGGCAGGTCGGTTCGACTTGATGACTTCCTGCCATGGTACTTACTTTATAGTGGTCATTGAACATCTGCCAACTCAAACTGTGGTTGGATCTTCAACACTTCATGTTGAATACAAATTCATTAGAGAGTGTGCAAAGGTATGTGGCATTGTTTGGGTAAGAACTTGGTGAGAAAACTGCAATATGCGTTTGATTTTAAGCTGGTGCAGTTCTTTTAAAGTCGTTTCAACAGTAGTAGAAATAGCAGAATACAGATTAAATGAGCATTCTTTGTTAGCTTTTTATGTTGAAATTTATTAGTTTTTTATGTTGATATTTACGATAGTTTGCTTTAGCCTGTTTGGATGTAACTTATGTTTACCTTTCAGAGGGGTCGTCTAGAGGATGTTGTTGTCTCATCCACTCACAGAGGAAAGCAGCTTGGTAAAATGTAAGTTGCAGTTAAGTTCATAATCCATTTAATCCTTCGAAAAGAAACTGAAGCTTGCAAAGGGGTGAGAAGAGCCTCTTTGTTCCAGTCAGTAAAAAATCACAACACCGATAGCAAGTAAAGTAAGTGGCTTATAAACGCTAAGGAAGAAATGCTTGCTGCAAACTAAATAGCCTAATGCTTCTGAACTCAACTTCATTAGACTCCATCTGCAGATTCTCGATCAGTTCATCTGATCATGGTTATGCTAATCTACAGCGCTTCTTTGTCTGTTTTTTAAATTGTCCGGGAGGCATCACCTTATCTAATCATCAGGCTGAAAAAAGACTAATAAAAATAATATCTAATAGACTGAACCTGATGCCTACAGCAAAGTTGTACCAATAGCGCAATAGCCCACGATGTGTTTTACGTAGTAATTCGATTCATAGAATAACGAAGTTGTACATGAGTTATTTGGGCCAGTTGCTGTACCCGTTTAAAGTTAAACAGAAAAGCCAACTTTTTTTGTGTGATTTAATTGAATTGTGGAACTGAAGTGGATTCTGCAAAGGGATTTTTTTTTAATTTCCATTATCTACTCTAGTTATGACGTTCAGAATATCTTCGGTCCCCACAACGAAAATTCTACTATGACGTGGAAAATTTTAATCTCAACACAAACGCGGCTTTTCAACGGGCAGTGGTGAGGTTGGTGAAGATTGCTTAGTGCCTGAACAAAAAAAAATTCATAAATCTTTCTCGTAAGGCATACAGCAAAAATACAAGCGCATAGAGGTAGCCTACCACAAATCACACGGAAATTCCTCTAATTGAAAATCGACTATTCGTGAATGGCGGAACAACGAAGTACCGTAACGCATTTTCGGCGGTCTTCAAGCCAATTTTAGTGAATGATTGATGTAACTAGATTGTCCTATCCAAGCCCTTTTCGGTTGAACTTTAAGCGATTAATCATTGGATTGACATGGCCTGTGATACTGGACTGTTTATTTGAGCTGATCTCTACTTTCGTATTTTCCATAAATTCTTCAATTTCGAAAGATCACAATCAAATAATAAGAGGAAGGGACGAGGGTCGTAGAAACATATTTAACCCATCGCGATTGTAGTCAAAAGATAGGCTCAAGTGCCCTTACGCTTATTCCATATTGCTTGGAAACCAGGTATATTTCAGAGCAGCTGGAGATGCATGGATAGCGTCCCTGCATTCGTCGTCAAAAATAATCTAGAAGCTACGTTGTTATTTAATGTGCTGAGGTTGCTATGTTATTTTCAGACTCGTCGAAACAGTGAAGTCTCTCTCAGTGCATCTTGGTGTATACAAACTATCTCTAGACTGCAAAGATTCCATGATACCGTTTTATGAAAGTATCGGGTATACGAGAGAACCAGGAAACTCCAATACGATGGTGATCCGTCACGTTTGATCGAGTGATAAATGGAAGTAAATTCAAACGGGACATTACCAGTATTAAGACTACTCCGTCAAACTTTAACTCCCGAGTACAAAACGTCCTCCAGTTCACAGTAAGTTGTCTACTTATGAGTGCTAATCCCTGCCATCAGTTTTATACATTCCAGTTTTTGTTGTTTCTTTGGTTGTTGTTGTTTCTTGTTGAAATAGTGGTGTAAGCTGGATTCGAAATAGATTTATTTTATGGGATCCGTGTCTTTATGTTCTACTACGCACAAAGAATGAGGTAGACCTCTTTACTGGGCACTGGCAAATCGTGGAAGGGATGGTGGGGGGTGGCAGGTTCGCTTCACACCTTCGAGCTAAACCAGCCACTGGGCCTAACTGAGGTTTGTGTCAAACAAGGGGATGTTCAGATGCGGAAATTTAGCACTCTCACGAAAAATCTGCTGGAAACAGCTCAGCGTATTTTTTTTACCTGGCCACCTAATCCATAATTTTTATGTAACGCATCTTAGAAACTTGAAATCATACACGAAATATTATGGTTCAAACCACGCTGAAGAACATTATTGTCTTCAGTTTACTGCCAATAATCGTTACGTCAGCTGCATTTTATTATTTTAGTTAGTTTAGTTTTTTTTTTAGTTTAATACTCTTTATTATACAAACCAACTTTTACATGCTAAGCCACTCGAACACACCTTTGGCACAACCCTCTTAATATCCTTCATACATGTAGCTGATAATTCTTACTGCAGGAAAGCCCAAATGGGGCGGGGGGGGGGGACAGTAAAAAAACAAAACAAAAATCACTTTACATTAATTCTCGCATACATAGTCGCGTTTTTTGCGATCGCTTGGAACGAAAGTTGCCGTTTTTTGCGATCGACTGTCGACTGGAGGCGCAATCGATCCGTTTTTTGTCGCTTGACTGGACATCGACTGGGAACAAAGTCAACAGTCGATCCGATGCACCTTTCTCTTGGAGGTCCAGTCAAACTTGGTTCCAAATTTTGAAAATTGAAACATGTGGACCCAAAAACGTATAATTTACACCTGAGTAAGCGCCAGTAGCTGCAGCAGTTTCAAAGACTGCCGAGGGAAGAGTTGTGGGGATGGAAGGGGAGAAGTTTCTTTAGACCGTTAAGGCTTGTTCTCGCTCCCCTATCAAGCGACAAAAAACGGTCAACTGGATGAACCCGGGAACAAGTTCCAATCGCCAGTCGATCTGCAAAAAACGCGACTCTTTTTTTGAAAAAAAGAGAAGAAAACTGAAAGAGGAAGAACATAAAGAAAGGAAGGAAGAAAGCAACGAAAAAAAAAAGAAAAACAATAACAAACAATAAGTGGGAAACCATGCCGTCGTACCAAAATTTTAGAGATATATTTCGGCCCTTCTGGAAAGGGCCATCTTCAGGTTCAAGCCGCCCAAGCTGGAGAATTAACTTGTTTCCAGGCCGCTCAAGCTCGACGGTTAAATTGTTTTCAGACCGTCAAGCTGGAAAATCTACTTGTTTCCGGCCGCTCAAGCAGGAAAATGAACTTGTTTCCAGCTTGAGCCTGAAGAGGACCGTTGCCAAGAAGAGTCGAAATATAGCTCTACTGAAATACAGCTGACGTATCCGTTTTGCAGTGTCAAATATGATTCGCAGTCAGCTTGGATCGAAGGAATATTTACAGTCCCTTCCTGATTGACACTAACAAGGTTTTACGGGTGGAATTTGATAGGCGTATCGTAGCGTTTTATTGAACGCTTATTTCGAAACCATTGTCAGAGAAGCCACGCATCGTAGATGCTGGTCCATTTTACGACAAAAGACAGCATAGCCTGCAGAAACTTAATCATAAGGACGTGCAACTCGAATCAACCGTCATGAACTCCGAAGGCATAAAATATATCTACTGTTCAAGTTTTATTCAAATCACTCCACTCGCTCAACCCCTATGCGAGCCACAACATTTCCGGGACTCCCCCACTATGGCAGAACACGTCATGGACGCATAAACTTAAATGACAAATCTAGGCTGCATAAACTTGGCACTGTCCAACTTGCATCCCGTTCGGCCCATCCGTTTGGATTTTATGCATGTCACAAAGTTTCCGGAGTTGTGTCGGGTCCTTAAGTCTATTTGGTCGGATCACTAATATGTCTGCCAAGTTTTATCCTTCTTTGCACATCTGGAAGTATCCTAACTCGAGATCACCAGAATTCCGGGAAACCCCTCCAACTCCCCCCAAAGAGCCCCGATATGATCTGGTTCTGTCAAGGACACATCTAATGCTTATGCTTGTTCTTCTCACCAAATTCCATCCCGATCCCTCGAGGCTAAGCGTTTCATAACAATTCTGATCCCCCCTTCCAACTCCCCCTCCCCCAGTATCGAACATCTGAGACAATAGCTCTTTCCACTTGCCAAGTTTTATTCAAATCCGATCGCCCGTTCAAAAGTTATAAATGCCACTACATTCCAGATCCCGATCCCTCCACACCCCCCCCCCCCCCCCATTATGTTCGAAACGTGCAAACGACCATTTTCAAGTCGCTCTATTCGGATACCTCATATTCCTGCCGAGTTTCATCATCCTAGTACATCGGGAACCGAACTCGCTGGATCACCAGAATCCCCCCCCTCACCAACTCCCCCACAGTGCCCGAATCGGGTCCGGTTAGTGTCAACGATGTATCTAGGACTTGTGCTTTTTGGGACCCCAAAACATTAGTGGAGGGATACCTATGACATCGCAAAAGTTGTCCGTCTGTGCGCGCTATAACTCTCGAAGGGAATGAGATATTTTGATGAAACTTGGTGTGAGGATTCATTGGGTCAAGGGTCAAGTTCGTAGATGGGCTCTGTAGCCCTACATTTAGGGGTCGGGGAGGGGTTTCAAATTATGGGACAAACAAAATATTTTTAAACAGCTAATGTGATAGTCGATTATGGTGTAAGAAGGCATGCTGAGCACGATAATAAAAACCATTTTCTCGCCGGACAAGTAGTTCGTCCGGAATCCGGCAAAAACCGGAAAGTTGGTTAAAAGTCAAACTTTTATTCGAAGTTGATTTAGATGTTCTTTATAGGGATTTGACGCTGGATTTGTTTCTGAATTTTCTTTGTTTGCTGGACTAGTAGTTTGCTCGCAGTTCGGGCGAAACCGGAAACTTGGCAGAAGTAAAGCAGGAAGTCTCGGTAAGTATCGTCGAAATTGATATGGCTTATAGAGGTATGTCTGAAATTGGTTTTCTCTGAAGATTAGCCTGGCGAAGACTGGATCTGGCGAAGACAAGACCCTATTGTCTGAATCAAATATTAGACTTTTGGGATCGCATCGACACCTTTGGTCTTGTTCTTCTTACCAAGTTTTATTCCGGTCCCTCCACTCTAAGCGTTTCCGAAGATTTCCAGCCCCCCCCCCCCCCTCCAACTCCCCCAAACATCAACGGATCCGGTTCGGATTTGAAGTGGGTCGCCTGAGACACGAGGTCTTCCTAAATATCAAGTTGCGACTGTTTCCAAGTTATTATTTCCGGGTCCCTGATATGCCTGCCAAGTTTCGTCGTCCTAGCTTACGTGCAAGTGCCCGACTAGCAAAACCGGGCGGATAGAAATTGCGATCGCTATATGGCACTTGGCCGAAGGGCAAGTGCCATAAAAACCCAACCCCTCGGAGCACCCCAGACGCACCACAGCTTCCAAGAAAATTTCATCTGCGTCCGTGCATTTGATTATCAACCCGTCCATATCCCACAGGAAACAAACCCCAATGAAAACTATTCCTCGGTGCTGATACAGGAGTCGAGTTAATCCGAATCTCATCATGCGTGTGAGAATATTTGACGAATTAACTACGCGACAACTAAACATAAAAAGCGTACAACACTTCTCTGAAAAAAGAAAAATCACCAGAAACAACAATAAAAAAAGTTTCGAAGCGATTTCTAAGCCAATCTTGTCAAATCTCTAATATTCCAGCCAAGTTTCATCATCATAGCACACCCGGAATCACCATTTCAATCTGATCACCCGTTCGAAAGTTACGCACTACTCGATTTCCGGGTTCCCCCCCCCCCCCCACCCAGATGGTCGCATCGGAAAACAAATTATTTCCAGGTTAGTTTGGTCGGGTCCCTGATACGCCTGCCAAGTTTCACCATCCTAGCACATCTGGAAGTAGCTTAACATCGAACAAGTGTGACAGACAAACGGACCGACCGACAAAAAGAATTGCGATCGGTATATGGCACTTGAGCCAGATGCTGCAAGTGCCATAAAAACAGGTTTTGGAATCGGTGAAATAAAAATTTCTAAGGTTAATATTTAGTTTAAGGAAAGGACTAATGCTTAGGAAACGGAAACTGGTCTTCTTTTCGTAAACCGTGCAGCTCTAAAATTAAGAATGCAAATCAAACCAAAGAAAAGTGAAAATAAAGTGCACCACAGCTTTTACAGACTTGGAGTCCCCGGGAAACGGCGAGAGTGCTAAGTAACAAATGAAGTAATTAAAAACTAAGTTGTTGTTGTGTTTACGTTGTAGTTAAAACACGAGACATGGCCCCCACCCCCCTGCCGATGATGTGATCCTGGAATTAAGGTGCCAGTATTTTTTCGGATCTTTTTTGCGCATGCCAGGTATCGCTGCCTAGCTTATCTAAAAGTGCCCGAACTAGGAAAAGTTGGACAGAAAGACAGACATTACGATCGCACGTTATGGTACTTGAGCAAAACAGTGCAAGTGTAGCACGTAAATCGTCACCGGAAAGCCTTACTAGTCAACAAAGAACAGAGACGAGACATATCAAGAATACAACCACGTCTTTCTGTCGACATTCAATTCAACCAGTCAATATTCGTTGTCGAGGATTGCAACTGGTTGGATCTCGTGGGTGCGGGATGGGATCTGGATCTCATAGTTTGAGGATACAGGACCGTAGTGTTGGGCGATATTTGGATTTTTCGATATATCGATATTTTCACTTTCGATATTCGATAATCGATATCGATATTTCGGTACCATGTTTCGCTATAGTATACGGCTCGTTTCGTGAAAATTTAAGAGTAAAATTGTCGTAAGAAAGCTTCTTGCATGAACTCAAACTTCGAACAAATGGAATCTGACGTGTGAAGAACATATTGCTCCAATTTCGGATATATAAACTTAACTTGTGTTGGATTGTTTACAAAAATTATTAATGAATAAATATCGTTTTCGATATCGATATTTACGTTTCGATATCCGATATCGATATTTGGTCCGATATATCGATATCGAATATCGCACAACACTACAGGACCGGGGTCAGTAACGTCAACAAATCACCATGGCCGGGACACTGTGCATGGACATTATACTCAAATAAACATCAACGGTATCTGACGGTGATTCTGATTACTTTTTCACTGTCAAAAGACACAGTAACAATAATGAAAACTATTCACGCCGAAAAAGAAGCGCGCCGCCGTTTGAACGGCGTTAGATATGGCTGGCCATTTAATTTAATCTATTAAAACGGCCAGCTTGGGCCATATTAAAACAACTAACAATAAATATTAACAACTAACCATGTGGGTGGGCAAAAATATAAAAACAATAATCTACCCAACATCAAATGCTGAACACAGCTCACGGTTCCATGCCATCCACACAGGTAACGATAGCCGCATGTTTGGGCCCGAGAGAATCACAAGGAGTGGATTGCTGACCGACGGATCCGGGTCTTTAGAGAGAAGATAGACCGACGCCTGAGTTCCCCAAAAGAAGGAAGACCCTCACCAACAAACATCCCGGAAGCACTACAGTTCCAAGGTAGGCCATGTAGCCACCGGAATGAATTGTTACAAAGAACCCGAAAGGTATTCTCGCATTTCACAGATATAGAGTGGGTTAGTGACAAACAATACAGTGGAGTACAGTAAGCCGGTAAACGGCATGACGGCGTTTAAAAACGGCGGCGGCGCGCCGATAAACGGCATGGCGTCGGGGTCTACATCAAATGCGGAGGTAGAAACCCGGTCGATACTGATTTCGCTCGGGGCGCTCTTATCGACACAGTTTAGGTTCCAAACGCTGGGTATAGCAAAGGACGGACAGAGCCTACCGAAAAATCAGGAACTTATGGTAGACTGATATGTAAGCTGTCACAGCTCTGCTTCAGTTTTAACTGAAAAGACGGCTTATTTTTACATCTGATATTTGAAAGAAACTGAATTATTTTGGTTCATCGAAGGGATTTTATAAGAAAAGTTACCCGGGGCTCTAGTAATAACGATCAGAATGTGCGCTGCTTGCACGACAACCGAAAATTTGCCCAGACGCGGAGAATTTCAATTTCAACAAAAGCCTACATTTCAATGTGTTACGGACGCTAAGCTAGGTCAGAGCTAGGTGATCAGATGTCTTTTTGTTACACGACAGTTATTTTTCGGCAATGGCTTACCTTTGCAGTTGCTGAATTTTTCAAGCATAGAGGGATAAGCACATAGGGCCACCACAAATAAAAAAGAATGTGAATAGCGGACAAACGAAGTAACGCATTTTTATCGGGTTTTCAGGCGTATTTAAGTAAATAAGTGAAGTGTAACTAGTCTGTCCAATCTCAGCCCTATTCGGTAAGCTTAATCGGGGCCCCATAATACGCTGTTTCTGCCTAACACCAACTCCTTCCTTTGTTTCCGGATATCTGAGACCATATTTTTCCTATAGTATCATAAACACACCCCACCGGAACACAGTTCAACCCCGCCGTTACTCTTACTTTCCTCAATGCGCGTAGTGAATGACCAGTGAATAATTTAGCCGTGTCATAACTGAAAGAAAACAACAGAATGCTATAAATTCCTCACGAATATTTGGATATCTCTTTTCAGTTTTACTTCTGTTCTTGCTAGAACCATGTAGGACAAGAACGTTCGATACCTACCTGAAATCTCGGTTGGTATTGACATGACCCATGAGAGACGGTAGGTTGGTTTTGATAGAATCAAGAACAATCACATCAAAGAAACGATTCTTTGAGGCTATACCCACCAAAAATAAAAAGGAGGATTGGTCAACGTTCATTTTGTTACCGTGCATGCCACGCATTGAATAGTTTACCTTTAAGGCTCATTCACAACGGCTTTTAGCTAATACTCGGCAGAGGCGTTACTAGCCAAAATGTTTGGGGGGAGGGGGGCAAGGAATTTACCAACTGGCTGGTAATTTTTACCAACTGTTTTTGCAGAAAGAACGACTGTTTTCAAGAAAAAACGACAGCTTCGAAAAAAATCCACTGATTTTCAAAAAAAAACTGTTTTGACGAAAAATCGACTGTTTTAATGAAAAAATCAACTGTTTTTTCGAAAAATCGCGGCGCTTCGTGCCGCCTCGGTTATTTTTTACCGACTGGCCGACAACATTGGGGGGGGGGGGGCCTTCCCCCCCCCCCCTGGTCGTGACGCCCCTGATACTCGGTACCCGCCAGTCACTCTGAGACCGAGAATTTGCTGGGTTTCTGCCGTTCGCAGTTGATATTGGTGCCAGTTCGGGGTACCAGCTGGTCTCGCACCCAAGTCGAATTAAGTTCAACTTTTCAGGATACTAGCCAATCACATTATTTACAGAAATATTCAGGAATGTTCCGATTGGCTAATGCTGAAGGACGTCAGACCGAATATCAATGACCTAAATTCACTTTCGGTTTTCAAGACCGTAATGAGTGGACGTGATTTTATCTGTTGGGCTTGGTTCAAAACTAGCCAATCAAAATATTCCTCAATATTCCCCAAAATAATCTGATTGGCTAGTACCCTCAAAAGTTGAACTGATTTCAACTTGGGTGCGAGACTAGCTGGTATCCGACACTGGCACCAGTATCAATTGCGAACGACAGAAACCCAGCTAATTCTCGGTCTCAGAGCGATTTCCGGAACTGGCTGGTACCGAGTACTAACTAAAACCCGTTGTGAATGTGCCTTTAGAAGACTGTTTCCCAACCAAATTTACTCTCGTTTAAAGGCACAGAAAACTTGACTACGCAACTTCCGGCCATCAAACCGACCTGGGGGCTTAGATAAAGATACAGGGACTTATTGTCGACAGGACCCCCCTTCTTTGTTATCTTGAACCCCCTCCTTAGTGTTCCCAGAGCTAGCTAGCAGGCCGTTGCCCCTTATGCACTGTAATTATGCACTTATGCACTGTAAAAGTTCGCCTTTGACCGTGTTGACTAACACATCGGGATAGTAGTCAAGACGTCGTGCGTTCGATTCCTACTCCCGGCACACAAACCTTTTGCTTTTTTTTCTACTAACTCAAAAGTCGAATTCTCGGAAACTGCAATGGTCGTAACGAAAATTTTTCTTACTCTCAATATCGACTCACGGTACATTCTTGATATGTCAGCTAGCTCCCCGAGTCAAGTTTTCTGTTCCTTTAAGCAACATCTTGGAGAAACTCAGTTTAGTTGCCGCGCTTATGTGAATCCTTTTTAGTGTATATTCGCTGTATCAGTGTAAAGTGCAGTAATGTGTTTTGCTGGGAGAGAAGCTTCGGCTTCACCTCTTTTTATATTAATAAATAATGAATAAAAATAAGACCTATAACGCGTGACTCGTACATCGTCTTCTGTTTCCTACTTGAAGCAGTGACTCATCTGAACGAATAAACGCCTTCTTTGGATGACAAGGAGTGAAATCCGCATACTAATATAAGCACGCCAAAAACCTCCCATTCCTAAACTGGAAACTTGCGCGTCAACTTCCTTCCTGGATCGAAACACGTCATTACTATGCTGTCAAGCAATGGCAAAGACTTCGCAATTTGTGCTGAGTATATTAGTAACTGTAACTACTGTGGTTACTCTAGTGATGATTAACAGAAGTTCAACCTCTACAGTGTACGGTTCTACCTGGACCAACTACAATATATATAAGGAAATACGAATTGTGAAAAATAAAGTCTGCCCGGAAAACACCAAAGTCGTGATTTTAGTGTCGTCCAATCCGAAGAGGGCAGATTTTCGAGCCGCGACTCGAAAGTTCATCCGTTCAACCGAGATGGTCGAAAAAAATTTCCGAGTATATTTTCTGATTGGGAAACCGAACGATACAAGTGACATTGGCGATGAAGATTCCCTCAACAATGATATGATACAGGGTGATTTTGTGGACAGCTATAGGAATTTGACCTTGAAGCATCTCATGGGATTGCAATGGGTTTCTAAAAATTGCAAGTCCGTTCAGTTTATTATCAAGCAGGACGACGACTCGGCCGTTAACGTTCTTGGCTTAGTGGAGGAGTTTTCGAGGAACCTACAAAAAGTTGGTCCGATAGCGATGGCAGGAGTACAAATCGAAGGTATGTGCAAATAACGCTTAGAACTATGGCGGGAACATACGCAAGCGATAGTAGCCTCCCACTCACGTTAGCAGACTACTACGTACGATATTTTAGCACGCATGGCCCGCTTTCGGTAGATGGGCCCACAACACCATACTTCAATTCATCTGGCTATGAGTGCATGCAGTGGTAATTAGCCCACATTAGTTGCGTATTTGCAGGTACAATGGTATCTGATACCGCGGTCTAAAGTCGTTTTTGCAGTTATCGTGGTATCTGATATTCAGATACCACGGTCCGACCGTGGTAACTGGTCGTGGTATCTGAAAAAGTCATCTCACTTTCATCAACGTATGCCAAATTGGTGGAAAGAAGTTTGGCACTTAGTGATGTGACTGAATATCAGTTTTTCTTTTGGGATGAATTCGAAAAGCGCAATTTCGGCAATTGTCGTTTTTGCAGAGCAACCGTATATCAGATACCACGGTAACTGCAAAAACGACTAATTGCAGATCCAGTTACCGTGGTAACAGATACCATGGTATCTACAAAAACGCAACTATTTATAATCCATTCGGACGTAAAACTTATCGTGGAAATACCATGCTTAGTCTTTGCACCTTTGCTTTTTACTTGATCCAAGAACGGATAATGATAAGAACTTGTGGCTGTAACCAGTGAGCCGAGCACATAACCGCGACCGTGTTTCGCAAAGATTATGCGGGTGATTGTGCCGTGTGCAGGGATGTGCAAATGCAAATGGGTGAAGTGAAGCCGCCCTTTCGAGTCGCGGATTGCATGGTCCGAAAAGGTAGAATTGTGCGAAGGAAGGGACGCATTTTCTGCTGAACAGTAGTATCATTAAGTTTCTGCTAGATCGCAGTGAGCATAAGCCGGCGGCATCCACAATGGGAAGCATTAGCTCTGATTCTGTCAATGAACCGCATTATTTACTATTTGAAAGGGCGTTTAAAAACTAGACCCTGGGGCCTGAAATAAAAGGATAAATTCGATAAATTCATAAGGCATGTTCATAGAAGGATTTTTGAATTCCTGGGTGGCAACACCGTACAAAAGTCTGATCGCTGATACTAAAGTCTGGTGTAATGGTCTTCAACTTAGTTCAACTACGAACAGGAAATTAGGTAGAGCTGGAAATCAAACACAACCTCAGTCATATTTTTCACAGGAAAGAACAGTCTTCCACAGCGCGACCCAACAAGCAAGTGGTACGTCACTAGAGCGGAATACCCCCAAGATACCTATCCATCTTTCCTGTCCGGGTGGGCTTACATTACCAACCCGCAAACAATCAGCGCCATCCTTCGACAAACTCAAAACCGCAGTTTCTTTTGGATTGACGACGTTTTAGTAACTGGAATACTATCCCAAGCAGCCGGTGTTAAACACATACCGATTAATGACAACACTGCTGTAAGTGAAGGTGAGTTGGCATGCTGCCAGAAGTATCCAAATGAGACATGTTATGCGCTCTTGGGTCCAACATCAAAAGCAAAAGAGTTGGAGGATTTCCTCTCTAGTACTCTTCAATGCTACAAACGGAAGTGTCCAACAGGGAGAAAGAGATTATGTATAGTACCAGGAAAGCACGCTAGAGGACCAGTGAAGGGAGGAGTACCAGAAGTGATGCAGGTCGTGTTGTAGAGCAGTGAAAGGGTGTCAATCCAACTGACAAACTTGGTTTTACTATCAAAGCGGATCACAGTTTAAATACAAATCGTACCTGAATGGTGGCATTGTGCAAGAGCTTGGCCGTTCGTTGGAGCAGTTGATGGCTGTCTGTAAAAGTACTCACATAGACTTTGTTCCACGTGTGAGAAGAGAAGGCTGTGGTCTCAGACAGACTTCGGCTAAGGAGGGCCTAAATATAGAACATGTTCCACCCTACTTACCATAGTTACTACGCATGCCGTTATGAATTCTGGCTTTTTGCCGTCAAGGCTGGAACGATTTTTCTATTTTCCAGCAGAATATCATGCGACCGGCGAATCCGACCAGTGACAGAGATGCGTGGTTACCGCGCTTACTACGCAAATAGTTATTATTAGTTACTATTTCGAGACGGTTGGAAACGGTCAGCGTACAAACTTTTTACGAGGTTGGAACGAACATAGTAACTAATAGTTACTATTGTTAGAAGGGTGGAACACGCTCGTAGCTCTAATAAAATTCAGCTGACGTATCCGTTTGCACCGTCAAAGACGGACTTCGCTAACTGATTCAAGTCTATCGCTTCTTCACGCCATTTATGCGCTGACTGAACCAAGAGAAGCGGAAAAACTTGTAGCCTACGACCCCGAAAAGTTCCCCAGTAGTTGCTAAGCTGGATAAAGGAAGCGTCCATAGGGTCCGAACGTGCTGAGTGATTTCGGACGTAATCTAGTTTAAACCCAGTGAAAACTTTGTAGCCTGCGTAGTTGTATGATAGTTGTACGAAAATGTTGCAAGTATCCAGTAGATCATGCCTTGCTACAGTAGCATGCAGTAGAATGCAGGAACAACGGTGGCCTTGACACAGAGGCATGTAGTAGCATCAGTTCGTACTGCACGCTACTTTTTCATACAACTTCTTACTACTATTTTGAGATAAATTTTTCATCGCGAAGGGAGCCACTGAGAAGGTAATTAGGCACAGTATTGTGTAAGCAGAGGAAATACCTGATCTAGCCACAACATGGTTATTTTCTTACTATTCCAGCGACCACAGCTAATTCCTTGTCCCTGGCTCCCTAGCTTTAACCCAGAAGCACCTTTTCTTTGAATTACGACTACGCCTACTGAGATTCAAACAAGTTTTCACGGCGATGTCACGCAAACGATCTGACGCGCAGGCCCTGGGTGGCCACGCCCAAAGCTATCGAAGCATGCTAAGACGCATAGCGAGTTTTAAGGTGTGATAAAATGAAGGGCTCCTATTTCCCCTACCTTTTAAAATGAAGGGCTCCTATTTCTACCACCTTCAGAAAAGGTGAAGTGATTTGCTCCCCCCCCCCGTCTGTCTCGCGGTTTTCTTAACCTTGCTCCCCCCCCCCCCCCGACTGTCATTTTACCGGGAAATTTTCAACGAACAACTCCCAGAAGACATGACGCAGTGGGATTTTCCGGGTTTTTAAACGGCTTTGCAGAACTCCTTGGATAAGTCTCCAAGAATATAAATAATTGTGTCTTTTGTGCTTTATCAGAGAAAGGCTTACCAGTGAAGAGATCATTTCTCTGATGAAGATTCGTGTCGCCTTTTGGTGCTGGGTTTACTAGGCTTCTTTCGTGGCTGGTCTGGTACGTCAAATAAATTCATGCCAGGAGATTGGTATCTAGAACAAAGACCTATTAACAGATATACATCAACAGTTTTGATCAATATTACTTGCCGCACCCTTTATTAAAGAACAAGTCGCGGTAGACACAGTTTTTGTTCCGACATACGTGACTTGTAACAAAAATTACAGATCCATCTCTAATCTTAAGACGCGCGCGGACCCCCCAGCTTTATTAGTTGCGTTTTCGCTGATACCATGGTATCTGTTACCACGGTAACTGGATCTGTAATTAGTCGTTTTTGCGGTTATCGTGGTATCTGATACACGGTGCTCTGCAAAAACGACTATTGCCGAAACTGAACTTTTCGAAGTCATCCCAAAAGAAAAACAGATATCCAGTTACATCACTAAGTGCTAAACTTCTTTCTCACCAATCTGACAAAATTTGATGAAAGTGAGATGACTTTTCAGATACCACGGCCAGTTACCACGGTCGGACCGTAGTATCTGAATATCTGATACCACGATAACTGGCCAGATACCACGACAACTGCAAAAACGCCTTTTGACCGTGGTATCAGATACCACAATAACTGCAAAAACGACTTTAGACCGTGGTAACAGATACCATGGTATCAGCGAAAACGCAACTAATAAATAACACTGAGAAAATTGCATAACTCTTTTTCTGACTAATGAGCTACTCGGAAGCAATAAGCGGGAGTCTCGCCTGCTTCGTAAAGACTCAGAAAGGCAGATGCAAAAACCTAGGTAGTTCCGTTGGGAAAACATGACGTCGGAACCTTGAAATCTTAATGGATAGAAAGATTAGCGTATCGCGCTTGCAAATAGCGTATATTGCAATATCGCGCTCTAGGAAAATAAGCCGTGCAAAAATGTAGCCTTTGGGCAGCGAGACCGTCATTCTTCGCTCGGTTTCCGAGCAATCAGATTCAGGATATACTCGAGAAATCACAGGATCTACAGTACAGGTTTCTTGAACGTTAGTTAACTTTGAACAGTGCCACTTTCATCCACTTATTCTGTCTCTGACAAAAAGTCGACCACTACAGTCAGCCAAAGTAGGCAATACTTTTATTCAAACAATGTTTACAACGGGTACGTCAGCTACGATTCTTCATCAGCAATATTTCGGCCCTTTTTGGCAAGGGTCCTCGTCAGGCTGTCAATCCTCTGGTTCAACTTCGGGGAAGGAACAAACCTGTAATCCGTACCCGTTGTAAACATTGTTTGAATAAATGTTTCAAAGTCAGCTTGGGCTCAAAGAATATTTAGGCAATACTCTTGATGACTAACTCTCCTTGCCCATGCAAAATCGCCGTGTACCTAGCGGAAGAGCCGGAAGCGACACCACAACTGTCCCCACTCCCCAGCGATCGCTGTGATTGACTGACACATTATTTGAGTTGTTGTGTTTCAGTCGTTAGTGAGACGTTTTCTCGTTCTTCCTGAGATCACTGGCGTGTTTTCGACTTAGTCATATAGAGTATATTCTACATGACCAAGTCCGAAACACGACAGTGATCCTCAGGAAGAACAAGAAAACGTCGCCCTAACGACTCAAACTCAAAACTCAAATCCTCTGTCATCCAATCACGGCGATCGTTGGGACAGCTGTGGTGCCACTTCCGGCTCTTCCGCTAGGTATACGGCGATTTTGCATCGGCAAGGAGAGTTAGCCATCAAGAGTATTAAGGGCTCCTGAATAAGTTTTGTGAATTTTCCTTCTACCATAAAGCCCAAAACTACACTGTAAAAGTGAACTAGCGTTCAAAGATCAAAGCGTACTGGCAAAGATTATGCCTATAAAGTTTACGCGTTCCTATCTTGTGGAAATTTCTAGAAGAGATAAGTTGCGGTCTGCACACATAGAAGAAACAGGGGAGGCTGTTTTTTTTTTTTGCTGTGTTTAGAATTTTAAGTTATTGGAGCCAACGCGGGTGCACGACTAGTTGAATTTCACTAGGGACTCACTAGCGGTGCTAGTGTCGCTGCTATTCGAGTGTGTGTCACTTTTTTCAAGTATTGGCGCTACTCCCTAGTGTTATTTTGCTCTGGACCAGATTTGTCCTTTTATCCAGTGATAACAGCCTTCCCTGATAAAAGCCAACTTTGTAAAGTTCCTCCTGCTGATTTTCGTCAACAACAACAACAAACGCACAAACAACAGATTTGTCTGAATATGAATGACTGGATGAAAAGAAGCTACTACAATAGCTTCCGGTTGTCTGAATTATTTCGCACTTTTTCTCAGCTTCCAACACCCGTGAGTTTTGGACGGAAATTTGTTATAAATGTAAAAGATGCGCAAGCACATGTTATCTGTTATCAAACTTCTGACAGTTAAAGCGGGAAGGATAAGAAATCCATTTTATCCGGGTTTTTTTTTCAAGCGAATACTCGGCAGCGGTTTGAACAAAGGCTGAAAGCCTCCACATTTTCTGAATTCTATTTCTCAACAGTAAGCCGTATTAATGGCCCATTTACTCCCTATATTATCAGCACAAAGCAGACTGAGCCACTGCGCGTTCTCGGTGTATCGTCTTAAATAGGAAACATTTGCACAGCGACACTTGTCGCCCGTCACTCCGTTTCCGAGGAATCAGTTACGAGATAGGCAACATAGACCGATCGGAGGATTTACGGGTGGAGATTATGCAGTGAGAGAATCGACGTTCTATCTTTCGGAAGGTACTCGCCGGCTCACAAATTGTCAGCCACTCGACCTATCGAATGCTCGACTAACTTACCCAGGTTCAGTTTCATCAAGGGGAGACTTTGACAGCAAAATATGTACCACTGGAACCTTCCGTACCACCTTTAACTGATCAAGTCCTTCTTCCTTTGGGTCCCAGTATTCTTCCGAACTAAAGAAAATAAACTGCTAGAATGTACATGTAGTGTAGCCTATACAATCAGTCAGCCTCCTGTCCCAAAACTGTCAGTTGCAATGATGGAATTCGGAGTCTCTTGAGTCCCATGAGCTACCTTCTCACTAACAAAAATTCACACACTCGGTCCGACAGACTTTCGAAGGAATTTGTACTACTGGCCCGGTCTTATTCCTTGATCCCATCTTATGCCGAAGTATGAAACCTTAAAGGACCCCTCTTGCTTCTTCTGCCTTTTATAATATACTTAGCTCCCATATGGGATTATAAGCTTCTAAAATCCGCACCTTTCTCCATTGTTTCGTTTCGGAACTACGACTTTTTAGCGCTTTTCCGGCCTTGCCGAGATTCCCGTCGCCCAACGAAAACTTTGCCGGAATCTTCGACGTCCGCTGAAAACTCTTTCACGTATAAGGATGTGATAATCTTCTGTTTATTACTTCCTTTATTTGCTTAGTTCTCCCACTTTTTAACCAAGGCACGTTCAATTTTCAAATATTTTGCGCCCAGCCGCCGCGTCGGAGAGCAGGAAGGCTAGATATCATCGACAAGATCTAAAAACAATACTGCTAATGTCAGGTGGAAATTAATGGTATTTTCAAAAACATTTTTTCTGATTCTAACCATAGGGAGAAGATGATTTCTAGTAAGAGTTGTGCTTTAATAAACTCTAAACGAAAAATAAATGCCTTCTCCAAATCGATTCTTATTGCACTTCTGCATCTTGCGTATCTTCAAGGTTACCGGTACTGGCGCAGCTTAGACAGTGGACGGGATTTTTTCTAGACAGGAACCGTAAGTAGAAACAAGACCAAAGGTTTCAATGGGATCCCAAAAGTTCAATATTTGATCCAGACAATTGGGTCTTGTCTTCGCCAGACTCCTTGAACATCTTTACTATTAAAATTTAGAAACAGAAACTTTTGCTTTTAACAAATTTTCCGGTATTGACCGGATTCCGGTCGAACCGCTTGTTGGGGTAGAAAATGATTTTCACAACAGTGTTCAGCATGTCTTCGCTTGACCCAAAGGATCCTCACACCAAGTTTCTTCAAAATATCTCATTCCCTTCGAGAGTTATCGTGCTTACAGACGGACAGACAGACGGACAACTTTTGCGATGTCATAGGTATCCCTCCGCTTAGGTTTTGGGATCACAAAATGGAAAAGATTTTATAGTAAGCCTTAAAGCACAACTCTTACTAGAAATGATCTTTTGCCTATGAAAGGGATCCGAAAAAAAGTTTTCCAAAAATACCATTACTTTCCACCTGAAATTGGCGATTTTTTTGTTATCGCTTGCCGACACTATCCAGCTCCTGCTCTCCGACGTGGCGGGTGGGAGCAAAACGTTTGAAAACTGAACGCGCCGTGGTTAAAAAGTTGGAAAACTAAGCAAATAAAAGAAGTAAAAAACAGAAGATTCTCACATCCTTATGTTTGAAAGACTTGTCAGCGGACATTGAAGACTCCGGCAAACTTTGCTTTATGTGGGGGGCAAAACTCGGCGTGGCCGTGAAAGCGCGAACATTCGTAGGCAAAAAACGAAACAATGGAGAAAGGTGGGGATTTTAGAAGCTTATAATTCGACAAGGGAGCTAGGTATATTATAAAAGGCAGAATAAGCAAGAGGGGTCCTTTAAACAGCACCTAGTGCTGCATATCCTTCAAAGAAACCTTCTCCAGGTCTCAGACAAGGCAACATATTTTTTTAAAATTTCAAACTGTACAATAACCATTGACGGGCCAAGAGACTCTAAGACTTCATCACGATTAATGGACACCAACACCATCAAATCATCAAGTGAGGTACTTACTCAACATATGCAATCTTTGTGATCTGGAAGAGCTTCTTATACCTTCTTTTCACAATCTCTACACACGAAACAACCTTTCCAACTGCTAATCCGATGCCAGACCACACAATTTTGTCCTTACTTTTAAGGTCAGTTACGCCATATGACACTAGGTTGGGCACTTTGCTTCCCGCCTTCACTTTCATCCATGTTA
Organism: Branchinecta sandiegonensis; assembly: GCA_030848855.1. Lineage (NCBI taxonomy): Eukaryota > Metazoa > Arthropoda > Branchiopoda > Anostraca > Branchinectidae > Branchinecta > Branchinecta sandiegonensis. The sequence goes on from JAUPMV010000011.1 coordinate 19,828,780, forward strand.
GAGAACTTGAGTCAAGGTCAGCAAATGGGTGACCAATAGAATCCAGCGAGGGCTCTAGGTTCTTTCCCTTTGAATAGTTCTCCATCGCACTCTGCTCTTCTACTGCATTTATGCTGCCCTAGAAACAGAAAGATCATCATATCATCATATATCATCAGTGACACATAAAAGAAGGTAGCCAACATTCTCATTTTTCTAACTAAATCAAGGGCGTCACGTATGGGGAGGGGGGACGCCCCCCCCCCCCCCAATGTTGTCGGCTAGTTGGTAAAAAAAATAACCGAGTCGGCGCGAAGCTCCGCGATTTTTCGTAAAAAAGTGTTTTTTTTTCTTGGGAACAGTCAATTTTTTTTTTCAAAAGAATTGCTTTTTTTTGTTATAACAGTCGGTTTTTCATTACAATTAGTCGGGCTTTCTTCAAATCAGTCGATTTTTCGTCCAAACAGTATTTTTTTTTAAAAACACTTGGTCGATAAATCGATAATCGATAAAACGACTAGCCTGTTGGTAAATACCTTGCCCCCCCCCCAAAAAAAAATGTTTGGCTAGTAACGCCTCTGAATTAAATGCAGTGTTAGAGAAGTATTGTTGTGAAAAAAATAGCAATTGCGTGTAAATACATGGTACAGTCGTGTCCTTGGCAAAAGACAGAGGAGACAACATGAATTAAAATATGAAGTACCGTAATGTACAAAGTAGTCTAGGCCTGTGTGTAGAGTAAAAACAGTCCAAACATGTTGTAGGCTAAATGATTATTTGCATACACAATACCATTTTGTGATCTCTGATGGAGAAACAAGGCCCATCTTGAAGACCTCCTGATGGAGGAACAAGGCCCACCTTTTTTGCGATGAGTGACTGTCAAAATTCGTCATGGCTGAAAAAGAACCAAAAGGAAGCAGGAAACTGAAAAAATGTCGAAAGTCATGGATTTCAGAAGAATATATTTCCATAAAGGAGGTAGGGATAATACAAAAGGCAGAATAAGTAAGAGGGGTCCTTGACGGATTTACTGGGCACCCTGAACAGAGCTGCTGTAGCCTATGCAAAAATTTGGACCATCTAATAACACTGTTCTAGGCAGATATTCTCCTACGAGAATTCTCCAGGCAATTTGGCTCCAAAGAAAACGACAAAAATCAAATTAGCAAATAGTCATGCATAGTACCCAAAACAGACAGTAGGCTACTTTAAGTACAGTAGCCCAGAGGTATCGTTATGTGAACGTTTGTTGACATTGGACTTCGCCATTCTCATGTACTTGCTCTGTCTAAAGCTAACTACCAGTTAGCCAAAATAGGAAATTAACAGATTGAGGGCATCTGAAAACACCTGAATAGATATTTTGGTTCTTCATTCTACCATTTAGACCAAAACAGCGCTGTTCACATTAAAGTAACTGTTCACATAAACACACCTCTACTGTAGCACTGTACAATTGGGAATGAACTGAATGAAGCAACAAACCATTATTCTTTTGAGTCTCTTGATCATTGCTACTAAGTTTATTCTGCATCCTTTCTCAGCCAGGTTACAGCACCCGACATTGTATTGACAAACTTTCAATAACTTTTTACAATAATATTAGGTTACACATTACTTTCTCAGATATATCCCAACCCCACCTTGTTTGCGATGAAGAACTGTCAAAATTCGTCATGGCTGAAAAAGCACCAAAAGGAAGCAGGAACCAACTGAAACAATGTCGAAAGTTATGGATTTCAGAAGAATATTATAAAGGAGGTAGGGATAATACAAAAGGCAGAATAAGTTAGAGGGGTCCTTTAAGGATTTGCTGGGTACCCTGTATAACCTGCTATTGGTCTTCTGAATGCTACCTGTAGACACTTTGGCCCTGCATAGTAGCCTATGCAAAAAAGTTGGACCATCTAATGACACTGTTCTAAGCAGATATTCTCCTATGAGAATTCTCCAGGCTCCAAAGAATACGACAAAAATCAAATTAGCAAATAGTCATGCATAGTACTCAAAACAGACAGTATACTACTTTAAGTACAGTAGAGGTATGCTTATGTAAACGTTTGTTGACATTGGACTTCGCCATTTTCATGCACTTGCTGTCACGGGCGTCGGGGGGGGGGGGCTGCACACCCCCAGAAGGTCTGTGTAGAAAATTCCGGTAAATTTTGACTGGTGCGGCGAAGGCGCAAATTGACCTGAACTTGATGATTTTTATGGAGTCTACCGGATTATTGCATAGGGAACCAACCGGAATTTTGCTCAGGGCATCTACCGAAATCTTGCTCAAGGAATCTACCGGAAGTTGTCTGAGGGAATTTACTGGAGACTGGATCAGGGGATCTGCCGGACTTTGCCCCACGGAATATACTAGAATTTTGTAATCTACCCGAATTTTGCTCCGGGAATCTACCGGAATGTTGCTCAGGAAATCTACCGGAATTTTGCTCAGGGAATCTACCGGAATTTTGCTTAGGGAATCTACCGGAATTTTCCTCCGTCTCAGGGAATTTACTGGAGACTGGATCAGGGGATCTACCGGACTTTCCCACGGAATCTACTAGAATTTTGAAATCTACCGGAATTTTGCTCAGGGAATCTACCGGAATTTTGCTCACAGAATCTACCGGAAGTTTGCTCTGGTAATCTACCGGAACTTTGCTCTGGGAATCTACCGGAATTTTGCTCAGGGAATGAGTCGGAATTTTGCTCAGGGAATCTACCGGAATTTTGCTCAGGGAATCTACCGGAGTTTTCCTCCGGGAATCTACCGGAATTTTGCTCAGGGAATCTACCGCAATTTTGCTCAGGGAACCTACCGGAATTTTGCTCAGGGCATCTACCGAAATCTGCTCAAGGAATCTACCGGAACTTGTCTCAGGGAATTGATTGGAGGCTGAATCAGGGGATCTACCAGATTTTGACCCACGGAATCTACTAGAATTTTGGAATCTACCGGAACTTTGCTCAGGGAATCTACCAAAATTTTGCTCAGAGATCTACGTGAATTCTGGTCAGGGAATCTACCCGAATGAAACTTTGCTCAGGGAATCTACCGAAGTCTTTCTCAAGGAATTTATCGGAACTTGTCTAGGGGTATTTACTAGAGGCTGGATGGTGGAATCTACTGGACTTTGCTCCACGGAATCAACCAGAATTTGGCTCAGGGAATCTAGCAGAATTTTGTTGCTTACCGGACAAGTATAGACTCACAGCTTACTAGGATGACCCCGGTACACAACTTACCAGAGTGATTCTTGCAGACAGACAACATAGCGCACCGGCATATTCATCGTATGATTCCGGTAGTCTCCTAAGTTTCTGTAGCTTTCAAGAATTAAGCAACTTACTGAAATCCATCATTTCCAACTACAAATACTGTTCCAGGAATAGTTTCACGGTACCGTCTACTCCAGTTTCGATAGCTTTCGCGACTCCTCACCGGTGATAAGCCGAGAAGAGCTACGACATGATCTCAAAAGTCGCTAGGAGAGACTCGAAACAGACCAAAAGAAAATATGCGAAGTTTTCGTGAATTGAAAGATGTCTTCACAAGTATGGAAAGCTTTCAAACTGGCCAAGACACTCCCTGTTACCTCAGCAAAACGGGAAATACGTTTTAGCAAGATGAGTGTTTTTTAAGGCCACTTTGCGTTCAACATTGGCTGACCAGCATCTGTTACTAATCGCACTTGAAACCGATCTAATTGACGAATGTGAAATGGGATGTGTTGTGAACAAATGGAAAATGTGCTGAAAAAAGTATAGGGTGGGTTGAAGGTCGAGGACTTTTTAGTCTTAATCTGACAATCTTAAAGTTTAACCGAATAGGTCTAAGGTCCAACACGTGTAGTAACATATCACTTAAATATTCCTGGAAACCCGATAAAAAGGCGTTACTTCGTTTCTCCGTCATCCCGGAATTGTTGATTTCATAGAATGAACTTATTCTTTCGGATTTGTGATACCTCTATGTGCTTGTCCCTCTACGCTTGAAATATTCACCAACTAGAAATGTAAGCCATTACCCGAAAATGAAATAAAAATATCAGATTCATTGCAAGACATAGGCTATCCTAAAATCATTTTCTTAATTGATAGTGCAAAACTGATACGTCAGCTGAATTTTATTAAAGCTATATTTCGGCCCTTCTTGGCAAGGGTCCTCTCCTGACTCAAAGCTGCTCAAGTTGGAAAAACGAACTTGTGGGTAAACCAACAAGTTCGTTTTCCCGCAAGTTTGGTATTCCCACAAGTTCGTTTTTCCAACTTGAGCGGCTTTGAGCCTTAAGAGGAGCCTTGCCAAGAAGGACCGAAATAGAGCTCTAATAAAATTCAGCTGCCGGATCTGTTTTGCACCATCAAATATGATTCGCAGTCAGCTTGGGCCGAAGGAATATTTAAAATCATTTTCCTACTTTTCTACAGGCTTAACTTCTCCGATGTCGCATCTTCGGGCCTGGAAAGGCAGGCCTTTGTTTAAATTCAAATTCTCCGCGTCTGGATGAATTTTGGTTTGCCGTGCAAGCAGCCCACGCTCTGAACGTTATTACGATAACTACAAAATCCCTCAGATGTGTTCCAAATATTTCAGTATTAAATATCTGAATGAAAAATAAGCTGCCTTTTCAGTAAAACTTTAACGTGCCTATTTTGTGTTATTTGTAACACATAATAGAAGTGAGAACAAGAAAGTAGGCCTATTCTAGAGTTTCTGAAGAGATGGTTATTACGGAGATATTTCCTGTAAAACCTGAAAAAAATCCGGTAAAACTTCAAAAAACTCCGGTAAAATTCTGAAGCTGCCCCCCCCCCCCCCCCCTATCAGGAAGGTATCGGGACGCCCCTGCAGTTGCTGTGTCAAAAGCTAACAACCAGTTAGCCAAAATAGGTAATTAACAGATTAAAGACACAGAAAACTTGACTACGCAACTTTCGGCCATCAAACCGACCTGGGGGGATTCGATAAAGATACAGGGACATATTGTCGACAGTACCCCCCTTCTTTGTTATCTCGAACATCCTCCTTAGTGTTCCCAAAGCTAGCTGGCAGGCCCTTGCCCCTTATGCACTGTAATTACGCACTTTATGCACAGTAAAAGTTCGCCTTTGGCCGTGTTGCCTAACACATCGGGATAGTAGTCAAGAGGTCGTGCGTTCGATTCCTACTCCCGGCACACAAACCTTTTGCTTTTTTTTCTACTAACTCAAAAGTCGAATTCTCGGAAACTGACCGGGAACTGCAATGGTCGTAGCGAGAATTTTTCTTACTCTCAATATCGACTCAGGGTACATTCTTGATGTGTCAGCTAGCTCCCCGAGTCAACTTTGAGTCAAGTTTTCTGTTCCTTTAAGGGCATCTGAAAACACCTGAACAAATATTTTGGATCTTCATTCTACCATTTAGCCCAAAACTGCGCTGTTCACATTAAAGTAACTGTTCACATAAACCCACCTCTACTGTAGTACTGTACAATTGGGAATGAACTGAAGCAACAAACCATTATTCTTTTGAATCTTTTGATCATTACTGCTAAGTTTATTCTGCATCCTTTCTCAGCCGGCACTGTCTAGGGAACCGGGAGCCCTACTTTAAGTCCTGCGGACTGCAGAACCGGTAGTTCTCACGGAAACCAAACCATAAGAGCTACGATTCCGGGATGTGACGTCATTGACTAACGGAAACTTGTATGTGCTGGCTCCCGTTCCGGTAGTAAATGGAAATAGCTCACGGAAACTTCATCATGCCAGCTTCTCGTCCGGTAGTCTCACGTAATTATGTATTTAGAAGCTAGGGAGCCGGTAGGTGATACCGGAAACTATTTAATTGGAGCTTGTGTTCCGGTAGTGTCCACATGGAATATAGAACTCACGGAATAGTTTGGATGAGAGCTAGGATGCCGTAATTTTCACTAACTTAGAGGAAAATAACATGGGAAAAAATTCACTACCGGAACCCATATTTTGAGAGCTAAGGTACCGGTAGCAATAACTATTTGGTTGAAAATGACCAGCTCACGGACACAGATGGATATGGGCTAGGGTTCCGATAGTGCAAAAAAAAAACGAACTCACGAAGACGTGTCAATATGGACTTCAGAGTCCGGCAGCAAATATTATCAACTCATGAGAAATATTAATAAGTATAATGACGCACTGCCGGAACCCTAGCCCATGGAAGTTGGGTTCCGTGAGCTAATAATATATACTGCCGGACTCGAAGTCACGCACATGTCTCCGTGAGTTTGTAATTTTAATTTTTGGCACTACCGGAACCGTAGCCCACGGGAATTGGGTTCCGTGAGTTAAAAATGTTCACTCCCAGTTTCCTAGTATGCACTGACATGGGTCCGTAAGTTCAACTTGTTTTTTTTTTGCACTACCGGAATCCTAGCCCATGTCCATCTGTGTCCATGAGCTGGTCATTTTCAACCAAATAGTTGTTGCTACCGGTACCTTAGCTCTCAATATATGGGTTCCGGTAGTGTATTTTTGTCCATGTTATTTTCCTCTAAGTTAGTGAAAATCACGGCATCCTAGCTCTCCTCCAAACTATTCCGTGAGTTCTATATTCCATGTAGACACTACCGGAGCACAAGCGCAATTGTATGGTTTCCGGTATCACCTACCGGCTCCCTAGCTTCTGAGCACATAATTCTGTGAGACTACCGGACGAGAAGCTAACAGAACGGGAGCCAGCAGATACAAGTTTTCGTTAGTCAATGACGTCAGATCCCAGAATCGTAGCTTGTATGGTTTTGTATCCGTGAGAACTACCTATTCCGTAGCCCGTAGGACAGAAAGTACGGCTCCCGGTTCCCTAGACAGTGCCTTCTCAGCCAAGTTACAGCACCCGACATTGTATTGACAAACTTTCAATAACTTTTTACAATAATATTAGGTTACACATTACTTTCTCAGATATATCCAAACAGAAAAGAAATTATACTAAAAAAGAAATAGCATATGGTACCAAGGATTTTGATTCAATTCTTTATTCTCCACCAAACATACTTTTCCTTTTTGAATTTTCTAGTTTTTGACAGACAAAACATAAACTGCTTTCGAACAGCCTAAGCTTTGGATAAGGAACAGTAGATACTGTATATCACCGTATATTCATTTCTGAGTGTGCTTTTCTTTTATCTACAGTTATCTACTCCGAAAGAGTAGCTGAGTTCTTTGTCGTGAGTTCTCGCCGGTGGTCTCCGGTTAATTCTTATAAGGTGTTTTGCATCCACCAGTGACTACCCTACTCACCAGTTCGTTTTTTAACTAACCGGTGTCCAAACATTCTTTGAGCCCAAGCTGACTTTGAAACATTTATTCAAACAATACGTCAGCTACAATTAGCTGATGAAGAATCTTAGCTGATGTATCCATTGTAAACACTGTTTGAATAAACCGGTGTCCATTTTTTAACTAACCGATGTCCGGTTTTACCTCACCACAACGGACTAACAGAACATGCTGGGCAGCTCAGCTTTACCGAGAAGTTAGCAAGTTTTCCATGTAGAATTACCGACATGTTATTAATACATTAGCAAGTATTCGTTAAAGTTTCATGGTTAGGTGCAAAACCCAGAATTTAGCCTTTAGCTCATTTTTGCACTCACCTATGAATAAAAAAACGCGTTACAAGAAAAGAAACGGACACCGGTGACAAAGCACCAGACATAGTCCACAGTAAAACGAAAGCAGCTAATGACGCCGAAAAGAAGGAGCCATTAGACAAAAACATACCTAAATTTTAGATCATGCTTCTACAATATTTTGTATTTTCCGCCAATTTCTAACAGAAAGTTTTAAATGCCATCTTGCGGGCACAATTACTGAGAAAGCCCGCTAGATGTAGAAGCATCGCACTTCGAATCACATTGACTTTTCGAGTTCCCTGCGAGTTCCCACATGGGATTTTTGAACGACATAGAAAAGTTAAAAGCCGCATTTGATTCGCCAAAGGTTATCTATTACTGTAGACGCTGTTCCATTTTAATCATAAGCAAAGTCTTCGAATAATATCTTAAATTCCCGACTGATATTTTTCGTTTTAGGATTTCTGTCGAAGTATAGCGAACGGATACCGTTCGTCGTCATCTCCTCCATCTCCTGTCGTCATCGGCCTCCGAAAAGAAAAATTTCACCGATTATGACGTCATTAGTCGTGAAGAAACGAGTATACACAGTTTTAGGATAATGTAGAATCGAATAGTTGATCGTTGGTGATTCGAAAGCGGCTGATTTCCTGTTTCTCCTGTCACTAGTCATCCCACTCATAGATTTGTGGACTCGGCTGTACAGTTTCCTGGTTCTCAGTAATCTCCTTTATTTCCTTTCCGCGCTCCTCCTCCGCTGTCGCCAACGGTACTTGGTGGGTCATGAATAAAATTCATTCACTGGTAAGCGAAGCCAGCGCCTGTTACTATTTTTCCGTTTGAAGTTGTATTGACAAACTGGAAGAAAAAAAGAAATCCTGCAAAACACTTCTTGGTGCCCTCCGAAGTGTCTTGGAATTTTCGGAGAGCTTGGACTTGATGTTGTCGTGCTCAAAATAATTCCAAACCGCCAAGACAATCGCTACATTCGTTGCGCTCTGGCTGTCTCTGGTTTTTCCCCACCGCTGTTCGGTTCTTGTCCTATAATCTATCTGACTATAGTCGCGTTTTTTGCAGATCGACTGGCGATTGGAACTTGTTCCCGGGTTCATCCAGTTGACCGTTTTTTGTCGCTTGATAGGGACAAGCCTTCGAAAAACGGTCTAAAAAAACTTCTCCCCTTCCATCCCCACAACTCTTCCCTCGGCAGTCTTTGAAACTGCTGCAGCAACTGGCGCTTACTCAGGTGTAAATTATACATTTTGGGTCCACATGTTTCAATTTTCAAAATTTGGCACCAAGTTTGACTGGACCTCCAAGAGAAAGGTGCATCGGATCGACTGTTGACTTTAGGCGTATTCTCGCCGTTCCCCGAGGACTCCTCGGGGAATCGAAGGGAACGGCGAGAATAGAGGGAGTCACTCCACGCGGACTCCGCGTACAGAAACAGCGAGAATACGGGGAATGCTTCTGTAAAGTCTGTCTTTGTTTAGTGCCTGAGAAAAGGTTTCTTTCTTTAGAAAAACTGATTCTTTTATTGGCCACACTTTGGGACCAGGCTTGACGGACTAATGTGTCCTGTTCCGGTCAACATCTGGGGATAGAGGAGCAGGGTCGAATTGCTAGTCCCGAGTGTGAGAATGTTTCTTTTGCCCGTTTTGTTGTTAGTCCAGTGCCTACGTTCGCCACCTATACATGTATTAGTCCTTAGAACCAATATAGAACAATCGTCTACTTAGTCTTGTGTACAACTACTAACATTAATGTGGACACTGTAAAGAGACAGAACACCAACACAGCAGTGTACACCAGTGTCCACAGAGTGGTGAGCAGCGGAAAGTGGGATATTTTGAGCCATTGGAACCTCGATTGACTGTGTGAAATCAAATCAGTTGTGCCGAAAAGCAAATCGCTACCCATTGCTGTGCTCAACAGGTGCCCTATCAGGATTTTGAAGAACAGTTGGCGGTGATATCTGAGGCCCGTTGCCTATGGGTTTGACCCCACCTATGTCCGCTTAGCACGTTTGTCTGCGTTTCATCAAATCTACATTTGTCCGCGTTTGAACGTGTCACCGATTCTGCCATTGCCCATTTCTCCGTTTGTCTGCGTTTGCCCACATCTTCGTGTGTCTGCGTTTGCCCATATCTTCGTTTTCTGCGTTTGCCCATTTCTCCGTTTGTCAACTCCAGTTTTCCCAGGAATTACTACAAACATAAGTGAAAGTGTTTTTCTGCCAGGATTTGGCACAGGATCCAAGGATTGGATGACAGGATTCCCCTCGACCAAATAAAGATAAGTTCCGCGAAAGTTTAGGCCCAGTTGACAGGAGTGTTCCGAAATAGTTTTACCTTTTCTCATTGATTGTTTTAATCATATTTACTGAATCATGTCATTTTCAGTCCCGGTTCTCGATCCGTCTTTTGCAGAATACGACAAGAAAGTTGCTCTCGATTTTGTAAAACTGTGGCGATCGAAAGGCGTTTACCCGCCCCTTATTTTTGATTCGAGCGATGATGATTATGATGTTGCAGAATTCCTAGAGTATATTGCAAAAGTCAAGTCAGCCCCACCCCCAAGCACTGTTTCAACCCCAGTCCCTACCCCTTTAAGTGATAATAATCAGTCGCTGTTTGTCGGATCCATGATTGACCCTATGGCCGCAATAAAACCATCATCCAGACCATCGTGTCGCAATTACGTAAATTTCAGGAATTGTGCAACTGGACCGATTCCAGGGCAATTCAGACCGCATCCCTTTTAGCAAACGGGCCGTTTCGTCATTTCTTCGAAGATCTTGACCCTAGTATAAGAAATTTAGGAGATTTGAGAAGGGAATTATTAGCTGCTTATACCACCGGGAAAACGTCAGGAAAAAGAATGGAAGAATTTGTGGGTGCTAAACAATTAAACGACGAAACTGTGTACCTGTTTTACAAGCGTATACAAAAGTTACAAAGGGTATGTTTGTCCTCTCTGAGTATAACCGATGATGACACACTTTTGGGAACGTTGGCATTGAATGCGTTCAAAGAAGGCGTCAAACCATCGTATAAGAGGTACCTGTTAGAACATAGTGCAGATATTGATTCTTTAGATAGTGCGTATAGGATTGCCAAAAAGTATGAGCAGATAGACCAGATAGTTGGGGAGACGTCTTCAACTACGTCTACTGAAGAATACTTGAGTGCTGCGACGAATGTAGGTAATGGACTCAAGTTTAGTGGTTTGTACGGTAATGGTAAGGATCGTACAGAAACAGGTATTAGAGGTCGTAGTTTTGCGCGTGGGAGGAGTAGTTACGCAGGTTGACCAAGTAACGACAGGTATGCTACAGGAGGAGGTAGAGGATGTTTTAGGTGTAGAGGAAACCATACGGCTATGGAATGTTTTCAGAAGTGTGGCATTTGTAGGAAACCAGGTCACCAGGGTTTTAGTTTTCCTACCAAGGTAAGATAAGAATTTTGAATATTATATTTGGGGAAGAGAAGTTCACATCCTAACTGGTTGTAAAGCCATAACGTTCCTGCGTAGCTGTAAAGATAGGTCCTCGAAACTGTTTAGAATCTCCGTGTTGCAACGCTAAGCAAATAGTGGAAGCAACTGAGCCTGTAAGCATGACAAATGATGAACTAGATTTTTTTGCAGCACCTGCGGTGCTGAAAAGATTGATTATTTCGGATTGGATAATCAAGAGTTAGCAAAACTCCAGAGAGACGATGGGGAATTACGACCGATAATAGAATACCTAGAAAGCAAGGATAGGAAACTCGAGTTAGAACAACGTAAATCTGCAGATGGTTTCGTGGGTATTGGAGAAACCGGGAAATTTGGAATTGCAATTAGTGAAGACGAGCCACCTGTGCGTCAGGAGCTTGTGGTTAGAGAATGCCTGCTGGATGTATCAGAGATTCCAGTGGAAGCGACGTCGACAAACTCAGTTAGGGGTTTTGGTTGGGTGAGCACTGCCGCTGATGCGTTGGCGGAAAGACCCCAAGGTACTGCACTGACCAGTGATGGGTCAGCTCGTGGGGATGCGTTTTCACGGGGTTCCCGGGAATGTGTAAATATGCTGAAAGAAGATCGCGATCGGGAGGAAGAAGGGTTAGAAGAAATTCGGAGTAGGGTAGGAAAACCATGGTTGAAAAAAATTGTTGCTGCAGCGTTCTTGAACAACAGTGTCTTGTACTGCCAACCGGAGAAGGAAGGACGCCTAGCGTTAAATCCAACCCCAAAGTTGATCCTCCCGGAAACACTGGTTGACAGCACAATTAAGTTGATTCATGAACACCCTTTTGCGTGTGCACATTTAGGTGCTGAGAAAACTTTAGAGAGCGTCAGGGCTTTTTGTGTATTTGAATGTATGTCGAAACGTGTTGAAGAAGTGTGCCTGAACTGCCATGTGTGTTTGCGTAGAAATCCGCAACATAAAATTCCCCATTCACCTTTAGGACTTAGTGAAAATCCCAGTTACGTCGGACATATATGGAGTATAGATACAGCCGGTCCACTGTGTCAAACAGAGGAAGGCTTCGAACACATTATAGTTGCGGTAGAACATTTTACGAAATATGTAGTACTCCAGAGCGTCAAAACGATCTCAGCGAAAAGTATTTTGAAGTTTTTGGAAGAAAAGATTGTCGCGTATTTCAGATTTTTTGAAATTTTGTTGTCGGACAAGCACGCTTCGTATCGCTCTAAGCTGGTGGAAGATTTCTGCACAAAATATAGGATAGACCACCGATTCTCCACGAGTTATAACCCGTTTTCTAACGGATTAGTCGAAAACCGTGTGAAAATAACGAAAAATATCCTCAAAGCATATTGCTACGACGCGGAAGCTGATTGGTCCAACTTCATTCCGAATGTTCAGCTCGTGATCAATTGTGCTAAGTCCGCAACGACAAAATATCAACCGTACAAACTAATGTTCGGTAGACAAGCCATTTCATATATTGATTTGCGTTTGCCTAGACCGCGAATGGAAGACTATGGTAGCTACGAAGAATTCGTAACTACTCAAGTCCACCAGCTCTTTGTCATTCATAGCGTGTGTCGAAAGGAGATGGAAGTGTCTAGAAAGGTTCAGGAAAAACAGTACAACAAAGCCTGTACGACTATTCAGAGTTTAGAAGAAGGTTCCTTAGTCTACGTTAGAGATATGACGTGTCGAGGCTTGAAACTGAAGTTCCGAGGTCCATACGTTATACTGAAAGTTCTTCAACCACAGCGCGTTTTCTTGTTGCAAGAGCTAACTTGCAAAGGGACCCGCAGAACGGTGAATATCCGCCTGATCAGACCGATAAAAGACTCTTCTCTATTCTTGTCCCGCAATCCGGAATTTAAAGAATTATTCGACAAATGTAGCAAAACCTACGTAGAAGATAGTACCGCAGAAACTTCCAACGAAGCTGAAGAAATTCCGCAACTGAGTCGAAAATTAAGGGAATTAACGTTGTTTGTAGATAGTCCAACAGGAAAGGTACAGTGTGCAGCAAACCAGGTAAGTGACATTGAAACCGGAAGCTCACGACTTAGTAATAGTCACAATGGCGAGCTTACAGTTCAGGCGTCACCTAGAGTTAGTTCAGTTGAGGGTAGTGAATTTGTAGCTAGTCAGTTCGATGACTCAGGTGATTCCGACTTTACCAGTAGTAGTCCTAGTGCCGGGGTTGGTACTACCAGGCCGTCAAATGCCGACAGTCGCCGCCATGGCCGAAGTAGCCCCATTACACGTAGTTCACGACCACAGCGGGCTTCTGCAGCAAAATCAACAGGATTTTACCGCGAGTAATAATGTTCTCTCTCCCAAGCTGGACAGAAATCCACTCCTTTTAATATACCAACAGTTTGATGATTTATTTCCCCATCTCACCCATTTTCCCTAGATTTAATAACTGACTTTGCCAGACCTTTTTCATTTTTCTTCCATTTTAAAGTTTCTCGTGAAATTATGCTTTGTATTCGTTTACATGTATGTTCAGCGTAGGTGTAGGGAGACGTGAGCCTAGCGCCGTCTCGGAGACGTTTTCGTCCCCCGTAGTGAAGTGAGGTGAGAAGTGTGAAACGTAATTCGAAGTGCCGTCACAGAAAGACGCGAGTATGAACGCTGCCTCTGGAAACGAGAGCCTGAGCGCCGTTTATGGAAAGTGTTGTTTCCTACTGATTGTGCTTTCGCGTCTATTTTTCGAGTGCCAACCTTCCATTATCTAATTGTTGTCCAACTGTATGTTTTATTTGTAATTAGTTTCTTAAATTTTTGGTAAAAATTTCATTCTTCTGGGGGGTGGATCTGTAAAGTCTGTCTTTGTTTAGTGCCTGAGAAAAGGTTTCTTTCTTTAGAAAAACTGATTCTTTTATTGGCCACACTTTGGGACCAGGCTTGACGGACTAATGTGTCCTGTTCCGGTCAACATCTGGGGATAGAGGAGCAGGGTCGAATTGCTAGTCCCGAGTGTGAGAATGTTTCTTTTGCCCGTTTTGTTGTTAGTCCAGTGCCTACGTTCGCCACCTATACATGTATTAGTCCTTAGAACCAATATAGAACAATCGTCTACTTAGTCTTGTGTACAACTACTAACATTAATGTGGACACTGTAAAGAGACAGAACACCAACACAGCAGTGTACACCAGTGTCCACACTTCTAAAATGGATTTTGTTCGAAAAATGAATATGCAGCTGAAAAAATTAGTCTAGATCCACTTTATTTTTGGTTTTGTTTATTCTGATTCTTTTTAATTAATTTTACATAGCACCTACAACAGCAAAAATTGATTCCCCACCGAATTTGAAAGGGAGTCCTTTTTGATGATGGTGATGATAATCGGAGCATTCCCCGTCCGTGGGGACTCGCGAGAATACGGGGAGTGAGTCCCCGGGACACACAAAAACGCGGGGACTCCTCAAGTGGAGTCCTTGGGGAACGGCGAGAATACGCCTTTTGTTCCCAGTCGATGTCCAGTCAAGCGACAAAAAACGGATCGACTGCACCTCCAGTCGACCGCAAAAAACGGCAACGCGACTTATGTCTAAAACACGCCAGTGATCGTCAGGAAGAACGAGTAAGCGTCTCACTACGACTCAAACTCAACAACTCAAATCCTGTGTCAACCAATCACGGCGTTCTTTGGGCGCAGCTGTGATACCGCTTCCGGCTCCTCCGCTAGGTACCCGGCGATTTTGCATCGGCAAGGAGAGTTAGTCATCAAGAGTATTGCACGTTCTTGCTCTCACCGGTGACCGTACGAGAACATGCCTCCCGAGGAGGTTCTGGTTTCAGTGTTGCCAAGTGCGACACTTTTGATGCCTTTTGACACTTTTTGTCTCTGGGCGACACCGTGACACTTTTTCTCTGAAAATGACGCCTTTTTTTTACAAATGACACTTTTTAGGTCAGAAAAGCACTTTTCCATTTACTTTACTAACCTGACGGATTACCGTACCCAAAAACACTGCCAAAACATATACATTTTTTTTATGTTGTACACAAAAACAGTCTGAAGCCTTAAATAAAGATCATTCCCGACTACATTTTGTTTCAAAACTGATGTGACAGTTAAGAAATGTTTCGAGAAAAGTTGTTACATATTCATTTATTACCAATTATTCGCATTTTGCGCGTTGTGCAGCGGAATACACAAACAAAATTCGAGGTGTCAAAAAGCACCTTTTTCTCAGCAGTTGTGACACTTTTATGAGTCGAGCTCTTGGCAACCTGTCTGATAAGTCGTCACAAGTGAGCACTAACCAAACAGTGTCTGAGACACTGGTTCGTCCGAAAACAAGCTTTAAGATCGGAGAGCAGTCACTGGTGGATGCAAAATAACAAACAACAAGAGCTGGAAGCTCATATGGCACTTGCAAGGCTTGGAAAAAGGACGAAAGTAGGAATTTGCCAATTCGTAGGTTTGTTGTGAAAATTTGTAAGCAAGAATGGCAATTAAATCACGAGAATGTATCGTTTGGTAAAGAAAAAAGTCTTTGTGCACTTGGCTGTGATGATGCGCACTTTAAGGGCGCAAGAAATTCACCTGTAGTCAAAACCCTTGAGGCAAAAATGATCCTTGGACCTTTAGGTCATGACTCATGAATATACATGGTTTGGTCAAAAGTATTTTTTTACTTTTCGGTTAAGATGCGCACTTTAAGGGTGCTAGAAAGTCATTTCTAAGCAAAACCCTTGAGTCAAAAATGATCATCGGATCATGGGGATCATTAAAATTAAGATTTTGCTTCAATGTATTTTTTATACTTTGCGGTTATAAGGTGAGTAGCTTTAACTAGTACTTTAAGGGATGGTTGGATGTGGGAAGTGACAATTTGTAAGCCAATCTTGTCGAGTCTCCAATGTTAGGCTACGCTTGTTCTTCCTACCAAGTGTCATCCCAATCGCTACACTCTAAAGTGTCACAAAATTTCGCCCCCCCCCCCCCGCATTTACCGGATCCTATATCAAGTTTCATTAAGATCCGATCATCCGTTCGAAAGTTGGACGTTTGTCAGTATTCGGGATTACCCCTCCCTCCATTCCCCCCACGATCGTCCAATCGGAGAAACGACTGTTGTTGCGTTAAAATTGTCCCTGATTCGCCTGCCAAGGTTCACCGTCCTAGCACATGTATAAGCATCTTAACTCGGGATCACCGGAATTCCGGAACCCCCACTCCAGCTCCCCCCACAGTGCTCGGATCCGGTCCGGTCTTGTCAACTATTTTCTTAGGGCTTGTGCTTGTTCTTCCCACCAAGTTTCATCCCGATCCATCCACTCTGAACAAGTCACATGATTTCCGGTTCTCCGCTCCTACTCCCCCCAAAGTCACCGGATCCATTCCGGACTTGAAGTGTGACATCTCAGACACGAGATCTTTCCAAATATCAAGTTTCATTAACATCCGATTACCCGTTCAAAAAGTTATAAATACGTCAATATTCCGGACTCCCCCTCCCTTCACTCCCCCCACAGTAGTCAAATGGGGGAAGTGACTATTTCCAAGTTATTTTGGTCGGGTCCCTGATATGCCTGCCAAGTTTCATTGTCCTAGCACATGTGTAAGCATCTGAACTCGAGATCACCGAAGTTCCTGAACCCTCACTCTAACTCCCCCCCCCCCACAGTGCTCGGATCCGGTCCGGTCTTGTCAACTCTGTATCTAGGGCTTGTGCTTGTTCTTCCCACCAAGTTTCATCCCGATCCGTCCTCTCTGAACATGTCGCCCAATTTCCGGTTCTCCCCCTCCAACTCCCCCCAAAGTAACCGGATCCATTCCGGACTTGAAGTGCGACATCTGAGACAGGAGGTCTTTCCAATTACCAAGTTTCATTAAGATCCGATTCCCCGTTCAGAAGTTACACATACGTCAATATTCCGGATTCCCCCTCCCCCCAGGCTGGTCTGATCAGGGAAATGATAATTTCCAAGTCAGTTTGGTGGGGTCCCTCATACGCCTACCAAGTTTCATCCTCCTAGCACATCTGGAAGTGCCCGAACTCGAGATGAGTGGACCGACCGAAAGGTGATAGGTATATGGCACTTGAGTGGAGCTGCAAGTGCCATGAAAACTTATATTTATGCCAGTGTTTGTTACTTATTTTATCATTTGTTCGACACTAGTTGGTCGTATCCTAGTGTAAATAAAAATTAATAAATAAAAGGGGTTATAAGAACCCCCCTCAGATCATCTAGGGCAAATGACGTGTCTACCTTCCAAGTTGAGATCCACTAGTTTGATCCCTATACCTGCTACAAATATAACCGGTACCCCCCCCCCCCCCCTCAAACTCACCCTGCCGTGGTCGAATCTGGTTGGGACACATAAATGGATCATCTAAAGCATCTTCTCTTACCGTCTATCAAATTTCACTGGTGAGCAGTCACCGGAAAACGAACACACGCTAATGTAGGTAATTGCTTCTTTCAAATTATTTGTCTCCTTTAGTTAGAAGGACTAGACGTCATCCTGGTTTTGGTCTGAGCCTCGTTTTTGTTGCAATAGCGCTGCCGCATCGCTACTGCAGCACTTCTTTGCTTTTGCACAATATGGATTTTTGGATTCACTTTCTTCTTGGTTGAAGCGGCAGCGCTGCAGCATCTTGCAGGGAAGCACGGACTTGGTCGGTGAGCAAGTCCGTGATTCTCGAGAAGCGCTGCCGTCTTCCTCGGAAGCGCTGCAGTGCAAAAACGGATGTAGGAAGAATCAGTCCGGAATCGGCCGAGAAGTGGACCTGCAGCATGCAACAAAAACGAGGCTCTGATTGTTGATGGTCTTGATTCGAGGTGTCTTATTTACCTGAGCGCCATAAGCCACTGACTGATGTACGAGTGAAATTATTTAGTTGCGTTTTGTATATAATCCCACGGTATCGGGACCTTCATTTTGTCGTTTTTTCAGTTATCATGGTATCTGATACGACGACTGATTTGCAAAAACGACAATTGCCGAAATCGCGCTTTTAAAGTCAGTCTAATAGAAATACTTACATCCACTCGCATCACAAGCGCCAAACTTCTTTCCCACCAATTTGACAAGAGCTTTTTAAGAAATAATCTTTCACTGTTTTTGCACAAGTCCATTTTCCAGCTTGAGCCTGAAGAGGACCCTTGCCAAGAAGGGCCGAAATCTAGCTCTAATAAAATGTAGCTGAGGTATCCATTTTGTATTGTCAAATAAGAGCTACGAGCTCATATGGCACTTGTTACGAGTGGTCCAAGAAAGTAGATCAGAACGCCACAAATGCCCTCTTCAACACCCCTGAGACCGGACCTAGAAATACTCTATATGACTAAGTCCAAAACACGCCAGTGATTCTCAGGAAGAAGGAGTAAACGTGTCGGTAGCGACTCAAACTCAATGACTCAAATCCTGAGTCAGCGCAGCTGTGACACCGTTTCTTCCTTTCTTCCGCAGGTACCCGGAGATTCTGCATCGGCAGGGAGAGATAGTCATCAAGAGTATAGCATAATCAGCATATCTAGTTTCACTCGCGTCTGAGCGTTTCCGGCATCGCCTCAGATCATCTAGGGCAAATGACATGTCCACCTTCCAAGTTGAGATCTACTAGTTTGATCCCTGGACCTGCCACAAATATACCCGGTACCCCCCCCCCCCCCCTCAAACTCACCCTGCCGTGGTCGAATCTGGTTGGGACACAGAAATGGATCATCTAAAGCATAAGAAACAGCTAAAGAAACTCAGGTTCCCCCCCTCACCGTCCTCGGATCCCGACTGGATCCTAAAATAAGTCATCTAGCCCTAGGGCATAATATGATCTCTCTGCTTTCCAAGTTTCACTCAGATCACTCCACTATTTGACCCCTATGCGAGCCAAAAAATTTCAGGACTCCCCCTAAAACTCCCCCGACTGTGGCCGAATACCTCGGACATATAAACGTCGCATCTCTGTCATTTCCTCTATTCGTCCGAATGAGTAGCCTGATCCGGTCCAGACGCCAAATTCGATACTGTCCAACTTGCATCCCATTACTTTAGTTTTTTGTCCATGTCACAAATCCCCGCCCCCCCTCTAACTCTCCCAACCATGGCCGCTTGTGGTTCGGACATATATTTTGCATATCTAGGTCATCAATTCTTATCACCCACAAAGTTTCACTCGAATCGGACCGCCCGTTCGCAACCTCGGAAGTCAGTATTTCCGAAAAGTAATTCCCTTAACTCCCCCTAAATGGTCGGATCCAAAAACGGAAGTATTCCTAGGGCTCTGTGTCAAGTCCTTCAGCCTATTTGGTCGAGTTACTAATATGCCTGCCAAGTTTCATCGTCCCTAGCAGTCCTAACTCGCGATCACCCGAATTCGAAGGAAACCTCTCAAACTCCCCCACAAGAGCATGGATATGATCTGGTTATGTCAAGAACGTATCTAGGCTTATGCTCGTTCTTCCCACCAAAGCTCATCCCGATCTCTCGACGCTCAAGCGTTTCACGAAAATTTGGGGGCCACCAGCTCCCCCTACAAGTAAAGGATCCGGTCCGGACTTGAGAGAACGTCTGAGACGACAGCTCTTTCCACTTGCCAAGTTTCAGATAAATCCGATCATCCACGAAGAATTCAAAAGTTTATGAATGCCACTAATTCCAGATTACCCATCCCTCCACCCCCCCCACGATGGTCGGACCATGCAAACGATTATTCTCAAGCAAGTTTGTTCGAGTCCCTGGTATGCCTGCCGAGTTTCATCGTCCTAGTACATCAGGATGTACCGAACTTGCGGGGTTACTAGAATCCGCCCGCCCCCCCCACAGTGTCCAAATCCGGTTCGATTATATCAATGATGTATCAAGGACTTGTGCTTGCTCTTCCTGCATCCCCCAAGGTAGGGGGAGGGGGGAAGCGGGAACCGGAAATTTGAGATAGGCTATGCTCCGATTCCAGTCACACTTGATGGACGGGGAGAGGAGAAGTCAGAGATGCCCCGTTTATGTTTCCAAGTCATATTCCACCACAGTGGACGGGGGGGGGGGGGGGGGTGAAACTTGGAACATAGAGAGATCATATGCCCTAGATGACATATTTTAGGGTTCGAATCGGATCCGACCGCGGGGGAGGGGAGAGAGTTACCGGAGCCGGAAGTTCCCAAAAAAGGCTCGGTTTCGACTGAAAGATAAGTAGTAAGAGAAAATGCTTCAGATTGTCCATTTATGAGTCCAAACCAGATTCGGCCGCGGTAGGGGGAGCTCGAAAGGGGTACGGGAAATCGTGTGGCATGTCTATGGACCTAATGAGTGGATCTATTGGGTTGAAACTTGGAAGGTAGAAAAGTCATTCGCCCTGGTTCATCGGAGGCAATGTCGGAAATGCTCAGACTTGAGTGAAACTAGATATCCTTTTTCTTGGTCCGAACTGCGTTATTTGGATGGCGGGGTATCTGTGACATTCTCATCTACTTTCTTGTACCACCTACTCGTAACAAGTGTCATATGAGCTCGTAGCTCTTGTTCTTTTGGGATGACTTCGAAAAGCGCGACTTCGGCAACTGTCGTTTCTGAAGAGCAACCGTAGTATCGGATCCCACGCTACGGTTACTGCAAACACGACTAATGAGAGATCTAGTTACCGTGGTAACAGATACCATACCTTGAGCTGCGTTCTGCAGATACCATGGGTCTAAAGTCGTTTTTGCAGTTATCGTGGTATCTGATACCACGGTCAAAGGGCGTTTCTAGCCAGTTATCGTGGTATCAGATATTCAGATACCATGGTCCGACCCTGGTAACTGGTCGTAGTATCTGAAAAAGTCATCTCACTTTCATCAATTTTAGTCAAATTGGTGGGAAAAAAGTTTGGCACTTGGTGACGTGACTGAATATCAGTTTTTCTTTTCGGATGACTTCGAAAAGCGCAATTTCGGCAATTGTCGTTTTTGCAGAGCAAACGTATATCATTTACCATGGTTACTGCAAAAACGACTAACTGCAGATCCAGTTACCGTGGTAACAGATACCATGGTATCTGCAAAACCGCAACTATGGTATCTGTAAAAACGCAACTATTGGCTGCGTGATACGACACTGTTATGATCGGGTCTTCCCCAGACTTAGGACATAATACATTTATCTGAATCATTACAAAAGCTTCACAGGCTGACAGAACAAAACACCTCTTTCCAGCATCTGCTGGGCCACAAAGAATGACCGAGAAAAATTGTATTTCCTGTATTTCCATCTGTGATGGAAAATCCAGAAATCTGTACAGGCTTGAATCTGAAAACAATCAATCTGTACGAGCTTGGTCACACTCGGCTCAAAAAGCCGCCTATTCGACAAACAACTGAAAATCCCTAGGGGACGTGAGATTTGATGGACTTTGTGGCAGCTTGGGGATAATGAGCAGACTGCAATTAAGGGTCAATTAGGGTTCCCGTAACATAATTATACTTGCTGTTTTGCTCTAATTGATCTCCTGAATTTAAAACAACATTTAGAATTAGTTTATCTTGTTCTTTTTATTTTTTCCACTTTTGCAACCCAAAAGCCAGGAAATGAGCCCAGTGTGACCAAGGTCTAAGTCAGTCTGTCTGGTCAGGTGCAGCGAATATTCCAGAATAGGACGCCCCTAAAACGTTTGTCGCCAAAGAAGCTTGGAACAAGAGGGAGACATTACCGAAAACGAAACAAACTTAGAAACTGGTTAAACCGCCCAGCACATGCAATAAACATTTTAGTATCCTTATCCCCACTATTTAATCTAATTTCTTGTTTCGGCCATCCAAATCGATCTATGCTTTTCAACTAGATTCAATTTCAGAGATGCACTACATATAGAAATTCGCATAAGCATGAGCGAGTTCATCCTCGACGCAAACATGTAGAACTCTTAGTCACTTGACGTGACATCACTTGCACTGAAACGGTTGTTAAGCCTGTAAGGATGACAATACTGTAACTATCATGAGTTTATGAAATTTATCGATATTTTTTTTGTATATCTCTGGGATAAAAATGCGTCTTTCGAACTCTTTCCATCCTTGATGCCGATTTGTCTAATGATAAAGCTTATCTAAACAACATCCCAAGCAACACGGAAGGTAGAACAAAGATACAGTTTAGCGCATACACCCGACACCCCTCAGCGTAGAAACCCTTCCAAATTAAAATACTGCTCGATTTTGCCCGAAAGTCTCTCAAGTTCTTCTGGCATCCACCAGCCAATACTATCTCGACCTCTGGCAGCTCTGAATAAGATGGGGCAGTTCGGGAAGAATTTGAAGGCCTGGTCTCGACTAGAGCAGGCTATAAGGCTCCGGAATACGAATGCTTAAAATAAAATAATAGAAACACACGATTTGCCGCAGCTATTTCATTTCGCAAACAGCTTCACCAACGAGTTCCCCATGCAGAAATGAAAGGGAAAGTAATATTAAAAGATGGCTAATACAACTTTTTTTTAAGTTATAGAGGCTTATCTTACTGCTGCTTTGCAAAAACGCACATCTAAGCCTATCCTCGTTTAAAGAAGACGGCACTTTCCCTTCTTTTTCTTCTTGACCTGAAACAGAAAGATTCGTAAGGAACCAAGGCTACGACTGTTAAAGGACCTGTCTTACCTTTAATAATAACGGAACCTACTTGCGTAATCAATCCATATATTACTAAACCCGGAGACCCCAATTTCGTACGGTACATTCTAACCCCTCTAACAAATCCACGCTGATTTTCTCACTTGCCGTCTTTTGCTAACTTCGATGTGTATGTCGCTGTCGACGGTTGTCTGCAATATGTTTTTCCATAAAAAAAAACAGTTATTTAAATTGTTTCCCTGTTTTCGTTATAAGTCAACGGGTCTCCGAAAAGGCTTAAAACAACCAAAACGTGGGTTATTTATTGAAAGCACAGCCAAGTTTTAAAGTATTCAAATATTTTAAAATTCTGTAAGTTGAAGAATAAATAGTGCGAGGGGTCCTTTAAAGCTTCGCTGAAAAGCAATACGAAAGAAAACAAATACGATTTTTTTTTCTGGCAAAAGCCAGCTAATACCTTTTATTCTAAGCGCAATACTTCAGAAAAGTATTCCGGTCTGTCTAGTGAACCTGGAGCCTTCTTCGTGTCTGCCAACGCTGATACCGCTAAAGATTAAAAAATCGCAAACGGACATTTCGTCCAGTAAAAGTGCGTTCTGACCGGACAAAATTGTAACACAAACATTTTTTACACCAAAATGTTCAGAAAAAATCGCTGAACAACATATCCGAATTCCACCAGAATCGCCTGGTGGAAAACTTTCTATGGCTGCTTGAAAGGGTAGAGGGGGTGAAAAATTAAGGGAAGAAGCAAATATTTGCTTATGATAATATGACAGTCGAGTTAGGGGTAAGGAGGCCTGCTGAATCCATATCGAAATTTT
Organism: Branchinecta sandiegonensis; assembly: GCA_030848855.1. Lineage (NCBI taxonomy): Eukaryota > Metazoa > Arthropoda > Branchiopoda > Anostraca > Branchinectidae > Branchinecta > Branchinecta sandiegonensis. The sequence continues at coordinate 19,852,211 of JAUPMV010000011.1, forward strand.
TTTATTCGTCCGACAAGTAGCTCGCCTGGAATCCGGCGAAACCGGAATTCAGTACCATACAAGAAAACAGTTTATTCTAAAAAAAAAGTTTGGTCTCATAGCACAGTCAGTTTAGGGGTAAAGAGACCTGCTCAGGCCTTGTCTATACTTTTCTTTGCCCGAACTTTAGTGGGCCCGGAATCCAGTGAAAACCGGAAATTCGAAAGTAGTAAATTTTATTCTGACAAATTTTTTGTCTAGACTAACATGAAGATTTACGAGTTCGAAGACATTTTATTTCCATCTCTCAACTTTACTTAGTTCGTCCGGAATCCAGCAAAAACCGGAAAATCCATAGAAGTAAAAGTTTATTTTGACGTCGATTACAGTTTCAGAATAGAGGTAAGAATCCATGCAGAATCCATATCTGATTTTTTTTTTTCGAGGGACAAGTAGACGGTAGACAAAAGACGGACATTCGACAGACGTAAAAGTGAAAGTCGATATAGAGCGAACAGTATGGGGGTTCGGCTGGAGCTGGTACAACTTCTCTCATGCAATCTCCGCAAGCAAGTGCGTAGGGTATGCTGTTCCTGCAGTAGTTATTAACTTGGCTTTCTTGGTTCAGGATGCAAGCTGTTTAGCTTTCCCTGCCTATGAACCTTAGCAGACGAAACTGAGCCATGATTACCGTTCTTTGGTGAAGAACATCGCGATTTGCATCCAGAATAAATCCCAGCACATTCGTGGCAGCGGAAACCTATGGGTTTGCAGTCCGGTTTAGTTTCAGGGTGTTCAGCCATGTCTTTGCTGGTCTCCACTTTGTTTCTTCCAGAGAGTGGTGGGGGCAACCGCTTCTTCCTTATCTCGGAGTAGTCACATCTGCTGCTCAAGTTCCAGAACTAGGTCACTCAGGGCTTCTTGACAACGATGCGGCGTCTAATGGCCGGAAGCACCGTCTTCAAATTTTTCTATTCCGGGTCCTGTCGCTGACGCGTACGTCAAAGAGCGCTCGAAGACGGCCTTGGTCAAAAACGCTGAGCGACCGAGAACCAGCTGCCTTTATGGGCCATATTAGGGACCGGTGTAACAGGACCGAACGGATCCACACCTGACAGATCCGGATTTTGGTTTTGGTGCCAGCGTGATATTTCGACGGTTCCACGCACTCTTTCTCATCTTGGCGAAGAAACAGTTTGCCGAGGAGATCCGTGTTGCGATCTCTTCGTTGCGTTCGATGACGGGGCAAAGGTATATAAAGGAGACTTCTAGCTCGATGCGATTGTGTAGTGGTGGAAAGAGAAGTTGGAACCAACCTCTACCTCTGTAGGGGGCTCGTTGATAACTGATAACTGGTGGATGCCAGAAGAACTTGAGAGACTTGCGGGCAAAATCGAGCAGTATTTTAATTTGGAAAGGTTTCTACGCTTGGCACTTGCACAAGTTGACGTGAAAAAGACTTTTGGGGGCTAGTTTCTTCTTCATCGTTGCTGGGATGTAACTTCCAGCAGAAAGCTACCATCCCCATTTCTCCAGGTTCATTGCAGAAGAGTGGCTTTCCCATTCTATTATCTGCAAATTCACGTGCATAGGATGGAACTACGCTGCTGAAGGCGATAGTAGAATGTACCCAATCCCGGAAGAGAAACTAGAAGGAGGAAGCTGGCTTGGCCAAGAACAGGCTATGTCGTAATGCATAAGAGTTTTTCCAGACTTCCTTCACAGATTCTAAAGTTCTTGTTGTGTTTCGTAGCGTTCGAGTCCATAAAGACCTTAGCTACCTTAGGTGCCGAATTCCGGCTTCGCAGGGATTCCGGGTGAGCTACTTGTCGGGCGAACAAAAAAGTTTAAATACGGCCCAAGCAGGTCTCCTTGCCCCTAAGCCGACTGTACCCTTAGACAAAACAATTTACATTTTTTGAGAATGAACTTTTTTCTTGTACGGTACCGAATTCCGGTATTGGCCGGATTCCGGGCGAGCCACTTGTCAGATGGATAAAAAAAGTTCAGACAAGGACTCAGCATATCTCATTAACTCTGAATAGACTGCCATATCACCCTAAACAAAACTTTTATTTGTCCCTTAATTTTTCACCCCCTCCACCCTTTCAAGCAGCGCCCTAGAAAGTTTTTCCACCGGGCAATTTTGGTGGATTCTGGATACGCTGTTCAGCGATTTTCTAAACATTTCAATGTAAAAAATTTGAGTGTTGATTTTGTACGTGCTGAGCCACTTTTTATCGTACTTTACTGCAACGTCATTGGAGTCCGAGTAGCTCTATGCCCTCAATCACCACCTAAGAGATGTCTTAGTATCCTAAGGGGCGTTCGAGGTCGTCCAAGAGTTGATTTCAGTGTAAGGGTATACGTCTTGGGTGGCCGAGAGAAGCAAACAGAGGCTGAAGCCACCTTACCACTTACAGGAAAGGGTCAAAGCCACCTTACGGATCCAAAACAGAGGCAAGTTTCAGCATTAACTCCCTCCGCCAGCCAGAACATCGACCGAACAGAAACAGGAGAGAAATCCGGCTTTAAAGGACCCTTCGCACTATTTACTCTTCAACTTATAGAATTATAAAATATCTGAATACTTTAAAACTAGGCTCTGCTTTCAACAAATGACCCACGGTTTTGGCTGTTTTAAGCCTTTCCCGAGAGGCCGAGACCCGTTGACTTATAGCGAAAACAGGGAAACAATTTGCATAACCGGTTTTTCTGATGGAAAAACTTCTCGCAGACAACCGTCGACAACGTGATAAACATCGAAGGTAGCAAAACACGGCAAGTGAGAAAATCAGCGTGGTTTTGCTAGAGGGGTTAGAATGTACCGTACGAAATTGGGGTCTCCTGGTTTACAAATATATGGAGTGATTATGGAAGTAGGTTGCATTAGTATTATAGGTAAGACGGGTCCTTCAAGAAAGGAAAAGCTGTAGCTCCCGCCCTTTTCTAAGCGATTCCTAACTTGCTTTGCTCCATGTTTTGCTCATATTTCCTGTTTGAAGAATTAACTATCGTTATGTTGTAATTTTAAAGTTAACTGACGCTCTTATTATCGTGAAACAGGCCTACCAATATATAAAGCGCCCGGGTGACGCACCACATAGGAATTATTTGGTTCTCTGTTTTATGGGATATTATCTGACGTTATACAAATTCAAAAATTATTTTCCACTCGTAGTATATTGACGTTCCGGCATATTACCGTAAACTGCATCTAATAGGCTATTGAATATTATTGTTTAGTGTACTGACACATCCAACATTATTTCCGCGAAAGAGAACCAAATGAAAGAGTACACTACCCCCACAGTACACTGTAAGAAAAAATCTTGCAGTATTTACTACTGGGATTAATATTGTCTCTACTGAGACACACTTCTTTCTCATTCGGATTAATCTTATCCCAGCAGAGATAAGGTTAATCCCCAGTAGCAAATACTGCAGTTAACTTCAATCCTTTCTCGGAGAAACTTTTTACAGTGTAGTATGACAACTTCTTGCAATGAGTTGACCTAATCTGTTACCTGTAAAGCTGCCCTGGTGGCAGTTTCGAAGACCTCGCGGACACCCTCCTTTGATTTGGCTGAGCACTCAAGGTAAGCATAAGAACCAATCTTCTCAGCCATGGCACGACCCTCTTCGGGCTTGACGGGTTCCTGCTTCATTTTAGCAAGCTCTTTGATTGTCGCTGGATCATTGCGAAGGTCCTGAAACAATCCACCACTTCTGAATATTTCATGCGAAAGAAGCGAAAGTACCAAACGATAGTTGAGTTTTTGCAGATACCATGGTATCTGATACCACGGTTTAAATTCGTTTTTGAAGTTATCGTGGTATCTGGACAGTTATCGTGGTATCTGATATCCAGATATCACGGTCTGACCGTGGTAACTGGTCGTGGTATCTGAAAAAGTCAAATCACTTTCATCAATTTCTGTCAAATTGGTGGGAAAGAAGTTTGGCACTTAGTGATGTGACTGAATATCAGTTTTCTTTTGAGATGACTTCGAAAAGCGCAATTTCGGCAATTGTCGTTTTTGCAGAGCAACCGTATATCAGATACCACGGTAACTGCAAAAACGACTAATTGCAAATCCAGTTACCGTGGTAACAGATACCATGGTATCTGCAAAAACGCGACTGATGTTTCCTCTATTCGGAAAACAGGCAATTCAAAAGGGGCAGCGGTGCAAAAGAAGTAGTGCAACTATTCAGCATCTACATTGGTAAGCCATTGCCGAAAAATGACAGTCGTATATCAAAAAGACATATCTGATCACCCAGCTGAGCGCTCGTACCACATAACACAGACTCTTTTGTTGAAACTGAAATTCTCCGAGTCTGGGTATTTTGGGTTGTCGTGCAAGCAGCGCACATTCTGAACGTTATAACCCGGATGAAAAAAAATACAAATTCCTTAGATATGTCATTCAGTGTATTCAAATATCAGATGTAAAAATAAGACGCATATTCGGGTAAACTTTAAGGGGCTTAAACTTACATCAGCATCAGATCCCTCGTTCCCGAGTTATGCATGTCACATGATTTACGGAAACTCCCCTCCCCCTCCTACAATTGGAATGGCAGACTTGAGGAAACAATCATAACACTATCATCAAAAGCTCAAATCTGTTCTGCCTTCTACCCCCCCCCCCCCCGGTTTAGGTGGAATGACAGGCCTAAAGCACGAACAGAACAAAAAATTCTTCTTCGCCTGACTCTTCTTAAAAAGTGTGTGAAAAGTGAAAGTGTTTTCGGAAGTTTCTGCCAGCTTTCTAAGTAAATTTTCTGAAATCTGGGTTGGCTTACCTACTTAGGATACTAACATTGGTGGGGAACAGACAAAGGAGTAAATATCCCCCACTGCTTTGACTGCTGACTCCTAATGAGTCAGATAATAATAATTTAGGATTTATTCAAACAATGTTTACAACGGATACGTCAGCTACGATTCTTCATCAGCGATATTTCGGCCCTTCTTGGCAAGGGTCCTCGTCAGGCTGTCAATCCTCTGGGTCAACGTCGGGGAAAGAAACAAACCTGTAATCAGGTTTGTTTTGTTGGATTACATTTTGTTGGTTTTGTTGGATTACAGGTTTCTTTCCTTCCCCGACGTTGACCCAGAGGATTGACAGCCTGACGAGGACCCGTGCCAAGAAGGGCCGAAATGTCGCTGATGAAGAATCGTAGCTGACGTATCCGTTGTAAACACTGTTTGAATAAATGTTTCAAAGTCAGCTTGGGCTCAAAGAATATTTAATAATTTAGAAAAAAGGTGGACTCACCCCCCCTTAATTGTACCCCCCCCCCCCCCCCCCAAAAAAAAAAAAATGTAGTAGAGCTTCATGCAGACAATTGTTCTACTCCCATACCTAAAGTCGAGTCATCTCTAAAATGGCTACTCCAGGCAGTGGTTCAAATCGGAGTGTGTGTGTGTGTGGGGGGGGGACTTTACATGGGGAAGGGCTGCATTTTCTTGAATTTGCACCTCACAATACTTATATATGCTACTGATACATGCGAAATTCTACTTTTATATTTTGTTTTCTTATGTTTTTTTTCTATGGTACGTTTCCTATGGCGGAAAACGTGTGAATTAAGGCTGCGTTATATTTACCCATCTTGTCGCCCGAATGCCTCCAATCCCAAAACCCGCTGAATGGTGACTTAATTTAAAGACAAGGAAGGCGTAAAGCGAACGCGGCTGAATATTACCTGAGTTGCCTAAAAGACAATTTGACAATCCCCTAGAAGACTTACGCTCCCAGCTCCCTTATTTTTTCCCTTTTCCCTTAGTTGGAATTCTCGAAACTGAAACTGAAAAAAAAACAAAAAAAAACAGAAATAGGTTAAAACGGACAGCCCAAAAAACAGAACAGAACAGAACATGTAAATAAAACAAGAGATGGAAGCTTATATGGCATTTGCAAGGCTGGACCACAGGATGAAATATAGGATTTGCCCTTTCGTGGGTTTGTTCTGATCATTTGTAAGCAAAACCATTGAGATAAGAATGATCAAGGACCCTTGGAAATCACAAGAAATCGTTTGGTAAAAAGTATTTTATTTTTGAACTCGGTTGTAATGATGTGCACGTTAAAGGCGCTAGAAATTCATCTGTAAGCAAAACCCTTGAGACAAAAACGATAAGAGGCCCTTGAAGATCATTAATATAATCGTTCGGCCAATGGTATTTTTTCACTTTTCGGCTAAGATGCGCACTTTGAGGGTGCTAGAGATATAGTTTTTAAGCAAACAAAAATCGTCATACCTTCTTGTTTCCAACCAGAATAATAGGCACATTAGGACAGAAGTGTTTAACTTCCGGCGTCCACTTTTCGGGGATGTTTTCGAGCGAATCCGGTGAATCCACCGAAAAGCACATCAAAATCACATCCGTGTCTGGGTATGAAAGCGGACGAAGCCGGTCGTAATCTTCTTGCCCAGCTGTATCCCAAAGTGCCAGCTCAACCTGAAAGAACACACGTAAAACCAAGTGTACTTCAATCACTAGCCTTGTTGGCATATAAATGAGCAGCAGTCCTTAATCTACCAAGAACTTACAATGCCACTAGCTCACAGAACACCTGTAAACCCCTCTTCCCTTCGCATTGCAGCCTAGCTCCAGATTTAGCACGAACGAGCGCTATCGCTGTACATACAGCTTCAGCATTCTCACGTTTCTGCAAAGCTATGTGCTAGGGCCAGGCTTTCCCTTCCAGACTATCTGTATAGGAATCTGGAGACTATCTGAATGTCTGGGGCTTCCGACATTGAAGCCAACCCTTCCGGATTCGGATTTTCAGAATAATGATGGAAATTTTGGTCTTCTTCAACATTTCCAAGAAGTCCCCTTCAAAGATAAATCCTAGATAAATCCTAATATCAATCCTATGAACAACGTCTGGAGGAGCTGAAACTGCTTTTTCGACGACGGCGAGCCGACATGCTTATGACATATAAGCTGACCTCACAAGAACAACCCCCAATTTGTATGCCCATTGTCCAGAGCGTTGGTGCAGATAGAAGCGGACACTCCAAGAAGCTGTTTAAGCCATCGGTCAGAACCCGTCAACGACAACAGTTCTTCTCATGTCGAGTTGTTAACACATGGAACAGCCTGACCAACGACACGGTATCAGCACCCAACGAGGAAGCCTTCAAAAAGTCGCTAGATGAAGAGTGGAATGGGTTGCCATCGAAGTACTATTGGGATGCATCTGATGCCTAATAAATCATCACATCATCAATGACGGAGCGATTCAACAGATCAAGACTGATCTTAATTCGCTCCGAAGTGCGAATTAAGGTAATGTCTTTTGCCATCCAATCACAACTGTCAATGACTTCCTTTTCTCCTTCCCATTTGTTTGCATATTTTTGTGTCTCCCACCTTCCGGATTCCGGAATGTGGGCTGTCCGAAACCAGAGCCTCGTTTTTGTTGCACGCTGCAGCTCCGCTTCTCGGCCGCTTCCGGGCTGATTCTTTCTACATTTGTTTTTGCACTGCAGTGCTTCCGAGAAGTTCCGAGGAAGACGGCAGCGCTTCTTGAGAATCGCGGACTTGCTTACCGACGAAGTCCGTGCTTTCCTGCAAAGTGCTGCATCAACTAAGAAGAAATCGTGCGGGCAGTGAAACGCATCTTGTGCGGAAGCAAAGAAGTTCTAAAGCAGCGACACGGCAGCACTATTGCAACAAAAACGAGGCTCTGGACTTACAGATGTTTCTGGCTTGGCTTCACCTTCCGGATTGTCAACGAGATGTCTGAGTCCGGAAGAAAAATCCGGAAGGTGAAGCCTGGCTTTTAGAATCAGTTCATTATTTTCGGAACACGATCGCACTATCACTTCCTGTTTCATAACGGGGAATCATTTTTCCCTAAAGGCTTGAGCCTTTCTTTTGGCCGAACGAGTAACTTGTACGAGTAAAGTTTTTATGAAACCAAAACTGTATTTAAATCGTAAAAATTGGCCAGTTATCGTGGTATCTGATATTCAGATACCACGGTCCGACCGGTAACTCATGGTAGTATCTGAAAAAGTGATCTCATATCATCATTTTTTGTCAAATTGGTGGAAAACAAGTTGACTGAATATCAGTTTTCTTTTGGGATGACTTCGAAAAGCGCAATTTCGGCAATTGTCGTTTTTGCAGAGTAACCGTATATCAGTTACCGTGGTAACAGATACCATGGTATCTGCAAAAACGCAACTCTTGCTAATGGGGTTTTAGTTTACCTGTTTGCCGTCAACTTCGATGTCAGCCACGTAGTTCTCGAATACAGTCGGCACATAAACTTCTGGGAACTGGTCCTTCGAGAAGACGATCAGTAGACAGGTTTTGCCACAGGCACCATCCCCGACGATTACGAGCTTTTTACGGATTGCAGCCATGCCTGGCATAAAATCTGGAACAAAGAAATAACAATTATTTATTTTAACTCACTAATCGTACAAGACGAAAACAGCGGAGTACAAAAGAAAATAAGAAGACATAATTAGGGAAAATACAACACATAAAAACAAAATCTATCAAGAGTCAAACAGACGAATAAGCCCATGAGAGGGCGACAGACGCGCGTATGCCGTGCGTATGCCGTTTCGGACAGTTTCCTGTGGAGAACAGACAATTTCTCCGCGATATCCGGTAGCGAGTACTTACTAATAATTTTAGAATTTCTTTGAAAGGAGGGAGAAAAAGAAGAAATTTACAAAAACGAAAGTAAGAGGATCGCATATTATCGTTGTCGTCTTTGATTTTTCCTCGGTCCGAGTCTACAAAAAGACTGAGAAGCCTCGAAAAGAAAAAACTTACAACACTAAAAGTCCAATTAGGAGGAATAAGAAACCGTAAGGGTTGGCTGGATAAACCGTAACCGTTATTTTGGATAAACGATGTACGGTAGGTTGAATATTCGAATGATCGCTAGTTTTCTGACTGACAGATCACACTGTGTACAGCTCAACAATGAAGCCATTTCACCGCCTGTTAGGATAACTTGTGGGGCACCGCAAGGGACTCGTCTCGGGCCCTTGGCGTTTTTGATGGTAGTCAACAAACTCATGATGAACATAGGAAACCATTTAAAGTTTGCTGATGACCTCACACTTCCTCTTCTGCGTGAGATTCGAGGAAATGAAGATCGGATGCTCCATGACATGATCGCCAATCTCCATCAGCAATGCTCGGATGTCAAATTAGAAGTCAGCAATTCCAAAAGTCACGTCATGAGGATTAACTTCACTAAACAAGTATTACAAACAGTCGAGTCGGAATCGTTGATGAAAACTGAAAATTCTGTAAAAATTCTTGGCATCATTCTGGATGATAACCTCCAATGGAAAAGTGAAGTGGGAAAAATAGTGAAAAATAGCTCTGCTACCCTTCGTTCATTTTCATACCTGAAGCGGTTTGGGGTTCCACGCCATGAACTAGTGACACTTTATAAAAATTATGTAAGGCCCATTTCAGAGTACGGCTGCCAAATTTGGCATCCTGGCTTAAGTAAAGCTCAGGATGCCGAAATCGAACGACTGCAGAAGAGAGCCTGCAGAATAATACTTGGTCACAATTACACATCTTACAACGAAAGCCTTCAAATCCTCGATATCGAAAAACTGTCTGAAAGAAGACATAATCTTCTCATGCGTTTTGGCCACCAAATTTTGAATTCTCAGCACCACAGGACCATCCTTCCGGACTTCGTTACACCCTCTCATGGACACAACACGCGAAGCAAGGACGACCCAAAACCCAAGCTTGTTCCCCCACCTACAAAATCTTCAGAAAGATACCTAAATTCATTCGTTCCATATTTTACTAAACATTTTAATTGTTCATGATTCATGTTCGTTTCTTATTTATTTATTGTTTGTTAGTTTGTATTTTATTTGTATTGCTAGCGAGTGTTTATTTTTCCAATTCCCGCCCGTGTTAGCCTAGTGCTATTAGGGTTGAAAATAAAATTGATTGATTGATTGATTGAATAACAAACAGCAAATTCCAAGACTAAAGGCGTATTCTCGCCGTTCCCCGAGGACTCCTCGGGGAATCGAAGGGAACGGCGAGAATAGATGGAGTCACTCCACGCGGACTCCGCGTACAGAAACAGCGAGAATACGGGGAATGCTTCTAAAATGGATTTTGTTCGAAAAATGAATATGCAGCTGCAAAAATTAGTCTAGATCCACTTCATTCTTGGTTTTCTTTATTCTGATTCTTTTTAATTAATTTTACATAGCACCTACAACAGCAAAAATTGATTCCCCTCCGAATTTGAAAGGGAGTCCTTTTTGATGATGGTGATGATAATCTGAGCATTCCCCGTCCGTGGGGACTCGCGAGAATACGGGGAGTGAGTCCCCGGGACAAACAAAAACGCGGGGACTCCTCAAGTGGAGTCCTCGGGGAACGGCGAGAATACGCCTTAAGAATGATGAGGAAACCGTGGTGCAGTAGCGCAAATAAGGCCAGTCCTTTAAGGTCATACATCAATCCTATGTTTGAAGGGCTTGACCGACTTAGGCTGCCTAGGGAAAACCCAATGAATTACCAGAAATTTGGTGAACTAAAAGTTCATAAGACTAGGCTAGAATGGAAGACTTGCTACTTGAAACAGCTCTAGGTAAACGGATAATATTGTGCTCTGGGGAAACCGAATGCTCTGTGGTTTATTAAATCACAGTTTTGTCATGTCTTAGTGGACTAATATTTATAGAGCTTTATGTTTTGCTAGACCGTGTAAGCGACTGCGTTATCTGGTTCCGATTTGGGAGCGGGTGAAGCGTGACGGATCTTCAACCCGGCTGATTGTGCTAGCTTATTAATCTTTATACATCCCATAAACGGATGAGCATGTAGGGCTGCACAGTGTGCTGGTACCCACCCCCCTTCCATTAACTGTCCCTTACTATTACACATGAGCATCATATAGTAGCTAAGTAGGGTCAACCGCCACTGAAAAGTCATCAGAAGTTTAGCATGCCGGACGGGCTGTTAGCTGCATTCTTCAACCGTATTTGTTTCTAGCATCTTACATACGTCCAGGCTTAAGCCGCTTTCACATTGACCTGTTGAGCCTTTCACGCTAAGCTACGCAACTTCTGCATCGTGCTTGCGTCGACGCAACGCAGAGCTTACGCAGACAAATAAAACGCAATGCAAGAATAGAACCAAGTTCTATTTTGCGTTGCATCGACGCGTACGCATCAGATTTGTCAGTGGAAACGAAAGTTTTTATGAATATGAAAGTTTTTTTTATAAAAAAAACATGCTCATGATGAAGACAAACTTGCTACTAGTGAAAGAAATTAAAATTCAGCAGAGGAGACCGAAGAAGGGAAATGTAAATGAGCATCCAGAGTGAAAGCTTCGCGCAGGTGTGAAAGATACGCTGCGCAACCTGTACGCAACGCAAGATAAACGCATCACAACGACGTGTCAGTGTGAAAGCGGCTTTACTTGAACGATAAGTTGTCAAAGCTGATCACACGAGTTTCCCGCGGCAACAACCATTCATCTCTTTTCAAAGAAACTAACAACCGGCCACATTGCCTGGAACCAGGTGCGACAATTGGGCGGACGCCAACCTGGCCAATGTTTATGCAATTTCAGCCAGTAAATGCTACGAGTCAAGTAGATGATCATGGACAGATCACCTCTTCCTTTCGTGTCAAGGGTAGGAAGAAGATAGAAAACCATCGCACAAAACCTAAGGGCGATCTCTTGGATTCGCTTTCCGAAAAGCAAAACGAGAATCCGCCAAGCGTAAGAACAAACGGAAAGTAGTTGCGCCTCAGTTGCACCTTTACAACTTCTCGCTGACTTGCCAAAATCACTTTCCACTCGCGAAGTGGATTCGCTTTCCAAGTGCTGGCGGAATCTAGCGGAGCGCGAGAAAGCTTTGGAAAGCGAAGCGAGTTTTAGCCGAAGTCGCAAGAACAGCCGGCGCATAAGCTCGCGGAGCTTTCCAGACCGCCAGAATCGCCCTCTAAGGCGTTTTTCCGCGACACAATTGTGTTCCACACACTTTGTGTTAAGTCGCGGAAACACGATTGTGTGCCACACAGTCGAGCCACAAGTTGAGACTCGCGGAAACGCCGTTTTGTCTATTTTTTTGGCAGTAAATCCGAAAATAAAAATAAAACTGAGATAAAATCTCTATAAATATATTTTAAGGCTTTCGTCCTTACCATCCTGTGCAAAAAGGATCATCAGTTTTATTTCTACAAGCTTGTGAAAGTAGTTAATTCCATCATTTTGACATTATTTTGCTGCTAAATTTGAATTTCCCGCTAGAATCGACCCACAAAATCGACAATCACCTCGGCAGTTGTTTGTCGAATTCGAGCCACACAAATCTTGTTGGTCGGGGAAACACACTTGTGGGCCGCACAAAAGACGGCGGAAAAACTCTTTTTGAGCCACAATCGACCCACAAACTGTTTGTGGGAGCACGGAAAAACACCTCTAGTGTCGCCTCCAGCAATGTGGTGACGAACGAGCACGTCTTAACGCCTTGCATATCAGGGTCAGGGTCTTTCGCTGCCTGTTCGCGACATGGGAATGGGGTTTATGCACACTGTGCCACAAAAAGGGGCAGAGCTGTGAGCTCTAAATAATGAATAGCATGTCTCTAGGTAGCCACTCTGTCCTCATGTGTACAAGCCGACTAGGCAACTACACTAGCTCTCAACATTATAACTTTTAGAAGCTGGTCTGGTTGGTTGCTACGCGGGGCCTACCGAGCTGGAGCTCTTTACAATCATGACCTTTCCGAGGGATGATAAATTTATTTCCCATTTGCATGAAAAAAAATCGTCTTCAACTGAGTATAAAAAGAAGAAGTGCTCGTTACGTTTTTCTTCCTGCGCAGGAGCTTACACAAACTCAGCAAATCTGGTTGTTTATTATGCGTGATTTATTGGGCAAGGGGCTAGAGGGGGAATGCTAGCCGAGTCAGTATCAGTAGCTTTAGAAGGGACCTAAGCATCTCCAATGCCGAACGTTTAGCAAACATCAACAAGTGTTTCGCCAGGAATTCAGGCGGAATGCATTTAGGTGTTGCAGATTTGGATGTCTTTGTGAGACTCTGAGCACCATGATAGCTCCGGAGAGTTAAGTAACCACTAGTTTCCATAAACTGAAACTGCTACTCCCGAATAATCTTGGTATTTTATTTTCCATCAAAAAGGTAGTCATGCTTCTGCTGAATCTTCTCATCTGGGACCTTACTGATATGACAACACATTTCTATCAAGTCGGAAACCCCTTACTGAGTTATGCTCAAGCCCTGCTCAAGTTGCTCGGTGTTTGCACGAAAAAACAAAAGGAGTTGTGAATATGGCATAAGACTCAAACACAGATTTTTTGTGCAGACCTAAAGATCGAGCTTACACCTAAGCCTAAATTAGTTATGGTTGCGTCTTTGCAGATACCAGGGTATCTGTTACCACTGTAACTGGATCTGCAATTAGTCGTTTTTTCTTTTACCGTGGTATCTGATACTACGGTTGCTCTGCAAAAACGGCAATTGCCGAATTTGCACTCTTAGAAAAACTGATATTTTGGGTGACATAACTTCTTTCAGTTCTTTCCCACCAATTTGACGAAAAAACTAGACTCTTGTGTTAGTGATCGTGAAAGTGAGATGAATTTTTAGATACCACTGTCTGACCGTGGTATCTGAACATCAGATACCACGCCACCTTGCCCGATACCACGGTAACTGCAAAAACACGTTTTGACCATGCTATCTGCAAAAACGCAACTAATCTGTTTGATATTTAAGAGAACATCTCTGAGCTATCGACTAGGACACACGTGACTAGAGACGTCAGTTCAAAAGAATAAGAGACTACATTATAAAAGGAATGTTCATGCACACTGAACAGGGCAGAGTGAAAGCTTTGCTGATGTATGACCGTACAAAATCCAGAACGAACAGAGGAACCAGGGGCGTCACGACTGGGGGAGGGGGGAGAAGGGGGGAGGGAGGGGGGGGACGCGCCTCCCCAATGTTGTCGGCCAGTCGGTAAAAAATACAGAGTCGGCGCCGCGATTTTTCGTCAAAACAGTTGTTTTTCTTTCATGAAAACAGTCGGTTTTCTGAAAATCAGTCGATTTTTTTTAAACTCGTTTTTTTCTTGAAAACAGTAGTTTTTTTGGCAAAAACAGTTGGTAAAAATTACAAGCCAGTCGGTAAATGCCTTGCCCCCCCCCCCCACCCAAACATTTTGGCTAGTAACGCCTCTTGACAGGAACTGAAATGGCTAAAACAATCGAACACATATGGTATAGTCCATACCATACACAAGATTCTCAGGAATATTTAAAAAAAAATTACACAATCCACTGTGGCCGTAGCAAACAAATCACACTGTAGAGAATGGAAGTATGCTTGTTTCTTAGAAAACAGAAGATATCATCTTGTACAAGATGCTTCTATCTTCTGTCGATCCTCAACAACCTGTAAACCAATCCAGTAGAGACTACAGACAGTATCTGAGAGCAAATAACCAGCAACTGATTGATAACCACACTGTCACATGTTTCATAACAGATAACACAAGGATGCATGGTTTCAACAGACAACACTTGCAGAGGCGTTAGTATCTGAGTGCAAAGAACCAGCAACTGATTGATAACCAAACTGTCAAGTGTTTCATAACAGATAACACAAGGATGCGTGTTTTCAACAGACAACACTGAACAGACAACACTTGGGATGTAATCTGTTGTCGCGGCAAACAATATGCATGAAATGTATGCATTACAAGCATTGACAGGAAGAGCTGAAAAACTGCCAAAAAACAATCTGCTGACTTTTTTGTTTGTCGACATGATATCCGAAAAATCGGAGGCGTACATCCCAATTGCTGTCTGTTGAAACTGGGCATCCTCATGTTGTCTGTTAATAATGCTTTTGACAGTCAGTGATTCTGTTCTTGATCAGAAAGATGTGGTAATTTCTTAAGAGCAGTTACTACAAACAAAATTAGAAAAACAAGATTTTCATTTCTTTCTTAATCAGCTAGTTATCCCTCTAAAATGATGTGCGAGGGATAAATAACATTTTTGATATTTCGGCTACACTTCTGGCAAACCGTCCTCAGCGAAAAACAACTAAACCACGGAATCCACCACAATAATAACAGGCAAACCCTGTGGAACCAACAAATAATATAACGGCATGTAACTAAAACCAGAAGAATGATGCGGATTAAACAACATGCAGATAAAAGTAAAATAACGAAAGATAAAATGTGGGTGCTCAAAGCATATGTACAAATCTGTGATTATTTATAATTCTGAATTCTGTGTATATTTACAATTTACTGCTTGTATGTATCCTCTTGGGAAAGAGCAGAAGCTTTCACCCAGAAAACGGCGAATCCATCAATAATTTACAGACACTTCGAATAAAACCTTCCACAGAACTGGCCACTGCTAACAAGACGCATGCGCGGTACGCAAAATAGCCTCTTTGCTCTGTATGCCCCGAGGGTGTTTGTGGTTTAGTTATTCATTCAGCACCTTACGAATTTGTATGTTCGCAACACTGGCTGCATGTCTAGTCGGTCAGGTATTAGTGGAAGGGATATTTGAAGTAATTGGTAGGTGTGGGGGAACACAAAGTGGGGTTTGAGGGGGTCTTAAAATGGCATCCATTTCTAGAAATCTGTTGTACATTGGGTTTATGCAAAACTCTCCAGTATCTCTGTTTAGAGCTAGGTCCCTTATTTCATACTTTTTTATCTCACAGACCTCCAAAATGAACTGCACCAGACCTGTCTCTCTGCCTATCACTTTACTATCATCAAATCATTTTTTGGTCTGGACCACGTTAAAACCTAAACTTTGTTAGAGAAGTAGTCAGTTTCCAATTCCAAAAAGGTGAGAGTTTAGTTTTGTTTAGTACAGACAGTTTAGTAACAAAACAGACAGATTTGAGAAAATTCACCTACAGCGCTTATTAGCGTTTTGTTGCTAAACAGTCGTCAGAAGCTGCTGCAGTGGCTTTGCTCTCTGACGATTTCCTGTTATCAGGCATTACCTTTCACTAACTAGTTTCTTCAAACTAGTTGCTTCAGAATAGAAGCAACCATCTTTTTAAAATTTAAGTAGGAAACTCCTCAAGACTACTACAGGAGGGGTATCTAACCTCAGACAAGATTTCAAATTTCCAGAGAAGTTTTTCCTTCAGAATAATCTATCTGGCTTAAAAACGAACAGAACCAACAAATATGACAAACATGCTACGTTGAAGCTAATTGAATAGTTCACATACCAGAGAAATTAATGCTTCAGTATTTCTAGTTAAACATATTTTCTTATCAAACAAGATCACTTCATTCTAACCTTACCTCCACTGACTTACAAAATGATGGAAAAGGTAGAGTTACTAAAGTCAATAGCCAGAAAATCCCTTTACAAAGCAGCTTCAAAACAAGAAGAGGCACAGAATCTGAACATTTTTGGACACATGATTGTTGAAAAGGTCATATTTTGCCTCTTTGACTGTCAGGATAGCATGCACATTTCATTTTAACATTTTCGTGGCAACAATTGAGGTAGTGTAAAAAGGAGGTCAGGTACCCTAGAGGTGCCCCTCCAATAGTACTGCTTACTCATGACCTCATGTTGGACTTGAAGCTTAGTCCCTTGTTAGCACTGACCAGAAATTTTGGAATTGTTGCTTCCTGAATCAACGAACATAGGATAGGAAGATCCATCCCATGACCCCCTTTTCTTCTTCATTATGTCTGTTGTTAATTTTGTAAAAATAGGGTGCTTTTATCCATTAATTTTGCTGAAGGACCTGTTGGAGCGTTGGACTTGTTCCCAATACTTTAAGACTGTAGCAGAACAGGATGAGAGATGTATTCAGATCTGAGACTCCTATCCGTTGATCATCCAGTAGAACTGAATGAAGAATGGGATTCTCCTCATTCTCCATTGTTTAGCCTAGCTAAACACGGGCAATAGCAATACAGCATTCTACTAAAAACAGCTTATAGGAGAAAAGGATAAGAGAAAGAATGGATTGTTTACAAGAAATGCAGCTTTGACTTCTGCCTTTACCGTGACTGGGAAAGACTTCCCTTCAGCATAGGATAGGCCTAGATAATTTCGGATAGCTACATCAGCCCAGCCAGAACTGACCCTAAGAAAATTAAATGTTCAACAGAACAAACATACTTATCTTAATCGCCTAGCTGCTGGTAGTACTAGTCACTGATAAGAAACTTGACAGGAAAATCAACAAAATTCCTCCTCCCACAAACGAAATGACATCAACTTTCAATGGCCGATTTGGTTGTACCAAAAGCATACGCTAGATGCCGCCATACTTCTTGGGCCAACGAAGAAATCGACTACATAGATGGCGTTCGCAGGCAAAATTTATCGTCTACTCAAGTGGAACAGGAGCTTCATTTCGCGAAAACCTAGTGAGACAGCGGCGTCATTTGCTCTCCTCTAAAACGTCAAAGCTTGTTAGGCCTTCTTATGATCAACTTTTCACAACATCATGTCATAATTTTGTCCAATCACTTTGTTTCTCGCCGATTTTATGATATTTTATGGGTACCTGCTACACCTTGGAGATACAGAGGTCTGAATGCTCTGCCATCTGCTTATCATTGGTACCGGCACATTTCGATCGGTGATTCTGGCTCTAACATACCAGCTTCTATGCGATTTTTTATCTTCGTGGAAAATAGAACCAAATAAAGAAAACAAATACAGAGCACGATTCACATCATTTCAGTGGCCTCATTTTCAGAAAACCTTTAGTTGCGTTTTCGCAGATACCATGGTATCTGATACCACGGTCTAAAGTCGTTTTTGAAGCTATCGTGGTATCTGCAACCACGGTCAAAATGCGTTTTTGCAGTTATCGTGGTATCAGAAATTCAGATACCACGGTCCGACCGTGGTAACTGGTCGTGGTATCTGAAAAAGTCATCTCACTTTCATCAATTTTAGTCAAATTAGTGGGAAAGAAGTTTGGCACTTAGTGATGTGACTGAATATCAGTTTTTCTTTTGGGATGACTTAGAAAAGCGTAGTTTCGGCAATTGTCGTTTTTGCAAAGCAACGGTAGATCAGATACCACGGATACTGCAGATCCAGTTACCGTGGTAACAGATACCATGGTATCTGCAAAAACGCAACTCAGAAAAAAGTTGTAGCATCTCTGCACCCCAACTTACTTGATTTGTTGAAGGCATCGTAAATCGTTGACCTGGAACGGCAAGGACTAGCAGGTTCACACTCACTGGGAGCTTCGCCACCGAATGAAAACGATGGTATTCGTATCCTCAAAGTTATTTCCTTAGCACTCTTCCGGAGACTCATTTTGTCACAGACACCAAATCCATTTTACTGGTGTTGTAAGGTTTCAGATGATGTATTCCTCAGGGAAGCCCTATTACCGAACCCGAAAAGATCTTGCGCACAACAACCTTGTTTGACTAATTATCACGCGCCACAAATCGGGGATTTCAATGCCTTCGCACGGGGCTTTCCTGACAGGGTTGCCACATGTCGCATGATAGTGTGAACTGTCTCTCTATTTTGTTTTTGTCACTCTTGTCCTACGTAGGACATAAAAATCACTCTATTTCAGAAAATGACCAAATGTGTCATTTTTGCAGCAGGGATTCCGACCAGAAGTAACTATTTCATGAAAGTAAAATTAAGATGTGTCATTTTTACAGAGGCGATTCCTACCAAAAGTGAATATTTCATGAAAATAGATTTCACTCCCAATTCACTCTCTGTTTTGGGCCAAAAGTCACTCTCTAAATATTTTTGATGTGGTAACCCTGTTTCCTGTTTGCATACCTAAAGAAGTGAATGTAAACCTACGCGAGACTATGCACAACGGGCCTGAAAAACTATCGGCTTCCAGGTCTTTTACCTTGGCAACTGGACGCAAAATCAGGCAGCAGAACCGAAAACCGCCTAGAGAAGGTATGTAAAAGTCAGGCTTCGCCTTCCATATTTTTCTTCCGGATTCCAAGCACCCGTTTATGTCTAGACGGACTGGAAGCCGAAGGCGGCGAAGCCCGGGCAAAACGTGGCCCGGACCCCCCCCCCCCCCCCTCCCAACATTTTGAGATTCGGAAACTGTTCGGTATTTTTTCGATACCAGAACTATTCGGTATGTTTACGGGGATTCGGTGGTTATACAGAATCTAAAATAGGCATTCATACGAATCTGTTCGGTATAATGATCGGAATTCGGTATAATTGGCAGGATTCGGTTGTTATCACGAATTCGGTGAGCAAATTTACTTAAATTATTTGGTAATTTTACGATGCCAGAACCATTCGGTAAATTTATGAAGGTTCGGTAGTTAAACAGAATCCCGAATAGGCTATCGGTCCGAAATTATCCGGTATCATGATCGGGATTCGGTAATTTCTTCGGTATAATTTTCAGGATTCGGTAGTTACCGCGAATCCGGACTCTAGTTCCATTTTCAACGAAATTTTACCGAATGCAAATATTATTCGGCAGATTTTCGATACCAAAACTATTCGGAGTAATACAGAATCCCGAATAGGCTATCGGTCTAAACTTATTTAGTATAACAACTGGGATTTATTCGGCAATGTATTCGGTGTAACTGCCAGGATTCGATAGTTATTCGGTAGTATTACTACGACAATCGAAACCCGAAGAGGTCGAGTGAAACACTTGGTCGCACACAAAAGGACTGATATATGATTTCATCGGTAGTCCTTGATTTTATTTTGAATCCCCCTCTTATCATAAATGTTTCGAAAAATTCCAACTGCGGCGCTTTTCGTCATATTCTCTATTTTCATTTAACTGGGGTTTTAAGCCAGTTTGTAACTGGGATCTGAGAATCATCTGATGGAAGTAGTCTCGCCTGTGGCGCTCACTTTATGTGATCATGGGAAGGATTGACTAGCCTTACAGTAGCTGCTGCCGCCGCAATGTCGCTCCATCCGGTTTCTTGAAATTCTTAGGATCTTAAAGCAACTTCCAAATTTCGCCTGCGGCACTTGATTTAATTGTGTCGTGGGTAGAATAAATAGAAGCTGCTACTGCAATCGTGTCCGGCAATATATTGTCCAAGTGGAAAACGAAGCCTAGTAGCTGGCTAATCATCTTTCATGCTGCACTTTAATGTTAGTCTTTCGTAATCCTTTCTGTGAATAATCAAAATATTTTGTCTCTGTTTCTAGGATTCGGTAAAATTCTAAAAAATTCGGTACAAATTTTGGCTCTGCACTCCCCAAAGGAAAATGCACTTGCAACGCCCCTGCATGGAGGCAACACATTTAATAGACCCAATAAAGGGCGATCCTGGCGGTCTGGAAAATCCGCTGGCTTATCCGGCGCGTGTTCTTGCAACTGCTGTTAAACTCGCTTCGCTTTCCGACTCCGAGGCTGTTCCGATGCTCCGCTAGTTTTGGAAAGAAAATAGGTCCGGCAAGCCAGCGAGAAGCTGTAAAGTCGCAGCGAATTCCATTTGTTAACTGGCGCTCGGCGGATTTCGCATTGCTTTTTGGAAACCAGGCCCGTGAGGTTGCCAGAATCGCCCTTAAAGACCTAATCCAAACATTCTGTTTACCTTCTCTTACTGATCAGAAGCCACCAGTTTATTTAGATTTGAACTTGATTGCCGGGTTGCTGTTTTGGCTCGAGAAAAAAAAAACGCAAAACGTCTTCTTTTCCAGATGACGAAATTTTCCACATTTCATTAGCAAAGAATTATAAGACTTAACTGATTTTTTTTTATGTCTTCAGGAGTACCACACTGGTCTTGGTTTTTTATTTTATTTGTATTTGTAATAAACAGTTGGAGCATTAGATTGAAATTATTATTTTGATCCTTGGCTCCCTACGTGCCATAACGTGTCCCAGGTAATCGGCTGAAATTTAGTCCAGACCGAATTATTTCAAACCTAGGAAAACTGGTGTTCTTTTTTTAAATTTGCTCATTGTTTGACGGTGTTTTTTGTGGTTTTGAACATTCATAGTGGCAGTAGGGATGGCTATCATTGTGTGTGTGGTAAAAAGACCGCTTTAAATATGTGAATGAATCGGGTAGAAAAAAAGAGAGAATGATTTGACAGTTGTGGTCTGGAAGCAAAAGATATTTAAAGGGGTCACCCAAGACATTCTGAAGAATAGCAAAATTAGATATCATGATAATGGAAATCCGAAAGGGTTGGCTTTAGGCGGGAGCTCCAGATATACACTTTCTGTAAATTTCTCCATTCTGGGATTTACTAAACATTTCCCGGAAAAGGCAAATTCGGACAAAATATTACAAACTGGCAAAATACCTTCTCGGACTCCCCCCCATGGGAGTCTAATTCAGCCCTGTCGAAGACGTACCACATTATCGATGCTTCCGCGAAGTGCGAAACCACAGAGTGTCGTGCTAGATCCCGGGCTTTCAAAAACATATACGAATCGCCGTTGACTCGCCTAACGTATCCATAAGTTTTATAAAGTTTATATAGTGTTTCGTTTTCTTTGCGTGTAATTCATTTTTCTTTCTTTCTACTACTCCGCTCTTTCATTTGTTGTATAGCGGGCCTCAATAAATTATTATTATTATTATTGGTGAAACCTGGCTTAACCTGAGATACTCTTGCCACCGGTCCCGCCAAAGGCCAAGCGTCCCCGTCAAGGTACAAACTCAAGTCCCCTTGACACAGCTTCCGATTTCAGCACCGTGACGTGCACTACCACTTTTAAAGTCGCCTAGAATTAAAGAAAAGTCAACACTTTGCGTATAACCTTACTCAGTAGTTCAAAGAACAAGCTCTTAAGACCTCTTACCGATTACAAACCCGATGAAAAATTTGTAGCCTGCGTAGTTGTATGATAGTTGTACAAAAAAGTTGCATTTATTGATATTGACATTTAATGTGCCTCAGACTGGGCCAATCTTAAGCAGCAGTACCCAGTAGCATCCTGTCTTGCTATGGTATCATCCAGTCTTGCTAATAGTAGCATGCAGTAGAATACAGTAACACGGTAGCCTTCCAGTAGAAGCATAAGTAAGTAAGTAAGTAAGGTTTATTAGACAAAACTTGCTAGCTAGCTAATTTCGTTGTCTTTACAAGTAGTAGCATCAGTCAGTACTGCATGCTACTTTTTCGTACAACTTCATACTACTATTCTGAGATAAATTTTTCATCGGGAATACAGATAAAAGGACAAAATCAATCAGAAGTCGAGTATAAACTCCGTATATTTATCCTTAATAAACAATAACAATAATTTAGTAATATAGAATGACCGATTTCAAAAGCATCACTGCTAAATACAACCTCGGAACTTACGAATTACCAACTTTCAAGGCTTTGCATGTACACAAAGAACCGAACAAAGATGCCAGGAACCCACAACCCAACTGGAAATGTGCAAATTTATTGCATGACTACCTACTGTAAGATCCTGGCCTCGAATTCAAGGCTCCAAGCAGGCGAACGATGGACGATGTGCCAATAACGGATTGCTTGAGACGCTCAAACACCGCGAAACAGTAATGCTAGGTTCTGCATTCTCAAAAAAGACAAAAAGCAAGTTATGAATAGTAGTGGCGTTTTTGGTCGCCTTTGATTGGACTTTCGCTTATAAGACGTTTCCTCTTCTTCGACTTGGCAGTACCGGCTAAGAAGGGGGCGCGTTCAATGACTCTATCAATAGTAACCACTAACCACAGGATTCTAGGGTTCATAGTCAGCCACGAAAACAGGATACGGTTAGGACGGTTCTAGTAGCTCGGGTGAAAAAGTTAAAGTTAACACTATACGATGTCGAAGTTTATGATTCTCTTGTTAAACGGTCCGGTCAACCAAGCTTAACTTTTTATTATCCGAAGTTCGAATTTCGCCCGAGACTTTCGAAGTTACATTGAACTACCATGCTCCGGAGTATGGTAGCTAAAAGAGTACCAGTCGTAACCACTAGTAAAGGTTGAATGACAATGGTAGCTTTAGTTACTATTGTGAGGATATAGTAACGCACCCATGCTGTTAGTGGACGAACCGCGACAGCGCTTTGCAAGGGAACGCCAACGAGGAACCAAGTTAAGTTTTCAATTTTCAGGCAAAAACATAATAAAGGACATACAGCCGGAACTACGGGGACGTTTTCGCGTGGATGGCTGTGGAGCTGAACGCGGGATCCCATCCACGCGAAAATACCTGTTCAGCTCAACGCCACCCTCGGAGCGGCGATGAACGGGAGGCGTCCGTCGAGCTGGATGGTCCGTTTACCTGTTCATCCGTTCACGCGAAAATGACAAAAAGATCGACGACATCCATGCGAAAATGTCCGTCGAGCTTGACGGGACCAGAGCCATCCACGCGAAAACGTCCCCTAAGAAGACAAAGCGAAAGTCGGCAGACAACAAAAAATGCCACAATTGCAACACAAGCGACGCGAACAAAAGCGACTTATCAAAGGCCGAATTCAGTGCTAGTGGTTCTTGACAAGGCTGCCCTAGTTGCCAAGAGTCGCTAACCTACTGGAGAAACTCCGTCTACAGCCCGCGCGTTGTCCAAAGCTTCACACTACTTTCAGACGATTATGAGCAGTGGCCAGAGGCGTATTCTCGCCGTTCCCCGAGGAGTCCTCGGGGAATCGAAGAGAACGACGAGAATAGAGGGAGCCACTCGACGCGGACTCCGCGTACAGAAACAGCGAGAACACGTAGAATAAAAAAATATGCAGTTGACGGAATTGGTCTGGATCCACTTTATTTTTGGTTTTGTCTATTCAGATTCTTTAACCCTTTAACTTTACATTGCACCAAAACACCAGCAAAAATTGATTCCCCACCGAATCGTAAAGGGAGTCCTTCTTGATTATGGTGATGATAATCAGAGCATTCCGCGTCCGTAGGGACTCGCGAGAATACGGGGAGCGAGTCCCCAGGACAAACAAAAACGCGGGGACTCCTCAAGTGGAGTTCTCGGGGAACGGTGAGAATACGCCTTTAGATCATTTATACTATGTTCATATAGTGAGTGTTTAAAACGGGGCCGAGCTAACGAGCTCGTATCCCTGCCAGCCCCCAGTGATCAAAATATATTGCCACGAAGTGTTTTCGAAATAAAAGAACCTGAACCTGATCGAGTCAGGTCCATTACTATCCGCAGGTTTTTCTTGCTTTCTTTCTTTTTCGTTCCTTGTTTCCCTTACTTTACTCTCTTTTTCATTTAAAGTTGAAACCATAGGTTATTTTTTTCCTTTCCTCCCTTTTTCTTTTTAAAGAGTAGTCAGTTAGTTGATTCTGTTTGTTGTTTAATTAATATCGGTTTTTTCTCTGCCCTAGCCAAGCACTCCTTTGGTGCTTTCCTGGCAGGAATGTTAATAGTGTATTTTTTGTCTTTAAATACAGTCCAATGAAACTGAACAAAAAAAAAACGAAACTGAAACCTAATCCTTTTTAGGATCAAGCACCTTATTATATATTTAGGAATGTAACTCTCCTTTACGAATCAAATCCATACGTGCACATTACATAAGAATATTTCTTCATAAAAGTTCATATTTCTATGTTTCTCTTAATCTATGAAGCCTTAAAGACAATAGTAAGTCAGAAGATTAACGCCTGACACTTAGACTGGTCACTCTAATCTGTTTTCACTGTGCACAATATAAGAATATTGCAACGTTTTTTGTTATCCATGGAGCATAATCAGGAGTAGTTAGCACTTCTTTTAGAATGATAATTCTAGCAGAATTAAGATACAGCACAGGGATATTGAAAGGACGCTGGCGGGGATGTAAGTGAGGAGTTCTGGGTACGGTATTGGCACTCTGAGCACGGTTGCGTTACAATGGGAAGACGGAGGTTCTCCAAGCGGATTAGCGGTTCTCACTAGAGCGACTTCCTGCAAAGCAGAGCAAAATAACACTAGGGAGTAGGGCCAAGACTTGACAAAGTTGACACACACTCGAATGGCAGAGATACTAGCACCACTAGCGATAGAGAACGTCCCTACTGAAACTCATTCAGTCGTTCATCAGCGTGATACAGC
This sequence comes from Branchinecta sandiegonensis, assembly GCA_030848855.1. NCBI lineage: Eukaryota > Metazoa > Arthropoda > Branchiopoda > Anostraca > Branchinectidae > Branchinecta > Branchinecta sandiegonensis. Next base: position 19,877,241 of record JAUPMV010000011.1, read on the forward strand.
CTACATTGTTTCCTTGGTGTGTGCAGACCGCACCTTTGCTTTATTATAAATTTATAAACGTGAAAGTTTGTCTCGCTTTAAATGCCGCAAGCGTAGTGGGCGGCGCTATGAGTATGGCCCGCAGCACGGAAAGCATAGGTCTTGGCGCTACTCCCTAGTGTTTTTTTGCTCTGCTGCAAAGGCAGGCCAATTAGTACACCGTAAAAAAAAAATCTTGCAGTATTTGCTACTGGGATTAATCATGTCTCTAAAAAGATAACCGTATCTCTAATTCGGATTAATCTTATCTCAGTAGAGATGAGATCCTATTAGAAAATACTGCACTTAACTTTAATCCTTACTCGGAGAAACTTTTTACAGTGTATGAAGCCTACGAATCCCAAATTCCTCATTTCAAGCACGGTCACTCAGTCTTAAAAAGTACACAAAGCTCGTATTTACAGTTCACAGCTTTGAGGTTATTGGCTCTTGAGCTCCTTGCCAATACTGTAGGAAACGATTTTACCCCAGTCAATTTTGGTTCTAGTCACCGGCAGTTGTCGTCGCAACGCTTTGAAAGTTGTGTCGGACATTGTTTGGTAGTTCTCACAGATGGCGAGTTGGTATTCCTTCTCCGCCTCCTGGAGCAACTGAACGAACTCCTTGGCAGTCTGCGTCTCGTTCTAGAAAGTGATAAGAACATTTGTTAATTCCTCAGACTACTCTGGGTACCCACTTTACAGCCCCACAGATTGTGTTCATAATGAACGCGAGACTCGAACTCGGAGGCCACACCCGTCTTCTGACGAGTGGTATGGTTTCGGTTTCCCTTTTCGGACCTGCCAATTACTATTATTTTTGTCCAAAGAGGTGGAGTAAAAAGGAAGAAATACACAGTAACCAGAATAACAGACCATACACGCCCAATTCGTTAAAATTAGCTCAGCGGCGCAGTGCTATGCTGCAGAAACTTTTGTTGCAGAAGCTGTGTCTCAAAGTTCCTGTTTTTTCAAGGGATAACTTCAAAACTACTCATCTGAGACCAAGCATGTTCCCAAACCACTTTACGAATCATTATCAGGTTCATCGGCCACTCAGCTCCATTTCGACATTTTCAGTCTGAACCGTATTTCGGCCGAACTATTCATCTGGAACAAACGTGAAGTCATTTTTCAATTCATCGATTTCTTCTTACTCCTAGACAGACCTTCTTACCAATTTGACAGGTCCACGGTTAAAGTCGCGAAAAGTCGAAGCTGTTGCCCTTTACGACACTTGAACGTTCCGCCCGAGTCATCAGAAGGACCCCCCCCCCCACGCCAAGCTAGCCAGTGGAGCAGGACGTCAAGTGGAATCTCAAATTTTAAAATCGGAATGAGACAGGAGTAGTTTACCTGCCATTCAAAGATCTCACTTGCGGATTGGAATTGCTTTTAAAAGATACAACAATACTATTATAAACTTACAAATCTCACTTACCGTTATTGTTAAACTATCTTTTGACTCCTTTGCACACACTAACTGTACATTTCCGTCTTCGTAGTAGTGGACTTGAACCTTCATAACACCGCACAACTCCGCAGAGCCACTAACCCCTGGGGTGAAAGTACAGTACCACTGAGATCGCCATCTGCCGTTCCTGAAAGAAAGTCAAATCAAACTAAACTGAGGCCCTATAATTTCCATTGTTGTAAGTAAGTAATTTATTTATAACCCGCCATTTGAGTAACACTAAGTAAAATCAGAAAAAATACAATTTTTAAAAACTATTCGTCAGCCCGGAGACAATGAGTAACGTCGTGTGCAGTGTGATGACCAGAGGCGTTACTAGTCAAAATGTTTGGGGGGGGAGGGGGGGGGGGGCAAGGCATTTACCGACTGGCTGGTAATTTTTACAGACTGTTTTTGAAGTGAAAACGACTGTTTTGAAAAAAATCAACTGATTTTCAGAAGAACCGACTGTTTTCATGAAAAAAATCAACTGTTTGACGAAAAATCGCGTCACTTCGCTCCGACTCGGTTATTTTTTACCGACTAGCCGACAACATTGGGGGGGGCGTCCCCCCCCCCCCTCCCCCAAGTCGTGACGCCCCTGGTGATGACTGTGATACAATAGCTTAGGCTACTGTCTGGCGTCTGCAATTGACGACAAACATGAGTCAAACCAAAAATAAATGGCAACCTTCGTTGAACTTTCACTTGGGCTCACATACCATATCTCAGGGGAACTCGGAGCGAGCCAACACTCCTTGAGGTAGTATTTAGGGATTGAAAAGACCTACCTAAGTTTAAGTCTGGTCCCGATTCTAATGGTACTGGAGCGTTAGCAGTAAGTTAGAGTTCACGTGCCCTCCCCTTTTAACCCTCTCTGGGTTTGAGGTACGCCTAGTCGAACACGACCATTTTGATGATGACGATGTAGCATAAAAAAATATACATTAAAAAAAAGAAAAGAAAATCTTCTTCCTAGATGGAATGCGAAGAAATGGCGAAGGGCATTTTTTTTTGCTGTCAAACCGGCGACCTTCGCCGAGCCGTCTCTTTGGCTCACCTGTCCTATCTCTAGTGAACTCTTGCTTACAGCCAACGCACCTATATCGGTAGATCTGTGACCAAACTTCAACTTCAGGAACTTTTGCTTAATCACAAACTTCTTTTATTGCTTGTTTGTATTTATCTTCCGTATGACAAATTGTCCTTGTAACAAATAATCATTGTGACAATTTCGTCTGTGACGAATTGGCGGGACACCGTCACTTCACTGGGACTGAAAAAAAAACGAGAACAGGGAAAATGCCTCAGAACAAATTTTCTCTGACCAATAATTTATTTAGGTGACGCAATTAGTCAAATGTTATCGCTCACTTTGGTTTATTTTTTAACTTAATTTTATATGTGTAGTCTACTAATTACAAAAAAAAATCGTATCACAATAAAATGGATGCCTTTTTCTCAAAATCAGTCTTATCCCACAACTAAACTCAATATCCCAGAAATTCCATTTAAGAGAGAGAGAGAGAGAGAGAGGAGAGAGAGAGAGAGAGAGAGAGAGAGAGAGAGAGAGAGAGAGAGAGAGAGAGAGAGAGAGAGAGAGAGAGAGAGAGAGAGAGAGAGAGAGAGAGAGAGAGAGAGAGAGAGAGAGAGAGAGAGAGAGAGAGAGAGAGAGAGAGAGAGAGAGAGAGAGAGAGAGAGAGAGAGAGAGCAGCAGCAGCAGCTCCACAGCTCCACAAATCGACTCCCAACAGGATTGCCACATCAAAAATATTTGGAGATTGACTTTTGGCCCAAAACAGAGAGTGAATTGGGAGTGAAGTCTATTTTCCTGAAAAGTTCACTTTTGGTCGGAATCGCCTCCGTAAAAATTAAATATCTTAATTTACTTTCATGAAAAACAAGACCAAAGGTGTCGATGGGATCCCAAAAATCTAATATATAATGTAGATAGATAAATAATTTAATTGTAATATTTAGGAACGATACTTAAAAACTAATTGTCTTTTACAGATTGGTGCGCTTATCAGATGAGAAGTTTGACATTATGTTAATTTGAGGCACCGCTGGATAAGTTGTTGATTGTTTGGTGTGATTAGTCCAACATCTAATCAACTTTTAACAAAAATTTAACTTATACAAAAATTTTCGGTTTCAGCTGGATTCCGGACGAACTACATGTCCGGCTAAAAAATTTTTGGCATAATCGAATTCAGCATCTATTTTTGCCCCTATGTCGGACATCTAATCAACTCCAAATATACCCCTATAAGTAATATCTGTTTTGACGAAAACTTCCTGCCACTTCTACCAATTTCCCGGTTTCGGCCGAACTCTAGAACTACTTGTCCGGCGAAAAAAGAAAGCTCAAAAACGAATTCAGGGTATCTTCTTTCCCCAATAATGAACATCTAATCAACTTCGAATAAAACTTTGACTTATAACAAATTTTCCGACTCCAGCCGGATTCCGGTCGAACTATATGTCCGGGTAAAATATGATTGTCACACACGGATTCAGCGTCTCTTCTTACCCCTAAATCGGTTATCTGATCAGCTAGAAATAAAACTTTAACTTCTAACAATTTTCCGGTTTCGGCCGGATTCCGGGCGAACTACATGTCCGGGAAGAAAATTGTTTTCACATAAAAGTTCAGCATGTCTTCTTGCCCTAAACCGGACATCTGATCAACTCCAAATAAAACTTTTAATTTTAACTAACTTTCCGGTTTGAGCCGGATTCCGGGCGAACTACTTGTCCGTCGAAAAAATGGTTTTCACCATCGTCTTCAGCATGTCTTCCTACCTCTAAATCAAACATCTAATCAACTTGAAATAAAACTTTTACTTTTAACAAACTTTCCGGTTTTCCGGGCGAACTACTTGTCCGATTACAAAATGGTTTTCACCATCGTGTTCAGCATGTCTTCTTACCCCATAATCGACTATCACATTAGCTGTTTCAAAATATTTTGTTTGCCCATTAATTTGAACCCCCTCCCCCACCCCTAAATGTAGGGCTACAAAGCCCATTTACGAACTTGACTGGTCCGCCGACCCAACGAATCCTCACACCAAGTTTCATCAAAATATCTCATTCCCTTCGAGAGTTATCGTGCTTACAGACGGACGGACGGACAGACGGACAACTTTTGCGATGTCATAGGTATCCCTCCACTTACGTTTTGGGATCCCAAAAACTTGAAATAGTTATTTCTGGTCGGAATCCCTGCTGCAAAAATGACACATTTGGTCCCCCCTCGTTGGGCGTATCTCTGCCTGCGTCGAACGGGATCTACTTGTGCCCACGTGTCATAACCTGTCTTATGTTTAATCCTAACATCTTAATCACTACGCTGGGCTTGTGTGGCCTGCTGATGGATTGGTAAGAAAACTTACCAGAAATTCTTTGGCTGGAACTGATGGTCTTCAATACATCCAACGAGAGTGACTGTGTCATCCCTGACGTGTACAAATACACTGGAAGACCCATGTTTGTAGTGATTCTGGGCGTAATCTGTGAATTCTCGTTCAAGCGCCAGTCGCCAGGACTCTGCAGAGGTAACTCCTTCGTAAGTCTAGAACATGCAGACACTTAGAACTGACCTACACTTCTTTTGAAACTTTTTAGGTTTGCTGGTGCTAAACGGATTGGTTGGCTAATTTTTTTGTGTGACAATGCGGACCTTCATGTCATGGATCGACTTCAGGCAGTAGCTGATTCTAAACTTGCTATAAAACAAATGAAGTTTGTATCAACTGTTAATCTAGAACTGTAGGGAAATAATATTTAGAGACTGCTGGAGGTAAAAGCTAATGCTGAACTTTAATTTTATCAAGGCTATTCTTTCTGCTGGGCGCTTTCCGCGTTCTGCTGATTCTTGGATTACACTCTACCTACAATCCTAGCTTTCCACTACTCTAGCTTTCGTTTTGGCAGTATCTCTTCTTAAATGGTCACGCTTGAAGGACTGCTTTCTCACAGAATGACAAACCTTCCACCACCAAAGTCAATACGGCCAGTTACTAAGGCATGGTCTGATCTTCTGCACCTGCTAGCAGCAATATCTCAGAGGAAGTTGCACAAAATAAAATTAATTCATTTATTTGATGGAGCCAATCAGCAGAGGAGGGGAGACTGGCAGCTTCATCTCTGAAACGAAAATACCTGAAGGACTGTTTGCCCCAGTTTTCGGTTGCATGAAATAAATTCAGCCATTCATCAGGTTCATTTATTAATATAATTGCTTCTACAAAATAACAATTTAAATAAATCAAGCAGACTTACCTGGAAATCGGCAGCTTCTCTTCTAAAATGATCATACTTGAAGGACTGTTTCGTCTTAGGATCAAAAAACCTTCCACCACCCAAGTCATTATGATCTGTTACTAAGGCATGGTCTTCCGCACCTGGGATCCTTACTGGTGTCAACTGGTCTTTGTTGTACTGAGCAACTGCACCAGCAGCCCCATCTTTCAGGAGAGAATCATTGTTCAGCAGGACTCTCACATCTAAAAACGAAGAAGACTTCTGAGGCATAAATGACACAAGGCCTATTCACTTTACTAGTCTAGAATTCCACCTGAGCCCCAGCAATAACAGAGGCACATTTGTTTTAATCCTTAAAGTTTAACTGAAAAGCCAACTTATTTTTGTATCATTTAAAACTCAATACACCGTATTTTTTGGATTGTGTTAAGGTTTTTTTTTTCACTATTTACTCTAGAATTTCGTTCGGAATATCTACGGTCGTCCTCACAACGCAAATTTCTACTACGACGCAGAAAAATTTAGTCTCAATGCATACGCGGCGTTTCAGTGGCCAGTGATCAGCTTACGGAAGGTAGCTCACTGCGTCAACACTTATTTTTCGTAAATTTTTTTCGTCGAGCATACGACACAGCTACAAGCGCATAGAGCATACAAATCAGACAAGGAAATTCCACCATTTTAAAATCGATTTCGTGAACAGCGGAGCAACGAAGTAACGCATTTTCGCCGGATTTTGAAGTAAGTGAATAAGTGATTGGTAACTAGATTGTCCTATCTAAGCCCTTTTCAGTTAAACTTTAATGTTTGACAATCTTTCAGATCCAAACAGACTTTGGTAAAATAATTTGTGACTTTTTTCTATCTACCAACACAAGAAGATATGGCACAGCTTTTCACACATTTTGTGTGACATCAGCACAGGTTTGATGATATTTCCCCAGCAGGTGACGACTTGTGTTGAAAGTAAATTGCTTCAGTCGACATATGGAACTTTGACTGGAGCCAATACTACAGAAAATAGATTTGTGTGGATACCAAGAAAAAGATTGTTTTTTATATTTTACATTTTACAGGTATATTACAATTTTTTTTGAAGAGTGAAGAGAAGTAACAGTTGTTCCTGCAAAGTAAACAAAAATCTTGCAGTATTTGCCGCTGGGATTAATCTTGTCTCTAAATAGATAATCTTATCTCTAACTGGGATTAATCTTATCTCAGTAGAGATAACATTAATCCCAGCAGCAAATACTGCGCTTAACTTTAATCCTTACTTGGAGAAACTTTTTACAGCGTGTAAGGCCGCAAACCACCCAAACTTTCTATAGTTGAGAAATGAAGTAATCATGACAGACATACACACCTGTAAACACTTCATTGAATTCTCCAGGAGGGGCATGCTGCAAGAAGTCTGATACAATCCGAATCTGAAACAACAAAGTTTTCGTTTAGATACAGATTAATGATTTTAAATAACATTTGAATCTCTTATGGCTTTTGTCTCTGCAACAGGGAACTATTCCCCATAAACAAAGTCCAGGCCAACGGATGAGCATCTGATTCATGTCAGAGCAAAATAACTCTAGAGAGTACCGCGAAGACCTATCCTTCCCATGCACCGAAAATGGGCCTCCGTCGCTTTGTTCGCGTGCAGTGGCGGACGCAGATTCTAGCCAGCGCTCGTTAACGACTGGTCAGACTTCAGAGCAAAATAATTCTGCTCTGCGATTGGTTGAGTTTCGGTAGGGATGTTCGTATCCGCTAGTGGAGCTAGTGTTGCTGCGATTTGACTGTGTGTGACTTTTTCAAAGTTCGCGCAATACTCTTTAGAGTTCTTTTGCTCTGGATTCAGGTCATTTAGTTATTAAGCTTCTGAACTCAGACCTCAGCACTGATTCACAGGTGATGACTACCTGGCAACAATACCTGCCTCCTGGATTGTTGACTTTGAATAAATGTTTCAAAGTCAGCTTGGGCTCAAAGAATATTTAAAATTTGTTAACTAGATATATTGAAGCAATATTTATTTATCCTCTGTCAGTTATGGTACGGCTTCGGATCACAGTTGTCCATTTATCCTCTTCCCGGATGGGCAGCGTAGCCTGGGTTCTAGACTGACTCAAGCAGGTCTGTTGTCCTCAGGAAGTCAATGGTAGCAGCAGGGGGGAGAGTAGGCTGCACGAGGGATCCAGTCGAGAGGTGGAGATGGTGCTTCTTGAACAATGATACCACTTTGACTCTATGTTTGTTCATGAGAATTTGGCGATGGGTGCAACGGAAAAGGATGTGGTCCAGGGTTTCGTTCAAGGATCTGCAGAATCGGCAGAGGGGGGATGCCGGGGTTGGCCATGAGGTGTCGGGATCTTGTAAGAGTGTGCTGGGTGATTCAACCGTGTTGCCCCTGCTCATATCCGGTGATAAACTCTGCTTTCCACTTTTCCCCGGAATGGGGAGAACTTAGGGTAGAGTTTTGAGGTCAGAAGGCTCTGGGAGCGGATGCGGGAAATGTCTCGAAGTGGGATTGGTCTGTTGGTTGTTTGGCGGGCTGACGTTGCTTCCTTAGCCGCTTTGTCGGCCATTTCATTCCCCCGTATCCCCATGTGGCTCGGGATGTACTGAAGGGACATGGAACATCCTTTTTGGAGAGCTCGTTGATCAGTTGGACTGTCATGTGGAGGTCGATATCTTCATTTTCGCATATTGGGATAGCTAACGACTGGAGAGCTGACAACGAGTCGGAGTAAATAGGCGCTTTCATGGGAGTTGTTGGGAGTCGTAATAGGGTCTCAAGTGCCAGGTTTATTGCACTGATTTCTGCTGACATGATGCAGAAGTGGGCAGGGAGTTTTTCCAGAGCTACGATGTTCAGGTCAGCCAGAAATGCACTGCAGCCCGTTGAGGAGTCTGTTTCGGATCCGTCGACGAAGATCGGGATTAATCGGGAAGTGGTATTTGTTGGTGGTCTGCCGTAACTGCGCAAACCTTATTTCGACATAATGGGGCGAAAGCTCGGACTTCTTCGCGTCGGCAAAACGGAGAAACACTGTAGGCTTGACGATGGTCCATGGTGGAAAAGTGCTGATTATCGGTTTGACTTCATCCGGCGAAATAGGGTGATACGCTTGGAGGCGCTTGATTTCGGTCGGGAGACTAGGGGAGGGCTGTTGATGTAGAAGCCAGCTGTTCAATATGTGGTGGGGGGTGCCTTCGATCTTGGTAATGTATCTAGCTAGCAGGAGATTCCGCCGAGCTGAGACGGGTTCGATTCCTGTTTCGTCCAGAAGGAATTGTGTGTTGGTAGATCTGCGGAGACCAAAAGCGATCCTAAGGGCCGTATATTGGACTGTTTCGAGCTGGTTTAGGGTGGTTTTAGCGCAAATCCGTAGACAATTAGACCGTAGTCTATATGTGGTCGGATGTATTGCTTATAGAACGCAAGGAGGATCTTATCGGAGCATCCGAATGGAGTGGCCTACCTGAGCATGAGGCGGATTTTGCGGAGGCATCTGGTTGATAGGTCCTTGAGATGGGGTTGAAAGGTCAGCTTTCTGTCTAGGATTATTCCAAGGTATCTCGTTCGGGGTGCCTCAGGGATAATTTGTCCGTTGAAAGAAATTTTGCAGGGTATAGGAGATCTTTCTCTTTGGAACTGGACGACTGTCGATTTCGACGGAGCGAGTCGCAGTTCTGATCTTGCAGAGAACTGCTCCAAGGTAAGCATTGCTGATTGGAGTTTCTGTTCAGCCTCTGAGTGCTTTTCACCAACAGCCCATGAACCCAAGTCGATGGCGAATTTGCCATGTTTGTGCGGAGGTCTGAGGTCCCACAGGAAAAAGCCGAATAGCAGGCAGCTGAGGACAGCCCCCTGCGGCAGGCCAATTTCTGTTTTCCTCGTTGCAAATATTTTGGAGTTGACCTTAACTGCTAGCATTCTATTGCTAAGGAAACTTTCTATGAAAGAGGCCACCTGAGCCGGGATTCCCATTAAGAGTAATTTGGGATTAGTCTGCGCTTACGGGCATTGTCGTTCGTATTGTACTAGCATTTTTGGTCTCCCACTTGTACATAGTTACACTAAGAACGGAATCCGTGAGCTTCGTGTTGCGTACAATGATACGATACAGTTCCTTCACGGAATACCGCGTTTCTGAAGTGCTACAGAGTTATGCGCTGATATTTGTGTCTTGAATTTTCATCAACTGCATTACGCTAACAGAGTGTCTCTGCGAGAACGGCTTTTAGCATCTGAAAACCAGTTGATATTTGCGCTTCGTTCTCCGTTACTGCGTCTGTCACTTCCAGTTTGGTTGAAACTATATGAGCCCATCGAGAATGGTTAAAAGCATGATTGTTCTTTTTCCTTTGTTTGTTGTTGTTTGATTGTCAGTGATTAATTATTGTCTTTGTCACCGGAATAAAAGTATTGAATAGAAACTGAATTGTCATGAGGTCCCCCGAAGTCTAGGAAAGCTGCTATTAGGATGAGGCCAAGATCAAGGCATTTCCTAATTTCTGTTGATAGGCGAATGATGGTGTCCATGGCCGAATGGGACTTTTCAAAGCCAGTTTGCATCTTGGGAATCAGCTCGCTGGCCTTGCAGAACCACTGGAGTCGGTTGTATTTTTTTTTTTTATTCTGTGGGGTAGGCCAGACACTCCAGCGAAACTCAGGCCACAAATGGCCCATTGTCTCAATCCCCCAATTCACAACTGATGGCCATCCATCACTCTATAATACAATTGATGAAAAGTCGGTTGTAGACCACTCTTTCAAGGATTTTGCTGAGTGCTGGGAGGACTGATATCGGGCGAAAGGACGACGGTCTGTCCTTTGGCATGCCCTTTTTGAGGACTGGGATGACAACAGATGTTTTCCAAGATCTTGGGAATGTTGACTTTTCCCAGCACAGGTTTAGTGTGTGCAGGAGGGCTTCGCTGAAGGAGGGAGAGGGTGATGAAGCCATGATGGTGAATTTCGTAGATGCCAGGGGCAGCGGTCGGGTTAGATTCTTCAAGAGCACGAGTTAGCTCTTCCGTAGAGAATGGGGATGTAAGCGGTTCACTCCCTCTGAGGTTGGGAGGTGGAGAGTGGAGTGGCTGGGAGGGGTTGTTGGGTCCTGAACTGAATTGAGAGCCGGTTGAATTATCCGGGAGTTTTCCGGAGAAGAAGTCAGCGAGGTATTCCGCTTCCTATTCATTTGTTTCCAGTGGCATTTGGTCGAAGGTAGCTAGATTCTTCACTCAGAGGTGTTACTAGCCAAAATGTTTGGGGAGGGGGGGGCCAAGGAATTTACCGACTGGCTGGTAGTTTTTACCGACTGTTTTTGCAGAAAAAACGTCTGTTTTGAAGAATAAAAACACAGTTCGAAAAAATCGACTGTTTCATGAAAAAAATCAACTGTTTTGGCGAAAAATCGCGGCGCTTCGCGCCGACTTGGTTATTTTTTAAAGACTGGACGACAACATTGGGGGGGGGGGTGTTTCTCTCTCTCTAGCTCTAGTTCAGCCTCATCCATGATAGTTGGACCGAAGTACTTTTCAGCTACGTCTCTGAAGATGACTGCCACAACCGCTTAACTGGTCTTGGAGTATGTCCTTGTATCATGGTTTTGATGGGGCTTTGTTTGTTGATGGCCTGGATGATGGGCCATGATCCAATATTATGTACAGTAGAGGTATGCTTATGTGAACGTCTGCTAACAGTGAACGATCGCCGAAGAAACAACTAAAACCCAAACCAGGCATTTTTTCCTAAGAACACTAGTAATAATCACTCACGCTTTTGTCGCTTTTTGAATATTTCGCCATTTCATTTATGAAAGTGACTCAGCTGACACTGGCTGACACCTGGTATGTTTTTTATAATTTGAAAAGTTTGCCGCGAGGAACGCACCTTCAATGGAGAAGATGGCGGTCCGAACCGTCAGATGCCTTCAAAAGAGGAAGGACCTTTTTAATAAATTCAAAATCAAAGAAATTTAATTGAATTTCTGCTTCAAGTTTGTGCCAGAATAACCCTGAAATAGTTGGCTGTTAGCTGATATCAAGTTTGTTATTTTTCTTTTCCATTTTACTTTTTTATAGGCAAGTAGGAAAGCCAAGGTAGTGGAACAGTTAAAAAAGTGTTCAAATAAGCATACCTCTACTGTAAACCACTCAATTAGCTTCAATCTAGCATGTTTCAAATATTGGTGATATTTGTTGGTTCCTTTTTAAGCCAGATAGATTATTCTGAAGGAAAGACTTCTCTGGAAATTTGAAATATTGTCTGAGGTAGGATACCCCTCCTGTAAAAAAAAATCTAAAAACACAGCAATTTACCTTCAAGAAGCTAGGCTACAATGTAAAAAGTTGCATAGATACAGTAGCCTATATTAACTATAAAATTAAGTCTAAAGAGAAAATTTGGCATTTTCACACTCTTCCACTTCTGTTTTTCTCACAGATAGCTATCACTAGCCCTTTACCTTTGGGGGGCATCCAGTTATGAAGAACGAATAAGCAGAAAGTGTCTAGCCTACCTTATCATTATCCGAAATGACATCTTCACTATTAGCACTGCTTGCCATGTGATTTCACCTGCGAGGTAGACAAAAAATACAAGACTTTTCCGGCTTTTTGTCCACCCTCAACTTGTCTTCCCACCCTGGACTATGGACTCAATCAGTAATCACAAATCACAACTTTCAAGATCACCAAAATAATTAAAAGTTACCATATTTACTGGAACCACCCACACCACGCCCAAGAATCAAGAACAAATTTGAAAATGATGGATACTAAAATATCGATAATTTTATATTTAGCAGTTGATCATACTCAGAATTTTCACTTAATTACAATTATTTTTATTTTTTAGTTTGTGGTTATATATCAGTTAGAAATAAAAATATTTCGTCCAGGGTTGTCTTGTCTGCTGACTTTCGGCAAACTCCAAAATACAACGACGAAAACGGACAGTAGTCTGAGACAAAATAACTTTTTGGAAATGAAATGTGAAAATAAGTGATAGGCATGAGAAACAGGAACGAGAATGCCTTTATTATTTATTGTTTGGATGGTAAACTGTATTCCTAATTACTTTTGCCAGCCTATACATAACTTTGGTAGTGGTATTTGAAGTTCCTAGACTTGTCTTTGATTGTTGTCCCTGTGGATCGTCTTTTTTTACTTCAACAAGCATGAGGTTTCTTTAGTGGGACTATTTTTTGTATGCATGGGCTCTTCTACCACAAGCCCTGATTTTCGGATACACTGTGCCAGAGACTGGGTACAGACTGGGTAGGGGAGAGTGGGGCCATACCGAACGATTTTTGCCTTTTCTGCTGCTGGAAGCTTATTTCTTAACCAATATACTCGTTTTTATGGTCAAGGGAGAGCACACACTGGGCTTTCTACGGTGAATATATGAAAATTTTAGGAGTCAAGGTAAACCCTTTGCAGCCCCAAAAACTGCCAAAAACAGTAGACTCTCAGTTGTTCGGGATATACTAGCCAAAATGTTTGGGGGCGGCAAGGTATTTACAGAATGGCTGCTAATTTCTACCGACTGTTTTTGCAGATGAGAACAACTATTATTGAGCAAATCGGCTGCTTTTAGGTACAAATAAATCTACAATTTTTACAAGAAACAAACTGCTTTAAAAAAATATCGGCTGTTTCCAAGTGCACTATTTTTTACGAACTGGCAGACAACATTTGGGGGGGGGGGGGGGCACCCACCCGCCCTAGTTGGGATGCCCTGGCTGACATATCTGTTTTATTCATTGTTTGAATATGTGTGTTCCCAGTCAGCTTGGGCTCGAGGAGTAATTATAAATGTTTTGCTGTCAAAGAGTAAAAGCAATCATTTATTAGTACAACACAGCAGTCTACCACAAATCCCTTATTTTTTTTATAGGCATGCCAGTCAGCCAAAAAACCCTGATTTTAGGATACCCTATTCCAAATGCTGGATAGCTGTTGGTACCCTAATTCTGACCTACCCCATAATAGATGGATTCTGATTGGTTGATTTTTGAGCTTCACTCAAATCATCAATATTTTATTGCGTTCAAGTATCCAGCATTTGACATAGTGTATCCAGCATTAGGGATAGGGTATATCCAGGGGCGTCACGACCGGGGGGGGGATGCCCCCACCCAATGTTGTCAGCCAGTCTTTAAAAAGTTAATGTCGCTTTTTTCGCCAAAACAGTCGATTTTTTTTATTAAAACAGTCGATTTTTCCGAAAGTCAGTTGATTTTTCGAAAATGTCGTTTTTTTTCTTGAAAACAGCTGTTTTTTCTGCAAAAACAGTCAGTAAAAATTACCAGCCAGTCGGTAAATTCCTAAATTCCAAATGTTAGGTATAACCAGCATTCTGCATAGGCTTTCCCAAATCAGGGGTTTGTGGTAGACTGCACTGTGCCAAATGTTGGGCACTCTAAAGATCTCCCTGATACTATAAAAAAATTTCGACTGTTTTTTTTCTGAATTTCACACGAGTCATCATTGTTTTATTGGGATCCCAAAACGTAAGTGGATGGATACTTATGACATCGGAAAAGTTGTCCATCTGTCTGTCTGTCTGTGAGCACGATAAATCTCGAAGGGAATGAGATATTTTGATGAAACATGGTGTGAGGATTCTTTGGTTCAAGGGCAAGGTCAGGTTCGTAGATGGGCTTTGTAGCCCTACATTTAGGGGTGGGGGAGGGGGTTCAAATTAAGGGGCAAACAAAATATTTTTAAACAGCTAGTGTGATAGTCGATTATGGGGTAAGAAGACATGCTGAACGCGATGGTGAAAACCATTTTCTCGCCGGACAAGTAGTTCGTTCGGAATCCGGGAAAAAATGGAAAGTTGCTTAAAAGTAAAAGTTTCATTTGAGTTGATTAAATGTTCGATTAAGGGGTAAGAAGACATGCTGAACACTTATGTGAAAAGCATTTTTTGCCCGGACAACTAGTTCGCCCGGAATCTGGCCAAAACCTGAAAATTTGTTAAAAGCAAAAGTTTTATTTGAAGTTCATTAGATGACAGATTTAGGGATAAGAAGAGACGCTGAGTCTGTATATGACAATCATTTTTACCCGTACATATAATTCGTCCGGAATCCGGTTGTAACCGGAATTTTTTGTATAAGTTAAAGTATTTTTGAAGTTGATCAGATGTTCTTTTTAGAGTTAAGGATATACACTGAATTCGTTTCTGAATTGTCTTTTTTTGCTAGACAATTAGTTCGCTCAGAATTCGACCGAAACCGGAAATTTGGCAAAAGTAAAGCAGGAAGTTTCGGTCAGTATCATCAAAATGTATATGGATTATAGAGGTATATCTGAACTTGGTTCTCTCTGATGATTAGCCTGGCAAAGACTGGATCTGGAGAAGACAAGACCCAATTGACTTGCAATGATCAAATATATCGGATGGACAAGACTTTTGTACAGCTGGGTGAGGGTCGTCCTGCTGAAGTACTTGAAGGATCGGTGGATGAGGGACGGTATTCCATTGGCTTTGTTGATTGCTGCGTTGGTTTGGAGATGAAATTTGAGTTCATCGTCAATGATGATGGCCAGGTCTTTTTCCTTGTCTTCAACCGGCATAGTTTGTGTTTTGCCCAGCTTGTCTCGAATTGTTAGATGAGGGGGGATAGAGGTATACCTGAACTTGGTTCTCTCTGATGATTAGCCTGGCGAAGACTGGATCTGGAGAAGACAAGACAATGATTAAATATCAAAGTTTCGGGATCCCATCGAACTTTTGGTCTTGTTGTTTTAGGGGGCCAAATATTTGGCATAGGTTAATTGGTCTTCGGCATAGACTGCACCAAACTGTTGGTATGCCCAGCACTTGACATAGCCCATACAAAAATCAGGGATTCATGGCAGACTATGCAACCTGTACGCAGCGCAAGATAAACGCATACGCAGCGCATCGCAACGACGCGTCAATGTGAAATTGGCTTAATGCAGTGCTTGGGGACGTTTTCGCGTGGATGGGCTCCGTCGAGCTCGACGGACAATTTCGCGTGGATGCCGTCGATCTTTGTCATTTTTGCGTGTACGGATGAACAGATAAACGGGCCATCACCTCTCCGAGGACAGCGTTGAGTTGAACGTGGATAGATAAAAGGTCTGCACAGACTGAAGACAAAAAATGTGGACCTTCCCACTCATATGCTCCCATCCAGCTGAATGGGCATTTTCACATGGACGGATTCTATCTTCCTCAGCCGCTTATTTTCGCGTTGATGGGGTCACCCGTTCAGCTCTAAAGCCATCAATGCGAAAACGTCCCCCTTGTCTCACCTATTATTGACACCCATGAGTGATCTGTAATACAGAGTCTATAAGATGCTTATCCTTAAATGGTCTTAGAATACTTGGGACACGGAGCACATTGTGCAGTTAGGAACAAGATTGTTGGTGTAAAAATAACTTTATAAGCGTGTTCCACCCTATTTACCGTAGTTACTAGGCATGACGTCACGAATTATTTTTTGTAACGTCAGAATCGTAACAAAGTTCAAGGTTTTACATATCTAAAATTGTCTGAAGAACCAATGTACCATCCTCTGATTCTGGGAGCAGAAAGAAGAATACAACTGGGTTAGTATATCCCGAGCATGTTAGTAAAATAGAAGAACAAGAGAGCAGGTTTCAGTTTGGGTGTATTTTTTAGGTTTCTGTTCATCTGGCATGGAGTAAAGATGTAACGAAGCATTCAAGGAGTCATTGCCGTGAAATCAGTGTAAGCAAGTTATTTGTGTTTGGCAGAGGCGTTACTAGCCAAAATGTTCGGGGGGGGGGCAAGGAATTTACCGACTGGCTGGTAATTTTTACCGACTGTTTTTGCCGAAAAAACTACTGTTTTCAGGAAAAAACGACAGTTTCGAAAACATCGACTGATTTTCACAAAAAAACGACTGTTTTCAAGAAAAATAGACTGATTTTCCGAAAAGTCGACTGTTTTGATGAAAAAAATCAGCTGTTTTGGCGAAAAATCGCGGCGCTTCCAGCCGACTCGGTTATTTTTTACCGAATGGCCGACAACATTGGGGGGGGGGGGGCGTCCCCCGTGACGTGACGCCCCTTTTGTTTGGTTTTAGAACTGGGGCATGTCCATGCATATCTCTGATCTTTAGGCTTGTCTACTTTGCCATTTCGTGTAAGAAACACCGATCAGGCTCTGGGGTGAATCCGATTTTGGACCATCTTGTTAGACAAGAAATATCTCTTGACTGGTTATATTTTTGGGGTTTTTAGTCCGCATTTTACCATAAAAACGGGTATAAATTCATCCGGCGAACACTGCAGAACTTAGACTCTTATGAAAGCAGGCTTTCCCATTCAAGTCAACAATTACAGGTAGCATGCAACTTGTCATTCTTACAAACCCACCCACCTGTTGCATTCCGTTTTGAGTTATTTTGCTGCTAAAGGACAACCTACGGGACGGGAACCCGTTAGTTGGCTCACCCGTCATTTCGCGTAAAAAACCCGTCAGTTCGCCCACTTTTTCCGACAGTTTGCCCAACCGTCATTTCATCCACCCGTCATTTCGTCCACCCGTCAGTTCTCCCACCCGCCCCTACGTCCACCCATCAGTTCGCCCGTTCGCTGATTGCAGATGAGAAAGTAGGACCTTCGGCTCGGTAGATATTTTTCATAACGTTCCTCGCCTTCGGCTCGGATAGGTTATTTTCAATGACCGTCTCGGTTTATTTTCCGATATCAACCTCGATGTCTGAAGTTAACCTTTAATAACTTTTCTCGAACATGTATGTGATGCATACCATCCTATGACCCACGGTCAGCTATATTACGATAATCTTCACACAGAAAGTTAGCGTTGGATAATGAATGAATCAAGTATTCAAAAAGTTCATGAATGAATCAAGTATTCAAAAAAGTTATAACAGTTAACACACCTCCATCTCGGCTGATATCGCAATATAAAGATATTAACCTCGCTGCGCTCGATAGACATTTTTCGTAACCTGCCTCGCCTTCGGCTCGGATAGGTTATTTTCAGTGACCGCCTCGTTGTTATAATCCGAATCCAAACATTCTGTTTACCTTCTCTTAGGGATCGCGGGCCACGGACCCACGCACAACGTCTTCTTTTGTAGATGGCGGAATTTTCCAGGATTGATTAGCAAAGAATTATAAGACCTAACTGATATATGTCTTCAGAGGTACCACACTGGTCTTGGTTTTATAATTTATTTGTATTTGTAATAAACAGTCGGAGCATTAGATGGAAATTAATATTTTGACCCTTGGCTCCCTACGTGCCATAACAGCTGTCCGGGACAATCGGCTGAGATTTAGTCCAGAAAGAGTCATTTCAAACCTAGAAAATTTGGTGTTTTTTTTTCTAATTTGCTCATTGTTTACGGTGTTTTTAGTGGTTTTGAACATTTATAGTGACAGTAGGGATGGTTAGCATTGTGTGTGTGGTAGAAAGACCATTTTTTGTGGCCCGCTTTAACCTTTAATTACACCTGTTTAAACCATGCATTATGTAATCTATATGGTTAGCGTGATCTATACCGAAGCTGACCTGGTAAAGTGGTCTGATTTAGTCTTAAAGGACCTGTCTTACCTATAACACTAATGCAACCTACTTACATAATCACTCCATATATATTCAAACAATGTTTACAACGGGTACGTCAGCTACGATTCTTCATCAGCTGATGAATGAAAGCTGATGAAGAATCGTAGCTGACGTACCCGTTGTAAACATTGTTTGAATAAATGTTTCAAAGTCAGCTTGGGCTCAAAGAATATTTTTTTCGCACGGTAGATTCTAACCCATCTAACAGAAGCCCGCTGATTTTCTCACAAACAAACAAAAATTTACTTTAAATTTTTAATTCATCGTTGATTCTTGAATTTATTTATAAGTATAGAATGAAGTTGCTTTTTTATATTTGAAAGAGATTTGCTTACTATTTTCGACCATTAGTTACTATTTTCGCTCCAACCTCATGAAAAGTTACTACGCTGACCGTTCAAGCCTTCTGAAAATAGTAACTACGACGCGACGCGATACTGTGCCGAAAGTAGGAAAGTTCGTTCGAACCTTGACGCCAAGAAGCCAGGATTCATGATCCGTGACCTCGTGCGTAGTTACTGTGGTAATTAGAGCGGAACACGCTCCAAGCTTCACGATTATGGGAAAAGGATTGGGAATTTGAGGCCGCCGATTTCGTACGTGTTAGCTAAGCTCACTGCTCGTTGCTTATTTTGCAGACATCATCATCATCCTCGTTTCTATGGAAGACGCGTACTCAGCCTCCGTCCTACTTTTTCGGGACCATCCATGTTCCTTACACACGGGTATGGGACTTCATACCCCAGGCAGCAAAAGAAGCTTTTCACCTCTCTGATGCTGTTTACTTTGAACTTGATTTAACAGACCCATACACTGTGGCCTCCCTGGCCAAGTGCCAGCTTCTGCCGGAGGGAAAAACCCTTGCTGATATTCTGCCAGCTCAGATTCTCGAAAGACTGAAAACTCACCTTCTCAGGATAAAGGTAAGACCACCAGAGATGATAAATTACTCTGTTGTAGCAGTTGTTAGTTGCGTTTTTATGGCACTTACAGCTTCGCTCAAGTGCTATAGAATAGAATAGTGTTTATTTAGCCTCACAGGGCCATACACAGATTTTTATAAACACGGCATACAAGTATATTAATGCATTAAAAACGCAAATATCCTAGGACACATACATAAATTATCTTCTATTTAGATTCCCACTCACATAATCTACCACCGTTTTAATAACGTTTTCTTTAGTCGATGTCAATATACCAGGGAAGAGCAGCCCTCCCCCAAAGTGATCCGGTAGAGGAGACTCCTGGCACTGCCCTAGGAGGTGGGCAACATTGTCCTCTCCAACAAGACAAATCGGACACGTGTAATTATCAGTGATTAACCCATCCCTATTTTTCCTTCTCTCAAACACCTTTTTTCTAAAACCGAGTGGTTATACCGATCACTTTTCGTTCGGTCTGTCTGTCGGTCCACTGTTCTCGAGTTAGGGTACTTCCACAAGTCCTAGGACGACGAAACTTGGCAGGCATATCAGGGACCCGACCAGACTGAAATGTAAATAGTTACTTCCCCGATCCAACGACCGTGGGGGGAGTGGAGGGATGGGGAATTCGGAATCTTGAGGCGTGTATAACTTTTGAACGGTTGATCGGAACGAACTAAATAGGGCTTGTCCTTATACTATACGCGTAAAAGGGAGAAAGAACACGAAATTAGGAAGTCTAGTGCGGTAGCGATTCTTGGGAAGAACCTCTGGTACTCGAATATACCGGAAGATAAAATTTATCTTCGGGCACAGATATATAAAGCGAAGGGCAGTCGTTTAAACATAAGCGCCGAAAGTTTTCATGAGCACCACGGAATTTTCACAGCGCGTCGGAAACCTAAATCTGGGGGATAGGAGTCCTTTCAGAAATGAACTTGTTCCTGTAGCAGGTCGCGGACTTGAGAGTGACCGTGATCAGATGCAAAAATTGATTTAAATCCACCAAACCAATTTTCCTTCTTTACTTTCCTCTCCTTTCTCATTTTTTTTACTTTGACTTGCACTTCCTTCTCTTTGACTCCCATCTCTCAATGACCAAAGAAGAGTTATGCCCCCGCCCGCTCCCTACGGGTCCGGCCTAGTAAATTATGCCGGACTCTCCTACGGCACGCTCAGAATCGGTTTAAAACGATCTCGACGACTGTTTTCTACATTACCTACTCAGTCTTAATGTGGCGAGCTATCGAATGATGTGTTACTCATCCCAAAAACAAAATATAATTGACAAACCTACCACCCTATTTATAAAGGTATAAAATAACGAATTTCGTAACTTTGAAGAGACCCACACCGGATTAAGTCGACAATTTTTGGACTAAACCGTCCATCCCGCCCGGCTATAGATATCAAAGAATACTCTATGTGACCAAGTCCAGAACACGCCAGTGATCCTCGGGAAGAAGAGAAAACGTATCACTAACGACTCAAACTCATGAACGCAATCCTGTGTTAACCAATCAGCGCGATGTTTGGGAGCAGCTGTTATACCGCTTCAGGCTCTTCCGCTAGGTACAGGGCGATTTTGCATCGGCAAGAAGAGTTAGTCATCAAGAGTATTAATACATGTGCCCCCCTGTGTCCGAACCATATTCGGCCGCGATAGGGGGGAGTTTGAGGAAGTGGGTAGGCTGCCGGAAATACTGTGGCACTCCTAGGGATCAAACTAGTGGATATGAACTTGTAAGGTAGACCCTAGATGATCCGAGAAGATGCCGTAAATGCTCAGACTCGAGTGAAACCAAATATCCTATTTCTAGGGGGGTTGGAGCAGGTTGAAGGGGAAATTTTGTGACGTTCTCATCTACTTTTTTGCACCGCCTACACTGTCGGAAATTTCATAACAGATAACACGAGGATGCGCGGTTTCAACAGATAATGCGTAACAGATAACACTTCGGATGTTATCTGTTGTGTTTGAAAACGTTATGTATGAAATTTTATGCATAAGAAGCTTTGTTAGGAAGAGCCAAAAAAGCATCTACTCACTTTATTCCTTATCTTCATGATGTCCGAAAACTCAGCAGATACTTTTTGGCGGTTTTTCGGTTCTTCCTGATGGTAATGCTTATTATGCATAGCATTTTGAAGCACAACAGATAACATCCGAAGTCTGTTGAAACCGCGCATCCTCGTGTAATCTGTCATGAAACTTCTGACAGTGTTCTCGTAAAAAATACCATATACGTTTTTTTTCAGGATGTGATGTCCCAGTGGCTGTCTGACTCAAGAGAAGCCACGAAATCAAGTGCCATTCAAGCCGACCTGTTGTTCAGACAAATTACAATGGACTGGGAGAGGAAACGACCGGTGTGGGTGCTCCTGATGCTGAATTCGTTAACCGAAAGTGATATTAAGACCCGGGGAATACCGGTGCTTGACTTATATCTGGCTCAAGAAGCAGAGAGAAAGAACAAGTATACGGGAGCCGTAGAAAGTGTGGACGAGCAGTGTGTTCCACTAAATGGCTTGAGTCTGACTCAGGTAAGTTCCCATGCTATTATAAAAGTATCCTTCAAAAGGTCGCTAGATGAAAAGTTGAGAAATTTGAAATCGTTTATTGACAAACCTTCTTCGTAGCTTTCTTCATCAGAAGAATTACGCTGGTCATACAGTAATAAAATAAAAATATATTACACTAATTATTCGCGTTGTTAAAAATCTCTGTAAAAAAGGGCACAAACGAGTTCATGAACCTTGAAGTTCGTCCTCTGACGAGCACTAGTTTGTTTTGCTGTCTTGTCCTGCTATTTTTCGGAGCGTCAGGTGGCCGTGTTCGAGTTTATGACATTCCTTGGGAAAAACATAAGTTTCTCCCCCAGTTTCGCACGGAATTATTCTCTTACCACCTAGAAAGGGAAAACGAATCACATTGCCGTATAATCATTTGCGACCGTAAATATTTAGTTTCTGCAATAACTGAAAAGTTTAGAATACTCTTGATGACTAACTCTCCTTGCCGATACAAAATCGCCGTGTACCTAGCGTTTGAGCCGCAAGCGGCACCACAGCTGTCCCGAACGATCGCCGTGACTGGTTGACACAGTATTTGAGTTGCTGTCTTTGAGTAATTAGTGAGACGTTTTCTCGTTCTTCCTGAGGATTACTGGCGTGTTTTGGATTAGTCATATAGAGTATTATCAAGCTCCAGCTCTCGAATCAAAACCACACTGTTGAAAGTATAGTCGTTTTATTTCACGCCGTATTCTCATTTGTTAACGGGGAGCTCGACTTACTTGACTTGAAGGCACAGAAAACTTGACGACGCAACTTTCGGCCATCAAACCGACCTGTGGGGATTAGATAAAGATACAGGGACTTATTGTCGACAGGACCCCTCGACAGGACCCCCCTTCTTTGTTATCTCGAACCCCCTCAGTGCTCCTAAAGCTAGCTGGCAGGCCCTTGCCCCTTATGCACTGTAATTATGCACTTATACACTGTAAAAGTTCGCCTTTGGCCGTGTTGACTAACAGATCGGGACAGTAGTCAAGAGGTCGTGCGTTCGATTCCTACTCTCGGCACACAAACCTTTTGCTTTTTTTTTCTACTAACTCAAAAGTCGAATTCTCGGAAACTGCCCGGAAACTGCAACGGTCGCAAGGATAATTTTTCTTACTCTCAATATCGACTCAGGGTACATTCTTGATATATCAGCTAGCTCCCCGAGTCAAGTTTGTGTCAAGTTTTCTGTTCCTTCAAGTCTCCTGCCGGAAAATATTTCCAGCGAAAGGGAAGTGTGGTGAGGCTTTGTCGGATAATTCTGTTCCGTTGACCCTAGTCTTGCACCAGCGTTGGCGCGTCCGAGGGGCGGTGACGCTATCCATCAGCATTAGTTGCGTTTTTGATCCGAGTTCTCCTCACGATACTCCTTGCAATTCTCCTATTTCGCGGTTTTGGACTAATCGGATGACGCGAATTATTCTTTTTCTTGCGTTTTTGTCAGAATCGAGAACGGGAAAAGGTAGTGAATTCTCGATTCTCCTCTCTCCGTTCTCCTCCCGGATTGGCCAACAGAGTGCGGGTGTACAATATGCCAGTTGCCAAATTAGCGTTTTTGTCAAAAGCGAGAGGAGCAAAAACGGTAATTTGTACTAGAATCGAGAATTCAGAAGCGAAAACGGAGAACTGAGAATTCAGATCAAAAACGCAACTATTGCATGCACTAAGTCGCTCCGGCTGGTGTGAGGTCTGCCTCTTGGGTGGAGACGGACTGCTAATGCTAAGAACCCCGACAGAGCTATGGAGACAGGGGCGTCACGTATGGGGGGGGGAGGCCCCCCCCCAAAAAAAAAAATGATTGTCGGCCAGTCGGTAGAAATAGCCGAGTAGACGATTTTTGTCGATTTTTTCTCATAAAAATAGTCGATTCTTTCTTAAAAAATGACAGTTTCGAAAAAATCGACTGATTTTCAGAAAAACGACTGTTTTGACGAAAAATCGGCTGTTTCAAAAAAAAATAACTGTTTTTTTTTCAAAAAATCGTGGCGCTTCGCGCCGACTCGTTATTTTTTACCGACTGGTCGACAACATTGGTCGTGACGCCCCGGTTGTGACGCCCCCGTGCAGAGGCATTCTAAAGAGTTTCAAACATGTCCACGTTGACCAGGACTAAGAGGCAAACATAAAATAAAGTAAAATAGCCGAACAAACTTATAAACGTACTCCAAGAAGTAACGTGTCGTTTTTTACTTTATATTAGCGTCTCTAGCGGCTAAATAAGAAGTAATCCGCAAGGAATTTTATGAGGGGCGTATGCACTCCGGCGTATAGCTGAGGTACGGACACGACTTTGAAGTATATTCCGGTGAAGTCGAGAGATTGTGTGAAGTACTTCTGTACTTCACACATTTATACTCCTCCCACAGCGTTATAGTTCCGTATTCCATTTGACTCTTATTTTTCCATTGAAGGTGGTGTTCGTACTGAATCAGACTTTAATAGCCAAGGAGGCTATTTTTGAAAATTCAGAGGCGAGCATAAAACCAACGATTACTACAGACGAACTGATAAAGCATTATCAGTGCGGGAACCTGAATTCAGTTATATTCAACCAAGATACTATCCTCTCCCTGTCGAAAAATGGGTCTAAAAGCTCCCGGGATGAAATCTTGGGAAGGAGAATTGACAGATATTTTAGGAGTGAGCTCATCTTGAAGAGGAATAGACGAATGGGTCAGAGAGTGATGCATTTGATCAAGAGCTATCCGCAGAAAAGCTTCTTTTTCGCCTTTGGGGCAGGTAAGATTTGGGTTGCGTTCCAGGAACTTAACAAGTGTTAACAATCGCCAATCTTATTTGGGGGGCAGAGCTAACTGCAGCTTTAACGATTGTTAACTTTTCCCAAATTCTACAATTCTTAACTTTTCCCAGCGATTAACAATCGTTAAGCTCTGGAAAGGAAATCGAGGGTTATGATTTCTCAACTTTCGAAATCATAAACCTGGAACGCAAAAAGTTAACAATCGTTAACAATTTTTAGCAATTGTTAAGTTTTGGAACGCAACCTTGGTTTCCCTCACATTCATCCCACTATTAGGAAGTGTTAAAGGACCCCTCGCACTATTCCCGATGAAAAATCTATCTCAAAATAGTACTATGAAGTAGTACGAAAAAGTTGCATGCAGTACTAACGATGCTACTACATGCTTCTACTTCAAGTCTAACGTGTTACTGCATACTAGTATATGCTACTATTAGCAAGACTGGATGCTTCTATGGCAAGACAGGATGCTACTGGATACTACTACACAAGACTGGACCAGTTCGAGGCACAGTAAATGATAGCATTCTTTGCTATTGCATAGTATTACATGCAACGTTTTCGTACTATACCATACTACTACGCAGGCTACGAATTTTTCATCGGGTTTACTCTGCAGCTTACAGCATCTTAAAATATTTGAAAAGGACCTGTCTTACCTATAATACTAATGCAACCTACTTCCATAATCACTCCATATTTTTCTAAACCCGGAGACCCAATTTCGTACGGTACATTCTAACCCCTCTAACAAAACCACGCTGATTTTCTCACTTGCCGTATGTTGCGACCTTCGATGTGTATCACGCTGTCGACGGTTGTTTGCGAGAAGTTTTTCCGTCAGAAAACCTGTTATGTAAATTGTTTCCCTGTTTTCGCTACAAGTAAACGGGTCTCTGAAAAGGCTTAAAACAGCCAAAACCTGGGTTATTTGTTGAAAGCACAGCATAAAAGTATTTAAATATTTTGAAATACTGTAAGTTGAAGAGTAAATAGTGCGAGGGGTCCTTTAAGACTATGCTGTGGTTTCAACAAATAACTCACGGTTTTGACTGTTTCAAGCCTTTTCCGAGACCCGTTGACTTCTAGCGAAAACAGGGAAACAATTTACATAACCGGTTTTTCTGATGGAAAAACTTCTCGCAGACAACCGTCGACAGTGAAGGTAGCAGAACACGGCAAGTGAGAAAATCAGCGTGGTTTTCTTAGAGGGGTTAGAATATACCGTACGAAATCGGGGTCTCCAAGTTTAGAAATATATGGAGTGATTATGGAAGTAGGTTGCGTTAGTGTTATAGGTAAGACAGGTCCTTTAACTTCGCAACTTCCTATACGAGCAATCAAATTACCGACCTTACCTTACCTTAGTTCCTCCTGAACCTCCAGAGGCGCTTAGGGCATCCAAGAAGAGTCACCAGTCGTCTCTCATAAGGGCCGCTGCCAATACATCTTCCCATTCGGGCTGGATAGACGCGTTGATATTGTGAAGATCCGACTGGTAGGCACGGCGAAGAGTGTTCTTCGGTCGCCCTCTTCGTCTGGATCCCTCAGGATGCCACTAAAGGATAGCGTTGGGGAGTCTGGTGCTTCCCATCCTGATTGTATGGCCCAGATACCTCTAGCGGCGGATCTTGATGACTTCAGTAATAAGGGGTTCCACTGTCATCTGGCGTATCGCCAGGTTTGTGACCCTTTCTGTCCAGAGTATGTTTAAGATCTGCCTAAGGCAGGTTTTTTCAAAGGCTAGAAGACGTTTCTCGTGCTGTTGGCCGAGATGCCACGTCTCAGTCATACTAGTTGCGTTTTTGCAGACACCATG
Organism: Branchinecta sandiegonensis; assembly: GCA_030848855.1. Lineage (NCBI taxonomy): Eukaryota > Metazoa > Arthropoda > Branchiopoda > Anostraca > Branchinectidae > Branchinecta > Branchinecta sandiegonensis. The sequence goes on from JAUPMV010000011.1 coordinate 19,903,655, forward strand.
TATCTTTTATAAGTAGTGAACTGATAGACAAAAATGCTCCTCAGCCGGTATTTGAACCAAGAACCCTCTGCTTACAAGGCAGTCGCTCTACCATCTGAGCTACCGAGGGGCTTGAGAACAGAGTTCGCAAACCACTACAATAGTCTGGTAGATAGGAACACTGATCCCGCCCGAAGGCAAATTCATCTAACCAGTTCACATCCCCATGTCACGGAAAAAGTGCCATCTGTGTATAACCATGGTATCTGATATACGGTTGCTCTGCAAAACAACAATTGCCAAAATTGCGCTTTTCGAAGTCGAACCAAAAGAAAAACTGATATTCAGTCACGTCACTAATTTGAATAAAACTGATGAAAGTGAGATGACTTTTCCAGATGCCACGACCAGTTACCACGGTCGGACCGTGGTATCTGAATATCTGATACCACGTTTGTCTTGCCAGATACCACGATAACTGCAAAAACGCCTTTTGACCGTGGCATCAGATACCACGATAACTGCAAAAACGACTTTACACCGTAGTATCAGATACCATGGTATCTGCAAAAATGCAACTACTGTTTTCTTCGCGGTTGCCGGATTGAATACTTCAGACTATACATTGGCTTCTGTGACAACGCCCCGATTAACACGCTTCTAGACTTCAATACTAGTGGCCTACGTGGCCGTGATTTAAAGTTGAGTGGTTGGCGCTTCAGAAAAGACGTTAGTAGATGGTCCTTTGGGATCAGGCCGATAAATTGTTGGCATGCTCTTTCCATAAAAACAAGACCAAAGGTGTCGATGGGATCCCAAAAATCTAAGATTTGATCCAGACAATTGGGTCTTGTCTTCGCCAGATCCAGTCTTCGCCAGGCTAATCATCAAAGAAAACCGAGTTCAGATATTCCATCAATCTATACCTCTATAGGCCATATCTATTTTGACGATACTGACCGAAACTTCCTGCTTTACTTCTGCCAAGTTTGCGGTTTCGCCCGAATTCCGAGCGAACTACTAGTCCAGCAAGAAAAGAAAATTCAGAAACGAATCCAGCGTATCTCCTTATCCCTATAAAGAACATCTAATCAACATTAAATAAAACTTTGACTTAAAAAAATTCAGGTACAACCGGATTCCAGACTAATTATATGTCCGGGTGAATGAAGATTGTTATATACAGACTCAGCGTCTCTTCTTACCCCTAAATCTAACATCTAATCAACTTCAGATATAACTTTTGCTTTTGACATATTCTCCGGTTTTGGCCGGATTCCAGGCGAACTACTTGTCCAGCGAAAAAATGTTTTTAACCATCGTGCTCAGCAGGTCTTCTTACCCCTAAATCAAACATTTAATCAACTTCAAATGAAACTTTTACTTTTAACAAACTTTCCGGTTTTGGCCGGATTCCGGACGAACTACTTGTCCGGCGAGAAAATGATTTTCACCATCGTGCTCAGCATGTCTTCTTACCCCTTAATCAAACATTTAATCAACTATAAATGAAACTTTTACTTTTAACAAACTTTCCGGTTTTGGCCGGATTCCGGACGAACTTCTTGTCCGGCGAGAAAATGGTTTTCACCATCGCATTCTGCATGTCTTCTTACCCCTAAATCAAACATTTAATCAACTTCAAATGAAACTTTTACTTTTGACAAACTTTCTGGTTTTGGCCGGATTCCGGACGAACTACTTGTCCGACGAGAAAATGATTTTCACCATCGTGCTCAGCATGTCTTCTTACCCCATAATCGACTATCGCATTAGCTGTTTAAAAATATTTTGTTTGTCCCTTAAATTGAACCCCCTCCCCCACCCCCAAATATAGGGCTACAGAGCCCATCTACGAGCTCGACCTTAACCTTGACCCAAACAATCCTCACACCAAGTTTCATCAAAATATCTCATTCCCTTCGGGAGTTATCGTGCTTACAGACGGAAGGACGGACGGACGGACAACTTTTGCCATGTCATAGGTATCCCTCCACTTACGTTTTGGGATCCCAAAAAATGCATGCCCTCTCAGCTCGTGCCGTAAAAAGTTCAGTGGACAACTTCCACTCGGAAAGTTCTGAATACGCTTTTAGACGGCCTATTTAGAGGGTCACCGCATTGTAGGATGTGCTAGGCTAGTATGGTGGACCGCTGAACATCGCTTTGTTAATTCTTGGTTGAGCAGCATTTTTTTTTTTTTTTTTTTTACTGAAAGCAGGTTATACCAAAATGCTGATTCGCATTGCCGGCGATGTTACCCACTCCCCGGAATCTGCTTTACATCCTTTCTCGGGATCGGGCTTCCGGCCATAAATTAAGCGATTCTGCTTCCATGCTTGTTTTAACAAGTGTTCTAACACGTGCCAGCTCGTGTCAGAGCCGGTGCTGGCACCGGGCACTTGCTGTACACTAAAAGCGAGAGTGGGTAACCCCTCGACTGCCGGTCGTGCTTTGCAGCGAAAAACTGGAGCCGTGATCGGTTTCGCGCTCGACCTTTTCTCGAAGACGAATTGTAAATCGATTTCGTCACAAGTGGAACGCGTTACACTGTCAGAAGTTTCATAACAGACAACACAAGGATGCGCCGTTTCAACAGACAACACTCAACAGACAACACTTGGAATGTTATCTGTTGTTGCGACAAACGTTAAAAATGCAAAATCCCTTAGATGGGTAAAAATGTTTCAGTGGTTACGTTTTTGCAGATACCATGGTATCTGTTACCACGGTAACTGGATCTGCAGTTCGTCGTTTTTATGGCACTAGCAGCCTTTGGCTCAAGTGCCATATACCGATCACAATTCCGTCTGTCGGTCTGTCGGTCGGTCCGAGTTTTTTGTCCCACATATCCGAGTTAGGGTACTTCCAGATGTGCTAGGACAATGAAACTTGGCAGGCATATCAGGGACCCGACCAAACTAACCTGGAAATAATCAGTTTCCCGATCCGACCATATGGGGGGGGGGGAGTGCGGGGCGCTGGAAACTTGAAAATTTAGGGCATTTTGTCACTTTTTTCCGAGTTAGGGTACTTCTAGACGAGCTAGGACAATGAAACTTGGCAGGAATATCAGGGACCCGACCAAACGAACCTGGAAATAATCAGTTTCCCGATCCGACCATATGCGGGGGAGTGGGGGCGCTCGAAACTTGAAAATTTAGGGCGTTTGTCACACTTTTTCGAGTTAGGGTACTTCCAGATGAGCTAGGACAATGAAACTTGGCAGGAATATCAGGGACCTGACCAAAGTAACCTGGAAATAATAAGTTTTCCGATTCGACCATATGCGGGGGAGTTGGGGCGCTGGAAACTTGAAAATTTAGGGCATTTTGTCACACTTTTTCGAGTGAGGGTACTTCCAGATGAGCTAGGACAATGAAACTTGGCAGGAAAATCAGGGACCCTACCAAACTAACCTGGAAATAATCAGTTTCCCGATCCGACCATATGCGGGGAAGTGGGGGCGCTGGAAACTTGAAAATTTTGGGCATTTTGTCACACTTTTTCGAGTCACACTTCCAGTTGTGCTAGTACCATGAAACTTGGCAGGCGTATCAGAGACCCGACCAAACAAACTTAGAAATAACCAGTTTTCTGATCCGACCATTTTGGGGGGGGGGAGGGCAGGGGAATCCGGGAAATTGAGAAGTGTGTAACTTTCGAACGGATGATCGGATTGTAATGAAACTTCATAACTGAATAGAATATATATCTGTAATGTCCCGTTTAAAGTCTTGACCGGATTCGGTGGCCAGGGGGGAGTTGGGGGGGGAGATCGGAAATTTCAAGAAACGGTTAGAATGGAGGGATCGGAGTGAAACTTGCTGGGAAGAACAAGCATCTGCTCTAGATAAGTACTTTAGACCATTTTACTGGATCCGGACACTTATGGGGGGGGGGGGGGGTCCCGGAATTCCGGTGATGGTGGTTTTGGGGATTTTCGCGATGAAACATGGCAGGCATATCAGGGACCCAATCAAACTGACTTCAAAATAAAAAATTTGTCGATCAGATAATGGTAGGGGGAGTGGAGGGACGGGAATCCGAAATTTTCAGTCATGCGTAATTTTGGAATGGGTGATCGGATTCGAGTGAAATTTAAGAATTGAACAGAGGACGTTTCTCCGATGATTTTTTTCATATCCGGACCGGATCCGGCCACTATTGGGGGGGGGGGGGGGGAATACGTGACCTGTTTAGAATGGAGGGATCGGGATGGAACTTTGTGGGAAGAACAAACAGATGCTCTAGGTAAGTCATTTGCTGAATCGGATTGGCTACGTGCACCGCGGGGGAGCTGGGGGGTGTGGGGTGTTGACCGGAAATCTCGAGAAACGGTTAGAATGATGGTATCTGAGTGAAACTTGCTGGGAAGAACAAACATATGGTCCATGTAAATCTTTTACATAATTTGACTGGATCCGGACACTTGAGGGGGGGGGGGGTGGAGGGGGTTTATCGGAATTCCGTTTTTGGTGGGATTTTCACGACGAAACTTGGAAGGCATATCAGGAACCCGGTCAAACTGACTTGGAATAAAAAAAAAAACCCTCGATATGATAATCTTTGGGGGGGGGAGTTGAGGGAGGGGAATCCGGAATATTGAGTCATGCGTAACTTTGGAACGGGTGATCGGATTCGAGGGAAATTTAATAATTAAACAGAGGACATTTTTCTCTGGTGACCTTTTTCGTTTCCGGACCGAATCCGTCAATTATTGGGGGGAGGGTGGAAAATACTTGACCCGCTTAGACTGGTGTGATCTGGATCGAACTTCGTGGGAATTACAAACAGATGCTCTGGATTAATCATTTACAGAACCGGATTGGCTCCGGTTATTGTGGGTCGAGTTGGAGGAGGGGGGGGGGGGGGTCTGGGATTCTGGTGATCGCGCGTTAAGGTACTTCCAGATGTGCTAGGACGATGAAACTTCGCTGGAATATTGGAGACTCAACAACATTTGCTTAGAAATGGCTACTTCCAAAATCCGATTATTCCTTAAAGTACCAATCTTGACCGCAAAGTAAAAAAAATACTTTTAAGCAATATATGCATTTTCGTGATGCCCATCAGCCCATTAGCAGTTTTGCCTCAAGGGTTTTGCTTACAAATGAAGTTCCAGCTCCCTCAGAGGGAGAGGATCTCAACCGCAAAGTCGAAACTTACTTTTGATCAATCAAATCATCTTGACCCATGTAAGTGCCATATGAGCTTACAGCTCTTGTTGCAGTAACCGTGGTATATGATATACGGTTGCTCTGCAAAAACGACAATTGCCGAAATTGCGCTTTTCGAAGTCATCCCAAAAGAAAAACTGATATTCAGTCACGCCACTAAGTGCCTCACTTCTTACCCAACAATTTGACTAAAATTGATGAAAGTAAGATGACTTTTTCTGATACCACGACCAGTTACCACGCTCGGACCGTGATATCTGAATATCTGATACCACGATAACTGGCCAGATACCACGATAACTGCAAAAACGACTTCAGACCGTGGTATCAGATACCATGGTATCTGCGAAAACGAGACTAGTGTAATGAAGTATCGGATGTAAAAATAAGCTGCCTTTTTCAGTTAAACTTTAGAAGACCTTTGTGAATAAGTAACCTTATTATGGGCCCATCAAAATCCTAAAAAGAATGCTGGTGTATGGGTCGCGTACGACAAATCTACAAACTTTGTGCATATAAGAAGAGCTGAAACACCCCCGAAAAAGCATCTGCTGGCTTTTTTCATATTACGCATAACGTTTGCAAAATCATAACAGATAGCATCCGAAATGTTGTCTGTTTTACTGCGCATCCTTGTGTTGTTTCAATACTTTGAGCCTAAGCTGACTTTGAAAAATTTATTCAAACAATGTTTACAACGGATACGTCAGCTACGATTCTTCATCAGCGATATTTCGGCCCTTCTTGGCAAGGGTCCTCGTCAGGCTGTCAATCCTCTGGGTCAACGTCGGGGAAAGAAACAAACCTGTAATACATAAATATGTAATAAACCTGTCTGTAAGATTACAGGTTTGTTTCCTTCCCCGACGTTGACCCAGAGGATTGACAGCCTGACGAGGACCCTTGCCAAGAAGGGCCGAAATATCGCTGATGAAGAATTTTAGCTGACGTATCCGTTGTAAACATTGTTTGTGTTGTTTCTCATGAAACCTCTGATAGTGTAGCGGCTCATTCCTAATTCTGACATAATTGAATTAGACGTTTGTTTAAATTATCCAGAACAGTAGGCTATCACTAAAGTGTATATTGTATATATATATTTTTATTGACGACCAAACAAATATTCGGCTTGTCCGCTTCACGTTTTAGAAATAAACTGAATTGAAAAAACTGAATTGAAAGTGGACTTAGTTTTATTTCTTAGATATCTGTTCCAGGTCATTTCATTGGGAACCATTCCATCTTGGACTTTGTCACAGCCAGTGGCTTGGAAGTCGATCCTGTCCCCATGAGGTTTTCCTTGCCGCCGTAAGTTGCGTTTCCTTTGAGATAATAATGATAATATAATTGCAATAATAAGGCTTTCGCCTCTATAAATTTCTCGGGACACTTTAAACACTAAATTGAATTTCAGCCAGGTGGTAGTCGACACCTGCTTTGAATTGGTTGATATCTTCGGCGTTTACCACACTTTCATGGAGATTATTCCTATCTTCTACTATTCTGTTTCTAAAGCTCCATTTTCCAATGTCTTTTCGAAATTTATTACCACTCAGTTTCAAGTTGTGTCCTCTAAGACCGTTGTGGTTGAAACTGAGGACATCATCAGGCCTTATGTTATCATAATAACTATTGCAAATTTTAAAAGTTTCGATCAGATCACCTCGTAGAAATCTGTAAGATAAACTGGGTAATCGTAATTTTTGAAGCCGGTTTCTATAACGAAGATGGCGAATGGCTTGCACTGTTTTTGTGGCTCTTCTTTGAACTTGCTCAATGGCGATAATATCCTTGATCTAGAAGGGCCTTGCTGTTGCGTGGCCATATTCAGTTAGTGGGCGAGCTAGTGCCTTAAATAAAATGGGAAAGAGGGAATTTTATACTGTACTCTTCCTCTCGCCCTTTCTTAGACTTTTTGAAAAAAAATTGGCCCTTCCTCAAGGATCTCTTCTTTCCCTGTCAGGCCAGGTATCTTTCTATCTTTTGTTTTTTTCTTTTCTTGCAAACAACCATCGTAAGTTGCGTTTTCTTTAAGATAATAATAATAATAAAATTGCAATAATAAGGGTTTCGCCTCTATAAATTTCTCGGGACACTTTACACACTAAATTGAATTTCAGCCAGGTGGTAGTCGACACCTGCTTTGAATTGGTTGATATTTTCAGCATTTACATCACTTTCTGGGAGATTATTCCAGTATTCTACCACTCGGTTTAAAGCTCCATTTTCCAATGTCTTTTCGGAATTTCGATAGATGGATAGATTTATTGTTAATCAGCCCGAGGGCCATGGTAACAATTAAACACTCGAATCTAAAAAAAAATAGTCGAGCGGCGCGAGCCCTTGTTACCGTTCCTGACGTTTAAATGAAGCGGGACGTTACGCGATTACCTTATCTTCACATGGGATATGGCGTGTGTATACGCTCAGTGCAGTCTCGATTTCTGGCCCCAAAATGCAACCGTAGGAATTAATTCCTCGCCATTTAGTCTTCGTCAGATTCTTTGAATATTTTTACTGTTAAAATAAAGTTTAAACTGGATTCAGCATGTCTCCTTGCCCCGATACCGAATCTCTAATCGATTTCAGAAACATCTTTGAGCTTCAGCCAAATTTCCAGTTTCAGCCGAATTCGCGATGAACCATTTGTCCAGCAAGATAACTAAGTTCATATATGGATTCAGCGGACCTCCTTACCCCCTCAATGAATATCTTATTAACTTATAAAACATACATGATTTTACCTTAAATTCGAAACCCCTCCTCTGCCTCTAAAGATAGGACTAACGAACTTGACGAACTTGACCTGTACTTTACTAGTAAATCCTCATTGAACAACATCCTCGCTTGAACAACATATTTCCTCGTTTGAAAATTATATATCAACCCCTTACCTTCGATTACACTAGATCTTTCCGACGTCCATAGAATAAACAAATGAATGTCGTCATCCACGCTCAGAGCTATACTGGTTTGAGAATAAAGGGGTAAGACTGCCATAGCCGAAAATTGGTCGACAAATTTTGTGTCCGGTTTTCGCCCGGATGAACGGTGAACTACTTGTCCGGCAAGAAAATAACTTTCAGATTCGGATTCACCGTGTCTCCTTACCCCTAAATCAACTATCTCAATAGCTTTTAAAAAATATTTGTTTGTTGCCCTTTAATTTGATACCCCCTCCCCCACTCTTAAATATAGGGCTACAAAGCCCATCACCGATCTCGACCTTACTCTTGACCCAAAGAATCCTCATACCAGGTTTCATCAAAATATCTCATTCCCTTCGAGACTTATCATGCTTACAGACGGACGGACAGACGGACAACTTTTGCGATAAGGTATCCCTCCACTTGGGTTTTGGGATCCCAAAAAGTGAAAAATGGATAAATATAAAGTTAAAGTAACGATAAAGCTGGACAAAAACCGTTTCCTGCTCTTTGAAATGGTAGTTTGCGTGAACTTCGAATCATTCGAAGGTGTACCACGATTTCAGAGCAATTTTTCTCTGGAATTGACCCTTTGACCCAAAGGTTTCAAGTTAGATGGAGCGGTGTTTTTAGCCATCCTTATAGAATAGAATTTTATTTTTCAAAAGTACCTGTCACAGCGTTACCGCCGAAATTGACCTTTTTGTCATACAAAATGAAAAATACATAACACTTTGTAACAAATAATAAAAACAAAAACGCTAAAAGGGACTAACTTATTGGTTGTTGTACAACTCAACAAATGCTGGAACAAAACTCCTTCTATATCTTTCATGAAGAGGGGCCACAGGGGCTAGTTTGGGGATTTTCTGGGATTTCTCTCGCTGGGGTCTTATACGTATTGGAGAATAGGGGGGTGGGAGAATATTACAAAAACGGGGAACAGATAGGGTTTTAATACCGAAATCGATGCTAAGGCGGGTTCGTCTCTCTTCCAGGGTAGCCAGCTTGAATCTTTTTAGTAGGTAACTGTAAGGCACTTTACCCTCCCCGTTTACAATCGTGAGGGCCCTTTTTTGAATGTTTTCGATACGGTATGTGTGTTCTGAAGAGAGCCCGAAGTGCCAAACAGGACAAGCGTATTCAAGAATAGGTCTGATAAAACTAATGTAAATTTGGAGGAGATCTTTAGAAGGGCAAGAAAATTTTATAAGTAGTTTCAAAACGGCAATACATGGGGAGGCTTGTTTTAAAATATTTTTGATGTGGGCATCCCAGTTTAAATCATTGGTTAAAGTAACTCCGAGTAGTTTAATTTTTTTAACGGAGATTTCTGGGGGAATGGGGTCAAGAAAGGCTGGTGTAGATTTTAAAAAGCTAATTGTCATAATTGAAGATTTCTTGGAGTTGACTTTCATTTGCGACAGAGCAGCTTCCTGGGTAATGTCATCCAGAATGGTCATTGCTGAGCTCTTGATGTTTCGCCGGCAAACCTCATGAGCGGAGAGGTCGTCAACATATTTCCATCGGTCAGGGTACTCAGAAATAAGACTATTTATCATAATTAAGAATAAAATCGGACCTAGTAAAGTACCTTGGGGAACACCACAAAAAATAGGGAGGGGTTCAGAAAAAACATTATTATATTTGACAATTTGTGATCGATTTGTCAAAAAAGAAACTAAAATTTTTATCAAAAAAGGACTAACTTTAAACTCTGAAAGCAACTTTTCAACAAGAATATTATGATCAATAAGGTCAAAAGCTTTCTGGAGATCAATTAATAGAAGATTTAATCATGTATCAGGGTTTTCAAGGTTTTTATAAATTAAATCAAGTAAAACTCACAAGGTAATGAGAGGTAGACGTTTCCTTAAGGTTCCCGAACTGTTTAAGGTCAATAAGTTCCAGGATTTCTGCCTTCAACCAATCGGCAAGAAAACTTTCATACATCTTTGAAAATGTCGGGGTTAGTGTAATTGGTCGTACTCCGTTGAAGAGTCTTTCCCTGTCCTTAATGGTGTTAGGCAAGGTGGTGTTCTTTCTCCATTATTATATAATTTATATGTTGATGAGTTGAATGAGCGGTTGGCTAGTCTTGGAGTGGGTTGTTTCGTACAAGGTGTGTGTTTTAACAACTTAAGCTACGCTGATGACCTAGCCATACTAGCTCCCACAGTATTCGCGTTAAATAAGCTTCTTCAACTGTGTGATGAATTTGCGACAGCAAATGATATGATATGATATGATATTTATTGCAAAAAGCCAACTGGCCATAGCAACTATCACAATAAATCACATTCTTTTCAACACGAAAAAGACGGTTTGTATGGCGTTTATCCCGAAAAGTCTTCCACTACGTTACATCCCCGATGTTGTTTTGTCTGGTGAGGTACTAGTTTTTGTGCAAACTTTCAAGTATTTGGGCTTTACTTTTATACCTTCTTTGTCAGATGAGGTTCACGCGGCTGCGCTCTCCAGATCACTGTCTGTGAGGGCTAATATATTAATTCGGAGGTTTGGTAGATGCGAGGCTTCTGTTAAGACCTTTCTTTTCAGAGCTTACTGTACTCCACTGTACTGTTTGCCACTGGTGTGTAACACGAGAGTTAAGTGTCTAGATACATTTCGGGTTCTATATAACAACTCGTTCCGGTGGCTACACGGACTTGCATGGAACTGTAGTGCGTCTGGCATGTTTGTGGGTGAGGGCCTTCCTTCTTTCGGGGAACTTCGGCGTCGGTCTATCTTTTCTCTCCAAACCCGAATTCTTTGCTCTCGCAACCCCATGCTCGTGATTCTTTCGAGTCCATATATGAGACTGACGTTGCCTGTGTGGTTAGTTTGGAACCGCGAACTTTACGCGTGCTGCGTAGAAGGCTCGCAATCTTAAAATGTATTTTGTTGTTGTTTTCAATTGTTGTATGTATAATTGCTCTAGAAGCTGATGTTAGAACATCGATTAAGAGGTTCAGCGGTCATGTAAAGCCAGTAGCGTTTGGTGCCATTTCAGAGAAGGCAAAGGAAATAATTTCCTGTATTTTTTGTTTGTTTAGCCTTCTAATCTTTCAATCAATCAATCATTTATTCATACCAAATTATCCATTGGATAGCATAGACTGACGACAAAGTAATCGTACACTACACGACACAAGAAACAATTAGAATAGTTAAATACAATTGGTTTGTCAAATTAATTAAAATACAATGCTAGATATACAATAAAACACTAAAATACATCGTCGAATTTACATAATATTGCCTGTAGGCCTATCGTTATTTCTTCATGCTTTTAGAGCGTCGTTATAGTCATTCAAGTGCCGAAGCCCAAGCGAGTAAGATAAGTTAAAAAAAAAGAAAAAGTGTTGAATAAAATAAGGTACAAACGAGTGGAGATATCTTGCTGATGCCTTGACGGGTGGTTGTTTTAACTTTCGCTTCCCAGCTTCTAGATTTGAGCATGTCCTCGGACGATTCTTGGTGGTTTCTTCGTATTCTAGGAGAATATGCCTATGCATTTCAGAGATGGAGGCATTAATCAAACAAGATCAAACAAGCCTTCTAGCGTTCGAGCGGTGCTGTCTGCCAAAAATTAGTAAAACTTACTTTTTGACTTGATTTGAAAATAATAATTTGAGTAAAACATAGGCATTTGTAAGAATATCCTTTAAAATAATTACTTTACTATTCCCCTCCCTCAGAAAAGCTTTTCATCATCTGCTGGTGAAATTGTCGGCAAATAATAATAATAATAATTTATTTATGACCAATCACACACTCACAAAGAGAAAGACGGAGTATAAATACAAAAAAAGAGGAAAAAGTAGTATAGGAAAGACATAAGACCATACAAAAACAACACGAAACTACCCAATGGAAAATTTATCTCAAAATAGTAGTATGAAGTTGTACTAAAAAGTAGCATGCAGTACTAACTGATGCTACTACATGCTTCTACTTCAAGGCGACCGTGTTACTGCATTCTACTGCATGTTACTATTAGCAAGACTGGATGCTACTATAGCAAGACAAGATGCTACTGCTTAAGATTGGCTCAGCCTGAGGCACATTAAATGATAGTATTCTTTACTATTACATATCAATACAACTTTTTCGTACAACTATCATACAACTACGCAGGCTACAAATTTTCCATTGGGTAACTTCTAACAAATTAACCTAATAATGAACCAAAAAATTAAAAGAAACAACGACAACAACAACAGAACCAGAACTAGAACAGAAAACTCTTCCAAGGGTGGTTCAAAGGATTTTCTGACAGCTTAGAGAAAAGTTTATCCGCAGAGAGGATCCGCAAGCTGTATCTCTCCCGCAGTCTACCATTCCTTGTCCAAGGCGGTACCCGAATGAGGAACTTTGCATATTTGAAATAGAAATCGGTGACATTACCCAACTCTTGATACTTTATTTTATTATTTCCCATTTTAATTCTTGTTGTGTGACATGTATTATACTATGTAGGCCTATTACTTATTATCATATACTGCATATATTGTACGTCACTGCTTTGACATGTGTTACGTCATGATGATCCTCTGCTAGCCATATTATGTTGTGCTATTGAGGAAATAAAGAATATATTTGTTTATTTGTTTACTAGGATCAGAACCTATAAAAAACAACAGGAGTTTCGTCCCCCCCCCCCCCCCCCCGCAATGTACGCTATTGCATAAGAACTTAGACATCTAGACGAGTGGCAGCTCATGGTTCGATTGACGGTCCAGTGCCGCCAGTAGAACAAAAGAGAGGGCATCATAACTCACAGAATTTCTCTTTTAATCTAGGGACACCTCTGCCAAAAGTTCGAAAGTTAGCCGACTACGAGCGCCACTTGTTCCCTCCGTTAGTGCCATAAAAGACTTCAGTGACATAAACTCGGACGTCGAGTCAACTGATGAGTTCTTCAGCCAGTACCTGAATACCCTTCGAACCGGTAGAGTGAAAGAGCAGCCGAATGTTTGGCTTGAGTTTTTGAACAACGCTGAAAAAGTGACGGAGAGTAATGTAGTCGTGTCGCCTCCTGCGGTCGTTACGAGCACGCCGGGATCACATAGAGGCTGGGTCCATTTGAAAGAGAGAAGCTTTAATGATCTCTGGGTAAAACTCGAGCCACGAGACAAGCCTAATGTGGACGAGGAAAGGTTAGTTTTTTTTTCACAGTTTATTTATTTATTTGTGACCCGCTTTTTGGATAACAGCGCAGTATGAGTAAAATACACAAAGTAAAATAGTTTGTTCAAGAACGAATAAACCGACGATTACGGAAGAGGATTTTTCGCCGGGAGAAAAACGAAATGAAGCAAGAACTTTGTGAGCGCCAGGGAGCGATGTGTGAATGGGGGAATTTTGGACTGTGGTTCTCAAAAATAATCCTTTTGACGTAGGAGAGCTTTTGAATCTATATGTGTTAAATCTGCGTTCTGAATATTGTGTCACGAAATCTTGTCAAGCTTCTGTCCTAAAGGCCCATTCACAACGTTTTTTAGCTAATTCTCGGTACCAGCCAGTTCCGGAAATCGCTCTGAGACCGAGTATTAGTTGGGTTTCCGCCGTTCGCAATTGACATCGGTGCCAGTTTCGGGAACCAGCAAGTTTCGGACCCAAGTTAAAGGACCCCTCTTGCTTATTCTGCCTTTTATAATATACTTAGCTCCCATATGGGATTACAAGCTTCTAAAATCCCCACCTTTCTCCATTGTTTCGTTTCGTAACTACGAATTTTTAGCGCTCTTTCGGACTTGCCGAGTTTTCCCGTCACCAAACGAAAAGTTTGCCGGAATCTTCATTGTCCGCTGATAACTATTTCACACATAAGGGTGTGATAATCTTCTGTTTATTACTTCTTTTATTTGCTTAGTTTTCAACCAAGGCACGTTTAGTTTTCAAATCTTTTGCGCCCAGCCGCCGCGTCGGAGCGCAGGAAGGCTGGATATAATCGACAAGCGCTAACAAGAGCGTCGCTAGTTTCAGGTGGAAAGTAATGGTATTTTCGAAAACGTTTTTTCTGATCCATTTTGTAGGGAAAATATCATTTCTAGTAAGAGCTGTGCTTTAACACCAGTTCAGCTTTTGAGAGTACTAGCCAATCAGATTACTTAGGGGAATACTGAGGAATATTCCGATTGGCTAGTGCTGAACCACGTCAGACCGAAGAACAATGACCTAAATTTACTTTCGGTTTTCAAAACAGCAAGGAGTGGATGTGATTTTATCTGTTGGGCTTGGTTCGATACTAGCCAATCAGAATACTTCCCAAAATAATCTGATTGGCTAGTACACTCAAAAGTTGAACTGATTTCAACTTGGGTCCGAGACTAGCTGGTACCCGAAACTGGCACCTTTTTCCATTGCGAACAGCAGGAACCTGGCAAAGCTTCGGTCTCGGGTGCGATTTTCAGAACTAGCTGGTACCGAGTATCAGCTGAAGCCCGTTGTGATCGTCGACATCGTCGACACACGGCAGCAATAGTTGCTGGCCAGTCGCCTGGATAAGCAACAGGTTGTCGTACCTACCTGCAGAATGAAAAGCCGCCAGCAGAATATTTAGGAGTGAATCCCCTTTCGTTTCGAAGGTTTGTCAAGCTTTCATCATCACAAATTCCGTTTCGCGCACATGAATGAGGTCGCAGGGAGGCCTTGGCGGCGTGCAGAACTGCTACATTAGCGACGGTTTGCCGAGTGCAACCATGTTCCCTCCCGCCCCCCCTTTAATTACACTCCGAGCTATAGCACAGGTCGAAACTAGTCTAATATGTGAGCCTTGTCCGGGAGAGCACTTGAGAAGTTTGTAAATGGGCGCTATAATCGTAAAGCTTTGGGAAATTTGTACATCACCTTCTGCGCTCCTTCTATACTATTTTGTTCTGGTGTCACTCGTGTTCTGCGAAAGAGGGAGATTAAAAAGATGAGATCATTTTATTTTGAACAGGCAAAGCACCTGCTCCACTTGTCGAAATTATGTCATAACCGTACATTGACGGAGAAGTTCGAAATTCAAGATGCAAGTGTTACCCTTTTGGATGTTTTCTCGTCGCCATAAAATATTATGGACAACAGGGCCCAACCAGCGCACGACGTTATCCACTGCTTCCTGGCCGAAGATTGAAAATTAATTGTCCTTTTCTGTGTCTTTGTGTTTTATTTATTTTCTTTCATTCGATTTCTGGGATCCCAAAACGTAAGTGGCGGGATACCTATGACATTGCAGAAGTTGTCCGTCTGTGCGCACTGTAACTCTCGAAAGGAATGAGATATTTTGATGAAACTTGGTTTGAGGATCCTTTGGGTCAAGAGTAAGGTCGAGTTCGTAGATGGGCTCTGTAGCCCTACATTTAGGGATGGGGGAGGGGGTTTAAATTAAGGGGTAAATGAAATATTTTAAAACAGAAAATGTGATAGTCGGTTATGGGGTAAGAAGACATGCCTGAATACGATGGTGAAAACCATTTTGTCATCGGACAAGTAGTTCGCCCGGAATCCGGCGAAAACCGGAAAGTTTGTCAAAAATAAAAGTTTTATTTGAAGTTGATTCGATGTTCGATTTAGGGGTAGGAAGACATGCTGAACATGATGGTTAAAATCATTTTCTCGCCGGGCAAGTAGTTCGCCCGGAATCCGGCTAAAACCGGAAAGTTTGTTAAAAGTAAAAGTTTTATTTGAAGTTGATTAGATGTTCGATTTAGGGGTAGGATGACATGCTGAACACTTATGTGAAAAAAATTTCTACCCGGACAAGTAGTTCGTCCGGAATCCGGCCAAAACCGGAAAATTGTTAAAAGTTAAAGTTTTATTTGTAGTTGATTACATCCGATTTATGGATAAGAAGAGATGCTGAATCCGTGTATGACCATCATTTTTCACCCGGACATATAGTTCGACCGGAATCCGGCTGGAGCCGGAAAATTTGTTATAAGTGAAATTTTTATGTGAAGAGATGTTCAATATTGGGGAAAGAATAGGCTATACGCTGACTTCGTTTTTGAGGTTTCTTTTTTCGCCGGACAAGTAGTTCCGGAATTCGGCCGAAACCGGGAAATTGGCAGAAGTGGCAGGAAGTTCTCGTCGAAATAGATGTGACTTATAGGGGTAAAAAATATGCTGAATCCATATCTGAACTCAGATGATTAGCTATTTGGCCTTAATCTGTTTCTGAATTTAAATAGTAAAAATGTTCATTGAGTCTGGCGAAGCCTGGATTTGGCGAAGACAAGACTCAATTGTCTGGATCGAATATTGAATTTTTGGGATCCCATCGAAACCTTTGGTCTTCAAAATGGATAGTTATAAATAAATTACTTATTACTTCAGCATCCCGGACCCAACGTCGTTTTTGCTATTATTATTATTTTCGCTGATTACGTTTGGTTTCTCTTTTCCAACGCAAGTTAGCTTCGAGGCGTTTCTGCGATCTCGTGTTCTTTCCGTATACTGATTACATCGCCTTGCGGCCTTGGGCTGCAGACCGAGGCCGACTTCGCGTTTCACGCGTCGCAGCCATGGTCTGAAGCCAGCGCAAAGCGAGGGAGATGTTTCGGTTAAAAACGGTCTTGGAATCATAAGGACGCTGGAAACGCAGCTAGTCTCCATCAGGAATAGGAGAAAGAAGTTAAAGTTTAACTGAAAAGCCAACTTATTTTTGTGTCATTTAATTGAATATACTGAATTATTTGGATTCTGCTAAGGGATTTTTTTATTTTACACTATCTGCTCTAGTTATGACGTTCAGAATATCTGCGGCCGTCCCCTTAACGTAAATTCTACTATGACGCGGGAAATTTTTATCTCAACGCAAATGTGGCTTTTCAGTGGGCAGTGGTGTGCTTGGTGAAGACTGCTTAGTGCCTGAACAAACAAAAATTCATAAATCTTTCGGGTAAGGCGTACAACACAGATACAAGCGCACCGAGGCACGACAATCACGCTGAAATTCCACAATTTTAAAATCGATTTTTCGTGAATAGCGGAACAGCGAAGTAACGCATTTTTCAGCGGGTCTTCAAGCCAACTTACGTGAATAGGTGATGGGGTAACTAGAGCCTCGTTTTTGTTGCATGCTGCAGGTCCACTTCTCGCCCGATTCCGGACTGATTCTTTCTACATCCGTTTTTGCACTGCAGCGCTTCCCGAGAATCACGGACTTGCTCACCGACCAAGTCCGTGCTTCCCTGCAAGATGCTGCAGCGCTGCCGCTTCAACCAAGAAGAAAGTGAATCCAAAAACGCATATTGTGCAAAAGCAAAGAAGTGCTGCAGCAGCGATGCGGCAGCGCTATTGCAACAAAAACGAGGCTTAGATTGTCCTATCCCAGCCCTTTTCAGTTAAACTTTAAGGACAGCAGACCCCATACACGAGGTGGATGGCTTAGTCGCCCCGTTCAAATAAAACATACCACTTTTTGATTTGTAGGTTTAGCAGCTAGCCATTGCCGGCACTGGGCTATACGGTTCTTCCACAGTTTTTACATACGAGGCTGGCTCTAACTTTTTATTTTCATCTAGACTGTTACCCTGGAATCGGCCTCAGACAGAGATAATCAGCATTCACCATACGTACCAGAGCTTCACATTCACCAACCAAGGCAACATTTTGCCACCACCTTCCCTGATTTGTCTTATTATGGCGATACCGGTGCTTGCCTTTTTCTGACATTCTCAGCAGCCTGTCCTCGGGAGAGCTTAGCGCTGTTGGTAACGAGAGAGACTGGATACGGCCTGGGAGTGGTCGCCCGCCTGGTGCGGCTTTCGTGGATACGGCTTGGGAGTGGTCGCCCGCCTGGTGCGGCTTTCGCCGTCTGGCGTTGTAACCGACCGGAGCTAGCAGTGCAAAGTATGTTGGATACGTGCAGGGGCAACAGGACTGAATCACCCAGCACACTCGTATAAGATCCCGACACCTGACGGCCAACCCCCGGCCTCCCCTCTCTGCCGATTCTGCAGAACCCTGAACGAGACCCTGGACCACATCCTATTCCAGTGCACCCATCGCCAAATCCACTTGAACAAACACAGAACTCCGGTGGTGTCATTGTTCAAGAAGCACCATCTCAACCTATCGACTGGATCCCTCGTGCATCCTGCTCTCCCCCATCCATCAGTCAGACCATCATCAACTTTCTGAGGACAGCGGACCTGCTTGAGTCAATCTAAGTGACCTAGGCAAAGCTGCCCAGCCGCGAAGAGGCGAAATGGACAACCCTGATCCGAAGCCGTACCAGAACTGAAAGAGAAACGACTTCCCTCTGTTACCGAATTTTAAGTTCAATGCTAAAGGAGGTATTTTCGTAAGCTTCATTTTATGTCTTCGCGAAATCATGTCAGCGGGCTCCCATGAGCACGCATATGCAGTAGAGGTATGTATTCAAATAATGTATACAATGGATACAGCAGCTACGATGCTTCATCAGGGATATTTCGGCCCTTAGGGCATGCATTGAATACATTATTTGAATATATGTTTCAAAGTCAGCTTGGGCTCAAGGAATATTTAGAGCGTGTTCCATCCTACTTACCGTAGTTACTACGCATGACGTCAGAAATTCTGCCTTTTTGTCGTCAAGGCTGGAACGATTTTTCTATTTTCCAGCGGAATATCATGCCTCGGGTGAATCCGACCAATCACGAGTCCCGAGCGTGGTAAGCAAATATTTACTATTAGTTACTATTTCGAGAAGGCTGGAACGGTCAGCGTAGTAACCTTTCGTGAGGTTGGAACGGATTTAGTTACTATTGGTACGAGGGTGGAACACGCTCGTATAGTAGAGGTATGCTTATTTGAACGTTTGTTGACTTTGGACTTTCATTCACTTGCTGTGACTAAAGTCAACTATGAGTTAGCCAAAGTACATAATTAGGGGCCTCTGAAACACCTGAATAGCTATTTTGAATGAATGAATTTATTACATGCAGCCTAGTAATAAGGCAATTGCACAGTACATACAGGAAAAAAGGTAAATGAACGCAAAACAAGAAATACAGAAGATACACAAATTCTACAACGACATCAAAAGATAAATAAACGCAAAACAAGACAAGACAAAACAAACTTTTTCGTACAACTACCATACAACTACGCAGGCTACAAATTTTTCATCGGGTTGTTGGCAGTTCGACCACTTACCTCTGCTGAATCCGTTCCTCACAAAATTTGCACAAACAAAAATAAACCTTCCCACTAAACTAGATAGATAACTCGGCAAAGCCATTGTATGCAAAATTTGACCTTGTTCACATGCTCACCTCGTTCCAAACAGTCCGTGCCACGACATAAGAGGGATGACGAACTATAAGTGCGAACGCAACCTTTTCTATTCTCACACCTGAAATTTCATTCGCCAGCAGATGGAATGAAAATCTCTGAGTCACTTCCTGAGACCACCTCGTTTTACAAGAAATACAGAAGGTAAACAAAATCTACAACGACAGCAAAAGATAAATAAACGCAAAACAAGAAAATACACTACGAAACATGAAAAGAACAATTAATTTACTGCATTAGCTGGCGCATTGGGCAATGATCGGGAAGGCGGATGGATGATGGCAGAAGATGTTCACTAATTTCTTTTAGCTTGACAGTTGGGTCCAAGACAAAAAACTTCTACATGATTCGGTGATTGCGCATGCGACGAGGAAGGTACAGAAGAAAACGGAGATATTTGAAAAAACATGAACGCATTCGGATCTTCATTCTACGATTTAGCCCAAAACTGCACTGTTCACATTTAAGTAACTGTTCAAATAAACATACCTCTACTGTATAAAAGTCGATTCTGCCTTTAAGCAGAAAGAGGCGGCTCGCTGTTCTCTGCCGTGTTTTCGTTGGAGCATGGTTGCTACGATCTAGTACGTCATAGCGTGAAAGACTGTCAGAAGTTTCCTAACCACAATGATGTGCGTTATGATTTTGAAAACGTTATGCATTGAACATTATAGGCGTATTCGCGCCGGTCCCCGAGGACTCCACTTGAGGAGTCCCCGCATTTTTGTTTGTCCCGAGGACTCACTCCCCGTATTCTCGCGAGTCCTCACGGACGGGGAATGCTCCGGTTATCATCACCATCATCAGAAAGGACTCCCTTTCAGATTCGGAAGGGAATAAGTTTTTGCTGGTGTTGGTGCATGTAAAATTAATAAAAAACAATCAGCATAAAGAAAACCAAAAATAAATTGGATCCAGACTAATTTCGTCAACTGTATATTTTTTTTGTTTCGAACAAATCCATTTTAGAAGCATTCCCCGTGTTCTCGTTGTTTTCCGTAGGCGGAGTCCGCGTGGAGTGACTCCCTCTATTCTCGCCGTTCCCTTCGATTCCCCGAGGAGTCCTCGTGGAACGGCGAAAATACGCCTTAAGTATTACAAGCAGAGCCTAAAAAGCATCTATATATAAATATTTACTTTAAATTTTTTATTTATCGTTGATTCTTGAATTTATTTATAAGCATAGAATGCAGTTGCTTTTTATATTTGGATGCTGCAGTCAATATATGGTAGGTAGAGATGCCATGAACCCGTGATCGAAAGATATGGTGAGAACCGCGATCTCTCAGTGGTTAATTTAATGTGCTGCATTTTCCATTTATGACGGGTTTCATAAGCATGGTCAGGTTGCTCAGAGAAAAAATTACTGGATCGAAAGTACGAAGGTAGTTCCGACCGGTCATAGTTGCTGTTTTGCAGATGCCATGATACCTGTTACCACGGTAACTGGATTTGCAATTAGTCGTTTTTACAGTTACCGTGGTATCTGATACTACGGTTGCTCTGCAAAAACGACAGTTGTCGAAATTGAGCTTTTCGAAGTCACCCCAAAAGAAAAACTAATAACCGGTCACAGCACTATGTGCCAACCTTCTTTTCCACCAATTTGACAAAATCCTAGGCTCCATTGTTGGTGATGAGGAAAGTGAGATGCCTTTTTCAGATACCACGATCAGTTACCACGGTCGGACTGTAATATCAGATATCACGATAACTAACCAGATCCCACGATAACTGCAAAAACGACTTTAGACCGTGGTATCAGATACCATGGTATCTGCAAAAACGCAGCTCGTGATGATAAACAAAAAAGTCAGCAGATGTTTATCCGGCGGTGTTTTAGTTCTCCTTGTATGCATGATGTCAATTGCGTAACGTTTGTAGAATCATTACAGCTAAAGGTGAGTCTTCACCTTCCGGAATCTGGGTTCCGAGATATTCCGAGTTTTTTTTTTGAATTTCTTCTGCGATACTTAAAAAATCCGGAAATCTGGAAGTACAAAAGCCCCTTTTTTCCGGATTATTTTTATATACTTTTGGACCCGTTCATGTTCCAGATGCAATTTACAGAAGACGTCGAAGAATAATCTGGAAGCCCAGATTCCGGAAGTTCCGGGAGGTGAAGACCGGACTTAGAATTCTACGTGTTAAGTTTTGGAACTCTGCATCCTTGTGTTGTCTGTTATGAAACTTCTGACAGTGCGGTAATAGTAGGCTAATTCCACCAAGGTTCACCTAAAACGCTAAAGCACGAAAATCTAGTTGCGAACCATTTATTCGCATAGGCAGGCCAGAAAACGGATGAAAATGCGTTACTCCATTACGTCGATAATCCCGAATTAGGGATGTTTCGTCTGTTTGAAAGATATTTGAGATTGAATATTATTTCAAATATCAGCCACAACAACAGCATCAAGAGCGTGTTCCACCCTTCTAACAGTAGTAACTATTAGTTACTATTTTCATTCCAGCCTCGTGAAAAGTTACTACGCTGACCGTTCCACCCTTGTCGAAATAGTAACTATTTGCTTACCACGCTCGGGAGCGTAGTAAGCGTGGTAACTACGCATCTCTGTAACGTGATTCGTCTGATTCGCCCATCGCATGATATTCTGCTGGAAAATATAAAAATCTTTACAGTCTTGACGGCAAAAAGCCAGAATTCGTGACGTCATGCGTAGTAACTACGGTAAGTAGGGTGGAACACGCTCCAAGTTGACTCACAAAATGTTGTCCCTGAACAAGATCAGCCAGTAAGTCTCACTCGTACCGAATGAAAAACCGTTTCCTTGATGAAATTGAAATTGCGCGGTCTTCGTGTGATTTTCGTCTTGTCGGGGCGTCGTCCGTATTCTCAGTGTTAATGAGCGTGTTACATCCTACTTACCGTGATCACTACGCATGACGACACGATTTTGGCTTCTTGGCGTCAAGGCTGGAACGCAGTTTTCTATTTTCGTCAAAATATCTCTCCACGGGGTAATCCAGCCAATCAGGTTACAGAGATCCGTGGTCACCACGCTTACTATGCTCCCGAGCATGATAAGCAAATAGTTACTATTAGTTACTATTTCTGGAAGGTTGGAACGGTCAGCGTTTTAACTTTTCGTGAGGACGGAACGGAAATAGTAACTAATACTTACTATTGTTAGAAGGCTGGAACACGCTCAGTATGAGGAGCGTAAAGCGTTTCTCCGCCGTATATTGTGTGTCGCTCATTTGTGTTTGTCGCGGAAACAGAACCACAGTTTGATCCTCGCGTTGCGGGAGCATGAGGTAATAACAAAGGTCTGAAAACAAAAATAAAATCCAGATATAGTGTCAATGAACAGAAATTCAGACTTACGTTCTTACCGTTACCGTTCCGTTCTTACCTTACCGTTCTACTTGATAAAGTAGCTCTTTTATTATTTGGATGTGAATTCGACGCTAGACATGAATTTCGCGCCAAAATTGAAAAACACCTCGACAGTTGTTTGTCAACATTGAGCCAACAAAGCGAAGCTGTTTCCTCAATGAGAGAGAGCTCGTATGATAGACATGTCTCAGATAAATTTACTCCGAGACTATCAGGCGTGTTTACCGTCCCTCCTTGCGGTAGTGCAAGAGTTCTGAGAAAGGGTCGTTTTTTTATTTCTTGCCATCCTTAGAATACTCAGTGCGATATTATTTTCATTGTTCCAGGTTTGTTGTGCCTTAGTCAGAGATATGGTTTTAGTGCAGCGACTCGGGTATTTTTCCGTCCGTACAATTATCCGCCCATTTTTCAATTGTTTTCCGGTTTGTTACATTAAGTTGAAGTCATAGACCACTGACTGGAATTAGTGTGTTGCTTCGCCATTTCGGAAGCAACGTATACCTTATTTTGACTTTCAGCCTATGTGTAAAATAACCGTGGGATTGTGTAAAGTGTATTTGAACATGCGCTAGTAAATCTACTATTTCCGATCTTTCCAGTTCCTACAAGTGTGCATTACCTCCTGATGTTGCCATATTTTATTGCGTTCTGTTTGTTATTGTGTTGTTTAAGACATGTGTCAGTGTAAAGTATAAATATAAAATATTTATTTTCTTTGCTGAACGATTAAGGTTTCCAGCCAATGGAAATTGCCAAGTTTGAGTTGTATTTGGGATCCCAAACGCGACGAATTTGTGTAAAGGCGTATTCTCGCCGTTCCCCGAGGACTCCACACGGACTCCGCGTACGGAAAACAGCGAGAACACGGGAAATGCTTCCAAAAGGGATTTTGCTCGAAAAAAAAATATGCAGTTGACGAAATTTATCTGAATCCACTTTATTTTTCGTTTGGTTTACCCTGATTGTTTTTAATTAATTTTACATTGCACCAACACAAGCAAAAATTGATTCCCCTCCGAATCTGAAAGGGAGTCCTTATTGATGATGGTGATGATACTCGGAAGATTCCCCGTCCAAGGGGACTCGCGAGAATACGGGGAGTGAGTCCCCGGGACAAAACAAAAACGCGGGGACTCCTCGAGTGGAGTCCTCGGGGAACGGCGACAATACGCCTTAAAGCACAACTCTTACTAGAAATGATCTTTTCCCTACAAAATGGTTCAGAAAAAACGTTTTCGAAAATACCATTACTTTCCACCTGAAACTAGCCATTCTCTTGTTAGCGCTTTCCGGTTGTATCCAGCCTTCCTGCTCCCCGACGCGGCGGCTGGGCGCAAAAGATTTGAAAACTGAACGTGCCTTGGTTAGAAAGTGGGAAAACTAAGCAAATAAAAGAAGTAATAGACATAAGACTATCACATACTCATATGTGAAAGAGTTGTCAGCGGACAGTGAAGACTCCGGCAAACTTTTCGTTGGGTGACGGAAAACTCGGCAAGGCCGAAAAAGCGCTAAAAATTCGTAGTTACGAAACAAAACAATGGAGAAAGGTGGGGATTTTAGAAGCTTATAATTCCATATGGGAGCTAAGTTTATTATGAAAGGCAGAATAAGCAAGAGGGGCCCTTTAAGAGTTGCAGCGTTGTAGCTTCATCACTGGAGATGGATTTAGCAGCCACTTGGATCCCCTCTAGGATGATGCTAGTACAGTTGATGACGTTGACGCTCCACTACGCAAAGCCAAATGAGTTGATTTCCGTGCTGTTTTACGAGCCGGACACTTGAGACATTTCTGACCTGAGTAGGGCATTGCTTTTTATCGCCTGGTAACCAATAGTTGGGTTTTTGCAGATACCATGGTATCTGTTACCACGGTAACTGGATCTGCAATTAGTCGTTTTTGCAGTTATCGCGGTATCTGATATACGGTGCTCTGCAAAAACGACTATTGCCGAAATTGCACTTTTCGAAGTCATCTCAAAAGAAAAACAGATATCCAGTTACATCACTAAGTGCTAAACTTCTTTCTCACCAATCTGACAAAATTTGATGAAAGTGAGAAGACTTTTCGGATACCACGACCAGTTACCACGGTTGGACCGTAATATCTGAATATTCGATACCACGATAACTGGCCAGAAACCACGATAACTGCAAAAATGCCTTTTGACTATGGTATCAGATACCACGATAACTGCAAAAACGCCTTTTGACCGTGTTATCAGATACCACGATACCTGCAAAAACGACTTAAGACCCTCGTATCCGAGGCCATGGTATCTGCGAAAACGCAACTGATGCTACGTTAAAACATTTTGGTATCTATGGTACACTGTCAGAAGTTTCATAACAGACAGCACAAGGATGCGCGGTTCCAACAGACAACACTTGGGATTTTATCTGTTGTCTCGACAAACGATATGCATGAAATGATATGTATAACAAGTATTGCTAGGAAGAGCCGAAACCGCAAAAAAGCATCTGCTGAATTTCCCATTATCGTGACGACAAACAAAAAAGTTGTGATTGACTGAAGGACCAGATAATAAGATAATATCTGGAAGTCTGGATGGTGAAACCTGGCTTTTAGGGATTTAGGAATTGAAGATGCGGATTGCGGATACGAAGGGATTTTTCAGATTGTTTTTACGTTTCTTGGGTGCCGTTTTCAAACCTGGATAAATCCGGATTGCAGTGACGAATTGTTAGACCTACCTGGCATGGCTAGATCTGTTTCCAATGGGTGTAATTTAACAGCAAGATTTTGCTTTGAATTCTACAAACCTATCTGTTTGATGTTACACACTCGAGCACACTCATCCCGAACTTCTTTTTGGGTTTGTGCAGGCTAGAATTTTGATTAGATTTCAAAACTCAGTTTGTCTTAAAGTAAATAATGGAGGTATGTTTATAAGCCTAGAGACATCTTTTCACGACACAGTTCTGGGCCACACACTTCTGAGTGTTTGTTGTGGAAACACGATTGTGTGCCACACAGTCGAGCCAAAAGTTGAAACTCTCTGAAACACCATTTTGTCTGTTTTTGGGTGGGAATTTCAACTGTCCGGATGGTCTAGTACACTAGCCCTTTTTCAGTCATGGTGCACAAACGTCTAGCACCATGCCTGAGTGCTCGACGTTTGAGCACTGTACATTGAAATCCCTGCATGGTGCATGGATTTCAGCATACAGTGCACACATGAAAAGCACGATTTCTGTCATTACACACTAAATAGCGATAGAAATTGTGCTTTTTCATGTGTGCACTGTATGCTGAAATCCATGCACAATGCATGGATTTCAAGGTACAGTGCTCTATCACTCAGGCATGGTGCTAGACGTTTGAGCACCATGACTGAAAAAGGGCTAGTGTACTAGACTGTCGGAAATTAAAAACAAAATTCATGTAAAATCCCAATAAATAGAATTCCAGGCTTTGTCCTTACCATTCCATTCAGAAAGGATCCTCAGTTTTCACGTTATTTTGCTGCCAAATTTGAATCCCGCCAGAACACTCACCTTGGCAGTTGTTTGTTGAATTAGAGCCACTAAAATCAAAACACTTGTGGGCCTCACAAAAGGCAGCGGAAACACACTTTTCGAGCCACAATCAACCCACAGACTGTTCGTGGGAGCATGGAAAACGCCTTAGATGAAAAGCCCTAGAGCATTTGCCTTGTTTTTTTCTTACTTATGAAACAGTCAAATGAAAAGGAAAAAAAAAATTGGATGGTATCTGTTAACAGCCATCTGCAGTTATTGTGGTATCTGTTACCACGGTTGTTCTGCAAAAAAGACAATTGCCAAAATTGCGCTTTTCTAAGTCATCTGAAAAGAAAATCTCATATCCATTTACATCACTAAGTGTAAAACTTCTTTCCAACCAATTTGACAAAATCCTAGGCTGTATTGTTGGTAATGATGAAAGTGAGATGACTTTTTCAGATACCACAGTCAGTTACCATGGTCCGACTGAGGTATCTGAATATCAGATATCACATTGACTTGCCAGATACCACGAAAACTGCAAGAATGCCTTTTGACGGTGGTGTCAAATACAATCTTCCTATTGTAGTTCCTATAGCATCTTCATATTGTAGTCTCAGGCTCCCCTCAGTTCTGCCACATTCCAGTTCAAACAAACGTCAATTCGCCTGAAAACCCATCACTATGGCCCAATTTTGCGACAGCTTGCCCAGACATCAGTAACCCCAAGAAAATCCATCAGTTCGATGTGGGCCCACTTTTGTGGGCCCACTGACGTTTGTGTGAACTAGGGGATGGGGGAGTGACAGCCAACCAAAAGGCGTTTGTCAGTGCTCTAACAAACAGTTTGTGGGTTGATTGTGGCTCGAAAAGAGTGTTTCCATGATCTTTTATGCAGCCCATGCGTGTTTCCGGGACCAACAAGATTTTTGTGGCTCGCTTTGTGGCTCAAATTCGACAAACAACCGCCGAGGTCTGGTGGGAAATTCGAATTTAGCAGCAAAATAATGTCAAAACAGTAAAATTAACTACTTTCTGAAGCGTAGACGTAAAGCTGAGGATCCTTTCTGTACAGAATTGTAAGGACGAAAGTCTTGAGTTCTATTTGTTGAGACATTATGTGAAATTTATT
Source organism: Branchinecta sandiegonensis (assembly GCA_030848855.1). NCBI lineage: Eukaryota > Metazoa > Arthropoda > Branchiopoda > Anostraca > Branchinectidae > Branchinecta > Branchinecta sandiegonensis. Next base: position 19,930,991 of record JAUPMV010000011.1, read on the forward strand.
TTTATTTTCAGAGATTTGAAATTACCGTCCCCAAAACTGTCTGAACGGCGTTTCCGTGAGTTTCAACTTGTGGCTGGACTGTGTGGCACAAAATCTTGTTTCCCTGACAAACTCCCAGAAGAGTGTGTCCCACAGTTGTATGGCGGAAAAATGCCTATAATCTCTGCCCACCCATATTCTCCTACTCAGGGTATCCTTTTTCACATAAACAAAGAATTCCTAAGGAGTTCCCTGCTCAGGAGAATTCTAACTAAAATGTGGGGAAGAGGACACCTCTTGTTGAAATTTTTTAAGCTTATAACTTACTTGGTGACTATGCTTTTATAATCAAGGACTTTATGCGTTGTACCGCGGAAAAACGCCAATAATCTCTGCCCACCCATATTCTCCTTTTTCACCTTAACAAAGAATTCCCAATTAATTCTGTGCTCAAGAGAATTCTAACTAAAATGTGGGCAAGAGGACACCTATAAGTTTTGTGTAATTTTGTTTAACTTACTTAGTGACTATGCTTTTACAGTCAAGGGTTTTATGTCTTGAAATAATTAGTTGCTGTTTCTGTCAGACCCAACCAGATTTATTTTTTTATTAGTTGAAGAATATGGCTAGGCTTACAGAGCAAAATTGTCACAGTAATGGATAGGGATCTTTTGGAACTAAAATATTCATCTATACGATCTTTTTGAACTAAAATATTCATCGATAGGCTACTGATGTGAGGTTTTTGGGCCAAATCAAGATAATAAATCCATGCAATTTGTAGTTTTATATTTTGCAAGCTTTAAAATCAAGTCTTACATGGTGTACTTTTTAGAGACCACAGTAGGCTACCTTCTAATGTCAAAATGAATGGGTTTCTCCAAGGGTCAAAGATTGCACCAGTACCCTAGCATAGCCCAGATTAAGTGTATGTGTATCTCGTTGGGTCCAGCATGGTGTATTCCCATTGAGATGGTTGAGTTTTTTCTTGATGTCTGCTCGTGAGATTTCTGCATGTTCACTGGAGGTATTGTAGCTTCATGGATTGGAGGTACATTTTAAGGTCTGTTCTTTTATGGTCTGTAAATCTTTCACTTTTAGAAGCCATTTCCAGTATTAAAATATCTTCAACCTAACCAATTATGCTTTCAGGAGCATTACAGTGCCCTTGAAGTGGCTGATGGTGCTGACGAAGAAACAGTCCGGTCTGCATTTTTGAAGTTGGCCAAGATATACCACCCAGACAGCAACTGTAAATCTCGAGATACTGCAAAATTCCATCAAGTTGAGAAATCATACCGGAAGTTGCAAGAAAAATTTGCAAAAGAAAGAGAAATCGAAAACAATAATATAAAAGAAGAATATCCTGATGATAATAAAGATACTTCTGGCAAAATCAAGGAATATGATATTGATGTAAGTCAACCAGTATCTCTTTTGTAGACTTCAGGGAATAAACTCTTGCCAGTTTCTTCCCCAGCATCAGTCGGGTTATTAAACGTTGCTGAAACCGACAAGATCGACAAGACAAGGCTCGAAGTAGTTTCGGGGTGGCTTGTACTTTACTTCCACTGCAGTAAGTAGGCCTACGAGAAAAAGTTTCAGCTGACTAACATATCTCTGTTTCGAGGAAACTGCAACGTGTTCAAAAACCAGTACAGAAGCAAAATTGGCTAAAGGGCCAACTCACTGAATCGTGAATATACTTTGTTGGGAATTATCTGAAACTATTCTTTCAGCTTGGTGTAGCCTACGGCTGCAAAATAATGACACGTTCTGTCCCTCGCCATTTTATTTAACACACAATTTTATTTTTTTCTTTGGTTCTTGACAGACTTTTCGGTTTCGACTTATTTTAAACCAAGTAATTTTAATATTCCCATTCTTATCCTTCCTTACCTGTTCTGCACCCGAAGAAAAATGTGTAGTCTGTGCCGTTGTATGAGAGTTATTACGAAAAGGTTGCATGTATTGATATGTAATAGTACAGAATACTATCATTTAATGGGCCTCAGGCTGGGCCAATCTTAAGCAGTAGCATCCAGTAGCATCCTGACTTGCTACAGTAGAATCCAGTCTTGCTAATAGTAGCATGCAGTGGTAACAGTTACTACTGTATGCTATTAAAACTTATAACTCCATACAGCTAATTCTTGAAAAATTTTGAAAAATTTTCATTGTGCAAACCGTAGCCTACTGATTCTTTTTCAGCATACTGCTCCACAGCACCGCCAATTCTTAAGCTTTGAAGGCCGTGGTTTCGGGTCGGTATATCAGCGGGAGAAGCAGCACCAAGCTCGAAAAGCCGAGAGAGCGACAGAGACCGTCTACAGACACCGCCTGAGAAACGCTAACGTGACGGACGAGACATCCCTTGTCGCTAAGAACTCAAAAGAGGCGAAGAAAATTCAAACGGGGTGAGTTGCAAGTATTTTCATTAGCCATGCTATAACATCTAATGGTGGATTAAACTTTTGTAAACCCGACCGAATTTCAAACTTAAGCGTTTTTTAAGCTAGAAAAAAAAAGTTGTAGATGCGAAAATGCGATAATCTACGGATTTGAAAGTAATCTCAGAGTGAGTAATGTAATGTAATGTAATGTAATGTTTATTTATGACCCATCGTACAAGAAAGAGAAAATGATGGAGTATAAGAAGAAAAATAGAAGAAACACAAAAAAAAAAACATCACACAACAAAGAACAACAAAAGGCAAATCACAAGGAGAAAATCACACTTATAATTCAAAAAATATCAGAAAACAATCCCTTGCCACTCATGGCCGCTCTGTTTGCATTTTAGTCGTTGACAAAGCTCGTCAAGTTTAAGAATCGGGTCAACGATACCATATTTTTTCATCATGTAGGTGTTGCGCGTCCAAGGAGGTAAGCGAAGAAGATATTTTGCAAATTTGAAGTAAATCCGTTTAATTTTTAGTCGGTCCGTGTCATTTAAAGTTTCAGAAAAAGGAGCTATATAAAGAATAGACGGATAGACGATCAGGTTTTCCGGCATCATCTTCTGCACTTTGGCCGTTAAACTCTTCGGCCTCGGTTTTATGACACTTGCCCTTCGGCCAAGTTCCATAGCCTATATCGATCGCAATTCCGTCGGTCGTTCCCACGTTTGCGAGTTAGGGTACTTCCAGATGTGTTAGGACGATGAAACTTGGCAGGCATACCAGGGACCCAAGAAGATTAAGTTGGAAATATTCACTTGCCCGATCCCACCATCGTGGGGGGAGGGGGAATGCGGAATCCGGAATTTAGCGGGTTATCGGATCTTAATGAAACTTGATATTCGGAAAGAAACTGGTATCTCCGTCTTAATTCCGGACCGGATCCGATGAGTGTGTGTGGGGTGAGTGGGGTGGAGTAAATCTTAGAGTGAAGTGATCGGGATGAAACTTGGTGGGAAGATCAAGCACAAGCCCTTGGTACACCAGTGACAGAACTGGACCGGATTCGGGTAATGTGGGGGGATTGGAGGGGGATTCCGGTTGATCCGGACTAAAAGTACTTCCAGGTGGGATAGGACGATTAAACCTGACAGGTTTACCAGGGAGCCGACCAGATTAACTTGAAAGTAGTCAGTTCTCTGATCCAAGCATCACGGGGGGTTGGACGGAGGGGGAATCCAGAATCGTGAGGTGTGTGTAATTTTCGAACGCGGATCGGATCTCAAGGAAACTTAATATGTAGAAAAACCTCGTGTCTCAAATGTCCCGTTTTAAGTCCGTACCGGATCCGGTGAATGTGGGTGGTGGGGGTGGAGGGGGGAACCGGAAATCTTGTGGATACACTTAGAGTGAAGGAATTGAGAAGAAACTTGGTTTGAATGATAAGATAAAGTCCTATATAGATCATTTACAGAACCAGACGGGTCCGGGCACGGGTTGGGGGGGGGGGGGAGGAGGGTCCGGAATACAGGTTATCCGAAGTTAAGATACTTCCAGGTGGTCTAGGACAATAAAACTTGGCATGCGTATCAGAGACCCGACCAGATTAATTTGGAAATAGTCAGTTCCCCGATCCAACCTTCTTAAAGACAAATGATTACAATAAACCTACGAAAATTCCCACTTTCATCCTCTGACAGAACTTGCAAGTGCCATGTGAGCTTCTAGCTCTTGTTGGTTTATGCTCGACCTTCGCGATGCTATTCGTCTAAGATCTCTTACACGTAGTTTTTGCGTCAGAGGTAATGTTGTAGCCAGAAGGTTTCAGAATATTTCTTAGTCGATTCAGGCTAGTAATTTCCGTACTTTTTGTTACCAATTGTACTGCATTGCAATGTGCACAGATTTTTATTGCGGTGCAGTTTCTGTGACGCAAGTGACTTACAATAATTGCTATCGTAGACTGCATAGGCTACCAAGGCGGTGGCAGTGTGTCCGGCATGTTTGTCTCTCGCAATGTTATGTCATGAAATGTCGGCTATTAAGATGTGAAACAGCCGCATCCAGGTTCTATGTTTGCACATTTTTCAGCTGAGCCTGCCGCTGGGGCAGGATTGGCATGATGAACTCAGTATTCGCTGATGTCCCCGTTGCGCGTTAGATCAAGAACAAATAATCAGATAGAACTTATGTCTTTAGTCGCATGCAGCGACTATGAAAACCCCGAGAAAGTTGAGCGGACCTAGAGGTATTTACTCTAGCTTTGAGCTGATGTTGATACCCGTTTACTCCTCTTCCGTCTTCATCGTTGCTTATCGCACAAGAAATATTTGCTTATCGCACAAGAAATATTGAAGGATGCTAGCAGGAGGCGTACTCCGCGCGCCGACCCGCTCTGGAGCGCGATCATAGAACCAATCAACTTTTACTGCTTTTAGATTTCCTCTTCAGCGACTTAAAAGCGATATAGCTATTTGTAGAGGTAACAAAACGTGGTGTGGCGCGAAGCTAGTAACCTCCGCTCGTTTGCATCGGGAGTCGGCCGTATTTTACTCGACTCAACATGTTTGTATGGCCGAATTTTTAGATTAGATTAGATTAGACCGATAGGGAGACAGCAGTTCTATCTCATCATTTGTTCTTGGTTAGATGTTATGTTTGGTGTGCTATACTTAGTTTGTTCTTCTTTCGGTGTATAATTATGACCCTTGACTGAAATAAAGGTAAAATACAAAGTAATAATTAAGTGGACTTTTCCCTAAAGAGTCAATGATGGTGCCGAATTCCAAGGCAGGTATTCAAGTCCAGGACCACCCGACCCTGATCATGTGCCGAAACCATCAAAGAACAGGAGCTACGAGCTCATATGGCACTTGATAGGAGTAGGTGGTACCAAAAAGTAGATGATAAACCAAAATACCCAGCCATCCAAAAATGCGGTTCGGACCGAGTTTCATTAAGATCCGATCACCTGTTCAAAAGTTATGAATACCTGTAGATTTCGGATTCCCACTCCCTCCACTCCCCCGCGACGCTCGGATCAGAGAAGTTACTATTTCCAACTTAATCTTTTGGGGTCCCTGACATGCCTGCCAAGTTTCATCGTCCTAGCTTATGTGGAAGTGCCCGAACTAGCAAAACCGGGACAGACCGACGGACGGACAGAAATTGCGATCGTTATATGGTACTTGACCGAAGGGCAAGTGCCATAAAAACAGAAAAAGATAGCTGGGCAGAAACAAATTTCAGTTAATATTTTTTGAAGAACTTTCTTTTGAGAAACCATAAAATATATCAACTCAGTTTTATTCCCTTTTGCTTTTATCGTACTCTTCCTCAGTTGCGAGATGTTGAACTGTTTTATTTACATTTGCATCTAATTTTATTTACATTTGCATCTAATTAGCTATTCTGCGATCTTCGATTATGCAGGACAGGACAACTGTATTCCTTTTCCAGTAATTAGGATTTAAGCCAAACGCTACGGTCTTTATTGTCGATTTATTTCGTTCATTTCTCGACTGTTCTGGTTCCGTTTTATTACCCACTTAGCACTTATCCATCTTTTAAAAATACATTACCATTTAGCTGCATTTAGCTCGCTTGGCTCGACTCCCATTCCGTTTCCCGAGGACGAGTCATTATTCCTCTGTAACTTTCTCCGCTTTCCACCCACTAGCGGTTTAACAGAATTTGTTCGCTATTTTATAAGAGCAACCTGACGTCAGTAGGTTATTGAAAAAAAGGAGATGCTGGGAGAATAAGATCATCTGAAAAGGGATGAGGAATCCGGGGCTTACCAACAGTTTATAAAGCTTATACGCTAGCTTGGATCTACTCTAGAATGGACAGCTAGCATGTACCACCATTTGGTAGCCTACAACTCTGCCGGGATCTCAATGCCCATTCTCCGTAAAGTATTGTTCAAATAGGCGTAATAAGGTGTATGCTTATAAGCATGGTTGTCACATCAAAAATATTAAGAGAGTGACTTTTGGCCCAAAACAGAGAGTGAATTGGGAGTGAAATTTATTTTCATGAAGTGTCCACTTTTGGTCGGAATCGCCTCTATAAAAATGACACATATCTTAATTTTACTTTCATGAAAAAAACTTGAAATAGTCACTTCTGGTCGGAATCCCTGTTGCAAAAATGACACATTTGGTCATTTTCTGGAATAGAGTGATTTTTATGTCCTACCTAGGACAAGAGTGATAAAAACAAAAAAGAGTGACAATTCAAAGTCAGGAGACATGAACACAAATTCGATTTTGGTTTTGTTTCGAGAGTCACAGGTCTACGATGCGAGTTTGAGAGGGACTTGTCCGGCCTTTGGAACTAGCATGATGGCGGCAATGAGCCATCCATGTGATTTGATGAGAAGGCCGCTCCGAGAAAGCTCTAGTTATGGCAGCAGAAGTTGTGTTCAGTCCGTATTAAGGTTGAGGTGGGTAAAGTCGTTATGTTGGTGGAACTGGGAATTATGATCTGGGCCGCGGTTATTTCCCTTTTTATTGAATTACAGATTTCCATGGAGTAAGACGAATTGGTTCTCATTAAGTGTTATTTAAATGAACATAAACCGCAGCCTTTGTTTTGCATCACGACGTAACGTACGAGCCATGCCCTAACGTGGAGCTGTTTTTAGGATGCATGTGTTCGGTCCCTTCCACTGGCGAGAATATTCCAGCATTATCTATTATTCTGGCGAATTGATAATTGTAATGATATTCCAAGATCCGAAACATTTAGAAGAAATGAAAGTTTCAGAATTCATAGTATTGCCTTAAGGCAAAGAAAAAGTTTAGTAATTTATAATGTGGTTTGTCAAAGTCAGTTCAGTAAAAAAAAAAAAAAACGATAAAAAAAGAAAATAAATAATAATAGTAATACTTAGGGGTTTGATTGTTCTGTGTCATTCTTTGACGGGTTCATGTCTGATTGATCCAGTAAATCAACGACGGTCGGGAGATGCAATATGATTTCAGTTTTCTTTATTCAGTTTTGGTTTATGTGTTTTTTTATGTGTGATGGTAAGTTCTGACAGTACTTTTGTTTTGGGTTTGAGGATGAGGATTGGTAAGGAAGGTAATGGAGGGAGTGGGTGGGGGTCGTGGACTCTACTCCGATACTAAACCATCCGGCTAGGCCTGAGAGTTCGGCATATATCACTATGCCGGACCCGAGGGCCTGGCCCACCAGTCGGTCGGCGGTCGTGGGCACTAGAAGGTAGATATGGAGTCTTACTTAGGTTGGAGGGGTCTTTTCAGAAAAAAAGAAGAAAAAGAGGTGACAGAAAAAAAAATACGAGGAGTATTGAAAGTATGATAAACAATATCCATTTTCTAGCAGGGCTAGTCGGACCATTGCTGTCCTCGGCGAAAGTCGCGGACTCTACTCCGATACTAAACCATCCGGCTACGCCTGAGAGTTCGGCATATATCACAAATAGGCGTAATAAGGTGTATTACAGCTTATAAGCAGGGTTGTCACATCAAAAATATTAAGAGAGTGACTTTTGGCCCAAAACAGAGAGTGAATTGGGAGTGAAATTTATTTTCATGAAGTGTCCACTTTTGGTCGGAATCGCCTCTATAAAAATGACACATATCTCAATTTTACTTTCATGAAAAAAACTTGAAATAGTTACTTCTGGTCGGAATCCCTGTTGCAAAAATGACACATTTGGTCATTTTCTGAAATAGATTGATTTTTATGTCCTACCTAGGACAAGAGTGATAAAAACAAAAAAGAGTGACAATTCACACTATCGTGCGATATGTGGCAACGCTGCTTATAAGTGTAATACAGATTCCTCTTTTCCTCGCCGCGCGCTGTAATACGGCGAATAAGGAGAATAGAACCGGATTCTATCTTCGCTTATGCCTAGCCAATCAGATCGCTTGGCTGGTTCCGCCAGCGAGCCGAGGAAAGGAGGCAGCGTCACAGGGTTGCCACGAGAAGAATTAAAGTTGTACTTTGTTGGAAGTTGGCAAACCCACTTTAGAGATGAAATAGGTAGAGGTGAAGATATACAGGGAGTCTTGGGCATTCTAGTTTTAAGCCTCCGCCGTGATTATGAAGTCCAACATAACTTAGGATTCAGGATTCAACAACTTTACTAAAACAAAAATCATTCCGGGTTGACGACCGGTTACAAACAAAGCACATGCGTGCTTTTAAAACGCAACTAGTACACATTTACTACCATATTATATAACTAATCAAACCTTCACTAAAAATTAATTAATTAATTTGTTAATTAGTCCTCTGTCGTCTTCCAAACCCTCCACTCACCAACTACCCTCAAGGAGCTTTACATTACTAGGCCTGACGGCAAAGAGCGGTCGGGGGTTAACCCTTTAGTCGCGTGTTGAATGGTGGAGAGTTGGGGATTACCGGAAATGAACTGCAAGAGAACTTCAAGTGTGGTAGTAAGAGAAATGAGTTCAGTGGAGTAAAATCCATTTTGGTTCCTGCCAAGGTTGCTCTTCCAAAGTCTCATCGGGGGCATCCCTATCATTTGCAGTGTATTGATCATCCTCATCCAAGTCGTTAGTTCTGTCCCAGAGTGACATCATTGGTGCGATTCAGAAGTATCGCGGCGGGGCAAGCTCAAACAAATGTTAACAAAATAAGAGCTAGAAGCTCATATGGCACTTGCAAGGCTGGGTTAGAGGACGAAATTAGGAATTTGCCAATTCGTGGGTTTGTTGTGGCCATTTGTAAGCAAGATCCTTGAGATAAGAATGGTCATGTGCCATTGGAAATCACGAGAATGTATTTGGTAAAAAGTATTTATTTTTACTTTTTTTGTGAATAATGTTTGGCTGGTGGGAGGATTTTGCCGATTAGAACGTTACAATTTTGTTCATAATAACCATTGCTAAGGATTGGTTACTCTTTTTCCGCACTTCCCGCCATATCAATCTGATCTGTTTATTAGTGTTTTGGGATCCCAAAACGTAAGTGGAGGGATACCTGTGACATCGCAAAAGTTTTCCGTTTTTCGGTCTGTCAGTCTGTAAGCACGATAAATCTTGAAGGGAACGAGATATTTTGATGAAACTTGGTGAGAAGACTCTTTGGGTCAAGGGAGAGGTCGAGTTCGTAGATGGGCTCTGTAGCTCAGCATTTCGAGGTTGGGGAGGGGTTTCAAATGAAGGGGCTAACATTTTTTTTTACAGCTAATGAGATAGTTGGTTTAGGGGTAAGAATACATGCCGAACATGAATATGAAAACCATTTTCTCGTCGGACATTAATTGAGAGAGAGTGTCCTCGTCCTTTTTTTTTGTTTATGAATTTTGATATGGTTTGAGAATCAGAGGATTGCAGTCGTCCATCATCAGGCTTTTTGAGCCTTCCCCGTGCGGTTGCGTGTTTTTATAGTTTATTTTGTATTTAGTAGTAAAATAAAGTCAAGTCAAGTCAATGTAGCTCTCCCGGAATCCGACCAAAACCGGGAAGTTTGTTAAAAGTAAAAGTGTTAAATAAAGCTGATTAGATGTTCGATTTAGGGGTAAGAAGATGTGCTGAATCTGCTTTTGACAATCATTTTCTACCCGGACATGTAGTTCGCCCGGAATCCGGCTGAAACCGGAAAATTTGTTAAAAGTTAAATTTTTATCTGAAGTTGATTAGATGTTATATGTAGGTGATACGCTGAATTCGGTTTTGCGCTTTAGTTTTTGCCGGACAAGTAGTTCACACGGAATCCGGTCGAAACAGGAGATTTGGCAGAAGTAAGGCAGAAAGATTTGATCAGTTTCGTCAAAGTAGATATGACGTATGGCCTAGGGGTAAATACACACATGGTGAGTCCATATCTGAACTTGGTTTTCTCAGATGATTAGCCATTGACCTTCTTCTGTTTCTAAATCTTAATAGTAAAAATGTTCAAGGAGTCTGGCGAAGACCGGATATCTACAAGACCAAATTGTCTGGATCAAATATTAAATTTTTGGGATCCCATCGAAACATTTGGTCTTGTTTTTTTAAGAAGAAGAGTGTAGAGCGGAACATTCTGCGCATGCTAAAAGAAGAAGAATACCTTGCGAAGCTGGGAGTTATTTTATTTACGGCAAATGCAAGACGGTGCACAACTGGTAGCATAGCTTTATTGCATCTGGACATTAACTTACAGGTACGGCGTTGATCGACTAGTAGAAGATCTAATTAAAGAATCAATGGAACGAGGGGAGTTCAGTAACTTGAAAGGATCGGGCAAGCCCCTTAAGGAGAAGCCTCACAATCCGTACGTGGATGATGTGACACGAAAGATTAATGAGGTACAGTTCTTTCCACTTTTTCCGAACCCTCTTTTAGTTGACACTGACGCATCACTTTGGTTTGGGAAATCTAAGTAGATGTTGCTGGTTTGAACCGTAGAGGTATTAGGGTGATGATGATTGAGCGCTGGGAAACTTCTTTTTGACTGATAGCTGTGCTTTCTACTTTCTTCTTGAGAGACGTTCAGTTTGAATCCACCTGGAATGAACAGTACAAAATTATGGCGAAGACCATGCGGGCTGGCTGTGCCAATAGTTGTATTAGTTGTGTTTTTGTAGATACCATGGTATCTGATAACACGGTAACTGGATCTGCATTCTATCGTTTTTGCAGTTACTGTGGTATCTGATACTACGTTTGCTTTGTAAAAACGACAATTGCCGAATCTGCGCTTTTGGAAGTCATCCCAAAAGAAAAACTGATATCCATTCAAATTACAAGTGCCAAACTTCATTCCGACTAATTAATTTATTAATTTTTAAATTATAAATATTATTAAAAAATATTAATATAAATTATTAAATATTAAATTATAATAAATAAATCTTGTGTTGGTGACGATGAAAGTGAGATGACTTTTATAGATATAACCACGATGAATTACCACGGTAACTGGCGATACCACGATAACTGCAGAAATACCTTTTGACCGTGGAGTCAAATACCATGGTAACTGTGAAAACGATTTCAGACCGCGGTATCAGATACCATGGTATCTGCAGAAACGCAAGTAATCGTTAATGTATTTAGAAATAAGCAACGGCCCAAAACACAAAAGTATGTCTCGTTGTTGAGCTGAGATAATCGGCGAATTTGGGTTTCTGCATCGCAAGGTGTAGCAGAAGGGAGGAATTAGCTTGGGAACACGCTGTGTACAAGTTCTTTGCGGTTAGCTTTGTTTTCCGGCTCTTTTGAAACTACGGGCAAAATCCGGTGAAAACCGCAAATTCGGTAGGCCGGTTATTCTTCATCGGACTCTGGGAGGTTCGCTGTAGGGATAAGAATTGAATATTACATGATACATGACAACATACATGACAACATTAGATTACATGTAAAATCGATCTTCCAGCTTAGTTTTCCTATCAAGTCGATAGCCCGACCGGGCTCGTCAGAACCCTGTGGAAACTGAAAATCTATATCTATCCGCTTCGCTTTCCTACCTGTTAAACGGTACAAGTTACATTTTACTGGACATCGAGTCTGTCCAAAAAAGAGCAACAAGGATCATATTCTGAAGCCGCGACATTCCCTACGAACAAGCCCTTGCGAAACTGAATATGTCACCGCTTAAAGTACGGTTTGAACACCTTATGTCGCAGTTTGGCAAATCTGTCCTGGCCAGCCCCTCCCAATCATCGAACCCGGCTACAAAATAAACTGGACAAATCGTTACGGAAACTCATTGGTGTTTTACTCACTTCAGTTTTCAATGCAGAATCAGAGTATGCTTTTGTTAGTTACATGTAAGAAATTGAATAGTTTCGAAATATACCTATCTCTCTCTCTCTCAACCGGAAATAATCAATCAATCAAGTTTGTTTCAACCCTAATAGCACTAGGCCATCACGGGCGGGAATGTAATGTAGGGGTAGGGCCGGTAGGGGTATCAGATGTAAACTGGGTATTTCAGAAAGAACCGAATCCTCTGAAAAACTTGTGAGGTGGTGTTAGATTGTTAGATATTATCAGAGATTTAAGATCTGAATAGTCACCTAATGGGTCTGGCTATGGGGTTGATTAAGGATATATACGGGAAGTGTACATTAGTGGTATCTGCTTTGAACGTAAGTTAACTTTGAACAGTGCAGCTTTGTTCTAAATGATATATCTTAAAACCTAAAACACCCGTTGAGGTTTCTTAGGAGACCTTAAATAGCTAGTTTGGCTGACCGGCTGTTGACATTTGTGAATGAGAATGGCACCGTTTAGTTGATTGTTACTTAAAATAAAAGTATACCTTTACTACAAAGACAAAGTGTCAGTTATACCTTTCAAGTTAGATGGAGGGAATACCATGAGCCCCGACCAGTATCTCGTTCCTACCTTCACACTCCACGTTTGAGCACTTGCTCACTTTGTTTTCGCGCTGATCAGATATCTGCCTTTTCTGGAATCTGGACCGGACTCAGGAAAAGAATCTATAATATCATCCTGTAAATACCTCAAGTGACGCAGCCAGTGAACCTGCTAACACAATTGAGCGGCGTGACAATGCTATTTCGCGAAAACCACCATTAAAAAAAGGTCCAGACTAAGAGGGCCGGTGATGGGGCTGGTCACTGAGAATGAAACGAAAAACGGGCGTGGGACTTCAACCCTTCTAAAGTCAACTGGAAATACAGCTTATTTTTAAATATTTATTTTTTATTTTTAATATTTCGAATCATCTAAGGGATTTTGTATTTTTCACCTGGGGCTCTAGTAATAACATTCAGAGTGTGCGTGCTTGCATGACAACCCAAAATTTTAGCAAAGGTCTGCATTTCCAGTGTGGCATGTGAGTGAGAAGCTTGGAAAAGTTACGCCTGTACAAATTAGGAAAATGATGTTAGGATCTGTCTTGCCAGGCGTCTGTATTTTAGTTTTTCGCAGTGGCTTACATTTGCAGTTGGTAAATATTTCAAGCGTAGAGGGACAAGCACATAGAGGTACCACAAATCCGAAAGAATAAGTTCATTTTATGAAATTGATTATCTGTGGGTAACGGACAAACGAAGTAACGCATTTTTATCGTGTTTTCAATCCTTTATGTGAAGAAGCGATGTGTAATGTAAATATAATGTCGATTCTCTGCCCTGATCGGTTAAACAATTAAGGTTTTATTTCCCATTAAGCAGCAATCGAAATTTTAACGTCATGACTGTTGGAGTTGCTCACAGATTGAGTCGTAGACCCTGTTTCAGCATTCCATAATTCAGGCGCAAAACGACAATTACTAGCCGCGTTTGGTTTGCTTAATTTGGATCCCAGTTTCATTTCCCCCTCAAGTACTTCCTTAATAGGGGGCTTGACTTGGCACCAACTTGGCAGCAATCCTCCCTGTCGAGGGGAAAGGTTGAGAGCCCTTGAAATTTGAGACGAAATAACCTTTATAAGCCTGTTATTATTGCTTTGGAGTCGTTCTGTAGTGCGTGGCTGTGTTTTTATGGCACTTGCAGCCTCTGGCTCAAGTGCCATATACCGATCACAATTCCGTCTGTCGGTCTGTCGGTCGGTCCGAGTTTTTTGTCCCACATATCCGAGTTAGGGTACTTCCAGATGTGCTAGGACAATGAAACTTGGCAGGCATATCAGGGACCCGACCAAACTAACCTGGAAATAATCAGTTTCCCGACCCGACCATATGGGGGGGGGGAGTGCGGGGCGCTGGAAACTTGCAAATTTAGGGCATTTTGTCACTTTTTTCTGAGTTAGGGTACTTCTAGATGAGCTAGGACAATGAAACTTGGCAGGAATATCAGGGACCCGACCAAACGAACCTGGAAATAATCAGTTTTCCGATCTGACCATATGCGGGGGAGTGGGGGCGCTCGAAACTTGAAAATTTAGGGCATTTTGTCACACTTTTTCGAGTTAGGGTACTTCTAGATGAGCTAGAAAAATGAAACTTGGCAGGAATATCAGGGACCCGACCAAACGAACCTGGAAATAATCAGTTTTCCGATCTGACCATATGCGGGGGAGTGGGGGCGCTCGAAACTTGAAAATTTAGGGCATTTTGTCACACTTTTTCGAGTTAGGGTACTTCCAGATGAACTAGGACAATGAAACTTGGCAGGAATATCAGGGACCTGACCAAAGTAACCTGGAAATAATAAGTTTCCCGATCCGACCATATGCGGGGGAGTTGGGGCGCTGGAAACTTGAAAATTTAGGGCATTTTGTCACACTTTTTCGAGTGAGGGTACTTCCAGATGAGCTAGGACAATGAAACTTGGCAGGAATGTCAGGGACCCGACCAAACTAACCTGGAAATAGTCAGTTTCCCGATCCGACCATATGCGGGGAAGTGGGGGCGCTGGAAACTTGAAAATTTAGGGCATTTTGTCACACTTTTTCGAGTTAGGGTACTTCCAGTTGTGCTAGGACCATGAAACTTGGCAGGCATATCAGAGACCCGACCAAACAAAATTAGGAATATACAGTTTTTTGATCCGACCATTTTTTTTGGGGGGGGGGGGGGGGTGGAGGGCAGGGGAATCCGGGAAACTGAGAAGTGTGTAACTTTCGAACGGATGATCGGATTGTAATGAAACTTCATAACTGAAGAGAATATATATCTGTAATGTCCCATTTAAAGTCTTGACCGGATTCGGTAGCCAGGGGGGAGTTTGGGGGGGGGGGGGGAGACCGGAAATTTCAAGAAACGGTTAGAATGGAGGGATCGGAGTGAAACTTGCTGGGAAGAACAAGCATCTGCTCTAGATAAGTCCTTTAGACCATTGTACTGGATCCGGACACTTATGGGGGAGGAGGGGGGTCCCGGAATTCCGGTGATGGTGTTTTTTTGGATTTTCACGATGAAACTTGGCAGGCATATCAGGGACCCAATCAAACTGACTTCAAAATAAAAATATTGTCGATCAGATAATGGTGGGGGAGTGGAGGGAGGGGAATCCGCAGGGGAATCCGGGAAATTGAGAAGTGTGTAACTTTCGAACGGATGATCGGGTTGTAATGAAACTTCATAACTGAACAGAATATGTATCTGTAATGTCCCGGTTAAAGTCTTGACCGGATTCGGTAGCCAGGGGGGAGTTGGGGGGGGGGGAGACCGGAAATTTCAAGAAACGGTTAGAATGGAGGGATCGGAGCGAAACTTGCTGGGAAGAACAAGCATCTGCTCTAGATAAGTCCTTTAGACCATTGCACTTGATCCGGACACTTATGGGGGGGGGGGGTCCCGGAATTCCGGTGATGGTGGTTTTGGGGATTTTCACGATGAAACTTGGCAGGCATATCAGGGACCCAATCAAACTGACTT
This sequence comes from Branchinecta sandiegonensis, assembly GCA_030848855.1. NCBI lineage: Eukaryota > Metazoa > Arthropoda > Branchiopoda > Anostraca > Branchinectidae > Branchinecta > Branchinecta sandiegonensis. Next base: position 19,946,647 of record JAUPMV010000011.1, read on the forward strand.
CAAAATAAAAATTTTGTCGATCAGATAATGGTGGGGGGAGTGGAGGGAGGGGAATCCGAAATTTTCAGTCATGCGTAATTTTGGAATGGGTGATCGGCTTCGAGTGAAATATAAGAATTCAAGAGAGGACATTTCTCCGATGATTTTTTTCATATCCGGACCGGATCCGGCAACTATTGGGGGGGGGGGGGGGCGGAAAATACGTGCCCCGTTTAGAATGGAGGGATCGGGATGGAACTTTGTGGGAAGAACAAACAGATGCTCTAGGTAAGTCATTTGCTGAATCTGATTGGCTACGTGCACCGCGGGGGAGCTGGGTGGGGGGGGGGGTGGACCGGAGATCTCGAGAAACGGTTAGAATGATGGTATCGGAGTGAAACTTGCTGGGAAGAACAAACATCTGGTCCATGTAAATCTTTTACATAATTTGACTGGATCTGGACACTTGAGGGGGGGGGGAGGAGGGGTATCCCGGAATTCCGTTTTTTGGGGGATTTTCACGACGAAACTTGGAAGGCATATCAGGGACCCGGTCAAACTGACTTGGAATAAAAAAAAAATCCTCGATATGATAATCTTGGGGGGGGGGGGGAGTTGAGGGAGGGGAATCCGGAATATTGAGTCATGCGTAACTTTGGAACGGGTGATCGGATTCGAGTGAAATTTAATAATTAAACAGAGGACATTTTTCTCTTGTGACCTTTTTCATTTCCGGACCGAATCCGGCAATTATTGGGGGGAGGGCGGAAAATACTTGACCCGCTTAGATTGGTGTGATCTGGATCGAACTTCGTGGGAATGACAAACAGATGCTCTGGATTAATCATTTACAGAACCGGATTGGCTCCGGTTATTGTGGGTGGAGTTTGAGGAGGGGGAGGGGGGTCTGGGATTCCGGTGATCGCGCGTTAAGGTACTTCCAGATGTGCTAGGACGATGAAACTTCGCTGGAATATTGGAGACTCAACAACATTTGCTTAGAAATTGCTACTTCCCAAATCCGATTATTCCTTAAAGTACCAATCTTGACCGCAAAGTAAAAAAAATACTTTTAAGCAATATATGCATTTTCGTGATGCCCATCAGCCCATTAGCAGTTTTGCCTCAAGGGTTTTGCTTACAAATGAAGTTCCAGCTCCCTTATAGCGCGCATCTCAACCGCAAAGTCGAAACTTACTTTTGATCAATCAAATCATCTTGACACATGCAAGTGCCATATGAGCTTACAGCTCTTGTTCGTTATTTTTTTTTGTTAATTTAGCGTTTGTGGTGAACTGCACGGAAAATCATGAGCTTTTTCCAGTAAGTATCGCTTTGTAACCTTTCTGTAGTATTGTTTCTGTTTTTACTGCACTGCATCCTAGCACGTGAGGTCGTGGTGTTGTTCCCAGTTCTTGCTTTTGTGTTTGTCGTCTTGGCTCTTGATTGGAATCCTGCGCCTTAGTATGTTGCCACTCGAGTCGCGATAATTCTGGGTTTGTTTTTCACTCGAAAAATTGTATCAGCGTGGCAACACCGAACGCTGCATTGATCAGAACTTTTTGGGTTATATTTGAACAGGTGTGTGCATTAAGACGTAAACGTCGCGTATAGCGCTATTCAGCTTATTACACCTATTTGAACAATTACATTGCAAGTTTACGGGTTCTGTTCCCCTTTGAAATCCCATCGAAACCTTTGGGATTGTTTAAGGCGTCGACGCTTTTCTTTAACTGAACTCTCTGTACCAACCGTCAGAGACCATAAATTAAACTCAAGGGAATCTTAGATGGCTCCACATGCTTGCAATAGTTTTAGTTTATTATTATCTGTAAAATTTGAAATATGGTGGTTTGGCCTTCCAAGGCTGGATGTCTTCTGGATGTTATTAGACTGGATGCGCTGCTGTGCTTTAAAGTTCAAATAGGTTGGCTTCTTTGTCTACTAGGGCTGAGGCTTCCTCAGTTTTGCCCGATCGCAGTTGATACCTGGCTGCCTTCTTGTAGAGGACCGGAGGAACACAGGATCGAAACATAGACATTTTTTTCTTTCTGAATGCCAGTTACTTTTATAAGTTACTCCCACAACTGCAGCGTGCCTTAGCAACATCTGTCCAGACCCATACTTCTCAGAGCCCCATTTATTCCCGTATTTTTTCCAGGTCCTCATCAACAATGGCTTCTGTCCTCCGTGGGTGATGCAAGAAAAAGAAATTCGAAGCGAAATTTCCGATATCAAGAATCGTCTGAAGAGCAAACGTCGAGAGCTCGGGCGACTCCCACTGCTCCCGGAGGAGCGGCACAAATGGGAAGTTTTTCAGGAAAGACTTGCAGACGACGTCGTGAGATTAAATCGGAAAATAAACAATTACAACTTGGTGGTCCCGTCCCTACATAAGCAGATGCTTCATTTCCGTTTGAGCAGAGCTGCGGAGAAAATTCTCTCCGAAGGAGAAACGAAGCACGACATTCGCGTTACCAAGGAGGATAGAGTTAATCAGGACGTGAGCGGGGAGAAGTATGGACTCCTTAGTGCTTTCATGGAAGTTTTCTTGAGTCGGAAGAGCTAGAAGAACTTATCATGTGGGCGGAACGAAAGCAGAAAAGATGGGAGTGTGCTCTGAAGAAGGGCACCGATCGTTGGTGCAACTGTTTTTCCTATTCAGGGAGAAGAGTAGTACTTTCTCCTTTGCCATCAACCGCTCTTACTAGCTCGATAATGATGAGATATGAAACAAGTCAAAGACCGTATGTTACGAATCATTAGAGACCGGAGCCTTTGATCCTGGATGAAGAATGACATGAGTTGCGTTTTCGCAGATACCATGGTATCTGTTACCACGGTAGTTGGATCTGCAATTAGTCTTTTTGCAGTAACCGTGGTATCTGATATACGGATGCTCTGCAAAAACGGCAATTGCCGAAATTGCGCTTTCCGAAGTCATCTCAAAAGAAAAACTGATATTCAGTCACGCCACTAAGTGCCAAACTTCTTTCCCACCAATGTTGTGAGGATGGAAGAGTGGAGGCGAGGTTTAATGAAGTTAATGGTTCCTGGGGTGTGGGCTGAAGACATTCTGACACCGTAGGTGCCCACTAGCCCCAGGACCAGTCAGGAAACCGGACAAAAGAGACAAGGGAAAGTCTCAGGGAATTCTATAGCTCAGCCGCCGTCAATCCAGAAATCCCTAATCAAGCTGGTTCACACATCCTAATTTGACTAGAATTGATGAAAGTGAGATGACTTTTTCAGATACCACGATCAATTACCACGGTCGGACCGTGATATCTGAATATCTGATACCACGATAACTGGCCAGATTCCACGATAACTGCAAAAATGGCGTTTGACCGTGGTATCAGATACCACGATAACTGCGAAATCGACTTTAGACCGTGGTATCAGGTACCATGGTATCTGCAAAAACGCAACTATGGATTTTAGGAGACGTCTTGCGGTGTCCTTTCTGTACGTTATAATGTTCACCCTACACCGGTACCCCCGTAAGGAACAGATCGCCGAGACCGGGATGTTCGCTACATGGCTTGTCGGATCACATTTCCTTTAGTAACCAAGTGACCTGAATTTGTCGATATGTTGTTTTACGTAGTTCTTTGGGGGGTCTGAACGTTAGGACTCGTTTTAAAGGTCTTAAACCGGAAGCATTCTAGCATTTGCATTGTTCAGGTAACCGCCACCCATGTCGCCAGTTCAAACCAGATCTCGGGACCAGCGTGGGATCATCGAGTGGCGTGATTTGGAAGCATCCCACATGGAAAAACTCAAAATAGATCTTTATAAGAAAATGAGACCAAAGGAATAAAAATGAACTGGTTTTTTAGTAAGATTTGCAATTGAATATCTGATATTATTACCTTCTTTCAGTAATATGTTTTGAAGTTTCATTTATCTATCCAATTTACAATATACAAATTTACAAATATTAACATCAGACAAACATATAAATAATCAAAAACACAACATCCACTTCTGTCGTCTACATGGCGAACAAATCTCCACAGACGTTACGGGTTAGCGGAAGCTTGAACGAATATCTAGCAGCACGTCTTCGAGCTCTTTCCTCAGTTTCATTAGCTCTCACTACGGGAATGCTGATAGTGTTATGAAGCAAATTTCAGAACCGAAAATGGCAATTTCAGAAGAAACTAAAGTGACTAAGTCCCAATTCTTTGCCGCTCATTGACGCTAAGAATATTCTACAGGGGGATGCAGAACTGACTTGTAGAGACACCAGCATTGAAGAGGCGCGCTAGCACCCAGAATCATTGTCAGAAGGAGTTGAAGATATTTCCGTTAGTCAGGAATAGTGCTGGATGGATTAGATTAAAGATTAGATCAAATTTTATTTTACACATGTGTACAAAACATTTTGCAGCACTTGCTAAGAAAGTCTCAAATGGCTTGTTGGCCGCAGGTGGCAGTCTTCTTGATTCTACATATTCTGGTAACACAATTTTTACATTATTCTACATGCCATTCATACGCGGTTCATACATAGGCTATAAAATAAACATTCTGCTTACAAAAAACACTCACGCATCATTACTATTCTTTTGCAATGTTTTAATGTTTCAAAAAGATAAGGCACTATAATGTTTACAGTAATCATCCCCGTCGACTGGTAATGGTTTCTCCCCTTTTGATGCCAAAATAGTTCACTCCTTGTTTAAGTTTATGTCAGAAGATTTTGGTGTTAATTTCCTGAATATATCGAACGTGTAGTTTTCTATTTAGTCTTGTCAGTAAGGGTTAGATGGTGCCAGAAACCTGGGCAGTTATCTGTGGGAATAGCTGCTACCCCCCCCCCCCCCCCCGATCACACTCAGTGTTCACACACATAGAAGAATGATCCCGGACCAGATTTTGAAAGTTTGAAAAAAGTTGGACCAGTTCGAAAGAACGTTTCTGTGATAGGCTAAGGGAAGTTTAGCTAGAAGAAGATTCTGCACGAGCAGATTACAGAATAAAAGTGGGTTTGGAACCTAAAAAAGTGAAGCTTTCGTATTTGCAACTCTGTTGTCGGCTTTTGTACTGTGTCTGTTTATATCACCACTCTGGGCTGCATGGGAACAATTCCTCCGCTGGAAGGTGGCCCAAACACTGCAAGGAGCGAAGACCAGCCTGATAAGTTGGTTTCGCAGTCATATTTCCCCTCTCTTGATCCGAGGGGGCCAGGTTCAGTTTTCTCCCATTCCTTTATATGTCTTTCACTGTATATGGTGGGCAAAGTCTTAGAAGATCGCGTATACTTTTCTGAGTGGACCAGAATTCCGAGCATGCTCATCAGATTACCAATGGCCCGTGATGTGTTGGTGATAGTTATCCACAAGGACCTTCCACCAGCTTCCACTACGAAAAGTAGACTCTCGTTTTTATTTATTGTTATTTTATTTTTAATCCGCTAACAGGAACAAATCAGCGGAGGAAAGGTCGTGGTTTTGTTGAAACGAAACACTAATGCCCGGGCCCCACTATAGTCACACCTGGTAATAACGCCAGTAATAAGACCGTCTTACGGTCGAAACTGGGAAGAAAAGACGCTGAAAACGTAAGATAGTCGAGTTGGAAAAATCCATCTCCGCCATTTTGAAACGTATTTTTGGAGTGTTTGGACCAATCACAGACCAGAGTCACTGACTTTAGCCAGTTTTGTTTACCTTCGAGTGATGATGGCGGTAATATATCTTGAATTTCTTCGTTCCAGGTGTGACCAGGATGAGACGCAAGAATGGGTAATAACCAAATTAACGAACCAAATTACACACAGATGTGACTAAATGTGGCCCGGGCATAAAATTGACTGAAATAGTGAGACAGATTGTGATGTGCGCGGACGTTTCACATGGGATGTTGTTGGTCAAGTAGAATATACCACTTGGATGTGGACATTCAAATAATATACCGGAGAGAAATTTAAGACATTAGCGGCTGTATTAGAGAACCCAACGCTTCGGCGATGATCTTTCCAGTAACATATGCTTGTCTCAAAGATTAAGCCATGCCTGTCTAAAGTGTGTTCTACAGTGGAGAGCCCACTTTAGACAGGCACCTCCACTGGCAATCGTAAGATCGACACAATCTTGCTCGTCCAGATCCGGCGTGCTCTCAAAGGACATGACAGCTTCCGACATGGGAACGATGGCCGCCGACAGCCTACGATTGCCAGTGTTGGGCCCCCTTAAGTACACGCTGCTATGCAGTGGAACCGCGAATGGCATAATTTGGTCTCACAGAAAATAAGTCTAATAAAAGGGATGACAAAATATTAGTGTTGGGCGATATTCGATATCGATAACGATATATGGGACCAAATATCGATGTCGAATATAGAAACGTAAATATCGATATCGAAAACGATATTTGTTCGTTCATAATTACTGTAAATAATCCAACATAACCTACATTTATATATCCGAAATTGGAGCAATATGTTTTCCGTAATTCATTTCTTATTTATTCGGAGTTTGAGATGATGGAAGGTGCTATTCAACGACAATTTTGTTCTTAAATCTTGGCGAAACGAGACATATCCTATTTGACGGTGCAAAACGGATAAGTCAGCTACATTTGATTCTAGCCATATTTCGGCCCTTCTTGGCAAGGGTCGTCTTCAGGCTCAAGCCGCTCAAGCTGGAAAATGAACTTGTGGAGAAACAATTACAGATTCTTCCTTAAATATCTGATTTTGTGAACTTCTGATTTAAAAATTGGCTGGAGTTAAGGCTGGTGCTGTGATTTCACTCTGGACACAATTGCTGTTTTTGCTGTTCGATTGGGTCATCGAAAGCATAGAGGTTCTTCTCCGTTTTGGTTTTGGAGTCACCTGTCTCTTCTTCTTCTTTCCAGCTAAGATGGACTACTTGACGGCTGCATGTATGTTCGATTTGAACTTCCGTACTTCGGTGATAGATATTCCTTCAGCCCATGCTGACTGCGAATCATATTTGACGGTACAAAACGGATAAGTCAGCTACATTTTATTAGACCTATGTTTCGGCCCTTCTTGGCAAGGGTCCTCTTCAGGCTCAAGCCGGTCAAGCTGGAAAATTAACTTGTGGAAAAACAATCAAAGATTAAATTTGATAGTGCAAAACGGATACGTCAGCTGAATTTTATTGGAGCTATATTTCGACCCTTCTTGGCAAGGGTCCTCTTCAGGCCCAAAGCCGCTCAAGTTTGGAAATACGAACTTTTGGTAAGACAAACTAAAGATTCTATCTTAGTGTTAAATATTTGATTTCGTGAATTCCTTTGTGAGAGTTGCTTGGAGTTAAAAAGGTTGCTGTCATTTCATTTTGGACACGGCTGCCCTTTTTGCTGCTCGATTGGGTCGTTGATCGGGTAGAGATTTTTCTGCATTTGGGTTTTCGTTTTGTTGTAGAGGAGAGCTTGGGGTCTGAATTTCCTTTCGCTGATGATGCTGTTCCATGTTTCTGGTAGTGAGTAAAGATTCTTCCTTAAATATCTGATTTTGTGAACTTCTTCTCAAACTTCTTCTGAACTTCTTCAATTGGTTTGATGTAGCGAAACATGGTAAAGAAATATCGAATATCGAAAGTGAAAATATCGATATATCGAAAGTGAAAATATTGATATATCGAAAGTGAAAATATCGATATATCGAAAGTGAAAATATCGGTATACCGAAAAATCCAAGTATTGCCCAACACTGAAGGCGTATTCTCGCCGTTCCCCGAGGACTCCACTTGAGGAGTCCCAGCGTTTTTGTTTGTCCCGGGGACTCACTCCCCGTATTCTCGCGAGTCCCCACGGACGGGGAATGCTCTAATTATCATCACCATCATCAAAAAGGACTCCCTTTCAGATTCGGAAGGGAGTCAGTTCTTGCTGGTGTTGGTACAATGCAAAATTAGTTTAAAACAATCAGAATGAACAAAACCAAAAATAAAGTGGATCCAGACTAATTTCGGCAAATGCATATTTTTTTTTCGAACAAAATCCATTTTGGAAGCATTCCCCGTGTTCTCGCTGTTTCTGTAAGCGGAGTCCGCGTGGAGTGACTCCCTCTATTCTCGCCGTTCCCTTCGATTCCGCGAGGAGTCCTCGGGGAACGGCGAGAATAGGCCTTAAGAAACATGGTCTGTTTCAGTAGCCATTCTAGGTATTGGAAAAAGTGACACGAAGTGAAAAGAGAAGAAGATTAGAGAAGAAAACAAGTATGATATTACAGGTAGGAAGGCCTTCGTGAAGTTGTACTCGCGGGGCAGACGGTTAATTCCTGCTCCAACCATGTCCTCTGTTCGTATCCGTCATCTTGCTTAAGTTCCTTTGTCTGCCAGTTTACTAACAAGGTAAAGTCAGATTTAATTTGGCTGCTACGTGAACATTCTGACATTGTACTATAGTAATTAGTGTAATTGGAGATTTCGGAAATGAAACCCGCATCCCTCGAGTTCATTAGCATTCTGCATTTCCGTTCCTAACGTAATAATTGGGTGTCGTTCAGTCTGTCTCACGAAGAAGATACTGAAATTGTACGCATCTTGCACTGAAATTGTGTCTGTTGGGACTGATGTGCATATTTCCCTTTGCTGGAGTGGAGGAGATTCGAGCAACCAAGCTCAAAGAACGATAGAAAGTAAGCTTTTTAGGTGCGAAATGCCAAAATCAGTAATATCTTTAGCTTGCCAAATGCACGCGGTGATAGCGAAGCAGAAAAATTAAAACCGTACAAAATCAACGGTGATGATGATGATTTATTCAAACAATGTTTACAACGGGTACGTCAGCTACGATTCTTCATTAGCTGATGAAGAATCGTAGCTGACGTACCCGTTGTAAACATTGTTTGAATAAATGTTTCAAAGTCAGCTTGGGCTCAAAGAATATTTATCTACGGAATGATGATGATGATGACGAATTTTATTATGTACTGAAATAGAAAAGGGAAATAGTGCAGTATAGAGGAAGAGAACAAAACTATTACACTGGACTTTCGGTAACGAAGCGAATTTGTAAGATAAAATCAAACAAAAAAGAAGATCAGACTTTAATACCTTTACCGATAGGCTGTGGGCTCCTAGGATTCTTGTCCGTCTTTTACACTTGAGATTCTTGAGTTCTAGGGATAGTACTTCCTTTACTGGAAATGTGTTCAACCCATGGGCTAGGCTAACTCCTTGGGTTTGTGGGAGGAAAACGCTTTTAGGCTCAAATTTGAAAAATGAACCTGTGGTCTGTGTTTCTAGGTCGAAACATCTCCGGAATAAATCTTAGCTGACTTTTCCATCTAGGGCCATCAGAGGCGTTACTAGCCAAAATGTTTGGGGCGGGGGGGGGGGGGGGGGGGGGGCAAGTCATTTACCGATAGGGTGGTCATTTTTACCGACTGTTTTTAAGAGAAATCTACTATTTTGAAGAAAAATTGACTGATTTAAAAATCAACTGCTTTTACGAAAAGTCGTCTTGCTACGCGCAGACTCGGTTATATTTTACCGACTGGCCGACAACATTGGAGGGGGGGGGGCGTCCCCCCCAAACGTGACGTTCTTGAGTGCCATTACATAAGATTCACCGCCAGCTTGGACTGAAGGAATACCTACGCCATTGGAAAAGCCTGCAATACAGTCTCCGAAATTCCAAACTCGCATTGAAGAAGCGGTCATGTTCCTGCGAATCTTTACACCTTTGAATGCTTATAAATATCCGGAGGTCAATCTAAATTAAACGACTTTCTGGAATAGTTTGTCCTTTCTAGATGCGTCCTTGAGAAATTCTCTGCTACTGTCCTAAGAGCTGTTACAGAGCAATGCAGTAGTGATCTTTTCTTCCCGCCCACGCAAACAAACATTAACAGCTTTGTCAGAGACCACCCCTCCTTCACTTGTAGCTTCTCGATCGCTTTTAAATTGCCATAATTTCCTCCCCATCCGAGCAGCACCGCCTCAGGTTCCTTCCTTTATTACCTTTTCATTCATGTAAGCTATCCCGTATCCAGAACTTTTCCACTTGCAGCGCTGGCCCGGGATCGATGAGAGGTGCGCTCCAGCTGGCTTCCCCCGCGAACTGACGCGGCACCTTGCTTGCCGCTTTGCGCGCCTGAGCACCATCCTTCGGCGTGGGCCGAGCATTGGAAGAGACTGCAATTGAGGTACTCCACTGCTCAAGGAATTGGTGGATTACGAGCTTGTTCAAGCAGTGTGGAGATGGGCTCACAATGACCTGGGAGGCTGTCAATGGATACTCTATGGGGCCTGATTGTCCTGGTTGCGAGTATCCTCTCCAAGGAGGTTGTAACGGGGCTTGGAGCAGCGGAACCAGGATTTAACATAGGTAAGCCCACTACCGTTGTTTGTGTAGTCTTCTTCTTTGAGACTTTTGGATAGCTGGCTACGGACCGCCGACCTCTTTTGATCAAGGCTGTAGGTCTCTCAGTAGCCATCGCCAAATACCACCGTAAGCCTGGAAGATTTCCAAGCAATTTAATTTGCAGCACAAGTCTTTAGGACTTTCTTTTTGCTCCAATATGATATTAGTCATGCAGCACAAGTCCTTAGGACTTTTTTTTTGCTGCAATAGGATATTAGTCATTTTACTTTATTTTATTTCCAGTGTTTTGGCTAGAAATAAAAAACCTACCTACCTACCTACCTAACCGTTTGGGGGGAGGCAAGTACTTTACGGAATGTTATACAGATGTGTCAGCTAAGGTTTGAATAATTAATGAGCCGGCGAGAAAGAGGGAAAAGTTCCGTTCAACGGTTAATTTGTTTCTGTTATTTGTGAACAGTGTCTGCTGGTGTTACGACTTTACAGAAAGAAAAAAAAAAACAATTGTGTTCACAACAACCATTCCTGTCGACTGGTAATGGCTCCTCCCTATTTCCGCCTTATAAATAAACTCCTTTAAAGCACAACTCTTACTAGAAATGATATTTTTGCCTATAAAAGGGATCAGAAAAAAAGTTCTCCAGAAATACTATTACTTTCCACCTGAAATTAGCGATTTTCTTGTTAGCGCTTGTCGAGACTTATCCAGCCTTCCTCGCGGCGGGTGGGAGCAAAACGTTTTAAAAACTGAACGATCTGAAACTGAAAACTGAAAATCTTCCCCATTAAAATTATATATTTGGTTTTATCTGGTTTTCACCATGAGACCCCGTCGTGTGGGTCCTGGTATGTCTACGTGGCTCCGACAATGGAGTCCTAGACTTCTAAATTATATTCGAAAAATGTTTCTGTTTTTTTGGTCACGGTACAAAGTCCCTTGTGTAAGAAGTGCCATCTATGTATTATTATAAATTTTCGTGACATGGGGATGTGAACTGGTTAGATGAATTTGCCTTCGGGCACTGTTCCTATGGCCGGCTTCTACCAGACTATTGTATTGGTTTGCGAACTCTGTTCACAAGCCAATCGGAAGCTCAGATGGTAGAGCGACTGCCTTCTAAGCAGAGGGTCCTGGGTTCAAATCCCGGCCGAGGAGCATTTTTGTCTATCAGTTCACTACTTAAAATGACGAGCCGTGGTTAAAAAGTTGGAAAACTAAGTAAATAAAAGAAGTAAAAACAGAAGACTCTCATACCCTTGTGTTTGAAAGAGTTGTCAGTGGACATTAAAGACTCCGGCAAACTTTACTTTGTGTGACGGGCAGAAGTCGGCATGGCCGAAAAACTGCTAAAAATCGTAGGCACAAAACGAAACAATGGAGAAAGGTGGAGATTTTAGAAGCTTATAATTCCACAAGGGAGCTAGATATATTATAAAAGGCAGAATAAGCAAGAGGTGTCCCTTAACGGCTGTTCAAATATGAACTATGAATACTTCTGATTCTTGGATGCATCATTCACTAAAATATGACCTGCCGTTATTAAAGGTTAACTTCAGACATCGAGGTTGTTATCGGAAAATAACACCTAGACGGTCATTGAAAATAACCTGACCTTTCGGCTACCGAGCCGAAGGTGAGGTTGATATTTTTAAATGGCCATCGAGGTTGTCATTCAGATATCAACCGAGATGGAGGTGTGTTAACTGTTATAACTTTTCGAACAGAAATCATCTCTGGAGGCTGAAATGACTTATATCATTCTCTCCGGAGGCTTATATGACTTATAACATCCTCTCTGGAGGCTGATATGACTTAATAACATCCTCTCTGGAGGCTGATATGACTTATATATAATATCCTCTCTGGAGGCTGATATGACTTATATCATCCTCTCATATCTACCGCTAAATTTCTGTGTGAAGATTATCGTAAAATAACTGACCGTGGGTCATAGGAGGATATGCATTACATACCTGTTCGAAAAAAGTTATTATAGATTACATTGTACGCGTGATGTTAATATTAGGCCTGCCTGTGTACTGTTCTGCAAAGCTACGTGCAGAGACAGTCAGTGAGATTTCGCTTGCGAAATTCGCGTGACATGGCAAAAAAAGAAGAAGCAACACTAACATTCATTGATAACATGCTCCGTCACAAACCAACAGTTATGTCCCTGATTTTTTAAAGGACCCCTCTTGCTTATTTTGCCTTTTATAATATACCTAGCTCCCATATGGAATTATAAGCTTCTAAAATCCCTACCTTTCTACAATGTTTCGTTTCGTAACTATGGATTTTTAGCGCTTTTTCGGCCTTGCCGAGTTTTCCCGTCACCCGACGAAAAGTTTGTCGGAATCTTCACTGTCCGCTGACAACTCTTTCAAGCATAAGGATGTGATTATCTTCTGCTTATTACTTCTTTTGTTTGCTTAGTTTTTCCACTTTTTAACCAACGCACGTTCGGTTTTCAAATCTTTTGCGCCCAGCCGTCGCGTCGGAGAGCAGGGAGGCTGGATACAATCGGCAAGTGCTTACAAGAGAATCGCTAGTTTCAGGTGGAAAGTAATGGTATTTTCGAAAACGCTTTTTCTGATCCATTTTATAGGGAAAAGATCATTTCCAGTAAGACTTGTGCTTTAAGGCTCCATCCCTCATCTTCTTTACTATATTTTACTATACCATTATAGCATCACTATAATGGGACTAAAGTACGGCCCGCTCTTCCCTATTGTCTTACCATCGCTTGTCCCAAAGCGCTAAACTGTATGCGGACGTCTTTTTTCTACAAGGTTTGGTAAGACTCTTGATGACTAACTCTTCATGCCGATGAAGAATCGCCGTATGCCTAGCGAAGACCAAGAAACGTCACCACAGCTGTCCCCAACAAACGCTGTTGATTGGTTGACATAGGATTTGAATCATCGTTCGTGTGACGTTTCTCGTTCTTCTCGAGGTTCACTGGCGTGTTTTGGATTTCGTCATATAGAGTATACCTTTAAAGTTTAACTGAAAAGGCAGCTTATTTTCATATCTGATACTTGAATACACTCAAATATTTTGACCCATCTAAGGCATTTTGCATTTTTTCATGCGAGGCTCTAGTTATGAGGTTCAGAATGTGCACTGCTTACACGACAACCGAAAATTCATCCATCGGTGGAGATTTTGAACCTGGAAACAAGCCTGCATTTCTAGGATTAAAGACGCTAAGCGCACGCATACTTTTCGGTAAAGACTTATCTTTGTAGTTAATAAATATTTAAAGCACAGAGGGACAAGCGCATAGAGGTACCACAAATCTGAAAGATTAAGTTCAGTCGATGAAATCCAGTAATATTGTGGTCGGAAACGGAGTGTGAAACGGAGTAACGCATTTTTATCGGGTTCTCAAGCCTATTTGGGTGAATAAGTGATCTGTAACTAGACTGTCGGGTCTTAGCCCTTTTCGTTTATACTTTAAGTTTGGCCTGTTCGAATGCTCCCCAGTGCTTTAAAGCGTTTCAGTGACAACTGGACGCTTACCTTTCTGGTCATTCCTCATCAGTGCGGACTCAGCAGAACAAGTCCGGAAGGCAGGTTTAGTCGCCAGGAGATGCTGAGACAAAACAAATCTTTAGAGAGGTAACACCAGATGCTGGGGACTAAAAACCAGAAACTACTAAGAGTGCGACAAACGCAACGACAGTTTAGCCGTGTTCAGTGACTGCTCTGAGACCAGGGTTGCCACATGTCGCACGATAGTGTGAATTGTCACTCTATTTTGTTTTTGTCACTCTTGTACTACGTAGGACATAAAAATCCCTCTATTTCAGAGAATGACCAAATGTTTCATTTTTGCAGCAGGGATCCCGACCAGAAGTGACTATTTCAATTTTTTTTTCAAGAAAGTAAAATTGAGATGTGTCATTTTTACAGAGGCGATTCCGACCAAAAGTGAACATTTCATGAAAATAAATTTCACTCCCAGTTCACTCTCTGTTTTGGGCCAATATGAGCGACCCAGTTAACTAAGATAACCCACGTGTCCGTACGGAAATGTTTATATTTTTAAGATGATGATGCGCAGAAAATTCGGCGCGAAAAATATTAACTGCTTCACAAGTCCATCGTTTTGCTTAAAAAAATGAAATGGCATAAAGTTCAGACATTTTTGTCGGGGTTTCGGATCCATTGGGATTTGGTGTTTTCCGATGCTGCAAAAAGTAATTGAACTGATATTGGCGAAATTTCCATCTTTTACCCTTTGAAGCTCTGTTTCCACAACATCTGAGGGATACGAAGACTCGCAGCCGTCCGGAAAATTTGCCTATTCAGGGCTCCAGGCGGATTAGTTTCTTTGAAGGACCTGTCTTACCTATAATTCTAATGCAATCTGCTTCCGTAATCCCTCCATCCATTTCTAAACCCGTAGACCCGAATTTCGTTCGGTGCATTCTAACCCCTCCCCTTTAACAAAACCTCGCTGGTTTTCTCACTTGCCATGTTTTGCTTATCTTCGATGCGTATCACGCTGTCGACGAAAACTTTTTTCGATCAGAAAAACGGTCATGCAAATTTTTCCTTGTTTTCGCTGTAAGTCAGCGGGTCTCGAAAGATGCTTAAAACAACCAAAATCGTGGGTAATTTGTTGAAAGCAGAGCCCAGTTTTAAAGTATTCATTTATTTTAAAGTACTGGAAGTTGAAGAGTAATTAGTGCGAGGGGTCCTTTAAGTTTTCCCGTGTCTCAGTATCAACAGTGGAGACAGAGATAGCGAAGTATAGATCCACAAACTTTTTTCGAAACCACTGTTCTTCCACTCTTCGAAACTTATATTTGAAATGTACCCGACGCCCGGAAAGAGTAACCCCTCTTCGTTTCTTTGAGTTATTCTCTCTTCAGCTCAATTTCATTAAAGAAAATGGTAAGTAGGACAAATCTGCCTTCGGATTCGATAAGCCATCAGCATCCGCCTCCGGTGCTGACGTCAGCTCAGTCAGCTGACGTCAGAGGCTGAGGTCGATATCTTCGATGGGAATAATAAATGGGATTCTTCTTTTACTCTGAGCTATAGATAACTTTCGAAGGCCTCTTTGAACTGTTGACAAGTCGTACGCCCAAACTTAGTTATTAATACGCGCTATTTTGGGATCTGACGTCATGGAAAAACGGCGGTTGCTTATACAAACATTTACATTCATTTGTGAAGATAGGAAAGATCAGAAAAGGGAGGAAAAGGAAATCTAACTTCGATGAATATTGGATTTTCAAACAGCAAGATCTCTTAATCTTTTTGGGTTATGCCAGAGTAGATGCCACCCATCTCCGAGAATTGGTATTATAGGTAAAGCCGTTAAGGCTGACCTTGAAGTTCACTAGTTTCATTTCTAGAACTTTAATTGAAGTGTCTGAATTTTTCTAGGATGTCGCTTTGACAAAGGATTGTGTGATGGGGAGTCGGAAGAGGTCTGCTATGACGGTTAGTATTTATCTGTTATCTTCACCAGTCAAATCTTGCCCCATGAGTCATATCAGTTGCGAGTCGTTTCTATTAAGGATACATGGCCCACGTAAAGAGCAAATCTTGCCCCATGAGTCATATCAGTGGCGAGTCGTTTCTCTTAAAGGATCTGTCTTATCTGTATAATACTAACGCAACCTACTTCCATAATCACTCCGTATATTTCTAAACCCGGAGAACCCAATTTCGCACGGTACATTCTAACCAGGGCTAATAAAACCACGCTGATTTTCTCACTTCCGTTTTTTGCTACTTTCGATGTGTATCACGCTGTCGACTGTTGTCTGCGAGAAGTTTTTCCATAAAAAATCGGTTATGTAAATTGTTTCCCTGTTTTCGCTCTAAGTCAACGGGTATCGGAGCAGCCCTAAATCAGCCAAAACCGTGGGTTATTTGTTGAAAGCACGTCATCCTACTTCTAAAGTATTCAAAATTTTTTAAATACTGTACGTTGAAGAGTAAATAGTGCGAGGGGTCCTTTAAGGATACAAGGCCCACGTAAAGATCCAGAGTCAATTTGCCGTCGAACACTTCTGAGAATTATTCGATTCTTTGCATATCTTATCGATAGTATTGTTTCTTCGGTCACGTGATAATTCTCGAGGTAGCTGTTAGCTGCGTTCCTTATCTCCTTACCTAAAGCATCGTACCGTAACTGATGTATCCGTTTTAAGCATTATTTTAATATATTTAGTTAGTGTCGGTGGAGGGGTAAGAAGACATGGTGAATTCATACCTGAGCTTTTTTTGCTCCAGACAAATAGTTCACCCGGAATCTGGCAAAAAACGGAAATTTCTGAGAACTAAAAGGTTTGTCTCAATTCGGTTAGAATGTCGAAAGAGGGGTAAGAAAACACGCTGGCTCTGAATACTTCTTTCTTTTCCTGCCTGAGCGAGATTCAGCCAGGATCTGAAAGAAAAATGAATTTCGGTATGCCACAAAAAGGTCGCCAACCTCGAAGTACATAATCTCGAAATCGACATCAAAAATAAGAAAAGAAATTTCTATGCTATCCAGACTGAAAACGCAAAATCGTACTGACCTAGGACCTAGTTAGGGCTGTACATAAATTTCCTTTTAAAAAACTTGATACCAGTTTCGAGGACTGTAAATAAATTTCCTTTTAACAATTTTGGTTTCGAGGCTATGTACCCCTCCCATACTCCCTCCTATACTTGCAGACACTTGGTACCCTCGAAGAGATACTGAAAACTTAATTTGTAAGCAGTCGAACGGGCTCCTAATGTTGCTGGATTAGTTCCGTCCAGCCTCATACAGGATCTCTTTGCCCTATACATAGCATACCTTGGAAGAGATCAGAGCAAAATAACACCAGTGAGTAGTGTCAAGGCCTCTGCCGTCCAAGCTTCGCGAACAGGCCATACTCATAGCACTGCGCCCACTACGCTTGTGGCGCTTATATCGAGACAAACGTGCTGGTTTAGACATTTCTAGCAAAGCTAAGATGCGAGCTGCACGTATCAAGGAAACGGTGGAACTTTTATCTTTGCTTTGCTGTATTCAGAATATATAAATATTCCTTATTTCCGTAATAGCTGAACATAGCATGGATAGCAGAGGGTCGTCATGCGATTCAGCTAAATGCGCTAATTCAGAAAGTGAAGTTATTGGAGCAGCGCTGGTGCACGACTGATTGAGTTTCAGTAGGGACGTTCACTATCGCTGGTGATGCTAGTATCGCTGCTGTTCCAGTGTGTGTCACTTTTTCAATGTCGCGGCGCTACTCCCTAGCGTTATTTTGCTCTGAAAGCAGAGCAGAATAACACTAGGGAGTAGCGCCAATACCTATAATTTCCATGTTTTGCAAACGGGCCATACTCATAGCGCCACCCACTACGCTTGCGGCATTGAAAGCGAGACAGACTTTCGGGTTCAGAGATTTGTAGTAAAGCAAAGGTGCGGTCTGCACACACCAAGGAAACAATGGAGGCTGTATAATTTTTTCGCCATGTTCAGAATATGAAGTTATCGGAGCCAGCGCTGGTGAAAGACTGATTGAGTTTCAGTAGGAAGGTTCTATACCGCTAGTGGTGCTAGTGTCCATGCAATTCGAGTGTGTGTCAATTTTGTCAAGTCTTGACGCTACTCTCTGGTGTTATTTTGCTCTGTCTGGAAGAGGTACTGGAAACTAATTTGTCTGTAGTTGAACTAGGCTTCAGACAATTCTGTTGAAATAGAAAGGAAGCGAAGATACTAACAGGCCTGTGGTCTTTTCAGACAACGTCTTTGGGAGGTGTTTACCGTCGAACTTGGAACTGAAGGGCTCGAACAAGTTTCTGCACAAGTAAGTTTGTCCAAAGTTTCTTACAATAACAATTTTTCCGTGATATTTCTAGTCTTCCCAGGATTCGAGTCTACAAGCACCTTCCCAGAAAGAGATAAAGGCTGACAGAAGGATTAGTTGCGTTTTTGCAGAGACCATGGTATCTGTTACCACGTTAACTGAATCTGCAGTTGGTCGTTTTTGCAGTTACGTGGTACCTGATACACGGTTGCTATTCAAAAACGACTGTTGCCGAAATTGCACTTTTCGAAGTCTTCCCCAAAGAAAAACTGATATCCAGTTACATCACTAAGTGCTAAACTTCTTTCTCACCAATTTGACAAAATTTGATGAAAGTGAGGTGACTTTTCAGATACCACGATCAGTTACCACGGTCGGACCGTGGTATCTGGATATCAGATACCACGATAGCTGGCCAGATTCCACGATAACTGCGAAAACGACTTTAGAGCGTGGTATCAGATACCATGGTATCTGCAAAAACGCACCTATTGAGCACGACGTCCAGTCTGAATGTTGCGGTCTCTGTCTAGGCACGGAATCTGGTGAATCCTTGGGTATTATCAAGAACAAAAAAGCGCAAGTCTCCCTATCTTTTTAATACAATCATCTTCCGGGGAGAATCAGGGAGTCGGAGAACGAGTTTTTGTTTAAAAATAGATTGAAAAATTATTTTTTGATAGTTGTGTAAATATGGAATATTTCATTATCATTATTAGTGACTGAGGGTTGGGTTGGGTGGGTGGGTGGGGGGGGGGGGGTAAAAGAAAAGAAAAGAGAAGGCTAAGACGATAAATGTGTTATCGTTTGTTATGTCTCTCAAAATAGTAGCATAAAGCTGCACGAAAGTAGCATGCAGTACCAACTGATGCTACTCCATGCTTCTATGTCAAGGCTACCGTGTTACTGCATTCTACTGCATGCTACTATTAGCAAGACTAGATGCTACTATAGCAAGACAGGATGCTACTGGATACTACTGCATAAGATTGGCCCAATTTGAAGCACATTAAATGATAGTATTGTTTACTATTGCATATCAATACACGCAACTTTTTCGTCAGGGAGTCGGAGAACCAGTTTTTGTTTAAAAATAGATCGAAAAATTATTTTTTGATAGTTGTGTAAATATGGAATATTTCATTATCATTATTAGTGACTGAGGGTTGGGTTGGGTGGGTTGGGGGGGGGGGTAAAAAAAAAGAAAAGAGAAGGCTAAGACGATAAATGTGTTATCGTTTGTAATGTCTCTCAAAATAGTAGCATAAAGCTGCACGAAAGTAGCATGCAGTACCAACTGATGCTACTCCATGCTTCTATGTCAA
Organism: Branchinecta sandiegonensis; assembly: GCA_030848855.1. NCBI lineage: Eukaryota > Metazoa > Arthropoda > Branchiopoda > Anostraca > Branchinectidae > Branchinecta > Branchinecta sandiegonensis. Next base: position 19,966,068 of record JAUPMV010000011.1, read on the forward strand.
GGCTACCGTGTTACTGCATTCTACTGCATGCTACTATTAGCAAGACTGGATGCTACTATAGCAAGACAGGATGCTACTGGATACTACTGCATAAGATTGGCCCAATTTGAAGCACATTAAATGATAGTATTGTTTACTATTGCATATCAATACATGCAACTTTTTCGTCAGGGAGTCGGAGAACCAGTTTTTGTTTAAAAATAGATCGAAAAATTATTTTTTGATAGTTGTGTAAATATGGAATATTTCATTATCATTATTATTAGTGACTGAGGGTTGGGTTGGGTGGGGGGGGGGGGGGTAAAAAAAAAATAAAAGAGAAGGCTAAGACGATAAATGTGTTATCCTTTGTAATGTCTCTCAAAATAGTAGCATAAAGCTGCACGAAAGTAGCATGCAGTACCAACTGATGCTACTCCATGCTTCTATGTCAAGGCTACCGTGTTACTGCATCCTACTGCATGCTACTATTAGCAAGACTGGATGCTAACATAGCAAGACAGGATGTTACTGGATATTACTGCTTAAGATTGGCCCAATTTGAAGCACATTAAATGATAGTATTGTTTACTATTGCATATCAATACATGCAACTTTTTCGTACAACTATCATACAACTACTCAGGCTACAAATTTTTCATCGGGAAGCCCTCTATGTGGTGTACTAGCAAATGCTTTTTGTGTGTTACTCAGCGACTTTCATTTGAAAATAGGACCAAGTATAAATCAGCTGAAAGTTACAAAATCGGGATTCGGACCACCCTGACACAAAGATCAAGATTTGGGCTCCTGATTCTCTGATTACACTGTAAAAGGTTTATCCGTATAAAGATTAAAGATAACTGCAGTATTTGCTACTCGGATTATCCTTATCTCTACGATGCATACCAAATAGAGTCAATAGAGATAAGATGAATCCGAGTAGCACCGTCATAGTAACACAAGTATTATGGCATTATGCGTTATTTCAGTGTTATTGATCCAGTTGGAAGCCTACTAAAAATTGAGCGGCGAGCGTGTAGACGGTCGCATACATCGAAGTCAAGATGCTTGCTTCTTTTAGTTCGTTGAAATGTTATCTATATTTTCTTTTTCCATTCGTTTTCCACTTTTTTGTTGTATAGTGGGTTTAAAAAAAGAGTAGATGTGGTTCGTCGCCTCTCTAAAGCCGGGTTTGCTCAAGATTCCTGAAACACTTTCCGTCGAGAGACCTTAGACCAGCCACCAGAGGCACCCAGGGCATCAACGAACAGGCGCCCAGGGCATCCACGAATAGGCGCCGGTCTTCCCTCCGGTGGGCTGCTGCCATGATATCTTCCCACTCAGGCTGCAGACTTACCTGGAGGTTTGCAAGGTCCCTCTGGTAGGTGCGATGGATGGTGTTTTTTGGTCCTCCCCGTCGACGTCTTTCTTTTAGTTGCCAACTTTGGAGGTTATTTGGCAACCTCGATTCGTCCATGTGGGACGTGGCCCAAGTATCGTCATCTTCTTGTGATACCGTCCGATACGGTGACCAGTAAGACTCGAGAATTTCAGTGAACGAACCCGGCTCCGCCCCGACTTTGGACTTGAGCCTCGATCTTGTTGCACGCTGCACGTCCGCTTCTCGGCCGCTTCTGCTAAATGGCGTTTTTGCACTGCAGTGCTTCCGAGGAAGACGGCAGCGCTTATCGAGAATCGCGGACTTGCTCACCGATCAAGTCCGTGCTTACCTGTAAGGTGCTGCTTCAATCGAGAAGAAAGCTTGCAGGCAGCGAATCCAGATCTGCATCTTGTGCAGAAGCAAAGAAGTCCTGCAGCAGCGATGCGGCAGCACTATTGCAAGGAAAACGAGGCTTTGGTCAAACCTCCTGGTTTGATACTCGCTTCTGCGAAGTTAAGTTGAGGATCTCCGGAGAGAATTCGTCTCGAAGGCGAGCATCTTTTGCTCCTGCTGCATACTGCGCTTCCAGCATTCACTGTAACACAGAAGGATGGACAGGACATTGCTGTCCAGCAGGCGCAGCGTCAGCTTTGTGGAGTATTTCCTGGATCGCCAAACTGGTCTCAAGCGATGATGGCTCTGCTTGCTTGACCGATACGAAGTTAGATCTCTCTGGCGTTTGAGCCGTTCTTCCTAAGTACTTGAATTCCAGGACTTGCTCGATTTCCTTCCCTCCATATCTCTGAGTCAAAGGGGAGTCGCTCGTTGCCATACTCTTCGTTTTTTCGGAGTTAATCGGGAGACCCAACTAGCTAGCTTTCTCTTCGATGGTGTTCATCAATTCCTGTAGCCTTATCTTACTGGATTGGCGAAATCAAGGTCGGCGAGGCGTTGGCTGTTAGAAAACTCGATTCCATAGCCAGTGCAGTCCCATAGGATGAAGTCCATGACAGGGAATGGGGAGAGAACGCACCTTTGCTTGACTCCGGACATTATGCGAAAGTATCTTGTGTTGCCGTCTTCTAGTCACACGCAGCACTCCATGTTCTCGTTCAGGGCCATGATGAGTCCCACAAATTTTGGTGGGATTCCGTAGAAACCGAGGATCTTCCACAACGTGTTGCGATCTATGGAGTCAGAAGATTTCTCGAAATCGATGAAAGTAATGTAGGTTTCATTCGTTGGATTCCTCTATGATCATGCGCAGGACATACACTGGGTCGGTGCATGACCTCTTCGGTTGGAATCCGTGTTGTTCTTCTCTTAGGTGCTCATCAGTCGCTGCTTGGATGCGTCTCAATACTCTATATGACTAAGTTCAAAACACGCCAATGATCCTCAGGCAGAACGAGAAAACGTCTCACTAACTACTGAAACTCAACAAGGAGATCTTTGGGAGCAGGTGTGACACCGCTTCCGGCTCTTGCGCTAGGTACCCGGCGATTTTGCACCGGCAAGGAGAGTTAGTCATCAAGAGTATATGACATGTGCGAAGAGTTTTCCATACTTATGCCTCTGTAATTGTCGCATTTAAGAGTTTGATCAGGGTGCTCTTGGTCCAGTCCACTGGTACTTTCGCCATCGTCCACACTGTTGTGAAATGAGAAGCCAAATACTCATGCAATCAGTCAACGACGTCTTTATCATCTTGGCGGATATGAGATCATTTCCTGTCGCTTTTCCGTTCGTTAGTTTTTGCGATGATGCTTTGACCTCTTCAGCTGATTGGGATCTTCGCTGATTTGTAGGGTAAGGAATGGCATTTCGGGTACTACGGTCGGCAGGACTGGGTCGATTCGTGCTGTACCCAGACTTCGGCGACAGCTTCTGGTTTGGACACCAGTTTGCCCTGTTCTCCTTGACGGCGCTTCTGGAGTTTTCCTTTTTGCCGATTATTCCGTCGAGAGTAGCGCATCAAAAAATTGCTCGAGACTTATTTTATTTATTCATTTATAAATTTATCTATTTGTTTAATCAAGCAGAAGCCGTATTGACACACACTAATCACTCAATCATCCACACAAGAGTAAACACTAGAAAGTTAAATGAACGAACCACAAGATCTTCGTTCAGTTTTCTCCATAGATGCAGGGAAAGTTGGAAAATGGGAGAAGAGAGAGTCTGAATCAGAGTATGTTCCGACCTCAGAAGGTGCCTTCAAGGGACAACACTGCTTTTATGTATGGCACTTGCAAGGCTCGGTCAGATGGAAGGGACGGTCAAAAGCATTTTTTTCCCTTTTTGGTTAAGATGCGCCAAACTTGCAAGGCTTGGTCAGAGGATGGAAGTGATGGTCAAAAGTTTTTTTTTCACTTTTCGGTTAAGATGCGCACTTTAAGGGTGCTAAAAATTAATTTCTAAGCAAAACCCTTGAGGCAAAAAGGATCATGTACTCAGGGCAATCGCGACAAAAATAAATTTTGCTTAAAAGAATTTTTTGTATTTTGTGGTTAAGATGAGCTCTTTAAGGGATGGTCGGATCGGAGAAGTGACGATGTCTAACCCAATGATGTCAAGTTACTAGATAAAACTATGCTGGAGCATATGCTCCATGGAGCATATGGACAACCCCCTACAGCCCCCCCCCATGGTACCCGAATCCGGTCCGATTCTGTCACTGATGCACCTAGGACTTGTGCCTATACGTCCCACCAAGTTTCATCCTGATCGCTCCACTCTAAGGCGTGTCACAAGATTTCCGGCTCTCCCCTTCGACCCCTCCCCCAGTTCGTCGGATCCGGTCCGGATTTGTAATGGGACAGCTGAGACATGAGGTCTTTCAAAATGTCAAGTTTCATTAAGATCCGATAACCCGTTCGAAAGTTATGCATGTCACTAATTTCCGGATTCCGCCGTCTCCCCCTCCCCCCGCTATGGTCGGGTCGGACGAGTGACTGTTTCCAAGTTATCCTGGACGGGTCCCTGATATGCCTGCCAAGTTTTAACGTCCTAGCCCACCTGGAATTACATTAACTACGGATCGCCGGAATTCCGGACCCCCTCCCCCCCCCCCACAGTGTCCTCAAAGTTATTCTGGTCGGATCCCTGACATGCCTGCCAAGTTTTAACGTCCTAGCCCACCTGGAAGTACATTAACTACGGATCGCCGGAATTCCGCCCCCCCCCCCACAGTGTCCGAATCCGGTCCAGTTCTGTCATTTATTTACCTAGAGCTTGTGCTTGTTCTTTCCACCAAGTTTCATCCCGATCGCTCCACTCTGAGAGTTTCACACGATTTCCGGTTCCTCCATCCGACTCCCCCCCCCCCCCAGATTCATCGGATCCTGCCCGGACTTGGAATGAGACATCTGAGAAAGGAGGTCTTTCCAGATATCAAGTTTCAGTAAGATCCGATCACCCATTCCAAAGTTATGCATGCCCCTATTTTCCGGATTCCGCCACCTCCCCCTCCCCCACGATGGTCGGATCAGGCAAGTGACTATTTCCAAGTTAGTTTGGTCTGGTCCCTAATATGCCTGCCCAGTTTCATCGCCCTGCCACATCTGGAAGTACCCTAACTCGCAAACACCGGACTGACCGACCGACCGACGGAAATGTGATCAGTATATGGCACTTGGCCGGAAGGCAAGTGCCATAAAAATGAAAGAAAGCATAGGCTTCGATGGTTTGCAAACGTTGCCGAGTCCCTAGGATGGTGCGAAGATCAATGAAGTTTTCTATAGCAATAGCAATTATTGTATGTGACCCGGAATCACTTTCCATTTCCATCTACTGCGAAAACGGGTGGAAATTGAGATTCAAGAAATAAAACAGTATGTGCTCAAGTCTGTAATGGACATCCGCAGGGTATTCTGTCCCAACAGAGCCTCTCGTATTCGAACTTTTCATGTTCTCTTTTTTTTACCCTTATAACTTTCAACTATCCACGGACCTTGCCGCAAGCGTTCTGAAAGGCTTTCCAGGAAAGTTGCCTCGATTTCGAGAGCAAGATTACTAGTACGGAAAGCTTGGCAAATTTCCGTAGCAGGGCTAACACCAGCGGAGTGCATTCTGGTCTTGCTTTCAGCCCATGATAACCCTTTCCAAGCGTGACTCGTGTGAGCGCCCCACCATGGGGGGGGGGGCGCTACCGTGCTACTTTTTCTGTTTTATTGACTTAAGGCGTATTCTGGCCGTTCCCCGAGGACTCCACTTGAGGAGTCCCCGCATTTTTGTTTTTCCCGGGGACTCACTCCTCGTATTCTCGCGAGTCCCCACGGACGGGGAATGCTCCTTTTATCATCACTGTCATAAAAAAGGACTCCCTTTCAGATTCGGAGGGGAATCAATTTTTGCTGGTGTTGGTGCAATGTAAAATTAATTAAAAAGAATCAGAATAAACAAAACCAAAATTAAGTGGATCCAGGCTAATTTCGTCAACTGCATTTTTTTTTCAAACAAAACCCATTTTAGAAGCATTTCCCGTGTTCTCGCTGTTTTTCTAGGCGGAGTCCGCGTGGAGTGACTCCCTCTCTTCTCGCCGTTCCCTTCGATTCCCCGAGGAGTCCTCGGGGAAAGGCGAGAATACGTCTTTAAGGTACATAATATAAAAGCAGAAGCTGAAAGCCGTCAAAGCTGAATTTAAGTTTTCTTTTGTACTCAAGTTTTAACTTTCAGGTTCAAACTTTCACCAGAAGACGCTGCCGGCTTAAAATGGACGTTGAAGCACTTGGACGACATTGGATACACCTGGACGGACTTTTATACACAGTGTATTGTTCAAATCTTGCTCGAGGGATATCGGATCAGGTAAGAAACTACTGAACGCACACTGTCAGAAGTTTCATAACAGATAACACGAGGATGCGCGGTTTCAACAGATAATGCGTAATAGATAACACTTCGGATGTTATCTGTTGTGTTTGAAAACGTTATGTATGAAATGTTATGCATAACAAGCTTGTTAGGAAGAGACAACAAATCATCTACTGACTTTATTCCTTATCGTCATGATGTCGGAAAACTCAGCAGATACTTTTTGGCGGTTTTTCGGCTCTTCCTGATGGTAACGCTTATCAGAGGCGTTACTAGCCAAAATGTTGGGGGGGGGGGACGAGACATTTACCGACTTGCTGGTGATTTTTACCGACTTTTTCTGCTTTCTGCTTTCATCAACAAAAATGACATTTATGAAAAAAATCGACTGATTCTCAGAAAAATCCACTGATTTTCAGAAAAACCGACTATTTTGACGAAAAATTTACCGATTTTCAAAAAAAACGACTGTTTTCATGAAAAAAGCAACTGTTATGACGAAAAATCGCGGCGCAAAGCGCCGACTCGGTTATTTTTTACCGACTGGCCGACAGCATTGTCAGCACAGTCGTGACGCCCCTGACGCTTATTATGCATAACATTTTGAAACGCAACAGATAACATCCGAAGTGTTATCTGTTACGCATTATCTGTTGAAACCGCCCATCCTCGTGTTATCTGTTACGAAACTTCTGTCAGTGCAGACCTTCGAGCAGACTCTCCCCTTTAAAGCAGGACGTCAGGAGAACATAAATCAGCATGTGTCGCAATTGTGACCACTAACCCATGCAGGCTGCAATTATTGCAGCCAGACCCCGACACATCCAGGACCACTACACTGTCAGAAGTTTGATAACAGATAACCCATGTTCCCGCATCCATGTGTCAAACGCTAATGTGAAGATATCTGTTATTACCGCTGTTGGGAAAACCTCTCTGGCACGCCAATTTCTCCAGTCCAGCGTTAAATAACGTTTATTTCAACACCGAGTATTTACAAATGTACAAGCCAGGTATACGTGAAGTCAGGAAAGTCAGGAAAGATCAGAAACCCTTACAACAAATCCACTTTAAATATTAGAAGCCATTAATCTGGTTGAAGGCTGTCTACCAACTGAACTGGTGACGCTTCTATCCAGATGTATTACTGTTTACTTTACCCAACACTGCTAGATGGCGTTATAAATGGAAAAGCGCAGAATTCAAATAGGGTGAAAAACAGAATTGGACGATTCCCAACAACCGCTTTTAAGGACCCCTCTTGCTTATTCTGCCTTTTATAATATCCTTAGCTCCCATGTGGAATTATAGGCTTCTAAAATCCCCATCTTTCTCCATTATTTGGTTTCGTAACTACGAATTTTTAGCGCTTTTTCGGCCTTGCCGAGTTTTCCCGTGACCCAACGAAAAGTTTGCTGGAATCTTCATTGTCCGCTGACAACTCTTTCACACATAAAGATGTGATAATCTTCTGTTTATTACTTCTTCTATTTGCTTAGTTTTCCCACTTTATAACCAAGGTACGTTCAGTTTTCAAATCTTTTGCGCCCAGCCGCCGCGTCGGAGAGCAGGAAGGCTGGATATATTCGACAAGCGATTGTCGAATATAATCGACAATCCCCCACCCCAGTCGTTTCCTTATGGAAGTAGGTTGCATTAGCATTATTTCAATTCAGTTTCAATTTCCTTTATTTAACGGTTTTTGAAAACCATAAAAAAAAAAAAAAATACGTAAGACAAGTTCTTTTAACGTACTTAGACTTATGAAATAGACAAGTAGACTTAGAAATGAAACTGAAACTGACAAGTACAACTATGCTTTCTAGCCATCAACATTACCCTTTCGGCCCCTGCCGGGATTGGGGCCCCTGTCGAGATTGCGGCCCCTATGAAGCTACCTGGTTTGCATAGGCAAAAGTTCGCCTCTGATTCTATATGATAAATCAAAAAGGGTTATTATTTTTGTTGACGACCTATGCTATTCGTTGTAAAAGAATATTTGGAGAATATAATGAATCTGAATTTGACTACAGCCCATTCACACTCAGCGAGGTAAATTACTTTAGAACAAAAAGTGGTATTGGAAATTAAAGACGATATTCTGTAGAGGTCCGTACATCGGGTCCTGGCCGTATTGATCAGAATCTAATTGTTATTCTAGGCAAGACTTGGACCTTTCCGTTTGCAAACGCTTTGAAGAAGAAAAAGTGTTAATTGACTTGGGTATCCTGAAGGAATTGGCGGATAGCGTGACCAACACCAAACCAAAGGTAATTGACATGCTACTAAAATACCAGCTTTTCTGGGTCTGTGTGAATACGGCCCTTTTGCGAAGCATGGAAAGCATAAGTCTTGGCGCTACTCCCTAGTGTTATTTTGCTCTGCTGTGATGCGTTGAGCTGTAAGGTTTTTCTGATGTTGTCCTGCTTAGAGTGAGTAGATATTTTTTGATTTTTTTCGTTGGAGTAGCAAACATCGAAGTATTCTTTCAACCCAAGCTGACTGCGAATCAGACAAGTCGGCCACAAACCCCTGATTTCTGGATACCCTATGCCAAACGCTGGGTACATTTAGAGTCTGGCATAGCTCTACTGACTCTACTGAACCCAGTCCTCCGCGACATCCTACCCCCCAACTTTACAACAGAAAGGGAGAGGCCTCAAAGACAAGCTTCCGAACCAGTCCCTACCCTTCAACCAGTGTTTTGCCGACACGTGAGATACAAGAATAGCTTTGTCCCCTCCTTTGTTTCCCTACGGAATAGAAATTGATAGGTTATTATTTTACCCCTCGTTGTCTATTTCCCCAATCGTTACTTTTTATATTGTTTGTTCTCAGTATTTTATATGAAATTCGACCACTTTCTAGTATATGTTGACAATTTTGGTTAGTTTTTAATGTATGTTGACTTTACCACCTGCTATTCGGCTAGTCCGTAATTGGTGTTGAAATAAAACTGAATTGAATTGAATTGAATTGGATAGCCTATGCCCAACGCTGGATACCCAATGCCAAACGCTAGATAGCTGTTGGTACCCTAACCCTGACCTACCCCACTATAGATGAGTTCTGGTTGGTTGATTACTGAGGTTCATTCAAATCATCAATATTTTATTGGCATAGTGTATCCAGCGTTAGGCATAGAGTTAGGCATACCAGCGTTAGGCATACCAAAAACTAGACATACCCACCGTTTGGCATAGGCTTTCTCAAAATCAGGGGTTTGTGGTAGACTGAATCAGACACCACCAAACATGTAGCGTAGATCATTGAGGTGTATGTGGACTAGACCCCGGCGCCGCGCCGAAAACGACCGCGACGCCGCCGAAAATCCAGTGGCGCGCCGAACACGCCGCCGCGATGTCGGCGTGACTACGCCGCCGACAGCTTTATCGGCGTATAGCTTTTTTTTTTTTACTTCCGAGTTCGGGTTTTAGGGATTTGAGAACATACAGTAGGGATAAAGCTTCATGTTGAAAGACTGTTTCTCGCTAAAATTCAAAAGTTCTCCCACCTGTGGCTTAGTTTCATTCAGAAGATTGAAAAGTTCAAAGTCAGTACAAACAGTGCAAGGAAAAGCCATGCATGGAAATTTTTTGGAGATCTGCAGTGCAGTGTGGGTGCAGAACTCAAGGTAGTTGACTCTGGCTTTGTATATTGCAAACTGTGTCTCCATCAGTCGCAAAAAGTGGACAAAAATGCTCCCCTTAAAAAAGTGTATTCGTGTATCATACGTTACAAAAACTCTGTCAGCACAACAAATATGGTTTTGCATCTAAAAGCTGCCCATGCCAACGAAGAGACAGTCCAGAAAACTTTTTACCTGGAAAAGGAGCAAGCAGCTCAAGTTAAAGACAAAGAGAGTGGAAGCAAAGTCCCAGCTAAGACAGAGAATTCAAAAGTGTCTGATTTTTTTGTTCCAAAAAAGAGGCAACGCTCTTCTCTTCAGATGTCTACATCTGAAAAGCACCTCTTTGGACGAGATATTGCTCTTTTTTGCTGTAGGGATCTGCAGCCATTTGGGATAGTCAACCAGCCTGGCTTCAGAGATTTTCTTCAGAAATATGATGTTATCGGAAATGGCAAAAATGATATTCCATCTGAAAGAACACTGGCGAAAAGTGCCCTACAGGACATTTATGATAAATCTTTCTCTCTGATTAAAAATCTGGTTACTGATCCCAAAGAGATCATGGATGGAGCAGGAACTTTAGCTATTGATATTTGGACTGATGGCCACAGGCGCCTTGGATACCAATGTCACAGACTTGTGTACCTGGATTCGAAGTTTCAAATGAAAGGTGTGACTCTGACAACATCATGTCTGAATGCAGAGAAACATACAGCAGAAAATATTAGAAAAGAATTCAGAGCATGCATGAAGCTTTTCGGAATAGAAGGTATGTACTCATATTTTATTTGTAATTCTGAATACACAAGCTCTGCCATTTTAGCTGAACTTTTTCTGAAAAAAAAAACTACAAAAGTATCATATTAGTTAATCCAGAGCTTATCACATCACTTGATCATCAGTTAATGATTGATTTTGAGTTAATAGCCTAAAGGATTCGCTTACCTGTTCTTCTTAGACAAAGTGAAAAAACCAGGGCATAACTAGTTAGTTCAAGTGCTTGAGGCAATCTGGAAAGTAATGGGGTGAGCATACCAGTTTAACCATGAAAGCCCATGTTAAATTCAGATGAGCTTCTACCTCTGCACCTGCTTCATGCACATGTCAGATTGCCTCAAGCACCTCTACAAAGATTTTTCAGAATCAGAACCAGAAAATATTTAAGTTTCAAGGGTCTTTATTTATAACAAAACTGTCGCCTAATCCTTTTCTTAGCCCATCAGGTAGTTAACACATGGGAGGCTAAGCTAAAACTTGTACAGAACAACCTAATCTGTACAATGTATTATATAGAATTGTGTTATATTTTGATAAACAGAATGTAGATTTTCAGCTTTTTGTGAAGTCTTCGGCACAGTACAGTAACCGGGAGTCTGGGACATACTGTTTGTGGTATCTGTCTCTACCTGTCTCCTCTTCATCTAGAGAGGCGCAACATTTTGCCTGCAGTTTTGAGTTGTTGTTTTTCTTCTGGCTATTTGACAGTAAATCACTAGCAGTAAGCTAGTTGCAGTTCTTCTGTAATTCTGCAAAGGTCGAAAAACTATTAAAGAGAGACCATAACTAGCGGGGATCAGCATTGTTTATTTTATTTTTATGTTTTTTCTGCAGGCAAGCATCTTACTCTGGTTCACGACAGAGGTGCAAATATTGTGAAGGCATGCTACCTTGACAGAAACGAGTCAGGTTCGAGGGATTGTTTGGCCCATGGTCTCCACAACCTTATAACAGTGGATGGGATTTCCAAGGTTGCGGAGGTTCAGAACCTTGTAATCAAAAGTCGAGAAATCGTCAAAAGCCTTGTGTACAGAGGAGCAGAACTTGGAAAAGAGATTGCTGATTTGAGGTCAGAAGACTTTTTTGTAGTTGAATCTATTTCGCAAGTTGCAGAGATTTTAGAAGCTGACGAAAGCATCCCAGTTTATCAGGTAGCGTCTGAGCTTCAAAGCACACCGCCTCCAACGTTTATTCAGCCGCGAAGTTTGTCCCGTGATTTGCCAATACGTTGGAGTGCCACTTACCTGATGCTGAAAAGCTTGAAAAGCCACATATCTGCTGTCAACATCCTCCTTGGTAGATTGGGAAAACGCGAGCTAATATTTGACGACGACGAACTTAACCTTCTCACAGAACTCAACAAGCTGCTAGGCAGCTTTGCTGAAGCGGTTGAAACTCTGGAAGGTGAGCAGTATCCAACGCTTAGTCTTGCTCTTCTGTTCAGGGCTGTACTTAGAGAAAAGCTCGAGATTTCCGATGACGACAGCTTTCCTATCCAGGAGCTGAAAAGATGTTTAGCGACAAAATATGAATACCGAATGCCGCGTGACGATGACATGGTTTTAGCCGCTCTTCTAGACTTTCAGGTGTTTCAGATTAAAGAAATAGATGAACATCTTAGTGTGAAAGATATCTCGAAGCGAGAGTTCCTCTACCATGCTGTGAAAAATAATGTTAAAGCCTCTGATATTGCTGTGTTCTGTGACGAAAGTCCTGAAGCCAAACAAGTTGTAGTTGCCAATGTTGAACCGAATAGTGACGAAGATTGCGCCTCTGAAACTGATGACCCCTGTTCCAAGAAACCACGACAGAGTAGGGTAAGAACCCTTGCCAAGAGGTTTGCGTCAGCTGCGTCGTCTGACTCCGACGCTCATGATGAAATAATTCGGCGCCAAATCGATCTGTACCTGACGCTTGCAAGTGAAAGCGCAAGAAGCAAACCCTGGAGCGCACTCGAATTTTGGAGGACATACTCTGGCCAAATCCCTTGGATTGCCGCACTAGCTCGCAAAAAGTTGTCCCTTTCTGCCACAAGTGCCAGTGCGGAAAGATCTTTTTCAATCACGGGCATCATTTTGAGTCATAAACGAGCGATGATTGCTCCTCACAGGGTCAATTTCATCCAGTTTGTACATGATAATTATGATCTCTGCAAATCGCTCGAAGATCCTCAAATACCGTAGCTATCTGTGAAAACCGCGATCCTTCTCCGTGAAGGGATCCGATCGATGATCTGAATATTTCCTTACTCACTTACCATTGCCACAGAACTAAAGTCGAGGGCTTTTTTTTGTGTTGATTTTTGGTCAGTCTGATTTGTGCAATCTGGATCTTGTGCACTGTGATGGTATCATTGTGATCAGTAGTAATAGTCTTTGGCCCTGAATGAATCTGGGGCTTGATTTGAGCTTTTGTGTGTAAGCCACTACCGCGTAGTTGAAGCTGAATAAGTTTTCTAGTTTGTCAGTTTTACAGCAAAGGTTACTTTTAGTTTTTGTTTCTTTTTGGACTCAAATTGCGAATGGGCACGTCCGGACGCGGGGTTGAGAGTCGAGTTGCTATCTGTAGAATCGAAGTCGATTCCTTTTTTCTTTGTTTTACTTACCTTCGAAGTCAGAGCGATTATTAAGATTAGCTCAAACATCTCATAGGCTCGAACGGAAAAGTATGAAACGAACGAATGTCTGTTCAACTCACGAACTCTCACACACGAAACCCGTGTGCTATCATAATTTACAGTCAGGCTCTTCTGTTTCAGGAGATATTTGTTTTTCAGAACTTCAGACCTGTGCGTTGGCAGACTTTGTTTGTTGATCTCGTGGGGTAGTACTGTCGCCGCCATAAAAAACGGACACTTGAAATCCCACAAGGAAAAAGTAAATCTCCTTGAAAATGCTCTCAGAACCTCAGAGTTTACCTGTTTGGGAAAACAGGTAAACAATAAGCGAACTGGTCTGTATGCATAAACGATATCTTTGTAAGTTCCGAAAAGGCATACACCATAGTGTTAACGAGAGCCAATTTCCTCCTTATGGAATTTCAAGTGTCAGTTTTTTGTGTCGGCGATAGTACATCAGTGTCAATATTTATTTGGTCACTTTGCAGAGATTGCCCATTTTAGTTGATTAAAAAATAAGAAAAAAAATGCCTTTTCTAGAATATCCTAGGCACTGCACTTCCCAAGATGGCAAGGACAGTGCCATCTTCAAGTACTGCACGCGTGTCGCGTACGGTCCCAAGCAGCCGCGCTGGGAACCGGTGAGATTTCTTTCAGCAAAAGAACTGAAGAGTGGTCTTCGCATTTTCGCAAGCTCGCCATAATAAACGAAATTTTTATTATTGTGATTCAGCTCTGATCTGATGAGCCATGCTGAGGAAGATAATAACCTCAGGATCTAGCTAGTTACAAAGAAATTTTATTAGCAAAAATAACACACTTCTTCAGACTTTCTCGGGCTTACGTACACCTTCTCGGGCTTACGTACTTAGAGATGGCACTTATGGTGTGGCTATTCGTTCGTAAGTGAAGCTGCGCGTTCCGGAAGAACCAGTATTCTAACACTACCAAAATTTACCATTTTTTAGTGTTTTTCTATATTGGTCGCATTTATTTTCGGAAACGCCGACCTCCGCCGGCGGCGGCGCCGATTTCGTATCGGCGGCGCCGCCGCCGAAACATTTTCGGCGGCGCTGGCGCGCCGCCGAACGCCGATACTTTTTCCGGCGACGCAGCTGATTTTAGTATTCGGCGCGGCGCCGGGGTCTAATGTGGACCCTACGTTGTAGGTTTAGGTGTAGAGGTACAATGGTACAATACTCTGGAAGTCGCCTTACTATAAATGATGCCAGGTAGGTAGATGTTGAAACCTGTTTAGGGTTTATAGGTCACAGTTAGGAGTAAAAAAGGAAAAAAAAACGGTGGTAAAGAAAGAAAAAGTATGGGGTAGCAATGTGCATTTTCTTCCTGGCCTAGTCGGACCATTTCTGTCCTCGGCAAAAGTTGCGAACGCCACTCTGATACTAAAGCATCCGGCTAGGGTCTAGAAAGTTTGGCATACATCACGGTTTTGGCCTTAATTGTTAAGGAGCGATGGGCTTTCTCGGATCCCAAAACGTCAGTGACGTGATACCTGTGACTTCGTAAAGCTTGTCCGTCCGTCTGTCTGTCTATCCGTCTGTTAGCACGATAACTCTGAAATGGGCTGAGCTATTTTGTTCAAACTTGGTATGAGGATTCTTTGGGCCAAAGCACAGGTCAAGGCCGGATACACCCGGAATCCGGCAGGCCGGAAAATTTGTTGAAAGTAAAAGTTTTTTCTAAGGTTGATTAAGAGGTTCGATGTGGGGGTAATGAGACCTGTTCAGTTGGTTTTTCGAACTTTATTTTCTTGCCCGACAAGTAGTTCGCCCGGAATCCGGTCAAAGCCGGAAATCTGCCAGGAAGTTTCAAAACCCAACGACATAGTCGATATATGGTGAGGAGATATGCTGGATCCAGATCTGAAACTGATTTTTCCACCGAACAAGCAGTTTATCTGGAATCCGGCCAAACCAGAAATTCGGTAAAAAAAAAAAGGTATTTCCATTCGATTCGAGGTTCATATCGGGGATAAGAACAATCGATTAATCCACCTCTGAACACTATTTTCTCGTCAGACAAGTAATTCCGCCGAAATTTGCCGAAACGGAAATTTTGATGGAAAGGCTTGGTTCCCCTCTCAATGTCACCATCTCTTTTTCTCTACACGCAAGCTTCGCCCGGAATACAGCTAAAACGAGGAATTTGGTCTAAGTAAAAGACTTTTTATAAAGTTGGATAAATATGAAATACTGGGTAAACATGCATGCTCAACCAACATCTTAACTTGGTTTTCTGACTAGTGTTTGGCCGCAATTTGTCGAGAAATTCCAGAATGGTATCATTTTGTACATTTTCAAGCGTTTGAGTATGGATAAAAAGGGGTCTGGCGAAGATCGGAAACACGACTCGATTGTCTGAATCAAGAAATCCAATAAATATTCAGTTTCGGGGATCCCATCGAAACCTTTGGTCGTGTTACAGTTGCACTTAGCTACCGGTCCTGAAGCACGCCCATAATTTGTGGTTTGATATATTATTGCGTTCATCTTCGGAAATAAGCGTTACTAGTCGACGGTCCACCCAGTTCTCGTTTCCACGGCTACCATCTTGCTAGCGGAGGACTTGTCGGCTTCGAGGACGTCGACTGCCAACCGCGGGAACAAGCCTTATATCTTTGCCATTTTCGTTGGCACCGAGCCGTTTCGTTATGCTAATAATCTTCATTCATGTCGAAAGCGAAGTTACTAGAAATGCAGTAAAAATCTCTCGCGAAATCTCGACCCAGTCAAGTATAGCAGTCGTGTCCAGGAAGAAATTCAACGCTATCTTTTGTCTTCAGCAATTCCTAAGAAGTAACTCTCAAAATAGGGTATTTCTAGTTGCCAGAAACTTCATTTATTCTATAGAAGGTCCATATTTCTAGCTACGGCCTTAATGGGCCTGTCTTACCTACAATTCTAACGCAACCTACTTCCGTAATTACTCCATCCGTTTCTAACCCGAAGACCCAAATTTCGTACGGTACATTGTAACCCCTATAACAACACCTCGCTGATTTTCTCACTTGCCGTGTTTTGCTACCTTCGATACGTATCGCGCTGTCGACAGTTGTCTGTGAGAAACTTTTCCATCAGAAAAACCGGTTATGTATTTTTTTTTCCCTGTTCTCGCTACAAGTCATCTGGTCTCGAAAAAGGCTTAAAGCAGCCAAAGCCCTGGGTAATTTATTCAAAGCAGAGTCTATTTTTAAAGCATTCAGTTATTTTAAAATACTGGAAGTTGAAGACTAAGTAGTGCGAGAGGTCCTTAAGAGTACCCCTTTCTGGAGGGGCCGAGATATCGCTGAACAAAAAATATCAGCTGACTCACTCGTTTAGCACTATCAAACATGATCCGCAGATAGATTGGCCTGAAACAGTAGGCTACTTGTGCTGTGGACGAGCTTCCTTGTGAGAGTTCTGGCCCATTCAGCGGCATTGCCGCTCCGAAGTTACCACTGCCAAGCTTGAAAACCGAAAAGTTGACACAAAAAATTTGATCTAGGTCCTTTTTTTCACACCAGTCTAGTCAAGTCGCTAGTTCATACCAGGGACGCTGAAGCTGCTTCACGTCGCTTAGATGGCATCTTGCAGTCGAATCCCTTCTTGCTAATAACAATTGCAGCACTGTCATAATTCCGAATTTCGCCGCTAGTGAGAATTTTCGATCAGTCCTTCGTTTCTCTCGAAGGGGATTGGCACTATCATTGCCATGCCTCGAAAACGATGTCACGCCGGCAGGACGTCACTAGCTAATTCCCTGTCGACGGCCCCCCTCGCCCCCAGGGCTTACTGCGGTGGCCATCCGTCAGAAAGCATTTGAAAATGATTGACCGCCATCCTTTGATCTCATATTTGGTGCCCAAGAAGTTGCTAAGGCTGTTGCCCCACAGTCGCTGATGGCATTGGAAGGCGGACCAGGTCTTTGGATTTGTCTTTATTGATCGAACTTATCGTCTTGGAAACGCTTTCTGGGAACATTGTTAAGAGAAGGTACCGAACGTATTTGTGACCGGATTAGCAGACGTTCTTCTAATAGATTTGTGTCGGGGATGTTCCTAGGGGAGAGATGTCGACTAAGGAACTTAAGAGACTAGGCCCTCTGCCATGGCAAATGTCTTTTACTCTAGAAGACCTCAGAAAGGCTTATCTAGGCCATTCCCAAAAAAAGCGTATAGGTTGGTCTCATAGTGTCTCTGAAACCACTGGACGAAACATAGATCCAGTTTTTGTCTTCTCTTGTGAGCTTCGCCGCAGCGGTCAGTTCTTGTCTGCTCTGGCCTTGACCTGGAGACGAATGCCGAATTGGTCTTCGGTATTGACCCACTGAATGTATCTACGTCAGGCCAGGAGTGCCTTCAAACAATCTGTGGATTCACAGTGCTTTTACCTAGGAACTAATGGGATGCCTAAAACACTAGATGGGCCGTGGACAGTACGTTACACAGAAGATGGGAGAGAGAGAACGGAACTAAAAACACTCTAACCACACATTATCAGCCATGCCCTGGACCTACCAAAATAGTAGGCTGCAGATAACACAAAGGAAAGAACAAAAACTGGCTACACTCCAGACCAACCGGAAGAACTAGAAAATCAATTTGTTCAGCAGATGTGCTCTCAGTCGGATTTTAAAATCAGCGATATCGTGCTTAATCTTTAGACTTGGAACCAAAGTGTCCCAAGCTCTAATTTCTCGATAATGAGCGGAATACCTGGAGCGGGAAGTGACAATACGAGGAGTAACCGTGGTACTAGACAGTTTAAGTATGGTGCTGACAGGTAGATGAAACCAGAGGCTTTTCTAGCCAAAATGTTTTTTTTTTGGGGGGGGGGGGGGCAAGGAATTTACCGACTTGTTGGTAGCTTTTACCGACTGTTTTTGCAGAAAGTTTTCAAGAAAAAAACGACAGTTTCGAAAAATCGACTGATTTTCAGAAAAAAATGACTGTTTTGACGAAAAATCGACGATTTTCAGAAAAATCTACTGTTTTAATGAAAAAAAAAAAAATCAACTGTTTTGGCGAAAAATCGGGGCGCTTTGCGCCGAGTCGGTTTTTTTTTTACCGACAGGCCGACAACATTGGGGGGGGGGGCGCGTTCCCCCTCCCGGTCGTGACGCCCCTGGATGAAACTAAATTCTCAATCATTGCAAAACACGCGTGTGAAGACTAAGATTCAAAATAGCGACACGGCAGAAAGGGTGAATTAGACTGTTCTTTTATCTTGGCTTTTCTTTCAGTCAATCAATTTATCTAATTCGTGATATTACACATCACATATTAAATTAGCGATTTTCTTTCGCATAATCATATTTTTCGAAGACGGGGTAACCGTTGAGGCTAAGGTATATGGTGGCTTTTTGGGGCCACTGAATGGAAACGAAGTCAAATGGGGTCGCTGATCACGCGGTGGCCACTGCATGAAAACGAAGTTGAAAGGGTCGCTGATCGTGCGGTGACCACTGCATGAAAACGCAGTTTGACAAGGGTCGCTAGTAGGGGGCAAGGTATTTACCGACTGACTGGTCATTTTTACCGACTGTTTTTGCGGAAAAAATGACAGTTCTTAAAAAAACGACTGTTTTGACGAAAAAACTGACTGTTTTAAGAAAAAATCTACTATTTTTACGAAAAACCGACTTTTTTGAAAAATATCGACTGTTTTCCAAAAACAATCGACTGCTTTTACGAAAATCGCGGCGCTTCGCGCCGATTCAGCTATTTTTACTTAAAGGATTCCTCGTACTTATTCTGCCTTATATTAAAGAGAGTTTTGGACCAGAATTTTACATGAAGCTCAACCTACCAAAAACTTACCTCACGCTCTGGATCCAGTTGCGAGCGAACTGTCTGCCAGTACACGGGAAAAGTAAGTTTGACAAGAAAAAAAGTGTTTCCCCCAGTACGAACAGCCCCTGCCCACTCTGCGGTGAAGGCGATGATGACCTAGCCCATTTGGTTGCACTGTGCCGCGAACTCTCGTTTTTAAGGGAATCTTGCTGGGGGGAAAGGGAGATACTGTTTCCTGATATACTGAAGAGCACATCTCCAGGAGCAATTAGTGCATTATGTAGATTTGTGTTGCAAAGTATTAAAGTAAAAGTTGACCGGGCGAGTGCAGTTTAGTATATGTAGTGCGATATTAGAAGTAATTATGAAGTTTTTTGTTTTGTTGTATGTATATGGCCCTAAAAGGCTTTAAATACAATATTATTATTATTATATTATCGTTAGATCAGCTATGGAATTTCAAACTTCAGAAATCCCCGCCTTTCGCCATTGTTTTGTTTTGTACTTATGAGTTTTTAGCGGTTTTTCGGCCGAGCCGACTTTTCAAGTCAAGCGCGCAAACTTCGCCGTAAGCTTGAAGGTCCGCCGACAGCTCTTTAAAAGACAAGGGCATGAGAAGCGTCAACACGTTAGTTGCGTTTTTGCAGATACCATGGGATCTGTTACCACGGTAACTGGATTTGCAGTTAGTCGTTCATGCAGTTACTACGGTATCTGATATACGGTTGCTCTGCAAAAACGACAATTGCCGAAATTCGCTTTTCGAGGTCATCCCAAAAGAAAAACTGATATTCAGTCACATAACTAAGTGCCAAACTTCTTTCCCGCCAATTTGACAAGAACTGATGAAAGTGAGATGACTTTTTCAAATACTAAGATCAGATATACCACGGTCCGACCGTGGTATCTGAATATCAGATACCACGATAACTGGCCAGATACCACGATAACTGCAAAAACGGCTTTTGACCTTGGTATCAGATACATGATAACTGCAAAAACGACTTTAGACCGTGGTATCAGAAACTACGGTATATGCAAAAACGTTTTTGTTGTTCTTCATTTTGGAAGACTTGATAGGCCAAAAGGTCTATCGTCTTTCAGATGCCTTTTCTTTTGCTGGGCTTTTTCCACTTTTTAACCACGGCGCGCACAGTTTTCAGATAATTTGCGTCGACTGTCCGCTTCGAAGGGCATTTAGGATAGAGTCGACAAGCGCCAACTGGAAAATTCGCTAATTCCACGGGGAAGTATTGGTAGTTTGAAAAACGATATTTCAGAACCATTTCATCGTGACAAGATCATTTCCGGTAAGAGTTATACTTTGAGAAAACTCAACGATCAAGGAAGTATAAATTTATGAAAATGGTCAAAGGACCACCATAGAGGTACACAAATGTGTTGGACAGGGTGTGTTTCTATGCTATGCCTAAAGCCGATGGCCTACCAGCAGAACGCGACACTTGTTTGCAAGATAATGCGGGAATTAGGGTTGCGTTCCACAAACTTAACAATTGTTAACAATCGTTAACTTTACTTCGGGCGGAGCCAACTGCAGCTTTAACGATCGTTAACAACCAGTTCTACAATTGTTAACTATTTGTAACGAGGCTCACCGACCATCGTTACAAAACAGTTAACAATCGTTAAGCTCTGGAACGGAAATTGTAGGTGGGCGGAGCTTAAATTTCGAAATCAGAAACGTGGAATGCAAAAAGTCAACATCTGTTAAAAATTTGTTAACGATCGTTAAGTTCCGGAACGCAACCTAGGCCTCGGTCATAGTTCAGCGCTTCCAGTAGACTCGTGTAACAGTTAATTCATGTTTTATTATTACAGCCTCATCGTATCCCACCATCTTCCGATCCTCGAACTCGTCTTCATGGGCCTGACGTTTATGCTGACGAGGTTTACTATCCGCCTATCACGAACAACGATTTGGATCAGTATCTTATCGAGCAAGAGATAAAGAATCTGCCATTCGATGATGAAAGCGACAGAAAACGCAATAAGAACTTACCAGGTAGGACTTTTGATATAATATATCCGGGCATCGATACGGTGGTTTTACCCCCCCCCCCCCCCGGACGTGTGGATGGTTTGTAAAAGGAAATTGTAAAGTTGGATGGGAGGTTTATACAGTGTAGCGTTCTGAATTTACAAAAAAAAATCCTTTTGGAGGGTTATCCGACAGCTAATGAATGGTAGCTGATTCTTAGTCGAATTTTAAAATCATCAATATCGTGCTGAATCTTGAAATCTGGAACCAAAGTGTTTCAAGCTTGAATTTCTTGATAATGAGCGGAATACCTGGGGCGGGAAGTGACCTGATACCCCTTCGTCACAACTTCATGAAGAATGGCATATCATCCAGAATATGAAAAAAACCCGTCCAGTTTCCAACTTTGAACCTTTGAACCACCTTTGAAGTACGTCGCGTGGTCTTATTTGATTCTGTTACGCCAAAATCCACATCATACATAGATTTCCACAAGTATACAAGAGTTGAACTTGAGACCTGTCATAGACGAATTTAACTCATGGGAAATCTGAGCCCAGCTGCCCATGAACGGGAGGGGGGGGGGGGGTCGGGACCCATCAGAATGCGTATTTAGTCGCATATAGAATGCTATATCCTCAGCTTAGAGTTTGATTCCAGTCACGGGTCAAAAACTTAACTCATGGGCAATTTGGGCCCACTTGCCCATGAGCGTGGAGGGTGGGAGGGTAGTTCAGCTCCACATATATATTCCCAACCCTAAGATCTAAAAGCTCAAGGAATTTCATCGCCTTATCTCCAGTTATTGTCAATTTAAAAACATTTAAAAATGGGCAATCTGGGCCCAGTTGCCCCTGAACCAGTCTGGGCACAGTTGCCCATGAACGGGATGGGTGGGGAAGGTGCAACTTTAAAATTAATTCCCAGCCGCAAGATCTACAATCACAAAGAATTTCATCGTCATATGTCTAGCTCTGGTCAAGTTATAAACATTATTAATTCAAACAATTTTTACAACGGGTACGTCAGCTACGATTCTTCATCAGCGATATTTCGGCCCTTTTTGGCAAGGGTCCTCGTCAGGCTGTCAATCCTCTGGTTCAACTTAGGGAAGGAAATAAACCTGTAATCACAGGTTTGATTACAGGTTTGTTTCCTTCCCCTAAGTTGAACCAGAGGATTGACAGCCTGACGAGGACCCTTGCCAAAAAGGGCCGAAATATCGCTGATGAAGAATCGTAGCTGACGTACCCGTTGCAAACATTGTTTGAAAAAATTTTTCAAAGTCAGCTTGGGCTCAAAGAATAAACATTATGAACTGGGCAATCTTGGACCATTTTCCCCTGAACCGGATGAGTGTGGGGGGTGGGACCCTCAAAAGGCTGACCTAGACCCCAATACCCACAAGTGTACCAAGTTTGAACTTGATACCTACACTAGTTCACGTGTTATGAGCTCCACAGAAAACGGTGAAAACCGAAAGCTGAGAGCTGCTACAGCGCTCGCAAGAGTGGTCCGATTGGCGATTGGCGAACATGGCTTAAACAGATATGCTAATTGTATGTAGACCAATTATTATACAAACTAATGTTTGTGTCCCCCTTTTCGGTAAAAGTCAGATCAAAGAACGGTAAATAAACTACAGACTGAAACTGAAAATCAGTAAAACGAAAGACTCGATGGGGGATTGCAACTATGTTTATTTTTTTTCGTGGATTTATAATAAGGGAACTGTTTCTTGTCTAGTGCGGGTGAGAGTATTCTTAGAATATTCTTCAGACTGAAAGAAAATGGAACGAATTTCGTGTTTCCTTACTGACGATTGTCCAGATGATATAAGGATGTAGTCTAAATCATCATGACGATAATTATTACGAGGACCGTAGGACGTAAATTTCTATTAAGGGTGAAGAAATATATTAAACTCCCCATCTATCGTGCTCCCGGACAGCCAGGCCATAAATTTGCCAGCCGTGAGAATGTCACGTAGGAACCGAATTAATCCTGTGGACGCGTAATTGCCGCGAGAGTCCCGCTCCCCGACTAATGGAGAAGGAAGTTCTCGGTCTCCCCTTCTCTCATACAGAAAGTTCGCAATGTGATTGTAATGATGTTGCATAGGAAGGTATAGAAATGCAACGGGATGTCTGGTGTCGCCTATGTAGGACTCCACTCTGGGATCGACTAAAAGGAGGCACGGCACGGCACGGCATGGTGCAGGAGGCACGCGTACTAAAAAGAGGCAGGGCGTACTAGAAGAAGACATGCCTTCGCGTTTTCTGGCGTGCCTCTTTTTAGTCGATCCCCTACGCTCTCTTAAAATATAGGTCTGGGCCTAAACCTCTCAGACCCCCCCCCCCCCTCCCGAATGCAAATATGTAGGCAACTGTACAAATCTAATAAAAAGAACTGCAGTTTGGACCGGAGCACTTACGGATTTTTCCTAGGCGGGCGAGTTAAATGTAAACGCGTGACTCGCTGGCCGCTCGTTTCTTTATATATACTTTTCCTGAAATTACGTTTTATTTTATTAATACTGTTTAAGAGGACGGGTTGGTCCGGGGGGTTGTCCCGATGAAAAATTCATCTCAAAATAGTAGTACGAAGTTGTACGAAAAAGTAGCATGCAGTACTAACTGATGCTAGATGCTACTACATGCTTCTACTCAAGGCTACCGTGTTACTGCATACTACTGTTAGCAAGACTGGATGCTACTATGGCAAGACAGGATGCTACTGAATACTACTAGATAAGACTGGACCAGTCCGAGGCACATTAAATGATGGTATTCTTTGCTATTACATAGTATTTTTTTCTTGCAACTTTTTCGTACAACTACCATACAACTACGCAGGCTACAAATTTTTCATCGGGGTGGTACCCGAGCTTTTTCGCCAGGGGGGTTGGTAGGGGGGGGGGGTATGTTCGGAGGTTTTTCTTAGCCGGAACCCAGACTAGACTACTGCAGCCCCCGTTTCCTGAATTTTGGTTGGATTGGGACGACGAAGATGCATTCGAAATCGCGACCGACGATAGACTGAAGTGGAAGAAAATATGGCTGGAAGTGTTGGAACCAGCGAGCTCCTCCGAAAACCGTGGCGTGAAAAGTTTATACGACCCGATCTTTTCATTAGAGACAACACTCTTGCTACTCCCTCTTTCCTCCCTTGATTGATTGATTGATTGGTTTATTTAAAACATAAGCACAGATCGTAACGCAATGCCAAATAGGGTACTTACTTTGCCGACAGACGAAGCTATATAAAAACAAAAATAATCATATTCGTCAAATTCTAAATTTCAGCAGATCGAAACAAAACACTAATATCAGTATATCTGCCCTTACGGTACATACTATAAGTCTTGACATGATACAGTACCCGATGAAAAATTTATCTCAAAATAGTACTATGAAGTAGTACGAAAAAGATGCATGCAGTACTAAGGGATGCTGCTACATGCTTCTACTTCAAGGCTACCGTGTTACTGCATACTACTGTATGGTACCATTAGCAAGACTGGATGTCACTATGGCAAGACAGGATGCTACTGGATACTACTACATATGATTGGACCAGTCTAAGGCACATTAAATGATAGTATTCTTTGATATTACATAGTATTACATGCAACGTTTTCGTACTACTACCACTACGCAGGCTACAAATTTTTCATCGGGTATACAAACAATAATAATCATAATCGTGGCGACAAGCTAAAAGCTTAACGCCAAATGTAATAATAAATTCAGAAGACCCAAAAACCTAGGCTGCGTTCCAGAACTTAACAATTGTTAACAAATTGTTAACGATTGTTAACTTTTTTCGTTCCAAGTTTCTGATTTTAAAAGTTTAGCTCCGCCCACCTACGATTTCCGTTCCAGAGCTTAACGATTGTTAACTATTTTGTAACGATGGTTGGTGAGCATCGTTGGGAAAATTTAACAACTGCAGAATTTAGGAAAAGTTAACGATCGATAAAGCTGCAGTTAGCTCCACCCCGAAATAAAATTGACGATTGTCAACAATTGTTAAGTTTCTGGAACGCAACCCTAATATTATTACCACTTCCATAAGCAATGACCAACCATTTACCTCCCAACAGGACGTTGGTCTATCATCTAAACATTGACCTACTTTTCCGCCTTGTCGTTCATTAGAACCACCCCACCCTACTTACTTACAAATTATCCGTGCCCAATCGATACGCATTCCATCCCTGAATTGAGGTGACACGGCCTCCCCTTTCCGGCTATGAAAATGTGTCAGAGGTTCCATTAGCCATCCTTGACTGATGATCCTGTCATTCCCGCTGCAACAAGTTAGGGAAGAACCACTGCTTCACTCACAGGTATACAGGACTTAAAGAGCGTGTTCCACCCTCGTACCAATAGTAACTATTAGTTACTAAACCCGTTCCAGCCTCACGAAAAGTTACTACGCTGACCGTTCCAGCCTTGTCGAAATAGTAACCAATAGTAACTATTTGCTTACCACGCTCGGGAGCGTGGTAAGCGTAGTAACCACGAATCTCTGTCACGTGATTGGTCGGATTCACCCGCGGTATGATATTTCGCTGGATAATACAAAAATCGTTCCAGCCTTGACGACAAAAAGGCAGAATTTGTGACGTCATGCGTGGTAACTACGGTAAGTAGGATGGAACACGCTCAAACTGAGCTAGGAGCAGACCTGTTTGGTTGCGAAGAATGGAAGCATTACCAAAGCTAGGGAAATAGAGCAGGAGCAGTTTTTCACAGCTGCCGACTGCTGGCCGACTTAAAAGATGCACGGCACGGCACGACATGGTGTAGGAGGCAAGAGTACTAAAAAGAGGCACGAAAACTAAAAGGTCCTCTCAGAAACGGGACCCCGGACCCCTTGCCATGGGACCCTTCTGGCTACGAAAACTGGACCACTTGAAAACGAAAACGGGACCCATCTGGCTAACCGAAAACAGGACCCCTTGCAAACGAAAACGGGACCTACCTCCACAATAGGGACAGTGGACACATAATTAAAAAAAAAATGACCCTTAACTTTCTAGTAAAATTAGTAGAAGAGAATACAACAACTCTTTCTGGTAGATGTGTTGTTGACAAAAATGTAGGGACTTACCTCCCCCACAGAGGGGGTCGTGTTGTGTGTCAACCCTCAAAAGGCTCGTTGATATCCAGCATCAACGGTTCGGTTAGCCAGATGGTTCCCGTTTTCGTTTTCCTGGGGTCCTGTTTTCGTTTGCCAGAAGGGTCCCATGGCAACGGGTCCGGGGTCCTGAGGTCCCGTTTTCGAGAGGACCAAGGGCCCTTTCAGGATTCAGACTGAGGGGCAGGGACAATGTTCTAACATGTCTTCTTTTAGGCTCTGGAGTTAAGAACTGTCACTTATCTACTTCTACTATATTTATTGCCCGTGCTCCTGTGCTATACAGTGCCGTGCCATGCCTTTTTTTTAGTCGATCCCTTCTTTAAGCACTAGTGTCACGGTTATTGTTATTATTATTTGCTCAGTACAAGGATTTTAAACAACAACGCATCTGTCAATTTACAAATAATTACTATAATGCAACTGGTCAAGCCTGCGCAGATACTACCCTACTTATTCTACAATCGAAAATAAAGAAATAAAACAGATCAGGGCACTTTGTTTTTGAAAAAAGGGAAAAAGCTGTGATGCACATACGTTCGGCCTTTTTGTGAAAGTTTTGCAATTTACCATCAAAATAAAATTATAGGCTAGAAAAGAGCTACTATAGTGTGTTAAAGATCCTATTTCTTCTTTATTAGCGATTTCAGGAACTGTAGGCGTTTTTCCGTGATCCCACGAACAGTTTGTGGGTCGACTGTGGCTCGAAATAGAGTGCTTCCGCTGTCTTTCGTGCGGTCTACAAGTGTGTTTCCGCGACCAACGAGATTTTCGTGGCTCCCTATGTGGCTCAAATTTGACAAACAACTGGCGAGGTGATAGTCGATTTTGTGGCTCGATTCTGGCGGGAAATTCAAATTAAGGAGCAAAATAGCGTCTAAACAATAAAGCTAACTACTTTTTCAAGCATGTAGACTTAAAACTGAAGATGCTTTTGTACAGAATGGGAAGGAAATAAGCCTGGAGTTTTGTTCATTGAGATTTTACATGAATTTTATTTTTATTTATAAATATTTAAAATTACCGCCAAAAAATAGACCAAACGGCGTTTCCGCGAGTTTCAACTAGTGGCTCGACTGTGTGGCACACAATCGTGTTTCCGCGACAAACGCTCAGAAGTGTTTGGCCCACAACTGTGTCGCGGAAAAAAGCCTTAAAACCCACCGAAACTACACAAATCCCAGTAGCAAACTTCTTCGAATTCTCAACAGTAAATTTTCGTATTTGGTAGCACTAAGCCGAGAGCTCAGAAGAATTCTATCGATATTTCGGACCCTTGACAAGGGTTATTTCAGACCTAAAAAGGATGTAATCCACATTCAGCTTGGGCTGAAGGAATACTTGTACTAAACACTTACTGTAAAAAAAAAAAAAAAAAAAATTGAGATAAGATTATCTATAATTTGGATTAATCTTATCCCAGTAGAGATAAGATTAATCCCAGTAGCAAATACTGCAACTTTAATCCTCACTCGGAGAAACTTTTTACAATTTAGTATGGTTTCTGGCAAGATGTGGTACATTAAAACCTGGCTTGCCCCCGTCCAGTCATGGTTAGCTTGCAGCCAGAACTTTCAGCCAAACTACACGTTGAACCGACAACAAAGGTTTAGTTTTTTTTCTCTCTGGAATGAAATTTGGCGCTTGTTAAATTGTGTTATGTGATACGTTTACGTTTTAACTTGTTGTCCCAAACTGAATATCTGGTATACTTCTAGCGTGTACCCGAACGGTTGGTAAATATTGGACTACACCGGTACTCTGATCTTAATCCTCGAAGGGTTGGTTCGTAACTGTGGAGGGGGGAAGGTCGGACGGTGGGCCCTGGATCCTACACTCTATTGAAGTTCTGCATACATCTGGAATCCAACTGTCTGACTGAGCTTAGTCACACTCGATACTGACTGCTAAAGACTGACTTAAATCCTTACATACAAAATGTACCATTCAAGTATTGCCCTTTTTGCACCATGTATGGAAAAGAGCCAACTTGCAATCTTTGCAAGTTGGATTAGGATGACACCTGCTCTATTTGTGCAATATTCAGAAAAGAACCAGCTTGCAATGTTTGCGAGTCCGGCAAGTGTGAATCACTTCCTGCTTATGGACTGGAATAAAGCAGTAATAAAAATAAAATACTAACTTTGCAAGTTTTCAAAAATTCATTTTCTGAATTCATGAGTTTGTCTTCTCTGTCGGGCTCTCAAGTTTCTTGTTGTTTAATTTGTAATTAAAAATAACCTGAAAGTGGCATTGTCTTAGGAGTAGAAACCAACTTATAATGATTCAGCAAGGTGAGAATAGGTTTCTGCTCGTGGAAATCGAACTAAACATTTCGTGTCGTTGCATCACAGGTTCGATACAGAATTTGGTATTAGACTTTTTCCAGGGAATTACTCAATCGGGAACGTAGTTAAGATTAGCATCCATATCTTGTCCATACGTATGTCACCGTGTCTTGTTCTCAAGGGAGTCACGACAAGGGGGAAGGGGGAGACGCCCCCCCCCCCTGAATGTTGTCGGCCAGTAGGTAAAAAATAGCCGAGTCGATTTTTCTTAAAAATAGTAGTTTTTCTTAGAATCAGTCGATTTTTCGTCAACACAGTCGTTTTATCTCAATAATAGTCGTTTTTTGTCGGTAAATACATCCCCCCCCCAAACATTTTGGTTAGTAATGCCTCTGCTTGTTCTCGGCAATAAGCCCCCTTCATTCACTGGACATTACCGTGACTTGGCTGTAGGCGGTCAATAAACTTCTTGAACTTCCATGTCTAGTTCCCAACTTTTAGCTTTCCTGCCCGGAGATGGGAAATACGCCACGATTGTAGCTTTTTTTCCTAGAAATTACATTAGGGACCCTCCTTCCTTTGAACTTTAGGCAGTTTAAGGGGGAAATGTCCCTTCTTCTTCCCGAGACTTAATAGATGCTGAGTGCCAGTTCCTTCGTGAATTTTCTAGTCTCTCGCTGTGTTTGTTGGCAAAACAAAGATATGCAGTATCTCTCTATCGCTTCTCCTCCTGTCATTCTTATGATGGTAGTCAGAGGTTAATGCACTTGATTCCGTCACTGTGCTAGGGTTTCCAGGCTTCTAGAAAGCATGCCCAAAATCCAGAAGTCTACATACAGCGTCAATATACTCGAGTAGCTTCGTTGGCAACCTCTCGTTCGCTTCTTACAGAAAATTAGCAAAATAATTTGGTTTGTGCCGTCGGAAGACAGTTACAAGCTCGGCTCACAGCAAAGCTGGTTCAAGTTCAATTTCAGTGAGTTTATAAACAAATTAGAAAATCAGTGACACATAATCAGTCCATTCCTGGACGCCAAGAACCACAATCAGTCCATTCCTGGACGCCGAGAACAACAGTCAGTCCATTCCTGGACGCCGAGAACCACAATCTTTACATTTCGAACATAATGCGAAGGGTGGTCACTGCTCCTCCTCTCAGACACTACCGTACCTCTCAAAAAATAAAACAAAAAAACTAACCAATTACCTTTCTGCACCTACCCGCAGGGGAAGCCACCACATCATAAAAAAGCCACCCCATCATAAAAACTAACCATTGCTAACCATCATCGAAACGACCAAAAACAGATAACTTACACTGGTACTAATGTGGTACAGGATTTTCAGACTTGAGACTAAATTATCGACGTTTGGTACCTATTCTTAACCTATAAGTTGTTGGAAACGTATCCGCACCGTTCTTGTTTTTTTGCCAGTGCTATTCGTTTTTGGATAATTATGGCTAATTAATAAACTTGATTTGATTTGATTTGATTTTGAAGCCGCTTTCACATTGACGCGTTGAGCCTTTCACACTAAGCTACGCAACCTCTGCGTCGTGCTTGCGTCGACGCAACGCAGAGCTTGCGCAGACCAATAAAACGCAACGCAAGAATAGAACCAAGTTCTATTCTTGCGTTGCGTCGACGCGTACGCATCAGATTTGTCAGTGGAAAATGGAAGTTTTTGAAGAAAAACTAAAAAAAACATGCTGGAAAAGAAGGAAAAACTTGCTTCTAGTGAAAGAAATTAAAATTCAGCAGAAGAAACCGAGAAAGGAAAATGTAAATAGCATCCAGCGCGAATGCTTCTCGCGCAGGTGTGAAAGATACGCTGCGCAACCTGTACGCAACGCAACGACGCGTCAAAGCGGCTTAATCCCAGTCTTGGAGCAGAGTTCAGTCAGGAACGAGACTTTTAAAGTATAACTGAAAAGCAAACTTATCTTTGTATCATTTAGTTGAACGCACTGAGTTACTTGGATTCTGCTAAGAGGTTTTTTGATTTTCCACTATCTGCTCTCGTAGTGAGTTTCAGAATATCTACGGCTGTCCCCTCAGCGCAAATTCTACTATGACGCGGAATATTTGAATCTGAACACAAACGCGGCTTTTCAGTGGGCGGTGATAAGCTTGGTGAACACTGCTTAGTGCCTGAACAAAGAAAATCATAAGTCTTTTTCGTCAAGCATGCGACACAAGTATTACCACAAAGCTCACAGGGAAATTCCACTATTTGAGAATTGATTATTCGTGAATAGCGGAGCAACGAAGTAACGCATTTTCATGGGGCCTTCAAGCCTCTTTGAGTGAATAAGTGAGGGGTAACAAGACTGTCCGACCTCTGCCCTTTTCAGTTAAACTTTAAGTTTCCTCGTTTATCACACAACTAAGTCTCGCATCCTATC
Source organism: Branchinecta sandiegonensis (assembly GCA_030848855.1). Classification (NCBI taxonomy): domain Eukaryota; kingdom Metazoa; phylum Arthropoda; class Branchiopoda; order Anostraca; family Branchinectidae; genus Branchinecta; species Branchinecta sandiegonensis. The sequence goes on from JAUPMV010000011.1 coordinate 19,996,904, forward strand.
CATCGGTTTACTTTCGAGTCAAAGCCTGGCTTCCTAATGGTCATTCTTGCCAATATTGACCTATGTCCGTTTTCGTTCTGTAGGGTACACTCCCTCTATGACAAGTTAGCTTAATCAGCCAACCACTTCGTCTTGGCTCAATCACAAGCATTCTTGCAAGCCAATCCAAAATTGCTTCCAGGTATATTCCACGTGGAGGAGGCATTGGATGAAAGTTTCCTTTGCCCTATCCACGCTTGTCGGCTTATCGATCCGTAGGTGTCACTTCCCTTCCTCGCGCTAATCATCTCGCCTCACCCCTATATTCTACTTAGAATCTTGCATTCCGTCATCTTCTTCTATTTCTCACTCCCATCTATTTGGATCACCCGGCAGATTTCCAAGAAAATCCTAGTTTCGGTAAACCTTACTCTTTTATTATCTATTTCCCTCTTTGATTGATTGATAGACGGCTTTCCGTCGCACATAAGATACTTGCGGCGAGGCGAGCAACCGACAGCGGCAAACTCATGGCAATCGACAATCGACGAGGGAAGAACCACATGGATTTCGTAGCGTTCTATGAATCGAGAAGGCTAAAACATAATGCGTACATCGTAACTCACTGTTATGTTTGTATTTGTACACTCAAAGCCCCAAAGTCCACGGTAAATAACTCCACATTAAAACAAACACACAAACGCAATATAGTAACCATATATCTTTCGTTACAAAAACTGAAATCATCGAGCCCTTTTCCTCAAATACTAGAAGTAGAAGCTGACCAAAAAATAAAGTAAAAACAATACTTTCAGTAAAAAAAACACAAAAACATAATTAAAAATATATGAAAATAAATTAAAAATAAAAAAATGTTAAAAAATGACAGAACGTCTCACTCTCTTAGAGAAGCAGCCTCAGCCCTAGGGCATACCTTGTCACAGTAAGATTACACAGAAAATACAGCTTGTCCACTGAAACAACAACCTACTATCCCTTGCTTTCCAAAAGCTAGTTATTCAGCACTGAAAAAATGACAGAACATTTTACTCTCTTAGAGAACCAGCCTATGCCCGAGTCATACCTTGTCACAATCAGATTTCTACTGAAAATACAGCTTGTCAACTGAAACAACATCCTACTATCCCTTGCTTTCCGAAAGCTAGTTATTCAGCATTGATCACTGTCTTTGATCTCGAATTCTTCTGGTAAGAGCCAACGCGTGATTTTGTTATTGTTTACTTTTTACTTCCCCGACCCCTAGAGTAGTTATTTTAGTAGATCTATAGTAGGCTTTCGCGACGGGTAGATGACATCTGAATCGCCAAAAAAGTAAAAGACTGTATTGGTAAGTGCTGGGGTCCCAACCAGTAGTCATTTTAGTAGTACTTAGTAGTACTACTAGTATTTAGTAGTACTAAAAAAGTACAACAAAAGAAGAATAAGCCCTATACTTATAAAAATATTCTGTTCAAAAAAAGTTATAGTAGTTAACATACCTCCATCTCGGTTCATATCAGAATAACAACCTCGACGGCCATTTAAAAATATAAACCTCGCCTTTGGCTCGGGAGATATTTTTCATAACCTACATCGCCTTTGGCTCGTATAGGTTATTTTTATGTTTATATGTTTCCTTAGTTTATATTATATTATATGTTTTCCTTAAAGTTTAACTGAAAAGCCAATTTATTTTTATATGTTTGAATTGAATACCATGAATTATTTTGACTCATGTAAGGGATTTTGTTTTTTTACGTCGCGTAGTCTAGTAGTGACGTTTGGAATCTCCGCTGGTTGCACGACAAATAACTTTACGGCGAGTCGCGGTTTGAATGTTTTGAAATGTTCAATTCCAGATGGCAGAATCACATCTGAAGATAGCCCTCTGTTCCGTGCTTCCTGGTCACTTTCACTTCCCATGTTACTTTCATCTTCCTGGCTTGAAGAATGCAAGTCCGCCATGAATTACGGCATTTGGCTGCCGCAGTTGCTAAACATTTCCAACATAGAGCTACGTCCGTATAGAGGTACAACAGTTACGGAATAGAAATTACGTCAGCTAAAATTCAAGAATCGTGGATAACAAAATATGATGGGTAATCAGACTGTCGTATCTTAGCTCTATTCTGATAACCTTTAAGTAATTTAGCCTGCATCTAAAGGTGAGCCAATGTGAAAGGATCATGCGCCAACACGAGTTCAACTTTACTTTTTACAGTCCTACTGGAAAAAGAAACATGGCGCCTGTAGCCCACAGCGAAACGGTGTTACAAACTTCGTTGAAGATGATGTTCTTACAGATACTCGGGGGGAAGAAGAAATATTCCAGAACTACCTACTCCTCCGCGACGATTTGAAGCCATCCAAGGTCAAGCGCTCTCGCTCGTCGTCCCATCATGGCGAAGGCGAGCCGATTTATCAGTTTTCCATGGATGATATTCGCATTCTCGAAGAACTAGCGGAAGGGAAAGAGAAGGAACTACCGGATGATATTGGTTTGTACCCTACTTACGTAAAACTCAACGTTGACATATGAAATACCAACTGAAGCGTAATTACGGCCGAAAGCAACGGAATCGGGAACAGAACCTAAAAGAACGGCTCTTAGATTTTCGGGGTAGCCCCAATCTCGTAGATCTCATAGCCCCAAAATGGGTTTTCAAACATTTGTATGTATAAACATAAAAGATGAAAATTAACAGCCTTACTGTTTTTTTAGGTTACCCATATATACCCAGCACATGGTAAAATTCATTGGTCTTTCCCATATTTCTAGTTTCCAAGGGATCCCGTCCAAATTTTCTTTCTGTGACATCATGTCTTGATCTGTGATCCTGTTTGCCCACATTTTAGCCCCCTAAGTATTTATTTTCTTTTTTTTCTTTTTCCATATCGTAGAATTTCCGATTTTCACCGAATTCCTCCCGAACTATTCATCGGAGAGGAAAGGTGTAATAATCTTAGATGATCTAGCACCTTTTTTCAACGATGTACCGTATTAACACTCCAGTCACGTTGCGCTAGTAATTTGTCTTGTCCCTAATAAGACCTTCCCTAACCCAATCCAAACCTTCCCATCCCTTCTGTCATTATCCTCATACCGTCATAAATGCTTTCTCACTTTGCTTTAATAATTTTTCTCGTCCTAAAAATAAGACTTTCCCAACCCAAACTAATCTCTTCTGGAACCTTTACCTGGCATTTGACCAGACGAATGCTCACACAAAGTTCAAGTAATACGTAAGTAAGTAAATAAGTAAGTAAACTTTATTACCCATCAACGTTCAACACAACGTGCGATAAAGTACACAGAAAGAAAAGAAAAATGAAAAACGGAAGGACAAAAAAACAATGGAAAAATAAGGGATCTACTAAAAAGAGGTACGGCACGGCACGACATAGTGTAGGAGGCGCGAGTACTAAAATGAGGCACGAAAACTAAAAGGGCCCTTTCAGGCTTCAGAGTGAAGGGCAGGAAAAATTATCTAACGTGCCTTCTTTTAGGCTATGGAGTTACAAACTCTTACTACTTCTACAACTTGCTAATCTCTTTTTATTACTCGTGCCGTGCCTCCTGCGCCATGCCGGGCCGTGCCTCTTTTTAGTCGATCCCGTTCACTAAGACTAAATATATCTAATCAAAAAGAAAGAAAGAACACTAATGTACCCAGTCAAGCTTGATCTCTCTTGTGTGTTGTATTACTCGTGCCGTGCCTCTTTCTAGTCGATCCCATTCAGTAAGACTAAATATAACGAATCAAAAAGAAAGAAAGAACGCTAATGTACCAAGTCAAGCGTGATGTCTCTTGTGTGTTGTATTACTCGTGCCGTGCCTCCTGCGTGCCGTGCCTTTTTTAAGTCGATCCCATTCACAAAGACTAAATATATCTAATCAAAAAGAAAGAAAGACCATTAATGTACCAAGTCGAGCTTGATCTGTCTTGTGTGTTTCGTGACGGGCTGCGACCACGAAGCTGGGCGTTTGCCAAAATTCCTAATTCAGATTCCTAATTCAAAGAAAGAACACTAATGTACCCAGTCAAGCTTGATCTCTCTTGTGTGTTGTATTACTCGTGCCGTGCCTCTTTCTAGTCGATCCCATTCTGTAAGACTAAATATAACGAATCAAAAAGAAAGAAAGAACGCTAATGTACCAAGTCAAGCTTGATGTCTCTTGTGTGTTGTATTACTCGTGCCGTGCCTCCTGCGTGCCGTGCCTTTTTTTAAGTCGATCCCATTCATAAAGACTAAATATATCTAATCAAAAAGAAAGAAAGACCATTAATGTACCAAGTCGAGCTTGATCTCTCTTGTGTGTTTCGTGACGGGCTGCGACCACGAAGCTGGGCGTTTGCCAAAATTCCTAATTCAGTCTAAGTAGCGCCAGGATACCATGGAAACCAAAGTTTCTTGCAACTTTAGCTCTAGAAACAAGACCTCTCTCTGACGCACTTCGAACTACTTGTCATCCTGTCAAAGAACTCGATAGATAAGGTCATTGATCTACCTCTGGAAGAAAGAGCAGGTTCCCTCCAATGAATCTAAAACTTGTCTACAACAAGATTTGGAAGTTCAGTACGAAGGATAGTATTTTTGAGGAGCAAGTGTATAGGAGAGTTTCGTCCAGTCTTGGAAAAATCTAACCTGAGATACGCGTCGGATTTGGATGTGACCAGAGCGTGATTTGGCTTTCCAAGAGAGACCAGGGCGATTCTGGCGATCTCTTGGAGTCGCTTTCCGAAAAGCAAAGCGAGAATCCACCGAGCCCAAGAACAAGCGGAAAGTCATTGCGCCTCAGTTGCGCCTTTACAACTTCTCCCTTACTTGCCGAAATCACTTTCCACTCGCGAAGTGGATACGCTTTCCATGTCACTTGCGGAAACTAGCGGGGCGCGAGAACAGGTCTGGAAAGTCAAGCGAGTTTTAGAAGTCGCAAAAACAGGCGGTGCATAAGCTCGTGGAGCTTTCCAGACCGCCAGAATCCCCATCTACGCTAGGCTTTGAAGAATTATGAAATCTGCAAGAAACATAGTGATGTGGCAGCATTATAGTAAAAAAAAATAGCTGTGTTTCACTGTAACAAGCAAAGAACACACGTCCTTGAGGAGCGTCCTTCTCATGGGAGGAAGAGGGGGTCAGCGGCATTCCCGCCTAAAACGTTCTCAGAGCTAAAAATTCGCTGGTGACAGGCAGTTGCGTAAAGCGGATTTAAGAAGGTCGCTCACCATACTCTGACCTCCATAAGCCCCCCCCCCCCGCCCTAGGGATTTAGTCCAGGACCGTACCTCTTTCGGAATCAGTGCTTTCTTTTTGGCAGAGGAGATCGGTAGGGACACAGTGCCCTAAGGCGGTTTTCCGTGCTCCCACAAACAGGTTGTGGGTCGATTCTGGCTCGAAAAGAGTGTTTCTGTGGCCTTTTGTGCGGCCCACAACTATGTTTCCGTGACCAACAAGATTTTCGTGGCTCGCTTTATTGCTCAAATTCGACAAACAACTACCGAGGTGATTGTCGATTTTGTGGCTCGATTTTGGCGGGAAATTCGAAGTTAGCAGCGAAATAACGTCATAACAATAAAATCAAAAACTTTCTCAAGTATTTAGACATAAAACTGAAGATCCTTTTCGCACGGAATGGCAAGGATGAAAGCCTGGAGTTCTGTTTATTGAGAGTTTTACATGATTTTTATTTGTATATTCAGGCATTTAAATTATCGCCTCAAAAATGGACAAAACGGCGTTTCCGCGAGTTTCATCTTGTGGCTTGACTGTGTGGAACAGACTCGTGTCTCCGCGAAAAACACTCAGAAGTGTGGCCCGCAATTGTATCACGGAAAAACGCCTCTAATGAGTGACCATCCACCAACCCGATCGTGCGAGAAAAAACAGGATGTCTAAATAAAGCCTTACGGAGGAAATGTTATTGGGATAACGGTGTTTGTACAACATGTTGAACCAGCTGGAAATACCAAATGGAATTCGCAAGTGCGCGTAAAGAGAACACGAGTTTTTATCAGCTTTTGGCCAATAGTTAAATAGTGTGGCAGATAGCAGGAGAGGGGTGAAGGCTTTCACGGCCTAATGATCAATATTCTGTGACCTAATAGGTTAAACAATAGGCTGTTGCTGCAGATTTTCTGCGAAGCTAAAGTTGTATCTTGCGATTTACAAAATGACTCCGAAACATTTTTTGCAGTTCGTATGCTGTGGAGTTACTTATTTTCATTTTTTTTTTCCGACAGTTTCAGTAGCGAAAACGCACGAAAAGGCTATTTCCTGGAGTTTGAACAGAGTTTTCTGTGGCCCCTTTTATGGGTTACATATCATTGTTAGAAGTTTCTGATGTGAACAAATTCTTTTCCGGGTTATTTCGTGGTCTGTGGTCGGTTTTGAAATCATGATTTCCCGGAATTCCGGTGATGGTGGATAGGGTTTGTCAATCACGCTGAGCACGTTCTTGGTCCGAGACCTTGATTCTTGCTTACGCTTTTTGCTCAAATTTCCAGGACGGGTTCCGCTGCATACTAGGAATAAGAATCCGGATCTGACTTCACCAGGAAAGTATAGGACATGGTTGATAGTTTCCAGAAGATTGGTCTCTTAATTTAGATATTCGGATAATTTTAGTCCTAGATTCCAAGAAGCGTGTTTTCCTGTTTACGATACGATACGAATTTATTAGGTCAAATAACATAATAGTTAAATAAGACCCTATCAATAATTTATAAAACATACTGTCACTTACTCATTAAAATGCTTTACAAAATATTGACGAAAAGAAGATCTATACCTGTTAGAAGCTGATGGTTTGCAGGTCTCTAATTTATTTTGATGCCTCGTGTTAAATCCGGTTCGTGCCGGTTCCGGTAGCTAATCACGATGCTCACTTGATTCTAACATTTTATTCCCGCATGTCATAGTAAGATGGTGACGCCGGGCAACAAGGCTTTCTATACCAAGGAGCTTTATACCTTCTTCATAATTCGTGTACTCCTGGCCCAATATCACACGAACAGCTCGCTTCTGCACATTTTCGAGGTCATTGGTTTGTTCCTTACTCAACCCTGAATGCCACACAGGACAAGCATATTCTAAAATACTTAATAGCCTATATACAATTTGTAAAAATTTAAAAGTGAAAGACGACTAAAACCAAAACGCTTTGTAGTTACTAGATTCCTTAGTGCTATATTCGCCTTCTTAATAATATTATGTACATGATCCGACCATGACATCTTTGAGTTATATGTCACACCTAAATCTCCTTGACTAGGAATCTCATTTAAAAAAAAAAATGAAACTCTCATAACTGCTGACTTTTTCCTGTTGATTTTGAGCAGTTTTTCTTCGCAGTCTGCCTCCAGACGACGAATTATCCCATCCCTACTGATCAGGGATTTAAGCTTTTAAAGTATCAGCAACGTCAAATCGTCTGCAAACTTGGCTCGGTTTTTATGCCATGTTGCAATCATATTACACAGTATTAAAAATAACACAGGCCCTGTTTTAGTTCCTTGAGGTATTCCACAGAAAAGCTCAAGAAAGTCCGACCCCATCAGCACTAACGTATTGCTGACGACCGTGTAAAAATCCCGGTTGTTGGTGAGGTTTGGGCATTTAACAATATTTTCTTCATGCGATAGCCAAATCTGCGAAAGCCATCTAGAGCTGGAAGTCGGCCTTTCCTACGTGTCCAGCAGTTTCTTATTTTGAGCGCCAGGTGGTGTCTTGTTGCTCCTCCAGCTTTTGGCAACACCCCTAAGGCGTATTCTCTCTGTTCCCCGAGGACTCCACTTGAGGAGTCCCCGCGTTTTTGTTTGTCCCGGGGACTCACTCCCCGTATTCTCGCGAGTCCCCACGGACGAGGAATGCTCTGATTATCATCACCATCATCAAAAACGGCTCCCTTTCAGAGTCCGAGGGGAATCAGTTTTTGCTGGTGTTGGTGCAATGTAAAATTAAATAAAAACAATCAGAATAAACACAACCAAAAATAAAGTGGATCCAGACTAATCTCGTCAACTGCCTATTTTTTTTTTTCGAACAAAATCCATTTTGGAAGCATTCCCCGTGTTCTCGCTGTTTCTGTACGCGGAGTCCGCGTGGAGTGACTCCCTCTATTCTCGCCGTTCCCTTCGATTCCCCTAGGAGGACCAGGGAACAGCGAGAATACGCCTTAGATGCCAACAGAACGAGAATTCGCGTTCGCTAGGCGAATTCGGTATGGAAAGTGGAAAAAAATCCGCGTCGTCAGGCCAGAAAATTCGCGCTGTGCCGTTTCAGCTGCAAGTCGAATTTTATTCGCGTCGCGACTAAGCTCGTAAGCGGAAATAGTCGCGTTCTGTGGGCACCTAGCTTAGAGATAGTCTCGACGCCACGCTTCCGTATGAATTAATGAATGAATGAAGATTTATTAAAAAAACTAGAATCTTCAATGCCCAGAGGCGAACCTGTAAGGGACTAATTACTCTCAAAACAAAACATCAACACCAACAAAAACTTCGACAAAAATAAAGAAAAGAAAAAAGAAAGACAGGAGCTTGACTTACCCGGTCTGCGACGCCCAACCAAAAAAAAAACATTTTCAACCAGAATCACTACTAACTATCCAAAACAAAAAACTAAGAAAAAAACACAACTTGAACGGCTGAGAATAACGTATCAAATTCGTATACAGCAAAACAATGAACCTTTAACATGCTACGAAAATCCAATAAAACACTACATGTATCGGAATTGCCTTTTGCGCAAAAGGCAAGTTCTTTTCAAGATCTGTCCAGAAATATGTTTTAAATCTCCTCTGTTTCTAGAATCTGGGGCAGACGAAGACGATGGCGAAGAAACAGAAGAAGAGATTATCGAAATCCCCGCCGATGCCATCTTGCGGAACCCTACCTTTCTCCGCCAGGAGCGTCTGGACGTCAAAAAGCCCGGTCCCCACTTCCGTGTGAACAACTTTGCATTTGATGACCTAGAAGAGGTAGGCTATTTGTAAATATTTGAAGAGCTGAGCGCACTAAAAGTGATAACTCGCTTTTGCTAGTTTCGAGATAATCGCATTTAAAGTTTGGGGAGTTAGTATATCGAAAGCTAGTTATCATTTTTGTCCGCCGAGTATCTCAGTAGGGAGTAATCTGGCGAAGATACTCTTGATGACTAACTCTCCTTGCCGATGCAAAGTCGCCGGGTACCTAGCGGAGGAGCCGTAAGCGGTATCACAGCTGCTCCCAAAGATCGCCGTGATTGGTTGACACAGGGTTTGAGTTGTTGAGTTTGAGTCGTTATGTAGACGTTTACTTCTTCTTCCTGAAGATCACTGGCGTGTTTTAGACTTAGTCATATTCTGGTAGCACAGGGAGAAAGAGCGCAAAAATGTGTACCAGATGGTGCTCCTAACTCAGTTTGCCAAAAAAAGGCGAGTTATTATCACCTTTGTGCGCTCAGCTCTTCATTTGTTAACAGAACAAGTAGATAAAGCAATGTCCTAATAGGTGTAATAAGCTGAATAACGCTATACGCGATGTTTACGTCTTGATACACACGCCTGTTCAAATACAACCCAAGAGGTTCTTATCAATGCGGCGTTCGGTGTTGCCAAGTTAATACAATTTTTTGAGCTCTAAAAATATCCGAAAAGGTTCTTAGTACTACTTGAAGTACACGAGTACAATATAACGCAAATTATACTGTAGAAAAGCTAGTAAAATAAGGGATGGACAGCATTGACGTGTTTTTTAAGAAAAGTTGTTTCTTTAGCTTCCAACAAAGTAGAACTGTTGTGCATTCTTTGGCAACCCTGACGGCGCTGCGCCTCTCCTCGGCCCGCTGGCGGAACCAACCAAGCGATCTGATTGGCTCTGCATAAGGAAGAATAGGGCCGAGCTCTATTTTCCTTATTCACCTTATTACAGCGCGCCCCGAGGAAAAGAGGAATCTGTAATAAGCTTTATACGCCGTAATACACCTTACAACACATATTAGGACAATGCTTGAGCTAGTGCTGCTCTCTCAACCGAAAACACAGAAATATAATATTTAAAACACTGAACTTCGACAGCAAATGAAAAATAACACTAGATGGTATTAGCTATGGAAGTAGGTCCGAGTAATGGCCAACCTTGCTTGCTTGCTGAGGGCTCAGCTCCCTCCTTTTATGCCCAATCTTAAATGGCAGCGAGGCTGAAGTAAGAACAGTATAGAATACTTTATGATAAATAGCCTTTTGCTGAAATAAAGCTACTATTATTATTATTATTTACATATATAACCTAACTATATAGTAATCTAGCTACCAAAACATCGAATGTAAAGGCAAAAAGGAAAGAGACCGATGACGAAGATAGTTGCAGCTTTTCACCATCTGCCTTATGAAAACCGATTTAAACCTACAGTCAGGGGCGTCGCAAGTGCATTTTCGTTGGGGGGGGGGGGGGGGGAGGGGGGGGGGGGGGGTTGCAGAGCCAAATTTTTACCGAATCCTTGAAACTGAGAATTCGAGCTTTAAATCATGGAACAGAAAGGATTACGTAGGAAGAGTATGAAGCATGAAAGACGATATGCCAGCTATTAGGTGGCGTTTTGGCGAAGCCCACTTGTAGAATATATTACCGGGCACCATTACAGTAACAGGTTCTATCTGTTATACCCAAGAGAAAATTAACGGTCTCATAGCAATTCTAAGATCATTCAATCTTACGGAGCTACTGACATTTTGTCACGGCTGCAAGAATTGCACACTGATTTTCGTCAGAAATCTAGTCTGCGTCTGTTGCCGCATTTAGACTTTTTTTTTATTGATAGTTGGAGGATTAATGTATGTTTCGTATGTTATTATCCTATTGTCTTTTATTCTTTTCTTTTTTCTATTTATCTCTACTCAACTCTCCTTTGTTGTAAAACATTTTGTGGGTTACAAATTTACTTACTTAAATCGAGCGCCGCAGACGAAAATTTCGAAATCCAATTTTTTATCCGGTAGGCTAATAAAATTTAACTGCTTTTCTTACAAATTCCATCATTTACCGTGGATTGTATACCGAGACTCTAAGAAGTTCCAGAAACCGGATGGAGCGACGTTGCGGCAGCAGCAGCTACTGCGTTCTAGTTATTATTACCCATGGTCACATAAAGTGAACGCCGCAGGCGAGATTTTTTTTAAAGGTAGCTTTTTCCTGCCAAATTTAAGTATTCCCATCCAGATTCTAGCTTTTAATGTTTCGAAATCCCAATCCTAAAACTGGCTTAAAACCCCATGACGTGCCCTTCCACAAAATATAGAATAGTACCAAAAGCGCCGAAGGCGGGATTTCGAAAGATTTATGATTAGATCTTCTTTTTGGGACCCAAAATAAAAAGTAAGGACTATCGTTGAAATCATTGATCAGTCCTTTTGTTTGCGACCAGTGCTTCACTCGACCTTTTCCGAAATTCGAGGTTCGCGATAACTCCAGATTCCTGGCAACTATACCGAATAAATGACCGAATCCCAGTTATTATACCGAATAAGTTTAGACCGATAGCATGTTCGGGATTCTGTATAACTACCGTATCCCGGTTATTAACTGTTTTGGTGTCAAAAGACTATCGAATAATATTCGTATTCGGTATAATTTCATCGAAACTGGAACAAAAGTCGGGAATTCTGAAACCGAATTTTACCGGGACTACCGAATCCTGAAAATTTTTACCGAATAAATTACCGAATCCCAACCATGATACCGAATAATATTGGACCGATACCTTATTCGGGATTCTGTGTAACTACCGAATCTCCATAAATATACCGAACAGTTCTCTCACCAAATTCGTGATAACTACGGAATACTGGCAATTATACAGAATCCCGATCATTGTACCAAATAGATTTGTACCGATAGCCTATTTGGGATTCTGTATAACTACCGAATCCTCGTAAATACCGAATAGTTCTGGTATTGAAAAATACCGAGCAATTTTAGTAATATTTTGGGTCTCCTGCCCAAAATTTTACCGAATCTTAGAAAGCTGGGGGGGGGGGGGGAGTGCTGACCCCCCTCCCCCCCCCCCCCCCCCCTTGCGACGCCCCTGCTTACAGTTATCCAGTTTAGCTTGTAGATTCTTCTGAAGTGATCTAATCGAAACTCTGAAAGGACCTGTCTTACCTGTAATACTAACGCAACCTACTTCCATAATCACTCCGTATATTTCTAAACCTGGACACCCCAATTTCGCACGGTACATTCTAACCCCTCTAACAAAACCACGCTGATTTTCTCACTTGCGGTCTTTTGCTACCTTCGATGTGTATCACGCTGTCGACGGTTGTCTGTGAGAAGTTTTTCCACAGAAAAACCGGTTATGTAAATTGTTTCCCTGTCTTCGCTACAAGTCAACTGGTCTGGGAAAAGTCTTAAAGCAGCCAACACCGTTGGTTATTTGTTGAAAGCACAGCCTAGTTTTAAAGTATTCAAATATTTTCTTATTTCCTTTTTATACTCGCCAGCTTTGGCGGTCAGAAATAAATGAAATGAAATATTTTAAAATACTGTAAGTTGAAGAGTAAATAGTGCGAGGGTTTTTTAAGATCTGTCATAATTTTTAGAACAAAATCAGACCTGAGGGTGTCCTCATCTTCAACCACAACGGCCATAGTTTGACACGAACCCGAATCCGAATTCAGTCCTAGCTGTAGACGGCAGAAATACCAGTCGAAAGATTGTAACGAGTACTGTAAGCTTGTAATGCAGTAAATAGAAATTTACTGCATTATATGAATAATGAAATTTAATTACGGTAATGCAGTAAATAGAAATTTACTGCATTACCAGCTTACAATCTTTACAAGCTTACAGTAGTTGCGTTTTTGATCGAAGTTTGAAGTTACCTTCAAACTCAAAGGTCTCTATTCAAATACCGTTTTTGGTCGCCGTTCACAGTTTCTTTGTCCTTCACACTCTGACCGTCGAACTTCGTGAGCTAGCAAGTTCGAAATTTGCTTGAATCGTCGAAGAAACGTCGACCGGGCAAGGGTCGCCGGAGTCGTAAAAACACTAATTAAGCAACGGTGAACTCAGACGGCGTTCGAAAACGGAAATTAAGCAACCGGATAAAGCATTGTCGAAATAGGTGTAATAAGCTGAATAGCGCTATACCTGATGTTTACGTCTTAATACACACGCCTGTTCAAATAGGAACCCAATAGGTTCTTATCGATGCAGCATTCGGTGTTGCAACGCTGATACAACTTTTCTAGCTTCTAAAGGTCAGAAAGTGTTCTTAAGTATACGAGTACAATTTGACGCCCTTTATATTGTATAAAGTTATGAGATTAACGGATGGACAGGCATTGGTCCTCGAACTAACAATAAGCAGTCGTAACAGAACAAAACGTGTTCTTCTGAAGAAGAGTTGTTTCTTCGGCTTCCAACAAAGTAGAACTTTGGTGCTTCCCGTGGCAACCCTGACGACGCTGCTCCTTTCCTCGGCCCGCTGGCGGAACCAACCAAGCGATCTGATTGGCCCTGCATAAGCAAGAATAGAACTCGAGTCTATTCTCTTATTCGCCTTATTACAGCGCGCCCCGAGGAAAAGAGGAATCTGTAATAAGCCTTATACGTGGTAATACACCTTACAACACCTGTTTGGGAAACGCTTAAAGTGGGCCACAAAAAATGTTCTTTCTACCACTTACACAATGCTAACCAACCCTACTGTCACTATGAATGTTCAAAACCACTAAAAACACCGTAAAACAATGAGCAAATTAAAGACATACACAAATTATCAGATAGGTCTGATAATTCTTTGCTAATCAATCCTGGAAAATTCCGCCATCTAGAAAGGAAGACGTTGTGCGTGGTTTTTTCTCGAGCCAAAACAGCAACTCCGCAATCGAGTTCAAATCTAAACAAACCCGTGGCATTTGATCACTAAGAGAAGGTAAACTGAATGTTTGGATTAGGTCTTTAAGCGAACGGCGAATAAAACTTTGATCAAAAACGCAATTAGTACTCATTAAAATCTACTCCCTTGACGCAAATTTGACTGGCTGATTGCGCCTACAAACTGAAGCAGCATAAAATTTTATTTCAGTTCCGAAAACCGACGATCGGGGTTAGATGGTCGCAGACTAGGTTTAAGGTACGTACACGCGCAGTCTTATTTTCGCAGTCGGATGCAAATTTCCTTCTTCGCTCCGAAATTTTGACGCGTCGCATGCACGTTTTCCCATAGGTACGCGAATTTTGCGTGCGCATTTTCGGATACGAAATCTTCTCGGACTGTGTATGCACGGAGCTTTAGTCCAAGGTTTTTTGCCACCGTCATTAGTTCAGTTCGGAAAAGTGTAGACTTTTCAACTTATATCGAAAGTGCAAAAAATACGTCGAAAATCTTATCGTCTGTCCGCAAAATCTAATCGTCTTCCTCGTCGCATGCACAATCAATGAACGAATGAAAGATTTATGACGCACTCCCCAAGGGCGTAAGTGCAGTAAAAAGGTCAAAGAAATATAAAATAATCACAAAACACTCAAAAATGTTTTCACTAATTTAGAATCACATTGATGGGATCGTGGACAGGTAAGTTTCCAATCGGAGAACACAAATTAGATGAGAGGGCTTCGAGCGTCAACAATGGGTCGGAAATCAACAAACGGCGGATCAGGTAGCGGTTCCGCGTGTGCCGTGGTAGGTAGAGAAGAAATCTCAGATATCCGAAGTATGTCGAGCGTATGCGACGAAGGTCCTTTCTTCTGAAGCTGCGTTCTTTGTCACGGGAGTTCTCACCGGTGGTCTCCGGTTTTTCTTATAAGCTGTTTTTGCATCCACCGGTGGCTTCTCACCAGTCTTATAACCCGTTTTTGTACTAACCAGTGTCCGGTTTTATCTCACGGGTGCGGACTAACCAGAACCTGCTCGTGAGCCCGGCTTCAGCGAGGAGTTAGCCAGTTTTCATCAACTCACAGGTGAACCGAAAAAACGCGTTTTAAGGGAAGAACCGGACACTGGTGACTAAACACCAGAGACAGCCCGGAGTGCAACGAACGCAGCTTGAGTATAGAATGCAATCCAGC
Organism: Branchinecta sandiegonensis; assembly: GCA_030848855.1. Lineage (NCBI taxonomy): Eukaryota > Metazoa > Arthropoda > Branchiopoda > Anostraca > Branchinectidae > Branchinecta > Branchinecta sandiegonensis. The sequence continues at coordinate 20,011,936 of JAUPMV010000011.1, forward strand.
AAGGAAGTTAACATACGGTGCGCAAAAGGCAGTATATAACTTCCCAAGCCCAGGTCTGCTATACCTGGAACGGTTCGGCACAATTTTGCAGTAACCAAATCCAAATCACCAAATCATGGAGAAGTTTTTTTTTTATCTTGGATCCAACTGTCAAGCTAAAAGCAATAAGTGAACATCGTCTGCCATGATTCAACCGCCTTCCCGCCCATTGCCCAACGCGCCAGATAATGCAGTAAATTTATTGTTCTTTTCGTGTTTCGTTGTGTATTTCTTGTTTTGCATTTATTTATCTTTTGCGGTCGTTGTAGATTTTGTGGTACCCTCTATATTTCTTGTTAAGCGTTCATTTACCTTTCTATCTGTATGTACTATGCAAAGCCTTATTACTAGGTTGCATGTAATAAATTCATTCATTCATTCATTCAAAATTAAATGAAAGGTTGTAGGAGTCCCGGATCTTACGAGAGACCTCAGCCACTGAAAATATTTTTCGTAATCTATTGAACCAGCATTGTTTTATTCGTATGTTTTCCCTAGCGATTGAATGAAGAAGACGGCCGTGGGTTTCCGACGCGTCGCGACCGCAAATTCTTCGAAGCCCGCCGGCCCCATTACAAGTTCCGCCATCTACCTCTTCAGGAAGTAAACGACGCTTGGATCGCTTCTGATGACTACGATTTTGAGCCCAACAGAGGCCTCTACTGGCCACGGTGGAATTTCAACGAAATGAATCCGGATGCGGGGCTAGAGGATGCTGAGCGCATTGAGGAAATTCTCGATAAGATGGCGCATGAGAAGAATGACTTGACAAACGATGTTGAAGGTAAGTTTTCGAAAGACGGTTGCTAAGGGGGAGACGAGGTGGTCCGAACGGGCTGGTTCAGTTTGGAGACCTAGGGACCTGACATATCCAAACTATACAGAGGCTTTCAAACTTAATCTGTGCAGTCTTCGTGTACGTTAGTTAAGTGTGTTGGGTTTCTAGAGGAACCAAGTCTCTATAGCAACATTCAAATAGGCATTATAAAAAATTATTAAAAAATAAATTATAATAAATAAATAAATTATTCAGATAGGTGTTATAAGGTGTATCACGGCGTATAACGTTTCTTACAGATTCCTGTTTTCCTCGGAGCGCTGTAATAAGGTGAATAAGGAGAATAGACTCGCGTTCTATTCTCGTTCTCTACTTTGTTGGAAGCTGAAGAAACAACTTTTCTTCAAAAGAACAGTTTTTGTTCTGTTACGACTGCTTATTACCGGTTCGAGACCAATGCTATCCATCCGTAGATTTGATAGCTTTTTACAATATATTGGGCGTCAAATTATACTCCTGTACTTCATGTAGTACTAAGAACAGTTTTTCTGATTAAAAAAACTCGAAAAATTGTATCAGCGTGGCAACACCGGAAGCTGCATTGATAAGAACCTTTTGGGTTCCTATTCGAACAGGCGTGTGTATTCAGACGTAAAAGTCGCGTATAGCGCTATTCAGCTTATTACACCTATTTGGACAATGCTTATCTGAAAAGCTGTTTGACAAATTGCTAGGACCTCCGAGAAATACGATAGAAGTTACTGCACAGATCATACTCGCTCCGCTACAGATTTTATTAAAGGCCGATGCTTTGCCTATTATTCTTGCCCTTTTACTTCACAAATGTTTGCCCTTGACAGCATTAGTGCCATGTCATGGGGTGTAGAATCAGAACAGGAAGTGAACTGAATAGCCGCGGATAAAGAGGCATATACTCATCCTCTCACATCAGGCCTGACGGGGATTGAAATTAAAACAGCTGCGATATTGCCATATACAGTCTCAAGGACGTGATACAAATAGACAACTTCCTAATAAACTTTAGAAAAGCTATATCCTACAAAGAATCATTCAAATATTCCACCAACTATTTTATATAATTAATCCTTAAAGCTCGAAATACCAAGGAAGAGCTTATTATCCATGAGCCCCTGACAACGCCATAGTTTGCAAGCCACCTTAACCCCAGTGAAACAAAACGAGCAGTTGGCACCATCTCTGATATAGTGAAACTGTGCCACTCGTCGTAATACACAAAGCAGAGGGGATGAGGGGTTTGCTCCATTCAACAATCCCCTTCCCCCCAACAAAAAATCTGATAGTCGTGGTGCTAAGTCGAACCGTAACTGTTTTGCTGCATAGAGAAAGAGCATGGCATTACGTGGATGTAAGATCAAAATTTTTTCGGACATAAAGCCGCTTTCACATTGACGCGTTGAGCCTTTCACACTAAGCTACGCAATATCTGCGTCGTGCTAGTGTCGACCAAAGCAGAGCTTATGCAGACAAGTAAAACGCAACGCAAGAGTAGAGCCAAGTTCTATTCTTGCGTTGCGTCGACGCGTACGCATCAGATTCGTCAGTGGAAAATGAAAATTTTTGAAGAAAAGTTAAAAAAAAACATGCTGATGATGAAGAAAAGCTTGCTACTAGTGAAAGAAATTAAAATTCAGCAGAAGAAACCGAGAAAGGAAAATGTGAATGAGCATCCGCGCGAAATCTTCGCGCAGGTGTGAAAGATACACTGCTCAACCTGTACGCAACGCAAGATAAACGGATACGCAGCGCATCGCAACGACGCGTCAATGTGAAAGCGGTTTAAGGCGCTCCCAGAAGTCAGGCATTGCAGAGGCAAAAAAAATACAGCAAAGAGATCACAGATACCTCCACAAGGAAAGGTCATTATGACTTTAAAGATAACGGTTGAGTAATTAGGAAGGGGGGGGGGGCTGTTGACTAGTAGAGGCTCAACTGTCATGGTTCTCAGCATTAGTAAAGCTGTGTGCCCAGTACTTTGATAAAATGGAAAGCAGCCGTCTGAGGCAAAGTTTGAAGTCTTGGCGGAAGTTTGACAAAACGGGAGGCCAACTTATAAGTTGATTACTCTCTGATGGTTTGCTGAGCTTAGGAAGTTCAGTGGTGTGGCTAAAGGACCGTTCTAAAATGTGTACCCGATGAAAATTTGTAGCCTGCGTAGTTGTATGGTAGTTGTACGAAAAGGTTGCATGTAATACTATGTAATAGCAAAGAATACTATCATTTAATGTGCCTCGGACTGGTCCAATCTTATGTAGTAGTATCCAGTAGCATCCTGTCTTGCCATAGTACCATCCAGTCTTGCTAATAGTAGCATGCAGTAGTATGCAGTAACACGGTAGCCTTGAAGTAGATGCATGTAGTAGCATCAGTTAGTACTGCGTGCTACTTTTTCGTACAACTTCGTACTACTGTTTTGAGATAAATTTTTCATCGGGTAATAAGACGTACAGTATAAGTCGAGCGGGCTCTTCTTAATACTGTCATAGCAACCACTTGCGGATCATCAACACTTCTTGGGATGAAATGTGAAGAGAAGCTCTTCCTAACCAACCCCTCCCCCCTCCGGTTCGGTCATCCCAATGATATCTGAAGTCGGTTGTCCACTACTGTGTAAAGAACTACAGTTTAGAAGTCTTGCAGTCGTAAATTTCCAACATATACTTTTTTGTGTAATTAGCCTATAGTTTCAGTACTTTTCGGATTCATTTCATAAAACTAATTCTATTCGTGTCCGTTCTCTTGATGGTCTAGCCAGAGGATGTTCTGGGGGGGGGGGGGGGGGTAAAAGCGTCTTGTTGATGGGGTGGGCGTCTTGTTGATTGCTGCAGAGCTTACCGGTCTAAATCCTCAGCGGGGTCGTAGAGCTGCTGCATTTCAGTTTAAAATTCCCGGAAGAGAAAGCAGAGCAATTCCTATGCATAAAGTCTACGAATACCAATGTGTCTTCTCTGCGAAAGCACACTACCTACACTGTAAAAAGTTTTTCCGTATAAAGATTAAAGTTAACTCCAGCATTTGCTACTCGGATTATCCTTATCTCTACGCAGATAAGATTAATACCAAATAGAGACTAGATGAATCCGAGTAGCAAATACTGCAGTTAACTTTAATCTTTATACGGAGAAACTTTTTACAGCGTATCTCGACTAACGTCACCTTGAAACAGTCTCTGGTTGGTTTGCACGGGACGCACCTTGAATTGAACCAATCAGAAACAACCGGAGAGGCGGGGCGCAACTGCGGAACGAATCTCCATGGAAAATCTGATTTGGCTTGAAAACAAAATCACAAACAAACAGTAAATTTAACGTTGAAATTCTGGCTCCTGATAGCGATGGATGTTAAGAAGGAAAATAATACTCATTTTTTACAAGTTAATAATATACTACGTAAACAATTGTAATTCAGTTGTCGAAATCGGATGTATTTTTTGCAGTATTTATATGTCACTGAATGGACTAGATGGTTTAGACATAGTTCTGTTTTATACATTATATTTTGTACTCCTCAGTTCTGAGGGGAATACATAAATAATTACATTAATTGCGGGTTTCAGTTGTGCTTTAAAATAGGATTTGAACCTGATACTATTCCATTATTTTCCTTCTCAATAACAAGCGCCATCACCAGTCCGCCTATTTCCGATTCTCCTTTCACAGTTGTTTTCATGCTTTTGCTCTTTAGCCAAATCTAATCATCCAATCGAGAAAACCTTGACAACGAAGCCCTGCGTCCCGTGTCGTTCATGATTGGTTCAACCCGAGGTTCGGACTGTATTGACCAATTAGAGACCACGTTTGTTGGCGAGTTTCGTCAAGATTACGCGTAGGTAGTGTGCTGCCGCAGTGGAGAGACAAGGGGCGTCACGGATAGGGGGGGAGGGGGTACGCCCCTCCCCCCCCCCCTGAATGTTCTCGGCCAGTCGGTAAAAAATTATAGCCGAGTCGGCGCGTAAAACAGTCGATTTGTTCTTGGAAACAGTAGATTTTTCTTCAAAACGGTTGCTTTTTAGTAGAAATAGTCGTTTTTTCTTAAAATTAGTCGATGTTTCTTCAGACCGGTACAAAATTAAAAAAAAAACAGTCAGTGAAAATGACCAGCCAGTCGGTAAATACCTTGCCCCCCCCCCCCCAAAACATTTTGGCTAGTAATGCCTCTGTGAGCGACACTGGGAAATTCACTGAACTGAAATAGACTGGTACTGTATTCCTGTGTCGGGAACTTGGAATGATAGGCTCGTCAGTTCTGCTTTAACGATGAACGTTGGGTGCTCTAAGCTGGCACCGGTTCAGCTGAGAAGTGACGGAATACGGCGTGAAGGGAGGACAGTATACAAATGCGTATAAAAGGTATAGAAGCTATGTCAATCCCCGGGTATACCTTTGAGGGGCCTTTTGGCGAAAGGGCGCTAGTGATTTTGGCAAAACCGAAAAATGTTGTTTTCCCTTTTTCGTGTTTTTATTTTTTTGCTATAATTCGGCCACGAAAAGGCCTTTGTCTAACGAAGGCCGTGGACGCCAATTAGGTGCTTGTTTTTCGATTCGGGGAGGGATGGGGCTTTGAAATTTCAGATGCAATAATGCCCTTTTCCGAGTTAGCATACACTTTCTTCATTTTTTATACTAGCATTTGTTTGTTTGTCGGTTGAAGTGGGGGAGGCTCTTCGATTCTAATCGAAAGAAATTAAACCCATAATTGGATTCTAATCCAACTTCGTGTCTCGACTTATAATTCCAGTTCCTCAGTGGAGCCGGGGGCAAACATGTTTGCAAAGGACAAAGTCCCCAGCGAACGGTTCACAAAAGCTCTGCTAATTGATTTTGAGAAACCAAAGAGGAGAAAAGCTTCGCATCCTTAGAGGCACCACAGGTGGGGATGAGTACCGTCGTGCTGATACTAATGATATGCAGATATTGATGAGAGAGAGAGAGAAAGATTTATTTAGACAACAATCGTAGCTCATTGGCTAATTTTATGTTGTACTACAAAACATGTTCTTATACAAGGACGTAAAATAGGGCACGAAAGAGTTCTGGTAGCGATTTGTCCGAGCACACACACAGGCACAAGTTTTAGTTTCTGTCTCGTGCGGCTGGCTGGGGGTAAAATCCTGTCCCAGTGGTTCCTAGTTCTCGCCTTAGTTACTGGAAGTCCATAACTTACGGTCCTAGATTTATAGAGGGCGCCAATGTCGAAACTACGCTTAGACAAACAAAAAGGGATTAAAGATAAAACAGGACATTGCCAAGTAATAATGTTTTCAGAAACCCAGTGTTTTCGAGTCGGCTGTTAAAGTTTGAACGAATACAGTTTACTGGGATTCAAAGACTGTGCTATTTTAAAGCAGAACCGAACGCCTACACAGTTTAATTTCCTTCTTTCTGTTAGAAGATAGGCCCGTTGGATATTAAGACCGAGAGCGGTTTAAAAAGTAAGGCTGGAAAGTGTTTTTTTTTTCAAGTTGATGAAACTAAATTTATAAGCAAGGGTACATACTGAATGTATATCTAACTTTTTTTGCTCTGGCATCGATCGGGGTTTTCCAGCCCGACCAGTGATTGGCTTGAATCCGTTGAAAACTGGACATTCGATACTGCTAATAATTTCTTGACCGTATCGAAATATCGTGGAAATCCGGCAAAAAGCGGAAAAGCATCAAACTATGCGTGTTGTCTGAGATCGATCGAGTTGTCGAGAAAGGGGCTAGTTTTCCAACCGGAAAAATAATTGGACAATATCCAGTTAAAATCAGAAACTTGTCTGACCGCGGTTATGTCTTTATCGTGGTGTTTGGAGTGAGAAAATGTATCTGCCGTGCTTTTAAATTTGAGTAATGAGAACCAACATCTGATCTCATTCCCCTCCCCCCACCCCACCCCCAAACTGAACCAGTCATTGTTCCCTCTGAATACATTTTCCTTCCCGCTATTCCTGTTCTTCTTCATTGTTTTTCGGCGCTATTCGAGACTTTCAAAATGAACTTCGTCTATATTGGAAAATACATTTCGTGAAAGACGCTAAGTCCAAAATATTTTCGTTATGAAAAGTTACCCGCACAAGTTTCGGATTGCGTTTTTGTTTGGGGGCCGGGAAGGTGGCATAATCGATCGTCTTTTTGGCTGTTAGCCAGACCATTTTCTGATCAGCTGTGTATAGGTTGCTTTAGGTCGAAACTTTAGCGCCTATTGCATAGACGGGCTTCGCACCTCAGCGTTTGGAGTAAGGGAACAGAAGTAAGGAACGATGGAAGTTGGTAAAGACTTTGGGCTAGTATTTATTGAGTGACGACAGCGGTATACCAACCTGCAGAACTCTTGTCTTCCTTGCTGGGTCGTATTTCGGCCTGTAACGGGTGAAAATGAGAATGGGGTTATATCGATACATTACCATAATAATAATTAATAATTTGTATAATTCCATATTATCTTTTTACAAAATTTTTGGTGGATAGCCATACATGGTCACGTATTCACGCATATGTTACAATTATAAATTGACGTATTTATAACTTTTGAACGGGGAATCAGATCTTAATGAAACTTGATATTTGGAAAGACCTCGTGTCTCAGTTGTCACACTTCAACACTGCAAGTCCGGAATGGTACGGTGACTTTGAAGGGAGCTGGAGGGGGGGGGGGGTGAACCGGAAATCGTGTGACACGCTCAGAGTGAAGGGATCGGGATGAAACTTGGTGGGAAGAACAAGCACAAGCCCTAGATAGATAGTTGACAAGACCGGGCCGGATCCGAGCACTGTGGGGAGAGTTGGAGGGAAGGTTCCGGAATTCTGGTGATCCCGAGTTAAGATGCTTACACATCTGCTAGGACGAAGAGGGACGAAACTTGCAAAATCTCAGAATTCTGCGACCATTGGCAATACTGCCCCTATTAACGCGAAACCTGGCGTCCTATCTTAGCTAGCATAGTGCTAAATTCAATTCAATTCAGTTCGGTTTTATTTCAACACCAATTACGGACTAGCCGAATAGCAGGTGGTGTAGTCAAGCATACATTGAAAAGTAACCAAAATTATCGACATATACTAGAAAGTGGTCGAATTACATATGAAATACTGAAAACAAACGATTGGGGAAATAGCCAACGGGGAGTAAAATAATAACCTACTAATTTCTGTTACGAAGGGAGACAAAGGAGGGGGCAAAACTATTCTTGTATCTCACGTGTCGGCAAAACACTGTTTGAAGGGTAGGGACTGGTTCGGAAGCTTGTCTTTGAGGCCTCTCCCTTTCTGTTGTAAAGTTGGGGGGCAGGATGTCGCGGAGGACTGGGTTCAGTAGAGTCTGCCCTCCAAACTTGAAGCACAAATTTTCACGACGGTGAGACAGGATTGTCAGATTAAATTTGTTGAGAAAATAAATATAAGGGACTTTTAGAGATTTATCCGTTATTTGGAGAGCTCGGTATTGTATCCTCTCTAGAGCATCCGATTGCTCGCGAGTCACACCAAAATGCCATACAGGACAGCAGTATTCTAGGACTGGGCGTATGAACGAAAAATAAATGCGCAATAGATGTTCGGAAGGGACACCATGACGGGAAAGAAGTTTGAGTCCCCGAAGGCCCGTATTGGCCTTCTTTGAAATGGAATCTACGTGCTTTTCCCACTTCATATCATTCGTGATGTGTACACTGTCACAGAACTCGAATTACTAAAGGCACATTAGTCAATGGAATTAAACTTATTATTTGTTTAATATAATGTTTTTTAGAAAAGTATTCGGTGCGAAATTATCTTCTTTTATATTACTATTAGTAATTGAAGTCTTTTCGTATTTAAGTGGAATAGATAAATTGTTACATTGGTTTGAAGTTAATGTGGGTCTTCTTTTCGAGTTCTGCGACAATTACTATAAAGTCTAGAAGTGTGTATTTCAATAAGAAGCTCTATTTTGAATACAGTAAGTGCTTAAACCACTCTCTGTTTAGGGCCTTTTTTTGCAGGTTTGGGCGACCTTAGAACAGTCCGTGAGTTGGCAAAGAGTTGCCAGCTCTAAAACCCGTTTGTACAGTCGCTAGCGGGCGCTGTCCGTGACATACACCCAGCAGTTTTATTTCTCTAACATGTTGCGCACTGGGGATTGGAGGACAAAATTTGGGTACACTTTTTTGAAAAGAGTTCGTTAAGACCACGCATTTTTCCGTGTTTACAACCATCTGGTCTGCAGATACTTCCTCACAAATATCATCTATGATATGATCAGGGTTGCCACGGGTAGTACGAAAGTACTACTTTTTGACCAAAGTAGTACTTTTTTAATACTTTTTCGCGAAAGTAGTACTTTTTTGTCCGAAATGGTACTTTTTCAATAATTTTTCAAATCAACCGCAGATCATTTCTTGTCGTTGCTGACTTTTTCACTACATTTTGCATCCGCTTTTAGGGCTTTTTAAATTCCTTTAGCAAACTTTAAGATCTCCGGCATAGTAGTAGGGAACGCCTTTCGTAGGATTCGCTATAGGCCTATTCTCGCCGTTCCCCGAGGTCGCCTCGGGGAATCGAAGGGAACGGCGAGAATAGAGGGAGTCACTCCACACGGACTCCGCGTACAGAAACAGCGAGAATACCGGGAATGCTTATAAAATAGATTTTGTTCGAAAAATGAAGATGCAGCTGAAAAAATTAGTCTAGATCCACTTTAGTTTTGGTTTTGTTTATTCTTATTCTTATTAATTAATTTTACATAGCACCTACAACAGCAAAAATTGATTCCCCTCCGAATTTGAAAGGGAGTCCTTTTTGATGATGGTGATGATAATCGGAGCATTCCCCGTCCGTGGGGACTCGCGAGAATACGAGGAGTGAGCCCCCGGGACAAACAAAAACGCGGGGACTCCTCAAGTGGAGTCCTCGGGGAACGGCGAGAATACGCCTTATTTTATGGAAGGGTGCGTGAGGTGCGTCGTCTAGTTGGGGTTTTAGCTTGTTTTAGGCGGAACTTTTGGCAGCAAAAAGGTGGACTAAAAAGGCATCGCGTGCTGCGCTGATTTTAACATGTTCTCGGGTAGCCAACAGTATCTAGGAAATGCTGCCGGGGCTTCGCTTCCTCTGGTGACAAAGTTTCTGGAAATTCTTGAAATTTTGGGGTTTGATCCAAATTAAGAGCCAGGGTAGGAAGCAGTTGAATTTTTTTAGGAAAAGATAATGCGAACTTCGCCTGATAATGCGAAAATTTCGCCTGCTGCGCTCTGTTTCATTTGACTTGGATATAGTAATTAGAAGCTTCTGCTAGGATCGTGTGGGGCAAGTACGATTAAATGAATGAATGAATGAATGAAAATATACTCCGATAGTCCAAGTGGTATTCGCAAAAGCGACGCCTAGTTGAATGCGAATCATATTTGATAGTTAAAAACGGATAGGCTACGTTAGCTGATTTTTTTTAGAGCTATAGCTACGAAAATGCACTTGTGACGCCCTTGGTTACGCTCACCTCAGTCAAATATGCGATTGGCGCAATTTAGAAATAAACTTGCCTGAGATTTCCAAGCAAATGCTGAGAAAATCGACCGTTTTTAATAACAACGAAAAGATGAACAAGAGAAACCTGTCTCAAATAATTTTACTATGTGATAAGCCAAAGAGAAATGTATGGGATCGGCATACGCGTGTTGCGCGAAGCGCAACACGCGCACATTTTTTTGGAAAGTAGTACTTTTTTTTCAAAGTAGTACTTTTTGCCGTTCTGACTAGTACCATTAATTTTGTTCCAGTGGCAACGCTGGATATGATGTGCTTTGCTTTTTACATTTCTACGGCAACATTGTTGCGATTATGCTACCAACATTGTAAATTTGGCAAAGTTCCTCGAAGAATCGGATGTATTTGGCCTGCTGCTGTCGATTCCGGTAATGAGTTTCGCCGTGCTTGACCTCGTATCTTAAGCCAGCGTAGCTCTACCAAAATACGCAATTGTCGGAATTCACCCGAAGAGATCGGGTGCATAGGACCTGCTGTCGGTTCCATCTGACCAGGCACACCAGCATATTCCTGCCTGCAGTATATGTATATTATATAAACAGTATATACCTGACCTCTTGTCTTAGCCGAGTAGTGCTATCAGTATCTGATGCAAAATCGCTGTGTACCCAGCGGAAGAACCAGAAGCGGCACCACAGCTGTCCCAGCGATCGCCGTGATTGGTTGACACAGGATTTGAGTTGTTGAGTTTGAGTCAGGTTTGAGTCGTTCGTGAGACGTTTTCTCGTCCTTCCTGAGGATCACTGGCGTGTTTTGGACTTAGAGCTTGGTCACACTGGGCTCAAAAAGCCGCCTATTCCACAAACAGCTGAAAATCCCTAGGGGACGTGAGATTTGATGGGCTTTGTGGCCAGGGTTGCCACATGTCGCACGATAGTGTGAATTGTCACTCTATTTTGTTTTTGTTCACAATATTTCACAAAGCGTCCAGACATGTCATTTTCCGTTAGTGATTCCGAGCAAATGTGACTATTCATGATTTTTCATGAAAATTAAAATAAGATGTGTCATTTTGCAGGAGCGACTCCGACCAAAACTGACCATTTCACATTCTTTTATTGAAAATAAAATTTCCCTCCCAATTCAGTCTCTGTTTTCGACCTAAAGTCACTCTCTAAATTTATTCGATGTGGCAACACTGTTTGTGGCAGCTTGGGGATAATGAGCAGACTGCAATTAGGGGTCAAGCAGGGTTCCTGTAACATAATTATACACGCTGTTTTGCTGTTAATTTAAAACGACAACATTCAAAATTAGTTGTATCTTGTTCTTTTATACTTTTGCAACCCAAACGCCAGGAAATGAGCCAAGTGTGACCAAGCTATAAGGCGTTTTTCCGTGCTCCCACAAACAGTTTGTGGGTCGACTGTGGCTCGAAAAGAGTGTTTCTGTGGTCTTTCGTGCGGCCAACAAGCGTGTTTCCACGACCAACGAGATTTTCGTGGCTCGCTTTGTGGCTCAAATTCGACAAACAACTGGCGAGGTGATTGTCGATTTTGTGGCTCGATTCTGGCGGGAAATTCGAATTAAGCAGCAAAATAGTTTCTAAACAATAAAGCTAACTACGTTTTCATGCATGTAGACTTCAACTGAAGATGATTATTGTACAGAATGGTAAGGAAATAAGCCTGGAATTTTATTTATTGAGAATTTAACATGAACTTTATTTTTTTTTTAGATATTTGAAATTACCGCCAAAAACGTTGACCGAACGGCGTTTCCGCGAGTTTCAACTAGTGGCTCGACTGTGTGGCACACAATTGTGTTTCCACGATAAACGCTCAGAAGTGTGTGGCCCACAACTGTGTCGCGGAAAAAGGCCTATAGTCATATAGAGTATTGTCTGAATTTAGGCGGAGAGCTCAGATGCTTATGGCCTGCTGTCGGTTCCATCTGCTCGGAAAAAACATTCGCCTGTCTGCATCGATTCTGCACATGAATGTCACGGTGTGATCTGTTCATTTTCCACCTGAATGGCTTATAGGGGCCACCCGTGAGTCTCCTTTGTTATCGCCCGCTCCCTCCATGGTAACGTCTTTGAATCAAACAGTATTAAACTCCCGTCCGGCAAAACTAGTCGCTTATTGCAAAGGCTTATTGGACTCAAGGCGTAAGGGTGTTAAACAAGCTGCGAAAAATCGGTGACAAACTACCAGGAAGTATGCCATGGCAACCTTGGTTTCGTTGTCAGAATATTTCTGGCTATCCTGGCTTGTCGGCAACCTGGAAGTCTCAAACTGTAGGCGGAGACGTCCTTCCACTTTCAACGAATCAATTTGTAATCTCCCTAGGGTACAAGCACAGGCAAAAGAGGGAGAAATATAGAAGGCTCGAATTATTTACGGGAAGGTTATTCCAAAATGAGAACTATCCTTTTTCTTATCCTTGACACCAACTATCGTCTGTAAATTGAGGTTGCGCTACCTTGCCTAGAGGCTCATTACCATGAGGTTGGCAGAACGAAACAAAAACTAAATTTCTTAAAGGACTTGTCATACGTATAGCCTACTTATCGCTAGCCTACTCGTAACTGCTCCATCCATTCTTAGCTCGGGGATCCGTATTTTAGACGCTAGGCTACGTAGAGATATCATACATACATCAAGATTCCGGATTCCTCCTCTCTCCGATCCCCCCATGGTCGAATCGAGGCAAAAATTATTCTTAAGTCAATCGTGTCGGGTCCCTGATGCGCCTCCCAAATTTCATCGTCCTAGCACATCTGGAAGTACCTTATCTCGGGATCATCGGAATTCCGGAACACCCTCTTAACTCCCCCCACTGTGCACGGATCCATTTGTCCGTCCGTCCGTCCGTCTGTGAGCACGATAATTCTCGAAGGGAATGAGATATTTTGATGAAACTTGGTGTGAGGGTTCTTTGGGTCAAGGGTAAGGTCGAGTTCGTAGATGGGCTCTGTAGCCCTACATTTAGGGGTGGGGGTTCGAATAAAGGGGCAAACAAAATATTTATAAACAGCTAATGTGATAGTCGATTATGGGGTAAGAAGACTTCGTCGGACAAGTAGTTTGTCCGGAATCTGGCAAAAACCGGAAAGTTGGTTAAGAATAAGTTTCATTTGAAGTTGATTAAATTTTCGATTTAGAGGTAAGAAGACATCCTGAACACTTATGTGAAAAACATTTTTTACCCGGACAACTAGTTCGCCCGGAATCCGGCCGAAACCTGAAAATATAATTCGGACATATAATTCGCCAGGAATCCGGTTGTAACTGGATTTTATTTGTATAAGTCAAAGTTTTATTTGAAGTTGATTAGATGTTGTTTATAGGGATAGGAAGATACGCTGAATTCGTTTCTGAATTTTCTTTTTTTGGTGGACTAGTAGTTCGCTCGGAATTCGGCTGAAATCGGAAATTTGGCAGAAGATAAGCAGGAAGTTTCGGTCAGTATTGACAAAATAGATATAGCTTATAGAGGTATATCTGAACTTGGTTTTCTCTGATGATTAGCCTGGCTAAGACTGGATCTGGCGAAGATCAAATGTTAGATTTTCGGGATCCCATCGACACCTTTGGTCTTGTTCGTTTTGAAGGGGTCCTCTTTTCGGTTAGCCAGAGGGGTCCTATTTTCGTTTTCAAGAGGTCCTGTTTTCGTTAGCCAGAAGGGTCCAGTGACAAGGGGTCCGGGAGGGTTTCGGGAGGACCTTATTATACACGTGCCAAATAGGCAAATTAAGTGACGTAGTTATTGAATTAGAAATACTCAGTTGCAGTTCACAATCTTCCGAGTATCACGGAAACCGGATCCGGGACTCTTCCGATTCCTCTAGGTTGTTAGGATTTGTCGTCGGGCTAAGTTGCTGATCAGAATTTCTTCATTTCAGAAATGGCCAAGCAGGGGCCCGCGGATCAATTGGAAGAGGATCAGGTAACGTAGACGGAGATTTTTACTTTTTCTAAGCTGCTTACCACGATACTCCGGGTAATAAGATATTTTGGAAATGTCGAAAGAGACTACGTAATGAAAGAGAAGGACATGTTGACAACTTGGTTGAGCCTTTTATTTATGTTCTGTGGAATAAGTTATCAAAGGCCAATCTCAGACTAGGTTTCCTCGAGACGATGATGGATTTCTTGGAATCTGGGATATAGGGAAGAATCGCGAGTAGATTTCTGAAATTTTATGTTTAATTTTTGCCATGGTATTTGGGCTGATTAGTAGATACATTTTAAGAAAGCATGTTACTAGAGCAGAGGAAGATTTTTGAGGAGATTTTGGGGATTATGGTGTGTTTCGTGTTGCCATGTCCTCGTGAACATTGGTACTTTAAACTTCCAACCATGTGGCGACCGCAATGACCGTCGGTTGCTCCGAAGGTTTCGATCTCGGCACTTCGAGATGGAACAAGTTCAGTTTTTGGGGAGGCTCTTTAGATTGTTAGATGATCCTTTCTATATTTTATGGCAATTTCTGCTTCCATCCATTGTTCAGTTGTCCATTGTTCAGCTCGTCGTCGTGCTCGGAGGTAGGTCTGAAAATTTCTTGGGTGCATTGAGTAGAACTTTCACCAGGTCATCCTTTTAGGGTCTGCTTCGAGTCATCAGTCAATTGATCCGAAACATTTCATACGGTATTACTAAAATAACGAAAATTTGTTATCTCGTAAGCAGGGGCGTCCCTAGCCTTTCTTCATTGGGGGGGGGGGGGCGCACCTGATAAAATTGACCGAATCGGTACCTGATTTTTACTGAATTTATTTAAAAAAAAAATCTAAAAACAACGAGTTGCCATCATGAAGCTACAACGTAAAAAGTTGCAGGAGCATATACAAACAAGTCTAAAGAGAAAAATTGGCGCGTTTTCACGCTTTTCCGCTTCTGTTTTTTTGGTTCATGGATACGCCGTCACTAGCCTTTTACCTTTGGAAGACCTTTCCAGTTTTTCCAACAGGACTTGAAGTAATCGCAAAAAACGGTGTTGCCGTTTGTGCCCATGATTAATTAAGGCGCCGCAAGCGATATTTTCTTAATCCGCCTTTGTTTTTCGGGCAACATCTACTTCCCATGCAAATTTCTAGCTTTTAACATAGTTCAAGCCCCACAAAATTCCAAGCCTCAAACGCCAACTACATGAGACAACCTTTATCGAACTAGTGAAGACTGCGAAATGCGCCGCAGGCGAAATTTTGTGGAAACACTGATGATAAAAGCGCCTTTCTGCGATCCCAAGATTATCTATTCAACCCAGAGTTGTCTGGCAACGAAAGGGGCGATCCAGGGTAAAGTGGATACAAAATACATTTCTTCGGAATTAACAGCAAACAAAAGTAGGCTAGTTTTCACGTCAAGAGACGTGCTTGTTCCTGAAGTACTGCAGTAAAAAATGAACAGCAACCAGCTGAAGCTACCATAAATGGTAAAGAACGAGAGCTAAATAAATGCGACTTAAATTACCGAACTCAGTAACTGGGTTGAAGCAAATAATGAATTAGTAGTATACCGAAAAACTAACTAAAAAATAAGGGACAGGTCGAGAGCGGTATTACAACCGAATTTCGTAATGGAATAAAACTCTTGTTAGAATCACCTAAAACAACCGAATTCGGCAAGTCTAGTAATAGAAACGGACTAAAGAAAAATCCAGTGAATTACCATAATTGGTAAAGAATCAGAACCGAAAGAATCTCACCGAATTTACTTATGAATTGGACTGACGGAATTACCGAATTCGACAGAGACTGAGACCAAATAAACAGATTAAATGACCGAATTTACGCAGGAACGGACCGACTGCGGCGAAATCGATGCGGACTAAACAAAAGTTGGGTGAATTATCGTATTCGGTCACGAATCAAAACCAAAGGAATATGGTAAATGACCGAATTATGAAATGGACCAACCGAATTCGACCGAATTACCGAATTCGGTAAAGAATGATACCAAATAAACAGGTTAAATCAACGAATTTACGCAAGGACTGACCGAATGCGGCGGAATCGATCCGGATTGAACAAAAGTTGGATGAATTATCGAATTCGGTCACGAATCAGAACCAAATGAATCTGATTAATGACCAAATTATTAAATGGACTGACCGAATGCGATAGAACAGATATGGACTTGAGAAAAGTCCGATGAATTACGATTCGCTAACGAATGAGACCAAATAAACAAGTTAAATCACCGAAATAACGAAGGGACAGACAGAATGCGGTGAAATCGGTGCGGAGTGAACAAAAGTTGGATGAAAGCAAGTTCAATTAAGAAAGGGGAACCAAGAAACACCTTAAATCACCCAATTTCGAAATGCGGGGACACAAAATTTTTATGAAAAGTGCATCACGGCTTCGCCGCGATGAAAATCAGGAACACTGCAACAGGAGTAACACTACTAAAAGGGGGAATGCTGCACCGTCCCTCCTTTTTTTTAGTAGTTAGCTTTCGTACGAGTTCCAGATCGTTCTCGTGCACATTCGCACAAGGAGCAGGGCCCCTGTTCTTTCATTCCCCTGCACGATCCCTGTTCTAGTAGTCGTGTTTCTTCGCTTAGCCGCTAGCACTCAGCGCCCTTGTTGCAGGAAGAACAAGTACTAAAAACGGGAACGACAGGGTCCCTGTTATTTAGCACTCGTTCTTTAGCATCCGGAACTCGTACGAAAGCAAACTACTAAAAAAAGGAAGGACTGTACAGGGTTCCCCCTTTTAGTAGTGTTCCTCCTGGTGCAGTGTTCCAGATTTCAGTACGTTGTTCCCGTGTTTAGTATTCGTTCCCCTTTTTAGTAAGCGTTCCTCCTGCACCGTGTCGTTCCGTTCCGTTCCCGTTTTTAGTCGATCCCGTTTGGAATTTGTTAATACGTCTGATATAATAGTTCACCAATTTGTTCTTAACATGTTTTCATGGCACTTATAGATCCAATCGTTGGTGATCCCACCGTCTTTCTATTTGCGACTTCGAGTAGGCTACTTCCATGGTGGAAACAAAATAAACTAAAAACAACACTCATAAACTCGATATAAACCCCGCACAGAGTCGACATAAGGTCGCCGAAGGTTTCCCTCGTCTCCTCATATCTCATATCCTCGTATCTTCTCGTCTCTTCATCCTGCTCTTCCATCATTTCTTTCCCAAAAATGTCCCTTCTTAAATCTTGCACCTCTGCGCTGTTGCCCGCTTAATGAAAAATACCCTTCCCTTTTGAACCACACATAGGGAAAAGTAAGAACCAGAACGCAACTTAACTTTCCCTATAAGTATTCTTCTTTCCCTCAGTGGGAGGGAATCTGCTCGCAAACTTGCTATCCATTTCAGTTCTTGTGTTCTAAGCCCCGCTTTAAAAAAAAAAAATGTTTATTTTTGCCTCCGGACCCAGTCCGACCGCAGTGAATGGAGTCGGAGTACGAAGGGGGGGGAGGGGCTCTCCATCTAATTTGGCTTTGTCTTTTACTTTGCTTCCTCCTTAATTTACTCAATCTATTGTCTTACGTTCTTCTTGTCTTTGCTTCCCTTCCATGGTAAAAGGCACTGCAACTAGCTACTATGAAATTATTGAATGAAAGAAGTTCATTTGCTGGCTACACTTGACAAAGTGAAAAAGAAAACGAGTTTCAATCATTAAAGAAAAATGAAGACAAAACACAAAATTATAATAAAATACACCAGAACAGTTAAATAACTTTAAAAAAAATGCCGCCGAATTTTCTGTGCCGAGTGAATTTATGAAGTGCTACTTGTTGATAATATATACATTGCTTTTATTAGTATATAATTATAATTGTATACAAAGCCATATACAAGAAAATATATATAAAACAACAAAACAAAATAACTTTACATGAACTAAACTTCACCATCGCTCTCTCGAAATTTCACTGCGCCATCAACAAATTTTCTGTGCCGAGTGAATTTATGAAGTGCTACTTGTTGATAATATATAAATTGCTTTTATTAATATATAATTATAATTGTATTCAAAGTCATATACAAGAAAATACATATAAAACAACAAAACAAAATAACTTTACATGAACTAAACTTCACCATCGCTCTCTCGAAATTTCACTACGCCATCAACAAATCTGCAAATTTTACATATAATGCTTGGCGTCGTGCTCTTTAAGATGTCAGGAAGTAAGAAAACCTCACCTCCCAATAATTCCCTTCTTAACCCAGAAAGCTGTGGACACCGGCAAAGAACATGGACCAAATTATCATCTCCATTACCTGAAAGGGGGCAAGCACACCCGGATGGCTGGTAATTTTTTCAAAGAACTTTCAACAGACGTTTCTTTTTCAGGCAACGACAATTCAGTCTGTCATATCACTCGCCCCAACAGTCGTTCAGGAGGAAAAGAAGAAAAATGCTTCAGACGGATTATCCCGCCTTGCCGCCCTTCAGGGTTTGAACGTTCACGAAGCGCGTCGCTCAGAAATGGAGCGTCTTGGCGTTACGACGTTCGAGCCCCTGACCACCGTTGATGAGGATATAGAGCGGTACAACGTCGTGGATACGAATTATGCGTACATCATAGTGACCGATCGGTAAGTCGATATAAGGGGTATAAGAGCTTGGTCACACTTGGCATATTTCCTGGCTTTTTGGGTTGCAAAAATAGAAAAAAGAACAAGATACGACTAATTCTGAATGTTGTCGTTTTAAATTCGGGAGATCAATTAGAGCGAATCAGCCTGCATAATTATGTTACAGGAACCCTAATTGACCCCTAATTGCAGTCTGCTCATTATCCCCAAGCTGCTACAAAGCCCATCAGATCTCACATCCCCTAGGGATTTTCAGTTGTTTGTCGAATAGGCGGCCTTTTGAGCCCAATGTGACCAAGCTCCAAGTTTTTCCTCGTTGCTCGGTGTTTTCAGGATTTCTGAGAAAAGAATTGACGAGTCGGTCTCGTGTATATGTAGTAAAACAAAAATATCTTTATTTCTGGGCTGAATTGAAAAGAAATGGAAAAATCTCTTTATTTTCCGTGCTTTGTGCTCGCTCACCGTCTCCGTCTTTTGTTGCAGCCTGAACGATTGCGAACTGTAGAGTTGCATATGTGTTCACCTCAGTCGCCATGGGGTTGTCTTTTCTGCCCTATGAATGAATGAACGAATTAATAGTTGTGTTTTTGCTGATACCATGGTATCTGTTACCACGATAACTGGATCGGCAATTAGTCGTTTTTGCAGTTATCGTGGTATCTGATACACGGTGCTCTGCAAAAACGACTATTGCCGAAATTGCACTTTTTGAAGTCATCCCAAAAGAAAAACAGATATCCAGTTACATCACTAAGTTCTAAACTTCTTTCTCACCAATCTGACAAAATTTGATGAAAGTGAGATGACTTTTCAGATACCACGACCAGTTACCACGGTCGGACCGTAGTATCTGAATATCTGATACCACGATAACTGGTCAGATACCACGATAACTGCAAAAACGCCTTTTGACCGTGGTATCAGATACCACGATAACTGCAAAAACGACTTTAGACCGTGGTAACAGATACCATGGTATCAGCAAAAACGCAACTAATGAAATGCCCTATGTTTTATGCCCTGTGCTTTACCCTGCTCTGTAGAGCTCCCGGAGAAGTTAAGAGTTGCGTTTTTGCTGATACCATGTTATCTGTTACCACGCTAAATGGATCTGCAATTAGTCGTTTTTGCAGTTATCGTGGTATCTGATACACGGTGCTCTGCAAAAACGACTATTGCCGAAATTGCACTTTTCGAAGTCATCCCAAAAGAAAAACAGATATCCAGTTACATCACTAAGTGCCAAACTTCTTTCTCACCAATCTGACAAAATTTGATGAAAGTGAGATGACTTTTCAGATACCACGACCAGTTACCACGGTCGGACCGTAGTATCTGAATATCTGATACCACGATAACTGGCCAGATACCACGATAACTGCAAAAACGCCTTTTGACCGTGGTATCAGATACCACGATAACTGCAAAAACGAATTTAGACCGTGGTAACAGATACCATGGTATCAGCAAAAACGCAACTAAGGTGTCCATCTGTTATCTGCAAAGCTAAGCTGACACAAATATGAAAAAAGTTTTAAGGACATAAAGTTTTGGAGTCCCTTCAGTCTGTCCTCGGTAGTCCTACAGACTAAACCATCACTGATAAAGTTCTTCCGCCTACTCCTACCAGAGGTGCTGCGAGTCCGCTGTGATCAGGTCCGTGACAAGAGCGAGACCGAAGTGACGCTCACGAGTCAAGACGAGTCCGAGTCCACGAAAAAAATCGTTCAAGACGAGACGAGACCGAGTCCGCGAAAAAGGTGTCTCGAGACCGAGTCACGCCCCGAGTCCAACAATACGTTTCGTTTTTGTCAAAAGCCTTTACAACCTTGTTACCTCCGGTTCCTAATATGAATCCTTAGAACTCCAAGGTATTACTTGACTTAATCCTTCTTGCAAAGGTTACGACATAACCATCATAACCATCCCTTGGCCAATATCTTGAATTGGTCCCCGGAGACGTCAATTCCATTTTGAATTTGCTGTCCGAGACGTCTCTTGCACTCGGGTGACTCGGCCGGATCTCGAGACGAGACGAGTCCGAGTCCTCCTCCACAAAGGAAGAGTCCGAGACGAGTCCGAGTCCCAGAAAAAGGTGTCTCGTGACCGTCTCGAGACGAGTCCAGGGTCCGAGTCCACCACCTCTGACTCCTACTCAGCTACTTGTTGTAATGACATTCCTGTCTCCCAAGTTTTCCTCCTTGCATTTATGCGTCTAACAGCTCAATCCCGTTATTCCCGGACGTCCGCCAACTGCGAGCTGGTCCCTAGTGTCAATGTCACGAAATTTCATTTGATCTCATTAGCTCACCTGCAGCTTACTTACCCGATCCTTGGGATCACAGTTGTACTGGAGCGCTAACGGTTGGAAACCTTCCTGGAATCCCCCACCCTTCCCTGCCGTACAGCCGTTACGACGGTATCTTGCCAGTTCGTTTTTGGGATCTCAAAACGTAAGTGGAAGGATACTTATGACATCGCAAAAGTTGTCCGTCCGTCCGTCTGTGAGCACGGTAACTCTCGAAAGGAATGAGATATTTTGATGAAACTTTGTGTGAGGAAGTTAAATTTTTATTTGAAGTTGATTAGATGTTCGATATAGGGGGAAGATGATACGCTGAATTCATTTTTTAGCTTTCTTTTTTCGCCGGACAAGTAGTTCCGGAATTCGGCCGGAACCGGAAAATTGGCAGAAGTAAGGCAGGAAGTTTTCATCAAAATAGATATGACTTATAGGGTAAACACATATGCTGAATCCATATCTGAACTTGGTTTTCTTGGATTAGCTATTTGGCCTTAATCTGTTTCTGAATTTAGATATTAAAAATGTTCAAGGAGTCTGGTAAAGACTGGATCTGGCGAAGACAAGACACAATTGTCTGAACCAAACATTGATTTTTTAGGATCCCATCGAAACCTTTGGTCTTGTTTCTATTGTATCTGAAATAATTATGGGTTTGAGCTTCTTAGCAGTTCTTATTATAGACAGTTCTTACTTTAACAGGGCATCGAATAAAAAAGGGAACGGCACGGTACGAGATAGTGTAGGAGGCACGAGTGCGAAAAAGCGGCACGAAAACCAAAAGGGCCATTTTAGGCTTCGGAGTGAGGGGCAGGAACAATGCTCTAACGTCCCTTCTTTTAGGCTCTAGAATTACGAACTCTCACTTACTTGTCTACTTCCACTACTAGCTAATCTTCTTTTATTACGCTTGCCTCCTGCGCCGTGCCGTGCCTCTTTTTAGTCCAGAGCAAAATGTTTTAGTCGATCCCCTTTTACAGTGCATATCTTCAGAGAAAATTGTCTAGTTGCCTACTTTACCAAATTGTCACCTCGGCCTCCGTTTTGTCCCCGCCTTTTTTGTTTCACAAGTATTACCCAAACCTGGCAGACAATTTGCTCGCAGCGGAACCAGTGAATACAAAAATCTCGAAGGCAGATTCAAAAAATCATGTAAAATCTCAATAAATAGAACTCAAGGCTTATTTCCTTACCACACTGTACGAAAAGCATCCTCAGTTTTAAGTCTACATTCTTCGAAAAGTAGTTAGCTTTATTATTTAGACATTATTTTGCTGCTTAAAGACCTAATCCAAATATTCTGTTTACCTTCTCTTACAGATCGGAAGCCTCCAGATTATTTAGATTTGAACTTGATTGCCGGGTTGCTGTTTTGGCTCAAGAAAAAAGCCACGCAGAACGTCTTCTTTTCCAGATGACGGAATTTTCCACGTTTGATTAGCAAAAAATTATAAGACTTAATTGATTTTTTTTGTACGTCTTCAGGAGTACCACACTGGTCTAGGGTTCATCCTGGTGCAGTGTTTCAGATTTTAGTACGTTGTTACGCGTTCCCGTTTTTAGTATGCGTTCCTCCTGCACCGTATCGTTCCGTTCCGTTCCCGTTTTTAGTCGATCCCGTATTTTCGCACGCCAAATCTTACCAGACTGCGTGTGCACGTAGCTGAACACAGAGTTTAGAAGTACCACTACTGGTACTTCTACTTCTCAGGTACTTCTCAAAAGTATTACTACTCCATGCCGATGCGAATTCAGAGATCCGCTGTTCGTCTCAGTTTACCCAAATCTCGCTTGTAAGCTTTTAGATGAACACTTCGATATTCTTGGAACTATGTTGGTTCCGACAATGGAATCTGATCTTTACTTAATCAGAACCTGCAAATCGTCAATTCTCGTCCAAAACGACATCGTCCAAGGTTTCAGAGATGATGTTGACGAGATGAGTGCCACCTGGCCCGTAAATTCCATATCTGCCAAAGGGCTTTAAAAGCGGAATGATTTGGAGATTACCAGGGACGGTATAAAGCTTCAGCGACGAGAGTGGCGTTTCCCTGTTAGTTTCCTGCCTTCCATATTTTACTGAACTACACATTTACGTTCAAATAGCTTGATCCAGCGACAGCAGAAACGGTCCAGACCAGAGCAAAATAACACTTGGGAGTAGCGCCAAGACCCATGCTTTCCATGCATCGTAATCTGGACTGGCTCGTAGCGTCGCCCACTACGCTCGCGACATTTAAAGCGAGACAAACTTGCAGGTTTAGAAATTCTAGTACATCCGTTATGACGGCACGAGCTTATGACGACACGAGCTTGAGAGCTTTCCAATAAGTCGGAGACCTGTTCGTGGCCATTGAAAAGCAATTCTATTTTTGTTCGACGATGAGGCAAAACAAGTTGCAAAACAATGCCCCTAACATCGAAACCTGTCAAAGAAGACCAAGAATACTCATGCAAGAACAGGGCTTCTTCTCTTAACTCTTAGGGAAGAATAAGAAAAAAAAAATAGAACAGGGGTCGTGCCTCCTTCGTTTTTCGCGATTTCTTTTCTCAATACACTGATTTCTGCATTTGTCTCTTTCCGAGGCTGTTCAAATTCCGCACTGTCAGAAGTTTCATAAGGATGCGCGGTTTCAACAGATA